>CM056054.1:126005181-127302681 GCA_029574335.1 Rana kukunoris | reverse complement strand
AGCAGCGTGCCTCCCGCCAGCGCTAAGTACACCCCGCGCCCGCAGCTCTACTCCCCGTCCCCCGCACCCCCAGCTCTTCCCCCCGCACCCGCAGCTCTTCCCCCCGTCCTCCGCGCCCGCAGCTCTACTCCCCCGTTAAGAATCAGGGAACGGGGAGAGTCTACGCTATTAGCGTAGACCTAGCGTTGGCTACGTTAGTAGCGTAAACCTGCGCATGCGCACTATTTACAACACCAGCCCACATAACCTGGAGCAGCTGCAGCTCGTGAGTGACCACTGCAGTCACCCACAAAATCATAGGAGGGGGGTCATAGCCTCGTATTCTATACTGAAGGAGGGGGGGAATGCTGGGACTTGTAGTTCTCTATACTAGGGGGGGGGGGACGCTGGGACTTGTAGTTCTCTATACTAGGGGGGGACGCTGGGACTTGTAGTTCTCTATACTGAAGAAGGGGGGAATGCTGGGACTTGTAGTTCTATATACTAGGGGGGGGGGGGACGCTAAGACTTGTAGTTCTCTATACTGGAGGAGGGGGGGGATGCTGGGACTTGTAGTTCTCTATACTGAAGGAGGGGGGAATGCTGGGACTTGTAGTTCTCTATACTAGGGGGGGGGACGCTGGGACTTGTAGTTCTCTATACTGAAGAAGGGGGGAATGCTGGGACTTGTAGTTCTATATACTAGGGGGGGGGACGCTGGGACTTGTAGTTCTTTATACTAGGGGGGACGGACGCTGGGACTAAAGTCCAGTAGAACAATAGAGGCCTAGCAGGTGACCCACACACCTATTACCTCCACACCGATTCAAGCAATTCTATGATCCCCCCTCCTATGATTTTTGGGGTGACTGCATTCGGACAGCTGTGGCAATTAAAGATGCAGTCACTGTATAGGAATGCTGTGAGTTGTAGTAAATAAGTAACTAACTGCAGCATTGAGCATTCATGGCAAATTACAGAAAATTAAATAAAGTATGAAATGATGCACAAAAACTGGAACAACATAAATTGTCTGTGTCCTTAAGACAAAAATGGGCTGTTTCTTTAAGATTTAATTGTTTTTCCTAAATTTTCTTTATTATATATGGGTGTAGCATCTGTATGGGTGTGACTAACATAAGGGTGGTCACACAGGGGCCCCGTTATAATCTTTTGCCGGGGGGCCCTATGATACACCCCTAAACAAAGTTTTACATTTTTACAAGGGGTAATAGCGGAAAATACCCCCAAAAATGTGTTACCCCATCTGTTCTGAGTAAGGAAATACCCAATAAGTGGACGTCAAGTGCACTAAAGGGTGAACTACAATGCTCAGAACAGAGGGAGTGCCATTGAGCTTTTGAAAAGTAAATTTGGCCATATGCAATTGCATTTACAAAGCCCCCCGTGGTGCCAGAACAGTGGACACCCTCACATGTGACCCAATTTTGGAAACTACACTCCTCATGGAATTTTATAAGGGGTGCAGTGAGAATTGACACCACACTGACATTTGACGGATCTTTGGAACAGTGGGCTGTGCAAATTAATAATACAATTTTTCATTTTCTAAAAATACTGTTCAAAAAAAACATCAAACACCTGTGTGGTTTTAAGGTTCTCTATACCCCTTGTTCCGTTCCGTGAGGGGTGTAGTCTCCAAAATGGGGTCACATGTGGGTATTTATTGTTTTGCATTTACGTCAGAAGCGCTGTAACGATCAGCCACCCCTGTGCAAATCACCAATTTGACCCTCAAATGTACATGGTGCACTCTCCCTTCTGAGCCTTGTAGTGCGCCCGCAGAGCACTTTGCGTCCACATATGGGGTATCTCAGTACTCAGTACAAATTTTGGGGTGCTTTTTTGTCTTTCAATGCTTGTGAAAATTAAAAGTATGGGGCAACACCAGCATGTGAGTGAATTTTTTTTTTTATACACTAACATGCTGGTATAGACCCCAACTTTATCTTTTCTTGAGGGGTAAATGGAGAAATTGCCCCACCAAAATATGTTAGGCAAATTCTCCCAAATACGGAGATACCCCATATGTGGCCCTAAACTGTTGCCTTGAAATAGGACAGGGCTCCAAAGTGAGAGCTCCATGAGCATGAGACCTAAATTAGGGATTTGCATAGGGGTGGACATATAGGTATTATACGCCAGTGATTCCCAAACAGGGTGTCTCCAGCTGTTGCAAAACTCCCAAATACTGGGAGTTCTTGTTTTGCAACAGCTGGAGGCTCCATTTTGGAAACAGTGCCGTTCCAGACATTTTCAATTTTTATTGGGGAGGGGGCTGTGTGGGGGTATGTGTATATTTATTGTTTTGTAATTTTTACATTAGTGTAGTGTGGTGTAGTGTTTTTAGGCTACAGTCACAGGGGCGGGGGGGTTCACAGTAGTTGCCCGCTGAGAGTTTGAGCTGAAGCAAAAAACTTGCTGCATCTCAAACTTTCAGAGCGAAACTCAATGTAAGCCCCTGCCCATGTGAGTGTACCCTGTACATTCACATTTGGGGGGGGGAGGGGAAGGGGGGGTCAAACATCCAGCTGTTGCAAAACTAAAACTCCCAACATGTAGGGTGTATCAGTGAATGCTGGGAATTGTATTTAGTTATGCAACAGCTGGAGGCAGACTACTAAAACTCCCAACATGTGCTTTGGCTGTCTCGGCTTATTGGGAGTTGTACTTTTAAAATAACTGGAGGCACATTGTGTGGGAAACATTGTCTTTTTCCTAACCCTTGTACCTCCAGCTGTGAAAATAAAAAATTCACAGCATGCTCTGACACACCATGCATGCTAGGAGTTGTAGTTTTGCAACAGCTGGAGGCACAAGGGTTGGAAAACATTGAGTGATGCCGCGTACACACGGTCGTTTTTTGCGATGAAAAAAAACAACGTTTTTTAAAACGTCATTTAAATTGATCGTGTGTGGGCAAAACGTTGTTTTTTGTCTTCAAAAAAACGACCAAAAAAAAATTCCAACATGCTTGAATTTTTTGTGTCGTTTTTCAAAACGTCGTTTTTTGTTTCACAAAAGCGAAAAACAACGTTTTTCAACCCGCGCATGCCCAGAAGCTAGTTATGAAGTGAGCTTCAATGGAAAAGAGTGGTGAACGTAACCTTGCTTTTTGTGAAAAAACGATGGTGTGTATGCAAAATTGTCTTTGAAAAGTGACGTTTCAAAAACGTTGTTTTTTACTTCACAGAAAACGTCGTTTTTTTTTCATCGCAAAAAACGACCGTGTGTACGCGGCATTAGGAAACAAACAATGTTTGCCAACCAATGCGCATCCAGTTGTTTCAAAAGTACAACTCCAAGTACGCCGAGACAGCTAAAGGACATGTTGGGAGTTGTAGTTTTGCAACAACTGGAGGGCTACAACTTGGGAACCACTGTACAGTGGTTTTCAAACTGTAGCCCTTAAGATGTTTCTAAACTACAAATCCCAGCATGCCCAGGCTGTACAGGAAAGCTGTGAATTGTAGTTCTGAAACATCTGAAGAGCCAAATGTTGCAGAACTACAACTCACAGCATTCCTATAAAAGATGGCTGCATCTTTAATTGCCACAGCTGTCCGAATGCAGTCACCCCAAAAATCATAGGAGGGGGGATCATAGAATTGCTTGAATCGGTGTGGAGGTAATAGGTGTGTGGGTCACCTGCTAGGCCTCTATTGTTCTACTGGACTTTAGTCCCAGCGTCCCCCCCCCCTAGTATAAAGAACTACAAGTCCCAGCGTCCCCCCCCCCCCTAGTATTAGAGAACTACAAGTCCCAGCGTCCCCCCCCTAGTATAGAGAACTACAAGTCCCAGCATTCCCCCCCTCCTCCAGTATAGAGAACTACAAGTCCCAGCGTCCCCCCCCTAGTATAGAGAACTACAAGTCCCAGCATTCCCCCCTCCTTCAGTATAGAGAACTACCAGTCCCAGCATCCCCCCCCTCCTCCAGTATAGAGAACTACAAGTCCCAGCGTCCCCCCCCCCCTAGTATATAGAACTACAAGTCCCAGCATTCCCCCCTTCTTCAGTATAGAGAACTACAAGTCCCAGCGTCCCCCCCCCCTAGTATAGAGAACTACAAGTCCCAGCATTCCCCCCTCCTTCAGTATAGAGAACTACAAGTCCCAGCGTCCCCCCCCTAGTATAGAGAACTACAAGTCCCAGCGTCCCCCCCCCCTAGTATAGAGAACTACAAGTCCCAGCATTCCCCCCCTCCTTCAGTATAGAATACGAGGCTATGACCCCCCTCCTATGATTTTGTGGGTGACTGCAGTGGTCACTCACGAGCTGCAGCTGCTCCAGGTTATGTGGGCTGGTGTTGTAAATAGTGCGCATGCGCAGGTTTACGCTACTAACGTAGCCAACGCTAGGTCTACGCTAATAGCGTAGACTCTCCCCGTTCCCTGATTCTTAACGGGGGAGTAGAGCTGCGGGCGCGGAGGACGGGGAAGAGCTGCGGGTGCGGGGGACGGGGGGGAAGAGCTGCGGGCGCGGGGAGTAGAGCTGCGGGCGCGGGGTGTACTTAGCGCTGGCGGGAGGCACGCTGCTGACAGCGCTATCGGGCTATCACAGGGAGAGGAGATCCTCTCCCTACGATAGCCTAGCTGTGACTGATGTTTGCGTCAATACTTGACGTTTAAATATGTCACGTGACATGAGTGAGCCAATAGAATGGGATGGAGGCGGACCATCTCATTCCATGGCAAATCTCATTTTATGGCAATGCACCGGCGTTAGTGGAAGTAGGCTGGAAGTAGGCGTGATCCATGTTAATGAAGCGTGACCCCATGCAAACAATGGGCCGGGCGCCAGACAAGTACTTAAAATGAACTGCGCATGTGTCGGGACATGGACGTATCCCCGTGCGCATGCGTACAACCACGTCGGAACAACTGCCTAAGATACGCCGGATCACTGTGTACACCGTGAACATGACCTACGCCCAGCCAGACCCACGTTGGTCCATATTCACAGACATCCAACGTAAAATACTTAGGCTTGTGTTCCCTGGTCCATATCTTTGCATGGGTTGCGCCTCATCTATGGGGACTAACTTTTCGCCGAACGTAAAATTTACGCAAACCGCTTAAATCATGCACCGGGCGCAAGTACGTTTGTGAATCGGCGTATCTTGGTTTGTGGGTCCGGCGCACAGATACGACGGCGCATATTTGTACATTCGTGGCGTATCTGGAGATACGTTGGTGTAAGTGCTTTGGATCCGGGCCGAAAAAGTTTACTAAGGTTATGAAATTCCCGTACGACAGCCAATTTATATAATCTTCCAAGATAGCCTAGTGCTGGTAAAGATTAGCTCTAATAGAGAAAGCGGAATCTAAATATGAAACCCAATACCAGAGAGGCTACTGCAATGGAACTGAAGTTTACTGGAGTTACAAATATACCAAGCCAAATACAATATTTTACACTTTACCTGCAGCTCATTTTCGATCTAGCCCCAAAAAAAAAAAAAAAAAACACCCCCAAACATGCAAGAGTAATTTCATTATAGGAGAACTCCCTGGGGATCCAAATTTTAATTGTGGTACTTAAGGCCCATACACACGATTGGACTTTTTGACAACAAACTTCAAAAATGACCAGATTTTTTCAGAAAATCCGACCGTGTGTATGCACCATCGGAGAAACTTTCTTGGTTTTCATCGGACAAAATGTTTGCTCTGCAAACAGACAAACTTTCTGGCGACAAAAGTCAGATGGAGCAAAGTCCGATCGTGTGTACAGCAGGCCACTGTCCAAAAGTACAAACACGGATGCTCAGAACCAATGCAAAAGATCAACCAGCAATAGCAGAAGTTGCACTAAGGAGCAGAAAAACTACGTAGTACGTCAATTACGTCACTACGTTCATGTTTGTTGGCTGAAAAAGTCCTGCTATAGTTTGTATTTAATATAGATACGTACCTTATATTTCTTCTTTTTGTGCGTTCCCATCTAGGTTGTGGGCAGGGGAAGGAAGCCCACAAGGATAATCTTCCGGGTTATGGTGCTGCTGAATTAACCAGCATGCACCCCCCGATCTCACACATGCGCATTATGCACACATAGCGGTGGAAACTTCTCTGGTTGCCATCACAATGGGCGGCGGCTGAAGTGCAACCTAGCCCTCGGCGCTGCCCACTGACTCATGGGAAAGGATGAGACACATCTCCCAGGAGCACTAGCGAGCACAGGTGCCGAAATTAAGTCAATCGCCACGTAGAGGAAGTGGCAAAACACAAGGGACCCCATGGCAACAGCGCTGTGGGAGGGGGTAAAAAAATAAAAATGTCTCCAAATGTTGATGGATAATGCTGTTGATTTCTTTAAAGTACATTTTTTGGGTGGAACGCCGCTTTAAAGACATACTGTCACCATGCAGGGTAAAGTAACAGTGTCTTTATAAACCCCCATCCCCAGTTATATTCACCTTACTAGTGCTCCTCTTACCTTGCAGTCGATGATGATGCTCAGTACTTTTTAAGTGTTTGTGTGGGGGACGGGGGGGGGGGGGGGGGGGGAATGTGACCTCAATGCAAGTTACAGTGCCCATGTTTGGCAGCCAATTGCTGAGCCCAAACACTGTTACATGACTTGGGAAAAGATGTCACCATTCCCCTTGATACCAACATCTTGGATTTCAGTGCAGGCTGCAGAGGAGGCAGGAGCGCCAAGGTAGTGCTGGTAATGTGTGTGAATATAATAGGGGGCCGGGATAAGGTGCCCTTTACTAAGACACTATGCCCTGCATTTTAACTGTCAGATTGTAAACACTATTGATTTTAGTTGCTCTTTACCATATCTTACAAGTGAACTTACCCTCTTGAAAAGCAGCTTTTTCAGCAACATCGAAATCAAAAAGATTCCCATTCACATTACCTATGATTAAAAACAAAGGATGTTAGTACAGTTTTTCTATAATGTACATTAATGTTGTAAGATAAAAATGAGAATTCCAGTAAGCAAATGATCACATGACTCCATTACAACGTAAATAAAGTGTCAGGGACAAAGTGTTAAAAGATCCAAATTTTGATCCTCTGGTTCCCTACCTTACAGGAAGTACACCTGACAAAGCAGCGGGAGGGGGGCTGGGGGGTAGAGGGAGGATGATGGAAGGAAGATTAAAGCTGTTGGTGGCACTACCATTAAAGAATATTGCACTTATTTTGGAGTCTGTACTTTTGATTGCTTTGCATCTGCAAGTTATCGTCCTAGTTACATTCACAAGCAGGATTCCTAAATAGGTTTTCTGATAAACAGAACTTGCATGAATACACTAAGGCAGCAGTCACACAGGTAATTTAGCTGGGTGCAAATTGCAGTGCCAGGAAGCTTCCAATTCCTTCTGCTGCGAGTGGCTAGCTGCAGCCACCAATCTTTCACTATAATCACAGGTCGCCAGCAGCCGCAGCCATTTGCGACTGTCCTCAGAGCCAGAGATTACCTGCGATGATCACTACTGGATGCACACAAAGTACATCCAGCAGCGATCACTACAGTTAATTGCTGGTTGTGGGGACAGCCCCGAATAGCTGCGGCCAGCGGTGACCTGCCATAGTGAATGAGATCAGCAGCTGCAGTTAGGCTTTGATAGCAGCAGCTGCAACATGCACCAGGGTAAACTACCCATGCAAAAGTAGCCTTAGATGCAAATAAACACTAATTTTTAAAATGATCAAATTAAACAAACTATTATACGCTTACTGGAATTTGCTTCTTGGTTGCTCGCCATTTCCTCTTCTTGTCCATTCTTGCTTGTGTTGCCTGTATATTCCTGCTGCTTGGTAGGCTGAAAGCCACATAAATATCACATAAAATGACAGATAAAGATCAGCACATCATTATGCATACATTATATCATGGTCTGATACTCCGAGTATTGTGCAACTGATTGGAGATTAGAATCTGGAATACCAAAACTACAGCCTGAATTGCAGTGAAATGCTTGAACAATTCCATATTGTTTGTGCAGACCAAAGTGTGACTTTTATTGTCTAGATCAGGGCTCAAAATTTCAAGTCCTGAGCTACTAGCCAGGCCTCAAGAGAGTTACTCGCCACCAGTTGCCCCACCTAATTCATACACTGCCCTGCGCCTAATTGCACCCGTAAACACATCCTCGTAGATTATCTCATGGAATGACACTGTTAAATGTTTTATGCAGAATCAAGTTACAAAATTAAATATTACCAACAACAACCTTAACAAAATAGGACAGGGCACTGGGGGCAGACCAGAGGGACAGGGCACTAGAACTGGGTCTCTTCCCCATTCTCTTGCTGTCTCCTCTGCATCTCTCTCCCCCTCTCCTATTCATCTCATCATCAGGAGCCTGTGTGTGCGGCTCCACGCTTGCATGTCCCCACTTCCCCCTTTTATTCAGGCTGGCAGTGAGGAGAGGAGATTCCATGGCTTAATGAGAATTGTAAGGAGAGCATCTGTGTATTGCTCTGCCTATGCACGGCTCACCAGACTACTTTTCCCGAGCATGCACCTTCCCTCTTCAGCCGCCAATCTCATCAGGGCTCTAAGTGTAGGCACAGATTGGAGGAAGATTGGTCATGCAGCCCTGTCATCACTCGCCCCCAGCTTAAATCCACTCGCCAAATGCTAGTAGGCGGGTGGAAATTTTGAGGGCTGGTCTAGATCATCATTTTCTAAATGGTAAGAGGATTTTAAGCAAAGAGAAGTTAATAGAAATATAAAATAACTTAAACATTGATCAGCCATAACATTATGACCACCGACAGATAAAGTGAATAACATAGAATATCTTTTGCCAATGGCAACTGAACGTGGGTGGGTTATTTTAGGCAGCAAGTGAATATGTTGTCCGTGAAGTTGAGGTGTTGAAAGCAGAAGAAACAGGAAAGCGTAATGCTTAGTAGACACGACCGGTTTTTCCAACGGAATTCTTGTCAAGCCTGCCTTGCATACACACAGTCACACAAAAGTCTGGTGAACTTTTGACTGCCAAGAACGCGGTCACATAAAAGACTACGACGAGCCGAGCATGCGTTGATTTGTTTCCAAGCATGCGTGTTTTTTTTTCACCCGTCGGAAAACCATGCAGACGAACGGTTTTCCCGCCAGGATTTTTTCCTGTTAAAAAAAAAAAAAAAAGACCCTGCTCTCTTTTTTTGTCCAGCAGTTTTCCCCGTCGGAAAAACTGCCATGGAGCATACACACAGCTGGGATTCCCAACCAAAAGAAAAAAAAATGGTCATGTGTACAAGGCATAAAGGATTTGAGCGACTTTGACAAGGGCCAAACTTGTAATGGCTAGACCTCTGGGTCAGAACTGTAAAACGGCATCGCTTGTGGAATGATCCCGGTCTGCAGTGGTCCAAGGAAGGAAAACTGGCGAACCAGAAACAGGGTCACGGGCAGATATAACAAAAAATACCCACACCACAACAATCACTATAGCTTTAACATAACATACGGACAATGGGGTTGAAAGAAAGAAACAAAGTGCCAGCAAACAGGTCTTTCCACAGACATTATATATACAGTGACTTGTGAAAGTATTCGGCCCCCTTGAACTTTGCGACCTTTTGCCACATTTCAGGCTTCAAACATAAAGATATAAAACTGTAATTTTTGTGTGAAGAATTAACAAGTAGGACACAATCATGAAGTGGAATTTATTGGATATTTCAAACTTTTTTAACAAATAAAAAACTGAAAAATTGGGGGTGCAAAATTATTCAGCCCCTTTACTTTCAGTGCAGCAAACTCTCTCCAGAAGTTCAGTGAGGATCTCTGAATGAGATCCAATGTTGACCTAAATGACTAATGATAATTAGAATCCACCTGTGTGTAATCAAGTCTCTGTATAAATGCACCTGCACTGTGATAGTCTCAGAGGTCCGTTTAAAGCGCAGAGAGCATCATGAAGGACAAGGAACACACCAGGCAGGTCCGAGATACTGTTGTGGAGAAGTTTAAAGCCGGATTTGGATACAGAAAGATTTCCCAAGCTTTAAACATCCCAAGGAGCACTGTGCAAGCGATAATATTGAAATGGAGTGAGTATCAGACCACTGCAAATCTATGAAGACCTGGCCGTCCCTCTAAACTTTCAGCGCATACAAGGAAAAGACTGATCAGAGATGCAGCCAAGAGGCCCATGATCACTCTGGATGAACTGCAGAGATCTACAGCTGAGGTGGGAGACTCTGTCCATAGAACAACAATCAGTCGTATAATGCACAAATCTGGCCTTTATGGAAGAGTGGCAAGAAGAAAGACATTTCTTAAAGATATCCATAAAAAGTGTCATTCAAAGTTTGCCACAAGCCACCTGGGAGACACACCAAACATGTGAAAGAAGGTGCTCTGGTCAGATGAAACCAAAATCAAACTTTTTAGCAACAATGCAAAACGTTATGTTTGGCGTAAAAGCAACACGGCTCATCACCCTGAACACACCATCCCCACTGTCAAACATGGTGGTGGCAGCATCATGGTTTGGGCTTGCTTTTCTTCAGCAGGGACAGGGAAGATGGTTAAAATTGATGGGAAGATGGATGGAGCCAAATACAAGACCATTCTGGAAGAAAACCTGATGGAGTCTGCAAAAGACCCGAGACTGGGACGGAGATTTGTCTTCCAACAAGACAATGATCCAAAACATAAAGCAAAATCTACAATGGAATGGTTCACAAATAAACATATCCAG
The DNA here is from genome assembly GCA_029574335.1 of Rana kukunoris. Lineage (NCBI taxonomy): Eukaryota > Metazoa > Chordata > Amphibia > Anura > Ranidae > Rana > Rana kukunoris. The sequence continues at coordinate 127,292,005 of CM056054.1, read as the reverse complement.
GTGTTAGAATGGCCAAGTCAAAGTCTAGACCTGAATCCAATCGAGAATCTGTGGAAAGAACTGAAAACTGCTGTTCACAAACGCTCTCCATCCAACCTCACTGAGCTCAAGCTGTTTTGCAAGGAGGAATGGGCAAAAATTTCAGTCTCTCGATGTGAAAAACTGATAGAGACATACCCCAAGCGACTTACAGCTGTAATTGCAGCAAAAGGTGGAACTACAGTATTAACTTAAAGCGGAGCTCCACCCAGCAAAACAACATTTTGCCATGTTGTTTAAAAAAATAAAAATAAAAATACCTGAAAAAAAATAAATAAAAATACTCACCCGAAATAGCTGTTGCTATGCGGAAGTCCGTAATCTGCCTCTTCCACGCCGCGGTTTAATGTCTTCTTGTCCTTCTCCTTGTGAATGGGGCGCGCTGCTTTCTGGGAACTGTGTGTGTTCTCAGAGAGCAGCGCGCCCATTCACAAGCCAGCGTGAGACTCACGCAGGCGCAGTAGGAAACGGGCAGTGAAGCCGTACGGCTTCACTGCCTGTTTCCCATAGTGTGAATTGTGGCGCGGGACCCGGAGCGATCGTAGGACCGGCATCGGGGGGGGCCGTCAGCGCGGGCGCCTAGGACAGGTAAGTGTCCTTATTTAAAGTCAGCAGCTACACTGTTAGTAGCTGCTGACTTTAAAAAAAAAATGTTTCGCGGCTGGAGCTCCGCTTTAAGGGGGCTGAATAATTTTGCACGCCCAATTTTTCAGTTTTTTTATATACATCTCTAAAACAGAAGAATTTTGAATCCGAGATATACACCTAATCTCAAAAAACAAGCCCTTATGGAATACTGCACCAGATCTAAAACAATAATAATATCACCATTGCTGGTTAGAGCTGCTGCCTTAAAACAAAAGGTTTGAAATAAACCCTGTCACAGAAAATGTTGTAAAAAAGGTTAATATACCGCATTTAATCGGCGTATAACGCACACTTTTTTCCCCTGAAAATTGCGGGTGCGCGATATATGCCGATCCCCGCGCTGTGTGTAAACTGAGCTGCCGACAAATACCGAGCGCAGTACACTCGGGAACACTCGACCAGGCTCGGCTCCCCTCGCGGTCATGCCTCCTAGCCTCTATGCGAAAGGAGCCGAGTGTGGTAGAGTATACTGCGCTCGGTATATGTCGGCGGTGGCGACGTTTAAACACAGCGCGGGAGGCGGGGATTCGACTGAGAGACAGCGTGGGAGAACACCACCGAGGCCGCAGATGGACGCCGGACCGGACAAGGCCACTGATAAGACGCCGGGCAAGACACCGACGAGTGGCATCTAAACTGTAAGTATTTTCTTTTTTTTCAGGATTTTTCCTTCTAGGTTGGGGGTGCACGCTATACCCCGGAGCGCGGTATACGAAGATAAGTATGGTAAATCAATACATATATAATGAATAAGATTTAAATATAAACCAAGCAGCGCTTCAAGATGTATATATCTCTAATAACATATACTTGATCTGATATAAAAGTCCGTAATACAAATTACAAAGACACAGGTATAGTTGAAAAAAGTCCAAATAATCCCAGAAGAGAATAAGGAACAGAAATCTTGCTGTAGGTACATATGTCACCTCCACACGCGTGCTCAAGGAAAAATAGAGGGGGTTTGTGCAGATAGAAGCCCCCTCTAGTCCAAACTCTTACCCCAGAGCTTCAAAAAGCTGGCATGTAATTGTTACAAGACGATCCTTCAGCATGTGTCTCCACTTATTCCCAATAGATCACTCTGATTGCTCAGTGTTCACATAAGTAAATAAAGGAACTTGACATAGCGTAATCCTGTTTTCAAAAAAGACATTTATTCAACACACAATTTAAAACATCCATTAGATTATCCACTCACAAAAAAAGGAGATCATATCAGCCTTAATCATTATACCGCATATCAGCTCACTCAGCATCAGTGAGATCTCGGTGTCTCCTACCGTACACTGCCTCCTGTGTCACGGGAATATCGACCTCCACTCCTGATCCTGTCTGGTTACACCTAGTCACATCACTTGGCTTCACCCTGGCTAGTTTCGTCATATTGACATCATCCGAGGGTGGACCACACTTATTCTCTTCTGGGATTATTTGGACTTTTTTCAACTATACCTGTGTCTTTGTAATTGTATTACGGACTTTTATATCAGATCATGTACCGGTATATGTTATTAGAGATATTATACATGTTGAAGCGCTGCTTGGTTTATATTTGAATCTTAATCATTATATATGTATTGATTTATATGAACCTTTTTTACAATATATATATATAAATATAATATGAATGTATTTTATGTGATAGAACAACACAAAGTGGCACATAATTGTGAAGTGTAATGAAAATGATAAACGGTTTTCAAAAGGTTTTACAAATACATATGTGAAAAGTGTGACGTGCATTTGTATTCAGCCACCTTTAGGCCCCTTTCACATTGCGGCGGGAGCCGCGCTGACGATATAGCGCTGCTAAAAATAGCGGCACTATACCGTCGGATTTGCCACGAGTTGCGGCCCCTAGTGGTGTGGTATTAACCACCGCTAGCGGCCGTGAAAGGGTTAATACCGCCCGCAATGCGCCCTTATAGAGGTTTGTTAGAGAGCCTTAGTGAACAAACTGCATCATGTGTGCCAAAGAACTTACCAGACAGGTCAGGGATAAAGTTAAAAGCAGGGTTAGGTTATAAAAAAAATATCCCAATCTTTCAACATCTCACGGACCACTGTTCAATACATCATCTGAAAATGGAAAGAGTATGGCACAACTGCAACCTACCAAGACATGGCTGGGCAAGGAGAACACTAATCCGAGAAGCAGCCAAAAGACCCATTGTAACGTGGGAGGAGCTGCAAAGATCCACAGTTGGTGGGAAAACCTGTCCATGGGACAACTATTAGTCGTGCACGCCACAAATCTGGTCTTTATGGGACAGTGGCAAGAAGAAAGCCATTATCTCTCGCTTCCTTTGTTTCATCTCTCAAATACAGGCTTTTTTGTGCGGTTCTCAGACTCTGTTCTAGGATGGCTATGTTTGTTCTCCATGCTCTCCCTGTGCATGTGATGGCAGCCACCCTTTCCATGCCATCAAGCATGGGATAACCTGCAGACACATGGCTGTTTGATCCGGTCTTGTCTGATCCTCCCCTTCTTCTTCTCTGAAAGCGCAGAGCCTTGAGGGGCACTTTGCACATGCTCAGTTTGGTGTGTATTGCTAGAGAGTTTTTTTCAGGTCTCATGCAGTCAGGAGAATAAAAACGTACAAGCTTTAACCAGTGCCTGGTCAGACTCTGATAAAAGTCTACTCCTATACTGTCGACAAGAAAGGGTATTTACCAGTTTAAATTTACAAAAATAATTGCATTTCTGTGTACTCTGGGAAACTAGATATAGTGACTGCAGGGTCCTGGATTTAGGAACACTTTAACAGGGACATTTACACCATTGCCAGGGGTGATGGCAGACAAACTTTCTCTGGAAAACCACAGACCTTTCCCTGGCCAGGTTACTTTGTACTGTTTCATTGATCGTACTCATACAGTATCTCTCTGCTTTCCAAGTACATATCGAACAATACTTGTGAATCTGAAGGAAATGCAGGACAGTCTATACCCGCCAAACCACACATATCCCACTCAAGGCCCACAATATATTTTACTTTCTGCTATAATAAATTTCCCCAAAAATGTTTTTAAAAAAACAAAAAAATTTCTTCATCCGTTTAGGCCAATACATATTCTACAATTTTTTTTTACCAAAATTGCAATAAGCATGTATAGATTGGTTTGCGCAAAAGTTATACAAACTATGGTAAAGGTTATTGGCATTTTTTTAATTATTATTTTTAAAAGTAATTGCAGTGATCTGCAATTTTTATAGGTACTCCGACATTGCAGCAGACAGATCTGACACTTTTGACACATTTTTGGGACCACCGACATTTATACAGCGATCAATGCACTGATACTGTGTAAATGTCACTGGCAGAGAAGGTTTAACACTAGGGGGCGATCAAGGGGTTAACTGTGTTCCCCAACGTGTGTTTCTTACTGTATGGGGATGGGACCGACTGGGAGGAGAAGACATATTGCTGTTCCTACTTAGTAGGAACAAACAATATGTCTCCTCTTCCCTGACAAAAACAGGGATGTGTGTGTTTATACACACACACACACACAAATCCCCATTCTAGCTCTCATTTCCCAATCGCATCGGGTCTCCTGTCGTGCCATGGGCGCACACGCCTCCGGCGGCTCTTAAATGGGACTACATACTCATACAGCAATTCGCGGGAATGTGCCACTTTGCTGACGTATATCAGTGTGAGCCGGTCAGCAAGTGGTTAAAGCGATTGTAAAGGCTCGTTTAATAACAAATATGTTATACTTACCTGTTATTTCTTATTTGCAGCTTGTTTTGCACAGAGCAGCCTGGATTCTCCTATTCTCGGGTCCCTCTTCGCTGCTCCGAGCCCCTCCCTCCTTTGAGTGCCCCTTTGCCAGCAGCTTACTACAGGGGGCACCCAAGCCAAGTCTGAGCTCTGTGCATCCATTTAGACACGGAGCCCCCGACCTGCCCACACCCTCTCCCCTAATTGGCTGGCTGACTTTGATTGACAGCCGCGGGAGCCAATGTCGCTGCTGTTCTGTCTCAGCCAATTAGGAGGAGTGCCCTGGATGGCTGAGAGGATCGTGGACATCGCTAGAGAGAGAAGGGGCTCAGGTAGGTAATTAAGGGGGTGCTGCTACACACAGAATTTTTTCTTATCTTATGCACAATTAGTGAGGGCCGACTACCACCTACAATGTGGCTCTAGGAACAGAGAGTTTCCTCCACTCAAAGCTCTACAAAGTCTCCAGACTTCAGGACCCAGAAACAGCCTATATAATCTGGCCTGAAGGAGCTCATGGCTCCACAAAAACGTCGCCTTTTCCCTCATCATGTCCCGGTAGTGATGTCATATTTGGCTCCCTGTGCATTCTAGGACTCCAGGAAGCGCTGGCAACCACCGGCGCAGTCCGTTTGAGTGTCCACCACAGTAGCCATCCGGATGTATCCGCCTTGTGCTCAACGCCTTCTGATATTTTACCCTTGCGAGTACCCGTATCCACATTTGCATTAAATCATCCTACTTACTACACTTAGATTAACGTTTGCGATTTCTCCTCAGTTGATCCAGAGCTGCTTCTTGCTCATCACTGGACTGCCTTTCAAAGGTGTACTTGTATGGACACTATGGACTTATTACATGCCATTTTTCATGTTATTTTACTGTACCTTTTAATGATTGTCCTTCATTCTATATGGTTTACATCTAACCCTGTGGGCTGATACCAGGTCTGATGTAAGCACCTATTTGTCCATATGTAATGGCACGAAAAAAAGGTTTCTAGCTTTAAACATTTCTCTGAGACTAACAATGCAAACCTTAAGATAGGAAGGAGTATATGGAAGCATCTCTTGAAATTCCTCCTGAATTTCAGACATTAGATGAGCTGTCGTCTTCCAAAACTGAACAAGCGTTCTCTGTTAGGAAAAAAAAAGGCAACAGGCATTGGCACTCTGATATGGCATTTTACTGTACAACACACCAAGATTGCAATTAACCCAGTTAAAGGGGATGTAAAAGGTGTGTATATATTTATATCTTTTTTTTTTAACCACTTAACCAGGCCAATTTTGACACTTCGCTCCTACATGTAAATATCATAATTTTTTGGCTACAAAAATTACATAGAACCCCCAAACATTATATAGTTTTTTTTTTTAGCAGAGACCCTAGAGAATACAATGGCGTTCATTGCATCTTGTACGGTATTTGCGCAGCAATTTTTTAAATGCAGATTTTTTGAAAAAAAAAAAAAAAAAAAACAGTTTCATGCTTTAAAAAAAAAAAAAAAACAGTAAAGTTAGCCCAATATTTTTTCATAATGTGAAAGATGATGTTACGCCTAGTAAAGAGATACCCAACATGTCACGCTTCAAAATTGCACACGCTTGTGGAATGGCGCCAAACTTCGGTACTTAAAAATCCCCATAGGCGACGCTTTAACATTTCTTTACTGGTTGAATGTTTTCAGTTACAAAAGGAGGTCTAGGGCTAGAATTATTGCTCTCACTCCAACTTCAGCGGCAACACCTTACATGTGTGGTTTGAACCCCATTTTCATATGTGGGAGGGACTTCTGTACGCATTTGCTTCTGCGTGCGAGCACACGGGCACTTTAAAAAAAAAAAATATATATATATATATATATATATATACACACATATACACACACACAGTGTGGAAAATAAGTATTTTAACACCCTGCTATTTTGCAAGTTCTCCCACTTGGAAATCATGGAGGGGTCTGAAATTGTCATCGTAGGTGCATGTCCACTGTGAGAGACATAATCCAAAAATCACAATTTATGATTTTTTAACTATTTATTTGTATGATACAGCTGCAAATAAGTATTTGAACACCTGTCTATCAGCTAGAATTCTGACCCTCAAAGACCTGTTAGTCTGCCTTTAAAATGTCCACCTCCACTCCATTTATTATCCTCAATTAGATGCACCTGTTTGAGGTCATTAGCTGCATAAAGACACCTGTCCACCCCATACAATCAGTAAGAATCCAACTACTAACATGGCCAAGACCAAAGAGCTGTCCAAAGACACTAGAGACAAAATTGTACACCTCCACAAGGCTGGAAAGGGCTACGGGGAAATTGCCAAGCAGCTTGGTGAAAAAAGGTCCACTGTTGGAGCAATCATTAGAAAATGGAAGAAGCTAAACATGACTGTCAATCTCCCTCGGACTGGGGCTCCATGCAAAATCTCACCTCGTGGGGTCTCAATGATCCTAAGAAAGGTGAGCAATCAGCCCAGGACTACACGGGAGGAGCTGGTCAATGACCTGAAAAGAGCTGGGACCACCGTTTCCAAGGTTACTGTTGGTAATACACTAAGACGTCATGATTTGAAATCATGCATGGCACGGAAGGTTCCCCTGCTTAAACCAGCACATGTCAAGGCCCATCTTAAGTTTGCCAATGACCATTTGGATGATCCAGAGGAGTCATGGGAGAAATTCATGTGGTCAGATGAGACCAAAATAGAACTTTTTGGTCATAATTCCACTAACCGTGTTTGGAGGAAGAAGAATGATGAGTACCACCCCAAGAACACCATCCCTACTGTGAAGCATGGGGGTTGTAGCATCATGCTTTGGGGGTGTTTTTCTGCACATGGGACAGGGCGACTGCACTGTATTAAGGAGAGGATGACCAGGGCCATGTATTGCGAGATTTTGGGCAACAACCTCCTTTCCTCAGTTAGAGCTTTGAAGATGGGTCGAGGCTGGGTCTTCCAACATGACAATGACCCGAAGCACACAGCCAGGATAACCAAGGAGTGGCTCTGTAAGAAGCATATCAAGGTTCTGGCATGGCCTAGCCAGTCTCCAGACCTAAACCCAATAGAGAATCTTTGGAGGGAGCTCAAACTCCGTGTTTCTCAGCGACAGCCCAGAAACCTGACTGATCTAGAGAAGATCTGTGTGGAGGAGTGGGCCAAAATCCCTCCTCCAGTGTGTGCAAACCTGGTGAAAAACTACAAGAAATGTTTGACCTCTGTAATTGCAAACAAAGTCTACTGTACCAAATATTAACATTGATTTTCTCAGGTGTTCAAATAGTCATTTGCAGCTGTATCATACAAATAAATAGTTAAAAAAATCATACATGTTAATTTCTGGAATTTTTTTTTTTTTGATTATGTCTCTCACAGTGGACATGCACCTACGATGACAATTTCAGACCCCTCCATGATTTCCAAGTGGGAGAACTTTCAAAATAGCAGGGTGTTCAAATACTTTGTCTTGGCTCCTACCCGCAAGAGCTAACCCCCTTTTTGGGAAGAACTCTTCCAAGGAGGTTAGCTTGCGGGTGTGCTCCCATGATACAGTGGCCCCGCATCATTGATTTGATTGACAGCAGCGGGAGCCAATGGCTGCACTGCTAATCAATCTCCAATGAGGAGCCGCCTCAAGCTGGGGGAAACCATCGCGGGAACGATCCCACAGAGTTTCATGGCTTAGATAAGTAAAATGGGAGGGCTGGGGGGACCTGAGATTGCAAGGTGTTTTTTCATGCATTAAGGTGAAAAAACACGAAGCTTTACAACCCCTTTAAGACAACTGTAAATGACAAGACTATTAATAAAGTGAACTGTCAGCATTTGAAACTTTAACAAGTATTTTCTAGGTGCAGCCCTCTTTATTATCCAGAAAAGCAAACTCCTATGCACTCCTCTGAAACTGGTTTCACTTTGTTGCCTAGTACTTGACTTCCCTGACGTCAGGGCTAAGCCTCAGCCACCAATAATCCCTAGTCCGTTATTGGCCTTTAAAGCAATCTTATGGAAGATGGCAGCTGGATAAAGCTTAGTCCAAAAATCAGGGAAGGCATGCTCTTTGTACCACATATAAAAAAAGCTTTTCAGCTAACAAAAAGGTATCTGCACTTAGGCAGAGTTTTCATTAAGTTTATATGCACTGTACTTACAAATTTAGCCTAAATAAGTATTAAACCCAAAAGAAGACATTTATTATATTGCAGTTTACCAATTCTTAGATGTGATGGCTGTATTAGATTTATTTTTTAATCTGGTTTCTATTTTCATCTGGTGATCCAGATAGTACATCTGTTTTTCAAAAGAACAAGCTTTCTTGCAGATGTTACAGTGAGGAGACAAACCTTTTACCACTGACAGGGGTGTGTACAATAATCAGCTTTTATTTATGTAAAGCCTTTATTCCAAAAGGAACAGAATGGTGAATTGTACGGTTTAAAAAGTATTAGCTGGATCTTTTCTTCAATTAGTTAGTTATTTAAATCTGCTAGTGCATCCAACACTACTCCCCCCCCCACCAAGATTGACAATGCTGCTGTCCAAATGTGCACCCAGTGCTCATTCATCCAGAGTGAGGGCACGCAAACACAGTAAGTGTATAACTGCCCAGATCACCAGGTGAAAACAGAGGGGAAAAAAAAGCCAAAAAAAATAAATAAAAAGAAGTAAAAAATGCAGCCACCACATCCAAGGATTGGTAAACTGCAATATATTACAGTTTTGGGTTTAAATCGGATGGCCCATCAAAAAAAATATCAAAAGCCAGCAGCTACAAATACTGCAGCTGCTGACTTTTAAGATTAGGACACTTACCTGTCCTGGAGTCCAGCGGCGTCCGCAGCAGAGGACGAGCATTCGCTCGTCTCTCTGCTGCTCCCCCCTCCATCCACAGTGAGGGAACCAGGAAGTGAAGCGCTCCGGCTTCAGTGCCCGGTTCCCTATGGCGCATGCGCGAGTCGCGCTGCTCCCGCCGATTGGCTCCCGCTGTGTGCTGGGAGCCAAGTGTTCCCAGCACACAACGGGGAAGTGAAGGAAAACCCGTCTTTTGCTCGAGATTGCTGGGCCGGAAGTGGGTGCAAATACCTGTCTTTAGACAGGTATCTGCACCCCCCCTCCCCCTGAAAGGAACTTCACTTTAGGGTGGAGCTCCGGTTCAATATCACTTTAATGTGATCCCGTACTCCATTTTAAAATATCTTATTACACAAATGTTGTGCCTAAGAGCAAAGGCCACAGGATGTACGATAACACGATTAACCTAAAAGCTTCCCATGTAACCCACTCTCTAAATTTAGTTTCACATTTTTACCCAATTTCATAGCCCTGCCAACTACATTGGAAATTCGAGTGTCCAATGAGACCTCTTACATTGCCAGAAAGAACACTCTCATTGGACAGGGAACACAGTTCTGGCAAAAAAAAAAAAAATGTAAATTATAAATAGCAGGCAACTTGTGGCATCTTTTCTTAGGCAAGACATTTACCTTTAAAATGGAGTACGGGATCCCATTTAATTGACTGCAAAAAGCATCAGTTTATTTTAAAATAAATTACATTTTCGTGGAATCAAATCAAGTCAGTGATCACAATCAGAAAGAGAAATCCAACTTCTATTTCCTAAATCCTTGTACCTGATAGGAGGCCAGAGAGTGTGACAGTAAATTGCAGCGGCTGGCTCCAAGAAGATCTACTTTCTGGCATACATCCATCTTTGTCTTGTCAAACTGGCTCTTGGTGCTCCTAACTTGTATCTGCACCTAGAAATATAAAAAGCATTGTTTTCAGAGCAATGATTTGATAAAAAGTTTTGGTTTTATCTAAGAATCTGTGATACCGGTTTTAATATTCTCATTCGATATTTATCATTATTTGGTACTATAGTTAAAGCATCATCTGTACAGAATACAAATAAAAAAGGAAATGTCAAAACCTGGAAAATGCTTTAGCCAATAAAAAAGGTAAATCTGCTTAAAATATACAGTAAAACCTTGGTTTGAGAGTAACTTGGTTTGAGAGCATTTTGCAAGACAGGCAAAATGTTTTAATACATTTTGCCTTGATATACAAGCAGTGTCTTGATATAAGAGTAGCGTCATGTCACACCTGAGTATAAAAAAAAAAGAAGAGAGGAGCCTCGAAGTGTAGCAATATGGTTACATTTAATGAAGGTACAACATTTAGCAACTTATTTCTACACTTAGAGATGCCTCTCTTCTTTTTTATACCCGGTTAAAAAAATGCTTTGATATACAAGTGCTTTGGATTACAAGCATGTTTCTGGAACCAATCATGCTCGCAAACCAAGGTTTTACTGTATATATATATATTTTTCTTTTAAATATTAAGTTTATGGCCTTTTGTTGAAATCTTTTTTAACTTTGTTCCCATGGCAGCCTTAGCATCCCTAGCTGACTGAATGGAACATCCACAGCTACACTATTAAAAAGGAGAACATAAGAGATGGAGCTGTAGGGAGATGCCTGGAAAGAAACAGATATGACATGTATTTTTCCATAGTTCTTTTTTTCTTCCAGCTTCTTAAAGCGTTAGGGTAGGACTAATAAATATCATCTCATCCAAAATCTAACCTTTAGTCACTAAAAATGGTATGAAAAGAGGAGGAGCTTAAAGTAGAACTCCAGACAATTTGTTTTTATAATGTAGAGAAGGGTATGTAACCATGTCACGTCTTGACTGTTTTGTGTGCCTATATTGGAGAGATTTTCTAACACTTTTCCATTCCACCAACAATAAAGTACTTTTATATTCTTTGTGTCACATGAAAATGTTACTCCACTTCCTGTCCTTGTGGCATTAATATTAAGTCAACGATGTATAGAAAGGAACTCTTCTCACAACTATCCTTCCATCATGAAATCCTAATATATTTCTGACAATCCCCTGAAAATGCATGCCTATATACAGTGCAGAAAATAAGTATTTGAACACCCTGCTATTTTGCAAGTTCTCCCACTTGGAAGTCCACTGTGAGGCGGCGTACACACGATCGGACATATCCGATGAAAACGGTCCGCGGACCATTTCCATCGGATATGTCCGATCGGGAGTTTGATCCGATGGCGTGTACACACCATCGGATCAAATTCCCCGCCGCCGGACGGCGCGGTGATGTGGCGGTGACGCGGCGGTGACGTTGACGCCGCCGCGTCACCGCCACGTCACCGCACCAGGAAGTAAAACACTTCCGCGCATGCGCCAAATCCATTCGGCAGCGGCGCGGCGGCGGTGGGGGCCGACATGTCTGCTGGTAAGTGTACTAACCAGCAGACATGTCGGGCGGACAGATTCCCACCGGATAGATTTCAAAGCTTGCTTTGAAATCTGTCGGGTGGAGAAATCTGTCCGCTAGCCCATACACACGAGCGGAGATGTCTGCTGAAACGGTCCATCGGACCGTTTTCAGCGGACATATCCCCTCGTGTGTACGCCGCCTCAGAGACATAATCAAAAAAAAAAAATTCCAGAAATCACAATGTATGATTTTTTTAACTATTTATTTGTATGATACAGCTGCAAATAAGTATTTGAACACCTGAGAAAATCAATGTTAATATTTGGTACAGTAGCCTTTGTTTGCAATTACAGAGGTCGAACGTTTCTTGTAGTTTTTCAGCAGGTTTTCACACACTGGAGGAGGGATTTTGGCCCACTCCTCCACACAGATCTTCTCTAGATCAGTCAGGTTTCTGGGCTGTCGCTGAGAAACACGGAGTTTGAGCTCCCTCCAAAGATTCTCTATTGGGTTTAGGTCTGGAGACTGGCTAGGCCACGCCAGAACCTTGATATGCTTCTTACAGAGCCACTCCTTGGTTATCCTGGCTGTGTGCTTCGGGTCATTGTCATGTTGGAAGACCCAGCCTCGACCCATCTTCAAAGCTCTAACTGAGGGAAGGAGGTTGTTGCCCAAAATCTCGCAATACATGGCCCCGGTCATCCTCTCCTTAATACAGTGCAGTCGCCCTGTCCCATGTGCAGAAAAACACCCCCAAAGCATGATGCTACCACCCCCATGCTTCACAGTAGGGATGGTGTTCTTGGGATGGTACTCATCATTCTTCTTCCTCCAAACACGGTTAGTGGAATTATGACCAAAAAGTTATATTTTGGTCTCATCTGACCACATGACTTTCTCCCATGACTCCTCTGGATCATCCAAATGGTCATTGGCAAACTTAAGACGGGCCTTGACATGCGCTGGTTTAAGCAGGGGAACCTTCCGTGCCATGCATGATTTCAAACCATGACGTCTTAGTGTATTACCAACAGTAACCTTGGAAACGGTGGTCCCAGGTCTTTTCAGGTCATTGACCAGCTCCTCCCGTGTAGTCCTGGGCTGATTGCTCACCTTTCTTAGGATCATTGAGACCCCACGAGGTGAGATTTTGCATGGAGCCCCAGTCCGAGGGAGATTGACAGTCATGTTTAGCTTCTTCCATTTTCTAATGATTGCTCCAACAGTGGACCTTTTTTCACCAAGCTGCTTGGCAATTTCCCCGTAGCCCTTTCCAGCCTTGTGGAGGTGTACAATTTAGTGTCTTTGGACAGCTCTTTGGTCTTGGCCATGTTAGTAGTTGGATTCTTACTGATTGTATGGGGTGGACAGGTGTCTTTATGCAGCTAATGACCTCAAACAGGTGCATCTAATTTAGGATAATAAATGGAGTGGAGGTGGACATTTTAAAGGCAGACTAACAGGTCTTTGAGGGTCAGAATTCTAGCTGATAGACAGGTGTTCAAATACTTCTTTGCAGCTGTATCATACAAATAAATAGTTAAAAATTCATAAATTGTGATTTCTGGAATTTTTTTTTTGATTATGTCTCTCACAGTGGACATGCACCTACGATAACAATTTCAGACCCCTCCATGATTTCCAAGTGGGAGAACTTGCAAAATAGCAGGGTGTTCAAATACTTATTTTCCGCACTGTATTTGTGAATGGTGTGGTTACATAAACCTAATTGTAATGCGTTTTTTTTTTCCTTTTATGGTTCTGCTGACCTTTCGGAATTTCTCCATCTGCTTATAGGTGTCAGGATCCAACTCCTGAGACACATCCTTCATCCATAGTAAGGCTCCTCTGTATTCTGTCCGTGCCTTCTCCATTTGGTTGACAGTCAGGAGAGTATCTGATACAGCCCGGCCTGTAAAAGTGTCCACTTCTTGTTCAAGGCGATACAGCGGAGTGCAGAGGGCCAACCTAGGAGCACGCAAGACAATAAAACAGAGGATTATCCTTTTTGTTGTAGGATTCTATGGGTACCTTTAACTCTCCAAACGTTATGTTAAAAGTGGTTCTAAAGGCAGAAGATTTTTTTACCCCAATTCATTCTCTACATTAAAGGTAAAAAATTATTCTGTGTGCAGCTTCCTTTTTTACTTAACTGAGCCTGATCTCGATCCAACGCTGTCCCTGAAAGCAGCAGCGCTCGCCCTTCTCACGGGCAGATTGATAGAAGAAGGAGCCATTGGCTCCTTCTGCCTTCATGGAACTCCTGTGACAAGTGAGCGAGTGACATAAGCAGTGCGGCTCGGGATCAGTGATCACAAGTGTGCTACAAAAGCAAGTGGCTTCCTATGGTGGTACATGTAGAGCAGGAGGACCCAAGAACGCCAGCGAGGGATCCCAGGGGAGGAGGATCAGGGCTTTTCTGTGTAAAGCCATTGCACCGAGCAGGTAATGTTTAATATTTAAAAAAAAATAACCCTTTACAAATCACTTTAAGAGGTCAGAAATGTTACATCTTGGCAGACAAAATTAGTAACGTACCTTTGACCAGCAGCCGAGCACAGAGCATTGCCGGTGGCCTTCATCATTCTTCCAGCCTGTGTGCTGTTCTGCTGAGCATGGACCTTCAAGTGCAAACCAAAATCATTTTCCTCCTGAGAGAGAGCTGATGAAGAAGAGACAGAGAACATCTGAACTAAAACTCTGCATTAAGGTAATGCAGCCTCAAATCTGTAGAATAGAATAGGTTTTCCATTATTACGGGGGGGGTGGGCTTGTTGGAGAGGTGACCAACAGATGTAGAACATTGTCAGTTTGTATAGTACTTTATATAGGATGTGTGAATCCTTTTGTACAAAAAATGATTCACAATAGTCTGATAAGACAAAAATAATCTGCAGCAATCCTGCCGCCTCCTTTATGGGGACCTGCAGATTTGATAATAATTTCTACTTTTCCCTTTATTATTTTGCCACCCTGGTTTAAGATGTTAACACCTGTGCAGAAAATAATGGGTATTTACAATGGAACCAAGACACTAAAATCTCACTAGTTTGATGAAGTTATTAAATTGTTTAAATGTACCTTATTCCATAATCATTGCATATGAGATACTGCCTTCAATCTTGACAGCTGGCCTAATGCTCAAGTAGATTGTAGAATCTATGCTCAAGTAGTACATTTAAAAAAAATCCTTCAGTATGGAAGTTTTCACTCCATTGGTCAAGCCAGTGCAGTGGATGATCCACAAGCATGGATTTAAAAAAAAAAAAAGAAGGAAGGGCTTGTCTAGACATAGCACATCCCCCTTAAAGACAATAATGGGTTTACCGGCCAAAGCTCTCATGGCAGTTTTCCTGCCAGGAAAACCGGCCATGTGTAGGGGGAAAAAGCTGCTGAGGTGGTTCTCGGCTTTCTTCTCGAGTTTCCCGGCGGTAAAAAGTCCATAAGTGTGTACGGGGCATAACAGCAAACTGAAATTACAATAACAACTCTGATTTGTGGTTTGATCCTATGTGGTCTTGGAGGTGTGAAGGACTGGGGACATGAATGAAACAACCTAGTCAAGGCAGGATTTAGGGCCAAACTGGGAGAAGACAACCAAGACCTCTACAGATTAAAGAACATGAAGACACCTTCTATGATGATCAGTAAGGTTTTACGATTTCAACAATGAGTTGAGTGAATGTTTGGGAAACTGGGGAGGTCCATTTCTATTAGTTTCTGGGCTACAAAAAAGCAGTTTTGTATATTGGGCAAGTATAGAGACTCCAGAAATACATCCTCGTGGGGAATGCCCAGTATACACTTTAGGATCTGTTTTAAAGTAACAGTCAATAAGCTCACTAAAAAGTGTGTTTAGCATTTCCATACAAAGAGCTGAATGGTACTTTGAAGGCTTCAACAGAGCCGAAAGCTTTGTAAATTCTTATTGTACACATCAAAGCCAGTATGAAAAAAGAATAAGCAAAATCAAGCAGAGAACTAATGCCGATCAGTAGAAACTTTGGGATAGATTTACAAAGCCCTGAATATGACCTTTACCAACCTTTCACCATTGGTGAATCAATCAATGGTATTTAAAGTGGTTCTAAAGTCATAAAAGTTTTTTTACTTTAAAAAGGGGTTGTAAAGGTTAGTTTTTTATTTTCTAAATAGGTTACTTTAAGCTAGTGCATTGTTGGTTCACTTACCTATTCCCTTCTAAATGTTTTTTTCTTTGTCTGAATTTCTCACTTCCTGTTTCTCCTCAGTAAGGTGTTCAGTAAGCTGTTCTAAATGACTTTCCACTGCTCGGATGATGGTGGAAAGCTTACCGAGGAGAAACAGGAAGTGAGAAATTTAAACAAAGGAAAAAAAAACATTTAGAAGGGAAATCGAAGGAAAAGGTAATTGAACCAACAATGCACTAGCTTAAAGCGGAGTTCCACCCTTAAAACCACTTTCTTTCATCCCATCCAGCATACTGGCGTCAGCGCCAGTATGCTGTTTTTTTTTTTTTTTTTTTAATCCATGTACTTACTTTATAATAGATCATTTAATTTTGGGCGCACGGCGGTGTATGTCGCCGCTATAAGGCGTCACGCCTTCCGGAAACAGCCGACTAGCGTTCGGCTCTTCTCGGCGCCTACGCACAGACCCAGAAGCTGACTGCGCAGGCGCCGTATATAGCCACGCACGCCCTCCGAAAAAAGCCGAACTAGGACCGGCTATTTACGGCGCCTGCGCAGTCAGCTCCTGGGTCTGTGCGCAGGCGCCGAGAAGAGCCGAACGCTAGTCGGCTGTTTCCGGAAGGCGTGACGCCTTATAGCGGCGACATACACCGCGGTGCGCCCAAAATTAAATGATCTATTATAAAGTAAGTACATGGATTAAAAAAAAAAAAAATAAATCATGAAAGAAAGTGGTTTTAAGGGTGGAACTCCGCTTTAAATGAACCAATTTAGAAAATAAAAGAAAAACCTTTACAACCCCTTTAATGGATTTTTCTGCATTAGGGTAAAAAAACCTTCTGTGTCCAGGACCCTCAGCAGCTCCTCAGTGGGCAAATTGACAGCACCAGGAACCACCGGGTCCACATTTAGCTCCCTTTGTATCAAAAACAGCAAAGCATTGCTCCTATTACTAGCAATCGAGATTCAGCCATGCCTGTGGCTACAGACAGAGCGATTCCATTGGTTCACAGATCCTGCCACTGGCGATTTGACACTAGTGGTAGAATCACCCGGGTGTCATCAGCCTTAGCAATACTTTTGTAGTCAAACAGTTTTTGACACTTACCATTTAGTGCCTGCTGGTATTTTTCAATTATTTTCAAAAGCTCTGATCCTGTTGCCTGAATAGAATGAAATACCTGTGAAATGAAAATGATATTTTTGTTGGAGGTTTATATAAAATAATACACCCTTATGTAGTACCTAAATATCATAAATATAATCTTAAGCTCTATGGCAGAAACTATCAAATCCCTTTGCCAACTAGGTAGACCAATTATAACAATAGAAAATTGGCTTGCTAACATGGCAAATTATTAGGAACATGTTAATTTTTTTTAATGATAAAATGACCAATATAGATAACAGAACGGCTGGGTGCACATGGATGAGCCAACCAACTCAGGATGTCCATTTGGTCATTTTCTCTCCTAGGAGTGCTTCTGCCTAGGGCAAAGAAGGAGAGAGCAAGGCTGGCTCAAAGAATGATAGACATCCTGAGGCATATCCCAATCTTTTGCCTGCAGCTTGCAAACAGATGGACACTGTTTATGGAAGCTGCAGTGAGGCAGCTATAGGTACTGTGCTCAAGCCATGCAGTGTAATGTAGCCCAGGGTTGTATGATGGCAGAATGATTTATTTTTAGATATGTACAGCTCGCTTTTCACCCATAATCAGTTTTCCTCAACATGCCTACTTAAAGTGGATATAAACCAGATTCATGATATTTGAGCTGGCCACATATATCAGCAATGTTTTTTTTTTTTTTATCTCTCTTCAAAGCACTATGTCCCGTAGCCGTCTCCTGCTCAGTTTTATTGTTATAAGCCTGATCACTCCTAAAAAAAGTTCTGTCACATATAATAAAAGCAGCAAGTTTTGTGTTGGGAGGTTGCTATAGATTAGCAGAGCCCTTATTGATTCAACACAGAGCTGAAAGTCTCTACCTATGAGGAGAGGGGGTGTGTGCGTGCCTTTCCTCCAATCAGCTGTCTTGGTTGTATGGGCAGGCTTCACTGCAGTGCTAACCAGAGGAAATCTTCTAACAAGATGTGCACATTCTAAACAGTATATAAAAGATGAAAACAGCAGATATACATGTAAAAGTTATGTAGGAGGATAGGTTTCATCTCTGTGTATCATCTGAGGCTGTTCATTTCACTGAGTATATGTGATGGTTTACATCCACTTTAAGTAGCAAGAAATTACACCCTCTGCTAATGACGTTTTCCTGGCAGGAGATAAGAAAGGTATGATATCAAGGATTTATGCTAGACTGCTTAGCGCCACACACGATGCCTCTACACTTACATGCAGAAAGGGGTGGGAAAAAGATTTAGGCCCCATAGACGGGGAAACCTGGGAACTGTGCCTCACTTCTGCCCCGTTGGTCTCAGTTTATGTGTCCCGCAGACTATCACATCTATTTAAATGGGGATATCAGGATACACCACTGTGTTCGAAGTGCTGCATGAAGGGAACCTACTGCATATGATGTGGAAGTTCCCGAAATGTTTCCGGTATTGGAAGTATGTTCTTCCTTATACCAATACTCACAGGTGTACCAAATACCGGTGTCCCACAACCAAATTGCATGTCTGCTTATAAAACCTAAGAATGATCTATACCTGTATTTTTGCTTATTGTCCAAATCTTATGGCTACATTTATGTATGTTATATGGTTTTCTCAATACTTTATTTTTTACATATTCTTCCACATATTTTTGGTAAAAAATAAATTACAAAAATGCAATAAGTGTTTATCAATTGGTTTGTGCCAAATTTATAGCGTTTACAAAATATGGGATAGTTTTATGGCATTTTTATTAATATATTTTTTTTCAACTAATGGCTGTGATTAGCGTTTTTTTTCTCATGACTGCGACATTATGGCGGTCACATTTGACACATTTTTGGGACCATCGTCATTTTCACAGCGAAAAGTGCTATAAAAATGCACAGATTACTGTGAAAATGGCAATGGCAGTGAAGGGGTTAACCACTAGGGGGCGCTAAGGGGTTAAGTGTGCCCTAAGGGAGAGATTCTTACTGTAGGGGGGCGTGGCTGGACGTGTGACATCACTGATCGTCGTTTCCTATGACAGGGAACAGACGATCAGCGACAAGCCACAGAGAAGAACGGGGAAGGTGGGTTTACGCTCACCTCTCCCCGTTCTTCAGCTCCGTGACCGCGCTGCGCTCGCGACCCACGGCTGGGTTCTTAAAGGGGATGTACATGTACACCCTTGTGCCCAGCCGTGCCATTTTGTCGACGTATATCGTCGTCCGGCGGTCCTTAAAAATGGTAAAAAAAAAAAAGTAGCAAGAAATGTGTTGGCTTTTTTCACCACCATCTTTTTTTAGTATTTTCCTTTCCTACCTCTAGCTTGGCATCCAGCTCAGCATCTGATGCAACCACATGTTCATCTTCCTTTTTCCCTGTAACCTTTATTAAGACTTGCTTGGTTTTCCAAAACTTCTTTTGCATGCGGCTGACCATGGATTCGTCCTCTCCCTCCCATGTCTTCCCACTGGTGTTCATGAAGTAACTGTAAAAAAAAAGACAGAGGGAATTATGTTTTTAGCCTAAAAAGGTAGGTTTCCCTTTCTGATGCCACTTGTCCATTAAAGACAATATTCAGCTCTGCCTGCTTGAATGTCACAAAGTAACCTTCATGAATAAATAATCACCTTCTCAAATAGCAAGTTGTGTCCAGAGCTGAATAAATTAAACATTAATATTGCCTCAAATGTTGTAGCTGTGCAGTGTAGAAAAAAAAAGAAAGAAAGAAAAGAAGGAAAAGAAAGAAAAGAAAAGAAAAAAGAAGGGGGTGTTTAGTGTACAACATAGGCTGAAAAAAAAAAAAAAAAATTGAAACCAATAAAAAATCACTATTGGAGGATACAGATACGTAATGTAGGTCATAAAGAAGGAAACAAAATAGTGCATCTACAGGAATTAACTAGATACTAGAGCTGCAGGATTCTGGATGAAATGAGAATCACAATTGTTTTGCTTTCACATTATACAAAAAAAAAAAATTTGGGCTAACTTTACTGTTAATTTTTTTTTAATTAACTGAAGTGTATTTTTTCCCCAATCGGAACCTGTGTAGCCTGTCCAGTCAAAGAGGAGATAAAGCCGCTGGGATTTTATAGCCCCAGACTGGTACAGCAGCGATACAAGCTGTCAGTGTAAGTTCACCTTACAGATTTGCTGTAAAGGTGAACTTACACTTTAAGCAGTTAAACTGACCTAATTTACAGACTGAAGTTCATCCCTTTTATCTAAAAAATACCAAATGATACAGGTGTCCTTTTATGAAGCAGTGAAATCTATTCACTGCTTCGTTCTCCGGCATTTACAGTGAAGATTTTTCTCCTCTGTGTGCCGGTTTATGAAGCGGAGAAGATCGCTTCACCCTTGGAGGAGTGAAGTGATCTACCAACGCTTCTAACACTGGAGAACTGCCCCTGATACTGGAATCTCGTGAGGCTTTACGAGATTACAGTACCAGAAATTCACAGAAATACGGAGATGTCAGTTTATTGAGCAGTGATAAATTATCACCGCTCAGTACACTGGCAGATGGCATGGTTAATGTAATTAAAATAACGAGTCCCCCTACATCAGGGGTGCCCAACCAGTGGTCCGGGGGCCACATGTGGCCCGCAGAGCCCTCTGATGTGGCCCGCGAACTCCTGCTCTGGGATGGAATAGAATACCATTATTAAAGGTAAGTTTATTACTAAAATCTCAGTGTATATATGGGCATATCTGTTCTACAGTGGTTACTGGGCTTTCAAACTGATCCGCAGGTGCAGAGCAGTGCGGGTTACCTGCACGGAGCCATAGACTGATATTACCTGTGAGTTTGGTATGCTTTCTGAAAATTCACCACACCTACAGGATATAATAGAAGTCTATGGCAAAGTGTAGTTAACCTGCAGGAAAGCCACAGGTAAACTGTGCTGCACCCGTGGTGCTGGAAAACAGTGCATCAGTGTGAAAGCAGCCTTAGGCCCCTTTCACACAGTCAGTCGGATCCAAGTAGAATGGGCTCCGCTCATTGTGGCCCGCAACAGGTTACCAAGTCGATTAAGTGGCCCTCACTCTTCAGGTTGGGCACCCCTGCCCTACACACATTATATATATATATTATATATATATATATATATATATATACACACACACACACACACACACACAGTACAGACCAAGAGGCATCAAAACTATAACACATGTGGAATTATATAACTATTAACACATGTGGAATTATATACATAACAAAAAAGTGTGAAACAACTGAAAAAAGAGATTTTTAAATACAGCTTACCTGTAAAATCTTTTTCTTGGAGTACATCACGGGACACAGAGCAGCATATTCATTACTATACGGGTTATATGGAGTACCTTCAGGTGTGGACACTGGCAATCTCAAACAGGAAGTCCCCTCCCTATATAACCCCCTCCCATAGAGGAAGTACCTCAGTTTTGTAGCAAGCAGTATGCCTCCCAAAATGTTCCCCAAAAGAGGGGTGGGAGCTCTGTGTCCCGTGATGTACTCCAAGAAAAAGATTTTACAGGTAAGCTGTATTTAAAAATCTCTTTCTTTCTCGTACATCACGGGACACAGAGCGGCATATTCATTACTATATGGGATGTCCGAAAGCAGTGCTTTAATGAGGGGAGGGAGACATCTTCCAAAAAAGGATTTAATTTAGGAGGTATACTCAAATAATAATAAATCCAACTTAGTCAAGAAATGTAAATCTCAAATCTAAATCAAGGGAGCCCCCTCAGATCCTGAGGAGCTTGAATCGCGGCCTGCAGTACTGCCTGCCCAAAGGCTGTATCCGCATTCCTTCTTACGTCCAATTGATAAAAAATTTGTAAACGTGTGGACTGACGACCACGTTGCTGCCTTGCATATTTGAGCCATAGAGATCTGATGACGTGCTGCCCAGGAGGTGCCCATGGCCCTGGTAGAATGGGCCTTTACCGAAAAGGAGGAGGCAACCTCTTCAAACCGCAGGCCTGAATGATTAATTGTTTAATCCATCTTGCGATGGTGGATCTAGCAGCTGCCTGACCCATCTTGGGCCCCTCCGGTAAAACGAACACCACATCTGTTTTCCGAACCTTCTCTGTAGCTTTAAGATAGGCCTTTATGGCCCTGACAATATCCAACGTATGCAGCAACCCCTCCTTTCTAGAGGTGGGTTTTGGAAAGAAGGATGGAAGTACCACATCCTGGTTCAGGTGGAACTGGATATAACCTTTGGTAGAAAGGAAGGATGAGGACGGAAAACCACCCTATAAAAATGAGATATGGTTCCTTACAAGATAAGGCTGCCAATTCCGATACTCTCCTGGCCGAAACTATGGCGATCAGAAATACCGACTTTCTAGTCAGTAAAACCAAAGGTACCTCAGCCAACGGCTCAAAGGGTTGTTTCTGTAGAGTTGACAGAACAAGATTTAAGTCCCATTGACAAAGTGGTGATTTGACTGGAGGATTAACACGTAAGACTCCCTGTATGAAGGTCTTAACCAGCGAGTGGGCGGCCAGCGGCCTCTGAAACCACACTGATAAGGCTGACATCTGTCCCTAGATCGTGCTTAATGCCAGGCCTTTATCCACTCCTAGCTGGAGAAAACTTAATACTCTATCAATGGTATACTTGCGGGAAAACCATCTCTTAGACTCACACCAGCCTACGTAGGCCCTCCAAACCCTGTAACAAATTACCCTGGAGGCCGGCTTTCTAGCCTTAATGAGGGTAGGGATTACCTGCCTAGACAGACCTATACCCCTGAGAATCAGGGATTCAGCCGCCAGGCCGTCAAATTTAGACGCCGTAATGCAGGGTGGAGGATCGGGCCTTGTGAGAGTAGGTCTGGCCATAGAGGAAGAGTCCAAAGGGCCTCCCGCTGCCAATTTCAGGACTAGTGAGTACCATGCCCTCCGGTACCAAGCTGGGGCTACCAGGATAACCGGCCTCTGCTATGATCCTGCGCAACAGGCGGGGTAGTAACTGCAGCGGGGGAAATGCATATAGAAGTTATGATTGATGCCAAGGGCAAACCAACGCATCGGTTCCGCAGGCCATAGGGTCCCTCGTTCGAGACATGAACCTGTCTAGCTTCTTGTTGAATCCTGATGCCATGACGTCCACGTCTGGCACTCCCCACTTCTGGCAGATTGTCTGAAAGACCTGTGGATGCAGAGACCACTCCCCCGGCGACAGGGTTTGGCGACTTAGGAAGTACGCCTGCAGGTTGTCCACCCCGGGAATGAATATCGCCGATGATATGCAGGGTACATAAACCTCTGCCCACCAAAAAACCAAGCTCATCTCTCTCTGAGTGGCTTGACTCTTGGTTCCCCCTTGGTGGTTCACATATATGCCACCGCTGTGGCATTGTCTGAATGAATTCTCACCGAGGACCCCTGTAATCTGGATGTCTATGCCAGGAGGGCTAGCCGAGCCGCTCCGATCTCCCAGATATTGATGGGCAGCTGCCTCTCCGCCTCTGCCCAAGTTCCTTGGCGAGTGAACTCGTTCAAGACCGCTCTCTAGCCTTCCAGACCACTGGGCAGAAAGACTCCCCTTCAGAAGGTTCTGAGGGTTTAACCACCAGCATAGACTCTGCCGGACCTTTAATGACGGCGTCACAGGAAACTCCAAGGCCTTTGCTCCCTTGCTCCAAGCTGCTAGAATTGTTTGGAAGGACGCCACGGCAGGCACTGCTGAGATCTGAACTCAGGATCTCCAGTTTACTAGACAGGCACTTTCACCAACTAAGCCACAGTGCCTCGCTTCTGTAGGACGCGAGTGTGGAAGCGTGCGGTATCGCCTCGAACATGGCCATTAGTTTGCCTAGTAATCGCATACATAGGCGAATAGTTGGTTCTCTTTTGCTTAGAACCAACTGAATCAATTTTTTGATAGCCTCGACCTTTACCAGGGGCAGGAACACCCCTTTTGCTGTTCTGTGTCTAATCTCATGCCAAGATATTCCAACTACTTTGTAGGTTGAAATGCTGATTTTTCCCCGGTTTAGGACCCAGCCGAACCTCTCGAGGTACTGAACCATGAGGGCTACTGCGCATTCCAGCCAAGGAAGCGAGTGATCTATGATTAAGAGGTCGTCCAGGTATGCTAGGACCGAGACCCCTTGGATCCTTAGATTGACTAGAATTGGAGCTAGGACCTTCGTGAATACCCGGGGGACGTAGCCAGCCCGAAGGGGAGCGCCACGAATTGGAAGTGACGCTGTATCACTGCGAAGCGTAAAAAATCTTTGATGTGGCTGAAAGATTGGTACATGAAGGTAACCATCCTTTATGTCTATAGAAGCCAGAAAGTCGTCCTTCTGTAGTGTGGCGGCTGCTGACTGAACGGATTCCATCCGGAAAGAGCGAACCCTTAGGTCAGCATTTAAACCTTTTAGGTCCAAAATTGGTCTGACATCGCCGATGGGCTTTGGTATGACAAACAGATTGGAATAGAAACCTAGCCCCTGTTCTTGGGCTGGTACCTCTACCATTATGCCCTGGTAAAGCAGATGATCCAATGCCGCCCGCATTGAGGCCTTCCTTGTGGAGGAAACTTTAGAAATTCTAATCTGTAGCCTGTGGCCACAGATGATCGGACCCCCTCTGTCGGGGATCGATACCATGGCCTCTTGCCCCCAGAGGCCTGTCCTTGCGATCCATTGTTAAAAGTTTGATCGCGCAGGAGGCCCGATACTGCCTGGAATTTGAGGGCCCCGGAACAGGGGGGAGCTGCCTTTTAAACGCAGGACCTCGGAACTTCTTTTGACTGGTAAAAGGGTACTTTTGCCACTTGAACAGTCTGAATGTATTTATCCAGATCTTTCCATGGAAGGGAAAACCTGCCAGTAGTCTTTTGCATGGGGCTCGGCCGCCCAGTTCTTCAACCATAAGAGCCTTCTCATATGCACTAAAAATAGTGACAAACGAGACGCCTGCTGGATGGAGTCTTTTATAGCTTATACCGCAAAGCACAGAGCTCTGGGAATATCCAATAACTCCTCTGCCTATTGGGCAGGGATGTCTTTAAGCATCTGTTTTGTCTGGTCCTTTAACGCCTGACAAACTCCAATTGCAGCCACTGCTGGCTGTACCACTGCTCCTGCCGTAGCCAAGGATGCTTGAAAATGTGTCTCTAAACGTTTATCGACCGGGACCTTAAACATTTGTATGTTTTCCCCCGGGCCAGTTAATGATTTATTCACACATGAGATGGCTGCGTCCACAGTTGGGAGCGCCCATTTCTTAGAAAAATTTCCCTTCCATAGGGTAAATAACAGAAAACCTTCCAGGCGGTCTCCCATCCAGGCACTAACCAGGCCCGACCCTGCTTAGCCTCCGAGATCAGACGAGATCGGGCGCTTTCAGGGTGATGTGGCCGTAGGCTTTAGGCGGCAGAAAAAATTCTGTCCGGTCGTCCCAATCCTGGAAAAACCAATTCCTCTAACAGAGGATGGACCGGAAAAGCTGCGTTGCTTAAAGGCGCTTTAAAAGAACCCAAAGAGGATACCGCAGGAACCTGAGGCTCTGGAAATGGCAAATTAAATGCCGAGCGGACCATGTCTGTCAAAGACTGGACCCACAGACTCTCCGTCTGGGAGGCTGAAAACGATTCCTCAGTGGTAGATCCTTCCTCTAGGTTCTGGTCCAACCGATCCTCCTGAAATTCTAATTCCTCCGGAGAGAGAATCTCAGCATCCGAGGATACACCTTTTGGCGATGGGGATCTAGTCCGCTTCTTGCCAGAAATAGAGCCAGCGATCATAGCTGTTAACTTTTTTTTTCCTCTAGCCCCCCTAGGGTGACGGCTAGCATCTCCTCTGTGATAACACAGGATTGGGCCGATCTGGGCCAGCCTCAGCACCAGACCCCCTTAATGGCTTATCCAAGGTGACCCCTATAGGAATAACCTGTGGGGAAAGTATTGGCATATCATCAGAACCAGAGGAGGAACCCCTTTGTCTTTGCCCTTTTTTTTTTTTTGTGTGTTTTGATCCTGAACCTTTGGAAGCCATAATACAAAACCGAGGGACTCTGCCTACAACAACAGACTGTTATAGCCAGGAGTACAAAAAAATAAGGTTTAGGGGACAATAGGATCACTAATGCCCAAAAACGGTGGGGCTCAGTATGTTTTCCTTTATAATATTATTGTTTTTTCACAACATACAGCCCCACCCCCAACATGTTTGCCAGCATTCAACCTGTTGGCTTAACAAAAAAGCATTGGAGCTGACTCCAGCATGTACTACCCCTTTCTCGCCACCGGGAGTCACTGTGCTGCCAGCTCTGCGTCCTCTCTCTTCCAGCTCAGCTTTGAACTGAGCTAAGATCGCGCCTGCTGTGTATAACAGCAATTGAAGGCACGCCCACTCTACACTGCAGTCACGCTCCCCGCCCCCCCCCCTCCCGAACGGCGCGAAAATGTTTCTATATGCATGCGTGCGTGCGCGCGCGCGACTGTTAGGGGGAGGAGAGCCCAGGAGGAGACGCACTCTGGAATGCAGGCTGGAGGACGCATCAGGCGGCAGATTTGAATCCCGGCTAGGTAAGGCTTAAAACAGGCCCCTAAGGAGTCCCTTTAGCCTAGAGACAGATCTCTTTTTTTTTTTTTTTAAAAAGACCTTCAACCAGCAGGTAGCTAGCAAACATACATAGATAGGTAGGGGGATCAAGTGATGGGGGGGAACATTTCAGGCCATCCTGTCCATCAGACATAGTGACCATGGTGCCAATGCAGAGCATACTCAGGCTACCCCCCTTAAGATCTCCCCTGGAGAGCCAGCTGTCGAACCAAGTCCCGCAGGCTCCCCTCTTACCTGCTCCATGCCGCAGGACGTTTGCATAGCAAAAACGGTCCAATCTTCTCCCATCTCCGTGGGTAGCGTAGTAGACCTTCAGGCACTGGGGTCCTGGAAGGAACCGACTGTCCTGGACCTATACAGCACCCTGGCAAACAGGATCTTTTGGTTTAGAAAAAACTCCAAGTCCTGGGCCCAGGGTCCAGCCCTCTAGAGAGGAGCATTATAGGCAAAACCCCACGGTTTGGGGCCCGGGTACTGTCCACTTTGGCACTGAGGCTCCTTGGACAGATCCGGTTAGCCCGCCTTAATCCCAAGGATGTGGAGGCAAAGCTATTCCGTGACCAACACCTAAGACACTGGCGAAAAAACTGAGGTACTTGCTCTATGGGAGGGGGTTATATAGGGAGGGGACTTCCTGTTTGAGATTGCCAGTGTCCACACCTGAAGGTACTCCATATAACCCATATAGTAATGAATATGCTGCTCTGTGTCCCGTGATGTACGAGAAAGAAATATATGTCATATTCTAGGTTCTTCAAAGTAGCCACCTTTTGCAGCAAACACATCTCTAGAACAACTGTTAAGAGGAGACTGTGTGAATCAGGCCTTCATGGTAGAATATCTGCTAGGAAACCACTGCTAAAGAAAGGCAACAAGCAGAAGAGACTTGTTTGGGCTAAAGAACACAAGGAATGGACATTAGACCAGTGGAAATCTGTGCTTTGGTCTGATGAGTCCAAATTTGAGATCTTTGGTTCCAACCACCGTGTCTTTGTGCGACGCAGAAAAGGTGAACGGATGGACTCTACATGCCTGGTTCCCACCGTGAAGCATGGAGGAGGAGGTGTGATGGTGTGGGGGTGCTTTGCTGGTGACACTGTTGGGGATTTATTCAAAATTTAAGGCATACTGAACCAGCATGGCTACCACAATATCTTGCAGCGGCATGCTATTCCATCCGGTTTGCGTTTAGTTGGACCATCATTTATTTTTCAACAGCCCTCCAGGCTGTGTAAGGGCTATTTGACCAAGAAGGAGAGTGATGGGGTGCTGCGCCAGATGACCTGGCCTCCACAGTCACCGGACCTGAACCCAAATCAAGATGGTTTGGGGTGAGCTGGACCGCAGAGTGAAGGCAAAAGGGCCAACAAATGCTGAGCATCTCTGGGAACTTCTTCAAGACTGTTGGAAGATCATTTCAGGTGACTATCTCTTTAAGCTCATCAAGAGAATGCCAAGAGTGTGCAAAGCAGTAATCAAAGCAAAAGGTGCCTACTTTGAAGAACCTAGAATATGACATATTTTCAGTTGTTTCACACTTTTTTGTTATGTATATAATTCCACATGTGTTAATTCATAGTTTTGATAGTCATGAAAATAAAGAAAACTCTATGAATGAGGTGTGTCCAAACTTCTGGTCTGTACACATTATATATATATACACACATATACACATATACATACACACACACACACACACACATTACAGGGGGACATGGTTACAGTGTTGGGGGGTCAGAACGAGATAGAAGGAAGTTAAAAATCTTCCTCCTTCCTCCTCAGATCCCCCGGTATTCCCTCTTCACCACCTCTGAGATGGTGAATCAGGGAGTCTGAATTCTGACTCAGATCGCCAGTGAAGCGCTCAGATCACAGCTTCATAAAACTGTCTATCAGGCCCCGTACACACGAGCAAATAGATTTGTTCAAATCGGTCGGACCGACCGATTTGAACAAATCTGTCTGCTGGCCGTTTTGGTTTGATCGCTGTACACACGATCAAACCTAAAATCACCGCCAGCAGACAGCGCGATGACGTGGCGGTGACGTTGACGCCGCCACGTCACCGCACCAGGAAGTAAATTACTTCCGCGCATGCGTCGAATCCATTCGACGCATGTGTGAGAAGATATGTCTGCTGGTTAGCGTACTAACCAGCAGACATATCGGGCGGACGGATTCCCAGCCGACAGATTTTAAAGCATGCTTTAAAATCTGTCGGCTGGCCAAATCGGTCTGCTCGCCTGTACACACGATTGAATCTTTCTGCTGGGACGGTCGGGCCAACCGTTTCCAGCAGATAGATTTGATCGTGTGTACACGGCCTCAGACTTCTCTGTGTGTGGAGATAATCGGCGGAAAAACAAGTTCAAACACTTCTCCCCCCGATTATCTCTGTTTCATAAACTGTTTATGGGATCCTTGGGATCACTGCTTCATAAACAGACACCACAATGTTTCTTTTTATCTCTCAGCACTACACAATGTTGCGATAAACTTTGCCTGCACTTGTTACATGAATCATGGAAATGCCGAAACAAAATCATGGAGGGGGAGGAGGGGAAAATGACGGGTTGAATAGTGATCACAATTTTTCAACAAATAATCTTGCAGCTCGATTATATACCCAACATACACTGCTCCCATCACATCTGACAATCTAATCTTCTAAACACAGGCTTCGATCGACTCAACTTATTTGTACGTTAGCCCGGGAACAAATGGGAAATCTCACCAAAATGTCAAATCTCTCAGACCCTGCCTGTGCTGAATCTTCAAATTTTATCTGTATGCCTGTGGCTGTTGGATAGTTTCCCTTACTTCTTGTCTGAACGATGGGGGGGGGGGGGGGGGAATCGTAACAAAGAACTTTACATTATTGTGTTTATCTTTTGATTTTATTCTTTGTTCCACATTCAATATACAGTCGATACTAGAATGTATGCACCCCTTTATGTTGCTTTTTCTCTTGTTATTATTTTCTTTACATTTGTGCCTATTAATCAACATAATTTGGGACATTGATTGCCCTTTATTGTGGCGCACCGCTACTGTTTTTTCCCCCTTCTTATTATTCTAATGAATTTTACACTGTGGATACAGCATCCCTTTGTTGGGATCCTTTTCTCCATTTTTTTGTCTGATGTAACCATCATATTATTGCACTTATTTGTTGTATTTACTTTTCTCGAAAATAATAAACCTTTGTAAAAGAAAGCCATTAGAAGTCCTGCTTGCAGTTTGCATTAAGCCATTTAGGGGACACGGCAAACATGTGGAAGAAGGTGCTCTGAACAGATGAGACCAAAATGTTACTTTTTGGGCTAAAAGCAATTCACTGCACATCACCCTAAACACATAAGCCCCACTGTGAAACAGGGTGGTTTTCTTCAGCAGGGACAGAAAATCTGGTCAGAGTTGATGGGATGATGGATGGAACCAAATACAGGGCAATCTTAGAAGAAAACCTGTTTTGCCTCGTTTCCACTGAACGGAACGGTTTGGGTCAGTAAATTGGGAACGGTTAGAATGGTCCGGTCTATTCTGGAGAGCATTTCCACTGCAAATCAGACCATCCGGGACCATACAGGGTTTAGAAAAAATGCCTAGCGCGTCCACCAATCAGTGGAATGTATTTTAGCTCCGCCCTAACCGAACCGTTCCATTTCCTATGGCCCCACATCTGAAGCAGGACCCAGAATGGTCCGGTAAGGTTTTGGTTTTATGGCACACTTTCATAATGAAAAATAGCGTACCGTACAGATCCGCTCAGTAGAAACAAGGCATTAGAGTCTGCAAACAACTTGAGACTGGGGCAGAGTCCTACAAGTCTGCAAAGCCGCGGCCTCAATTACCGGCCGCTGTGGGCACGCCGTGATCGCGCGGCGGGGGAGGTGGGGGGCGAACGGGTGGCTTGGGTGTCTCCGTGTGCCTCCACCTCCCCCGCCGCGGGATCGCTGTCTCCTAGATTCCAAGCAAATTTGTCAAACCCTGAATAGAAGTGTCAAACCTAAACACGTTCAATTCGTATGCAATCAGGCAGGCCCTTCCTTGCACTACATAGTTGAAGGTAAAGCTAAATAAAATTGAATAAGAAAATTCTGTAATGTATAACCAGCCTTAGAATTGACCAGTCAAATTCCAATCGTAACTCCCCAATACCCAACCCTAACCTTATTCCCCCAACACTAAAGTTAACCCCTTTACCAATAGTTCTATACCGATGGCTTCTTTGCTAAAACCACCCTATACTTGTGGCAAAAAAAATTTTTCTTGAGATATGCCAGCACTTAAAGGATACGTTCACCTTTAAAGAAAAATAATAATTTTTTTAAATAAATGCACATATTATTTGCAGAAAAAAAGGTTTAGGGCTGGGAAAAATTGGCAGACTGGCGGCAAGAGCTGTAATTTGTTACATGTTCCACCCTAAATATGGATGACACATGTAACATGTTCCAAAAGGCGAACTTGGGCTTTAAAATCGTTGCTTCAGTGTGACCAGTGTGTGCAAATAAAAAAAAAAAAAAGGAGCCCCACCTATTAAAAAAAAAATTGCAGGTAAATGCTTACTTGCAATGTTTTTTTTTCCCTTTCTGTATGCTTTTTTTATTCATATGCAATGTGATCATTGCTGAAAATTTAGGCTACTCCAGCAAGAGTATTCCCCAACACATCTCCTCTCTTCTTGTATGTCATAGCCCTATCCATCCTCTTCTGCAAGCATCTTTAATTGTTGGCCCAGCATCCCTTCCTTCACCCCTGAACATTTAATATAGCTTCTGGGGAAGGAGAGTGTCATTAGACTGACAGCTCCAAGTTTCCCCGACATATAAATATAAGAGGACGACAGCCAGCAGCAGTCTCAGACCCTTTGGGCGTCTGCACAAGGGAGGCTTTTACAGGTAATAATGTGCATAAAATAAGTTACACTCATATGAGAAGATTGCTGCTGAAATGGATATAGGCAAAAAATAGGGTCACATGAAGCCGAACAGTTGGGATGTATCAATATAGTATCAGACTATCTACATGTTTCTTAATGATCAGTAAGCATGGTCGCAAAAGTTCTTACAGCCAGAAATATAAAATGTTTCCAATTACTTTACATCAGAAATATACACCGTATTCCCTAAGGCCGCGCACACACGATCAGTCCATCCGATGAGAACGGTCTGAAGGACAGTTTTCAAAAAAGGCCTTTTAACCGATGCTTTTGCATACCAACGATCGGTTTTGACCCATCGGTCAGGCGTCCATCGGTCAAATTTTAAAGCAAGTTCTCTTTTTTTATGACCGAAGGATAACTTACCGATTGAGCCCACACACGATCGTTTTGGACCAATGAAACGGTCCTTCAGTCCGATTTCATCGGTTTGACTGATGGTGTGTACGCAGCCTAACCCATTTGAGAGAAAAAACACATAATCCATCCATATAAACAGGATGCCTATAACACTTATCACAGAAAACCTAGATGGTTTCCATGGAAACAGAGGGGGTACCGTTGTCTGCACAGAAGTAAATGCATCTAGATGTTCATCATTTTCCTAACCCCCACCCTTTTCAACACAGAATTACCTTGCAGAACTAAGTCTGTTAATGGATTTAGGAGCAAAAAGCTATATAGGAAAATAAAATTTTGAGTAAAATGGGATGCGGTCTTAAGAAAATTGTTTATAAGATGTAAAGAAATAAGTCCAGCGGTCAAGCTTTGCTCCGTGTGTGAATGGACAAGGTTTGCCATTTATTGGGAGGCACTCCGCAGGAGCCATAAGCACTGCCAGGGGACTGAAAAAGAAAAGGATCATGGCTGCTCTGTACAAAAACCATTGCACACAGAGCAGGCAAGTAGAACATGTTTGCTATTTAAACTCCACTTTCATGGGGAATTTTTTTTATATTATATAATTACGACTCAAGTCATATTGTAATTGATGATTACAGAACAACCACAGAAACATAATTTGCTGCTTGTGTGGCTGGCTCACCGATTTTCCCCAGAAATCTGCACTAAAATAAGTCAGATTTTCGGCATTCACCTGCAACAAAAATTATTTTTGGGGAGATCTTCCCAATTGAAAATCACGTCTAAAGGGATGCAGACCCTGACATTTTCCTCATTAGAGCCCTGCAATTTTAGAAGATGATTTATAATATGAAACTACTCCCATTAGATTCATTAAAAAAGTAGGAGTCGCCTCCCCTTCTGCACAAGTATACTGTTCATCCATGTTATCTACACCCTTTAATATCTTCAATGGCACAAGGCAAGGCTGTCCCCTCTTGCCCAACTTGGTCATGGAGCCACTAGCAGAGAACATGAGATCACAAAATAGCATCAAGGGTTTCACAATAGGCTCTAATGCCCACAAGATAAAATTTGTTCGCGGATGATGTCATTCTCATGCCAACTAATCCTGATGAGTCCCTGGTTTGGGTAAAGGAAGTTCTTGAGGACTTCAGTTATGTATAAGGTGAATGCCTCTAAATCCTTTATACTACCCCTAGGGTTATTAATAGATCAACAAGCCTACTTAAGAAAAACATATCCTTATATATGGGCTAAATAATCTATCATGTACCTAGGTATCAAACTTACCAAGTCAGTCTCTTTGTGTCTTCGTTATTTCAAGCAAATTATACTCCTTTCTTACATAACCTACCTAGGGAATTGGATGGCATTTCAAAGCTGTACCTCACTTAGTCAGGTAGACTTGCTGCATTCAAAAAGCTCAAGACGACCACAACTGCTCTATATCTTTAAATTCTTACCTATATCCTTTTTCACATCGCTACAATCTATTCTGGGTACATATGTGTAGTAAAAGACAAGAGCCAGAAGCTCCAGGGAAAAACCTGACCAAAAAAAACAGATCATAGGTGGAGCCGGGTATATAAAATTTCAGAGACTATCACACCGCTTCCATCTACGGGTCTCTGGCAAAACATTGACGCCATGCAGATGCCAGAACAGGATTTAAGTGTATGGCTCCTCAGAAAACCCAAACTGAAATACAATAACCTAACTCGTTCCCCTACTATTACCGCAACAGTGGTACCATTTAATTACTTTGTATCCAAAGCACCCAAAGGGGATATGCCATGCAAAATTCCAATACCTATATCCATTCTCTTCTCTACTCAGCCCTAACTTCTCCACAAATTCATGGGAAAGCATGGGTATAAGGCAGATCTCAGATCTCTACTCAGGCAACCTTGTGAAGCCATTTACATCCCTGCAAGAAGTATTCTCTAAATATATGTAGATAACCCACTACCTACTACGTAAGCCACACCTCCATCTCTATTTACATAAAACAGCATGAAAATACCTATCCTCTGAAAACTTTTGTCTCAAGGGTATCACTATATTTTACAACCTTCTACAAGATAAAACCACTTTTGTTAAACTTCCACCAATGATGGGAAAACTTCCACCAATGATGGGAAAAATACATAGGATGTTCTTTCAGGGGCGGACTGACCATTGAGTCACTCGGGCACTGCCCGAGGGTCCCATGCCACTAGGGGGCCCCATCAGAGTTGCCAGGCTCAGTAAAACCAGGGACTGTATGTAAAAATCTGTTGTTTTTTTTACATCTGTCCCTGATATGTCCGAAACCGACATGTTTTTGATTTGAAAATTTTGAGATTTTAGCTGCCCCGTCTCTACACTGCCTCCTGGCGTGGTGGCCATCAGTAAGCCCAGGGGCCCCATAATCTTTTATTGCCCGGGGGCCCCATGAGTTGTCAGTCCACCCCTGGTCACCTGCAATATCCATTCGTCACAAAGAAACCCGCTCATCCAACTTATGGGAACTTACCCTTAAATTCAACCTCCTATGGTACATCCCCCCCATCCCAGATTCACACATTCACCCCATCAGCCCCACCTTCCTGTTGGAGGAACTATGGCGAACCGGGGCAGCTTAATGCATTTACTTTGTAAAGTTGCAATAAAGATCTCAACCTTCTGGTCAGAAATTTTTGCACTTATCAATAATGTTAATAAAATTCCTCTAGCCCCATCTCCAGAATTTGCCTTATTAAGCAGAGGTATAGTCAATATCCCTCCTCAAAGTCGTTATGCGACTATTTATATTCTATTGGTTGCTAGATTAACCATAAAACGCCACTAGAAATCCAATGAGCCGATCCTACTTTCTGAAGTAATACCCCTAAGTGCATACTCACGGCTCATATGAGTATGTTTGCAGCATCAGAAGGTCGCCTTATCTCCACTAACGAACATTGGTCACAATGGCTCGAATGACATCAGCATTACTGTTGGTGTATATCACACATTGATCAAAGAGATGCTCCCCTTTATCGGCCGCTAGCGAGGGTTAATACCGCACCGCTAGCGGCAATCCCGGCGGTATAGCACCGCTTTTTTTTTGCGGCACTATACCGGCACCGCGGCCTCCGCTCCAATGTGAAAGGGGCCTTCGCAAACCATATGTTCTTAAAATGTAAAGTTCTACAAGTGTATGCCCAGTTAGGACTTTAAGAAGCTTGTCC
Organism: Rana kukunoris; assembly: GCA_029574335.1. Classification (NCBI taxonomy): domain Eukaryota; kingdom Metazoa; phylum Chordata; class Amphibia; order Anura; family Ranidae; genus Rana; species Rana kukunoris. Next base: position 127,256,942 of record CM056054.1, on the reverse strand, counting down.
TTACAAGCACTATGCACAGTTACGAGTTTAGAGAAAAGAATGGTTGTAACTAATTTACTATAATGGATTACTACCTCTTACCTTACTTAGGTCCAGTTTCAGCCAATACCATATTTTATTTTTGAAGGGTCAAAACCTCTCTCTGCTGTATCTTTCTACACCTGGAGGCGTACAGAGGCTGTATAGAACTATATCCCATTGTTAAATTCCAACTCAGCCAAACCTTTTACTGCTCATTCATATGACAGTAATGTACAGAAATGTATGCGTTTCTATGCATTGAGGCACATTGTTAGGAAGCCTCTTTATTTTAAATAGACTGTTAATGTACCTCCGTGCAAGAAAAAACAAAATAGGCCGTGCCTGATTTTTTTTAAATGCTCAGAGAAATTGTAATTTGGTTTGTGCTGCACTATAACACAGGTGTGTTTCAAGGCACTATGGATGTGCATAACTGACAATGCATGGCAACACATCACATCATGCTACAACACATATGAATTGTGGCTTTACTGAGTGTTTAGATTTGGATGAAGTGGGAGAGGGTTATAACTTCTTCTGGCTTTACAGTATCTCACAAAAATGAGTACACCCCTCACATTTTTGTAAATATTTTATTATATCCTTCCATGTGACAACACTGAAGAAATGACACTTTGCTACAATGTAAAGTAGTGAGTGTACAACTTGTATAACAGTGTAAATTTACTGTCCTCTCAAAATAACGCAAACACACAGCCATTAATGTCTAGACTGCTGGCAACAAAAGTGAGTACACCCCAAAGTGTCAATATTTTGTGTGGCCACCATTATTTTCCAACACTGCCTTAACCCTCTTGGGCACGGAGTTCACCAGAGCTTCACAGGTGGTCACTGGAGTCCTCTTCCACTTCTCCAAGACAACATCACAGAGCTGGTGGATGTTGGAAATCTTGCGCCCCATAGATGCTCAATAGAGTTTAGGTCTGGAGATATGCTTGGCCAGTCCATCACCTTTATCAAGGCAGTGGTCCTCTTGGAGGTGTGTTTGGGGTCATTATGTTGGAATACTGCCCTGCGGCCCAGTCTCCGAAGGAAGGAGATCATGCTCTGCTTCACTATGTCACAGTACATGTTGCCATTCATACTTTCCTCACTGAACTGTAGCTCCCCAGTGAGGGCAGCACTCATGCAGCCCCAGACCATGACACTCCCACCACAATGCTCGACTGTAGGCAAGACACCCTTGTCTTTGTACCCCTTACCTGGTTGCCACCACAAACACTTGACACCATCTGAACCAAATAAGTTTATCTTGGTCTCATCAGACCACAGGACATGGTTCCAATAATCCCATGTCCATAGTCTGCTTGTTTTCAGCAAACTGTTTGCGGACTTTCTTGTGCATCATCTTTAGAAGAGGCTTCCTTCTGGGACAAGAGCCATGCAGACCAATTTGATGCAGTGTGCGGCATATGGTCCAAGCACTGCCAGGCTGAACCCCCACCCCTTCAACTTCTGCAGCAATGCTGGCAGCACTCATACTTCTTTGGTCGACAATGGCGAGGCCTGTTCTGAGTGGAACCTGTCCTGTTAAACCCATGTATGGTCTTGGCCACCAAGCTACAGCTCATTTTGAGGCTCTTGGCAATCTTCTTATAGCCTAGGCCATCTTTATATAGAGTAACATTTCTTTTTTTTCAAACCTTTAGAGAGTTCTTTGCCATAAAGGTGCCATGTTGAACTTCCAGTGACCAGTATGAGTGAGTGAGAGCGATAACACCAAATTTACACACCTGCTCCCCAATCACACCTGAGACCTTGTAAAACGAATGAGTCACATGACAATGGGGAGGGAAAATTGCTAATTGGGCCCAATTTGGACATTTTCACTTAAGTGTGTACTCACTTTTGTTGCCAACAGTTTAGACATTAATGGCTGTGTGTTGTGTTATTTTAAGGGGACGGCAAATTTGCACTGTTAAACACTACTTTACATTGTAACAAAGTGTCATTTCTTCTGTGTTGTCACATAAAGCGATATAAAATATTTACAAAAATGCGAGGGGTGTACTCACTTTTGTGATCTACTGTATATAGCCGTGTACATTTCTTCTAATTTATTGTCTTGATGAGACTAGGACAAGAAATCAGGGGAACGCGTTATGGGGACACATAACAGCTTGACTGGCTTGCCACTTTTTTTTTTTATGAACTTCACAGCTTCAGTTGAATCATGCATAAAAATACATAGCAAAAGACATAAAATATAACTCACACTGATTGTTTCAAAATGCAACTCTAACACAAAGAGTTCTGGAAGAAAAATCAGAAACGTCCTTGCCCAGTCTTTACAACTCAACATCAAGTTTCTCTTCTTTCAAAATGTTATGGCAATACCTGCAACTGTAAGGAAATATCTTAGTAAATTATAATAAACCCACTATTTAAAAAGGTGTGAAATTTCCTCTTGGTCATGCATAAACATACATTTACACCCCCCATCTCTATTTATGTTGTTAGAGAGGAACAAACAGCTTATGATCCAATATGGAGGTAGTTAGGCATATTTTGGTCAGTTGTGACATGGCTTAAAATGATAATTATTCTACATTTTAAAGTCATTGTAACCCCCAACTGGATGACATTTAGTCTGCTAACGTCCTAAACATCTGTCATTCTTCCTCATAAACTACTTTTTATCCTTTAATTCATCTCAGTGCATCTTACTCCTCCAGCCAATTCCTTCCTACATGCACTAATTTCAGCTTTAGCTGCACATTCAGCGGTACAAGTAAGGCCCCGTACACACGACCAAGAACCTCGGCAGAATCCAGCGAGAAGCTCGCTGGGATCCATATTCTGCCGAGATACTCGGTCGTGTGTACGTTTTTGCCGAGCGTCCCGTCGAGAAAGCCGTCGAGCCAAAATAGAGAGCAGGTTCTCTATTTGCTCGATGGTCTATCGAGAACCATGGCTCGACACCTTTCCCGACGGCTTGGTCGATGATTTTGACGGCCGGAACGATGTGTTTGGCCCGTCGAGGTTCTCGTACGCGTCCTGAGATGGTGACTGCTGAGGAGCTCACTTGGGAGAAGGTTTTTGGCCCTAAGGTCTCGTTCACACAATACCACATGCAGGGTTGTATTTATCCACACAATACCACATGCAGGGTTGTATTTATCCACACATGGGGGCACATGTATTCCAAGCAGACGATCCCACTAATCTCTATTGGGACACAGCCGCTATGTCCCATTATGACATCCTTGTGGGTGCCTTTTCCACAACACAAACCAAGTGTGTGTTTTGTGACAAGCACCAGCAAGCACCCACAGATGCACCCCCCTGAAGGTAAACATGGCCCTGCATGGGTGTATCGTATGTCCCATGTGAGCAGGGCCACATAAGGAAGTACCTAAACAAAAACCTTCATGGTAGGATCGCCAGGTAATTTTGATAAAAATAATGTTCTTTAGCAAAGAACATACATTCTGCATTAATAATCATGCTGCCAAAATTATCGTGTACTGTAAATGGCCTCCTGCATTGTTCCTAATTCTTCTTGCCAGAGGCTGAAATTTTGCGCACATCCAAAGTACCCGAATATTAGGCGGTTTTATTATTGCATTTTAGTGTAAATATGACCCCAAATCTCATACATACTGAGCCAGTGTAGTGTCACATTCCGCTCCCTATCACAGAATTCTGCCAAAGTGACGTTTTGTCGCCACCATCCTGCTAGACCCCACAGTCCTGCACAGTAATGATAGAGTGTGAAGGGGGCAAGCGGACATCTTGTTACACCCACTGGATTTTTAGATTTCACAGTTATTTTCAACCGAAAACTGAGTTTATATGCTTAAATACAGTATTTGGAAATCCAACGGACTGTTTAAATGTTAAATTTTAAAAGCAACAGCAAACCTTCTGACCTTACATAGTTGCTAATGTGACAGAACATGATTTTCACATTTAACATGTAAACAGTCTGTCGGATTTAAAAACACTGTAATTAAAGTGGATGTAAACCCAAAAAAACATTTATTTATTTTTGATGTCACAATGTAGAGTATAATATTTCCTATCATCTGTGCCCAGTCTTGCCACACAGAGTTAATCCAGATCTGAGAAATCCTCTTTTAATGTTCAGTGAAAATGAACAGCCTTCCAGAAAAAAACCTGCCTAATTAAAAAGTCAGTTTTCTCTCTTCTTGCTTTGAGTGACAGGTTATTTACATATCTAGCTAGGACATGTTTATCATATGTTATGTTAATCATAACATGAGGTGATTCACAGTATAAAAAGTGAGAAATCTACCCCTCCCCCACATAACACATCCTAGTAATATACAATGAACTTTGGATCACCTCTTGTTATGATAAACATGTCCAAGCTAGATATGTAAATAACCTGTCACTGAAAGCAAGAACAGAGAAACAGACATTATAATTTGGCAAGTTTTTATCTGGAATTCTGTTAATTTTCACTGGACATTAAAAGAGGATTACTCAGCGCTGGATTAACTCTGTGTGGCAAGACTGGGCACAGATGATAGGAAATCTTATACTCTACATTATGACATATAAAAAAAATATACATCTACTAAGCACTCTGTAACTCAAAACATGTAACCTGTAGAATTTTTTAAACGTTGCCTATGGAGATTAAGGGTAAAAGTTTGTCGCCATTCCACGAGCAGGTAACATGTTGGGCATCAGTTTACTTGGCGTAACATCTTTCACAATATAAAAAAAAAAAAATTGGGCTAACTTTACTGTGCACTTATAAGACTGCTGCGCGAGTTCAGTTTGACATAAAGTATTGCAACGGCTGCCATTTTATTCTCTAGGGTGTTAGAAATAAAAAAAAAAAATGTATAATGTTTGGGGGGTTCTAAGTAATTTTCTATAAAAAAATAAAAAATAAAAAAACTGTTTTTAATTTGTAAACAACAAATCTCAGAAAGAGGCTCAGCCCTTAAGGCTGCATTCACACCTGAGCGTCGGTCGTTTTTTCGGGCGTTTTTTGCCGTATTTTTGTCGTTTTTCGCGCGTATTCAAGCTTATTTGCGTGTTTGCATACAGCGTCGTCCGACGTTTTGTACTTCGACGTTTTTTATTTTAGCCAATAGGAAAAGTTATCATCTTTTCTTCACTTGTTGCTATGTCGGTAGATTTTTTTATTCTTCTGCCTGGTTGAAAAGTTCTATTGATTAGAGCGACAAAACGCCCGTAGCAAACGCTCGTTGTCGCGCAAGTCACTTGAATCGACCGTTTCCATTACTTTCTATGGGAAATGGAAACACTCAAATACGCCCAAACCGCCCGGGACTTGTTTGAGCTTCACGCGACCGGCGTTAAGATGTGAACAGTCACCATAGACAATAATGTTATTTCATCCCTCCGGCGTATTGTAGCGTCGCGCTTCAGGCGTTAAAACACCTAGGTGTGAATGCAGCCTTAGTGGTTAAACAGTATAGGCACTATTTGTAATGTTTTACTATATCTGCAAGAGGGGCCAACTTGAAGTGCTCTAGCAGGACTCAATTTTCTGACTAAAGTTCAACTTATTAGGGATCATGTGTTTTGCTGATTGCAGAGCTAAAGGTCTGACTTGGCAGGAAGTGTGAAAAAAATTCTGCAAAGAGATCTCTCTTTCCACATGTTGGCAAATGACAGTTTTTTTTTTTTTAATCCAGGCTGTGGCTACTTTTTAAAGAAAACAAAGGCCCCTTTCAGACTGGGGCGTTATTCGAGCGAAGCCTCATCTGCAATCCCAATGTGAAAGCCAGAGTGCTTTCAGAGCCCTTTCACACTGCCAGCGCCCGAAAAACGCAGGTAAAGCACCGCCAAGACGCTAATGTTTTAGGGCATTTTTGCAGTGCTTCAGTGTGAAAGGGAAAGGCGTTTTTACAGTGCTTTCAATTCATTTCAATGGAGAGGGGTGTTTTTTTTTTAGTGCCCAAAAGCTGCTCCAAAGATGCTGCTTGCAGGACTTTTCTCAACGCCCCGCCAGTGCAACGCTTCAGTGTGAAAGGGCAAGGCGTTTTTACAGCGCTTTCAATTCATTTCAATGGAGAGAGGCGTTTTTGGAGCATTTTTTTCAGCGCCCAGAAGCTGCTCTAAAGATGCTGCTTGCAGGACTCAGTGTGAAAGGGTCCATTGAGATGCATGGAGAGCGTTTTAATAGCACTATTTTTAACGCTAAAACGCTGTAAAAACGCTTCAGTGTGAAAGGGGTCTTACTATATGACCTTGCACACCTTTTGTTTTAATGTAACTGAAATGCATTTAGAAGATTTTAAACTAAAAGGTCAGTTGAGCTTCAACAAAAGCTGATTATTTAAAAATATTTAAAGACAAGACGATGGAATAAGCAAGAATGGCGGTTAGGTTGGAATACACCAACAGCAGTGAGCTCTTGATGCTGGTGTCCTCAAGAAGCCAGTAAATGACTGTGGTCATCAGATTCTACCAATAACTGAAATATTTCCGTATTAACAGTCAAGTTGTAAAGCCCAAGAGCCCTTTCACACTGGGAAGATGCCAGTATTAGCAGTAAAGCGCTGCTAGTTCCTATAACACTTCCTGACTGTTATAGGGTGACAATTCTTATAGTGTTTATGATCTGACACCCTGCAACATGCTCCTCTGGTGGAGACATACATTGCACAGGTATGGTCCACCATTGTCAGGAAGCTTGTGCAGAGCAATGAAGTGCCACTGGAGCAGGAAATGGCTGGAGGAGATCAGCAGCACTGAGATGTAAACAAAGTATGATAAAAATGTTTTAAAGGAACACTAAAGAAAAAAATAAAAAAAATGGTCTTCTGGGGTCCTTCGGCGGCTGTCTCGGCTCCTCCCACAAGAACTAACCACCTTCATGCGAGCGAGCTCACATGGTGGTTAGCTCTTGCGGGCACGCTCCAGTGATACAGCCAGAGGCTATAGCTGCTCACTGTATCACTTGCCCGCCCGGTGCCAATGGATGTGATTGACAGCAGCACAAGCCAATGGCTGTGCTGCTTTCAATCAACCAATGAATGAGCCAAGAAGCCGGCTGAGAAGCCTGCGCGTTCACGGTGCGGGACTTTCAAGGGGTCAGATAAGTAAACAGGGGGCCGCTTATCCACCTTAATGCATTACCTTTACAACCCCTTTAAAAGCAAAAGAGAGATTATATATATATATTTATTTATTTATTTAGGGGGGGAAAAAAACACACACGCACGTTGATTTACTAAAAGCAAAATATACTGTGCACTGCAAGTTGTTTTAGGTTTAAAAGGGGAGACTTTGAAACGAGGGGAAACTGATAAATTCTATCATCCAATCATGTGCAAGCAAAATTCTTTTTTTTTTTTTTTTTTTTTATATCCTTGCATGTGATTGGGTATTCTTTGCAAAGTGAAGATTTACTTCATTTACTAAGCTCTAAGGATGGGCTCAGGTCAGGCGTGCTCGCAACTCCATGTGTACGCACGCGCCCACCAGGAAGCTGACACTTCACAGTGCCAATCACATGCGGCGAGACATTTGCCAATCTGCGGCTGCACAAACCGGGAAATGTCTCACTACCTGGTATTAGCACTGTGCAGTGTCAGCTTCCTGGCGGGCACGGGCAGTTGCGAACACGTCTGAGCCCATCCTTGCTAAACTCTGGGGCAAGTGCACTTACATTGTACAGTAGATTTGCCTTTGGTACACAATGCTTTAGCAAATTAAATGTCATCCATTTGTGGCTTAAAACCTACTTTACAACAACTAAAATAGTCCATCGGAGCCGTTCTAAAATAAGATTTGTAATTCATTAAAATTTTATGCATGTCATGAGTAATTTATTTTACCAACAGCTGTACCCCCCGCAAGTATACATCCCATTGTTTGGTGGACGGGTATGGATAATCTATGGCTACAGGAAAGTGAAGGGAACAAGCCATGACATTCAGTTTAGGAATTGCAGAAATAATTTAAACACAATGGCTTCTGTTTGTATACCAGGCCTGTAATCTAATAAATTGATCTTGTGTATCAGATAAAAGATGGCTACCACCACCCTGTACAGGTAACGGCTGCGGTTTTATGCCAATGACATACCTGAAGCACCTCCACATTTATTAAAGAAGATAACTTCCTAAAAGCTTTATATAAACATGCCACATAGCGAAAAAGGAGTTATAAAACGAGGTGTGTTCATCTGATGTACTTATAGTAAGGTGATCATTGGCTGGGGGATGGGAATCCTTCCTGCATCACTCATCAGTTGCCATGACAACCATTCCTTGGCATAAAAGCTATGGGAGACTGGATTTACTGCAAAACAAAAAAGTGTTTATAAAAAAAGAACATGCATCTTACCAGGGAAAGGCAGCAGTCATTCAAAGAGCAGCGGCTGAACACAGCTGGCACTGTGCAGGATAATAGGGTCCTTAGAGAAGATGAGAGTGGCTACTGCGCATGCGTGTTTGTACCGACCCGGCCACCGTTCCAGAACAGGAAGTGGCCGTGTTGTCCTTCTGGAGATGGGAAGAACCATCGGACACTGTGGGCAGGGGAGGGAACTGGCTTACTTACCGCTTCCTTACTTCATTTGTTGTAACGAGGATTGTTTGAAGGGCTGTGCACGTTTGTAACATTATTTACGGATGTTCCAATAATATTTTGTTACCCGGTGTGCTCATAATAGTTCAGGACGGCACACGGAGAGGGTATGCTGGTACTTGTAGTGTCTCATAACTACGTCTAGAGACCTCCGAACCTTGTGAAAGGGATGCCGTCTACTACAGCAAAACGGGCGTGACGAAGGGCAGAGTGAGAGTAAAGCGTGTGTGCTGCCGCCGCTGGTCGGTAGATGGCGCTGCAGGCCTTGGTTGTGATTGTGCGAGGACAGGCTATGAGCACACCTGGCAGTGTCAGTAATATGCTGCCTGCTATCCTCAGTCACTGCTCATCAGTGGTATAGCCTAGCCCTAGGCTTACACACAACAGTCCATTCAACATTAGTTCCTATGAATCACATTCACATCCCACCAGTGCAAAGGTACAGGGACTTTTTTATGTGTGTGTTCTGTCTCCATAGATTTCAATGACATTGCATGTGACACGCATGAACATGCATTTGTTTATGTGTTTTCCTGCATGAAAACAGACTCCTCCTCCTAGCAAAATTAAAGGGGTTGTAAAGGTTCAGGTTTAAAAAAAACAAAAAAACATGTCATACTTACCGCTAAGGATGAGCTCCTGCGTGGTCGCATGGAACACGTGCAGAGCCCGCCAGGAAGTGTGCACGGCGCTGCGCTAATCACAGCCAGGGAGACATTGTCCCGATCTCTGCAGCCGAGCATCGGGAAATGTCTCCCTGGCTGTGATTAGCGCAGCGCCGTGCACACTTCCTGGCGGGCTCTGCACGTGTACCATGCGAACACGCCGGAGCTCATCCTTACTTACCGCCGCCGTATAATTGGTTATGCACAGAGTGGCCTGATCCTCCCATTCTGGGGTCCCCCCGCAGTGCTCCAGGCTCCTCCTATTCTCAAGTGTCCTGTCGGAGATGCCCTCTTCTTCGGGACACCCGTGTTGGTACAGACAGCAGGACTCGGCTCCGGCACACGCATAATTGGAATTGATTGACAGCAGTGGGAGCCAATGGCTGCGTTGCTATCAATCTATCCAATCAGGACAAGAGACACCAACCGGAGCTGGTGTGCTAATTCCCGTTTCGGGAATTATGGGGCTCAGGTGAGTATAAGGGGGGCTCGGGGGGCTGCTGCAGTAAAGAAGGTTTTACACCTTAATGCATAGAATGCTCAGAGGATTTACAACCCCTTTAACACATTAGAAAAATGCAAAACAGGCCTGAAAAATGCATCAACCGCACATGTGTAGATGCGAACTCGAATTCTCCTGTTGTTTCCTTTTTTAGATTGTGGCCTGACTTCAAGGCTAAACTGTGCCGTTCTCCTATCCAATGAGAAATCCTGTACTAAAAAATGTGTAGGATATCCGTACTACCTTGTAGGTATTGATATATGGCTTGTCTTGTGATGGGTGGCTGCATACAAACTAATTGTGTTCTCACAATGTGACTCAAATGCGGGTATTGTTGCGCCTATTATGTTGTTGCGCCTAGTGTCAATTAAAAAAAAAAATTGTGTTCAATTATAAAGTGCAACAATAATAAAATTATAAATGGTAAATAATATTGGTGAATATACAAATATAAGTGAAATGTGAAACAAAATGTGTACTTTGAGAAAATCAAACGTAGCCTCACTGTGCACATCAAACGCAGCCTCTCTGTGCACAAACACAGTCTCACAGTGCCCATCAAATGCAGTCTCACAGTGCCCATCAAATGCAGCCTCACTGTGCCCATCAAATGCAGCCTCACTGTGCACATCAAACGCAGCCTCTCTGTGCCCATCAAACACAGTCTCACAGTGCCCATCAAATGCAGCCTCACTGTGCCCATCAAATGCAGCCTCACTGTGCACATCAAACGCAGCCTCTCTGTGCACATCAAACACAGTCTCACAGTGCCCATCAAATGCAGCCTCACTGTGCCCATCAAATGCAGCCTCACCAGTACCCATCAATAAATGCAGTGTCACTGTACCCATCAATTGCAGCCCCACGGTGCCCATCAAATGCAACCCCACTGTGCCCGTCAATTGCAGCCTCCCTGTGCCCATCAATTGCAGCCTCGCTGTGCCCATCAATTGCAACCTCACTGTGCCCATAAATGCAGCCTAAATGTGCCCATCAAATGCAGAGTCACCGTGCCCATCATATGCAGTCTCACCGTGCCCATCAACTGCAGCATCACTGTGCCCATCAAATGCAGCCTCACTGTGCCTGTCAATGCAGCCTCACTGTGCCCATGAATGCAGCGTCACTGTGCCCATCAAACAGCCTCACTGCACCCATCAAATGCAGCCTCACTGTACCCAGTAAATGAAGCTGTGCCCATCAAATGAAGCCTCACTGTGCCCATCAAATGCAGCCTTGCCAGTGCCCATTAAATGCAGCCTCACCAGTGCCCATCAATAAATGCAGCCTGACTGTGCCCATCAAATGCAGCCATACCGTGCTCATTAATTGCAACCTCACTGTGCCTGTCAAATGCAGCCTCACTGTGCCCATCACATGCATTATCACTGTGCCCATCAAATGCAACCTCACTGTGCCCATTAATGAAGCCTCACTGTGCTTGTCAATTGCAGCCTCTCTATGCCCATCAAATGCAACCTCACTGTGTCCGTTAATGCAGCCTCACTGTGTCCATCAATTGCAGCCTCACTGTGCCTGTCAATTGCATCCTTGCTGTGCCCATCAACTGCAGCATCACTGTGCCCATCAAATTAAGCCTCACTGTGCCTGTCAATGCAGCCTCACTGTGCCCTTAAATGCAGTCACTGTGCCTATCAAACAGAGCCTAACTGTGCCCATCCAATGCAGCCATACTGTGCTCATTAATTGCAACCTCACTGTGCCTGTCAAATGCAGCCTCACTTTGCCCATCAAATGCAGCCTCACCAGTGCCCATAAATAAATGCAGCCTGACTGTGCCCATCAATAAATACAGCCTCATTGTGCCTGTCAAATGCAGCCTTACTGCGCCCATCAAATGCAGCCTCAGTGTGCCCATCAATTGCAGTCTCACTGTGCCCATCAATTGCAGACTCACTGTGCTCATCAAATGCAACCTCACTTTGCCCATCATATGCAACCTCACTGTGCCCGTCAATGCAGCCTCACTGTGCCCATCAATGCAGACTCACTGTGCCCACAATTGCAGTCTCACTGTGCCCATGAATGCAGCCTAAATGTGCCCATCAAATGCAGAGTCACTGTGCCAATCATATGCATTGTCACTGTGCTCATTAATTGCAGCCTCACTGTGAGCATCAATTGCAGCCTCACAGTGCCCATCAAATGCAGAGTCACTGTGCCCATCAACTGCAGCATCACTGTGCCCGTCAATGCAGCCTCAATGTGCCCATGAATGCATTGTCACTGTGCCCATCATATGCAGCCCCACTGTGCCCGTCAAATGCAGCCTCAATGTGCCCATGAATGCATTGTCACTGTGCCCATCATATGCAGCCTCACTGTGACTGTAAATTGCAGACTCACTCTTGCCTGGATCACACACAACGGGCATCTCCTGATGTGTCACAGAGCTTTGATATGAATATCCCGGCACGCCCATCCTACTCTGCCTCATCCTCCTCCAGCAGCCGCTGTAACCAAGCCCCGCCTCCTAGACTGTGATAGACGGCACACTGATCCAATTCCGGGATATGGAATCAGTTTGTCACCTATCACAGGAAATCTCTATCACGATGTGAACTTTATAAAGAATATATGAAGATGAAGACAGCAGATATACATGTATAACTTATGTAGGGAGATCTTTTTCATCTCTGTGTATCATCTGAAGCTGTTAACTTCACTGGGTATATGTGAGGGTTTACATCCACTTTAAGCACCTATTAAAATGCAGCATGAGCTTGTATCCCTAGAATAGAAACAGCAAACGGCCCCAATGGTTGCACAATAGCGAATGATATGGAACAACTGGAAGACCTGACCTCCGCCCTTCCAGACAAAGAGGAACATAAGAGCAGGTGGTTCTATTGGAATCTCTTCAGTTTCCCGGAGGAATACAACGCAATATCTGTGAGACACACGGTGATTCCCGTCTTTCTCACTCCCCCAGACCTTTTCCCTCCCCATCCATTTTTTTCCTTCTTCTGTTACTTTCTCTCTTTTCCGAACTACCCTCTTTAGTATAATATATATAGAAAAATGTCATAGATGTGGCCGGATGCAGGCAGGCTTGGGTATGATTGACTTGTGCATTTGTGCTTACTATGCAATAATGTTTTCTGGGCATAAGCTCCTTCCCTGAACCCACAATTGGAATCCAAGAGGTCTTTCTATACCCCTTGCCAATCAGTGTCACAGTGCCTATCAGTGTCAGAGTGCCCATCAGTGTAACAGTGCCCATCAGTGTCGTATTACCCATCAGTGGCCCACAGTACCCATCAAAGTATCCATCAGTGTCAGAGTGCCCATAAGTGTCAGAGTGCCCATAAGTGTCAGAGTGCCCATAAGTGTCAGAGTGCCCATCAGTGTCACATTGCCCATCAGTGTCACATTGCCCATTAGTGTCCGAGTGCCCACAGTGCAATCACTATCCGAGTGCCCACAGTACCCATCAAAGTATCCATCAGTGTCAGAGTGCCCATAAGTGTCAGAGTGCCCATAAGTGTCAGAGTGCCCATAAGTGTCAGAGTGCCCATCAGTGTCACATTGCCCATTAGTGTCCGAGTGCCCACAGTGCAATCACTATCCGAGTGCCCACAGTGCCCATTAATGTCAGAGTGCCCTCGGTGTCCATCAGTGTCAGAGTACCCATTAGTGTCACATTGCCTATTAGTGTCTGAGTGCCCACAGTTCAATCACTGTCCGAGTGCCCATTAATGTCAGAGTGCCCTCGGTGCCCATCAGTGTCAGAGTACCCATCAGTGTCACATTTGCCATCAGTGTCAGAGTGCCAATCAGTGTGCACAGTGTCAGTGTCAGAGTGCCCATCAGTGTGACAGTGCCTATCAGTGTCACAATGCCCACTGGTGTCACAGTGCCATTAATGTCACATTGCTCATCAGTGTCAGAGTGCCAATCAGTGTCACAGTGCCTATCAGTGTCAGAGTGCCCATCAGTGTGCACAGTGTCAGTGTGCCCATCAGTGTGACAGTGCCTATCAGTGTCACAATGCCCACTGGTGTCACAGTGCCATCAGTGTCACATTGCTCATCAGTGTCAGAGTGCCTATCAGTGTCAGAGTGCCCATCAGTGTGCACAGTGTCAGTGTGCCCATCAGTGTGACAGTGCCTATCAGTGTCACAATGCCCACTGGTGTCACAGTGCCATCAGTGTCACATTGCTCATCAGTGTCAGAGTGCCCATCAGTGTGCACAGTGTCAGTGTGCCCATCAGTGTGACAGTGCCTATCAGTGTCACAATGCCCACTGGTGTCACAGTGCCATCAGTGTCACATTGCTCATCAGTGTCAGAGTGCCAATCAGTGTCACAGTGCCTATCAGTGTCAGAGTGCCCATTAGTGTTGCAGTTCCCACAGTGTCAGAGTACCCATCAGTGTCACATTGCCCATCAGTGTCACATTGCCCACAGTGCCACATTGTCCATCAGTGTCAGAGTGCCCACAGTGCCTATCAGTGTCAGAGTGCCCATCAGTGTCAGTGTGCCCAGAGTGCCCATCAGCGGCAGAGTGCCCACAGTGCCTATCAGCGTCACATTGCCCATCAGTGTCAGAGTTACCATCAGTGGCAGAGTGCCCACAGTGCCTATCAGTGTCACATTGCCCATCAGTGTCAAAGTGCCCATCAGTGTCACATTGTCCATCAGTGTCAGAGTGCCCACAGTGCCCATCAGTGTCAGAGTGCCCATCAGTGTCAGAGTGCCCATCAGTGTCAGAGTGCCCATCAGCGGCAGAGTGCCCACAGTGCCTATCAGCGTCACATTGCCCATCAGTGTCAGAGTGACCATCAGTGGCAGAGTGCCCACAGTGCCTATCAGTGTCACATTGCCCATCAGTGTCAGAGTGCCCACCATACTACACGGGTCAGAGCTCAGGCACATTGAGTACAGTCCATGTAGGAGAGGGATTATAACACCTAGATCTCTGCCAGGAGTTATAGTTATAGTACAGCTCGCCTGCTCCCATCCTAATCCTCCTCCTCCTCCCATACAGATCTCACTAACATGCTTGCAGACACCACCCCTTCCCCCAGTCATGTGATCTGATCACATGATGTGATGTAACTAAGGTCCTCCTCCCTGTTCTCATGACAACCAGATGGCTGTTCCTGCCCTGTGTACATCGCTGTGATTGAGTGGAGCCCCACAATGGAAGGAAAGCGGGTGAGAGTTGGAATCAATGTATTGTCACCCTGAGGATGAGATGAGTGTGGTGGGGGGCTGGGTGGGTACACATATACTGTACAGTGATCAGGGGAGGGGGAAGGGGGATCTCTGCTATTATTAGTGATAATCCTACACACTGCCAGAGCCATCATTACTGAGCTCCATTGTGGTGTCATCTCTGCTCTACATTCCCTTCCTCCTGCAGCACGAGGAATGAGACTCCCAGGCTGGAGCAGCAGAGGCAGGAGATCTCACCTCTGAATTCTTTAAGTATTTCCCTCCATGAAGATGTGTACACAGCAGATGTCGAGTTTCTGCTCTGGGTGGGCTGACAATGTGACATGCACAGTCCTGGCATCAGCAAATCATACAGGACACAGGCCGGGCATTTACTAAAGGATCTGACAGTTCCTCCAATCAGGTGCAAACTGTATAATCAAACAGCGATTTTCCTCCTCCTTCCTTTTTACATTTTTAATGTTTTTATAGGGTAATTATTGAGAGCAAAAATTGGAGACCACCCCAGAGATAAATAATAATGCTTCCAGTATCATTAAGCCAGGCTTAAAAACTTGCTGCCCAGGCCAATTGTGGCATTTCTCACATACATGGTAGAATCAGCTTTTTTTTTCTTTTGCTTGAAAATAACTTAGAAGCTCCAAACATATATTATATTTGTATCTATATCTTTATTTTATATATATATATATAAATTAATTTTTTTGAAAGCAGAGGCCTTGAAGAATAAAATGGTGGGTGTTGCAATTTTTCACGTCATTTTATTTTTGCACAGCGATCTTTAAAATGCAAATTATCAGGAAAAAATACACTTTAGGCTCGGTTCACACCTATGCAAATTAAATGCGGATTACACCACATCTGATTCCCAGAACATAAAAAAATATATATATAAATACATTATTTTGAATGTGGCTGGTTCACATATCTGCGGTGCATTCGCACTCCAGATTGCCCAAAAGAAAGTGTGCTTTTTCTAGGCAGTGCGGTCTGGCTCCGGTGCAAATTCAGGCCCATTATATTCTATGGGAATGCATCTGATTCTCTCCCCATGTTTACTACACCCCCCCCCTCTCTCCCTGCTCAGCTGATCCGCATCTACAACGCAGAGGAACCACTGAACAACTACGTGTCCGGGATTGCGCAGGACAGTCCCGCATTTTGCAGGTCTGTCACGGGCACATTCATTCCAGGACAATACAGTGTCCCAGGAATTTTTCTCGTGACTGTGACATTATGGCGGACACTTCGGACAATTTTGACACATTTTTGGGACAATTGTCATTTTCATAGCAAAAAATGCATTTAAATTGCATTGTTTACTGTGAAAATGACATTTGCAGTTTGGGAGTTAACCACAGGAGGGCGCTGTAGGGGTTATGTGTGACCTAACATGTGTTTACAACTGTAGGGGGGTGTGGCTGTAGGTGTGACAACATCGATTGCTATTCCCTGTATAAGGGATCACGCGATCGATGACGCCACCACAGTGAAGGACGGGGAAGCTGTGTTTACACACGGCTCTCCCCGTTCTTCAGCTCCGGGGACCGATCGCCGCACTCCAGCGGCGATCGGGTCCGCGAGTCCCGCAGTCCCGGAGCTTCGGACCGGGTCACGGGTCTGTTTTTTTAGCGGATTGGATGTCGGCTGGTGTCAATAGATACAGACACCCGCTGCTCCATAGGGGACAATGGATGATCCGAAAGGGTCATAAGTGTGAGTAAGCTCTACTTAAAAGTTCTACCTTCCATTAGTCTCACCTTCCCCAAATCTCCACTTTTATAGGGTAGCTACATTCCTTCTCTATGGGCTCACTGTATGTTGGAACTTGGGGGTTATTTACGAAAGGCAAATCCACTTTGCACTACAAGTGCATTTGGAAGTGCAGTCGCTGTAGATCTAAGGGGGACATGTAAGGAAAATAGAAAACAGCATTTTAGCTTGCACATGATTGGATAATAAAATCAGCAGAGCTTCCCCTCTTGTAGTGTAAAACTATGGTATATTTTTATTTAGTTATTCATTTTTTTACTAGTAAAGTGTGTCACAAAATGCAAATTTCTGCCACTCCCAGGTGACAATAGAGCCTTTAGGGGCAAATGTAGGTGCCTGCTTTAAAGCTGACCTGCACCCTTTAGTCTTGCACAAGTTCCTCTCCTGTACTGAAATTGCTGACCCTGATTTCACTGCAAACTGTGAGCCGGAAGAGATGGGGGCTAAAACTATTGCACAGAGCAGGTAAGTATGACATGTTTATTATTTTTAAAACGTAAAAAGCAAACCTTTAGAATAATTGAGATAAGTAGTAAACACTATAGAGGGATATGGTTTGTTCTTATTTCATTTTCTGAGGTTTACAACTTATAGTATTTTTTTTTTTTTTTAAGTTTACCAATTTATACAGTAAAGTTCAGTTATTCATACATTATTATGTGGAGGATGGCACTGTAATTATTTTAATAATAATCAGTCTGTGTCACGCCCCTCCAGCCTGTGTGAGAGGGAGGTGAAGCCTCCATCAATCTACAGGTATTATCTTGCCCCCATTGTGTTTAGCTGGTTAGTGGGCATGGAGGAAGAGGGCTGTCACATATGTGACTCTATAGTCACATGGGATGCTCAGATGTGGTAGGGAGAAAATGCTCCGCATAGAAACTCACTGAAAACTGAGCATGTGCAGAGCTTCCAACACTGCTCTGCAAAATCCCTATCTGAATTGGGGACCTGAACAGAAGGTGGAGATAGAGAGCAGCAGGATCAACTGGGATTTTTGCAAAATACAGAAAATGAATCTCAAGTGAGTATAGACAGACAGCACTTAAAGTGGAGTTCCATTTATTTTTTATGTTTGTCTGTGCTGCATGCCCTAATCTCATAGGGCCAGATTCAGGTAGATGAGAGCATCTTTGCTCCAGAGTAACGCTTCTCATTTACGTTACTCTGACGACCCTTTCAGCGCAAGTACTGTTATTCACATAGCAGTTGCGCGTAAACTTGCGCCAGAGTAACGATAATGCGCTGGCGTAACCCGACGCAAGGGGAAGTGGGTGTGATCATATGTAAATGATGGGCGGAGCCCAGCGCAGAGGCTTACGTTCAGCGCATCAACCACGGAGCATGCGCAGTGAGTGAGGCTCCACTCGCCCCCTTTGTGCGCATGCTCACAACTTCCGTCGGCACCACTTCACGGGAAACGTCAGCGCAATGCCTTCCGTTGGGCGTTTAAATGTGCCCGTAGATGCGCCATTCCGGCACTAAAGTATATCCTGTTCCCCCTCCCCGCAGTGAAGTTACTTTTGTTCTGAGATGGCTGCTCCCGTTCCCCGCAAACACACAGGAGAAAGCTGAACTCTAAAGGCCAGGAGCTGTCAGCCGTCATCTCGGCTATGGAGACCTATGATGTCTTCCTCCATGGCTGTAAAATTTGACAGACAAGCATGGACAGAGGTGTTGTCCTGCAAGTGGGGGTGCTCAGCTAGCTCTTATCGTCGGTAAGGCTGCTGTAGCTGCTCTCCTGCTGACCTGTGGCCATCTGGAGTAAAGATAAAGCAGCCTTTTGTAGAAATAACTTTGCGCCGGACGGACGAGATACGCGCGGCGCATGTAGCCAGCGTATGGTGCTAATCCGTTCGTGAATTGGGAAAAATCCCTCATTTGCATATTTGCAGGGGAAATCAATAGGCGCGACTGATGCGCCAAGCGAAATTAAGCGCTGACGATACTCTGGCGTCGGAACGTTCCGCCGGTCGCAAATGGCCCATTATTGGGCGCATCTAGTTTGGTGGGTACGGGCACATAGAAACGACGGCGCATCATCACAGTTACGCGGCGCATATCGAAATACTCCAGCGCAAGTGTTGCTGAATCTGGCCCATAGTGTTCAGAATGGGCAATTTTTATTTATTTTGTTGCTTGTAAATACCTTTATTTTGTAGTCCTTCATTACTTCCTCCTCCTTATTAGCCTAGGCTATTAAGTCACAAGGCTATTTGCAAGGGTTTCTTGGATAGGCATCATGTTTCCCAATAGTCCTTGCAAACCTGACTGAAACCTATAACATTGCTTGTGCAGCACTGAGCATGTGCGAGATATGCAAAGCTGAAATCCAGGAAGTCATACAGTCTGGCTTCATGATGCCCACACTTAAGGTGGCCACGGTCTTTTTCTAGATTAGAAACGCTGTAATGCTAAATGCTGTAACAACCTAACAAAACGGACCTTAGTTTACAGACTAACTTTACTAGAATACATTAAGATTGTGTATTTATATTTAAAAAGTGAAATTGTGGATGGAACTCCCCTTTAATACAGCATTTATTGATAGTTGTTTTTTTTGTTTGTTTGTTTTTTATAATGTGGGTTGAGTGACACTTTAATATTCAAAATGTCATGTTTACCTGATTAAAATAAAATACCTTTTAAATTTTAGTGCTGAACATAAAGGAAGGACAACAAAAAGGAAAGGAAAATGTTGAATAAAATTTCATAGCAGATTTGATTTTGTTCAGTGGGACAGAGTCCTGTAGATTGGTCTCCATTGTTGTTGTGTTGATTGTGTCTTCTGGTTGTATAAAGGCTGTGACCTGTTTCATAAAGGACAGAAGGTTCTAACCTTTATAATCCAGGAGTTTATCTAGAAGGATATTTCGGGAGGGAGGGGGGGGATTAAGGAGATCTGCCTTTAGCTGTGTTGTGTAAAGGAACCTTCCAGCATCCTACATGAGCATTGACTTTTGATAATGGGAAAAAAGCAAGTGGTAAGTGCGTGATTTTCATTTTTCTGTTCTTCTCATTAGCCTGGGAACTTTATACATTGTAAATAAATAATCTACTTTTAAATCACGTTCGCCAAAGTAGATTCTTGTCTTAAAAAGTTTTTTAATTGGCGTCACTAATATAGCTGCAACACTTTAACTGTGTTTCAAGATAATGTAGAAAAAGTTAATAATTCCATCTCTAAGTTAAGTGTATAGAAGTGTCAGTTCCTGAATGTATCCGTGGCTGTGTGAGTGCTGGCCAAAATTGGGAGCAGTGTAAGGATTTTGCTGTCATTTGTATTTAGATTTTAGAGCTGCAATAGGGAACACATGTTATATATATATATATATATATATATATATATATATATATAATATATATATATAAAATATAAATTTTCACATTTGCAAAAAAGAACAACACAAACATATTAGAAAATAAACATTCTGATCCTCATCACAACATTGCTTCCAAAGATGTGCAGTCAAAATGGAGGGGGGGCCGGGGGGGGATTCGCCCCCTGCATACATGGATGGATGTACAAAGCTAACAGTCTAATGCAATTTGCACAACGTATCTTTATAAATATATATATATATATATATATCAAATTTATACCACCCCCCACCCCCCCCCCCCGGCCCGGATTGGGAACGTCTGTTTACATTCGGAAGTATCTGCTCGCTCTGATCTCTTACCCATTTGATCCTTCCCTGAAAATCTGCTGGGGGCAAATCAAATATTCAGTATTATATGTGACTTTTGTAAAATCATATGTAGGCAAGAATAGTTTTGTTTAATAAAGAATATTAACTGTGTAATAATTTTGCTTTCCAGGCACCGCCACGTGCCCTTCCGCCAATGCCAAGGTACTGTGAGTTTCTACTTTTAGAAATGCATACTATTTGCTATATATAAACGTATGTCAAGCTTCGTTTTTGGATAGATTAGAACCCCTGTCAGGTTTTACTGCTTCTGGTCCTGGTGACAATGTTTAAAACAGATTTCAACAAATGAGCTGAACTCTCCCAACATCAACAAAGACAGAATTAAAAATGCTTTTTATCGTAGGGTAGTAGAAGGCTAAAGCCCTTCCATTTCTGTCTGTGTCCCGTTGTAGATTTCCTCTCACTGCCTGTTTGGTAAAGCTGTTGTCAGCAGAGCAGAAAGTGAGTGAGAATCTTTTTAATGGGGCCCTGGATAGCATTAAAACCAAACAGGGTTTTTGTTCTTGTTGCATATAAAATATACAGTGGGGTGAAAAAGTATTTAGTCAGCCACCAATTGTGCAAGTTCTCCCACTTAAAAAGATGAGAGGCCTGTAATTGTCATCATAGGTATACCTCAACTATGAGAGACAAAATGTGGAAACAAATCCAGACAATCACATTGTCTGATTTGGAAATAATTTATTTGCAAATTATGGTGGAAAATAAGTATTTGGTCAGTATCAAAAGTTCATCTCAATACTTTGTTATATATCCTTTGTTGGCAATGACGGAGGTCAAACATTTTCTGTAAGTCTTCACAAGGTTGTCACACACTGTTGCTGGTATGTTGGCCCATTTCTCCATGCAGATCTCCTCTAGAGCAGTGATGTTTTGGGGCTGTCGCTGGGCAACACAGACTTTCAACTCCCTCCAAAGGTTTTCTATGGGCTTGAGATCTGGAGACTAGCTAGGCCACTCCAGGACCTTGAAATGCTTCTTACGAAGCCACTCCTTTGTTGACCAAGCGGTGTGTCTGCGATCATTGTCGTGCTGAAAGACCCACCCACGTTTCATCTTCCCTTGCTGATAGGAGGAGGTTTATACTCAAAATCTCATGATACATGGCCCCATTCATTCTATACATGTACACGGATCAGTTGTCCTGTTCCCTTTGCAGAGAAACACCCCCGAAGCATGATGTTGCCACCTCCATGCTTCACAGTAGGTATGGTGTTCTTTGGTTGCAACTCAGCATTCTCTCTCCTCCAAACACGACGAGTTGTGTTTCTACCTTGGTTTCATCTGACCATATGACATTCTCCCAATGCTCTTCTGGATCATCCAAATGCTCTCTAGCAAACCTCAGACGGGGCCGGACATGTACTGGCTTAAGCAGGGGGACACGTCTGGCACTACAGAGTCCCTGGCGGCGTAGTGTGTTAGTGATGGTAGCCTTTGTTACGTTGGTCCCAGCTCTCTGCAGGTCATTCACTAGGTCCCCCCGTGTGGTTCTGGGATTTTTGCTCACTGTTCTTGTGATCATTTTGACCCCACAGGGTGAGATCTTGCGTGGAGCCCCAGTTCGAGGGAGATTATCAGTGGTCTTGTATGTCTTTCATTTTCTAATTATTGCTCCCACCGTTTTCTTCACACCAAGCTGCTTGCCTTCCCAGCCTGGTGCAGGTCTACAATTTTGTTTCTGGTGTCCTTCGACAGCTCTTTGGTCTTCACCATAGTGGAGTTTGGAGTGTGACTGTTTGAGGTTGTGGACAGGAGACTTTTATACTGATAACAAGTTCAAACAGGTGCCATTAACCACTTGCTTACTGGGCACTTACACCCCCCTCCTGCCCAGGTAAAATTTCAGCTTCCGGCACTGCGTCGCTTTAACTGACAATTGCGCGATCGTGCGACGTGGCTCCCAAACAAAATTTACGTCCTTTTTTCCCCACAAGTAGAGCTTTCTTTTGGTGGTATTTGATCGCCTGTGCGATTTTTATTTTTTGCGCTGTAAACAAAAAAGTGCGACAATTTTGAAGAAAAATACAATATTTTTTACTTGTTGCTATAATAAATATCCCAATTAAAAAAAAAACACATTTTTTTTTCTCAGTTTAGGGCGATACGTATACTTCTACATATTTTTGGTAAAAAAAAAAAAAAATCGCAATAAGCGACTGGTTTGCGCAAAAGTTATAGCGCTTACAAAATAGGGGAGAGAATTATTATTTTTTATTATTTTTTTTTTACTAGAAATGGCGGCGATCTGCGATTTTTATTGGTACTGCGTCGTTATGGCGGACACATCGGACACTTTTGACACATTTTTGGCGCCATTCACATTTATTCTGCGATCAGTGCTATAAATATGCACTAATTACAGTATAAATGTGACTGGCATTGAAGGGGTTAACACTAGGGGGTGAGGAAGGGGTTAAATGTGTATGCTAGGTGTGTTCTAACTGTGGGGGGAGGGGGGGGTGACTGGGGGGGTGACCGATCTGTGTCCCTATGTAGGAAGGAACACAGATCGGGCTCCTCCCTTCCAGAGACAGGACATTGTCTCTGTGTGAGACGGCAATGAGAGATGATCTATGAGAGATCATCTCTCATTCGCCCACAGATCGCATCACAAACGGCCGCTCTGATTGGCCGTTTGCCGCGATCTGTGATTGGCCGTGTCCAAGGGACACGGACAACACAGGGCTTCCCCGCAGCGCGCTGTACAGCGCGCGCTGGGAAAGCCAGAATGACATGCCGTCAAATGACGGCATGTTGGATTTTCAGGCCCGCGCTGTTGCCGTCATCCGACGGTAGCGCGGGCCTCAAGTGGTTAATACAGGTAATGAGTGGAGGACAGAGGAGCCTCTTAGGGCCATTTCACACTGGTGCGTTTTTGCCGCGTTTTTGCCGCGTTTTCGCGCTAAAAATAGCGCTATTAAAACGCCCCCCATGCACCCCTCCATTGAAATGAATTAAAAACGCGGTAAAATCTCAGTGTTTTTTCCGCGATTAAAATCGCGTCAAAACACCGCGATTTTACCGCGTTTTACCGCATTTTTACAGCGTTTTTACCGCGTTTTTAATTCATTTCAATGGAGGGGTGCATGGGGGGCGTTTTAATAGCGCTATTTTTAGCGCGAAAACGCGGCAAAAACGCACCAGTGTGAAATGGCCCTTATAGAAGAAGATACAGGTCTGTGAGAGCCAGAAGTCTTGCTTGTTTGTAGGTTACCAAATACTTATTTTCCACCATAATTTGCAAATAAATTCTTTCCAAATCAGACAATGTGATTGTCTGTCTGGATTTGTTTCCACATTTTGTCTCTCATAGTTGAGGTATACCTATGATGACAATTACAGACCTCTCTCATCTTTTTACGTGGGAGAACTTGCACAATTGATGGCTGACTGAATACTTTTTTGCCCCACTGTATATTCCAGATATAGGTGGCTATAATTCCTTATACGTATACCGAGCTAGGTACTTAGATGAGGACATTCTGCATATAGCGAGTCTTTATAATATTCATACAGCCTATATTTTACTATGTTTTTAACCACTTAAGGACCGCCGCATGTACATTTACGTCGGCACAATGGCACCGTCAGGCACATCAACGTATATATACGTTGGTGCCTTGAGGTGGGTCGGGGGTCCGATCGGGACCCCCCCCCCCCCCGGGAAATGCGCCGCTCCGCGCGGCTGTACGAGCGATCCGGGATGAGGGGGCGGCTATTCGTTTTTGTCCGCCCCCTCCAGATAGCTCTCAGCCAATGCGCGCGCCCCCCCCCCCCCTCACCCTGTCACTTCCTTCTCCTGTGTAAACACAGGAAGGAGGAAGCGATGTGATCTCTCCCTCGGCGGTTTTTTCAACCACCGCTGAGGAGAGATCACAACACAAGTAAGTCTGCACTAACACTACACTGACACACACTACATATAGGCACATTTAACCCCCCGATCGTCCCCCCTCCCCAGTGTCACTGAATGCAGTAGTCATACATGTATGATTACTGTATTTAGTGTCAGTGTGACAGTCAGTTAGTGTTAGGTCCTGGGTAGCCCCCGTACCCCCCCCCCCCTAATAACGTTTTAACCACTTGATCACCGCCCTAGTTAACCCTTTCACTCCCTATTGCCAGCATCACTAAGCGATCATTTTTCTGATCGCTGTATTAGTGTCGCTGTTCCCGCTAGGTAGCTAATTTTTTTTTTTTTTTTTACTAAAGACATGTGGCTAAATAAATTTTGGCCTAAATGTTTGACTAAAATTTAGTTTATTGATTTTTCTTACAACAAAAAGTAAAAAATATTGATTGTTTTTCAAAAATGTCGCTCTATTTTTGTATATAGCGCAAAAAATAAAAATCGCAGAGGCGATCAAATACCACCAAAAGAAAGCTCTATTTGTGGGAAGAAAAGGACGCAAATTTTGTTTGGAAGACACGTCGCACGACCGCGCAATTGTCTGTTAAAGCGACGCAGTGGCGAATCGCAAAAACCCCTTGGGTCATTTGGCAGCATATTGGTCCGGTCCTTAAGTGGTTAATGAATATATGCAATACAAAACTGGATTGAATTACAAAACTGGATTAAATGTGTATTTATTATTTTCTTGCTCCTGTGATTTGAGTATACCAGGTTCAGTTTTTGTAATAAAAATAAAGTACAGTGCATGTAAAATTCAAAGAAGGTTACAAATGTACCAGGTCCTGCAATGAATCTTCCGATATACTCCTCTCTGTAGGGCAGGGGTGTCAAACTCATTTTAATCGTGGGCCGCATCAGCATTATGATTGTTATCAAAAGGGCCAGTTTTATCCGTAAGATTAGATGTCCAGCACATCCCCTCCCCTTACATTAGATGTCGAGAGCCACCCCACCATCAGAAGTTGAGTTCCCCACTCTCCCTTACATCACAGTGTTCCTTATGCTGCTGCTGGAATGAATATAGATGCATTGCTTGAAAGCAGAAAGTAGGGGTCTGGAGGAGGACCAGAGGAGGGTTGGAGCTCTCCTGCAGCTGCAGGAGTGGTGCAAGGGTCACATGAAATGGCCTGTAGAGCCGGATTCAGCCGTGGGCCTTGTGTTTGACACCTGTGCTGTAGAGAAATAGCTTCAGCTTGTGGCCAAAATTTACCCCAGTGATTTGTTACAGTTCTTTATTCATATTCTTTATTATTACTATTTATTTTTTCCATCTTGCATTAGAATAATTTTTTTTTTGTTTTTCATGCAATCATACGGAAATCTTATTTTATTGCCAAAGCACATTTCAGGGTAAGTTACTTCTACATTCCAGATCTCAAACATAGCCATTGTTATCATTTGTAAAGAATCATAAAAGGTCCCTTAAAGTGGAAGTGAACCCTCCTATTGTTTTTAGCCAAGGAAGCCGCCATCTTGGCCTCTGTTTAATCTGCAACTGCCATGATGATGCACATGTGATCAGTTCTGAAACCAGCCATTGGATGGTTTGACAGTTTGGTTGAGAGCACAAGCAAATTGACAGCTAGAATTTCCGGCATGCCAAGAATGTTAACCATTTTTTTAAACTATCAAATCGATGGGTTTACTTCCGCTTTAAGTCATGATTTTGTTGCATGCATTGTAATGGTTTATTCCTGATGAAAGGCAGCACACCAAAATAATATTGTTATGATGTTTTATGGAAAAGGAAATGAACAAATCAGCTAAGATCTCTTTTTGATGGAGGGATAGATTGATGCAGTTGGCTGACTCTAAAGCTGGCCATACACCTACAGATTATCTGCAGATTTTCTATGCTTCGATGGAAAAAGTGCCACAGATTTCTCCATGTACACTAAACTGTGTGTGGATGAAGGAATCTCCCACTGGGCCAAGCTTCAGTATCTTTCTAGTCGGCCCTGCTGGCTCTCAACCTAAACAATGCCTGCACCCAATCAGGATGTTCAGGTAATGTGATAGCCAGCGGGGCCGACTAGCAAGATATGGATGCTTGGGCCAGTGGGAGATTCTTCCATCTGACCATAGAAAATCTGCAGGTAATCTAAAGATGTATTACCAGTCTAGACCCAATACACACTATTAGATTTTCTTCAGATTTACCAAAACCATACAGTGCAAGGGCCCGCCTGATTGCATACAAATTGAAACTTTTAGGCTGGGTTTACACTGGTACGACGCGACGGCCGTCCTACTTTGCCCTGCGACTTGAAGCTGACATACGTCCGACTTTCAACGAACAGGGATCCGACTTGGTTCCCTGCCAATACCAGGCACTGTGTTCGGTATGAATCTTGAGGGGGAACTCCACGCCAAATTTTAAATAAAAAAAGGCATGGGATCCCCCATACCAGGCCCTTGGGTCTGGTATGGGTTTTAAGGGGAACCGATACGCCGAAAAAACGGCGTGGGGGTCCCCCAAAATCCAGACCAGACCCATATCCGAGCACGCACCCCCAGGCCTGCGGCCCCCCCCACCCCAAAGCACCCTGTCCCCATGTTGATGGGGACAAGGGTCTCTTCCTGACAACCCTGGCCGTTGGTTGTCAGGGTCTGTGGAAGGGGGGCTTATCGGAATCCAGGAGCCCCCTTTAATAACCCTATGTGAATGAGTATGGGGTAAAAAAACGCACTAGACAGGTTTTTAAAGTCATTTATTAGGCAGCTCCGGGGGTCTTCTTCTGACTTCGGGGGTCTCTCCCTTCTTCAGTAGTATAGAGGAGGAGCCTGGCAGAAGGCACCGGAGAGCAGGAGAAGAGGCCGGAGAGAGCGAAGGGAGAGATCCCCAGAGCTGCCTAATAAATTACTTTAAAAACCTGTCTACTGTGAGTTTTTTTTACACGTTTTTTCCCCCCAGGTGAATAAATAGGGGGTACGATGTACCCCCTACTCATTCACATAGGGTGGGGGCTGGGATCTGGGGGCTCCCTTATTAAAGGGGGCTCCCGGATTCCGATAAGGTCCCGCCTGCAGACCCCGACAACCAACGGCCAGGGTTGTCAGGAAGAGACCTTTGTCCTCATCAACATGGGGACAAGGTGCTTTGGGGTGGAGGGGCCCCCTGCCCCAAAGCACCCACCCCCCATGTTGAGGGCATGCGGCCTGGTACCATTCAGGAGGGGGGCCCGCTCGCTCGTTCCCACCCCCTTTCCTGACCGGCTGGGCTGCGTGCTTGAATATGGGTCTGGTATGGATTTTGGGGGGACCCCCATGACTTTTTCCGGCATAGGGGGCTCCCCTAAAATCCATACCAGACCCAAGGGCCGGGTATGCTCCTGCAGGGGAACCCATGACATTTTTTTATTTAAAATTTGGCATGGAGTTCCCCCTCAAGATCATCAGAGCACAAGTGGCATGCCAAAGTCGGAACATACAAGACGGGTTCAGCCTTTGATCCGACTTCAATGATATTTAATGGGCTGAAGTAGGATCAAAATAGTCAGGTGTTACATTGTTTTCCCCTGATTATATTTTTGTCCATATAACCAAGTACCATTATATTTATTATTTTTTCTCTTGATTTGACTTTAAAGTAAAATCCTTCCATTTGAGAAATATAGTGCTGAGATGGCGATGCTTGAACCCTTATAGTCCGGACTAGTGTTGTGATTTTATGTTGTCCATTGTGTGTCTTGTTAGTAATATATGTTCATGGTGGGTTTTATTCCCATATAATTTAATTGGTCTTTTTAAAGGCTAAAATACTTTTTGTAGCGATACACTTTGATACTCCAATAAACTTTTTTGTACCGAAGTAGCTTATCCAGACCATTAATTTGTTGCCAATAGTAACCCCTTTCTTTCTTGATCTCTCCTGAGATCGTTATCCCCTTTTCCCCCTTTCCCCCCCTTTCCCCCTCCCTTTTTCCTACTCTTTACCCTCCCCCACCCCTTAATCTTTATATTGATACTCAAAATAGTAAAGGGAGCATTTTCAAACTCGGACCAACTTGTGTCAGACCAGTTAAGACGGCCCCCATAGGGAAACATTGATTTTCACACGTAATGCGACATGAGCTCCCAGTGTAAACCTGGCCTTTAAGGTTTGATCTCATATTATATGGTTTTGGTAAATCTGAAGACAAAAATCTGCAGAAAATCACTTTGGTTGATTTACTAAAGCTAGAGAGTGCAAAATCTGGTGCATCTGTGCATGGCACACAATCGGCTTCTAACTTCAGTTTGTTCATATAAGCTTTGACAAAAAGAAAAAACTGGAAGCTAATTGGTTTCTATGCAGATCTGCACCAGATTTTGCACGCTCTACACCCCACAGAGTCCCATGACAAGGAAAATCACATTGTTTTCAATGGTGTCTATTCACATCAATGCGACTCGGCACAGAGAGCGCTTTTTGGAAAAGGTTCCTGTACTACTTTGGAGTGATTCCAGTGGGATTTTGGCCCCATAGACAATGCAAGCCTTATTAAAGTTGCATCAAAGTAGCACTACATAATCACACTGAAAGTCTGATTATAGAACCCCCACCCTATTTTTATTTATAGAAGAACTCAATCAAGTATATTGCTTACAGTATTTCATATTAACTATACCTATTTTATTTCTTGCAGATGAAATTCCCATTGGTCGCCAAAAAAAGAAAAAGTCAAAGACAAGCAGTACACTGGGTAAGACATTATTAATTGTATTCTTATAACGCATTTGTTCTTATAAAAAGGACATATACTCAATTTGCAGAAATGAGAAATGTACAACTCAGCTCAGGATAGTAAATCTAAGAACTTATCTAGATTGCTCTTTAAATCTTAGGGGGCTATTTTTAAAGACAAGGCAGAACAAAGTAAACTTGATTTGTTAGGATTCACCAGCTATTTTTAAAGGTAAGAACTAGGGTTGTCCCGATGCCACTTTTTTAGGACCGAGTACAAGTACCGATACTTTTTTTCATGTACTCGCCGATACCGAATACCGATACTTTTTTTTAAATGTCATGTGACAGTTTTCAAACCACAATACAGACTAAGGATATTTTCTTTAAAATTATGAAGAACTCTAACTCAAGACATTATAAAAGAGTAAAAATGAATACATTTTTTTTATTTTCTTGTCACGCAGTAGTAAAAAACTCAAAGAATTTTCACAGAACATGTTGATAAATACAAAAAAGTATTCTATTTAGGCATCGGGAGCATTTGCGCGAGTACAAGTACTCCCGCAAATACTCGGTATCGGTCCCGATACCGATACTAGTATCGGTATCTGGACAACCCTAGTAAGAACACTGGGACAGTGAAAACAAAAAAGGAGGGAATCTGATCATAAATGGAGATAAAGCAGTGGAGTTTTCACAATTGCACTGGTACCTCCTCCTATTTATGTAAAGCTGTAATTGTATGTCTACGTGGGCATAGCAAATGCACAACGTCAAGTGATTCCATGCAATCAGTATGATAACATCAAAGGTTCTTTCTGTTGGCTGACGTCACAGAGCCCACTGTTGGCTGATGTCACAGAGCGGGTTCAGGTGCGGGTAGGATCGTGACAATGGACTGGCACTCGGCCCAGGCCGCGTACACACGATCAAATCTGTCTGCTGGAAACGGTCTGCCAGACCGTTTCAGCAGACATATTCGATCGTGTGTACGGGCAAACAGACGGATTTGGCCAACCGACAGATTTGAAAGCATGCTTTGAAATCTGTCTGCTGGGAACCCGTCGGACCGATTTGTCTGCTGGTTAGTACGCTAACCAGCAGACATGTCTGCTCGCACATGCGTCGAATGGATTCGACGCATGCGCGGAAGTGTTTTACTTCCTGGTGCGGTGACGTGGCGGCGTCAACGTCACCGCCACGTCAGCGCGCTGTCTGCCGGCGGGGATTTTGGTTTGATCGTGTGTACAGCGATCAAACCAATACATCCCAGCAGACAGATCTGTTCAAATCGGTCTGTCCGACCGATTTGATCAGATGTATTTGCTCGTGTGTACGGGGCCTCAGCCTCTCAGTAAGCTGCTGAGAGACTGAGCCAGCCACTCCCGCCCCTCCACAGCTCAGCGTTCCAGTGAATGAGGAGGGGCAGAGCTGATAGAGGTGACTCACCAACTGTCTGCTCAGGGAGCCCTGAGAACCGAACAATTGGCTGTGTTTGATCGGTTTTCACTGTTAGAGCCTGTGGGGGACAGATGCAGCATTGGATCGAGGCTGAATCCATCTAGGTAAGTATAATTAAGGAAAAAAACTAACCCTATACTTCTCTTTTAATAGTTTTTAATAGTGAAAGTGACAGAAGCAAATGCAGCACTTTTAAAGGAGACCTAATGTCAATGATTGGCACATATGTACCTCTATTCTGGATTGTGGTCCTTCAGAGCCCTGGTGACTGCCAGCTCAGCACAGATGGTTCTGTGAGCTCCAGGCATATGACTAGATCTGTATAAGGTGATGGCACTAATTGACTGTTCAGGCAGAGACAGCCTCTGCATTATACAGAGCTGGTCATTCACCACGAGTAATAGAGGGAATAGATGGTGGTTGCTGGGATTCCAGAACAATAGATGGTTCGTTTTGAGGAAAAGGAGGAGTGTGGATTTTTTCTTAATGGCAACCAGCGGGTACCAGCGGACATTAACCACTTAAGGACCGCCTCCGGCAGAATGGCACGGCTGGGCACATGCACGTACAGGTATGTGCTGTGCTAGTGCCCAGCCGCAGCGCGCACCCGTGACCCGGTCTGAAGCTCCGGGACCCGATTGCCGCTGGAGTCCCGCTATCGGTCCCCGAAGCTGAAGACGGGGAGAAGAGTCGTGTGATCCCTTTTATAGGGATACACAATCGATGACGTCACACCTACAGCCACACCCCCCTACAGTTGTAAACACACATAACCCCTTCAGCGCCCCCTTGTGGTTAACTCCCAAACTGCAATTGTCATTTTCACAATAAACAATGCATTTTAAATGCATTTTTTGCTGTGAAAATGACAATGGTACCAAAAATGTGTCAAAATTGTCCAAAGTGTCCGCCATAATCTCGCAGTCATGAAAAAAATCGCTGATCGCCGCCATTAGTAGTACCAAAAATAGGTAGAAGAATACGTATCGGCCTAAACTGAGGAAAAAAAATATTTTTTCATATATTTTAGGGGGATATTTATTATAGCAAAAAGTAAAAAGTATTGAATTTTTTTCAAAATTGTCGCTCTATTTTTGTTTATAGCGCAAAAAATAAAAACCGCAGAGGTGATCAAATACCACCAAAAGAAAGCTCTATTTGTGGTAAAAAAAGGAAGCCAATTTTGTTTGGGAGCCACGCCGCACGACCACGCAATTGTCGGTTAAATCGACGCAGTGCCGAATCGCGAATCTTAAGTGGTTAATAGCCCTGGCATAACACCGCAATCACTCCAGTTATGTGCAACAATGGCTTTTAGTCATCACCTGATCTTCCAGCTTATTTTAAGATTTGCAGCATAACAGGTACAGTGCCTTGAAAAAATATTCGTACCCCTTGAAATTTTCCACATTTTGTCATGTTGCAACCAAAAACGTAAATGTATTTTCCTTTTTAATATGTTTATTGAAGTTTAAAGTAGTACAATAGTTATACAAGTAAAGGAAAAATATTGAAGAGCGGTAGTCATCTACAATAATGGGCAAGCTTATAAACATTAAGAACATCCCGTACAAGTATGAGTTCGGTACATTTTGATTACAAAACCAACTGTAATATATAGCTCTACAACTCAATTGGGCTAATACAAATGCAGCCCAGGGTCAATTGGTTCGTGTGCTGACCGCTCCCAAATAACTAATAGACAACAATAATCTATATTTGAATCTGAGAAGAAAACAAAAACTTTAAGTCAAGTATATCCTCAAGGGGTAGAGGATACCAAGGAGAGAACAGAGAGGAGAAAGATTAGAAGAATATAGGAAAGAAAGAGAAAAGGAGTACAGTAAGGATGAATGGTACGCCCCCACTCCCCAGGGGACTAAGCCCCATCTTCTGATCAGTATGCATTTGTAAGGTAAGCGATCCATGGGTCCCATATTTCAGTAAACAAGGCGACCTTGTCATTTAGAATAGCCGATAGCCTCTCGTTAACCATTATCCAGGACAATTTAGATTTCAAAAGATGAAAGGGGACAGATGGGGATCTCCAGGATTTTGCTATGGAGATTCTAGCTGCTACAAAGATAAAGGCTATCAATTTACGTAAATGTTTAGATGTGCCCTCCACCGGACGTCCCAGCAGCGCCTGCAGGGGTGATTTAGTAAGATTCACCTGGGTCAAAGAGTATATAAAGTTATATGTGCGTATCCAAAAACGCCTCACCCTTGGACACGTCCACCATATATGATACATTGTGCCATCAGTGGCGCAACCTCTGAAGCACCGCGGGGACGCCCCCTGCACAAAGGCCGCCACCCTCGCCGGAACCATGTACCACCTCATCAAAACCTTGTAATTAGCCTCAATCAATGAGGTGTTAACATATGACTTGGAGGCCGTTAGTGACAGCTTGTGCCACTCGGTGACATCCAATGTGGTGCCCACATCTTGTTCCCATTTTTGCATATAAGTCATCTTTTGAGTACTAGAGGACAGCATGGTGTCAAAGGTCCTGCAAAGACGTTCCATGGGTGTAAAGAAAGAGAGGTCTGAAGTGTGGTGCAAAGAAGTCAAAAAATGGGCTATCTGGACATATCGAAAAGATTCCGAATCTGGGAGACCAAATTTCTCTTGCAGGACCGATTTTGACAAAGCTCCCTTGTGATCACATAGGTCTGCTATTCTAAGGAGGCCCTTGTTAATCCACCACAAGAAATCTTGGGGACGGAGACCCGGGGGGAACAATGGGTTATAAAACAAGGACGCCATAGGCGTATGTGGGGACTTAAACTTATAAGTGGAGGCCAGGCGATCCCAAAGGTTCAGGGAAAAAGATAGTGACGGGCATAATATAGAAGGCCTGTCTTTATTCTTTAGCCACATAATGTGACTGACCTCTCTGTCTCGGATCGCAGATGACTCTAATCCCATCCAAAGCGGCCTGGATCGAGAGGTATGGTATCTAATCAAGTGGGCCAGTTGGGCAGAGTGATAATATTTGAGAAGATCGGGCATTCCCAGGCCTCCGTTTGATCTTGGAGCATATAGAGTTTTCTTGTTCACCCTAGGTCTCTTGTGGTCCCATATATAGTCAATAAGTTTGGCCTGAAATTTTTTTAGGTCTTTGCCTACTATTGTTATTGGGAGAGTCCTAAAGAGGTATAGTATTTTAGGCAAAATGGTCATTTTGACTGAATACAACCTACCGAACCACGACGGGGGGCTTCTAGACCACCTCCGAAGGTCCTCCATCAACTTCCGGAACAATGGGGGATAGTTC
The DNA here is from genome assembly GCA_029574335.1 of Rana kukunoris. Classification (NCBI taxonomy): domain Eukaryota; kingdom Metazoa; phylum Chordata; class Amphibia; order Anura; family Ranidae; genus Rana; species Rana kukunoris. The sequence goes on along the minus strand of CM056054.1, from coordinate 127,223,177 downwards.
TTCTCGTACAGAGTGTGGAGAGTAGGGGTTAAAGATATACCCAAATAAGGTAAAGCCTCGTCTTGCCAATGAAAAGTAAAAGATTCCCGAAGGGCCCGAACTATATGAAGCGGGAGGGATATGTTAAGGGCCTGCGATTTGGATTGATTGACATATAATCCCGTAAAAATTGCAAAGTCCTTCAAGATTACATTCAAAGTAGGCAATGAAGTGACTGGGGAAGAGAGGAGCAACAAGATGTCGTCCGCGAATAACGCGCACTTATGCTCCCTTCCCCCGCAGCCTACCCCCAGTATATCCGGGTGAGATCTCACTTTGATTGCCAGTGGCTCTAAAGCTAAGATAAATAAAAGGGGAGATAGGGGGCAGCCCTGACGAGTCCCCCTCCCTATACTGATATCTTCAGATTTATATCCCTTAACTAGCAAGTTAGCAGTAGGGTCACTATAGATCACACGGAGCGTCTGCAGGAAACATGAGCCAAACCCATAACGCTGAAGTATAAAAAATAGATACTCCCAGGACAAAGAGTCGAACGCTTTGTGTAAATCTAATGATAACAGCAGGGCTCCTCTCTGACCTCCCCCATCCCATCCCGAATTCAGTGCAGATATTATGTCAATTATCCTCCTAGTCTGATCAGAGGCCTGTCTGTGGGGCACAAACCCTACCTGATCAGGGTGAACATATTGTGGTAAAAAAGAGTTTACGCGAGTGGCCAAAACTTTAGTTAGCAGTTTAAGATCTAAATTTATCAACGATATCGGCCTATAATTTGTACAATCACTATGGTCCTTATGAGGTTTGGGAATGACATGTATGAACGCTCTATTCTCATAAGGAGGAAGAGGGGAACCCTTTTGCAAGCTATTGAAAAAAGCGCAGAGGTGTGGGGCTAAGATAGCCGCATATTTCCGGTAGTAATGACCGGTGAACCCATCTGGGCCAGGAGATTTAGACGGGTTTAGGGACTTAATGGCTATTAAGATTTCTTCAGTTGTAAACTCTGCCTCCATCAGGTCTACGTGATCTTTAGACAGGGTGGGAAGAGACACATCATGGAGAAAGTCCTCAGCCGCAGTCTTATTGAAATCTCGGGGGGATTTATATAAATTAGAATAGAAGGTGGAAAATTCCCGAACAATTAACTGAGGATCCTGAGTAACGCGGCCATCCCCCAATCGTAATCTAGGGAGGGCCGGATTAAATGGCCTGGGGGTTAATTTCCTTGCTAACAGTGAATTTGGCTTGTCCCCTAAGGTATAAAATCTGTGACGCTTCCACCTAAGGTGTTTCTCTGCCTTTGTTGTGAGGCTTAGGTTTAGTGCCGTACGGGCCACATCGATTTTATTTCTAAAATCAAGGTGTGGGTTACCCTTCTGTTCCTGCATAAGACGACGTAAGTCATCTTCTTGTTGACGGATCGTCTGTTCACGCTCCCGTTTTACTCTCGATGCTAGACGTATCAACTCCCCGCGAATGGTAACTTTGTGTGCCGCCCACAACGTCGTCGGGGAGGAGACCGATGATAAGTTCTCTGCAAAAAATTGTTGTAAGACCCGTTCAATTTCTTTCTCGAGTATAGGATCGTTTAACAACGACTCGTTTAGGCGCCACGTCGACGGGTTTGGTTTAGTCCCGAGGCCAGTCAATACTACTTGGACCGAGGAGTGGTCAGACCATGACATAGGGTGAATTTTAGCCGTTGAGACAAATGAAAGCAAGGGGGAGAGCGTGAACATATGATCAATACGCGAGTATGTCCGATGAACATGGGAAAAGAACGTATAGTCCTTAGTAGACGGATGGGCATCTCTCCATATGTCTACTAAATCATGACCATGTAAGAGACGAGCCATCGCACTACTTTGCCTAGAGGCATGTTTCAAAATTGTTTTTCCTGGATTGGACTTGTCAAGAACCCGATCCAAGGAAACATTGCTGTCCCCACCAAAGATAACGTGTCCCACCACGTGGGGCATTATGGCGTCAAACATTGCTTGAAAAAAAGGTAATTGTCCCACATTAGGGGTGTAGTATGAAAGGAAGGTTACCGCACTATCATTAATCCTCCCTGTCACCATAATATATCTACCCTCCCTGTCTCTAATCACATTTATGGGTGTAAAGGGAACCTTTTTGGCAAAACATATCGCTACCCCTCTCTTCTTGTCTGGCCCGTTAGATAAATAGACCAATGGGTACTTCGCATTTAAATATTTCGGGGCCGAGTTTTTAGAAAAATGAGTCTCTTGCAAGAGAAGAACATCCACTCCCATCCTATAATATTGCTGGAAGGCCTTCGTTCTCTTAACAGGTGAATTAAAACCCTGGACGTTATGTGTTAAGATGGAATAACTTGTAAGGTGTCCATTAGCCATGGTGGTTCAGTGTGTCGTACTCACAGTCAAGGAGCTTCAAGCGTCTATCTCCAGGAGGTCCCCGATGACGCAGACATGTCTCAACTGGGCAAGAGGGCGTACCTAGAGAGAGAAAGACTTGGAGAGGGGGAAAGGAAGTCAGAACATAGAAAAAGAAAAAAGTCACAAAAAACAACATTTCGATCATCAAATTGCATTGAAACAAAACAATTAAATCAGTAAATGAAAAACCGTAAGCACGCTTCAAAAATAGCGTGCCAGTGGGAATTCCAATTCCCAGCAACCAGCGTGAAGTTATCTCCGCTCGAAAGGGGGGACAAGTTCACTTAATGGTGGCATGCGCGTCCACCTCGGCCTGACTCATACGCATAATGGGTCAGACAGACGGAATCAGTTCTCTCCACTCCTTAGCAACTATAGGTAATATGTAGCACTCTTCCGGGAACAGAGAGCAATCCGGCCCAAATAACTATATGAAATATAGAATAAAATCAACAAAAAACAAAAAGAAAAAAAAGATAAGGAAACATGGCACAATTAGGGGTCAATTCCTCTCTAACCCCAGGTCCAGGCCCAGACCAATAAGGACCAATCTCAGGAACCTGACGCGGGCAAGGAGAAAGGGATAAAATAGAAAAAGAGAAACAGAGTAGTTGGCATAATTCAAGTGTTCCAGGCAGATTTCCTGGCCCTAAAACGACCTTGTTGCGACCACAGGGGGGACACAGGTCTGTCTCCTATGTTGGCAGCATCTCGGGGAGTCAACGGAGCAGTCGAAATCAGGCCCAGCTTTTGGAGAAGTTCTTCTCCTGATTGAAATGAAGTGAAAGAGTGTGGCTTTCCCTTATATGAGAACGAAAGTTTAAATGGGAAAGACCAGCGGTACTTTATGTGATTATTGATGAGATGACTCAAAAGAGGCTTGAGGTTTCTTCTCTTCTGGATTGTTGATTGCGAGATGTCCGCAAAAATCTGAATCGGGTGACCCATAACAGTGACCTCTCCTTGTTGCCTGGCTTCCATCATTACTTTCTCCTTAATCCGATAGAAATGGGGTTTGACTATAACATCTCGAGGGAGACCATCAGGTCTGGGAGCCGTTAGAGCACGGTGTACTCTGTCAAGTTCCAACTGATGAGGAGAAATGTCCGGAATTAATTGAGTCATCAAGTCATGTACAGCCGCTTCCACATCCGTCACTGTCTCAGGGAGGCCTCGCACTCTAAAATTATATCTTCGAGACCTATTTTCTAAATCTTCAATTTTAGCGTTGGCCTGATCTAGTTGCTCCTGCAGGGACGTGATCATCTTAGAATTTTGATTCACACGTTTAACTGTACCGTCCACTTTGGACTCAATACTGTCTAGGCGCCCTCCAATATGCTGGAAGTCAGATTTCATCCCAGAGGTTATCAGTGAGCAGGCTTTTGTCAGTTCCTGTTGGAGTAAGGCTGAAAATCTGGCCAGTAGTACAGTGTCCCCCGAATAGGAGAGAGCAGGGGCTATGAGCTGTGACTGCATAGAGCTGGTCTGGCTAAGTGCGGCATCAGCAAACTCCGCCATTTGTCTGTCCATAGATGAGACAGGGGACTGAGCATTTAGAGGTGAAGCCCCAGCAGGAGAACCAGACAGGGATGAAAAAAGGTGCTGTCCTTGGCCACTAGGTAGGGAGGGGGTAGGCGACCCTTCCTGGGACTGAGACGAAAAGGGGTCTCTGTGGACCATAGCTTGAACTAATAGCTCGGTCTCAGAGGGAAACAGCTCACGATCCCCTCTGCCAGTCACATGTTCCCCGTCCGGCGCCAGCCCAAATCCAGAGGCCTGGTTAGGATATAGGCCGCCCCCCTCCATCGCCATCGGGGTCTGGTGGGACTCTATTCCGGGTGAATGGGGCTTCTGCTGTGGTCCCCCCGGTGGTGTGCCTCCCCCTCCCTGTCTCACCACATCGCGCCTTGTTTGTGTCTTGGCCTGCGAGCCGCCGCACTGCGCCTCCTTCTCACCCGGCGCCATCTTGGTTGGCGGTGATTGCTGCTGTGCCTTCGATGACCGAGTCCTGCGGCCCTGTTGGGAGGGACGGCGCTGGTTATGTTTGTTACCGGCCGTCCTCCGCTGCATGATCCGGTCCGCGCCCGGTGTACTTCAGTTGGGGACCGATTCGCCCGTCTGCCGGCTAAAAATAGCTAATGGAGGCCGAGATGAAGCGGAGCTCGATCAGAGCATGACCGTCCTCGGCGCCTCGCGCATGCGCACTACGTAAATGTATTTTATGTGATAGACCAACACAAAGTAATTCTGAAGTGGAAGGATTTTTTTTTTTTACAAATAAATATCTGAAAAGTGTGGCATGCATTTGTATTCAGCCCCCCAATACTTTGTAGAACCACCTTTTGCTGCAAGACTTTTTGGGTATGTGTCTACCAGCTTTGCACATCTAGAAAGTGAAATTTTTGGCCATTCTTCTTTTCACAATAGTTCAAATTCTGTCAGATTGGACGGTGAGTGTCTGTGAACAGCAATTTTCAAAACTTGCCACAGATTCTCAATTGGATTTAGGTCTGGGCCATTCCAACACATGAATATGTTTGGATCTGCATTTGTATTCAGCCCCCCCCTTTACTCTGATACCCCTAACTAAAATCTAGTGGAAATAATTGCCTTCAGAAGTCACCTAATTAGTAAATAGAGTCCACCTCTATTTAAATGCAGATATTATTTATTTGTAAAAAATGTTGAAAACCATTTATAATTTTCCTTCCACTTCACAATTATGTGCTACTTTGTATTGTTTCATCACATAAAATCCCAATAAAATACATTTACGTTTTTAGTTGTAACATGACAATGACATGACAATGTGACATGGGAAATTTCAAGAGGTATGAATGCTTTTTCAAGACGCTGTATATACTATCGTGTATGCCTGTTTGAAAGAGAAAAAAGTAAAACACCATAGGTATAAAAAGTTTGGTTTTTACATTTGAATATCTGTACAATTTAGCATTTGTTGCTCAGGACTTTTGCAATGTGGTGGGACACATTGATGACTACTCCTGCATGACTTACCTTTCCCAGCTTTTTATGGAAGGAAAATCACTTTACATACTGTTTTTCCCCTTTTTTCAGACGAGGTTGTACAAGACACAGATTTAAGGCCTTCTGAAAGCAGAGAACCTCTTACACCTGAAAGGCGAAGGAAGAAAAAGAAGAAACTGATAGGTTTGTTGCTTGGACAATTGCTTAATCGTTTCTACTTGTTTTATGAAAACATTTATAGCCAAGATAAAATTTAATGCTGAACTTTAGGCAGATTTAAAAGCACCAATTCATACAGTTGCCAATTACATAAAAAAAATCAATTAACATATTTTGTAAAAGTAACAATGGTAAGTACTTGAATCTGTCTTTATATAAGCCACTTGTCATCCCCAATACTCAGACTGAGAGAGTAAGTTACAGCACTAGTAGCCAATCGGGTGCACTGAATGCACATGAGCCGACAAGGAACTTGTTGACAAGAAGAGAAAGTCAAGCGATGACATCACAATCTGATGGCGCTCTTTTTTTTTTTTGTCCAGCCACAGGCTGGGGGGCAGGGAGGAAACCATGTTCTTGTGCTTACACAGAAAAAAGTCAGGTAACCTACCTGGCTGTGCTATCTAGTGGGGTATATAAATCTCTGCACTGTGTGAATAGAGTTAGAAAGTCTTGGCCAGGTGTCCGGGTGGATTTGTCTGATGTATTTGTCTGCATGGAGTTAGTATAAAGGACTGATGGTAGGTAAACATTGGCAGGGTAAAGCACAGCTTCTTATTCCTATGTGGGGCGCCTGTACTTTTTACCTAGTAACTGGAGCTTTTTCAGTCTAGGTTACATTGACTCTTTTACTAAATAAAAATGGTCAAAAATGTGCCTCCTGGGAAAACAGACTTTCCATAACCACCTTAGAACACTTTTGGGAGTGTCAGATTCTTGTTCTCTCGCTCTATGCTTTGATTTCATCCACCAACCCCTAGAGCACTACAGGGCCCATTAGTAATGTAGGGACTTGTGGGAGGAACCATAGCACATCGGTGCACCAGAAAAGCAACACAGAAGTGTTGTATTCAGAAGAGTCTTCAATCAATGTTATCTTTGCAGTACGGCGGTGATCGGCGGCCTGGGTGAGGAAAATATCAAATATCTTATTTGTAGGGGGGTGCATTTTGACCATTATTATTTAAAGTGAATCTTAGGGCCCTTTCACACTAGTGGATGAACGGTCCGCTAATTACAAGTCCGTTAACAGACTTGAGAAAAAAAAGAGTGGTAATACTGCGCTGTCTATGTGAATGGTCTAGAAAAATGCTAGCAACTTAAAATGTGAGATACACACAAAAATAATACTATAAAACAAGAAAAAGCTGCGCAAATATAAACACTACAGTGTAGAACTCAATTGATAGTCCAGTGTAGAGTAAATGAGAGTCCCGTCAAGCAGGTAATGAAAGAAATATATAATATATAAAATCCATTAATCAAGTGCGGAACATGTTAAAATATGTAAAATCCATTAATCAAGTGCGGAACATGTTATGCTTCTGATGGAAACTGATAGCAGAAAACAAATGTTCTTTCCTCCAGATAGATGGTGACATCAAATGCAAAAACCTCAGAAACAGTGCATGGATAGATAAACACCTCCACCTTTCAATCACCCCGCCCCTTACCAGAGGGGAAGATCCCAACTAGAGATCTTCTGACAGCAGGTGGCTTAATCCCCAGCCAAGGGTTAACGTGACAGGATATCCAAAGGTTGAGTTTTCTCCAGCAGTGGACAGATGATCCGAGTTGTAATGAAATCAGTATGGAGATGAAAAAAAAAAAAGCTACATAGTGTGAACCCATATAACTTTGTTTAATAAACAATTAAAATCACACTTACAAGAAAGTAGATAAAATTTGCATGTGAAAAATAGCCGGCCGGCTAGCACACCCGTTCACTCCGGGACGCAGTTTACGGTTTGAAGGACGTCAGCACGCCGCTACCCTACGCCGTTTCGTCTCCTAAAGACTTCGTCCTGGGGTAAGGGGCGGGGTGATTGAAAGGTGGAGGTGTTTATCTATCCATGCACTGTTTCTGAGGTTTTTGCATTTGATGTCACCATCTATCTGGAGGAAAGAACATTTGTTTTCTGCTATCAGTTTCCATCAGAAGCATAACATGTTCCGCACTTGATTAATGGATTTTACATATTTTAACATGTTCCGCACTTGATTAATGGATTTTATATATTATATATTTCTTTCATTACCTGCTTGACGGGACTCTCATTTACTCTACACTGGACTATCAATTGAGTTCTACACTGTAGTGTTTATATTTGCGCAGCTTTTTCTTGTTCCGCACTTGATTAATGGATTTTACATATTTTAACATGTTCCGCACTTGATTGATGGATTTTATATATTATATATTTCTTTCATTACCTGCTTGACGGGACTCTCATTTACTCTACCGTTAACAGACTTGTAATGGGCCCCTATGGGAGCGGATGCATCCGCTAACGTCCGCCAGATCCGCATCCGTTTTTTCGGACGGAAGAATGTCCTATTTTTCTTCCGTCCGGCCAAACGGATCAGATGCAAACGGACAGACGGTCCGTTTCCATCCGATTCCCCATAGGGGAGAGCGGAGGAGAGATAGGGCGGTCCCTGCACAGTGTGCGGGGACCGCCCTGTCCGCCCGAAAGCTCAGCAGAGACCCCCCGCTGAGCTGACGGACACACGGAGCAGACCGAAAAACGGACCGCTCCGTGTGAAAGAGCCCTAAAGCTTCCATTCTTTAAAATTTGACATAAAAAAACATGTTGCACATATCTCATGCACATCGCTGGATCGAGATCGGACTTGGGTAAGTATGAGGTGGGACTGAGGGGCTCTTTTTGCACAGAAGACTTTTTACTTAATGCAGTGATTACATTAAGTTAAAAAAAAATTCAGCCTTTAGAACCCCTTTAAGCAATGGAGTTGCTTTACCATCTGTAGCCAAGTGTCCATACAGTATTGTTCTATTTGTATTCCAAAGAAGAATTAAGGGTCCCCTAGATTAGTCTATAGCAGGGGTCTCCAAACTGCGGCCCGGGGGCCAGATGCGGTCCATTGCTAGCCTTTAACCGGGCCTTGGGGTACTTTCCCTCCCAATGACACCAACAAGGAGGCACTATTTCTTCCACTGATACCAATGGTGGGATACTATTCCTCATACTAATAGGGGCACTGCTCCTCCTCCTACCGACCACGAACCCTGAGGCCCTATTTATTCTCACTGATGCTGGGCCCGGGACATTTTCTGCCCACGTTGACCACAAGCGGCCCTCCTAAAGTCTGAAGGACAATAAACTGACCCTTTGTTTGAAAAGTTTGGAGACCCCTAGTCTATTGTAATGAGGGTGAACCTTGCTTCTGGATCTTGCCATTGGAGTACACAGTTAAATATGATCATACTAACTGTGCATCAGCAGAGCTCTGAATGATACGTTTTAGGAATTTGACTTCTAATGCCCCATATACACAACCCGAAAATCGGACAAAAGATCGTCCATTTTTTTTGCATGCTAGTCGTATATCAAACCTAAATAGTTTACCAAAGTTACAAAAATTCTCACACGACAGAATAAAAAATCGTAAGTGATGTTATACGTTGTAGTGTATTTGTATTATATTTTAGGACGACAACTGTACTGATTAAAGGGGTAGTTCCCCCAAAAACCTTTTTTTTAACATTTATTCAGGCTCGTTATGTCAAGGGGAATCAGTTTTTTTTTTTTTAGAAATGAAGCCGTACTTACCGTTTTACAGATGCATCGTCTCCGACGCTTCCGGGTATGGGCTCCGACTATAGGCGTGCCTATTTGATTGATAGGCTTCCGACGGTCGCATACATCGTGTCACGATTTTCCGAAAGTAGCCGAACGACGGTGCGCAGGCGCAGTATAGAGCCGCACCGTCGCTCGGCTTCTTTCGGCTACTCGTGACGCGATGTATGCGACCGTCGGAAGCCTGTCAATCAAATAGGCACGCCCAGACCAGACGATCATACCCGGAAGCGACGGAGACGATGCATCTGTAAAACGGTAAGTACGGCTTCATTTCTAAAAAAAAAAAAAATGATTCCCCTTGACATAACGAGCCTGAATAAATGTTAAAAAAAGGTTTTTGGGGGAATTACCCCTTTAAACAAAAATCATACGATCTGGTATTGTATGAGAAAAATTTTCATGCATGTCCGATTAAAATAATGTTGGATCGTGGTCGGCTTTTGAAAGCTCTGTACTAACGATCCGATTATCGTATGATTGCGTCAAAAGCTGTATTCTTTTGTCAATTTTTAGGATCGTGTGTACGGGGCATAAAAGTAGACTTTAAATTTAAATGGAAATAGCCCAGCTGGTTCTGACCCCTCTGTGTATGCATAAAGAGGTCCTTCATACCATGGACCAACTTGAAAAAAACAAAAAGCCATAACAAATGTTTTATTTTTTATTTTTTTATTTCTAAATGTATGATGAAATCGCGTGTTTTTTTTATTTTGTATTTTTTTTTTTCAGATGCTGAAACTTCATTTACCAATCAAACTCTTACTAGCTCACCAATTGTGGAGAATGGCAATGGCACAGATTACCCGCTTTCAGAGGAAGGGGTTGTTCGTAAACCTCGCCGGAGAGCAAAGTGAGTGTATAATTGATGGTGTAACACCTTGGGCCAGATTCTCGTATGGACACCTGTCCTTGTGCGGGCGTAGCGTATCTGATTTACGCTACGCCGCCGCAACTTTGAGAGGCAGGTGCCGTATTCACAAAGAAGTTCGCCCAAAGTTACGGCGGCGTAGCGTAAATGGGTCGGCGTAACCGCGCCTAAATCAAAATAGGCAGGTAGGGGGCGTGATCCATGTAAATGAATCGTGACCTCACGTATTTAACACTTTTTCCGAACGGCGCATGCGCCGTCCGTTGACGTATCCCAGTGCGCATGCTCAAAATTACGCCGCAAGTACTCATCGGTTTCGACGTGAACGTAACTTACGCAAAGCCCTATTCGCCAACGATTTACGCAAACGACGGAAAATTTGACGCTGGTCCGACATCCATACTTAAAGCGGAGTTTCACCCTAAATATAAGCCCTCCCATGTGATCCAGCATACTGGCGTCAGCGCCAGTATGCTGTTTTTTTTTTTTAAAATCCATGTACTTACTGTCTTATGCAGAATTTTATTTTTTTTACCCCGCGGTGGACGGCGCCAGTATAGCGCGTCACATCTTACGAAAGTACCCGAAAAGGACTCGGGTAATCGCGGTGAAAATGCGGCGCCTGCGCACAGACCTAGGAGCTGACTGCGCAGGCGCCGTATTTCTCCGAGTCCTATTTCGGCGTTTTTCGGAGGGCGTGACGCGCCATAGCCGTAGGACTCGGAGAAATACGGCGCCTGCGCAGTCAGCTCCTAGGTCTGTGCGCAGGCGCCGCATTTTCGCCGAGATTACCCGAGTCCTTTTCGGGTACTTTCGTAAGATGTGACGCGCTATACTGGCGCCGTCCACCGCGGGGTAAAAAAAATAAAATTCTGCATAAGACAGTAAGTACATGGATTTAAAAAAAAAAAACAGCATACTGGCGCTGACGCCAGTATGCTGGATCACATGGGAGGGCTTATATTTAGGGTGAAACTCCGCTTTAACATTGCTTACGCCTCACCTACGCCTCATATAGCAGGGGTAACTTTACCTAGGACTTACACTTACGCAAACGACGTAAAATACGACGACCGGGCGCAAGTACGTTCGTGAATTGGCGTATCTAGCTCATTTGCATATTCAACGCGTAAATTGACGGAAGCGCCGCCTAACGGCCAGCGTAAATCTGCAACTAAGATATGACGGCGTAAGAGACTTACGCCGCTCGTATCTAAGCAAAATTCTGGCGTATCTTGTTTTCTGAATACAGAAAATAGATACGCCGGCGCATCTTTGAAGTTACGCGGCATATCTCGAGATACGCCAACGTAACTGCTACGAGAATCTGGCCCCTTGTCTTTAATGTGGAAGAAGTTGTCTTCTTTTGTGTTACTTGAATCAGCCTGTTGTTGACAGCAAAGTTAAAAAGAAAGAAGCGTTTCCACAAGCGAGATGTTTGAAATCTTCATGCCTGTTTTTTTGAACAGTGCATTTTAATTTGCATACAGTAGTAATGTGTTGCATGAAAAATTATGTATTTCTTTATCGTACATCACGGGACACAGAGCGCATAGCCATTACACTTGGGTTATATGGGTACCTTCAGGTGTGGACACTGGTGTAATCAATTTCACAGGAAGTTTCCTCCCTATATAACCCCCTCCCACTGGGAGTGCTTCAGTTTTTTCGCCAGTGTCTTAGGTGTTGGTCACGTCTAGCTGTCCCTCGGAGGTCTCGGGACCCAGGATAGCTAGCCGGATCCGTCCGAAGTTCTTCAAAGCCAAGGTGTACGGTACCCGGGCCCTGCTGGAGTGGGGTTTTGCCTATAATGCCTCTCCTTGGAGGGCTGGATTCTGGGCTCCAGTGCCTTAGTCTCTTCCAAGAACTAAACGCTACTGATGCCAGGATGCTATATAGGTCCAGGGGTGTGGGTTCCTTAGCACAGGACCCCGGTCCCTGAAGGTCCAAGACAATACCCACGGAGATGGGGGAAGGCTGGGCCTCTTGCATTTTGCAATACCCTGCGGCGTGGAGCAGGTAAGAGGGAACCTGCGGGACTTGGTTCGACAGTAGGTATCCCCCTGGGGGTTCTGGGTTGGCTAATGGTATGCTTGTGCATCAGCCACTATCTCCACTATGTCTGTTGAGGCAGGATGGGATGTACTAATGTTTACCCAGATAACATGTAGATATATATATGCTTTTAAAAGATATGTATTTTGCTACTCCCCCCAGACTTGCCTGTTAGCATGATACTGCAGCCCCACGTGTATAGAGAGGAAGTGCTGACAAAACTCCTGTTTCCTAGGAAGCCTAGGGAGACAGCTTCCTCTATGTGTGCACTACAAAGATTAGTGGCTTACCAGGTGTCTGTGTTTCTAGCGCTGGTCCAGGCTTCTCCTCTGCTCTCTGCTTCCTCCATGTTGGTTTCAGCGTGGGGGGGGCGGGGGCGCGCGCGGGCACCGCCTTTTACAGTGTCAGAACAATTAGCCCCCGCGGTATCCTCGTTAGGTTCCTTGAAGGCACCATTGAATGGTGCGTCTTTCCCGGTTCACCCCCTTCTGGAGAGCGTGATTTTTCAGGATTGGGCTCGACCTGATAGGATTTTTATCCCTCCTAAAAGGTTTACCATTCTCTATCCTATGGAAGAAGAATTTGCAAAGAAATGGGCACTCCCTACCGTGGACGCAGCCATTTCCTGCGTAAATAAATCCCTGACTTGTCCGGTGGAAAATGTCCAGGTGTTTAAAGATCCAGTCGACAAAAAATTGGAGACCCTACTGAAGGCTTCTTTTACCACAGTAGGTGCCGTGGTTCAGCCAGCAGTGGCAGCCATTGGCGTTTGTCAGGCTTTAAAGGATCAGACTAAACAGATATTAAAGGACATACCGGCTCAGCAAGCTCGTGAATTGGCTGACCTCCCAAGAGCTCTCTGCTTTGCAGTAGATGCTATTAAGGACTCCATTCAACAGGCGTCCCGTTTATCTCTGCTGTTGGTTCATATGCGTCGCCTTTTGTGGCTAAAAAACTGGTCAGCAGAGGCACCCTGCAAAAAGCTTTTAGCAGGATTTCCCTTTCATGGTGGGAGACTATTCGGTGAAGACCTAGATAAATATATCCAGACCATATCAGGTGGTAAAAGTTCTTTCTTGCCCATCAAGAAAAGATCACGTGGGCCCGCATTTAAGCGACAGGCCTTCGCAGGCTCGGCCCCTTCAACTTCCCGTCAGTATCGACGGCCTCCCGGGCGTTCGGCATTTAATAGCCGCCCACAAGGACAAGCCACGACAGGCAAGAGGCCATGGTCTCGCAAGCCGGTTAAACCAGTCCTTAAGTCAGATTCATGAAGGGGCGCCCCCACTCTCTTGGGTGGGGGGAAGGCTTCGGTTCTTCTCCGAAGTGTGGAAGGCCAGAATTCCCGACTCTTGGGTAAGATCCGTGGTAACCACGGGCTACAAGCTAGAGTTTCGGGAAGTCCCCCCTCCTCATTTTCAGGGGTCAAGTCTTCCAAGCGACCCATTAAAGAGGGCCTCTCTTGCAAAAGCATTGGATCGTCTCTTACTCCAAGGAGTAATTGTAGAAGTACCAACCCAGGAATGGGGTCTGGGATTCTACTCCAACCTTTTCATCATACCAAAGCCCAATGGCGACGTCAGGCCTATCTTGGACCTCAAACGCCTAAATCGCTTTCTAAACATTCAGACCTTTCGTATGGAGTCCATACGTTCAGTGGCAGCCAGCCTACATCAAGACTTTCTAGCATCTATAGACATAAAAGATGCGTATCTGCACGTGCCGATCTACCCGGCACATCACAGGTTTCTTCGTTTTATGATACATCACCGCCATTACCAGTTCGTAGCCCTCCCTTTCGGGTTGGCAACAGCTCCGCGGGTATTCACAAAGGTGTTAGCCCCGGTGCTAGCCGTCCTAAGGACAGAAGGCATTTTAGTCTTGGCATACTTGGACGATCTTCTGGTTATCGACAGCTCAGCCTCCAACCTCAATCAGGCAGTAGGTCGCACAGTTCAGCATCTAGAGGAATTCGGATGGTTTGTAAATCTAGAAAAATCGGTATTGAAACCCACAAGGCAGTTGGAATATCTAGGCCTTCGGCTAGATACAGACTGCCAGAGGATAATTTTACCTCAAGCAAAGATCAGATCAATAGCTCAAGCAGTTCAAATGATCTTAGGCAAGAAGAGGCCGACTATTCGCCTATGTATGCGACTGCTGGGGAAGATGGTGGCCGCCTTCGAGGCTGTGCCCTACGCCCAGATCCATACCAGATATCTTCAGGCAGCCATTCTCTCTGCTTGGAACAAGTCCATTCAGGCGTTAGATCGTCCGTTAGTGCTCTCCCCGAATTTCCGGCGCAGCCTGTCTTGGTGGCTGATCTCTCAAAATTTGTCAAAAGGGAAATCCTTTTGCCCCATCACGTGGAAGATAGTATCCACGGATGCCAGCCTGGTAGGTTGGGGGGCAGTTCTAGAAGAACAGACCCAGCAAGGGCTGTGGTCGGGGGCAGAGAAACTGCTTCCCATCAATATCTTGGAGATTAGAGCTGCTCGACTGGCCCTGATCGCCTGGACTCTCCCCCTTCAGGGTCTGCCAGTAAGGATACAGTCCGACAACGCCACTGCGGTGGCATACATAAATCACCAGGGGGGCACGAAGAGCCCAGCAGCCCAAAGAGAAGTAAACCTGATTTTCTCATGGGCCGAAGCCCATGTACCCTGCATCTCGGCGGTGTTCATCCCAGGGATAGACAATTCGCAGGCAGATTTTTTGAGTCGTCAACAGTTGCTCCCGGGGGAATGGTCACTTCACCCCCAGGTATTCCAAGAGATTTGCCAAAGATTCGGAGTGGCCGCTCCCCCTGCGCCCAGATCTGCTGTCTCAAGGCCCAATCTGCCATCCTGCTTCACAGCAGCTAAATTTGACGGCTTGGCGGCTGAATCCCTAATTCTTAAGGGCAGAGGCCTCTCAGATCAGGTCATATCTACGTTGATTCAGGCTAGGAAACCGGTCTCCAGAAATATTTATTACAGAGTCTGGAGAACCTATGTGGAGTGGTGCGAGTCTCAAAAATGGCATCCTCGAAAGTTTTTTATTGACAGGATCTTGCGATTCCTCCAGGTTGGCGTTGACAAGGGGTTGGCTCTTAGTACTCTAAAGGGGCAGGTGTCGGCTTTATCAATATGGTTTCAAAGACCCTTGGCCACCCATTCGCTTATGAAAACCTTCTTGCAGGGGGTCTTGCATGTGAATCCCCCTATTAGAGCTCCCCTCTGCCCCTGGAATTTAAATCTGGTCTTGTCAGCTTTACAAAGGCAGCCGTTTGAACCTCTGACAGAAATCCCTCTTGTGCTACTAACCCGAAAGTTGGTTTTCTTGGTGGCTATGGCTTCAGCCAGAAGGGTTTCCGAGCTGGCAGCCTTGTCATGCAGGGAGCCATACCTTATTCTGCATAAGGACATAGTTGTTCTGCGGCCTCAACCTTCTTTCCTTCCTAAGGTCATATCCAGTTTTCACTTGAATCGGGACCTAGTCCTACCTTCCTTCTTTCCTACTCCCCAGTCCAGAGAGGAAAGACTGCTTCATACTTTGGACGTGGTTCGAGCCATGAGGGTCTATCTCAAGGCTACAGAGAAGATTCGGAAAACAGATGTGCTTTTTGTTCTTCCGGATGGCCCCAAGAAGGGTCAGCCGGCTGCCAAGTCTTCCTTGGCTAGGTGGATTAAGCAGCTGATTTTTCAGGCCTATGGTCTGAAGCGCGTTCCACCTCCCTTATCAGTTAAAGCCCATTCTACGAGGGCCATGAGTGCCTCCTGGGCGGCACACCATCAGATTTCTATGGCACAGGTTTGCAAGGCGGCAACCTGGTCTTCCGTACATACGTTTGCTAAATTTTATAAGTTGGACGTTGCAAAGGGTACGGACGCAGCTTTTGGGCAGGCGGTCCTACGGGCAGCAGTATAGAATCCTCTGGCCCGGTTCACGCCCCCTTGTTTTTCTGTTGGTGGAGCCATGTTTTCTCCTGACAATGTTTTATTTGGCTATTCTTGGCCTTACGGTCTCCCTCCCTTCATAGAGCATTGCTTTAGGACATCCCAAGTGTAATGGCTATGCGCTCTGTGTCCCGTGATGTACGATAAAGAAAAAAGGATTTTTAATAAACAGCTTACCTGTAAAATCCTTTTCTTGAAGTACATCACGGGACACAGAGCTCCCACCCCTCTTTTGGGGAACATTGTGTAACCTCGGGAGAATTGCTTGCTACAAAACTGAAGCACTCCCAGTGGGAGGGGGTTATATAGGGAGGAAACTTCCTGTGAAATTGATTACACCAGTGTCCACACCTGAAGGTACCCATATAACCCAAGTGTAATGGCTATGCGCTCTGTGTCCCGTGATGTACTTCAAGAAAAGGATTTCTTGATCGTACATCACGGGACACAGAGCGCATAGTCATTACATATGGGTTATATGGAGTACCTTCAGGTGTGGACACTGGTGTAATCAACTTCACAGGAAGTTCCTCCCTATATAACCCCCTCCCACTGAGAGTGCTTTAGTTTTTTCGCCAGTGTCTTAGGTGTTGGTCACGTCTAGCTGTCCCTCGGAGGTCTCGGGACCCAGGATAGCTAGCCGGATCCGTCCGAAGTGCTTCAGAGCCAAGATGTACGGTACCCGGGCCCTGCTGGAGTGGGGTTGTGCCTATAATGCCTCTCCTTGGAGGGCTGGATTCTGGGCTCCAGTGCCTTAGTCTCTTCCAAGAACTAAACGCTACTGATGCCAGGATGCTATATAGGTCCAGGGGTGTGGGTTCCTTAACACAGGACCCCGGTCCCTGAAGGTCCAAGACAATACCCACGGAGATGGGGGAAGGCTGGGCCTCTTGCATTTTGCAATACCCTGCGGCGTGGAGCAGGTAAGAGGGAACCTGCGGGACTTGGTTCGACAGTAGGTATCCCCCTGGGGGTTCTGGGTTGGCTAACAGTATGCTGGTGCATCAGCCACTATCTCCACTATGTCTGTTGAGGCAGGATGGGATTATAATGTTTACCCAGATAATATGTAAATATATGTATACTTGTGTAAGTTATATATTTGCTACTCACCCCAGGTCTGCCTGTTAACACTGATACTGCAACCCCACATGTTTTAAAGAGGAAATTGCTGGTAAAAAACTCCTGTTTCTTAGGAAGCCCATGGGGACAGCTTCCTCGCTGTGTGTGCACTACAATAAGATTAGTGCTTACCTGGTGTCTGTTGGTGCTGCATAACGCTGGTCCATGTTGTTCCTCTGCTCTGCTTCCTCCATGTGGGTTCAGCGTGGTGCGCACGATCGTGCGCGCGTGTGTGCGCGCGCATACGCGCGCGCGTGCACGCCGCCTTTTATAGCGGGGGGGCGGGCCAGCAGCGTCAGGGTCTGTATAAAGGAAAAACTTTTCTCTGGCTGGTCTTTCCCTCCTGGAGGCAGAGGAAGAAAGGATACAGAGCGTGCAGCTGGGTCTTTTGGCCACACAGGGACACCTAGTGGCGGTTTTGTGGATCTTCAGGTCTAGGACTTAGGTCCACTATTGACCAGAAAAAAAAAAAAAAAAAAAAGTTTTTTTGCTTAAAGGGACTCAGCCTTAGATCCAGCAGTATCTGAGTCTACCTTGGACTCCGGCTAACGGGCATTGGTGTGTCAATACTCACAGGCTTCCTCGGTATTGCCACCTCCCAGGCGGGTAAAAAAAAAAAAAAAAAAAAAAAGATTTTTTTGAAAAAAAAAAAAAAAAAAGAGAAATATAAAAGAAAAAGAGAGAAATTAGTTATTTTTCATTTTTCTCATACCTGCCCTCATATTGGTTATTCCTAGCTACAACAGTCAGGTGTTGGCTATAGGGGTGACCCAAGGTTGTACAATGGCTCCAAAGGGATCTGGACCAGCCAAGGCTGCTAAAGGTGCCAAAAAGCAAAAGGGGTCTCCATCGGGGTCAGAGGATTTGGGCCAGGCTTCTACGGCCCCACCCTCGCCAGTCAGGACACCGAGTGGCATAGTACAAGAGCCATTGGGGGTGCTGGGGGCAGAGGCGGCCCCCGATCCACCCATTCCCATTTACGTGACGGAAGAAATGCTAGCAGCCACCATGTGTGGGCTAGAGAAAAGGTTAACTGCGTTGTTTTCCCGTCCTTGCCCAAGTAGCAAGCGGGCTAGATCCCCCTCACCCAGTGTGGGGTTTTCAGATGCGGAGGTCTCCTCTTCAGAGGAACGGGACCCACAAGGGGATCAGGCAGACCCAAGTCCCGACGGTTCAGACAGGGAAAATTCCACTATAGATGAATATTTTTCGGCCTCTCAAGCGGAGGGCCTGTGGATCCAGTCTTTGACAGATATGGTTCGCACTGCCTTTAAACTTCCAGTGCCAGAACTAGTAGCCCCGGAGGTATCCTCATTGGGTTCTTTAAAGGCCCCATTAACTGGTGCATCTTTTCCAATGCACCCCCTTCTGCGGAACGTGATTTACCAAGATTGGGCTCGACCTGATAGAATCTTTGTCCCTCCTAAAAGATTCTCTATTCTCTATCCTATGGAAGAGGAATATGTAAAGAAATGGGCTCTCCCTACAGTGGACGCAGCCATTTCCTGCGTGAATAAATCCCTGACTTGTCCGGTTGAAAATGTCCATATGTTCAAGGATCCGGTCGACAAGAAATTCGAGACCCTACTGAAAGCAGCTTTTACCTCAGTAGGTGCCATAGTTCAGCCAGCAGTAGCAGCCATTGGTGTTTGTCAGGCCTTGAAGGATCAGGCAAAGCATATATTGAAGGACATGCCGGCTCAGCATACTCATGAATTAGCAGAATTCCCTAGGGCTCTCTGCTTTGCAGTAGATGCTATTAAGGACTCCATCCAACAGGCATCCCGTTCATCTCTACTGATGGTTCACATGCGTCGTCTTTTGTGGCTAAAGAACTGGTCAGCAGAGGCACCCTGCAAAAAGCTTCTAGCAGGGTTTCCCTTTCATGGGGGAAGACTATTCGGGGAAGACCTAGATAAATATATCCACACCATATCAAGTGGAAAAAGTACTTCCTTACCGGTCAAGAAAAGACCGCGTGGGCCCACGTTTAAACGACAGGCCATTGCAGGCTCGGCCCCTTCGACTTCCCGTCAGTATCGACGGCCTCCCGGGCGTTCAGCAGTTAATAGCCGCCCACAGGGACAAGCCGCGGCAAACAAGAGGCCCTGGTCTCGCAAGCCGGCTAAACCAGTCATCAAATCAGATTCATGAAGGGGCGCCCCCACTCTCTTGGGTGGGGGGAAGACTTCAGTTTTTCTCCGAAGTCTGGAAGGCCAGAATTCCCGACTCTTGGGTTCGGTCCGTAGTAGCCTCAGGCTACAAACTAGAGTTTCGAGAAATCCCCCCTCCTCATTTTCAGGGGTCAAGTCTTCCAAGCGACCCGTTAAAGAGGGCCTCTCTCGTAAAGGCGTTGGATCGCCTCTTGCTCCAAGGAGTAATTGTAGAAGTACCAACCCAAGAAAGGGGTCTGGGATTCTACTCCAACCTTTTTGTTATACCAAAACCCAATGGCGACGTCAGGCCTATATTAGACCTCAAACGCCTAAATCGCTTTCTAAGGATTCAGACCTTCCGTATGGACTCCATACGTTCAGTGACAACCAGCCTGCATCAGGGCGACTTCCTAGCATCTATAGACATAAAGGATGCATATCTGCATGTGCCGATTTACCCAGCACATCACAAGTTTCTTCGTTTTACGATAAACCAAAGTCATTACCAGTTCGTAGCCCTCCCTTTCGGGTTGGCAACAGCTCCACGGGTATTCACAAAGGTGTTAGCCCCGGTACTAGCCGTCCTAAGGACAGAAGGCATCTTGGTCCTAGCATACCTGGACGATCTCCTGGTTATCGAAAGTTCAGCTTCCAACCTCAATCATGCAGTAGTCCGCACAGTGCGGCATCTAGAAGAGTTCGGGTGGATTGTGAACCAAGAAAAATCAAGGTTACAACCCACAAAACAGTTGGAATATCTAGGCTTTCGGTTAGATACAGAATGCCAGAGGGTATTTTTACCTCAAGAGAAGATCAGGTCGTTGATTCAAACGATTCAAATAGTCTTAGGCAAAAAGAAGCCGACTATTCGCCTATGCATGCGACTGCTGGGGAAGATGGTGGCCGCCTTCGAAGCAGCGCCCTACGCCCAGATCCATACCAGAATTCTGCAAGCAGCTATTCTCTCTGCTTGGAACAAGTCCATACAGGCATTAGACCGTCCATTAGTTCTTTCTCCAGAAGTCAGGCACAGCCTGTACTGGTGGCTGATCCCTCAAAAATTATCAAAAGGGAAAACCTTTTGCCCCATCTCGTGGAAAATAGTAACCACAGATGCCAGCCTAACAGGTTGGGGGGCAATCTTAGGAAAACGGACCCAGCAGGGACAGTGGTCAGAGGCAGAAAGTCTGCTTCCCATCAATGTCCTAGAGATCAGAGCTGTTCGGTTGGCCCTGGTCGCCTGGACTCTCCCCCTGCAGGGTCTGCCAGTAAGGATACAGTCCGACAATGCCACGGCGGTGGCATACATAAACCACCAGGGGGGCACAAAGAGCCTGGCGGCTCAAAGGGAAGTAAACCTAATTTTTGCATGGGCCGAAGCCCATGTACCCTGCATCTCAGCAGTGTTCATCCCAGGGATAGACAATTCTCAAGCAGATTTTTTGAGTCGTCAACAGTTACTCCCGGGAGAGTGGTCTCTTCACCCCCAGGTATTCCAAGAGATTTGCCAAAGATTCGGAGTTCCCGATGTGGACATCATGGCAACAAGATTCAACAAGAAATTGGACAAATTTGTATCCCGAGCCAGGGACCCCTCGGCCTACGGGACCGATGCGTTGGTTTGCCCCTGGCACCAGTTTTCTCTCCTGTATGCGTTCCCTCCACTACAGATGATTCCCCGCCTTCTACGAAGGATCAGGGTGGAGCGCAGGCCGGTGATCCTGGTGGCCCCAGCCTGGCCCAGAAGGGCTTGGTACGCACTCATCGTGAGGATGTCAGTAAGGGCACCGTGGCCACTCCCCCTGCGCCCAGATCTGCTGTCTCAGGGCCCGATCTACCACCCTGCTTCACAGCAGCTAAATTTGATGGCTTGGCGGCTGAATCTCTAATTCTTAAGGGCAGAGGCCTCTCTGCCCAAGTCATATCTACGATAATTCAAGCTAGAAAGCCAGTCTCTAGAAATATCTATTACAGAGTCTGGAGAACCTATGTGGAGTGGTGCGAGTCTCAAGGAGGGCATCCTCGCAAGTTTTTTATTGACAGGATCTTGCGATTCCTCCAGGTTGGCGTTGACAAGGGGTTGGCTCTTAGTACTCTAAAGGGGCAGGTGTCTGCCTTATCGATATGGTTTCAAAGGCCTTTGGCCACACATTCGCTTGTAAAAACCTTTTTGCAGGGGGTCTTGCATGTAAATCCCCCTATTAGAGCTCCCCTCTGCCCCTGGAATTTAAATCTGGTCTTGTCAGCTTTACAAAAGCAGCCGTTTGAACCTCTGACAGAAATCCCTCTTGTGCTGCTAACCCGAAAGTTGGTTTTCTTGGTGGCTATGGCTTCGGCCAGAAGGGTCTCCGAGCTGGCAGCCTTGTCTTGCAGGGAACCGTACCTTATTCTGCATAAGGACAGAGTGGTTCTGCGGCCTCAGCCTTCTTTCCTTCCTAAGGTCATATCCAGTTTTCACTTGAATCAGGACCTAGTCCTACCATCCTTCTTTCCTACTCCCCAGTCCAGAGAGGAAAGATTGCTTCATACTTTGGATGTGGTCCGAGCCATGAGAGTTTATCTCAAGGCTACAGAAAAGATTAGGAAAACAGATGTGCTTTTCATTCTTCCGGATGGCCCCAAGAAGGGTCAGCCGGCTGCCAAGTCTTCCTTGGCTAGGTGGATTAAGCAGCTGATTTTTCAGGCCTATGGTCTGAAGCGCGTTCCACCGCCCTTATCAGTTAAGGCCCATTCTACGAGGGCCATGAGTGCCTCTTGGGCGGCACACCATCAGATCTCTATGGCACAGGTTTGCAAAGCGGCAACCTGGTCTTCCGTACATACGTTTACTAAATTTTATAAGTTGGACGTCACAAAGGCTGCGGACGCAGCATTTGGGCAGGCGGTCCTACGGGCAGCAGTATAGAATCCTCTGGCCCGGTTCACGCCCCCTTTTTCTGTTGGTGGAGCTATTTTACCTCCTGATATAGTTTCTGTTTGGCTATTTTTGGCCTTACGGTCTCCCTCCCTTCATGGAGCATTGCTTTGGGACATCCCATATGTAATGACTATGCGCTCTGTGTCCCGTGATGTACGATCAAGAAAAAGGGATTTTTAATAACAGCTTACCTGTAAAATCCTTTTCTTGGAGTACATCACGGGACACAGAGCTCCCACCCCTCTTTGTGGGAACATTGTGTAACCTCAGAGAAATTGCTTGCTACAAAACTAAAGCACTCTCAGTGGGAGGGGGTTATATAGGGAGGAACTTCCTGTGAAGTTGATTACACCAGTGTCCACACCTGAAGGTACTCCATATAACCCATATGTAATGACTATGCGCTCTGTGTCCCGTGATGTACTCCAAGAAATGGATTTTACAGGTAAGCTGTTATTAAAAATCCCTTTTTTACAGGTAAGCTGTTTATTAAAAATCCTTTTTTTTTAAAAACAAAGTCAAGAAACAGTAGAATCCAATCCACAGTAAAATTTCTAAATCATATTTTTCCTTCCTTTTCCGTGTTAGAAAAACACGACCGG
Source organism: Rana kukunoris (assembly GCA_029574335.1). Lineage (NCBI taxonomy): Eukaryota > Metazoa > Chordata > Amphibia > Anura > Ranidae > Rana > Rana kukunoris. Next base: position 127,200,281 of record CM056054.1, on the reverse strand, counting down.
CGGAGCAGGGATATCCTAATGATATGGGTGTAGAAGATGAAGATATCATTGTTGACGGCCAATCAAAAATTCCAGAACACCATCCTGCATTCATTGTACCCTCACTGACAAGCCAACCTGTGGGCAAACTTTTTGTGGAAAAGAATAGTAAGTAACCAAGCCAAACCCATAGTTAAGGCTGCATTTACACCTGAGCATAGCGGTTTGAAGCGTTTTTACAGCGTTTTGTCGCGACAATTGCAGCCTTTTTTGCCGCGATTTTGGACAGGTCTAGGGTCACCAATGTTAAAAACAGAAAAACACTCAAATATGCTCAATTCGAGCGACAAAAAAGGGTTTGAGCTTCAGGTGTTCGGCGTCAGGCATTTTGGAGTGGAGATGTGAACCATCTCCATTGACTATAATGTATTTTTTCCCCTCTAGCGTTTTGATGCTTCAGGCGACAAAACACTCAGGTGTGAATGCAGCCTAAGTAATAGCCTTACAGTCTGTGTTAATTTCGTTGACTAAATTAATATTTATTTTAGTCTACTAAAATACGACTACAACTAAAACAATTGAGATGACTAAAATGGGACTAAGACTAAAACTAAATTTAAATTTGACTTCAAAATTAACACTGGTCTGTAGTGCATGTTCATACCTCAATACCATAAATAATAACATATGAGATTTTTCACTCCAGCAGTATATAATGAGTTTGGAAATTGTAGAGAAATGTTCACTAATGCATTACAATTTAATTACACCCATTAGATTTTATATGACTAAAATGTACTGGAGATTTAGTCGACTAAATACGACTAAAACTAAAGCAATTGCAGAAGACTAAAATGGGACTAAAACTAAAATGCCAAACTAAATTAAAATTTGCTGCCAAAATTAACGCTGCTTACATTTCCGTTATCCCCAGATAAATAGACATGTGCAATTCCTTTTAGTCCAAGTACAAATTCAATATTTGACAAGAGGGTCCCCAGATCCCAGCCCCCCCATGCGAATAAGTATGGTACCCATTCACCAAAAATGTGTAAAAAGTGAGTGAAGACAGTAAACAACATTTTGACAATGTTCCCCCCGTTGTAGATCCATCTCATGCCGTCCGCTGCACCGCTGAACCCGAAATAAACAATGAAAAAACTCTGGCCTGTTGAGCGCTCTTCTCGAACTGCCTGCTTCTTATTGAATCAGTAAGCTGGTTTTCTTTTTTTACGCTAGGAAAATTTCTTGCTGCTGACAGAACTGGTATTGTCAAAACCACAGAACAAGTTGACGATTTTTTGGATGTTAAGCCAACATGGACCAGCATGGACGTTTCTCTTACTGTACATCGTACCTTCAGGTGAAGTCACCAGTGCTCTGTTAAACATGAATGCCAGTCAAATTAAGATTGTTGAATTTAAAAACCATTGCAATTTACAATTTTTTTAAATATTTTTTTTGACAATGGGAGATGATCTAATCTGCAGCTCTGTAGTATATGACAGTTTCCATGGAGTTTATTATTAGTCTATGATGTATAAATCCTTTTAGCTCAAGACCTGCTCAACCATTGGCCCGTACACACGATCCGAATATCGTACGACTTTTTTCGCTTAATAGTCTCAAGTAGAAATTGAATAGGTTACCAAAGTCACGAAAATTCTCGTACGACAGAAAAAAAAATTGGAAGTGATGTTCATGGGTTGTAATGTATTTGTATTGTATTTTCGGACGATAACTGTACTGACTAAACGAAAATCATACGATCTGGCATCGTACAAGGAAAATTTTCGTGCTTGTCCGATCGAATAATATTGGATGAACTGTCGTGATTGGCTCTCGAAAGTAGTGTACACATGATCCGAAAATCGTACGATTCTTCCTCAAACGATCGTTTTCGTGCGATATTTGGATCATGTGTACGGGCCATATGACATACTAAGAAGTAGAAACAGAAATTAAAGCAATTTACTATTTATTTATTTTTGAAATGCGAGATGCACTAATCTACAGCTCTGTAGTATATGACAGTTCCTATGGAGTTTATTATTAGTTTATGAAGTATGAATATTATTTGCTAATGACCTACTCAACTTTGACATTCTAATGCCGCGTACACACGGTCGTTTTTTGCGATGAAAAAAAACGTAATTTTTTAAAACGTCATTTAAATTGATCGTGTGTGGGCAAAATGCTTGAATTTTTTGTGTCGTTTTTTAAAACGTAGTTTTTTGTTTCACAAAAAGTCACCGTGTGTAGCAAAAACTTTGTTTAAAACGACGTTTTTCAACCCGCGCATGCCCAGAAGCTAGTTATGAAGCAAGCTTCAATGGAAAAGAGTGGTGAACGTAACCTCGCTTTTTGTGAAAAAACGATGGTGTGTATGCAACATCGTCTTTGAAAAGTGACGTTTCAAAAACGTCGTTTTTTACTTCACAGAAAACGTCGGTTTTTTTCATCACAAAAAATGATCGTGTGTACGCGAAATAAGAAATTAAAGCTGAACTGTGAACTCCAGACAGTGCCACCCCCACACCTACACCCACTTCCCCCTGCACTGTAAGGGTTAAAAGCCAATTGGGTCTATCGTGTTATGCCCTGTACATAAAGTTGACGGGTTCAGGGGATCCCCGGAGACCCTGAAAACCGACAGGTATTATGTGGGCAGGGAGGACTATACCGGTACAAGGTAAGGTATTTATACTCAACCAGAGTGAGGCAAAAGGGTAATTTTAGAAAAGCATTTTTAATCACATAAAGTACATAGAAACAGAGATATAATAAAAAAACAGACAAAACATTTAAAAAGCAATACATAAACAGCGATGAGGTCACCAGTTGTGCAATCCCTTCAGAGATGTAGAGGGGATACGGGTGGGCCAGAGGCGCTGTGAAACAAGTGGTCTCGGGTCTCAACTAGTTTCGCGATATTTAAATCGCTTCGTCAGGAAACAATCTGTGGGCACCAAGTCCGGTTCTCATAGCAAAGTCCCAAAGCATCCAACAGTAGGAAAATATGCAGGGGGGAGATCCTAGAAATAACCTGGTTACCCAGGGGGTATATAGACGTGATAAAGTGGGGGTCACCATTCAAGCTGTCTTGCATACACACTGTCGGACCAAATTCCGAAGGTCCAAAACGTGGTGACGTAAAACACTACGACGAGCCGAGAAAAGTTAAGTTCAATGCTTCCGAGCATGCATCGACTTGATTCTGAGCATGCATGTTTTTTTCTCCGTCGGAATTCCACATAGACGATCGGAATTTCCAATAGGATTTTTTCCGTCAGAAAAAAATAAAACATGTTCTATTTCTAAACTCCGACGGAAAAAAGTCCGATGGGACCCACACACGTCAGACTTTTTCCTTGAAAGTTCCGATCGTGTGTACAAGGCATTAGGAATAAGGTAAACTGCTAACCTTATTTCTTGCTCCTCCTTACCGTACCACCAGGTAGAGCCACTTCTCTTTGCTGCTTATCTGATCACCACATACAATGCAGGAACATTGAAGGCCCACCTGCATACCAGAACCCTCCGAGAGCAGAGTAAGGCACTGGCTGGGGGGGGGGGGGGACATATTGGGTACGTATTGCTGCTTATTTGTAACCCCCTAATCCAGACAAGCCACTACCCTTGCTACGCAGGGTTCATTTTTTACACTTGACTAAACTTCATATGTAAACATTTTTCACATTGGTAATGGCATGAAGGCTGACCATGCCCATGACAATCTGACTGGTACAATCTTCTTAAATCTACCAACAGATATGTAGCACAAGGGCCTGCCTGATTGGATACAGACTGAATAGATTGTTTAGGTAGGTTCTTACATTAAATTGTTTTGGTAAATCTAAAGAGGGTTGTACAATCACATTGTAGTATGTATGGCCAGCTTAATAGGCGTGGTGATACTGTAGAAAGTACAGATATTGTATACAAATATTTGTAGCATTTCTAAAATAACATAGAATGGATATGTTTTGCTGTGCAGCTTTTCAACACAAATAATCCTTATTGGGGTGCTTCTTTGAATTCAATCTATTGCAATGCAATGTTTCTTTCTTTAACTGAAGTAAAAATATGAATTTGAATGATTTTCTTATTGCAGGGTGATTGGACTTTTCTGCAGTGGGTTCCTTGCTGGTTACACATTATGGAATATTGTTTTCATTTATGTACTTGCTGGTAGCCAGCTAACTACTCTTCCCAAGCTCCTGGAAATCTACAAAGACTTGGCATATCCATCCCAGAGCTTGCTGTATTGTTTGTTGGCCATCAGCGCAGTTTCTGCCTTTGACAGGTAATTTTTCAATGATTCCTTTTCGCTGTGTTTGCTGTGTGCATGTGAAATGGCAACCCCAGGACTGATAGAGAATTAATGTGTTCCTAAACCCACAACAGTAAAATCAGTACAGTAATATGCAGTAAAGCATGATTGTTATACTCACTGTGGAACCTGCATTGTGTAAAAAAAAAAAGGCTGTTTGATGGTGTCCTCTGTGATCATCCCCTTCTCCAACAGTCCCCAATCTATCTGCTGATAGAACAGAGCCTTGGGGGCAAGCTGCACATGCTCAGGTTTTTTTTTTGGGAGTATGCATGTGATCAGTACAGAGCCAATCGGCTTCCCAGACAGAGGGTCAGGGCTCATGCAGCCTCATAGGACAATCAGGGGAGAATGAAAACTCCTACAAGCTTTACCAGTGCTCTGCTGGCAGGGCCGTGCAAGGATTTCTGACACCCTAGCGAAACCTAATTTTGGCGCCCCCACTGGGTCCGCCCCTGACTCCACCCCTTTGCCAGTGTTAAATGGTTTGATTCAACCCTCTAACTGCTACATCTGCAAGACAGCTCGTTCTTTTGAAAAACATAAGACTTACTAGCAGGATCACCAGGCGAATATAAAAGAGAAAACCTAAAAACAAAACTAATGCAGCCACCTATCTATAAATTGGTAATCTGCAGTATAATAATTGCTTGAATACCACTTTAAGAGGATAAAGTTAGTCAAGTTATTCTGTTATACATCAATATATAGGCAGATGGTGGTAAGGAAGGAGTTAAAACAAGAGATAAACAGACTGGAGTTGTTTGTCAGCTACTTCCAGTGCTGACAAGGAAAGAGAGAGTGAGGCTGCATTCACACCTTGGCGACAAAACGCCCAACGCTCGATACGCTGGAGGGGCGAATTTCCATTGCTGTCTATGAGATGGTTCACATCTCACGCCGAAACGCCGTACGCCTGCCGCCTGAAAAAAAGTCCCGTACCTTTTTTTCAGGTGGCATTGGCGTTCGGCCATAGACAGCAATGGAAAGGATTTGTTTAAAAAAAAAAAAAAAAAAAGTTAATAGAATCGCGGCAAAATAAGCCGCGTACGCGGCGTTACTTGTCGCCTAGGTGTGAATGCAGCCTGAAGGAGGTTCAGGGAGAGACGGGGGCTGTCAGGAGAGAGAGAGAGGCGGGGGGCTGGCAGGGAGAGAGAGAGGCGGGGGGCTGGCAGGGAGAGAGAGAGGCGGGGGGCTGGCAGGGAGAGAGAGAGGCGGGGGGCTGCCAGGGAGAGAGAGAGGGGGGGCTGCCAGGGAGAGAGAGTACACATGTCGCACACAGTCAGTGTGGACAAAGAACGGAGAACTTAGAGAGGGGCTGCTGAGTCAACTCATTCTGAAAAGTTCATCTCAGAGAGTGGAGCATACAGGGGGATGCTGGACACGGTGACACACACAGGACATGATTGATAGTACTGTATTACACATCAAACAGCGGAGAGCGCCCTGGGGACTGCAGCCGGGACCTATCCATGCCATGTGACACTGATGTCAGACTCAGAGTGCAGAACTCAAGCTGCGCTGGGTGGGGTCTGCCAAGGGGCACTGCTTGAAATGTCAGGGCGCTGTTGGATTGTGTGGAATGTGAAGCGCTGTGGAGGACAGTGCAGGAGTAACTAGCAGCCAGGCGCCAGTGTCTGCTGGACACTGATAGAAGTCACAAGACTGCTCTCATAGCTGAGAAAAGGTACTGTATATACTCGAGTATAAGCCGACCCGAATATAAGCCAAGGCACCTAATTTTACCACAAAAAAATGGGAAAACTTATTGACTCAAGTACAAGCCTAGGGTGTCCATGTGCGTGCCTCACTGTGTCCATGCCTCACTGTGTCCATGCCTCACTGTGTCCATGCCTCACTGTGTCCATGCCTCACTGTGTCCATGCCTCACTGTGTCCATGCCTCACTGTGTCCATGCCTCACTGTGCCCATGCCTCACTGTGTCTATTTGAAAAAAAACGGTGCTCAACGGTCGTAGGTCCCCCAGACAGCAAACTGTGCACCTATGTAGAGAAGAACTGGGGCTACATGTGTGCCAAGTTTGGGGTCCAGGGGAACTACGGCCAGCCAGTACCGGGTCCCCAAAGTCTGGGAGATTAGGTGCAAAAAAGGTGACTTGAGTATAAGCCGAGGGGGGCATTTTCAGCACAAAAAAATTTGCTAAAAAACTCGGCTTATACTCGAGTATATACGGTATTTAGCAGTTTATATTTACTTAAGTAATTGCATTTCCATGTTCTGTGGGAGACCAGATATAGTGAGAAGGGATGAGCCGAACACCCCCACCGTTCGGTTCGCACCAGAACCTTCGAACAGACCGAACGTTCGCGCAAACATTTAGAACACCATTAACGTCTATGGGACTCAAACGTTCGAATTCAAAAGGTGCTAATTTTAAAGCCTAATATGCAAGTTATTGTCGTAAAACTGGTTTGAGAACCCGGGTCTTGCCCCAGGGAACATGTATCGATGGAAAAAAAGTTTTAAAAATGGTTGTTTTTTCTGGAACAGTGACACGGTCAGTACACACCACGTAGCTTTAGGTGCACACTGCAGAGGACACAGGCAGTCCACACCAAGTAGCTTTAGGTGGACACTGCAGAGGACATGGGCAGTACACACCACATAGCTTTAGGTGCACACTGCAGAGGACACAGGCAGTACACACACCACGTAGCTTTAGGTGCACACTGCAGAGGACACAGGCAGTACACACCACGTAGCTTTAGGTGGACACTGCAGAGGACATGGGCAGTACACATACCACGTAGCTTTAGGTGCACACTGCAGAGGACACAGGCAGTACACATACCACGTAGCTTTAGGTGCACACTGCAGAGGACACAGGCAGTACACCACGTGAGAATACTGCAGCTAGCACAATCACCTGCCTGCCAGTAAATTAGGAAGAGTGGATCTAGCTATGCTATACTATACAGTGTATATATATATATATATATATACACAACACCTGGGATGCATATACAGTGCAGAAAATAAGTATTTGAACACCCTGCTATTTTGCAAGTTCTCCCACTTGGAAATCATGGAGGGGTCTGAAATTGTCATCGTAGGTGCATGTCCACTGTGAGAGACATAATCAAAAAAAAAATTCCAGAAATCACAATGTATGATTTTTTTAACTATTTATTTGTATGATACAGCTGCAAATAAGTATTTGAACACCTGAGAAAATCAATGTTAATATTTGGTACAGTAGCCTTTGTTTGCAATTACAGAGGTCAAACGTTTCTTGTAGTTTTTCACCAGGTTTGCACACACTGGAGGAGGGATTTTGGCCCACTCCTCCACACAGATCTTCTCTAGATCAGTCAGGTTTCTGGGCTGTCGCTGAGAAACACAGAGTTTGAGCTCCCTCCAAAGATTCTCTATTGGGTTTAGGTCTGGAGACTGGCTAGGCCACGCCAGAATCTTGATATGCTTCCTACAGAGCCACTCTTTGGTTATCCTGGCTGTGTGCTTCGGGTCATTGTCATGTTGGAAGACCCAGCCTCGACCCATCTTCAAAGCTCTAACTGAGGGAAGGAGGTTGTTGCCCAAAATCTCGCAATACATGGCCCCAGTCATCCTCTCCTTAATACAGTGCAGTCGCCCTGTCCCATGTGCAGAAAAACACCCCCAAAGCATGATGCTACCACCCCCATGCTTCACAGTAGGGATGGTGTTCTTGGGATGGTACTCATCATTCTTCTTACTCCAAACACGGTTAGTGGAATTATGACCAAAAAGTTCTATTTTGGTCTCATCTGACCACATGACTTTCTCCCATGACTCCTCTGGAGCATCCAAATGGTCATTGGCAAACTTAAGACGGGCCTTGACATGTGCTGGTTTAAGCAGGGGAACCTTCCGTGCCATGCATGATTTCAAACCATGACGTCTTAGTGTATTACCAACAGTAACCTTGGAAACGGTGGTCCCAGCTCTTTTCAGGTCATTCACCAGCTCCTCCCGTGTAGTCCTGGGCTGATTTCTCACCTTTCTTAGGATCATTGAGACCCCATGAGGTGAGATTTTGCATGGAGCCCCAGTCCGAGGGAGATTGACAGTCATGTTTAGCTTCTTCCATTTTCTAATGATTGCTCCAACAGTAGACCTTTTTTCACTAAGCTGCTTGGCAATTTCCCCGTAGCCCTTTCCAGCCTTGTGGAGGTGTACAATTTTGTCTCTAGTGTCTTTGGACAGCTCTTTGGTCTTGGCCATGTTAGTAGTTGGATTCTTACTGATTGTATGGGGTGGACAGGTGTCTTTATGCAGCTAATGACCTCAAACAGGTGCATCTAATTTAGGATAATAAATGGAGTGGAGGTGGACATTTTAAAGGCAGACTAACAGGTCTTTGAGGGTCAGAATTCTAGCTGATAGACAGGTGTTCAAATACTTCTTTGCAGCTGTATCATACAAATAAATAGTTAAAAATTCATAAATTGTGATTTCTGGATTTTTTTTTTTCGATTAAGTCTCTCACAGTGGACATGCACCTACGATAACAATTTCAGACCCCTCCATGATTTCCAAGTGGGAGAACTTGCAAAATAGCAGGGTGTTCAAATACTTATTTCTTTATCGTACATCACGGGACACAGAGCGCATAGTCATTACATATGGGTTATATGGGTACCTTCAGGTGTGGACACTGGTGTAATCAACTTCACAGGAAGTTCCTCCCTATATAACCCACTCCCACTGAGAGTGCTTCAGTTTTTTCGCCAGTGTCTTAGGTGTTGGTCACGTCTAGCTGTCCCTCGGAGGTCTCGGGACCCAGGATAGCTAGCCGGATCCGTCCGAAGTGCTTCAAAGCCAAGGTGTACAGTACCCGGGCCCTGCCTGCGTGGGGTGTTGCCTATAATGCCTCTCCTTGGAGGGCTGGATTCTGGGCTCCAGTGCCTTGGTCTCTCCCAGGACTAAACGCTACTGATGCCAGGATGCTATATAGGTCCAGGGGTGTGGGTTCCTTAACACAGGACCCCGGTCCCTGAAGGTCCGAGACAATACCCACGGAGATGGGGGAAGATTGGGCCTCTTGCAGTTTGCAATACCCTGCGGCGTGGAGCAGGTAAGAGGGAACCTGCGGGACTTGGTTCGACAGTAGGTATCCCCCTGGGGGTTCTGGGTTGGCTAATGGTATGCTTGTGCATCAGCCACTATCTCCACTATGTCTGTGTGGGCAGGATGGGATACTAATGTTTACCCCTACATGTAGATATATGTATACTTGTGTAAGATATATATTTGCTACTCACCCCAGGTCTGCCTGTTAGCATTGATACTGCAACCCCACATGTTTTAAAGAGGAAATTGCTGGTGAAAACTCCTGTTTCTTAGGAAGCCCATGGGGACAGCTTCCTCTCTCTGTGCACTACAATAAGATTAGTGCTTACCTGGTGTCTGTGCTGCATGGCGCTGGTCCATGTTTTCCTCTGCTCTGCTTCCTCCATGTTGTTTTCAGCGTGGGGGGGTGCACGCGCGTGTGCGCGTTGCTTGCGCGCGTGCGCGCGCGTGCATGCCGCCTTTTATAGCGTCGGCGTGCGTTGGGGGGGCGGGCCAGCAGCGTCAGGGTCTGTTTTAAAAGTAAAACTTTTTCTCTGGCTGGTCTTTCCCTCCTGGAGGCAGAGGAAGAAGGACACAGAGCGCGCAGCTGGGTCTTTTGGCCACAGTGACACCCAGTGGCGGTTTGTGGATCTTCAGGTCTAGGACTTAGTTCCACTATTGACCAGAAAAAAAAAAAGAGTTTTTTTGCTTAAAGGGACTCAGCCTTAGATCCAGCAGTATCTGAGTCAACCTTGGACTCCGGCTAACGGGCATTGGTGTTGCAATACTCACAGGTTTTCCTCAGTATTGCCACCTCCCAGGCGGGTAAAAAAAAAAAAAAAAAAATATATATACAAAATTTTTCATTTTTCCTCAGCCTGTTCTCATATTAATTACTCCTAGCTACAACAGTCAGGTGTTGGCTAGAGGGGTGACTCAAGGTTGTGCAATGGCTCCAAAGGCATCAGGACCAGCCAAGGCTGCAAAAGGTGCCAAGAAACAAAAGGGGTCTCCATCGGGGTCAGAGGATTTAGGCCAGGCTTCAACGGCCCCACCCTCACCAGTTAGACCACCGAGTAGCATAGTACAAGAGCCATTGGGGATGCTGGGGGCAGAGGCGGCCCCCGATCCACCCATTCCCGTTTACGTAACGGAAGAAATGCTAGCGACCACCCTGGGTGGGCTAGAGAAAAGGTTAACTGCTTTGTTTGCCCGCCCTTTGCCAAGCAGCAAACGGGCTAGATCCCCCTCACCTAGTTTGGTGTTTTCAGATGCGGAGGTCTCCTCTTCGGAGGAACGGGACCCACAAGGGGATCAAGCAGACCCAAGTCCCAAAGGTTCAGACATGGAGGGTTCCACTGTAGATGAATATTTTTCGGCCTCTCAAGCGGAGAGCCTGTGGATCCAGTCTTTGACCGATATAGTTCGCACTGCTTTTAAACTTCCAGGGCCAGAACTAGTAGCCCCTGTGGTATCCTCATTGGGTTCTTTAAAAGCTCCATTAACTTGTGTGTCTTTTCCGATTCACCCCCTTCTGCGGAGCGTGATTTACCAGGATTGGGCTCGACCTGATAGGATCTTTATCCCTCCTAAGAGGTTCTCTATTCTCTATCCTATGGAAGAGGAATTTTTAAAGAAATGGGCACTCCCCACAGTGGACGCGGCCATTTCCTGCGTGAATAAATCCCTGATCTGTCCGGTTGAATATGTCCAGATGTTCAAGGATCCGGTCGACAAAAAATTAGAGACCCTACTGAAGGCTTCTTTCACCACAGTAGGTGCCATGGTTCAGCCAGTGGTGGCAGCCATCGGCGTTTGTCAGGCCTTAAAGGATCAGGCAAAACAGATATTAAAGGACATGCCGGCTCAGCAAACTCGTGAATTAGCAGATTTCCCTAGGGCTCTCTGCTTTGCAGTAGATGCTATTAAGGACTCCATCCAACAGGCATCCCGGTTATCTCTGCTGGTGGTTCACATGCGTCGTCTTTCGTGGCTAAAGAACTGGTCAGCAGAGGCACCCTGCAAAAAGCTTTTAGCAGGGTTTCCCTTTCATGGGGGAAGACTATTCGGTGAAGACCTAGATAAATATATCCAAACCATATCAAGTGGTAAAAGTTCTTCCTTACCGGTCAAGAAAAGACCGCGGGGGCCCGCGTTTAAACGACAGGCCTTTGCAGGCTCGGCCCCTTCGACTTCCCGTCAGTATCGACGGCCTCCCGGGCGTTCAGCAGTTAATAGCCGCCCACAGGGACAAGCCGCGGCAAACAAGAGGCCCTGGTCTCGCAAGCCGGCTAAACCAGTCATCAAGTCAGATTCATGAAGGGGCGCCCCCACTCTCTTGGGTGGGGGGAAGACTTCAGTTTTTCTCCGAAGTCTGGAAGGCCAGAATTCCCGACTCTTGGGTTCGGTCCGTGGTAGCCACAGGCTACAAACTAGAGTTTTGAGAAATCCCCCCTCCTCATTTTCAGGGGTCAAGTCTTCCAAGCGACCCGTTAAAGAGGGCCTCTCTCGTAAAGGCGTTGGATCGCCTCTTGCTCCAAGGAGTAATTGTAGTACCAACCCAAGGAAGGGGTCTGGGATTCTACTCCAACCTTTTATTATACCAAAACCCAATGGCGACGTCAGGCCTATCCTAGACCTCAAACGCCTAAATCGCTTTCTAAAGATTCAGACCATACGTTCAATGACAGCCAGCCTGCATCAAGGCGACTTTCTAGCATCTATAGACATAAAGGATGCATATCTGCATGTGCCGATCTACCCAGCACATCACAAGTTTCTTCGTTTTATGATAGATCAAAGTCATTTCCAGTTCGTAGCCCTCCCTTTCGGGTTGGCAACAGCTCCGCGGGTATTCACAAAGGTGTTACCCCCGGTGCTAGCCGTCCTAAGGACAGAAGGCATTTTGGTCCTGGCATACCTGGACGATCTCCTGGTTATCGACAGATCAGCTTCCAACCTCAATCATGCAGTAGTCCGCACAGTTCGGCATCTACAAGAATTCGGGTGGGTTGTGAACCAAGGAAAATCGAGGTTGCAACCCACAAGACAGTTGGAATATCTAATCCTTCGGTTAGATATAGAATGCCAGAGGATATTTTTACCTCAAGAAAAGATCAGGTCATTGACTCAAACAATTCAAATAGTCCTAGGCAAAAAGAGGCCGACTATTCGCCTATGCATGCGACTGCTGGAAAAGATGGTAGCCGCCTTCGAAGCAGTGCCCTATGCCCAGATCCATACCAGAGTTCTCCAGGCAGCTATTCTCTCTGCTTGGAACAGGTCCATACAGGCATTAGACCGTCCATTAGGTCTTTCCCCAGGAGTCAGGCGCAGCCTGTACTGGTGGCTGGTCCCTCAAAAATTGTCAAAAGGGAAAACCTTTTGCCCCATCACGTGGAAAATAGTAACCACAGATGCCAGCCTAACAGGTTGGGGGGGCAATCTTAGGAAAACGGACCCAGCAGGGACAGTGGTCAGAGGCAGAAAGTCTGCTTCCCATCAATGTCCTAGAGATCAGAGCTGCTCGGTTGGCCCTGGTCGCCTGGACTCTCCCCCTGCAGGGTCTGCCAGTAAGGATACAGTCCGACAATGCCACAGCGGTGGCATACATAAACCACCAGGGGGGCACAAGGAGCCTAGCGGCTCAAAGGGAAGTAAACCTGATTTTCTCATGGGCCGAAGCCCATGTACCCTGCATCTCAGCAGTGTTCATCCCAGGGATAGACAATTCTCAAGCAGATTTTTTTGAGTCGTCAACAGTTACTCCCGGGAGAGTGGTCTCTTCACCCCCAGGTATTCCAAGAGATTTGCCAAAGATTCGGAGTTCCCGATGTGGACATCATGGCAACAAGATTCAACAAGAAATTGGACAAATTCGTATCCCGAGCCAGGGACCCCTCGGCCTACGGGACCGATGCGTTGGTTTGCCCCTGGCACCAGTTTTCTCTCCTGTATGCGTTCCCTCCACTACAGATGATTCCCCGCCTTCTACGAAGGATCAGGGTGGAGCGCAGGCCGGTGATCCTGGTGGCCCCAGCCTGGCCCAGAAGGGCTTGGTACGCACTCATCGTGAGGATGTCAGTAGGGGCACCGTGGCCACTCCCCCTGCGCCCAGATCTGCTGTCTCAGGGCCCAATCTACCACCCTGCTTCACAGCAGCTAAATTTGATGGCTTGGCGGCTGAATCCCTAATTCTTAAGGGCAGAGGCCTCTCAGCCCAGGTCATATCTACGTTAATTCAGGCTAGAAAGCCAGTCTCTAGAAATATCTATTACAGAGTCTGGAGGACCTATGTGGAGTGGTGCGAGTCTCAAGGAGGGCATCCTCGAAAGTTTTTTATTGACAGGATCTTGCGATTCCTCCAGGTTGGCGTTGACAAGGGGGTGGCTCTTAGTACTCTAAAGGGGCAGGTGGCTGCCTTATCGATATGGTTTCAAAGGCCTTTGGCCACGCATTCGCTTGTGAAAACCTTCTTGCAGGGGGTCTTGCATGTGAATCCCACTATTAGGGCTCCCCTCTGCCCCTGGAATTTAAATCTGGTCTTGTCAGCTTTACAAAAGCAGCCGTTTGAACCTCTGACAGAAATCCCTCTTGTGCTGCTAACCCGAAAGTTGGTTTTCTTGGTGGCTATGGCTTCGGCCAGAAGGGTCTCCGAGCTGGCAGCCTTGTCTTGCAGGGAACCGTACCTGATTCTGCATAAGGACAGAGTGGTTCTGCGGCCTCAGCCTTCTTTCCTGCCTAAGGTCATATCCAGTTTTCACTTGAATCAGGACCTAGTCCTACCATCCTTCTTTCCTACTCCCCAGTCCAGAGAGGAAAGACTGCTTCATACTTTGGACATGGTCCGAGCCATGAGGGTTTATCTCAAGGCTACAGAGAAGATTCGGAAAACAGATGTGCTTTTCGTTCTTCCGGATGGCCCCAAGAAGGGTCAGCCGGCGGCCAAGTCTTCCTTGGCTAGGTGGATTAAGCAGCTGATTTGTCAGGCCTATGGTCTGAAGCGCGTTCCACCTCCCTTATCAGTTAAAGCCCATTCTACGAGGGCCATGAGTGCCTCTTGGGCGGCACACCATCAGATCTCTATGGCACAGGTTTGCAAAGCGGCAACCTGGTCTTCCGTACATACGTTTACTAAATTTTATAAGTTGGACGTCGCAAAGGCTACGGACGCAGCATTTGGGCAGGCGGTCCTACGGGCAGCAGTATAGAATCCTCTGGCCCGGTTCACGCCCCCTTTTTTTCTGTTGGTGGAGCTATTTTACCTCCTGATAATGTTTTTTGTTTGGCTATTTTTGGCCTTACGGTCTCCCTCCCTTCATGGAGCATTGCTTTGGGACATCCCATATGTAATGACTATGCGCTCTGTGTCCCGTGATGTACGATAAAGAAAAAAGGATTTTTAATAACAGCTTACCTGTAAAATCCTTTTCTTGAAGTACATCACGGGACACAGAGCTCCCACCCCTCTTTTGGGGAACATTGTGTAACCTCGGAGAAATTGCTTGCTACAAAACTGAAGCACTCTCAGTGGGAGGGGGTTATATAGGGAGGAACTTCCTGTGAAGTTGATTACACCAGTGTCCACACCTGAAGGTACCCATATAACCCATATGTAATGACTATGCGCTCTGTGTCCCGTGATGTACTTCAAGAAAAGGATTTTACAGGTAAGCTGTTATTAAAAATCCTTTTTTTCTGCACTGTATATCCTCTACACACTGTAACTTTAACTGACTAGCCTGCCTGCCTGCTCTATCTACCTACAAAAAGTCTCTCTCTCTCTCTCTCCCTCTCCCTCTCCAACACACTACACAAGACCGACCTGCAGATGGCCTTTTATAGTCTTTGGCCAATTATGGCTCTCCGTTTTTTGCAAGCTGTGATTGGCCAAGCATGGGGGTCATAGTGCATGAAAAAGAAAAGAAAGGAGGGCGCACCGACCTTGTGCATTACCACTTAAAAGTTTTAATAAACACAAAATAAAAGCAATGGTCCTACTTACAAACATTCAGAAGTAAGCGCTTTTAAAAACAGCTAAAAATGGACCTCACGGCACCTGCCAGTCAGACCCTTGACATCAATATGGCTGACGCATTTCTGGGGCGTACCTCCTTCCTCAAAGCCTAGGTGGTCTGTGATCGTAGTGCATGCTTGGCCAATCATCAGTTATCAATGCACTGCGAAGCTGCAGTGAATTATGGGCTGTGACACACCACTCGAATTTGGAGCGAACGGCCCATAACGTTTGTAATTCGACGAATGGTCGAACATACGATGTTCGAGTCGAACATGAAGCTCATCCTTAATAGTGAATACAGGGTCCTGGGTTTAGTAACAGTAATAAAGGTGGGTTTGTTTTGACCACCGTATTCTGTGGCGTACCTGACAGAGAGCGGAGCCCACATTGGCCACACTGAACCTGCTTTTGTTATTTTCATTCTGCAAGTCCTGGAGTGTCTCTTTTTCAAGTATTGCATTACAAGTATTTCATTATGAGCTGCACCAGGGGTGCCCAACCTTTTGAAGAGGAAGGGCCACTTAAGCGACTTGGTAACCGGTTGCGGGCCACAATGAGCGGAGCAGGTGGATGGCATGTTTGTTTCGGCTCTGCATATGCTGACCGTGTGACGTGCCCAATGTACCTTTTTCGGCTTTCCTGCACTTTGCAATAGACTTCTGTTATATTCTGCAGGTTTGGTGCACTTTCAGAAAGCTCACCAAACTCACAGGTAATAACAGAAGTCTATGGCTCAGTGCAGGTAACCCGCAGGTAAACTAATCTGCACCTGCGGATCAGTTTTATAGCAGCCCAGTAACCACTGCAGAAAAGATATGCCCATATATACACTGTGATTTTAGTAATAAACTTACTTTTAATAACGGTATTCTATTTTATTCCATCCCAGAGCAGGAGGTCGTGGGCCACATCAGAGGGCTCCACGGGCCACATGTGGCCCCCGGGCCACTGGTTGGGCACCCCGGAGCTACATGAAAGCTAATGACTTCATCTGTTGCTTACTGTAGTTGTGGAATGTGTGTGGGTGGGTGTGTATATAAAATATATATATATATGGTATAGATAGTTATGTACAGTTCTCTAAATGTTTTTATATTTGTTATCAGGATTGATCTGGCCAGTATATCAAATGCATTCCGTGGTCTTATTGCATTGGATCCTTCAGCTGTGGCATCATTCTGTAAGTAGATACGTGTGGATAATTCTACAAACCGCTATAAATGCACTATTTAGCAGTATTTACTTTTTTATATTATGATTATTCAGGACTTATCCAAGTCCCTCTGCCATCTTTTATTACAAAATGAGTACAAAGTTTCTACAACATATCATGTAAAGTTTAAATTTTTTTTACCCATATCTGCAACCATCTGCAGTCAGACTGGACATTGTAAAGCTGGCCATACATTATACAATTTTCTCTTTCAATTTCCTTTAGATTTACCTTCAACTATACAGTATAATGCAAAGGCCTGCCCGATTGCATACAAATTAAAAGTGTTTAGGATTGACCTCATATATTATATGATTTTGCTAAATCTAAAATAAAAATTGTACAAGAAAATAGTATAATGTATGTCCAGCCTTAGTGACACAGAATATCTCCTTTCAGATAACTAGTAAACAAGGCCTCTTATCATCGACAATGTGTATCCTGTTCCATTTTTAAGACATCCATAATAACCTTTTATAGTTCGGCTTTAATTTAACTTGCGGAAAGGATATTTGCTATGTAATCTACACTTAGAATCGTTTTTGACATGGTGTTATTTTTTGTTTGTAATGGCTATATGGTCTTTTCAAGCTGGTCTCACATCTACTGCCCCATTTACAGTACTTCTTGATTTTCTGTTGGGTAAAAGCCTTCATTATGGTTCTGTTAAAGCCCAAAGGTAAGCAGTACTGCTAAGTTCAACTACGTTCAACTGCCCTCTTGGTCCTCCCCATCCCATAAACACCCCACAGTGCAGCGCAATAATATAAATGTCCATAAATAAATCAATCACAGTGTCTCCATAAGTGCATGTGTAAAAGCACAAATCAGATGGATGCAGTGATGAACAGGAGAAGTAGACAGGTGATGATGATCCCTCCATCACAGATAAGTTGGACTCTCACCTTATGGAATCGACCTGAAACAGGTCACATAGCAGGGAACCCACACTCGGGGTAATAATCACAAATCCAGCACCTTAGATGGACTCCACATCATGTAAAAAACAAAAGGAAACAATCTAGTGCTCTCAGCTTAAAATGTATTGCATAAAAATAGCAAGAAACCTACTTACAATGTGCAGCACTCTGCACGAGTGCAGTGGTTTCTGACCATAAAGATGGCCGTGGGTGACGTCAGACGTAGCTCCTCTCCCTTACTAATGTCCATAGATGGATCAAAATATTGATTGGTGCAACAGGTACCGGACACATTTTGATCCATCCGTGGCCTAAATGGACCAGCGTGGAGGATTCCTCCATCCTTGTATGGATGGGGGAAATAGTTTTTTTTTGTCTTTAAGCCTGTTCGCTGGCCGCAAAAAGACAAGTCCTCTACGGAGAGCTTTAGATTTGGATATCCAATGATTGCTGGCTTGAGCTCTGCACAGCCTTCTTGATTTTGCAGAAGAGCGGAGAAAAGGAATCCTTAATGCCGCATATCTGTGCATGTGATGTGGTGATTGGAGAAACAACCTCAGCCAGGGCTTCTGCCAGGCCAAGCCCCCAACGTGTTTCGCTCGGTCCCCCGGAGCTTAATCCTGGGGATGGAAAACCCATTAGCGTGAAGAAGTATAAAAGCATCACCGGTAATCATCCTTCAGTTTGCACCCACCCACTGAAGCTGTGTATGTGCTCAAGCAGGCCTGAAGTCCTATTGATGGAATATGTTTCACCAGCCACTGGGAATTGAAAGGGTGAATTCCTTCCAGGGCAACACATGCCAATTATATGCGTTCCAGCAGCCACATCTTTTGGGTTGTTCCTGTCATGTGGGGCCCAGAGCCAAAGAGGAATCATTAACAATACAGGGTAAGATCGCTGCCCTTCCCACTGGATGCTGTTACTGGTTTAGTATATTGGTTTGTAAATACTGATAAATATATATTTCTTTCTCGTACATCACGGGACACAGAGCGGCATATTCATTACTATATGGGTTATATGGAGTACCTTCAGGTGTGGACACTGGCAATCTCAAACAGGAAGTCCCCTCCCTATATAACCCCCTCCCCTAGAGGGAGTCCCTCAGTTTTTTCGCCAGTGTCTTAGGTGTTGGTCACGGAATAGCTTTGCTCCACATCTTTGGGATTAAGGGCGGGCTAACCGGATCTGTCCAAGGAGCCTCAGTGCCAAAGTGGACAGTACCCGGGCCCCAAACCGTGGGGTTTTGCCTATAATGCTCCTCTTTGGTGGGCTGGACCCTGGGCCCAGGACTTGGAGTTCGTAAAGACCATAAGTTCCTGTTTGCCAGGGTGCTATATAGGTCCAGGACAGTGGGTACCTTCATAGGACCCCAGGGCCTGAAGGTCTATTACGCTACCCACGGAGATGGGAGAAGATTGGATCGTTTTGCTAAACATCCTGCAGCATGGAGCAGGTAAGAGGGGAGCCTGCGGGACTTGGTTCGACGGCAGGCTCTTCGGGGTAACCTAAAAGGGGGGTAGCCTAAGTATGCTCTGCATTGGCAACCTTGCTCACTATGTCTGAGAAGACAGGATGATCTCATTCCCCTATCACTAGGTTCCCCTGTCTAAGAAACAATTGTGTTTGCTAGCTACCTGCTGCTTTCTTCCCAGGGCTAGAAGGACCCCTATGGGGCCTTTTGGAGAGTCCTACCTGGCCGGGGGTTTGATTCTGCCGCCTGGTACTGCAGTCCTGGGTCTCCAGCAGCGCGGCTCCTCCATGTGCTTCCTTCTCCGGCATACGCGCGCGCGCGTGCACGTCTTATAGACGTTTTTCGCGCCATTCGGAGGGGAGGGCGGGGGGGGGCGTGCCTGCAGCGTCATCAGGGGCGCGCCTTGTGTGCTGTTATAAATCAGCAGGCTATAGTCAGTGCTCAGTCCGAGGCTGATCTGAAAGGGAGAGGACGCAGAGCGGCAGAACAGTGACTCCCGGTGGCGGAAGAGGGGTAGTACATGCTGGACTTGGTTCCAATACTTTTCTGTTAAGCCAAAAAATCCCCTTTTGCAACAGGTTGGAGGCTGGCAAACTAAGTTTGAAGACTTATATATTTAAAAAAAAAAAAAAAAAAAAGACATACGGGGCCCCATCAGTTTTTGGGCATTAGTGATCTATTGTCCCCTAAACCCTAGTGTACTCCTGGCCACTACAGTCTGCTGTTGTAGGCGGAGTCCCTTGATTTTGTATTATGGCTTCCAAAAGTTCGGGGTCAAAGGGTACAAAAAAGACCAAAAAACAAAGGGGTTCCCCCTCTGATTCTGATGATATGCCGATACTTTCCCCGCAGCTTATTCCCATGAAGGTCGCCTTGGATGAGCCATTGGGGGGGTCTGGTGCTGAGGCTGGCCCAGATCAGCCCAGCCCTGTGTTTATCACAGAGGAGATGCTAGCTGTATCCCTAGGGGGGCTAGAAGAAAGATTAGCAGCGTTGATCGCTAGATCTATTCCTGGCAAGAAACGGGCTAGATCCCCATCACCAAAAGGTGTATCCTCAGATGCTGAAATTCTCTCTCCGGAGGAATTGGAATCGCAGGAGGATCAACTAGACCTGAACCAAGAGGGTTCAGGGATTGAGGGATCTACCTCTGAGGAACCATTTTCAGACTCCCAGACAGAGAGACTGTGGGTGCAGTCTTTGACGGACATGGTCCGCTCGGCATTTAATTTACCATTGCCAGAGCCTCAGGTTCCTGCGGTATCCTCTCTGGGCTCTTTGAAAGCTCCTTTGAGCAACGCGGTTTTTCCGGTCCATCCTCTCTTGGAGGAATTGATCTTTCAGGATTGGGTACGACCGGACAGGATTTTTCTGCCGCCGAAGAGATTTGCGGTCATTTACCCTATGGAGGAAAAATTCTCGAAGAGGTGGAAGCTCCCAGTGGTGGATGCAGCCATCTCATGTGTGAATAAATCACTAACTTGCCCGGTGGAAAACATACAAATGTTTAAAGATCCGGTTGATAAACGGTTAGAGACACTTTTAAAAGCATCCTTTGCTACGGCAGGAGCAGTGGTACAGCCAGCTGTGGCTGCAATTGGAGTTTGTCAGGCGTTAAAGGACCAGACAAAAGAAATGCTAAAAGACTTGCCTACCCAACAGGCAGAAGAGTTTTCTGACATTCCCAGAGCTCTGTGTTTTGCGGTAGATGCTATAAAGGATTCCATCCAGCAGGCCTCTCGTTTATCACTATTTTTGGTGCACATGAGAAGGCTCTTATGGTTGAAGAACTGGGCGGCGGAGCCCCCATGCAAAAAGCTTCTGGCAGGGTTTCCCTTCCATGGAGGACGACTCTTCGGAGAGGATCTGGATAAATACATTCAGACTATTTCAAGTGGCAAAAGTACCCTTTTACCAGTCAAAAAGACATTCCGGGGTCCTACATTTAAAAGGCAGCTCTTTCCTGTCTCAGGGCCCTCAAATTCCAGGCAGTATCGACGGCCGCCTGCGCGATCCAACTTAACAGTAGATCGCAGGGACAGGCCCCTGGGGGTAAGAGACCATGGTATCGCAAGCCGACAAAACCAGCCCCTAAGTCTGCCTTATGAAGGGGCGCCCCCACTCTCGCGGGTGGGGGGAAGGCTTCGTTTCTTCTCAGAAGTTTGGGAAGCCAAGATCCCCGACAAATGGGTCCGGGCGTCTGTAACCACAGGCTACAGACTGGAGTTTCTAAAGTTTCCTCCGCCTCATTTTCAAGAGTCAAGGCTACCAAAGGATCCAGCAAAGAAGGCCTCGATGCTGGCAGCTTTGGATCACCTGCTTTGCCAGGGCGTGATAATAGAGGTGCCAGCCCAAGAGCAGGGGCTAGGTTTCTATCCCAATCTCTTTGTCATACCAAAGCCCAATGGCGATGTCAGGCCAATCTTGGACCTAAAGAGTTTAAACGTTTACCTAAGGGTTCGTTCCTTCCGGATGGAATCCATCCGGTCAGCAGTCGCCACGCTCCAGAGGGACGATTTTCTGGCTTCCATAGACATAAAGGATGCTTACCTTCATGTACCAATCTTTCAGTCGCATCAAAGATTTTTACGCTTCGAAGTGGGGCAGCGACACTTCCAATTCAGGGCGCTCCCCTTCCGGCTAGCCACGGGCCCCTGGGTATTCACGAAGATCCTAGCCCCAGTTCTGGCCAATCTAAGGATCCAAGGGGTCACAGTCCTAGCATACTTGGATGACCTTTTAATCATAGATCACTCACGGCCGTGTCTGCAACAGGCAGTAAACCTCACGGTTCAGTACCTCGAAAGGTTCGGCTGGGTCCTAAACCGGGAAAAGTCAGCGTTCCATCCTACAAAGCAGTTGGAATACCTCGGCATGAGGTTAGACACAGAACAGCAAAGGGTGTTCCTGCCCCTTGTAAAGGTCGAGGCTATCAAGGGGTAGGTTCAGTTGGTTCTAAGCAAGAAAAAACCAACTATTCGCCTGTGTATGCGATTACTAGGCAAGCTAGTGGCCACGTTCGAGGCAGTACCATACGCTCAGATCCACACTCGCGTCCTACAGGCAGCCATTCTAGCAGCCTGGGGAAAGAGAGCACATGCCTTGGAGTCCCCTTTGACGCTATCATCAAAGGTCCGACAAAGCCTGGCCTGGTGGTTAAACCCTCAGAATCTTCTAAAGGGGAGGTCCTTCAGCCCCGTTGTCTGGAAAGTAGTTACCACAGACGCCAGCCTGGCAGGCTGGGGGGCGGTCTTGGAGGGGTTCTCTCGCCAGGGAACTTGGGCGGAAGCAGAGAGGCAGCTACCCATCAATGTCTTGGAGATCAGAGCTGCTCGCCTAGCCCTCCTGGCATGGACTTCCAGATTACAGGGGTCCCCGGTGAGAATCCAGTCAGACAATGCCACAGCGGTGGCATACATAAACCACCAAGGGGGAACCAGGAGTCAGGCCGCTCAGAGGGAGGTGAGCTTGATTTTTCAGTGGGCAGAGGTTTATGTACCCTGCATTTCGGCGATATTCATTCCCGGAGTGGACAACCTGCAGGCAGACTTCTTAAGTCGCCAGATTCTGTCGCCGGGGGAGTGGTCTCTGCATCCCCAGGTCTTTCAGACAATCTGCCAGAAGTGGGGAATGCCAGACATAGATATAATGGCATCCAGGTTCAACAAGAAACTAGACAGGTTCGTGTCTCGAGCGAGGGACCCTATGGCCTGCGGAACCGATGCGTTGGTTTGCCCTTGGCATCAATTCAAACATCTAAATGCCGTCCCTCCGCTACAGTTACTTCCTCGCCTGTTGCGCAGGATCAGAGTGGAGCACAAGCCAGTCATTCTAGTAGCTCCAGCTTGGCCCCGGAGGACATGGTACTCACTAGTCCTGAAGATGGCAGTGGGAGACCCTTGGACTCTTCCTCTACGACCAGACCTACTCTCACAAGGCCCGATCCTCCACCCTACATTACAGCGTCTAAATTTGACGGCCTGGAGGCTGAATCCCTGATTCTCAGGGGTAGAGGTCTGTCTAGGCAGGTAATTCCTACCCTGATTAGGGCTAGAAAGCCGGCCTCCAGGGTGATTTATTACAGGGTGTGGAGGAACTACGTAGGCTGGTGTGAATCCAAAAGATGGAATTCCCGCAAATATACCATTGATAGGGTGTTAAGTTTTCTCCAGCTAGGAGTGGATAAAGGCCTGGCATTAAGCACAATCAAGGGACAGATTTCAGCTCTGTCAGTGTGGTTTCAGAGGCCGCTGGCCACCCACTCGCTGGTAAAGACCTTCATACAGGGGGTCTTGCGTATTAATCCTCCTGTCAAGTCACCAATTTGTCCATGGGACTTAAATCTTGTCCTGTCCACTCTACAGAAACAACCCTTTGAGCCGTTGGCTGAGATTCCTTTAGTTTTACTGACAAGAAAGTTGGTATTCTTGGTCGCCATAGTTTCGGCCAGGAGAGTGTCAGAGTTGGCAGCCTTATCGTGTAAGGAACCATATCTCGTTCTACATAAGGACAGGGCAGTTCTCCGGCCCCATCCTTCCTTTCTACCAAAGGTTATATCCAATTTTCACTTGAACCAGGATTTGGTACTTCCATCCTTCTTTCCGAAACCCACATCTAGAAAGAAGGGGTTGCTGCATACCTTGGATATTGTCCGGGCCATGAAGGCCTATCTTAAAGCTACAGAAAAGATCCGGAAAACAGATGTGTTGTTCGTTCTACCAGATGGCCCCAAGAAGGGGCAGGCAGCTGCAAAATCCACCATCTCGAGATGGATTAGACAATTAATCATTCAGGCCTACGGTTTGAAGAGGTTGCCTCCTCCTTTGTCGGTAAAAGCCCATTCTACCAGGGCCATGGGCGCCTCCTGGGCAGCACACCATCAGATCTCTATGGCTCAGATATGCAAGGCGGCGACGTGGTCATCAGTCCACACGTTTACAAGGTTTTATCAACTAGACGTGAGAAGGAATGCGGATTCAGCCTTTGGGCAGGCAGTACTACAGGCCGCGGTTTAAGATCCTCGGGATCAGGGGCACCCTTGGTTGTAAAAGAAAAAAAAAAAAAAAAAAAGTTTTTTCTTGACTAAGTTGGATTTATTATTATTATTTGAGTATACCTCTAAATTAAATCTCTTTTGAGAAGATGTCTCCCTCCCCTCATTAAAGCATTGCTTTCGGACATCCCATATAGTAATGAATATGCCGCTCTGGGTCCCGTGATGTACGAGAAAGAAAAAGGGATTTTTAAATACAGCTTACCTGTAAAATCCTTTTCTTGGAGTACATCACGGGACACAGAGCTCCCACCCCTCTTTTGGGGAACATTTTGGGAGGCATACTGCTTGCTACAAAACTGAGGGACTCCCTCTAGGGGAGGGGGTTATATAGGGAGGGGACTTCCTGTTTGAGATTGCCAGTGTCCACACCTGAAGGTACTCCATATAACCCATATAGTAATGAATATGCCGCTCTGTGTCCCGTGATGTACTCCAAGAAAAGGATTTTACAGGTAAGCTGTATTTAAAAATCCCTTTACTTTAAATTGTATATAGATTATTGCAGCATGTGGTGATTTGAGGACAACTGACAGTTATTAGTATTCATAGTGTACTATGGTGCAGTGTGTTGTTGCTGTGAGGTAAACAGTATTTATGTATGGGGGCCCCTCCCTTTTATGGGAGGAACATCCCAGAAATGGTCACATGGCACTTTTAGATCCATTGAAATTGTGATGAGACTAGCAGTTGAATTTTGCTCGGAGAAAGAGGATCTGTCCCTCAAAGCAAGTCAGCTTTTGCATCTGTGCTTGAGTGATGCCTACAGTAGGTCTTTGTATGGGACTTCCACATCTCGACCTTGATGTCAGCACTTGGGTTTTACTGGATTCAAAGCTTTTAGACATATGGCCTTTTGTGAGTGTTTTTTGCACTTTGTTTTTTTAATAAACGATTTGATATTAATGCACTCTTTGTGCCTTTTTTTTTTTTTTGTCATCCACTGAACCACGTCAATTGGAGGATCCAAATTTGATTCTGATTGATAGTTGCGTAGAATACACAGTGGTTGATTTACTAAAGGGAAATCCACTTGTAAGTGCAGTCGCTGTAGATCGTTGTAGATCTGAGGGGAAGCTCTGAAATTAGTGGAAGCTCTGCTGATTTTATCATCCAATCATGTGCAAGCAAAAATGCTGTTTTTAATTTTTCTTGCATGTCTCCCTTAAATCTACAGCGACTGCAGTGCAAAGTGGATTTGCCTTTCATACATGACCCCCACAGTGTTCCTTTTTCAGTTTAATCAATCAGATGCACATTACCTGTGTGGGTGCCACACATTGGGGAGGGGGGGGGTCATCCCAGTGCGCCCATCCTCCCCTCCCGGTCGCCGTAACAAGGTTCCTCCTCCTATAATACACACCGGCGACACTGGCATTGTTCTGCCTATCACTGAACTCCTAGGAGGCGGGGACCTTGTTACAGGAGCCACTGGAGGAGGAGGGCATAGGGAGAGGAGGACAGGCGCACTGGGATGACAATCCCCCCCCCCTCCCCCCCATGTGCGGCACCCGATGGCTGTTAACGGTAACAACGTTCCTGCAGTGAGAAAACTGCAGGAACATCTTTCCTGCAGGACTTAAGCCCTGATTTTATTGGCACAAACTGTAAAATGCTTTCTTGATCGTACATCACGGGACACAGAGCGCATAGTCATTACATATGGGTTATATGGGTACCTTCAGGTGTGGACACTGGTGTAATCAACTTCACAGGAAGTTCCTCCCTATATAACCCCCTCCCACTGAGAGTGCTTTAGTTTTTTCGCCAGTGTCTTAGGTGTTGGTCACGTCTAGCTGTCCCTCGGAGGTCTCGGGACCCAGGATAGCTAGCCGGATCCGTCCGAAGTGCTTCAGAGCCAAGATGTACGGTACCCGGGCCCTGCTGGAGTGGGGTTTTGCCTATAATGCCTCTCCTTGGAGGGCTGGATTCTGGGCTCCAGTGCCTTAGTCTCTTCCAAGAACTAAACGCTACTGATGCCAGGATGCTATATAGGTCCAGGGGTGTGGGTTCCTTAACACAGGACCCCGGTCCCTGAAGGTCCAAGACAATACCCACGGAGATGGGGGAAGGCTGGGCCTCTTGCATTTTGCAATACCCTGCGGCGTGGAGCAGGTAAGAGGGAACCTGCGGGACTTGGTTCGACAGTAGGTATCCCCCTGGGGGTTCTGGGTTTGCTAACAGTATGCTGGGGCATCAGCCACTATCTCCACTATGTCTGTTGAGGCAGGATGGGATTCTAATGTTTACCCAGATAATATGTAAATATATGTATACTTGTGTAAGTTATATATTTTCTACTCACCCCAGGTCTGCCTGTTAACACTGATACTGCAACCCCACATGTTTTAAAGAGGAAATTGCTGGTAAAAAACTCCTGTTTCTTAGGAAGCCCATGGGGACAGCTTCCTCGCTGTGTGTGCACTACAATAAGATTAGTGCTTACCTGGTGTCTGTTGGTGCTGCATAACGCTGGTCCATGTTGTTCCTCTGCTCTGCTACCTCCATGTGGTTTCAGCGTGGTGCGCGCGATCGTGCGCGCGTGTGTGCGCGCGCATACGCGCGCGCGTGCACGCCGCCTTTTATAGCGTCGGCGTGCGTCGGGGGGGGCGGGCCAGCAGCGTCAGGGTCTGTATAAAGGAGAAACTTTTCTCTGGCTGGTCTTTCCCTCCTGGAGGCAGAGGAAGAAAGGATACAGAGCGTGCAGCTGGGTCTTTTGGCCACACAGGGACACCTAGTGGCGGTTTTGTGGATCTTCAGGTCTAGGACTTAGGTCCACTATTGACCAGAAAAAGAAAAAAAAAAAAAAAAAAAGTTTTTTTGCTTAAAGGGACTCAGCCTTAGATCCAGCAGTATCTGAGTCTACCTTGGACTCCGGCTAACGGGCATTGGTGTGTCAATACTCACAGGTTTCCTCGGTATTGCCACCTCCCAGGCGGGTAAAAAAAATAAAATAAAAATTTTTTGAAAAAAAAAAAAGAGAAATATAAAAGAAAAAGAGAGAAATTAGTTCTTTTTCATTTTTCTCATACCTGCCCTCATATTGGTTACTCCTAGCTGCAACAGTCAGGTGTTGGCTATAGGGGTGACCCAAGGTTGTACAATGGCTCCAAAGGGATCTGGACCAGCCAAGGCTGCTAAAGGTGCCAAAAAGCAAAAGGGGTCTCCATCAGGGTCAGAGGATTTGGGCCAGGCTTCTACGGCCCCACCCTCGCCAGTCAGGACACCGAGTGGCATAGTACAAGAGCCATTGGGGGTGCTGGGGGCAGAGGCGGCCCCCGATCCACCCATTCCCGTTTACGTGACGGAAGAAATGCTAGCAGCCACCATGTGTGGGCTAGAGAAAAGGTTAACTGCGTTACTTTCCCGTCCTTGCCCAAGTAGCAAGCGGGCTAGATCCCCCTCACCCAGTGTGGGGTTTTCAGATGCGGAGGTCTCCTCTTCAGAGGAACGGGACCCACAAGGGGATCAGGCAGACCCAAGTCCCGACGGTTCAGACAGGGAAAATTCCACTATAGATGAATATTTTTCGGCCTCTCAAGCGGAGGGCCTGTGGATCCAGTCTTTGACAGATATGGTTCGCACTGCCTTTAAACTTCCAGTGCCAGAACTAGTAGCCCCGGAGGTATCCTCATTGGGGTCTTTAAAGGCTCCATTAACTGGTGCATCTTTTCCAATGCACCCCCTTCTGCGGAACGTGATTTACCAGGATTGGGCTCGACCTGATAGAATCTTTGTCCCTCCTAAAAGATTCTCTATTCTCTACCCTATGGAAGAGGAATATGTAAAGAAATGGGCTCTCCCTACAGTGGACGCAGCCATTTCCTGCGTGAATAAATCCCTGACTTGTCCGGTTGAAAATGTCCATATGTTCAAGGATCCGGTCGACAAGAAATTCGAGACCCTACTGAAAGCAGCTTTCACCTCAGTAGGTGCCATGGTTCAGCCAGCAGTAGCAGCCATTGGTGTTTGTCAGGCCCTGAAGGATCAGGCAAAACATATATTAAAGGACATGCCGGCTCAGCATACTCATGAATTAGCAGAATTCCCTAGGGCTCTCTGCTTTGCAGTAGATGCTATTAAGGACTCCATCCAACAGGCATCCCGTGCATCTCTACTGATGGTTCACATGCGTCGTCTTTTGTGGCTAAAGAACTGGTCAGCAGAGGCACCCTGCAAAAAGCTTTTAGCAGGGTTTCCCTTTCATGGGGGAAGACTATTCGGGGAAGACCTAGATAAATATATCCACACCATATCAAGTGGAAAATGTACTTCCTTACCGGTCAAGAAAAGACCGCGTGGGCCCACGTTTAAACGACAGGCCATTGCAGGCTCGGCCCCTTCGACTTCCCGTCAGTATCGACGGCCTCCCGGGCGGTCAGCAGTTAATAGCCGCCCACAGGGTCAAGCCGCGGCAAACAAGAGGCCCTGGTCTCGCAAGCCGGCTAAACCAGTCATCAAATCAGATTCATGAAGGGGCGCCCCCACTCTCTTGGGTGGGGGGAAGACTTCAGTTTTTCTCCGAAGTCTGGAAGGCCAGAATTCCCGACTCTTGGGTTCGGTCCGTAGTAGCCTCAGGCTACAAACTAGAGTTTCGAGAAATCCCCCCTCCTCATTTTCAGGGGTCAAGTCTTCCAAGCGACCCGTTAAAGAGGGCCTCTCTCGTAAAGGCGTTGGATCGCCTCTTGCTCCAAGGAGTAATTGTAGAAGTACCAACCCAAGAAAGGGGTCTGGGATTCTACTCCAACCTTTTTGTTATACCAAAACCAAATGGCGACGTCAGGCCTATATTAGACCTCAAACGCCTAAATCGCTTTCTAAGGATTCAGACCTTTCGTATGGACTCCATACGTTCAGTGACAGCCAGCCTACATCAGGGCGACTTTCTAGCATCTATAGACATAAAGGATGCATATCTGCATGTGCCGGTTTACCCAGCACATCACAAGTTTCTTTGTTTTACGATAAACCAAAGTCATTACCAGTTCGTAGCCCTCCCTTTCGGGTTGGCAACAGCTCCACGGGTATTCACAAAGGTGTTAGCCCCGGTACTAGCCGTCCTAAGGACAGAAGGCATCTTGGTCCTAGCATACCTGGACGATCTCCTGGTTATCGACAGTTCAGCTTCCAACCTCAATCATGCAGTAGTCCGCACAGTGCGGCATCTAGAAGAGTTCGGGTGGATTGTGAACCAAGAAAAATCAAGGTTACAACCCACAAGACAGTTGGAATATCTAGGCTTTCGGTTAGATACAGAATGCCAGAGGGTATTTTTACCTCAAGAGAAGATCAGGTCGTTGATTCAAACGATTCAAATAGTCTTGGGCAAAAAGAAGCCGACTATTCGCCTATGCATGCGACTGCTGGGGAAGATGGTGGCCGCCTTCGAAGCAGCGCCCTACGCCCAGATCCATACCAGAATTCTGCAAGCAGCTATTCTCTCTGCTTGGAACAAGTCCATACAGGCATTAGACCGACCATTAGTTCTTTCTCCAGAAGTCAGGCACAGCCTGTACTGGTGGCTGATCCCTCAAAAATTATCAAAAGGGAAAACCTTTTGCCCCATCTCGTGGAAAATAGTAACCACAGATGCCAGCCTAACAGGTTGGGGGGCAATCTTAGGAAAACGGACCCAGCAGGGACAGTGGTCAGAGGCAGAAAGTCTGCTTCCCATCAATGTCCTAGAGATCAGAGCTGTTCGGTTGGCCCTGGTCGCCTGGACTCTCCCCCTGCAGGGTCTGCCAGTAAGGATACAGTCCGACAATGCCACGGCGGTGGCATACATAAACCACCAGGGGGGCACAAAGAGCCTGGCGGCTCAAAGGGAAGTAAACCTAATTTTTGCATGGGCCGAAGCCCATGTACCCTGCATCTCAGCAGTGTTCATCCCAGGGATAGACAATTCTCAAGCAGATTTTTTGAGTCGTCAACAGTTACTCCCGGGAGAGTGGTCTCTTCACCCCCAGGTATTCCAAGAGATTTGCCAAAGATTCGGAGTTCCCGATGTGGACATCATGGCAACAAGATTCAACAAAAAATTGGACAAATTCGTATCCCGAGCCAGGGACCCCTCGGCCTACGGGACCGATGCGTTGGTTTGCCCCTGGCACCAGTTTTCTCTCCTGTATGCGTTCCCTCCACTACAGATGATTCCCCGCCTTCTACGAAGGATCAGGGTGGAGCGCAGGCCGGTGATCCTGGTGGCCCCAGCCTGGCCCAGAAGGGCTTGGTACGCACTCATCGTGAGGATGTCAGTAAGGGCACCGTGGCCACTCCCCCTGCGCCCAGATCTGCTGTCTCAGGGCCCGATCTACCACCCTGCTTCACAGCAGCTAAATTTGATGGCTTGGCGGCTGAATCTCTAATTCTTAAGGGCAGAGGCCTCTCTGCCCAAGTCATATCTACGTTAATTCAAGCTAGAAAGCCAGTCTCTAGAAATATCTATTACAGAGTCTGGAGAACCTATGTGGAGTGGTGCGAGTCTCAAGGAGGGCATCCTCGCAAGTTTTTTATTGACAGGATCTTGCGATTCCTCCAGGTTGGCGTTGACAAGGGGTTGGCTCTTAGTACTCTAAAGGGGCAGGTGTCTGCCTTATCGATATGGTTTCAAAGGCCTTTGGCCACACATTCGCTTGTGAAAACCTTTTTGCAGGGGGTCTTGCATGTAAATCCCCCTATTAGAGCTCCCCTCTGCCCCTGGAATTTAAATCTGGTCTTGTCAGCTTTACAAAAGCAGCCGTTTGAACCTCTGGCATAAATCCCTCTTGTGCTGCTAATCCGAAAGTTGGTTTTCTTGGTGGCTATGGCTTCGGCCAGAAGGGTCTCCGAGCTGGCAGCCTTGTCTTGCAGGGAACCGTACCTTATTCTGCATAAGGACAGAGTGGTTCTGCGGCCTCAGCCTTCTTTCCTTCCTAAGGTCATATCCAGTTTTCACTTGAATCAGGACCTAGTCCTACCATCCTTCTTTCCTACTCCCCAGTCCAGAGAGGAAAGATTGCTTCATACTTTGGATGTAGTCCGAGCCATGAGACTTTATCTCAAGGCTACAGAAAAGATTCGGAAAACAGATGTGCTTTTCATTCTTCCGGATGGCCCCAAGAAGGGTCAGCCGGCTGCCAAGTCTTCCTTGGCTAGGTGGATTAAGCAGCTGATTTTTCAGGCCTATGGTCTGAAGCGCGTTCCACCGCCCTTATCAGTTAAGGCCCATTCTACGAGGGCCATGAGTGCCTCTTGGGCGGCACACCATCAGATCTCTATGGCACAGGTTTGCAGAGCGGCAACCTGGTCTTCCGTACATACGTTTACTAAATTTTATAAGTTGGACGTCACAAAGGCTGCGGACGCAGCATTTGGGCAGGCGGTCCTACGGGCAGCAGTATAGAATCCTCTGGCCCGGTTCACGCCCCCTTTTTTCTGTTGGTGGAGCTATTTTACCTCCTGATATAGTTTCTGTTTGGCTATTTTTGGCCTTACGGTCTCCCTCCCTTCATGGAGCATTGCTTTGGGACATCCCATATGTAATGACTATGCGCTCTGTGTCCCGTGATGTACGATCAAGAAAAAGGGATTTTTAATAATAGCTTACCTGTAAAATCCTTTTCTTGGAGTACATCACGGGACACAGAGCTCCCACCCCTCTTTTTGGGAACATTGTGTAACCTCAGAGAAATTGCTTGCTACAAAACTAAAGCACTCTCAGTGGGAGGGGGTTATATAGGGAGGAACTTCCTGTGAAGTTGATTACACCAGTGTCCACACCTGAAGGTACCCATATAACCCATATGTAATGACTATGCGCTCTGTGTCCCGTGATGTACTCCAAGAAAAGGATTTTACAGGTAAGCTGTTATTAAAAATCCCTTTTTTAGGGCACATATTGAACCGAGTAGGAACCATTTAAATTTTGTAGTAACTACTGCACATTTCTATGTCTTTAATTCCACATTACGTTTCTGGGCTGTTGGTTATTTATCTCTGTTTATATGCTTCAAATCTAGCAAGATCAGTTGCTGAATGAATAGGGCAATCTCAACAACCTACAAGCATTAGATGGTGGACAGCCCTTCATGTACAATCTGGCCGTTGTAGGATAGATCTAATCTACAACTATGATTGTTGACATTAAGTAAAACTACCTAGAGAAAACTTTGGCAGAGCATTTCTGTCACAGTCAGGGAAGGCCAACAAATCTATGCATGTTTCCCAAACCAAATTTAATTGGCTGGATTAGACATCTGTAGTTATCTCAGGCCTCTTAGGCCGCTAGCGGCCGAATACCGCGATAAATACGATGGTATAGCAGCGCTAAAAATCGCGCTGCTATACCGCCACCGCGGCTCGCGCTGCAATGTGAAAGCAGCCTAAGAGGCCTGAGATAACTACAGATGTCTAATCCAGCCAATTAAATTTGGTTTGGGAAACATGCATAGATTTGTTGGCCCTCCCTGACTGTGACAGAAATGCTCTGCCAAAGTTTTCTCAGGGGTCAAGTCAAGTTGGTAGAGATGGATTTTATTGGTTGACCATTGCTGAGCTTTCCTCAAGAGATGGACCAGGCTAGGTAGTTTTACTTAGGCCCCTTTCACATTGAGGCGTGGAGCCGCGGTGACGGTATAGCCACGCTATTTGTAGCGCCGCTATACCGTCGTGTTTTCCGCGATATTCGGGCGCTAGCGGTGAGGTTTTAACCCCCGCTAGCAGCCGAAAAAGGGTTAATACCCTTAAGGGTTAATACCGTTGCGTTGCGGGCGGTATTACCACGCTATTATCGCGGTTTCCTATTGATTCCAGTGGGAAGGCGCGCTATAGGAGCGGTGAACACACCGCTCCTATACCGCGGTAAAGATGCGGCTAGCAGGACTTTTGGAGCGTTCCTGCCAGCGCACCGCTTCAGTGTGAAAGCCTTCGGGCTTTCACATTGAACACTACAGGGCATGATTTTTCATGCGGTATAGCAGCGCTATTTTTAGCGCTGTACCGCATGAAAAACGCCTCAATGTGAAAGGGGCCTTAATGTCAACAATCATAGTAGAGGCGCATTTCGAGCTGTATTACCGCGGTTTCCCATTGATTTCTGCGGCTAGCAGGACTTTTGGAGCGGTCCTGCTAGCGCACCGCTTTAGTGTGAAAGCCTTCGGGCTTTCATATTGAAGACTACAGAGCAGGTTTTTTTCATGCGGTATAGCAGCGCTATTTTTATCGCTGTACCGCGAGAAAAATGCCTCAATGTGAAAGGGGCCTTAGAGTCTAGATGTCAATGAGGACCACACTTCTAATTTGCCTGTTTTGTGCTTTGAAGACCTCAAAACAGGGACTACTCAGATAAGGCTTGTTTTAGTAAAGACAGTGAGATGACTGTACTTATTTATGAGAGCGGTGGAAGCATTAATAGGTTCTTATTCGAGAGTTCTCGCCTGTACCTTTTTTTTTAATGTTCATTGCTCTTACTATGCCTGGACCAATTTGATCTGCCTGTAGTTGTATTTTACAATCAGTAAATCGGGAGTAGCTGACAATATTTTTAGGCTCTGTTCACATCTAGGTGGTTTTGGGAATTTTTCTGCTATAATGCTGCGTACACACAACCATTTTTCATGACGTGAAAAAAGCCATTTTTTTTAATGTCATTAATGTCATTGTGTGTGGGCTCCAGAGCATTTTTCTCGACGTAAAAAATGTGCATTAAAAATTTAAAACGTGCTCTAAATTTTCACGTCGTCGTTTTTTAAGTCGTGAAAAATGATCTGGAGCCCACACACAATGACATTAATGACATTAAAAAAAAATGGCGTTTTACCGATGGGGGAAAAAAACACGCATGCTCAGAAGCAAGTTATGAGACAGGAGCACTCGTTCTTGTAAAACTAGCGTTTGTAATGGAGATATCACATTCATCACGCTGTAACAGGCTGAAAAGCGCGAATCGTCTCCCACCAAACTTTTACTAACGCAAAATCAGCAAGAGCAGCCCAAAGGGTGGTGCTATCTGAATGGAACTTCCCCATTTTAGTGCCGTCGTATGTGTTGTACGTCACTGCGCTTTGCTCGAGCATTTTTTTTTCACGATCGTGTATATGCAAGGCAGGCTTGACAAGAATCACATTGAGAAAAACGTTGTTTTTTCTAGGACAAGAAAAACGGCCGTGTTTATGCAGCATAAGCTTTAGCTTTAAAAACGCCCAACAAAACAAATACCATTAATTTGGGACAATGGCCCCTGTTCACATCTGAGTGTTTTGTCTCCTAAAGCAAAATGACCATTGCTCAAAAAAGTACATCAGTTCATTGGTGACATTTGAACTTCAAAACACCTGTTCAAAAACGCTTAAAAAAAGCCAGAAAAACGCCTGTAAAATAGCAACGCCTAGATGTGAACGAAGCCTTAAAGCGAAGCTCCACCCAAAAGTACTTCCGCTTATTTGTTCCCTCACCCCCACATTTGGCAATTTTCGAGGGGGGGAGCGGATACCTGTCTCTGATAGGTATCCTGTTCCCACTTCCGGGAGTCTCGGCCATGGCGCATTACATCCACGCTCAGCTCCCTCCTCCTTCCTCTGCCGTCGGGCCAGTAGGAGAGTGCAGCTGGTGCCTCACACATGCTCATTAGAGACCCTGTGAGGCCGTAATGCAGCACTGCCAGGTTCCCTTACTGGCAATGGCGGCGGCAGCAGCCGCCGACAGCTGATGGAAACATCAGTTGGGGTGCCGACATGGCTGGACTCCAGGACTGGTAAATGTTCTATTATTAAAAGTCAGAAGCTGCAGTATGTGTAGCTGCTGGCTTGTGATTTTTGCAGCGGTGGGCAGACCTCTGCTTTAAAAGAAATGTTGCAATTTATTTACTTTCTAGCCATTTTGAAGCACTGCCAAGTGTATTTGTTGTTATATCAAACTGAATCTTGATGATTTTATCTTTTTAAATATGTCATTATCTCTTTCAGTATACGTTGTAGCTCTGTTTTTTTCTTTGAGTCAACAAATGACAAGTGATCGGATAAACTTTTACACGCCTCCAACACAGAATGGCAGCTTGTGGTAAGTTCATTTTGTGCAGTCCGTTCATTTTCATAGTTAGCCGTTTTATTTTCCTCTAATCATAAATTTTTTTTAATAACTACACTTAAGGCCTTTTTAATTTAAAGTGCATGTGTAGTCAGAACCTTTTTTATTTTCATTGTAGTTTTGGATGGAGTAGGGCGAGATTAGAATGCTAACCCTAATCTATTCTGTTGGATGGATTCACCCTTTATATTTGTCCTGTGAACTCTGTCATCAAGGCAAAAAGTGATGGTTTATCCAAAATATTATAGTTGTCACCAGAACAAGAGGTGGGAACATTTATTTTATGGGAACACCTGTTCAGGTGACAGTTGCCTAAAGCCTGCTACAGACTATCAGTTTTTTTTTTTTCATTTATCCCAGTGGGCTGAATGAAAAGAAAAATTGAAGAGCTTGTACAATCCGATGTATTAAAGGTATTTGTGTGGAAAATCTCGCGCCAATGTGGGGGAGGGGTGAGAAAATTAAAATAGAAAAGCTGCTCCCTGGATAAAACAATGGGTTGAATTATAACAATTGTGTGCGTGGAATAGGGGCGCTAAAAGAAAATTGAATAAATAGGTGAATAAATACAACCTATCCCAATATAAACATAAATCCTTATTGCAAATTATTTAAAAAATGTGCAATTTACATATAAAGTCAATGGTAATGACAACACCTGCAGTGGAATAGTGTGCAATTACATATAAATAAAATGTTGTTCAACAATATACAATATACAGTGAGATGTATAGTGACCATAAATAATATTAAAGTGCTCCGTGCTCAAAATCCTTGTGGTAGGTTCCACCTTCACCAATAAGACACCTCAAGTGGGGATGGATGGCTCCTTACCAGATGATGTTGACCTAAACTAAGGTCAATAGAGCTTGGGTAACAACACCTTTCACATGGGGATTCCAATGTAGTTTGACGAGTATTGCAGATGTCATAAAGAAAAAGGAAGAACAGCTCCCATAGTGTAAAACTATTTATTAAGATGTAAAATAGCAAAAACACAGTGCCAAGTGGCCTCTTACTTGGATAAGTGCCCGTATCCCGGCACTGAGGCTGTAAGCTTGTAAGTCTCAGTGCCGGGATACGGGCACTTATCCAAGTAAGAGGCCACTTGGCACTGTGTTTTTGCTATTTTACATCTTAATAAATAGTTTTACACTATGGGAGCTGTTCTTCCTTTTTCTTTATGACATCTGCAATACTCGTCAAACTACATTGGAATCCCCATGTGAAAGGTGTTGTTACCCAAGCTCTATTGACCTTAGTTTAGGTCAACATCATCTGGTAAGGAGCCATCCATCCCCACTTGAGGTGTCCTATTGGTGAAGGTGGAACCTACCACAAGGATTTTGAGCACGGAGCACTTTAATATTATTTATGGTCACTATACATCTCACTGTATATTGTATATTGTTGAACAACATTTTATTTATATGTAATTGCACACTATTCCACTGCAGGTGTTGTCATTACCATTGACTTTATATGTAAATTGCACATTTTTTAAATAATTTGCAATAAGGATTTATGTTTATATTGGGATAGGTTGTATTTATTCACCTATTTATTCAATTTTCTTTTAGCGCCCCTATTCCACGCACACAATCCGATGTATTACATAAAATAAAATTACATAAAAATGCAAAAAAAAATAAAAATGGTTTACTTACCAGAAATGGCGGTTGCTAGCCGATCTTCCTAATCTGCCTCTTCCTAGTCCGCGGCTGGTTGTCCTCCTTATGTTGTCCTCTGCGGAATGGGGTGCGCTGCCTTCTGAGAACTGTGTGTATCCCAGAGGACAGCCACCCATTCATAAAGAGCCGCACGAATCGTGCATGCGCAATAGGAAACAGACAGTGAAGCCGCAAGGCTGCATTGCCTGTTTCCCTTAGTGAGGAAGACACCGTCACCGTCAGGGCCTGCCACGATCGAGGGATCGGCCTCGGGGGGGGGGGGGGGGGGGGCGACATCGCGGGCACCTAGGACAGGTAAGTGTCCTTATTAAAAGTCAACAGCTACAGTGTTTTGTAGCTGCTGACTTTAAAAAAAAAAATAATTGTGGCTGCACCTCCGTTTTTAATATAGCAATCTTCCCACTCAGCTATTGTGTTCTGACAGGGGGGACATCGATGGATCGATTGATTGGATGCCGATTGGCAGATCTTTTTCAGTCACACCCCTTCGCTAGAAGTCGGACGTTCAGTCGGCCTTTTGTCGGACTGGCTTCTATACACATAGGCCAAAAGTCGGAGGGTTTCTATTGAACAGGCTGATATCACCACCTCATAATCGGCTCATGTGTGGGGCTTAAGAGAAGAATTCTCTTAATTTTATAGAGATTTTCTCTAATTTCAAGTCAAGTGAAACCACCTTAACTGGACACAAACAGCAAAGTATAAACTGAAATGTTTTTAAAATTATATTAAATAAAAATTGGACCCTAGATGAAGATTCCTCACTGCAGAAAGAATGTACCCCCATTTAAAACCATTTTAAAGAAGATAATCTAAGAAAAGTAATAGATAGGCAGATCGCTCCCTACAAAATGTTTCCAGCAGTAAATCTTTTTTTGCATTTCTGAACATATTGGGCCAGATTCAGAAAGACTTGCGCTGGAGTATATCGATATGCGCCGCGTAACTGTCAAGATGCGCCGTAGTATCTATGCGGCCGTACCCACCAAACTAGATGCGACAGAAAACTTTTTCCGACCGGCTTAACTTTCCTTCGCCAGAGTATCGTAAGCGCATATTTTCGCTTGGCGCATCCGTCGCGCCTATTGATTTCCCATTCAAATATGCAAATGAGGGAGATTTCCCGATTCGCAAACGGATTAGCACCAGACGCTGGCTACATGCGCCGCGCATATGTCGTCCGTCTGTCGCAAAGTTATTCCTACAAATAGCTGCTTTATCTTTACTCCTGACGGCCACAGGTACGCAAGAGAGCAGCTACAGCAGCAGCGTTACCGACGAAAATAGCAAGCTGAACAACCACACTTGCAAGGACAACACCTCTGTGTGCCAACATGCCAGGGGCAGTCGTGGTCCTAGCACTACTAATGGGTCCCCCGGTATGGAGGAGGCGGACACGTGAGAGGATATAACGCACGCGCATGAGCCTCTTTGGCATGGGTGATGAGGAGGTGTATCGCCTCTTCAGATTCAGCCCAGATGCAATCCTTGAACTAACCACAACCCTGCAGGATGACATCACCAGCAAGACACACTGCTCACAAGCAGTGCAGCCACTGGTGAAGGTACTGGCAACACTTCATTTCCTTGCAAGTGGATCATTCCAGCGTACAAGTGGAGTGGTGGCTGGGATGTCACAATCCTCCATGAGCAGATGTGTGCACCAGGTTGTCCCCGCAATCCTCAGACGCATGTCCCACCACATCATCAGACCCACCACTGAGGAGCTGCGGCTGAAGGCAATGACAGATTTCTACAGCATTACCAGATTCCCACGCACCGTGGGGGCCATTGATTGCACACATGTGGCACTCCAGCCCCCCAGTGCCACAGAGCACATATACCGTAATCGGATGCATTGGCATTCCATCAACGTACAGGTGATAGCCGATGCCCAATGCCTCATATGGCACGTCCGTGCCAAACACCCCGGATCCAGCCATGACAGCTACATCTACAATCAGAGCCCCATCCCAATGGAATTCGAACAGAACATGTATGGGGACCGCTGGCTGGTTGGTGAGTAACATGGGTGGCAGGCATGACATCACAAGGGGCACATGCATGACTAACATCCTCCTGTCTTTTCCCTTACAGGTGACTCTGCATATGCACTGGGACCCCATCTAATGACTCCTTTCCGGAACCCCCAAACCAGAGGAGAGAGAAGATACAATGCCGCACATATCAAAACTCGTGCAGTGGTGGAGCAAACATTTGGGCTCCTGAAGTCCCATTTCCGCTGCCTGGATAAGTCTGGGGGGGGCCCTCTTGTATTCCCCTACCTTTGTGTGTCAGATCATCGGTGCATGTTGCATTCTGCACAACTTTGCCATGAGAAAGGGCCTGCAGATTGACATACGTGATGACCTGACCCCCCCAACCAGACAGCCCCCCCCCTGCCAGAGGAGACCCATTCAGCTGATGGAAGAGCAGTCAGGAGGGTCCTCGCCGTAGGCATCTTTGGACACTAAACAAAAACATTGATCACATGGACAATGCACGCATGCACACCACTGGGGTCCCTAGATCACACACACCACATCCACATCGCATTGGATTAGCCCAAGTCCAACATGCAGGACTTGGGAGCAGCAACGCCGCGTCAAGGCCCCAATGGTGTCGCTGTCCATTCAAACGTCATTCACACAGCCGTGGGGATAACTTCTCCCCAACGGCCGAGGGTGACACCCCTTACTGGCAGGAGTGCCACCCCCTCACATTCACACACCATTCACACTGTCCCCTGCACTACTGACCGTGTGCAGTTAAACTCAAAATAAAAAGCTCATAACCTGAGCAACATTTAAAAAAAAAAAAAAAAAATCATAACCTGAGCAACATTAAAAAAAAAAAATAAACTCATAACCTGAGCCGATAATAAAAATAAAAATAAAAAATCCAAAAAGCCAAAGCCCTCACCTGGGCTGACGGGGGCTCCTTCTGGTGGGCCCTCTCTGGCTCCTTAGCTGCCTGGAGGGAGTGGGTGGGGGGGCTTCTGGAGGTGGCTGATCCCCGGGTGGGCCACTCCTGGCAGGTGTGGCCTGCATGCCCTCCAAGGCCATGGCTATCCGCCTGGCCTGGTCCCTTGCCATCTGGTCATGGACCACATCAGACACCCCCCTGGTCTTCCGGGTGGCCTTCCTGGGGCCAGGAGATGGTAGTCCCCGGGGGGATGGAGTCGCCCTTGAGGGGCTTCCTAGGATGGGGGAGGGGATTTGAGAGGGCCCTGCTGAAGGGGAGGACTCCTCCAAAAATAAAACAAACTCCTGCTCGGGGACAACAGGCTCCTCCTCAACCACCTCAGCAGGTGAGGTGTGGGCACTCCCCTCCACCTCGGTGTCTTCACCACCCAGGGGGTCGGGCTCAGGATGCCGTTGGGGGGATGGGGTGGACTGGCCGCCGGCAGATGATGGCCCAGCTCTGTCATCTGTGGATGACACAAAGCAGACACATGTTGGTGGTCCCACACACTTGGCACATGTACCCCCCCCCCCACATGCAACACACCAAATAGGGGATAAAAAACACTTACCTGTCCTGGAGCCTTCCTCCACGGAATCATATCCCGGTACCCCCTCCAACTGCTCCCTCTCCAGGCAGCGGGCGACCACCTCCTCCTCCGTGGTTAGGCTGACCGCACATGAGGGTCCACCACCCGTGCCCCTATCATGCCTCCTGATGGTGGCCACCTTGCCCCGGACTTTGTGCCTCAAATCATTGACCCTGCCAGGAATGCTCTCCAGGATGGCCTGCTTCCTATCCTGGCTGGTCTTCCGACTTTTCCTGCCATGGAGGAAGTCATTTTAGGTCTCCATAGCGGAGATCACTACAGACAGCTCCTGGGCATTGAAGTTGAGGTTTCTCCTCTCTTTGCGGGGAACGGGAGCAGCCATCGCACAGCAAAAGTTACTTCCCTGGGGTGGGGGGAACCAGATATACTTTTGCGCCGGAAAGGCGCATCTGCGGCCGCTTTTATACGCGCAACGGAACACATTGCGCTGCCGTTTTCCATGAAGTGGTGCCGACGGAAGTTGTAAGCATGCGCACAGGGGAGCGAGTGGAGCGCTCCCTCACTGCGCATGCCCCGTGGATGATTCGCTGAACGTAAGTCTCTGCATTTACATATGATCACACCCACTTCCACTTGCGTCGGGTTGCGCCAGCACATTTTCGTTACTGCGCCGCAAAGTAACGAACATGTGCTTGGTGAATACTGTACTTGACTCACTAGTTCGCGTCAGCATAATGTATATGCGCTGCGCTAGGCTGGATAAAATATGCACGCATCTACCTGAATCTGGCCCATTTTATTTATCCAGTTGCATCATTTGCATCTGTATTGGACCGTGAGTGTATTTCTACCCCTTGGAGCAACAGTAAAAGTATACAGTGTACCTAGTCATTACCAACAAGGTTTTCCCTATCCACAGTGCTCAGATTTAAAGTACTTTGTGTACTTCAAGGTCTCATGCACACTGGACGTTCTTGGACATTTTTACAGCAGCTGTTTTTGGCTTCAGATGTTTTTTTTTTCTACAGTCAATAAACTCCCCGTCATGTTGTCCTATGTGTCCATGCAGACATAGGCTATCGGCAGTTTTTGGCTGGGGCTTTTTTGGCGTTTGACGTTTTTGAGCCATTGAAAAAAAAAAGCTAACGTGGAAAACCGCAAAAAAAAAAAAACCCTATTACAAAAACGTTAAACTTTGAAAAACTGACTGCAAAGCTACTGGCGTTTTTATATTGTTATTTTAACGTCCAGTGTGCATGACACCTTAATGTCATGCACAATGTCAATGCCCGCGCCGCCATGTATTTAACACCGACCACCCTCCCCACCTCCCTGCCCCCCGATGTACTCGTCTCCGATAATCCTAGGCTGTCAGGGCTCCGCAGCTAGTACAGCAGTCCAGGGATTTTAAATCCCCACTCTTCTCTGTGCGACACTTCTAGGATGGACCAGATTGATTCCATGCGATGGTGTTGACCAGTCAGAATGAAACTGCTCCTTCCTGGAAGCACTGCATATAAACGGAGGGGAGGAGTGGGGATTTCAAATTGCTGGACTGGCTGTGGGAGCCCTGGTAGCTCAGGATTGCTTGGATGTAAGTAAACGGGGACCAGTGGGTCGAGGACGGTTAAGGTGTTCACCTTTTACATATTTCCTCTAAAGCTGAACTGATCAAATCCTAATAAAAGAGGGCCATGGGCTGCTTTAGGCTGGGTTCACACATATGCGAGAAATTGGATGTGGGTTTCTCTGCATCCAATACGCATGACCGGAGATTGTGGCTGGCTCTCATATTTCCATTGTGGCTTGTGCACCTTTGGCTCAGTTTCAGGGCTGAATTCAGGCAAAAAAGTTGGTCCCCGATTCATCCCTGAAACAAAGAACTGACGCACCGGTCCCCTGCTGCGAGCTTCATACTTCAGGAGGTGTGAACCCAGCCTTAAAGTTACTGAAGCTAAAGATTATCACCACCCTTTTACCTACATGAGGCCAAAGCTCACTGTGCTTGGTTGATCAAGATATTACTATCCCTCCATCATCGGCTAAAGGTATAACGAAACCTCCCTGCTTTGCCCGAGTATGCAAAAACATACTAGGCTCATTACATAAACTGTCCCAATCACAATTATCATGTGTGTTAATGTGCATTGTGTTGAGGCAGCTGGTTTATTTGAATGGGCTATCTAATGCACCAAAAAAAGTTCCATGTACCCTATCTGGCAGTGCACACAAATATGTTGCGCTGTGCTGTAATGCAAGATTCATTAAAGTGTAAATCGGAATGAAATGCATGCGGCATGCCTTATCACAGCACAGTTTTGTGAATGGGCCCTTAGATTGCTGCTTTTTGTTGTTTTTTTGGATGAGTGACTTCTCTTTTTTTTTTTTAACCACTTAAGCCCTGAGCCTGTTTTTCAGATTCGATGTTTACGAGACTAAAACATTTTTTTTTGCTATAAAATTACTTGAAAACCCCCAAACATTATATATATATTTTTTCTAACACCCTAGAGAATAAAATGGCAGTCATTGCAATACTTTTTGTCACACCATATTTGCGCAGCGGTCTTACAAGCACACTTTTTTTGAAAAGAATTCACTTTTTTAAATTAAAAAATAAAATTTGGCCCAATTTTTTACATATTGTGAAAGATAATGTTACCCCGAGTAAAATGATACCCAACATGTCACGCTTAAACGTGCGCCCGCTCGTGGCAAAAAGACCTCAGATCTCATATTTAGGCTTAAATGCAAAAAAAAAAGCAAAATGTCATTTTTTCAAATGACATTAAAAAAAACTCCGGTAAGCGGCGGAGGGCGCGGCAGCGAATCCGCCGCGGAGACCGCCGTTATCGTTTGACCGACCGTCCACTGAAGAGATGGATATCTCGGTTGTGGCAGCAGCTGCTGCCGTTACCGAGATATCCATCTTTAAAGTGATGACGTATAACGACGGTGGGCGGTCGGCAAGTGGATCCATCTTTAAAGTGATGACGTATAACGTTGGTGGGCGGTCGGCAAGTGGTTAACAAAGTAAACCCCAAGTTTTAGGCTTGGCTTCCATTGTTGCGACCTGAAAGACGTGTGACTTTGCCACGATTTTGATGTGACTTGAAATGATGCCTGTGTATTCTTTAGGTCTATGGACATTAAAGTAGTGCAGGGACTACTTTGAAGTCGCACAGATATGAAGGGTAATCATGGGGTACGACTTGTAATGCGATTTTGCAGTCCCAAGTCGCATTGCAAGTCGCACTAGTGGAAATCGAGCCTTAGAAGAAACATCTTAAATCCCAACCTACCTGGTAAATTGTGGTTTGTTTTCTTGTTCTGTTACTTCAGTCTTATTCATCTACTCGATATAAATAATATGGCTCGGTGTGCAAGAAATTGAGCTTAATCTGAACAGTCGGCATCATCAAAGTAATTTTATATCTGTAATATATAATACTGCAATCTTTGTGGTGTAAGGTAAATGGTATATTTAGAGAGTACACATAAATGGGAAAGGAACAATTACACACAAGATAATGTTTGTGTTTTTATAGTGGGTAATTGGTTAGCACTCCTGCCTGGCAGTACTAAGACACTGAGCTTGAGTTTTACTACTGGCACTGCATGAAGTTTGTATGTGTTCTCTTTTGGTGGAAGGTTATTTGGCTTCCACTCATATTGGCCTTGCTGTTTGTGTGTGTTCAGAACTGTGTTGGTGCCTGTTCACACAGGGGCAACCCGACTTACAGCACGACTTCAGCATGACTTGGAGCAACTTACAACGTGACCTAAAGTTGCCTCCAGGACAGGCGACTTTGGCTGTGGCCAATCACAGAATAATCGGCTCTGTGGGAGGGAGGAGTTTGCCTGAGTAAACTATTTTCTCTTCCTGTAAAGTTGCTTCAGTTAAGACAGTGATCCGACTTTGGAGGTATCTTCCATTGAAATCAGTAGTTACAAGTAGGGTTGTCCCGATACCACTTTTTTAGGACCGAGTACAAGTACCGATACCTTTTTTCAAGTAGTCGCCGATACCGAATACCGATACTTTTTTTTAAATGTGTCCCCAAATGCAGCCATGTCCCCCCACATATTGCAGCCATGTCCTGTCCCCCACATATTGCAGCCATGTCCTGTCCCCCACATATTGCAGCCATGTCCTGTCCCCCACATATTGCAGCCATGTCCTGTCCCCCACATATTGCAGCCATGTCCTGTCCCCCACATATTGCAGCCATGTCCTGTCCCCCACATATTGCAGCCATGTCCTGTCCCCCACATATTGCAGCCATGTCCTGTCCCCCACATATTGCAGCCATGTCCTGTCCCCCATATTGCAGCCATGTATGTCCCCCACATATGCAGCCATGTATGTCCCCCACATATGCAGCCATGTCATGTCCCCCACATATGCAGCCATGTCATGTCCCCCATATTGCAGCCATGTATGTCCCCCACATATGCAGCCATGTATGTCCCCCAT
The DNA here is from genome assembly GCA_029574335.1 of Rana kukunoris. NCBI lineage: Eukaryota > Metazoa > Chordata > Amphibia > Anura > Ranidae > Rana > Rana kukunoris. The sequence goes on along the minus strand of CM056054.1, from coordinate 127,155,492 downwards.
ATTGCAGCCATGTATGTCCCCCCCATATTGCAGCCATGTATGTCCCCCATATTGCAGCCATGTCCCTCATACCTGTAGATATGATGCCGCCACTGCCGCATACCGCCGTTAATCCCCCTGCATTATAGCGTATCGCGCATTACAAGCTTTCGTTCTGAATACTTGTAATGCCCGCGCCGCCTTGTATAGACACTCCCCTTCTCGGGATTGGAGGGATCCGTCCAATCCCGAGCAAGGGGGAGTGTCTATATGTGGATTCGTGCATAGACACTCCCCCTTGCTCGGGATTGATCGAATCCGTCCATTCCCAAGAAGGGGAGTGTCTATACATGGCGGCGCGGGCATTACATGTATTCAAAACGAAAGCTTGTAATGCGCGCTACGCTATAATGCAGGGGGATTAACGGCGGTATGCGGCAACTGTGGCATCATATCTACAAGTATAAGGGACAGGACATCGCTGCAATATGGGGGGGAAGTATTCTATTTTGGTATCGGGGGTATTTGCGGGGGTACAAGTACTCCCGCAAATACTCGGCATCGGTCCCGATACCGATACTAGTATCGGTATTGGGACAACCCTAGTTACAAGCATAGGTGTGCGCAGCCTTTGGCATTAGGGTGTGCACCCCAAAGCTCAAACACACTCTACCGATCGCTCACGATGTTCATTCAGAAAGGGAAGTGGCCGGTAAATGGCATATTTACTGGCCCCTTCCCCCACTCATCCTAAAACATTCACAGCAACAACCGGTGGGAGAGGAGGGAAGCCAGCTGTGCTGTGGGGGGAAGGAGGGGGAGCCAGGTCAGTAGGGGAAATCTGTTCTGCACAGGGTGATTAGGGTGTGCCTGGGCACACCTGACACACCCTGTGCGCACACCTATGGTTACAAGTTGTGTTGAAGTTGCCTTGAAGTAGTACAGGAACCTTTTCTGAAGTCTGAACAACCTCAGTAGTGTACATTAAGACGGCTCTCATTCACTTTAATTTCTCATGTCGCGCGACTTGGGGCGACACAAGTCGGATCCCAAGTCTCTGTAGTATGAACTGGCACTCAGGGATATTGGACTGCAAGCATCTTTGGGCAGGAGCTGATATCATTAGTTCATCCTAAAGATATAGAAACTGTCAGCACTTTATACCAGTTAGTTATACAAATATATCAAACTGATTCATTCTCATATATTTCAATGCAAACTGACTTCTCCTTGCAGAGATGCATATTAAAATTAATATTTATTTTTATTTTTATGGGGCACCTATTTCCTTTTATATTAAACCTAAACTTCAGCCTTACCTTTGGTCTTGTACAGTTGAAATTCCTTACTCTGATTTCACTTCACACTGTGAGCTACTCACAATGTGTATTAGAAGCTGTAGCAAGTCAGATAGGCTGTCTCTTTTTTTTCTGGCTGGAGGATGCCCTTTCCGCTCTGTTCTGATTATATCTAGCCTGTCATTTTCATTCATTGACTCTTATCCTAATAACAGCTATTTATTAAAGAGGAGCAAACAATACTGTAGCTGCTAACTTTCAATATATGGACACTTACCTGTCCAGAGATCCAGCATTGTCCTCACCCAAGTCGATTCTTCAATCGACTTTGTGTGCAGACGCGGGCATCTTTAATAAGGGAAACCAGCAGTCAAGCCTTTGTGGCTTCACAGACCGTTTCCCATTGCACATGTGCGAGACACCCTGAGATTGTGAATTGTCCTGTAGTCTTCTGTGACCTGTTATGTATCCCAGAAGGAGGAGCCAACTTCCTCTGAGATGGCTGACATGGCGGTCGGACCGGAAGTGGGAGGGGGTACCTGTCAACTGGATACCTGCTCCCCCCTAAAATTTACAATAATTAAAGAGGAGGAGGGGAGAGAAGGGTGCAAAGGAGCGGAACTTCCCCCTTGTGTGAATTTCAAATTTAAGGCACTTTGATATTTGTGTACCGCATTCCAAGAGCCAACCCACTGCTTGCAGCAGTGCCGAGCACTCTAGAGAGTACTAAAACAGGGTGCTGTGTTGTTTTCTAGAACATTTTAAAGAATGTACTCTAACCTTTCAGCACCTCCCAGCAGCCAGAGAGACAGTAATGATATCACTGGGTGACATTTTTTTTACCTTAATCACGTTTTGAGCAATGCATTTCAGTTATGTGGCATTTCATGAAGTCATTTTGCCCAACGCTGACTTTCCAGAAGGTGAATTCTGATATATTTTTTTTGTACTTGACATTTTTTATTTGTTCTTTTACCATCTGTTTTTAACTCAGGCAATTGGCTAAAGAAGTACAGATCCTTCAGCCATGGATTGTGATGAATCTGGTCGTAACTCTGCTAGTTGGACTTGCCTGGTTGTTTCTGTCTTGCCGTCCAGACCTAGATCACAGTGAAGGTAAAGTGTTTTAGTCCTTCCAGGACAGTAAATTCAAATTTTATTGGAAATGATCAGCTTTTTTTAGAAACTTTGGCCCAGATTCAGAGAGAATTGGATTCTCGTAGCGTATCAGAAATACACTATGCCGCCGTTTCTTACCTGGCTCTACGTGGAATCCACGTGTCCAGTAAACGACGGCGGCGTAGTGTATTTCTCCCGTCGCAATCCATATAGACGAGTAGGGGGCGTGAAGGATTTAAAATAGGCGCGTTCTTGCGGCGATCGAACTGCGCATGCTCCGTTCGCAAATTTCCCACCGTGCATTGCGCGAAATCACGTCGTTACGTCATTCGTTGTTTGAGTAGCGTCGTTTACGGACATTTCTATTCCCGAACGAGTTACGCAAAAAAAAAATGTTTAATTTGACGCGGGAACGACGGCCATACTTAACATGGGCTACGCACCGTTAGACCAGCAAGAAGCTGGTCTAACAGTACGTAAAAAAAAACAGATGTAAGCGATTGCGAAGACCGCTCGTATCTTCGTGGATCGCCGTAAAAACACATTTGCATATCCCGACGCATGAAAACGACGCAAACTCCTCCCAGCGGCCGCAAAAATATCGCAGCGTAGATCCGAAGGCTTACGAAGACGTAAGCCTCTCGGATCGAAGCCCGAAGCCGCCGTATCATTAAGAGCCTGCAGTTAGATTTCTGAATTATTCAAATCCAGGGCTGTTCAATTGGTAACCTACGGGTCCCAACTACAGCCTATGCAGAGTGGCAGCGGGTTGCTGAATGCTAGAGTGTTCTCTTTGCTTCAACATGTAGCTTTTAAAATGGTGTTGGCACTACCTGCCAAGCATAGAGATCTGCTACCAGACAGCAATACAGGAGCACGTGTTCAGTTGAGTTAATACTCGGCACCAATAGGGGGGATAAAAACTATTACCACTGATAGTGGTAATGTCAGAGATAACAAATCTCCTCTTTACTGACACCTGGGGGTTTTATGTTGCTACCACTGTCATTAAAACCATAAAAAAGGGGACAGTAGGGGGTTATTGCTGCCACTAACAGCTGTACTGAGGATTATTATTGATACCACTCACATCTATGCTGAGGGTTATTATTGCTGCTATTATCTCCAATAAATTTTGCCTCCTGAGATTTGTGACGTACATATCACAGGAGGCACAACGAGCAAAGAACATGTCATTCACCTAGGTGAGTGACGTATACAAGAGACGGGACCAGAGCCGTAACTAGAATCTTCAGGGCCCTGGTGGAAGAAACCATGAAGTTCTCCCACCAAGGGCGTTGCTAGGTCTACAAAAGATCTGGGGCTAGAGCATCGAATTAAAAAAAGTCATACACTTGGGTGGGCATACACATGTATATAATGTACGTGTGTGTGTGTGTGTTTTTTTTAAATATATTTATAAAATATCGTTACATATCTAAGTGCAGATCCCCCCTTACATTAGGCTCCCCAGAGATACTTCACTTAAATTAGGGTCCCCAGAGAGCCTCCCTACTTGCATCAGGGTCCCCAGAGAGCCTCCCTTCTTGCATCAGGGTCCCCAAAGATCCTCCCTACTTGCATCAGGGTCCCCAGAGAGCCCCTTCCTTGCATCAGGGTCCCCAGCGAGCACCCCTCATTACATTAGGGTCCCCAGAGAGCCCCTTCCTTACATTAGGGTCCCCAGAGAGCCTCCCCCCTTACATCAGGGTCCCCAGAGAGCCCCTTCCTTGCATCAGGGTCCCCAGCGAGCACCCCTCATTACATTAGGGTCCCCAGGGAGCCCCTTCCTTACATTAGGGTCCCCAGAGAGCCTCCCCCTTACATCAGGGTCCCCAGAGAGCCCCTTCCTTGCATCAGGGTCCCCAGCGAGCACCCCTCATTACATTAGGGTCCCCAGAGAGCCCCTTCCTTACATTAGGGTCCTCAGAGAGCCTCCCCCCTTACATCAGGGTCCCCAGAAAGCCTCCCTACTTACATCAGGGTCCCCAGAGATCCCCCTTGTTACATCAGGGTTCCCGAGAGACCCTTTCTTACTTCAGGGTCCCCAGACAGCCGTCCCCCTTTTCAGAGGTTCCCCATGTACCTGGCAGGTGTCTGCTGTGCACCTCCATCCCCAGAACATTTCTTTAACCCCATGGTCAGTTACCTGAATGTTAATGATGGCCTGTGGTTAGCATCTCCCCCAGCACCTCAGATTCAGAATGTTGTAGTTTAGTATGCAGTGGGAGGGGGGTTGATCGACAGCTCTATGGTGCCCGCAGGCCCTCCCTTGGGTTAGTAGTTCTCTTCCCGAGTGTATACAGTGGTAGAGGGGAGGGGCCTCTGACCCAAGCATGTATCTGCAAGAGTGTACAAGCAGAGCAACTCACTTGTACACTGAAGAGTGAAGCTGATACATGCCAGGGTCAGAGGCCCCTCCCCTCTCCACTGTATACACTTGGGAAGAAAACTACCTTGTCCAGGCAGATCCCACAGCCTGTGGGCACCATAGACCTGCCGATTGCCACCTTCCCCCCACTGCATACTAAACTGACAGCCGGGTCTTGCCCCCCCCCCCCTTCACAGTGGCAGAACGCCAGGGCCCAGTCACAAATGCGACTGCTGCAACCCTGGTAGTTCCGCCACTGGGTAGGACTAAATACTTTTTTAGTAATAAATAAAAAAAGGTAGAAGAAAAAGAGAAAGCAATATTGATGTAGCAGAGAGGAGGACATTTTGATTTGAGGGTGAAGATCCACTTTAACACACCACATGAGGCTTATCTAGCACATGTAACCCTAAAATACCTTCCTGTGTGGAATAACATTGTCTGTATAATATATTCCTTTTTTCTTTTCTTTTTTTCTTAGAATCTATTTTTGTACCAGAAGAGGAAGATTACCCAGACATTGAAAAGGGAATAAAAATTCAAGCATGAACAATATTTCTACACTACACCGATGCCTTTCATATGTTATAAATGCCTTTGTACACCTATTTTATAAAAAAAAATTGTATTTTTATACACTTGGAAAAAAATAAATTATTTTTTTAAATTTTGCATTGAAATGGTAATATGAAATCGTTTTCATCAATGACTTGATATGCAATAAAGTATTTACATTATTTTTGTGATATCATTACAGTAGTTAGATGAGGCATTGCTTGCACCTTATGCTGGCCGTACACTCCACGAAAAATCGTCCGAACGAACTTTCGAAAAACAAAAGTTCTGTCGTGAGTGCAAACGATAGTGCCATCATGTAATGACCGATAAATTGTTCAGTGGACATAAAAAAAAAAAAAAAAAAAGGGTTCATTTTTACATATACCTATTGCAGAAAGTTCGGACGGGAAAACACACCTTCCTATTTATCGTTCGTTTGGCAGAAAATTTCGAAACGTGTCCTTCTTTTATTCAGCTCAAAAACGTCCAAACGATTTTCGATTTTGTGCCCATTAACTGGCCGAAAAACGAAAGATCTTTCTTAACGATCGATTTTCGGCCGAATTTTCATATAGTGTATGGCCAGCATAAGTATATCAAAAGCCCAACTTTTATTTTTTTAGCTTTGGATGAAGCGTGTAAGGGTTAGAACCACTGGAAGGTTTTTATTGGTGTCTGTGTCCTCACTCTCACTTCGTACACCGTAGACAGCTGTCATTCTGCAAACCATGGCCTGCGCAGCCCCACAAGTGTGAACCCAGCCTTAATGTACTCCAAGAAAAGGATTTTATAGTATAGTTTTTAAGTGATCCCCTTGTAGTGCCTGCAACTATCCTGTCCCTGTGAAGCACCTTGGCGCCTAGGCCCAGGTTGGAAACACTTCAAGATCAAGTCAAGACCTCACCCCATGTCATTAAAATATTATATGGCAGAACCTCAGCTACCCTGATTAAGATTAGGTATGTCAGGGTGCCAGAGGGCGCACGCATGAGGACGTGATGTGCGTGAGGAGGGAGGGGCCGGAATGCTCCATGGCTGCGATCAGCGTCCGCAGCAGTGAGGCTCAGAAGGATCCATCGTCGGCCCGGCGCAGCGTGAGAGGCTGGGCAGAGCGCCGCGGACCGTACCGGAAACCAGATCCGCTCGCTCGTGATCGCCTAGACCCGGATCAGAGGAAGAGACGTCACAACAAGGGATCCCTCGGTGTACCAGAACCCGATACGGTGCGCGCTCGGGAAACCACCGGGAGAATTGGCGGTGGGGGTCCGATTGGAATTGTACGCAGCCCCCGGAGGAACCCGAGAGATGCGCAGCACAGCAGCCGAGCGGGAGGAGAACCAAGGGTCTGGTGAGACGCTCAGTAGAGCCGAAAATTTACGTGACCCGACGGGCCACCCCCCCCCCCCGGTTTCCAGCAACCACTCCCCCCTAAGTAAAGGAATCATTTAAGCTTCTACTGCAGGGTAAACCAACTGGTAAATCAATTGGGATTAAAGATACTGGTTACCTGAAATGTAAAATTACATATATTAAGCCGCGGCTATGGAGATCAGATGCGGTGCTCTTGTTGAGTATGTCAGAAAATGAATGCATGTGATTTGGTATCTCTGATGCTGATGGGCGGTATCGTAGCAGGAAGTTTTGCTGTATACTTCAGTCGAATATGCTCGGATTTGGATTCTCAGGATCATCTTAATATAGAAAGCATATACTCAACTAAGAATGGGTAAGGACACTTGGGCTAAGGAATAGAAAAATACATATAAATCCAAACTGGTGGTACGGAAAAGGGAGAACCCCTAATAAATCAAAGTGGACGACCAGCTGATATGATGCATGAGGACAGAAAGCAACCATCTAGGTGTCCCATTATGGGACCTGACAGTTGGTCTTGGGTCCACATATAGGAGTGTAAAGCAGGCTGAAAAAAAAAAAATAGCAAGAAACAGCTTTTACACAACAGGGGGACATAAGAGCCTTTCCACAACATAAAATAAAAAGTGTCTACTGGGTCCCGGGGCATGAGGAGCTTTATTTAATAAATAATAATAAAACGGAACGTTCACTCCCTATTAACAAACACTCATTGAGGAGAGGCAAAAGGAAGGGGACTACCAATTAAATCTAAAATTACGCTAATAAGTTTAGAAAGCCATCTTTAAATAAGAGACCAGAATGTTCAATCCCATGCCAGCAAGAAGCACATAAATAGGATCTATGGTTCAATATTAATCAGCACCTGTTCCATGCCAGCAAGTAACCCTCATAGTCCGGGAGTTAGAAGAGAATTAGCAGAGATTGGAAAGCGATTGTGTACCCTCCTCTTTTAAACGGCAAATTGGGGAAGAGAATAAGACCAATAAATAAAACCAATATGAATAGGTCGACAAGAGGCACTGCCTCAAAGACTTCGAAAAGCAATGCTGGAACAAGTTTGATACAGCAGTATATGACACAAGAAGTTAACCCTAAAAGTCCAGGTCAAGCAAAGAAAACTGATAAAAAGAAAATAGGAGAGGCCGTGGCGAATCGGTCTAAAGAGGAGATGACTTTAGAAGGAGAACTCGAGCAAAGCAGACTAGAGGAACCAGGACAGGACACACAACCGCCATCAAAAGCAGAGATGAACGAGATGCTCCTGAGGATGGAAAACTTAATAAAAACGGAAATTAATAGGATAAGAACAGACCTGGGAGGGCTATTAGAAAGAGTGGAGGAGACGGAAAAAAGAATAGTAGAACAAGATCAAGAACTGAATAAATTAAAATCACAAGTACAAGCAATGACAGAAAATCAAAGAATCCTAGCATACCGGCTAGAAGATCAGGAAAATCGCAACAGGCGACAGAACCTTAGAATACGTGCGATAGAGGAAGAGCAGGGAGAGGACTTAAAAGAGATTATGAACATTCTTTTTAAACCCCTGTTGGAAAAACCGGCAGAAGCTAAGCCCCTTAGAATCGAGCGGGTTCACCGGGTGGGAAACCCCAAACAGGCAGAGAGAAGGGGACCACGAGACATTATAGTACGCTTTTGAAATTATGAAGATAAGGCCTTAATCTGGGGAAGGTTGAGGGGGATACCCCCCATTAGAAAAGGAGATCCAAATCTTCTCGGATCTATCAAGAGAAACCTTAGAAAGGAGAAGACACCTGAAACCCCTTCTGGATCAGCTGCATACGGAGAACATCGAGTACCAGTGGGGTTTCCCGGCATGCCTTATCGGGTTTAAGGGGGGGGGGGGCATCTGCCCGTCTAAGATTTCCGGAAGAGCTAGAGAGGTTCTGCCAATAAATGGATATCACAGTACCTGATTTACCAGATTGGACAGCTTAGATGATTAAAGGAACCGGAGGACGAAGGGGGGGGGGTGGGGGAGGGGAAGGTCGCGAGACAAATGGGGGGATAGGCAGCCATGGAGTATCCCCTAGGCTCAACCTCGGGGAGAGGAGCCGATGGTGAGGGAGAGGAGGCAACCAAGGATGGCTCCCAGGCCTTTAATAGGCCAAGGGGGGAGAAGGGGAGGGAGAAATGGCGGGGTAGGGAAGGGTGGTCGGGGGAGGGAGGGAGGGAGAGTGGGCTAGGGAAGGGAGGTCTGGGAGGGGGGGCCATCTCGTTGATTCCACATAGGTTTGTTTGTCACCCCCTAAGTAGGTTCCCAAGAGAAGGAGAAAGGAAACAATTAAGAAAGCAAAAAATTATAATACATTAAGATGACAGAAATTAAATTCCTATCATACAACGTGAAGGGCCTAAACTCCCCTGTTAAGAGACATAAAATTCTCAGGGAACTCCAATTTTACAAAGTAGACGTAGCCTTTTTGCAGGAGACCCACTTAACATTGGAATCTAATATAAGATTGTATTCCAGTAGTCACCCTACATGGTACTACGGAGATACAATTACAAAGCGGGCCAGAGGGGTCACAATCGGCATAGCAGGAGGTACGCGTTTTGAGTTGGAAGATAGACTAACAGACCCCGAAGGAAGATTTATATTCTTAAAAGGGAAACTGAGAGGAGTGGAATACACGTTAGCTAACATATATGCCCCCAATGACATCTCCGCAAAATATGTAAATAAAGTTTTAATAAAACTTAGAAACTTTAAGGCCGGGCATTTGATAATAATGGGGGATTTTAACTTATGCATGGATCCGGCTCTGGATAGCACGTCCCAGGCACAGGGGATTAATGATTGCCAGTTGAAAATATTAAAACAAAGGCTGTATCAGGACCAGTTAGTGGATATATGGCGTATTCAACACCCCAAAATTCGGGACTATACATTCTACTCCCCTGTGCACGGGACATACTCCAGGATAGACTATGTTCTCATAGATCATAGACTCCTAGAAAGGGCAGTTGAGACCGGCATAGAAGCCACAACAATATCCGACCATGCACCTATAACTTTTAAGCTTAACCTATCCGACCAGAAAACAAACCCACCAGAGTGGAGAATAGACGAGAGTCTACTGGGGATGAAGAAATAGTAGGAAGAGTACAGGGAGAACTAGAAAGGTATTTTGGAGAGAACGACACAGAGGGGATTTCCAGGGCCTCACTCTGGGAAGCCCACAAAGCCTATATAAGAGGAATATTTATTATGGAGGGAGCCAGGAAAAAGAAAGAAAAAATAAGGAAGCTAAAGGAATTAGCAAAAGAAATACTAAAATTGGAACAAGACCATAAAAAAATGGTCAAAAAATAGAAACATGGCATAAACTAATACTTAAAAGAGAGGAGTATAGAGCACTTACAGAACAAGAAATTAAGAAAGAATTAAATAGCATTGAAAGAGAGAGATACATATGGGGGGGATAAACCTAGTAAATCCCTTGCTAGAATGGTAAAGAAAAAGAAAGCTAGGAACTTTATAGAAAAAATAAGGAAAAAGAACGGGGATCTAGTATATAAAACAAAGGATATAGCAGAATAGTTCAGAAGCTATTATGAGGACCTATATAATGTAAAACAAAAGAATTGGAACCCTGGAGAGAAAGAGGCTAATATAGAGGAAGTTTTGAGAAAAGCCAACCTCCCTAGAATAGACATCGAAGTAGCTGATGTGACGAGACCCTTTCTCGCCCAGGTCCTGCTCTCCCGACACTCCTCTGCTTCTATCAGATCAGATTGCAGCTTGCAACATCTGATGGTCCAGTCATCCAAGATTCCAGGATCCAACCTACAGCTATGTGCCGATCGCGATCCATTTGAAGAACACACACCAAACAAGCTGTATGTGTGCTCAACCAGAACTCAACTTTATTGAAACACTCAGCTTGTTATATACAGGTTACAGCTTTCATCAATCAAAGAACAATGAAATCTCCCCCCCTTTTTCACACACTGGGGTTTCCATACAGAGACATTTCTGTAGACAATGACATCAGTGAAGTTAACAGAATACGTTATGTAGCTTGTCTCCGCATAGAGAGGAGGTCATTACTACATCTGAGAGATCACACTTTTTTAGATAATGACATGCTAATCCAATACTCCTGATAATCAAAAGGCTCAAAACAGTGTTATCACACAATAGAAAGGTCAAAGAGCCGACTGACTTAACACCTCTACACACTGGACAATGAATGTCTTTCACAAGCCACTTAGCCTTTCAATAGTCCTCAATAGTCTGATTCAGTTTAATCCCCATCTAGACAGACACCTCATAATGTCCAAAGGCATCCTGCAATATGTCATATACATAATGTCTCATCTTATGTAATACATGAAGTATGATTTCATGGTCCATGACAGCTGAAAACTTGGATAGGCCTATAACGAGGAGGAAATAAGGAGAACTTTAAAAAATTCTGCCAAAGGGAAAAGCCCCGGACCTGACGGCTTCACGACTAGGTATCTACAAAAGTTTGGAACTATATTAATACCAAGACTCTGCCATTACTTCAACGGATTAGGGGTTGACTACAAATTGAGTAGAGAGGCGTCGACAGCAAATATCACGGTTATAGGAAAGGAGGGGAAAGACAACGCGCTGTGCTCGGGCTTTAGGCCAATTTCACTATTGAACGCGGATATAAAGATATATGCTAAGATCCTGGCAGAGCGTATGAAGGAGACAATGACGCTCCTGGTCCACCCCGACCAGGTAGGATTCATACCAGGTAGGGAGGGGAAAGATAATGGGGTTAGAGCACTTCTAGTCAATGGGCAAATCAAAGAAAATGGAGCCCCCAGTCTACTCCTGTCAGTTGACGCTGAAAAAGCGTTTGACAGGGTGGACTGGGGGCTCATGATGCAAACATTAGAAAATGCAGGTATAGGCCCAAGGATGAGGGAGAGGATCAAAACCTTGGGCCAGATTCATAGAGCAATTACGCCTGTCTAACTGGTGTTAGACAGGAGTAATTTCAAATTTCGCGCGCCGTATCACTAGTTTGAATCCTCAAACCATGATACGGCGGCTTCGGGCTTCGATCCGAGAGGCTTACGTCTTCGTAAGCCTTCGGATCTACGCTGCCATCTATTTGCGGCCGCTGGGAGGAGTTCGCGTCGTTTTGATGCGTCGGGATATGCAAATGTTTTTTTACGGCGATTCCCGAAGATACGAGTGGTCGTCGCAATCACTTTCGTCTATTTTTGTGTACGTAATGTTAGAGCAGCTTTTTGCTGCTCTAACGTTACGTAGCCCATGTTAAGTATGGCCGTCGTTCCCGCTTCGAATTTATTTAATTTTTTTTTTTGTTTACGTAACTCGTTCGGGACTAGGATCGCCCGTAAACGACGCTACCTAAACAACGAATGACGTCACAACGTGATTTCGCGCAATGCACGGCGGGAAATTTGCGAACGGAGCATGCGCAGATCGATCACCGCGGGAACGCGCCTAATTTAAATGATTCACGCCCCCTACTCGTCTATATGGATTGCGACGGGAGAAATACACTACGCCGCCGTCGTTTACTGGACAAAATCTACCTGAATTCCACGTAGAGCCAGGTAAAAAACGGCGGCGTAGTGTATTTCTGATACGCTACGATAATCCATTTCTGTGTGAATCTGCCCCCTTTTACCTTCACCCTCGAGCAAGGGTTAAAATCAACGGATCCCTATCGACATCTTTCGAGATGAGAAATGGGACCAGGCAGGGATGTCCTCTGTCCCCCCTCCTTTTCGTGTTAACGCTAGAGCCTCTGCTCGCTATGATACGGAACGATCCCAACATCAAGGGGGTAAGAGCAGGAGAAGAAGAGCACAAATTATCCGCGTTCGCTGACAATGTTTTTTTTTTTTTTTTTTTAAATTGTTTATTTATTCATAACAGAAGACTGGTCCACATGACCTATAACAATGGTACAACAGATTAGCATCACAAAACATAACTTCAAAGAGGTGAACATGCAGAGATTCCAGATTTAGTTGGTACTTAACATGTGCAATACCATACTCCGCCAGGGGCTGGAAGTGGGCAGCGGAGGTATCACCCCCCGCCTCCACCGCGCCCCCGCCGAAGCTCTCATAGCGATCTTGTGTGATCCATGTGCATTCGTAAGGTGCTTCGGGTCACTGCGGTCCGGCGGACCCAGCCTCCCTCATTTTCCGTTAACTAAGCGTGAGAAGAGATAATAAAAGAAGAGCACAAATTATCCGCGTTCGCTGACAATGTTTTTTTTTTTTTTTTTTTAAATTGTTTATTTATTCATAACAGAAGACTGGTCCACATGACCTATAACAATGGTACAACAGATTAGCATCACAAAACATAACTTCAAAGAGGTGAACATGCAGAGATTCCAGATTTAGTTGGTACTTAACATGTGCAATACCATACTCCGCCAGGGGCTGGAAGTGGGCAGCGGAGGTATCACCCCCCGCCTCCACCGCGCCCCCGCCGAAGCTCTCATAGCGATCTTGTGTGATCCATGTGCATTCGTAAGGTGCTTCGGGTCACTGCGGTCCGGCGGACCCAGCCTCCCTCATTTTCCGTTAACTAAGCGTGAGAAGAGATAATAGGAGCGCAGCAGATGTCCAGAGGACAATAGGAGGGGGAAAAAGAAGAGAAGAGAGAAAGAAAGGAAGAAGGGGGTAGAGGGGGAATGAGGGAGAGAAGAATGGGGGGGGGGGAACTCGCGGGCATGGACAGCCGTCACCTCCAGGCGGGGCCATCTAAGGGGTGGCCGGCCGGGCAACCCGGCTGTCCTCGTGTCGTGTACCCCGTCGGGGAGCTCTAACTACCTCTCCTAAGGGCCTGGCCCTCCTCTGAGTATGTAAAAATGTTCCACAATTGCCAGGTCTGGGAGTAGACTTCACTCCTATCCTGTTTTGTCAGGATAAGATCCTCCATCTTGTTAATCTCATCCACCTTCCGTAGCCACATGGCTACCGTTGGCGGGTGCAGCGATTTCCAACAGAGCAGGATACATGCCTTGGCAGCATCCATTAAGTGGCGAATGACAGATGTTTTGTATATGCGTGTGGGGGTGTCAGTCACATGCAGGAGAAAGTACGCTGGGTCATCAGGAATTGTGCGGTCTGTAAATTTTTGTGAGATTTGTCTGATCTCTTTCCAGAACATCTGCAAGCGCGGGCATGACCAGAAGACATGCAGCAGTGTCCCTTTGTCCGACTGGCACCTCCAGCAGAGGTCCGATACTGTCGGGAAAAGTTTACTCAGCAGGACGGGGGTCCTGTACCACCTTGTCAGGATTTTGTAGTTGGTTTCTTGTATTTTAGTGCAGACCGACGATTTGTGAGTGAACGTCAGAATCCGCTGTCGTCTTTCGACAGAGAAATGACAATCCAGGTCTCGTTCCCAACTATCAAAACACGGAATCCGATATCCCTCCACTGGCGCAATTAATATTGTGTGCATCATGGACAGGGCATGTGGTAGCGTGCCTGTCTCCGAGCATAGCTCTTCCAGGGTCGTGAGTGGTTGGTCTGTGGTGTTGGGAGGCGGGATGGTTCTCAGAAAGTGACTAAGCTGGCCGGCCCTCATAAAATCCAGCCGGAATCGGCCCCCTTCGTCCATCAGCTCAGCCACTGTCCTCCACCGACCCGACCCTCCAAAATGTGAGGCTTGGAAGATACCAGAATCCCGTAGTGCGCGAAATTTAGCATCGCCATTCCCAGGTTCGAACAGGGGGGTGCCCAAAATTGGGCGCAGCGGTGAAACTGCCGATGATAGGCGGGTCTGTGACATTAACCGCGTGCATACCTTAATGGTATTACCTATAAGGGGATGACGGTGCACATCCTTTTGTGTCAAGGAGTGACACCAGGGAGCGCGTCGCAGTAGAATCCCACATTGCGCCTGCTCCAGTCGTGGCCATAGTTTGGTCGACTCATGTCGGCACCAGTCAATAAGGCGATTCAGGTGCGCCGCGTGGTAGTACGTCCGGATGTCTGGAACGGCTAGGCCACCGAATTGTTTGGGTAGGGAGAGGACTGTTTTGTGTATTCTAGGATGTTTTCCCGCCCATAGGAACGCTCCAAACATGGATTGTACTTGTTTGAAGTATTCTGGTGGAATATGTACAGGGAGGGCCTGCAGTAGGTATAGGAATTTTGGTAAAATGGTCATTTTGAGAATATTGCATCTACCAAACCAAGAATGAAGACCAGTGGTCCATTGGCTTAGCAACTTTTGTACTGTTTTTAGCAAGGGCGGAAAGTTAAGTTTAAAGACCTCAGATAGTTTAGAGGGAATTCGCGTTCCTAAGTATGTCAGCGCCACATCCGTCCACTTTAAACCAAAGCTGTTTCGAAGGCGGGATAGCTGGGATTTAGGCGTTCCCACTCCCATTGCCTCAGATTTGGACAGGTTTATTTTTAAATTGGACAGTTTCCCATAGGAGTCGAATTCACGCATCAGGCCCGGCAGGGATGTCAATGGGTTCGTCAGGGAGAACAACATATCGTCGGCGTAGGCCGAGACTTTACATTGATCACTCCCTATTGCTATTCCTGTGATATCGGGGCACATCCGTATGCGTCTCAAGAACGGCTCTAGTGACAGTGCAAACAGGAGGGGTGATAGAGGGCAACCCTGTCTGGTCCCGTTGGCAATCGGGAATGGGTCTGATAGTGTTCCGTTTGCCTTGACCCTAGCCGTCGGATTTGTATAGGCCGCAGTTATCCAGTTAAGCATCGTCCGTCCAATGCCTATGTGTCTCAGGGTGGAAAACATGAACTGCCAGCTAACCCGATCAAACGCCTTTTCGGCGTCTGTGCCTATGAAGACACAGGGGATCTTTGTAGTGTTTGCGACATGTAGCAAGTTCAACACCTTGGACGTGTTGTCCCTGGCCTCCCTGGTTGGGACGAAACCCACCTGGTCTAAATGTATGAGGCCTGGGATATATCGTTGGATCCTGGACGCGATTACTTTGGTGAATAGCTTAACATCAGTGTTTAGCAGCGAGATCGGGCGGTAACTCCCGCATTGCCCCGGGTCCTTCCCTTCCTTGTGAATCACAGCAATCTGTGCCTGCAGGGTGTCAGTGTGCAGTTTTGCTCCTGAGCCTAAGGTGTTTAGTAGGCTCACCAGGCGGTTCCCCAGATGTGGGAGGAGGTTTTTGTAATACGAGGTGGTAAGTCCGTCTGGGCCGGGGGCTTTGCCGGGTTTGGAGTGTTTCAGTGCCGTTTGGAGTTCGGGTAGGGATATCGGTTTGTCTAATAGCTCTCTTGCTTCTAAGGTGAGGGCCGGCATATGTGATGCCGCGAGGTACTCTAATGTCTGGTCCGAACTAGGGTCTGGGGGTGGGGAGGGTAGGTTGTACAGGGAATGGTAAAAAGACCTGAATTCTTGCGAAATCTGTTGGGGCACCGAGATCTTGCGACCCCCGCGCGACATAATGTGCGGTATGTACGATGCCATATTTTGTGTTCGGATCGCCCGGGCAAGCATTCTCCCGCATTTGTTGCCTGATTCGTATACATTACGCCTACAAATTTGTAACGCAGCCTTGGCTTTGTACTGGAGTATGTCAGTGATTTGTTTACGGACTATATTCAAATCTGAAGACACCTGTATCGTCGGAGCCTTTTTGTGCTGGGCCTCTAGGGCCCGCAGTTTAGTCAGTAGTGAGTCAAGTTGCTCGGTTCTCTGCCTTTTCAGACGAGCACCATGCTTGATAAGTACCCCTCTCACCACCGCCTTATGGGCTTCCCACACTACACCCGGGTCCATATCCTGCGTGGCATTGGAGTCAAAGTAATGTCCTATTTCTTTCACTACATCTGTCATGGTGTCTGGGTCTTGCAGCAGGCCCTCATTTAGCCTCCAGGGGTGTCTCTGGGCCGTTTGGGCATCCCTCAAACCATAGACTAGTGTGATCGGGGCATGGTCCGACCACGTGATTGACCCGATCGAAACATCTTTAACCGCCGCAAGGTGTCTATGGGGGATCATGTAGTAGTCGATGCGGGAGTAGGATCGGTGGGGCTTTGAGAAGAAGGTATAGTCCTTCTCACCTGGGTGGAAGAGGCGCTAGGCGTCCACCAGTTGTGCAGTATGTAATGCCGTATGGATGCGCTTGCGAGCGTCTCCTGGAATAGAGGACATTCCAGTAGAGGTATCTTCTGTCGGTATAAGGGGGACGTTAAAGTCTCCACCCAAAATTAGTTGGCCCTCCGCGAAGCGCGTCAGTTGGTCTAATTGTCTCGTCAGAAATCTAGCTTGTTGATCATTTGGAGCGTATAGGTTCGCGAGTGTAATCAATGCAGTCCCAATGCGGCCCTTCAAGAATAGGAAGCGGCCCTTATCATCTAGCCTCGCATCCACGTGTGACCATGGGACTCTAGCGGATAGGAGTATAGAGACCCCTTTAGATTTAGCCGTGGAGTTTAGCGAGTGGTAGATCGTGGGGTAGAATCTGTTCCTGAGTGTGTGCGGGTTACTATCTCTGAAGTGCGTTTCCTGAAGCAGAACAACGTCCGCTTTCAGGCGGCGCATGTCATGCAGTAGCATTCTCCGTTTTTCGGGGATGTTCAGGCCCTTGGCGTTCAAGGACACCACAGTCAATGTGTCCATGCCCGCGAGAGAGGGGGGGGGGAGTGGACTCTAGGGGTCCGGAGGGTAGTGTGGAGATGTGAGATAGGTAGTGGTCCTGTGAGCACGCAGGGCCAGGAAGGTATAGAGCAGAGAGAGGAAAGTAGTGCAGTCTCCCTTAGGGGGAGGAGGAAGTGAGAAGGTTCAGAAGCTTACACCAGGGCGTGTAGCTCTAAGAAGGATCTAAAGTAGCCCTAACGGCTATTGCGCTCGCCGGCGCCTCCTCACAGAGAAGGCGTCGGGGTACTGAGCGCCGTCCTATACGGGGTATCTGGCGGACAGGGACTTAGGTCAGGCTACCCGGCCTACCCCCCATCTTATAAATCTATAGTGCGTAACACGTAACAACAGAACCAATAATCATAATAACATTTTTACGTTTTAAGGTACCAACAGAGCAGCAAGCATAGTATCTTGAGTGAGTAGAGCAGAGCGAAACATAAGTGCACACAGGAGCATAATGCAAACAACAGCAGCAGCCATGGGCTGTTAGGAGCGACAGAGAGCGTATGACTGGTCACAGACATCAGGTCTCCCCCCTCCTCCCCCCAAAAACACATCAAGCATCCCACCCTCCCCCCCGCCACCTTTCCCTTTGTCAGTTCTCTGGGGGATTTTCTCCGGCCCCGGTAAGGTGCGTCTCCACGGCAACAGCTGTCAGATCGTTAGCTCTTGGGATAGCACCCGCATCCTAACGCAGGCAGAAAATGTGGCAACTGGGTCTCAAAGTGGTTCCATGAGTTCCTCGTTTTGATCTCCCTCCCCGACAGCAACCCACCCCACCCCAACAGCACCCCACCCCCTCCCTCCGGAAAAATCTTCATGGTGGGCTATATGTTAAGGCTGCTGGATCCTCCACACCATCCCCGCCCCCCCACAACAACTCAACCCAGGGGGACGATGGGCACATGGGGCATCAGTCAGGCGGCAGGCGGCTAGATCAGGCAGCTACGGGGATAGGGGCCGGTGGTGTGCTCGGGGCCAGTGCTGCCCCAGAGGGAATCTGGCAGCCAGGGGGTGCGCGGGAAGGTGCCGTGGGTCAACCGACAGTGTCGCGGATCAGCTCACGGCGGGGCAGTGTATGGTGTGGTGGCGACGGTAGGAGGGATGTGGCGGGTGGAGAGGGATCGTGGATAGGAGCGACAGGGAGCAAGGGAGGGTAAACACGGCCCAGGGCCTACTCACGCAATTCTCCCCGGGGCGCAGACCGGTTCCTCTGTCTTCCACGGTGCTGTCGAGGATGTGGTGCTCCGCGGCGGGCCGAGGGGCCAGATCTTCCAGGTGGCCTAGGTAGCAGCTGGAGCCAATTAGGGACCTGTATGGGTTCCGCCTCCATAAAACGGAAGAGCTCCGGGAGGTCCGCCGCTGTCTGCAGGACGTAGGACCCTGATTCCCCACGGAAAGTCACTGACAGTGGGTATCCCCAGCGGTAGGTTAGATTCTTCTGCCTGGCCAGATCCAGTAGTGGGCGCAGCAGGGCCCTGCGGCGCAGCGTCGCCCTGGAGAGATCCGGTAGGATTTTGACCCGTGTGCCCTCATGCTCCACCTCACCACGGTCCCAGGCTCCTCTAAGGATGGCTTCTTTCTGGGCATATCTATGTAGCCTACATATGATGTCGCGCGGCCTATCTGCGTCCGTCGGTCTCGGGCCCAGGGCTCTGTGTGTGCGGTCCAGGATGATCGTTTACTCCGGTGCTCCCAATACCTCCCTGAACAGACTTGTAACCACCTCTCCCAGGTCCTCTCCGTCCGCTCCCTCTGGCACTCCCCGCACCCGTAAGTTTTGACGGCGGCTGCGGTCCTCAATGTCTTCCAGGTGGAGCTGGAGATCGATGGCCGTGTCGCGATGTGTGTCCCTCGATCGTTCCAGCGCCACTACTCTGGCCTCTAGTGAAGACAGAGACGCCTCCCCGGACGTCACTCGCTCCGACAGTGTGGAGACCTCCCCGCGAACCTCCTGGATGTCGCGGTTGTGAGTCTCCTCCAGCCGGAGGATGAGGGACTCAATATCTGAGCGCGTGGGGAGGGCCTCAATGTCCGCGCGCGTCGGCAGCGCCAGCAGCAGAGACCTGATCTCCTGGTCCTGCATCTCAGCGTCAGTTAGCTGTACCGTGGGTGTCTCCGCTTCGGGTCGGTCTCTGTGTGTCCCCGGGAGCTCCGTCGGTGATGTGGCCGCTTCAGGTAGGTCGGTGGCTGTAGATACGGCGTAGGCCTCAGCCAGGGATCCACCGACCGTGCCTCGTGGTGCAGTCGCCTGGGCGCCGGGGGACTTGCCCTGTAAACTGCTGAAATATTTGTAGATTTCCCCCGACTTCGCTCCTGAGGGTGTCTTGTGTGCTGTTGCCCTGGTGCTGTAACTTCTCGCAGGGTTCATGCCGGTTTTTAGCCGTGTTTTTGCCGTTTTAGGGGAGTCTTGGCCGGGAGCTCAAAGCAAAAGCAGCTTCACAGATCCATGTCCAGGCCACGCCCCCAATGTTTTATTCTTTGTGGGAAACCCAAGATCTACGCTTCCTTTTTTAATAGCTAACATTAAACAATACGGAGAGATCTCCTATTTTAAGACGAATGTGTCCAAGACAGAAATACTGAACGTAAACATTAATAAAGACGAAGAAAGATTCCTCAAAAAAGAATACAACTTTAATTGGCAGAAAGAGATAAAGTACTTGGGAATCAAATTAGCTAACTCTTCAAAGAATTTATATAGATTAAATTACATCCCCCTTTTAGATGAAATAAAAGGCGAAATTAAAAAAATTAAGAACCAGCCAATTTCTTGGTTTGGAAGGATAAATATAGTAAAAATTACACCTTTGAAACAACTATGTTTGGCCGAAAGCTCAAAAAGGAATATCTCAAAATTATATAAATTCCTGATGAGGGCGGAGAAGCTGGGGACGCCCATGTATATTCAAAATTGGGTAAGAGAACTCGAAATCACTAGGGGGAAAACGACAGTAGAAAGAATAATCAATCTAACCCATTCTTCAGCAATAGATGTGAGAACGGCCGAGATGAATTTCAAATTTATTACTGGATGGTATGCCACCCCAGACAAAACCAGCAAATATAGAGAAGGGCAGTCGGCAGACTGCTGGAGAGGTTGTTCAACAAGGGGGTCAATGGCCCACCTTTGGTGGAATTGTCCTAAGATCAAAAGCTTTTGCAAAAAAATTCTATCATTAATCAAGGTCATAACTAAAAAAGAGATTGAAGAAGATCTGTGGGTAGTCCTTTTCCACGGGGGCGTGGATTCCATAAAAGAATATAAAAAAACCTTGACACCCCACCTCCTTAACGCAGCGAAACGTCTGATTCCCAAAAAATGGAGGGAAAAGGATAGCCCCCAGATCTGGGAGTGGATCGATTCGGTGGAGGAGGCCCACAGGAGGGAGGAGTTGAAACTTAGAGGGGAGGATGATAGTGAGGATATACGAGACAAGTGGGATTCATGGAAAGAATTTAAAAGAAACCTGGAGTTTCGCAGAAAATTTAAGAGTGATATGAGCTAGCAGGGAGGGAACAGGACCAAATTTAGGGGGGACACCTGGGGGGGCGAGATTGTGGAATCACGAGATGGAGGGAGGGAAGGGGGTATTGGGAGGAAAATCCACATGTTATTCTTTGTCAATATGGAAAAAAAAAAACGATTGAAATACTAAGAAGTAAATGAGAAGCCACAAGTGATGCGATGACTACAGTGGTAAGCGAAGGGCGGAAGGGTCCGTGAGCTTGTCTGACGGTTTGCACTCTGTGTCTAGTCTGATGTGAAAAAAAAAAAATAGGTATGTGCTGGGACATCCTCCTGGACACTGCCGATGTTAAGGCAGAAGAGAATCAAAATGCAGTCTTCATATGTACTGTTCTACCAGTCTAACACATTTTACTACCTATCTTACTGAGATCTACAGAATAATTCTCCCATTTTGTTTCAATAGAGTTCAAGGAATAACAAAAACTACTCTGCACCTTCATCTATCAATCGACAGTTAAAGCGGTCCCCCACTGTAACAAAAAGTTCAAAGTCAGCAGCTACAAGTCCTGTAGCTGCTGACTTTCATTAACGGGTCTTACCTGTCCATGGATCCAGTACCATCCTCACCTGGGTTAGTTCTTCACTAGCCTTCAGGTTCTGGCACTGGTGTCTTTAAGGGGTAGTAAACACATTAGTGATTTTTACCTACAGGTAAGCTAGAATTTTTCTATATCTGATAAGTGCAAACAATTGGATATTTGACTTCTTGTAAAATTATTTTCTTGTAGTATATTAATGCTTGCCGACCAGCCGCGGCAGGTCGGCTCGGCTGTGCGAGATCACATAATATTACGTCGTCTCGCAAATCAGCCAATAGGGGCGCGTGCAATCACCGCCGGGCACCCGCGATGGCTTGTTACAGAGCGAGAACCGGGAGCTGTGTGTGTGTTTAAACACACAGCTCCCGATCCTGTCAGGGGGAGAAATGCCTGATTGTCTGAACAGCGATCAGTCATTTTCCCCAAGTCAGTGAACCCCCCCTTCAGTTATAACACACCCAGGGAACATACTTAGCCCCTTCCTCGCCCCCTAGTGTTACTGATCGCTATAAAAATGCCAATGGTCCCAAAAATGTGTGAAAAGTGTCCGCCATAAGGTCGCAGTACCGATAAGATCGCTGCCATTACTAGTAAAAAAAAAAATATTAATAAAAATGCCATACAACTATGCCCTATTTTGTAGACGCTATAACTTTTGCGCAAACCAATCAAACGCTTATTGCGATTTTTTTTTTAATAAAAAATATGTAGAAGAATACGTATCGGCCTAAACTGAGGAAAAAAATCTTTTTTTTATATATTTTTGGGCATATTTATTACGGAAAAAAGTAAAAATATATAAAAAAAAAATTCAAAACTGTCGCTCTATTTTTGTTTATAGCGCAAAAAATAAAAACCCCAGAGGTGATCAAATACCACCAAAAGTAAGCTCTATTTGTGGGGAAAAAAGGACGCCAATTTTGTTTGTGAGCCACGTCGCACGACCGCACAATTGTCAGTTAAAGCGACGCAGTGCTGAATCGCAAAAAGGGGCCCAGTCATTAAGCAGCCATATGGTCCGGGGCTGAAGTGGTTAATGGACAATAAAGTTATTATATTATGATAATTCAGTTATATTGGGGTATGCTGCTGCTGGAGATTGGACAGCATAGTATAAACTCTCCCACTATGTCCCACCTTTTGAAGTTAATCAATAGAAGGCGTAAATCAAAAATAGGGGAGAGGGACCTGTGTCCCTTAGGCTAGGTTCACATCTGTGCTGGTGATGCCGCTACAGGACCCGTATGAATACAAGCAATCGCAACCACCCACACAGAGTAATGCGGGACCTGCGAGCAGGTGCCATTAATCCCAATGGCACGCTGCCCACACTGGAAATCGCATGCGTACTAGGAACCTTGGTTCCCGTGCAGGCTGTGATTTCTAAAATAATGCAGGGACTTCTTTCCTGCGTGTTTCGGGGGACGGCGGCCCGTTCAGATGAATGAGCTCTCGTGCCTGCGCAAACCATGGCCTCTGCAGCCCCACAGGTGTGCACCTAGCCTTACTGTAAAATCCTTGTCTTGGAGTACATTAAGTTAAAATACTGGTCATTGTAATCGTACATTAGGGACATAGGAGCAATTTAGGTATATTGGGACCAACTTAGGGGTGGCAACACAGCAGCAAGGCTAACAGGCCCACAGGAACCAACAGATTAACCACTTGATCACGGGCCTATTTTGGCACTTTTCTCCTTCATGTAAAAATCACAATTTTTTTGCTAGAAAATTAATCAGAACCCCCAAACATTATATATTTTTTTTCAGCAGACACCCTAGGGAATAAAGTGGCGGTCATTGCAACTTTTTTTCTCGCAGGGTATTTGCGCAAACATTTTTTAAACGCCTCTTTTTTAGGGAAATAAACAGTTTCATGAATTAAAAAATAACAAAACGGTAAAGTTAGCCCAATTTTTTTGTATAATGTGAAAGACGATGTTACGCGGAGTAAATAGATACCTAACATGTCACGCTTTAAAATTGCGCACACATGGAATGGCGCCAAACTTCGGTACTTAAAAATCTCCATAGGCGACGCTTTACATTTTTTTTACAGGTTACTTTTTTTGAGTTACAGAGGAGGTCTAGTGCTAGAATTGTTGCACACACTCTAACGCATGCGATGATACCTCACATGTGGGGTTTGAACGGTGTTTACATATGTGGGCGGGACTTGCATGCGTGTTCGCTTCTGCACGCGAGCGACCGGGAAGTTTTTATCACTTTTATTCCTATTAGAAGAAATGTAAACATCCCTTGTAATAGAAATCACTGTGACAGGTCCTCTTTATGGAGAGATGTGGGGTCAATAATGCCTCATTTCCACTGAGCGGATCAGTTCGGTACGGTACGCTATTTTGGGTGTTTCCATTATGAAAGCGTGTCGTAAAACCGAACCGTACCGCACCAGCAAGGGTCCTGCTTCAGATGAGGGACCAGAGAGAGTGGACCGGTTCGGTTAGGGCGGACCTACAAATACATCTCACTGATTGGTGGATGCGCTAGGAATTTTTTCTAAACCCTGAATGGTCCCTCACGGTCCGATTTGCAATGGAAACGCTCACGCAAATAGATCAGTCCCATCCGAACCGCTCCAAAATTACTGACCCGAACCGATCCGTGCAGTGAAAACAAGGCATAAGACCCCACATCTCTCCTCCAGGCTTATAAGCATGAAATCGGTGAAAAAAAATCAGCGATCATATGCCGACAACCGCGATTGCAGCTTTGTTTACTTCCGGGTACCGGGCGTGACGTCATAACATCGCGCCCGGTCCTCCAACGGTCATAGAGGTGACTGTGACCGTCTGGTCACCAGTCATCTCTATGGTTCTTCACCGAGCGCCGGCCAATTCACTTTGTTTATCATATGTTATGTTATGTTATGTTTATAATAATATGAGGTGATCCAAAGTTCATTGTATATTACCAGGATGTGTTATGTGGGAGAGGGGTGGACTTCTCACGTTTTATACTTTGGATCAACTCATATTATGATAAACATAACATAACATATGATAAACATGTCCAAGCTAGATATGTAAATAACCTGTCACTCAAAGCAAGAAGAGAGAAACTGACTTTTAGACTGGATTGACTGGGCACAGATGATAGGAAATCTTATACTCTACATTGTGACAAAAAAACACTACCATGAGCAGAGAAAAATTAAGTTGATTCTGTGCATGCGTCGAATGTATTTCGAGCATGCATTTTTTTTTGAGCGTCGGAATTGCATACAGACGATCAGAATTTCCGAGAACCAGCTCTCAAATTTTGCAAAAGTCAGATGGGGCCTACACACGGTCGGAATTTCCGAACAAAAGCTCACATTGAACTTTTCTTGTCAGAAATGATGATCGTGTGTACACAGCATTAATGTTTGACATCATATTATATGGTTTTGGTAAATCTGAAGGAAAAAAATCTACAGAAGATTGGATAGTGTGTATCCAGCTTAAGAGACAGAAAAAAGTAAAACAATGTTCTAGTTTAGGTAAAAGGAAGAATCTTGGGAGGAAAATTGGCATTGGACCTCAAAACAACATTGTCCCTGTGTAGTACAAGGTTTCTTTACAGAAAAATACCTGACAGGCTCACATGGCGTTTTCTGAAGAGCCGACAGAACCAGGTTGAGAGTCCATGGCAAAACTGGGGAATGTACAAGGGGAATAATGTGAGTGGCACCCTGTACAAAGGTTAAAGCGTGAGAGGTAAACCGTTTTTACAACCGAACTGCTAAGGCTGAGATTATACATTTGATGCTACTTAAAGCAGAGTTCCACAGTTTTTTTCATTTATTAAAAGTCAGCAGCTTCAAAAAGTATAGCTGCTGACTTTTAATAAAACGACATTCATCTGTCCCACGGTCTAGCAATGCGGCGGCCTGAAGCCTCCATTTTCTCCCCCTTCTCTTCAGGGCCAGCATTGTAAGTGTGGGTGCCGGGCTGTGACAGTTTGCACTGCTCTCCATCAATGGCCAGGCAATGTCCTGGGACCTGTGACGTGTCCCAGAACGTCTAGGTGGCCAGAAATCGGAAGGAGAAAGGGGGACAGGAAGTCCCACTCCAAACCAGGTACCCAGCCCCCCCACCCAAAAAAATTGCATGCCAATTGTAGCATGTCAGGGGGCAAGGAGTATTTAAAGCGGGAGTTCCACTTTTGGGTGGAACTCCGTTTTAAGGCCAAACATTGATTCATTCCATTAAGTACTTCTGGGATGGAACTACCTTGCCTCCCACCATTTTTTTCCAATTGCAAGAAGTTGATTTTCTAGCTTTTAAAAGCATATGGATAACCAAAGGCAACCAGCCCCTGCCTTAAGATTTGGGCTATAACATCCAGAAGGTTAAATCCAGCAACTAAAAAGCAGGATAATGAACCAGTCCTTAAAACAGAAGATCCAAACAATCTGAAAGGGCCCATGGAGATTGAGGCAGGAATCTGACAAGGCCCTAGGGAGCCACCAGAACATCCACTGTAATGTCAAGCGATCTTAGGACCTGGAAACAAATCTCATCCCTTTGTTGTTGAATCTGAAAGCCAGGAGGTCCATGTCTAACGTACTCAAGGAAGGAAGGAAGGAAGTTTACTTACCCATTTTCCACACCTGGGATGTGCACGGCAGACAGGGCTGAAAAATGACATAGTACTCAAGAAAGTAGTTCCTCTTTAAAGGTTATTTTCAGACTAAATGCTGGTCAGATGAACTCACAGAAGGTTCAGCATTTAAAGGATAACCAAATTGAACTACAAAATATTGATTTGGAGACAAGGCCCCAACGGCAACCAAGTGCCCTGAGAGCGTATCAAGGACATCTCCCCAGACCCACAGGCTGCAGAGGCGTCGTTAGGTGTGGGCTAAGAAGGGTGGAGCCCCGAATGTGCCGCCGAAAAGCCCAGAGTCTCGGGCTTACAGTGTTTAATTGCGAGCCCCGAGTCAATGCCGCCGAGCAGGGACCAGTCCCTGATCTCGCCCGCAGCGCCATGTTTGGTGTCCAGTCCGGCGCCCTGTGATTGGGTATATGGGGGTCATGTGCGGCGTGGGGCTGGCCTGTCTGCGATTGTCTAGAAGTCCCGCCTCCACACATGACCGCTATACGCCCCAATCACAGGGCGACAGGAAATATGGAATATGTTGGCGGGAGATGAGCACTGTGTGAGCCGCCGGGACTGCGATCTTTCCTTCCTTCACTTGTTCCTCGGCGGCGGTGTCCCCCTTGCACTGTATCCCTCTGCGGCGGTGTCCCCCCTGCGGCGGTGTGTCCCTATGCGGCGGTGTGTCCCGATGCAGAGCTACGGCTCGGTAGAGGTCATGGAGGTGCAGCGTCTTGCACCATGGATCGGGCTGCGGGTGGATGGCGCTGGCGGGGAGTCGGGACAGAAACAAGGAGGAGGTAAGGAGGACTATTTTGCACCGAGCTGTGGGGAGGGGGGTGTGAGTAGTGCAGGAAGTAGTCTGCTTACTGTAGGTGTCGGGGATCAGTGTCTGTGTGGGGGGGGTCAATGTCTGTGTGTGGGAGGGGTCAGTGTCTGTGTGTGGGGGGGGGGTCAGTGTCTGTGTGTGGGGGGGGGGGTCAGTGTCTGTCGGGGGTCAGTGTCTGTGTGTGGGGGGGGTCAGTGTCTGTGTGTGGGGGGGGTCAGTGTCTATGTGAGTAGTGCAGAAAGTAGGAGTCAGATGGATCAGTGTGTGTGTGTCACAGGGTCAGATAGGTCACCTGTGTTCAAAACGTGGAAAGAGTGCAGTGCTATGTGGTTAAAACCATGTGTGAAATAAATGTTATGTGGAAGGCGGGGCCGTAGGCCTGCCTGAGTTTGTAGGAGGAGTCGGAGGGCTATTTATCCCTCCTCCCCTCTAATGTCTGACGTTGGTGGGGTTTCTGGGTAGCCGTGTCACTTCCGGTTTCGTACAGGTCGGCTGCAGGTGTCTCACGCAGGGGGAGGGGGGCACCCGTCCATCCACAACCACCCACGCTGCCTGGGCTCCATCTGGCATTGAGGAGGCCGCCCGCTTCTCCCAGTGCTCGGGCTGAGGGAGCCGCACATAAACCCGCCCACCCACGCTGCCAGGAGCTCCATTTATCTGGAGGAGGCCGCCTGCCGCTTTTTCCCGGTGCTCACGCCAGGGATCCAGGCTTGTTCATACCGGAGGAGGGGGGGCCGTACAGCTATCTATCCTCCCACACGTTGCCAGAGCTCTGTCCAGGTTGAGGGGGTCGCCTGCTTCTCACGCTGCTCGCGCCGGGGGAAAGGGGGGCCCGCACATCCACCTGCCACCTAGGCTGCCGCTGCTCCTTCTAGCAAGGAGGCCGCCGCCCGCTTCTCCCAGCGGCCGCGCCGGGGTGGTGTCCGTCCTTTCACCCATCCTGTCAGCCACTGCTAGGGCATGTCCTGCGTCGGCTAGGGCCCTCCCCCCGCCCGTTCTCCCGGAGCTCAGAGTGGCAGTACGCTCGGCCGGGAGTCTGATGCTGCGATGGTCACCTCTGGTCCAAGGGTGCTGGCATGGCGGGGGGAGATGCACCGGATGCCTTGTCAGGCAGGGGGGGGTTATTTTTTAGCCTTCCTGGGGCATAGGGGTAGGGGACACCCTGGTGGGGGGGGGAGCTGTTCAGCCAGGCTCTGCAGCCTATGACAGGTATGCATCGGCTCATCCCTGCTCCTTGCAGGGAGGGCTGACTGCCACTCATCCGTGCATCCACATAGGGGGGAAGGGTTGCCCACGCTTCACGTCTCTCCGGTGCGCAGTCGGCAGGTTGGGGGGAGCTTCTGCTGGTGCGTCATATGGGGGGCACCCCGTTCCCCCTTTTCCTCCCAGGCTTACGCTGCCAGGGCTCCTAACATGGGGGAAGCTGCCCGGGGGCTTGTACCAGGGGGAGGGGGGCATGGAGTAAGGGGACACCCTTGGTCTAGGTTCATCCGGTGACCGGGTTCCCAAGGAATTCCAGGGAGCACATATTGGGGCCGGATGTGCCCTGGCATGGGGGGGGGGCAAGTCTTACAGGACAGTCAGGTTCCTTGGTGGTCACGGTTCAAGGGGAGGGGGGTGCGGCACAGCGGGGTGGGGGGTGTCATTGCATGTGCATGCCTTACGTTGTTCATGGTGGAATGATTCTGTCAGTAGTATGTTCTGTCAGAAGCGATTCTGTCGGTAGTATGTGTTTTTTTCTCAGCGGTTCTGTCAGTATGTTTTGTCACAGCAGGTTCTGTCAGTATGTTTTGTCACAGCAGGTTCTGTCAGTATGTTTTGTCACAGCAGGTTCTGTCAGTATGTTTTGTCACGGCATGTTCTGTCAGTATGTTTTGTCATGGCAGGTTCTGTCAGTATGTTTTGTCACGGCATGTTCTGTCAGTATGTTTTGTCACGGCAGGTTCTGTCAGTATGTTTTGTCACGACAGGTTCTGTCAGTATGTTTTGTCACGGCAGGTTCTGTCAGTATGTTTTGTCACGGCAGGTTCTGTCAGTATGTTTTGTCACGGCAGGTTCTGTCAGTATGTTTTGTCACAGCAGGTTTCTGTCGGTATGTTTTTGTCACAGCATGTTCTGTCAGTATGTTCTGTCACAGCAGGTTCTGTCAGTATGTTTTGTCTCAGCGGTTCTGTCAGTATGTTTTGTCTCAGCGGTTCTGTCAGTATGTTTTCTCTCAGCGGTTCTGTCAGTATGTTTTGTCTCAGCGGTTCTGTCAGTATGTTTTGTCTCAGCGGTTCTGTCAGTATGTTTTGTCTCAGCCGTTCTGTCAGTATGTTTTGTCTCAGCGGTTCTGTCGGTATGCTTTGTCTCAGCGGTTCTGTCAGTATGTTTTTTGTCTCAGCGGTTCTGTCAGTATGTTTTTTGTCTCAGCGGTTCTGTCAGTATGTTTTTGTCTCAGCAGTTCTGTCAGTAGTATGTTTCTGTCGTAGCATGGTCTGTCGTAGTGGTTGCAGTCACTGTATGTTTCCTGTCATGTCATAGCGGTGGTCAGCATCATGCTTCTGTCGTGGAGCGTTTTCACTGTCACCGCTCTGTCGTCAGTATTCGGCACAGAAGCTCAGTCTTTGGCGTGTCTGTCATGGCGTGTTTCTGTCATGGCGTGTTTCTGTCATGGCGTGTTTCTGTCATGGCGTGTTTCTGTCATGGCGTGTTTCTGTCATGGCGTGTTTCTGTCGTCACGCAGGTTCAGCTTGCACCAGTGGCCGTTCTAGCTTTGTTCGTTTCCATGTCTCATTATTTTGCATAGGTTGCTTTCCTGGTCCGGGTGGCTAGGGCTCGCATCTCGGGGTCTGTCACGTCTACAGTTCCATTCGTGCTGAGGTTTTCGTTTTCCAGATGATTGTTCACCTCAAACGTCTCGCCGTCATGTCACATCTTACTATGCATTGGGTTTCATTTCACGGACAGGACTACCCACCACGGTCTGTGGGTCCACGGGTCCTCAGTGTTCTGCTGTGCAGCAGGTCACTTGCACTCACTCACGTTATTCACGGGGGTGGGGGGGTCGTCGGGTTCATTGACATGCTGGGGTCCCTCCGTCACGGCCATGTCTTCATACTTGGGTAGGCACAGAGGGGGCTGTGTTTCTGTTGGGGGTCCTACTCCAGCGTGGTTTGGTCACATAGCTTGTCGGTGCTATGCAGTCACAGCACACAAACAGCCTTGTAGCTTTATTTGTTTTCTTTGTCTCGTCATACCGTTCTTTCGGGTATAGTTAGCCAGGGTGCGCATCTCAGGATCTGTCACGTCTACAGATCCATACGGGCTGAGGTTTCATTTTTTAAATGATTGTTGACCACAATCTTCTCGCCTGTATAACATAAGTCATACGTGCACGTTCATTCTCACGCCTATGGTCTGTGGGTACATCGCCTTGAGTGTGTCGTTTTTAATTACCTGTCTGCGCGGCAGGTTACTCGGCTCGCTTACTGCTTACACTTATCACATACACTTGGGTGGGATCTGTCGTCAGGTCATTCACGCGCTGAGGTCTGGTCTTTTCTGCTCACATCTTTGGCCCAGGCAGCTACAGTAGGGGGGGGGGGGGTGTCTCATGTTTTGTTGTCTGTTGTCTTTTCTTTCGGTTTTCCTAGGGTTGGGCGTGCGGCACGTTTCGGGAGCGACACATTCTGGTGCATCCCGCCTGCTCCACGTGGGGGTACAGAGCATGGCAGTACGCCGTCACTCAGGGGTTGGCCCGTACCAACCACTGGAAAAATGGATAGCAGGATACAAAAAACACACAAAGGCAGCGCTCGATGGGAAGAGCATTACAACTTTTATAGTCTTCAAGTAGGTAACTAAAAAAATATTGCACTGGAGATAAAATCGATGTAGCTACATAAACTGTAAACATGGCGTGAGTAATACCAAACTGTAGCAAAAGCAGTCATAAAAACATGTAGCTAAGTATGATACTGGTATAAAAATGTGTACAACGATGCCACTGCTGAATCCAGATGAGGAGGGGTTAACATCAGTCCGTCGGCATGTAGATGTCCCGTGAAGGGAACTATCACAACTCCCAGTGGATGGTTGTAGAATCCCAGGTTGATAGAGGGAAGTGTAACAGCCCTTGCGTGTGGCAGATAGTAAGATCCCACCGGCATGCAGATATGAAGGCACAGCAAAGGAGCCCTTTAAATGAACATGGCAAGCCCTGCTGGTGTCCGTGACGTTACCGGATCTCCGAATGGTACTCCCCGAAGGCCCAGAATCTGGCGGAGAGGTGAGTACCAATCAAAAGAATTTTAATCGATCAAAAAGATTTTGATCGATCAAAAAAATTAAAGATTAATCGATCAATTAAAAGTTAATTTGCACAGCCCTAGTAAAAATCATAATTTTTTTTGCTAGAAAATTACACAGAACCCCCAAACATTATATATGGTTTTTTTAGCAGACACCTGGGGACCCGTTCAGGTGCTGGTCGTGAATGTCACAATATAGATTGCCAGGACAATGTAAGTATGTTGTCCACGAAGCACAAGACTCATAGAATGAGTTACTTGAGGGTCAAAAAACAATATTTCAGTTAACCACTTCCATACCAGACACTTTTGCCTCGTTTCAACTGAGCGGATCGGTTCGGTACGGTTCGGTACGGTATGCTATTTTGGGTGTTTCCATTATGAAAGTGTGCCATAAAACCAAACCGTAGCGGACCATTCTGGGTCCTGCTTCAGATGTGGGGCCATAGGCAATGGAACGGTTCAGTTAGGGCAGAGCTACAATACATTCCACTGAGCGGAAACGCTCAGCACACTAGACCGGTCCATTCTAACCGTTCAAAATTTACTGACCCGAACTGTTCCGTTCAGTGGAAACGAAGCATTAGGCACCTTCCTGCCCAAGCCAATTTTCAGCTTTCAGCGCTGTCGCACTTTGAATGACAATTGCGCGGTCATGCTACTCTGTACCCAAACAATCTTTTTATAATTGTGTTCCCACAAATTTTTTTCTTTTTTTTCTGTTAATTTTTTTGTAAATAAGTACGTTTTCTTCTTCAATTACGGGAACCGATTTGCACAGCTGTATCCTGGCCTAGGCCAACAAGGCCCAGGCCTAGGGCAGCACGTTGCAGGAGGGCAGCACGGAAAGAGTCTCCGCCGGCTTGCACTGTTAGTGTAGCGCCAGTCTTTTGGGGCGGACTGGGAAGAGAGGCAAGCATTTCGCAACTGTAGGGGGGGCGGAGCGTCTAATTTTGACTGTCCTATCACCCTGGACCATAAACCTTCCTCACTGTGCTATATGTTTTCTGCTGTACCATTGGCATGGTTATATCTTCTCAGTCCTCTCCATAAAATTATCAGAATGTTGTGCCTAAAGTAGAACTTTTCTATTTAATTTTGAATAGAGTAAGGGTAAGGTAAGGGAAGGGCAGGTCTTTAACAGCAAGGGGTGTGGCCTTGACTGGGAGGGGTGGGTCATATTTAAATTAGGGGTGCACACGTTTAGTCAAGCCTAGGGCAGCACAAAACCTAAATACATCCCTGGTCACAGTGTGTTATTAGATTTATTAGGTATATAATACATTACCTTAGGGGTGTTACATTCCCTTTGGCACAGTATTTAGAAGCCGCTTGGTTGCGGATTTTCACACTTTATTTTACACATTATCTATCCCATTACATCCTTTGGTTGTGTTGGCTGCCTACTCTGTCTTTTTATGTTTTAGGATAAGCGCAATATATTAACTTTTTTTTAAATCTCAACCTGCAGTGGGGACACAGAGAATATGGGAGCTGAAGGTGGGATCAACCAGGAATTTCACTCTACACGAAACAAAATGCTTGAGTGGCTTTGTGGGTAAAATAACACTGTTATATAGCATGTAATGAGAGTTTTCAGTTTGAGATTAATGGACACTAAAGGCCAGATTCAGGTAGAATCGGCTTACTCTGCGGCGGCGTAACGCATTACATTTACGTTACACCGCCGCAAGTTTTACGGGCAAGTGCTTGATTCACAAAGCACTTGCCTGTAAAGTTGCAGTGGCGTAGGGTAAATCCGCCCGGCGCAAGCCCGCCTAATTCAAATGGGGCGGGGACCATTTAAATTAGGCACGTTCCCGCGCCGAACGTACTGCGCATGCTCTGTCCCTAAAATTTCCCAACGTGCATTGCGCTAAATGGCGTCGTAAGGACGTCATTGGTTTCGACGTTAACGTAAATGGCGTCCAGCGCCATTCATGGACGACTTACGCAAACGACGTGAAATTTCAAATTTCGACGCGGGAACGACGGCCATACTTAACATTGGCTAGACCACCTAGGGGGCATGTTTATCTTTACGACGCGTATCTCTACGGAAACAACGTAAATTTACAGCGACGGGCAAAGCGTACGTTCGTGAATCGGCGTAACTAGTAATTTGCATATTCTACGCGACCGCAATGGAATCGCCACCTAGCGGCCGGCCTAGAATTGCAGCCTAAGATCCGACGGTGTAAGTCACTTACAACTGTCAGGTCTTAGGGAGATCTATGCGTAACCTGTTTCTATGAATCGGGCTAATAGATACAACCTTTGTATCTCAGAGATACGCCGTCGTATCTCTTTTATGAATCTGGCCCTAAGTTATTAAAGATGCAAGGTTTTGGCATAATGTTGATTCCTTCTTTAGGTTGTATAAAAATACAGGAAAAAAGTATACAGTCTGAAGAAGGGATTTAAGTTAAAGTGGACACTTGTATCTTTAAAAAATGAAGTTAACCAATTAACGCCTGCCGCACGACTATGTACGTCCACAGAATGGCACGTACAGGCAGATGGGCGTATATATACACGTCCCTGCCTTCTAGCGGGTCAGGGGTCTGATCAGGACCCCCTCCGCTGCGTGCGTCTTACCTTTGGGAGCGATCCGTCTTGAGGGGGCGGCTGTTCATTTAGGTCCTCCCCCTCGTGATCGCTCCCAGCCAATCCCGTGAGCCTCCGCCATGTCACTTCCTCTGCCTGTGTAATGTAAACACTGGCAGAGGAAGTGATGCAGCTCTCCTCTCGGCGGTATTTTCAATCTGCCGAGAGGAGAGAACACTCACAGTAAGTCGCACCTAACACTACACTGACACCAGTACACATAGGCACATTTAACCCCTTGCGATCACCCCCCCCCCACCCCCCTGTCACAGTGTCACTGAATGCAGTGATCATATATTTACTGATCACTGCATTTAGTGTCAGTGTGACAGTTAGTGTGACAGGCAGTTAGTGTTAGGTCCAGGGTAGCCCCGTACCCCCATATAAAGTTTTAACCCCTTGATCACCGCCCTAGTTAACCCTTTCACCCCCTATTACCAGCATCGCCAAGTGATCATTTTTCTGATCGCTGTATTAGTGTCGCTGTTGCCGCTAGGTAGCTAATTTTTTTTTATTGCGTTTTTCTTTTACTAAATACATATGGCTGAATACATTTTGGCCTAAATGTTTGACTAAAATTTAGTTTATTCGATTTTTCTTATAACAAAAAGTAAAAAATATTGTTTTTTTTTCAAAAATGTCGCTCTATTTTTGTTTATAGCACAAAAAATAAAAATCGCAGAGGCAATCAAATACCATCAAAAGAAAGCTCTATTTGTGGGAAGAAAAGGACGCAAATTTTGTTTGAGAGCCACGTCGCACGACCGCGCAATTGTCTGTTAAAGCGACGCAGTTCCGAATTGTAAAAACGCCTCTGGGCATTTAGCAGCATATTGGTCCGGGGCTTAAGTGGTTAAACTCCAAAGTGCTTGTAAAACCTCTAACAAATTAACAACGATGCCTGATCTGCTGATTTCTGTCTGCTGGCTGGTTTCTCTGCTAACTGCCATTTGAGTCATACAAATCCTTTCTGAACAGCTGTGCCCATGTCCAAGCGATGGAAGGGGGAGGTCCAGCGCACAGAGATTGACAGCCTCAGCTGTGCAAGTTTCCCTTTGAGATTGTGGGGGGGGGGGGGGGTGTCTATTCTTTCCACTCAAGTCTCTCATTAAACCCAGCTCTCCTCTCTGTGCAGTGTGTAACATCAGATCTACGCCGCCTGCTTCTAGAAGCTCAGAAAAGCTTTGTAAATTATGGAAAATAAATGCTGCAGATAAATACGTACAACTTACTGCATGTAGGAGGTTTTGTTTCCATCTCAGTGTATCACCATCCCAATTCTAATGTCTGGCTAAATAACAAATGGACCTGTTAATCATGTCATCTTTTGTTTTGTATTCAGCAGCAAGGGAAGCAAAAAGCAAGGGTAATGTCACAATTCTTCCTGCGAGAACCTGGGAACAATGAGGATCCCACATTTCTAAAGAAGATACTTCTGCACTGTAATATTGGAATATATAGAAAAACGCTCATTACCCGATTGTTGCGATGATCCTATAGCTTCAATGCTTCATAAGGCATGGACAATAAGTATTGAAATAAGTCATAATATTTGAAAAATCACACAAAAGAAGTCCTTATTAGCATACTTGTTCTGGCAGAGTGACTTAAAAGAGAAGTAAAGGGGTTCAAATAGAACAGTCGATTGCCCCTTATGATCTCCAGGCACTTCCCTGGGTAGACATTTCTGTCCATGGCCCACTTCTTTATCCTTCCTTAAAGCACATTTAGTGCATGTCTGGCATAAATTGCAAATCAAACTAGGACTTTCCCCCAAAGTGGGACCAATGACTCCCTTGTTCGGTAACCCACGGCTTCCAAGGCTCCCAGATATATAGCTTTCGTTATGTCCACATGTAAGCCTATACCATCTATTTTGAGCAATTTGCCATTGGTCTGGTTTTGACCATTACAACTCCCTTTTCTCTTTATTTAGGCTTGAATATCAATAGGATCAAGTTTTTGGATATCCCCATTTGGAATTCTACACATGCAGTGTTGAGTGCTGATACATGCAAGCTCTGATGCCTCTAATCTATCCATCAGTATTTTTTTGGGGCACGCTTCGTTTATTTGGAGGTTTTTCCACGAGTTCCGAGGTACTAGCTCACAGAGTTCTTATTGTTGTGCTTTCTTAAGGTTATTTTAACCGCACAGTAAAATTATATTGAATTCTTTGATAAGGAAGAAGTTTTTAAATACAAGTCAATCTATATGACATAGTCTATGTTATGAAACGTATTCACGGAGACGTATAATCATACAAAATAGCTAATTTATTGGTTGACAAAAATATGGATATCTACATGACATTAGAATACCAGTTGCGTTACATGAACACATTGTGATTCATTAAAATACCCCCAAAATGGGCATGCAATACCTTTGATCTGTGTGTCATGGCCAGTTCTCAAGGTAACTTTATACAAAAAAAGACAATGAAACAAAAGCGTCTATTTCATATATCAACCTGTTACTTTACTGCAGGTAAGTAAGAGGCCAAAATATGAAAATGTATTGGACAGCTTTGTTCTGTCGTTGGAAATATGTAAAATATGAAAATATAAAAATTGTACTCTTTACAGAAAAATCTACCAGTTATTGATTATGAGACCAGACCATGATCACACAATATACAACTTCAATATTCCTACAGAACAACAATACATTTCTGATAAAATAAAAATGGTATAATTACCAATTACAAAATGGCTATTTGCAGATGACCAGAGTTAATAAGCAGTGCTTCTATGGCCCTTCATGGGATGACAAGATGCCTTCATGCATTGTCCTAGTGTGCCCCTCCCCCTCTGGGTGGGGTCTTCTTCCTCTTGATCTTCATCTTGGAGTCATCTTCCTTGAATGATCTTGATTTTCATTGAATGATCTCTCAATGATTCCTCTCTATGATCCCTCTCAAATCCCCTCTTCTCATGGGCTATCTCTCTTATATTACTCAAAACAATAGGACCATTAAATTACCCTAAGTCCTGCCCATCTGACATCTGTCCTTAACCACTTCCCGCCCGGCCAATAGCAGATTTACGGCCGGGAAGTGGTTATGAAATCGTGACTGGACGTTCTCAAACGTCCTGCACGATTTCATGCCGTGCGCGCCCGTGGTACAGGAGAGCCGATCGGCGCAGCGCAGCCCCCCCCTCGTATGCCCACACTAGACCACCAGGGATGCCCACACTGGCAGGGCAAAAAAAAAACGTTAAAAAAAACAGGATTAAAAAATAAAAATACAGGTAAAAAAAAAAGATGCCAGTCAGTGCCCACACATGGGCACTGACTGGCAACATATACATCAGTGCCACCCCTCAAAGTCCATAAGTGCCACCCCACAGTGTCCTTCAGTGCCACCCCTCCGTGCCAATCCATGCCCAGTGCCCACCTATCAGTGCCCATCTGTGCCACCCATAAGTACCCATCAGTGCCACCCATGAGTGCCATTCTGTGCCGCCTATGAGTTCCCAGTGCTGCCCATGAGTGGCCATCAGTGCCGCCTATGAGTGCCCATCAGTGCCGCCTATGAGTGCCCATCAGTGCCGCCTATGAGTGCCTATCAGTGCCGCATACCAGCGCTGCCTATCAGTGCCCATCAGTGCCACCTCATCGATGCCCATCAGTACTACCTCATCAGTGCCCATCAGTGCCGCCATATAAGTGCCCGTAATTGAAAGAGAAAACATACTTATTTACAAAAAAGTTAACAGAAAAAAATAAAAATGTATTTTTTTTCTAAATTTTCAGTATTTTATTAGTTGTTGCGCAAAAAATAGGAACCGCAGAGGTGATCAAATACCACCAAAAGAAAGCTCCATTTGTGGGGAAAAAGGACGCCAATTTTGTTTGGGTACAGTGTAGCATGACCGCGCAATTGTCATTCAAAGTGCGACAGTGCTGAAAGCTGAAAATTGGCTTGGGCGGGAAGGTGCGTAAGTGCCTGGTATGGAAGTGGTTAATTCATTAGCCCCTGCTCTCTATGGGAGTTCCTGTCAAGACGTGTCGGGTTCCTATTGGCTGACGATTTTAATCATTTACTGGGTCTCTGGACTTTGAGAACCTCAAGTAATATCACTTTCAACCACTAGGTGTCTCAACTTTATTGTGAGATTATCTGTACGATAATTTTATATTATTGGGGAGACTTATATTATTATTATTAGCTTATTATTATTATTAGCTTATTATTATTGGTAACTTCTATGTATATATCTCTGATAACTTTATGTTTCATCAGATCCAATTAGTATATCTTTGATACCTACATAACATAAATGTATATTCCCCACAAACATTCTTCTAAACATGCATTAGCTTATATCTCATAATAAATGCAAAATAATTATCAATGTGGATACATGAATCATTTTGACATGTGTTTGATGAATTTGTGTAACAGGTACATTCACATTTTTATAATCACGATTTGACATCATTGATAATGTGGGTTAGCTTCTGTAACACTTCTATAAAAACGAATTTCTCATATATCTTATTTCTTTTACAAAATTCTACATTAGCATTTGCGATAACCATCTTTTTCCTTCGGTCTCAGGATGTCATCGGTAATCCGAACATTAATTTTCATGTCAACGTTAAAATATATCCCCTTAATGTCAAGCGTATTTATAAGATAATTCTGAATAGTTTTAGTTCTGACTTTGGACTAGGCATCACTCAAGGATATATTAAGAGTGACACAGCGTGTCCAACACCTCTTCACTTTACACAATGGTTCTCGATGCGAGATGAACTGGGTTTCTCTGCTATTGTCTAAAAGACACCAGAGACAAATACTGCCTGTTTACCTTGAGGCAACCTTATTTTCTAAAACAATGGGAGTTATTTTACTTCAATGTGATAATAACCCAGTTGAGTATCTGTGAAAACTTTCCCGATGGCAGTATAACTAACCAAGAGTGATAGTAGAGTCTTCTTGTTTATTTACCAAAGTTTGGGACAATAATCCTTTGTTCTGTGAGGAAGCTTGTCATTGTTTCAACTTTCACTTAAAGGATCACTAAAGGAATTTTTTTTTTTAGCTAAATAGCTTCCTTTACCTTAATGCAGTGCTGTTTTTATGTTCTCATTGTTCGTTTTTGCTTTGAAGTAGCTGTAATACATCTCTGATCTTCACACTTCCTGCTTGTCTGGCTTCTTATGAAAAATCTCATGGCAGCTTTTCACTGTGGTCCAAGCTGTGTCTCTAAAACTCCTCAGACCCAATCAGATTCATTTTAAAAACAAAACACTGCCCTGGGATTCAATTTAAAAACAAAACACTGCCCTGGATTTGTTTGTTTTTGTTCTGTCTCTCTCGCTACTAAACATAAACACAAAACCTTTTTAAAAACGAAAGTGAAACTAGAGGCATATTATATGATTGATTTTTATCTATTTTTAATCATTTTTAAAAGGAATCAGTTAACTTTTATGTCTCTATACCCTATAAACAGTCATTTCAGCAAAAACATTTTTTTCCTTTAGTGATCCTTTAAGCTTCTAAAAGTTTATAGATAACCAATTCAATTGTTAGTGTCCTTGATGCTTTTCAAACGTGGGCTAAGATGTGTTTTTTCTTCACTGACTGAATGACTTCCATATATAATCGTTACGATCAAATTTGAAGCTTAATGGCCTTTTCATATTTTTGCTGATAAATATTGAATATATTATTATCATTCGCCAAAAACCCATAACAGTATTAAAAAAAAAAATGTGATTGTATTAGTATTTAAATACTTTGTTTATAAAATGGTTTCAAAATTGTGCATTTATAAACTGTCTAGATCTATTTAAGATAAACTAAAGTCCTTAGCGTCCCTGAAGAAGCCTAGGCGAAACATGTAGGACAGCAAGTTTGTGACTTCTGAGGAAAGAATGCATCTCTTTTCATATATATTTTAATGCCATGTATTACATTAATAAAATATATATTTTTTATGAATTCTTTATTTTTCTGATTGATACTGCAATAGTATAAATAAGCACCCTCAAAGTCTCATGCTTCTGCCCAGATTGGGGTTTCCATATACATTTTTCTTCCAGGGATGTAGGTGCTGAAAACTTCTCTCAATAGTGCTTGCTCTATATATTATTTATTCACATTTAGTGCATGTCTGGCATAAATTGCAAATCAAACCAGGACTCTGTCCCAAAGTGGGACCAATAACTCCCTTGTACGGTAACCCACGGTTTCCTCTGACAGTGGCACGAAGACGTTTCCTGTCATGGAGGAGTAAGGAAACAAGTTGCCGAATATCTCAAACCTTTGCCAGGGAACTTTCCTACTGTTGTCAAGTTTGATTCCTATACAGCAGCAATCAATTACATATCGGTTGGAATTTCTGCAACTTTCGCCTTTTCTAGTCTCCATCTCTTCAAGAGATGTATTTAATAGAGAACTGGGTACCTGAGTCTCTTCTTTTACAGGATACTATACCAGATCACATTCTTTCTTCTGTATTAGGCTTCTAATTTTGAAACTTCATCCGCATTTCACGGAATTTACAAACAAGTGAACTCAAGACTTGAATGTTAACATTAAATCAGAGGAATGGGAGAAATCATTTACCCTTACTCACTGTGTGTCATTAACAGCCAAGGCACATGAGACAAATTTTAAGCTTCTCTCCCGTGTAATGTCCAACGTTGCTCCACCAGATATAGCCAAATGTTTCAGACTTATGTTGGCACTATTATTGTGCTAAGGGCTCACTACTGCATACCTGTTGGAAATGCCCATCTGTCCATTATTTCTGGAGTGTGGTCCTTCAGCTCCATACCCATGCAACTGAGTTGATTGTTCCTAACATGCCACAAATCACTTCATTATCTATCTTACTTAGCTTTTATAAAAGCATTAAAAAAAATGCCTTCTTGGGCATTGGCTGACAGCAGAAAAAGCGGTTATACCACACCATTGGTGATCGGACCATGCTCCACCCCTGATTTGAGTGGGTTTTGGAGGTGGACCACATTGGGATGGTTGAGCCACTCCTGTCACACAAACTGGACATATACAAACAATGCTGTCAAATTTGGGTCCCCTGGAAGTTGTTCAGGGAATCCCCTGAAATGCGAAATGTATATATACGGGTCGGCTGTAACATTTGAACTTGGTTTAGAGTTGGAACAAGCAAGGTGATGTCTGTTCGAGTACCCATTCCTGGAAGCATTACTTTTTCTTTCCTTTTCTCCCATCTACATCTGGTTTACATTGCACAAAATAGGACAAGACAAAAAAAAAAAAAAAAAAGAAGAGAGGGAACGTAGAAGGG
Organism: Rana kukunoris; assembly: GCA_029574335.1. Taxonomy (NCBI): domain Eukaryota; kingdom Metazoa; phylum Chordata; class Amphibia; order Anura; family Ranidae; genus Rana; species Rana kukunoris. The sequence goes on along the minus strand of CM056054.1, from coordinate 127,114,459 downwards.
AAAAAAGGAAAGAAAAAGTAATGCAGCCAGGACAGATATCACCTTGCAATTTTTTTCTGTGACATGTGGATACTATTTCTTTAGTTCATAAATATGTATGGAAATAATTTCAATAACAAATTGATTGAACACAAACATACTTACCTAGGTGAATGCAGCATGGGTTGGATGCAGCATCTGTCCCCCGACACCTCTACACTAAGAACCGAGTGATTGAACACCTCCGATTGCGCAGTTTTCAGAGCTCCGTGTGCAGAGAGCTGTAGACAGTCAGTCACCGCTCCCTGTTCTTCTCCCCCCTCGCTCATTGGAGTGCTGGGCTGTGGAGGGGGATGGAGTGGCTGTCTCAGGCTCTCTGAGAGGCTGAGCCAGGTGTCAGTCAAGGCACCTGGCAGATCCAGACTCCGTGGTCGGGAGTATGCGGTGACTAGACTGACATCCGTGATAACATCAGAGAGCCAACTTCAGCCCGCTCTGCTGAAAATGGGTAACAGGAGTGCAAAATTAATTGCACTCCTGTGATCCAGAGGAGAACTAAAGCCAAACAAGCTATACGACTCCTTTAACCCCTTCCTTACCAGCCCATAGGGGAATCGCGTCATGGCGATCCCCTCGCCGATGAGACTGGACGTTGCACAACGTCCAGTCTTCACGGCGTTCTAGGGCGCGCGCGGCACCACTCGCGGTCCCGCGCGCGTGCCCGACGGCTGTGATTGCCGCCGGGCACCCGCGATTTCCGGCAAACACGTCAGGAGTGTGGATCTGTGTGTGTAAACACACAGATCCACCTCCTGTCAGCGGTGAGGAGACTGATGTGTGTTCCCAGTACAGAGGAACACACATCGATCTCCTCCCCCTGTGAGTCCCCCTCCCCCTACAGTTAGAACATACTTTAATACACATTTTAACCCCTTCAGCGCCCCCTAGTGTTAACCCCTTCCCTGCCAGTCACATTTACACAGTGCAGTTTTATAGCACTAATCGTTGTGTAAATGTGAACGGTCCCAAAAATGTGTCAAAAGTGTCCGATATGTCCGCCGCAACATCACGGTCACAAAAAAAAAAACCGCAGATCCCCGCCATTACTAGTAAAAAAAAAAAAAAAAAAATGCCATAAATCTATCACCTATTTTGTAGACGCTATAACTTTTGCGCAAACCAATCAATATACGATTATTGCGTTTTTTTTTTACCAAAAATACGTAGAATACGTATCGGTCTAAACTGAGGGGAAAAAAAGTATTTTTTTTAAAAAATATTGTGAGATGTATTAAATAAAAAGGAAAAAATATTGTGTTTTTTTTTAAATTGTCGCTCTTCTTTTGTTTATAGCGCAAAAAATAAAAACCGCAGAGATGATCAAATACCACCAAACGAAAGCTCTATTTGTGTGGGGAAAAAAACATAATGATTTAATTTGGGTACAGTGTTGCCTGACCGCGCAATTGTCATTCAAAGTTAAACAGCGCTGAAAACTAAAAATTGGTCTGGGCAGGAAGGGGGTGAAAATGCCCTGTATGGAAGGGGTTAAATAATTAAAAGATCAGCATGACTGCCAGGGCTTTCAGAAAAATTCAGACATAGTTCCTCTCGTGACAGGTTTCATTTAACAAGCCGGAGACATATTTTCACATTTAGCCTCAGTTCACACTAGTGCTGCAGCATCATGAGTTTTCCAGTGTTTTTGCAGCGCGTGTTTGTGATCTTTTGAAGTGTTTTTTTTTTTATTATTATTTTTTTATTTATTTTTTAGTAGGAAGAGATCAAGTATTAAATACAAAACCCTTTGATTAAAAAACAAAAAAACAAAAACAAAACCCTGTCAAAAACATACCGTATGTTAATTCATTTTTTTATGTGCGCCTGCCTATTGATGTCTATGGGGCCAAAAACACTATGCTACATCATGTTGCATTGGTGTGAGAGGACACCATATATAATAATTTCCTTTGCCGTGCATTGCAGCTGCGATGGCAGACACAGGAGAATTCGCAGTGTGAATGAGGCTTAATAAAACAAACTCACATGCATGGAAATAAACACTTTTTTTTTATAATGATACAATACAATAAAATATAAACAAGAATTGCAACAAAATCGCATCAAATGAAAATTATATTTCAAAAGCATTTGCATGACACTTTGGTATTTTAAAAAGCTTACATGCACATTAAGGCACAAAAGACTAGTGGTTCCTATTCACAAAATCAAATATTTTCCTTTGGATTCGGACTTCACATTCACTTTGTCCTGCTGCCTATCTGAATTAATACTGTGCGCTTCTGTCATCCTTACTTGATACAGCTTCAGAGACAGAAGAAATACATTACGTCACAAGTAAATAAAATATTTTAACATTTCAGTAAATAAAACACTTCAAAAAAGCAAAACTAGTTTCCATGAGAACCTTGACATATTTCCCATGGCTTAAAGTGACACTGTCATATTTTGTATAAAATAAATGCTGGATGTTGAAATATAAGTAGAATGTACCTTCTATATCATCTTTCCTTTGTTTCATCTCTAAAATGCAAGCTTTCTTCTGCTATTCTCAGACTTCCTTTTCTAGGGTGGCTACATTTGTTCTCCATGCCCCCATGTGTACTGTATGTGAACATGGCCACCTTTTCCTGCTTGTCCCCAAGATGGCCTACACATAACACACATTCATCTCTATGGCAATGGTAGTGTGCATAGAGCAAAGCATGTGACCAAAAATAATGGCACTACTCACTCTAAACTAGTAGCAGTGAAGTGCATCAGTGAACATTACAAAAAAACGCATGAAAACAACAGTAGGAGACTTTACAAAAAAAAATAAAAAAAAATATGCTTGATGCTCATTTTAGAATGAAACACAGAACAGGACACTGCATTTACTATATCGGGTTTCCCACAGCACACAGGCCATGGAAATGCAATTATTTTAGTAAATATAAACTGCTAAATGCCTTTTATCATCAGCAGTATATAGCAGTCTCTTGACTTCTATCAGTGTCTGGCCCAGCACTGGTTAAAGCTTGTGGAAGGAGTTTTCTCCTCCTATGAGGCTGCAGGACCCCTGGCCCTCTGTCTAAATAGTGCCGATTGGTCCTGTGCCAATCACACAAGAAAAAAAAAAGATTCTCTAGCAATACACAGCAAACTGAGCATCTGCAGTGTGACTCCAAAGGCTCCGTTTTATCAGATGGTTAGGGGACAGTGGAAGGTGAGGATCAAAGAAGACAGGGTCAAAACAGCCTTTTTACACAATGCAGAGGATTAACCCCTTAGGTCCCACAGTGAGTATAACAAGCATGCTTTACTACATATACAGACTGATTTTACTGTTGTGGGTTTAGTAACACAAGGAATAATTCCTAGAACATCTATAGAAAAGAAATGTGGGTCTTTGAATTATATTTTTACTTTTTGATCTATTTTGTCTCCTTAATTAAATTTAATAAAGTTTTGTTTGGCTGACAGTTGTATGGCTGAACTCCCATTGGATTTGCAAAAAATAAATAAAAAATAGCCGATTCCCTGCAATGGAATCAGATGGCATGGGTGTGAACCGGTGCTGGAATCGTGCTGGTTCACACATCCCTATATTGTGAACTCGGGTTACTGCGCTTTAAAAGAAACCTTTTATCCTAATTCTCTCTTCAAACCACAAAATGATTACTATGTGCTACTGCAATCAAAAATTAGCACTCTTTAATAGAAAGTATGTGTAAATATAATTACTAAAAAATCATATAGGTTTTAACTTGTTAAAATAATTTTAAGTAATATTTCAAATATTTCAAATTCCAAGTGATTTTCAATGTTTGTAAATCTGCAGCTTTCATTAACCACTTGCCTACTATGCACCTACACCCCCTTCCTGCCCAGACAAAATTTTAGCTTCTGGCACTGCGTCGCTTTAACTGACAATTGCACGGTCGTGCGATGTGGCTCCCAAACAAAATTGACGTCCTTTTTTCCCCACAAATAGAGCTTTCTTTTGGTGGTATTTGATCGCCTGTGCGGTTTTTATTTTTTGTGCTATAAACAAAAAAAGAGCGACAATTTTGAAAAAAGACACAATATTTTTTGCTTTTTGCTATAATAAATATCCCATTTAAAAAAAAAAAAACATTTTTTATCCCAGTTTAGGCCGATACGTATTCTTCTACATATTTCTGGTAAAAAAAATAAAAAATCGCAATAACAGTATAGTGACTGGTTTGTGCAAAAGTTATATTGCCTACAAAATAGGGGACATAATTATGATTTTATTTTTTATTTACTAGGAATGGCGGCGATCTGCGATTTTTTTCAGGACTGGGACATATGCATTGATAACGGTATAAATGTAACTGGCAGGGAAGGGGTTAACCACTAGGGGGCGGGGAAGGGGTTAAATGTTTCTCCTAGTTTGTGTTCTAACTGTAGGGGGAGGGGGGGGTGACTGGGGGAGGTGACCGATTGTGTCCCTATGTAACAGGGACACAGATCGGTCTCCTCTCTCCCTGACAGGGAGAGAGTTTACACACAAAGCTCCAACGTCCCAGCTCAATTGTCGGCAATCGCGTGTGCCCGGCGGCCATCGCGGCCGTCGGGCACACGCACGGTGTTCCCAGTCACGCAACGGGTGCGCGCGCCCCTAGCAGCTTTATATGACAGGACGTCATATCAGGGCAATAGAGTATCCCGGGTATCAAGTGGTAAAACAATACCTGGTTTTCATTCCATGAAAGTCCTTGTTCAAAAATCTCCTGTTAGGCCAAGTTCACATCAATGCAGGTTGCAGTTTGCAAATTCTAGGTGCATTGTACGTTTTTCAATACACGTTTTTCATCTGTTGTAGTCTATGGAACCAGAAAATCAGTCCCTGGCCCTTTCTATAAATTGCATAGATGTGAACATGACCCACAGGAAACCATGTTAAATGGACTGAAGTGCGTTTCTGCAAAACTGAAAACGCACTAAAAAATTCATAGGCGTGAACCAGGCCTTAGTGTGACAACGCTCTGTCTCTTAACAGTTTTTCTGTGTTTTCACCCATCTTCAAAAGGGAGACTACAAGTGGTCATGCCAATCTGCATTACACAGGCATGGTCTACTGTTGTTATCTGGAAGCCAGCCCTGAGAAATGATGTGCAGAAGTTGCTGGAGTGATTCAATGTAGACAGGAAGTCTACGGGTTAGAGAAGATCAGAAGCCTCAAGATGCAACTAAGGGAGCAAAAAAATGGTGAAAGCAAGTATTTTATTCAAAAAAAGAATGGCGCATGTGGAAAATAAAGTTCTTTAGCAAATAAAAGTAAAAGTAAACCCTCCAATCGCTTTCAGCCAAGGAAACTGCCATCTTGGCCTCTGTTTAATCTTCAACTGATCAGTTATGACACCAGCTATTGGATGGTTTGAAAGTTTGGTTGAGAGCACAACTAATGGGCGTGTTACGCTCCCAGCACTTACCAGGAATGTAACTGTTTTTTAACACAGTTAAATCGATAAGTTTGTGATTAACCTCTTGCCGACCGCCCGCCGTCATATTACTGCGGGACGGTGGCATGCCTGGGCGAGAGCCCGTAATTATACGTCCGCTTTTTTTTTTCAAAATTGTCGCTCTATTTTTGTTAATAGCGCAAAAAAATAAAAACCGCAGAGATGATCAAATACCACCAAAAGAAAGCTCTATTTGTGGGAAAAAAAGGACGCCAATTTTGTTTGGGAGCTACGTCGCACGACCGCGCAATTGTCAGTTAAAGCGACGCAGTGCCGAATCACAAAAAGTGCTCTGGTCATTGGACAGCAATATGGTCCGGGGCTAAAGTGGTTAAATGTACATCAAGGGTGTCACAATTTTTAACATTAATTAAAACTAAAGCTTTCCAACTGCCATGCTTTTGACCAATGAGACCGTTTCATTGGTCAGTGGAATGGCAGTCAACAAAGTTAAGGTAAATCAGAGAGGGCACAGAAGAAGAATAATCAAGCAAAACTTTTACACGATTATATGGTAAAAAAGTTTACTCAAGATATAAAAAATGTAAGATAATATTTTATAAGATTAAAGCTCTTGCACAGGGAAACTTTTATAAATATCCAGTTTGAAATGAGACAGCTCTATAATCAAATTTTGAGTGTTGTCAACCTGAAATAGCAACCTGTTACAGAAGACCCCTCCCCAGTCACTGCACATATCTACTAAAGCAGATCCAGATTCTAACACAAAAAACGGTAATTTCAGTTTCCATTATTTCTTATGGGGAAATTTGCTTTGATATACACGTGCTTTGGATTACAAGCATATTTCTGGAAAAAAATAATGCTCACAATCCAAGGTTTTACTGTATACTTTGATAATATTGTCTGGCTGCCTTTTTATTAGACTCTTACTTGTTGATAGTTAAAGGTGGCATGGATCACCATTTACTTGGTTGAACAATTTTTTAACGTAATATAAAATTAACAGCATGCACGGCGATTTAGTCATCCAAAATTCCAAAGACTGATCAAAACCCATGCACCAAGACATGGTACCAGAAATGGTAAATACTGTAACCTGTAATACTGTAGACAATACTGTTATTGAATTAATGCAGGGTAAAACAATAGGTTAATTTAACTGCCACCCTCCCAAGCTGAACATACTCGCCCCTCCCTATGCTCTGCTGTCACTCCATTTTGCTACTGGAAGCAAATACAAATATTCTGTACTTCCAGTATAGGGATCAGGTGACTCGTTCCCCCTTGTCCCACTGGTCCCACTGGTACGCAGTGATTGGCCAGTCAGTCAGCAATAATAAAAGGGGCAAAGAAGTAGTCCTCAGCCTTGTGTAAGCTTCTCTACTGATTCCCAGTGGCAGGGGAGCAAAAGGAAGGCAAAAGTATGCAGTTGAGGAGGGTGGCAGAAACCTGAACCGGTCTACATTGCCTACATAGGCAAAGGTTAGGGTCACTTTAAAAACAATACACTGCATATAATACGAACAGATTCTAAACAGTGAATACAGCAATAATAAAACATAATTAAAAACTATTTTATTGTCACAATGTAGAGTATAAGCTTTCCTATCATCTGTGCCCAGTCTTGCCACACATAGTTAATCCAGCGCTAAGTAATCCTCTTTTAATGTTCAGTGCAAATTAACAGAATTCCAGATAAAAACTTGCCAAATTATAAAGTCTGTTTCTCTGTTTTTGCTTTCAGTGACAAGTTATTTACATATCTAGCTTGGACATGTTTATCATAACATGAGGTGATCCAAAGTTCATTGTATATTACCAGGATGTGTTATGTGGGGGAGGGGTGGATTTCTCACTTTTTATACTTCATGTTATGACATGTCCAAGCTAGATTGTAAATAACCTGTCACTCAAAGCAAGGAGAGAGAAAACAGACTTTTTATTTAGGCAGGTTTTTATCTGGAAGGCTGTCATTTTCACTGAACATTAAAAGAGAATTACTCAGATCTGGATTAACTCTGTGTGGCAAGACTGGGCACAGATGATAGGAAATCTTATACTCTACATTGTGACATCACACTTTAAGGGTATTTCTAGAGACAAAACTCCAAAACCTGGGAAGAAACATAAGAGTCAACTGACAATAATTAACCAACCCCCATCTTAGATATGTCTAGATAGTCTGCAGTAACTTGTAAATTCTCTTTGCTGCAGTATTGGGGTTAACTGTAATAGGTAAGGTTAGGCAAAGCATACAGAGAAATTATTTATCCTAAACCGGTAACTTCAACCTATGTTGCTCCAACCCGCTCTGCATCTTTCTGTCAAGAAGCAGATAGCCATGCTAACACAGAACTGCCGACAGGTTGGACAGGGCTGCCCGGCTACCAATTTTGGAGAGTAATGCCTGGTATACACAATAAGATTATAGTACGAATGAATGATGCTAGTCTCATATCGAAAATGAAGAGTTTACTAAAGTGACGAAAATTCTCCTACGACAGAATAAAAAGTTGAAAGTGTTGTACTGTATTTTCGAATGACAACTGCACCGATTAAAACTAAAATCGTATGATCTGGTATCATACGAGAAAAAAAAAGCATTGTGAACAGAGCATGTGAATACTCCTATACACTGCTTTTGAATCTTAGGGGGGGGGGGTGCAAATATTGCCTGAAAAACTCCTGCCCTGCAGTCTCAGTGTGAAAGCCTGAGGAAATGCGCTGGTGGGACCGCTCCAAAAGTCCTGCCAGCAGCATCTTTGGAGCTGTGTGTTTATCGATTCCGATGGTATAGCGCTGCCAAAAAAAGCGGCACTATACCACCACCGCACCTCCCGCCCTTGTGTGAAAGGGGCCTAATTGAGCTCTAAAGGGAACTATGGCAAGGCTAATGTACAAACTACTTAATAGAAATGTAGTTCTCTTAACGGTTTATTGATGCAACACCAGGCCACCAACAACTGATTCTTGTGCAGTATGTGGATACCTAGAGGGTACATGTGCTGCATAAGAAATGGTTGTTGGTGGTCAGATGGATTTTAATCATTTGTAGCTTTTGTGGAATTGTATGAGTAAAGAGTTAAGAGAACAACATGCTAGGAGTGCCCTTGCTAACCTTTCTGTGGAGTATTTATGTTCCTCAACCGTGACAAGTGAGCACCGAGATGTGCTTACATGAACGTAACGGGAGATGTATGACAGAGTCTTATGAGATAAATTCTCTGAAAGATTAATTAGCCTTTCCCTTGAGCAACACTGTCAGTGCCACGCTAATTCTTGCTAATAAATACTGATGCACAAACTGCCGTGGTGGCGAGTGCTCACCAGTGACAACAGGCCTTAGTAGTTCCTTGCAAGACAAGAAGCTGATGCAGGTGAAGTTAAAGGGTTCAAATTAATAAAAGCAAATATGTTGTTTACTTTACAAATATGTTTGGACTTTCCATAGGAAATGTCACTTTGCAAAGAATACCCAATTACATGTAAAGTAATTTAATCACTTGCTGACCGTATACTGTATGTATACAGCGGCAAGGCGGTTTTTCCTGAGCAGGATCACGTACCTGTACGAGATCCTGCACTTCCAGGTCTGAGACGCACACACACGCCGCTGGCAACCTATCCAGCTGTGATTGGACACAGAGGGAGCCAATCAGCGGGTCGGCAGACCGCCAATTGTTTGGCAGTCTGCCTATGTAAAGAAGGCAGATTGCTGTTCTGTCAGTAGGGAAGGTAGTGATCCTGTGTTTCTGCAAAAAACTGATCTCTGCCTTTCATACAAGCATCTCCCCCCACAGTTCATCTGCACATTTTAGGCATACATTTAAAGCGGAGGTTCGCCCAAAAATCAACTTTCTGCCATTAGATCCAGCATACTGCCGACATCTGCAGTATGTGTTTTTTTTTTTGTACTTATCGTTTTAGCAGGCTTTCATATCTGGCTCCGAGCGGGGATTTCTGCGGGGAATAGGCATTCCTAAGGCAAGCGTATTTGATTGACGGGCTTGGATAGCGCATCACGCCTTCCGAAAATAGCTGAAGTGACACTCGGCTGTTTACGGCGCCTGCGCCTGCCGTGTAGAGCTGACTGCGCAGGCGCCGTAAATTGCTGAGCGTCACTTCGGCTATTTTCAGAAGGCGTGACGCGATATCCAAGCCCGTCAATCAACTATGCTTGCCTTAGGAACGCCTATACCTGGAAGGAATCCCTACTCAGTGCCACATAAGAAAGCCTGCTAAAACGATAAGTACAAAAAATGTCAGCAGTATGCTGGATCTAATGGCATAGAGTTGTTTTTTGGGTGAACCTCCGCTTTAACCCTTTGATCGCTCCTGGTCTTGGCCCCCTCCCACCCAGTGTCATCAGTACAGCGACAGTGCATATTTTTAGCACTGATCACTGTATTATTGTCAATGGTTCCTAAAAATAAAATAAAAAAAGTCAAAAGTGACAATTATGCCCTGTACACACACGATCAAAATTTCCGACGGGATAAAATCTGATGGAATTCCATTCAATCTCTCTTGCATACACACTGTCAGACCAAATTTCCTACCGTCCAAAACGCGATGAGCCGTGAAAAAATGAATTTCAATGCTTCCGAGCATGCGTCGACTTGATTCTGAGCATGCATGGGTTTTTATCTGTTCCACACAGACGATAGGAATTTTATCCATCAAAAAAAAACATGTTCTATTTCTAAACTCCGGCGAAAAAAAGTCCGATGGGGGCCACACACGGTTGGAATATCCGATGAAAAAATTCCGTCTGACTTTTTTCATCGGAAATTCCGATCGTGTGTACAAGGCATAAGTGTCCACTGCAATATCACTGTCATTACTAGTAAAATAAATAACCCAAAAATTCCACTAAAAAATATCCCATAATTTGTAGCCGCTATAACGTTTGTGCAAACCAATCAATATACACTTATTGGGATTTTTTTTTCCAAAAATATGTGGCAGAATACATATTGGCCTAAACTCATGAAAAAATTTGATTTTGTAAAAAAAAAATTTATTGGCCAAGATTTATAGCAGAAAGTAAATAATATTGGGGTTTACTTTTAAACTTGTTGGTCTTTTTTTTGGTTTTTGATCAAATACCACCATAAAAAAGCTCTATTTTTGGGGAAAAAAAAGAACATACATTTTATTTTGGTAGAGCGTCTCATTACCATGCAATTGTCAGCAATAGAGTGCCATAGCGCAAAAAATGGCCTGGTCACGAGGGGGGGGGGGGGGGGTAAACCTTCCAGAACTGAGTTTGTTAAAAAAAAAAAGATTGCTTGCACATGATTAAAATTTCTCAAAGTTGGAGCTTTGTTAAATATAACCATTGAAAGCGTTTTGTTATATCGGTTTAAAAAGTAATAAAATAACTGTTGATCCTGCCATAACTCTTGTCAGCTTATAACTTTTAATGCTCTCTTCCTGTGCTAAACTGTTCTCAATTTGCATCTTTTTTTGAGGACTACAGGGCCCTGGCTAATGTCATCCTAAGAAAAGAAGTATGTTATGGGCAGAATTACCAGATGAAAATAAAGGGGGAATAAATGCCTGAAAAAACGAATGCAGGTAAGGGCTGGTAGGCTGCAATATATTCGATTTTATCTTTGGGTGTAGATGCACTTTAATGTCAGTGGAAAGGAAAGCCGCCTCACAGTCAGACAGGAGAGAAGGGCAGCAGTGACAGATGAGTGACAGATGAGGGCCAGCATGGCAAGCACAGTGCACAGGCAGACATCTGGGGGGAGGTGGAGGAGACAACAAGTGAAATCTGCTTGCACAAAAAAAGAAAAAGAGTAACTGGAAGTGTAGGATTTGTGGTTTTGGATAACTGACCAGTTGCAGTTGTTGGCAGGCTTCACTATGTACAGTTCAGTAAAAACACCTGCCATTAAACACTGGGCTTTCCATATAGTTTAGTAATAGACAGTGCTATAAAAGTCATCCTCTGCAATATAAAAATAGCTAAATGTTCATACATTAGGAAATAATACTTACAGCCATTACCTCAATTCATATATCAAAAAGGCCATCTGCAAATACACATTTCACAAAATAAAGCTTAACCAATTCGATAGAAAACACATAAATGAAAAGTAGTGTTACTCTGAGCATAACTATCCCACTGTTCGCCGTTTACAAGTGCAATGTTTGCATATTCACATTATGCCAATACGAAGCATAAAAACACACGCATACGAAAAAAAAAAAAAAAGTAAGAACACTCTATGGAGGATTGTTGACTTTTCCCAACATATTGAACAGGCAAACTAGATCTTCGATTAGATTGTGCCTACAGGTAAATCTGATATACAAATTAAACATAAAAGTGACAAAGTTGGGTTGATTTATTAAAACTGGAGAGTAAAAAATCTGGTACAGCTGTGCATGGTAGCCAATCAGCGTTTAACTTCCACCCTAAAAACAAACTTTTTATTAACAGCTTGCCTTTAATGTAAAAAAAAATAAAAAAATCATACAAATTATTTTTTTACCCACTTGAATATGGCTGTTACTAGGCAGATTTTGTAATCTGCCTAGTTCCTAGCCTGCAGTGGTTCGACTTCCTGTCCTAAGACCCCATTGCCTCATGGGAAAAGATGACACTCATTTCCCAGGAGTCTCTAGGCATTACTGTGCCTAAAAATCCCAGCATGCACCTCTCTGGGGAAATCCAGGAAGACACAGGAACTGTGCTTTTTCATGTCCACAGCTAACATGGATATGGCCACAAGATCGCTGAGTAGATATCAGGGAAGTGTTTACACCGTTTATGAACTGGTCGTGTTTTTTTGATAATTGTAAAATAATATTCAATACGGAGTATTGTGAATTGCATAAACTATGGCCGGAATCTCGCTTTAACAAAGGCAGGCCATACACAGTTGGAATCTCAGCCAGTCCCCCCCCCCCCCCCAGGAGAAGACAATCGCTCAGCAGGAGGGATTCCCCCATCAATACTATCTGTGTTGATGGGGGAATATAGCAAATTTCTTTCCTGTAACCCATAGTTGCAGAAAAAGAAATTTGCTCCTTGTATGGCCGACTTAAAGGAACACTAAACAATTTTTTTAATTTTTTTTTAGCTAAACAGGGTCCTTTATCTTACTGCAGTACTGGTTTCATGTCCTTATTGTTAGTTTTTGCTTTGAAGTTGCTGTAATCCTGCTCTGATCTCCACACTTCCTGCTTGTCTGTTTCCTTATAACCACAGTGCTGGGAGCTTTCTCACGGTGGTCTAAGCTGTCATTACTGTGTGTCTAAAACTTCCCAGAACCAGATTCATTTTAAAAACAAAACACTGCCCTGGATTTGTTTGTTTTTGTTCTGTGTGTCTATTTGTACTTCACAGAAACATGAAGCCATATCAAAAGTGAAACTAACCTGCAGGCACATTATATGATTGATTTTTATCTATTTTTAATCATTTTGAAAAGGAATCAGTTAACTTTTATGTCTCTATACCCTGTAAACAGTCATTTCAGCAAAAAAAAATGTTTTTCCTTTGTGACCCTTTAAGCTTTGACAAAAAAGAAAAATGGATGTTGATTTTGCACTTTCCTGTTTTAGTAAATCAACCCCACTGTATTCATTCTCATAATCTAAATTGACAAAAATGCAGATTTCTCATATAAAAAAATGACACCCCCACATATACCACCACTTCAAATCCAGGATATTAAGGTGTTCCAGATTATGTGCCAATAAACAGAATCTCTTTAGAAAGTCTGCAGTGGGAACCTGTTCTATTTAAAACCCAGATATCTAGGATTTGGTCTTCTTTTCGGATGTGTTTTCTGCCATCGTGTCAAGTTCAAATAATATTTCTAAGGTCCGCAGAAAGAAGGCTGCGAATGAGCCTGGCAAAAATTTAAAAATATCACCAAATTATATTAAATCAATCGAAATTTCATTGTAAGAATTTTTTTTTTAAGTGGCATTAAATCATTGATTTCACAAGACTACTAATTTGTCGGCTCAGCATATTTAGCTCAATAATTGGCAGCCTAAAGCTAAGTCTCCAAGAACCCCAGCAATTCATCATGGGATCCGCGTGCAACTCCTGCAACAGTTGGTGTCAAAGTGCAAAAAGCAGAAATAGAGTATCATTGACCAGCCTAGTCAAAGCCCTGATTGCAATTCCATTTAAATGAGTGGTGAATTTTAGCGATGGGCAGTTATTTAAAACACTGTCAAAAAGAAATTTCTGATAAAAGGGGGAGGGGGAATACCAACTTCTAAGGACAAGGGTGTACCAACTTCTTTCCACATTAGGTTATTACATTTATTTTTTGAATAAGCAATTCAAAGGGCACATTATACTTATGTTTTTGTTATTAAGAGTATAACATCCTCATATGTAGGCACTGTTTGGTTGAAGATTTAATAGTTTACTTATTCAAATATGTTGTAAAAGTCAACAACTTCCTTAGGGTGTACTTACGTTTTCACATGACTGTATACAGAAAAGGTCAAAAACTGAAGCCCTTTGACAACTTGACCTCTTAATATGGGGGGGGGGGGGGGGTTGCACTGGGGAAAAGGATGTTCCATACTTAGTGAAATGTCCATTCTTTATTTTCCTCTGTAGCTTTACTGTAGGATTTTCTCCAACTCTGCAGAAATGGCTTTGATGAACTGTGCTTCCGTTGCTGTGCCAGAGAGGGCAGTAGTGACAGTATGGAGCCATGTGTTTGCTCTCTTACCTGCATAATAAATACATTTGTTTATTTATTATAGGTATATATAGTGCCATCAATTTATGCAGCGGTTTACATATATATTATATATTTACATTAGTCCCTGCCCTCAAGGAGCCTTATTAACCTACCAACATGTCTTTGGAGTGTAGGAGGAAACCGGAGTACCTGGAGGAACCCCACACAGGCAGAACATGCAAATGCCAATTAGCCATGGTTGCATAAACTTAAGTAAAGTTATTAAGGTCCTGGACTTACACAAACCCTTTTTTCAGCCCTTTATCATTTAGAATGGCAAAAATTAAAAATAAGGATGTCTGGAAGGGTTTTTATTCATCAGGGCATGGTATAGTTGGTAGTAGTTAATTACAAGCAACTGGACTTGTGTGTAACTGAATAGGAACCCCTCCCACCAAAACTCTTAGGCCGCGTACACACGAGGGGATATGTCCGCTGAAAACGGTCCGATGGACCGTTTCAGCAGACATCTCCGCTCGTGTGTATGGGCTAGCGGACAGATTTGTCCACCCGACAGATTTCAAAGCATGCTTTGAAATCTATCCGGTGGGGATCTGTCCGCCCGACATGTCTGCTGGTTAGTACACTTACCAGCAGACATGTCGGCCCCCACCGCCGCCGCGCCGCTGCCGAATGGATTCGGCGCATGCGCGGAAGTGTTTTACTTCCTGGTGCGGTGACGTTGCGGTGACGCGGCGGCGTCAACGTCACCGCCGCGTCACCGCCACGTCACCGCGCCTTCCGGCGGCGGGGAATTTGATCCGATGGTGTGTACACGCCATCGGATCAAACTCCCGATCGGACATATCCGATGGAAATGGTCCGCGGACCGTTTTCATCGGATATATCCGATCGTGTGTACGCCGCCTTACAGCGATCCCCCAACACTTGTCAACCCCATCTGTCATGTGACAGTGTTTGGTCCTAGTGATTGGCTGCTAGATCCAAGTGTATGGGAGGAGGTCACATCCACATCCATTCACAAAAATGCAAGATGTTAGGCACCACTTAGGAGCAAGATAACAGTCAGGAACAGGAACAGTCATGAGCCTACACCAGGAGTGCCCAAACTTTTGGAGCACGAGGGCCACTTAAGTGACTTGCTAACTGGTCGCAGGCCACAATAAGCGAAACAGGCAGATGGCAGGTCCGCGTCTGCTCTGCATATGCAGAGCATACATGGACACAGCCCACTAAACTCTTTTAACGGATCCGATTGGAGGTAGGACACAAGTCGGTTTACATCTACCACTCCTTAGAGGTGAAAGGAGGGTCCAATTGGGTCGGACTGACTGTGCGAAAGGGGCCTAAGGCTGCTTTCACACTGATGCAATGTAGTTTTCCCGCACGCGGGTGCAACGCAGTGTACATTTAGCTTTCCTGCACTTTACAATAGACTTTTATTATATTCTGCAGGTTTGGTGCACGTTCAGAAAGCTCACCAAACTCACAGGTAATAACAGAAGTCTATGGCTCAGTGCAGGTAACCCGCAGGTGTGCTGCTCTGCATATGCAGATCAGTTTAATGGCAGCCCAGTAACCACTGCAGAACAGATATGCCCATATACACACTGTAATGTTAGTAATAAACTGACCTTTAATAACAGTATTCTATTTTATTCCATTCCAGAGCAGGAGGTCGCGGGCCACATCAGAGGGCTTCCCGGCCACTGGTTGTTCATCCCTGGCCTACACCTTTAAGAAAATTGCTGCTGCAAAGATTTTAGAGCAGGCCTATGGAAGCAATTCTGCTCCGCTGTAACCCCGACAGCAGTGGCAGCAAAAGAGTTAGGCCCCTTTCACGCTACCATGACTTCAAAGTCACACGATTTTACTGCAATTCCGCGGCCGCAATTGTGACACGATTTCAGGGAATCCCTATGTAACTAGCATCAAAGTTGGACCATAGTTGTGCAGGGACTACTTTGAAGTTGGCAGAACTTGAAGTCGTACTAATATGAATGGTAGTCCTTGGGAATATTGGGGAACAACTTGTATGACTTTGCAGCCCCAAGTCATAGGACAATTCATACAAGTATGAAAGGGGCCTAAACCCTATTGCCATAGTGTATCTAGGCAGCTGCCAAATGTTCAAGAACATGGCAAGATGTGTACATTTTCTACAGTCCAATCACCATGATGCCAAACATGAAACAGAGTTTTAAGGTTGAAGGTGCTAAATGTTTAACATTTTTTGGATAAATATGTTAAAACAAAGTTCTGTGTGAGTGACAGGTTGTGATTTTATTAAAGTGACTGAATGGCTCTTGTGATGAAAATGTGTTTATTTACCACATTTTAATGTCTGATCATGTCTTAGCACAGACATCACACAATGGTCAGAAAACCATATTTTGTGTCTATCTTTGATCTAGTTTTACTTTGTTTATGGGGCCTGACTTCTCTGACTCTAGACTGCAGTTGAGGGAGCTTAGCCATGAAGCCAGGGAAATAAACAGTAAGGCCGCATACACACGATCGAATCTATCTGCTGCAAACGGTCCGACGGACCGTTTCAGCAGATAGATTAGATCGTGTGTATGGGCGGACAGACTGTTTTTTCCAGCAGACAGATTTTAAAGCATGCTTTAAAATCTGTCTGCTGGGAATCCGTCCGTCCGACATGTCTGCTGGTTAGTACGCTAACCAGCAGACATATGTGCCCACGCACGTGTCGAATGGATTTGACGCATGCGCGGAAGTCTTTTACTTCCTGGTGACGGTGACGTGGGGGCGTCAACGTCACCGCCACGTCACCGCGCTGTCTGCCAGCGGGGATTTTGGTTTGATCGTGTGTACACGATCAAACCAATATACCCCAGCAGACAAATCCAGCACTACGACTTTTGAGGTGTCTGCTATTAGGCAGAAGTTTATAGGGAGGTTTCACTGTATGAACGCAGCACGGGTGTATCTGCTGTTTTCACGCATTTTACCCATGGTTTTAGCTGCAGTCTCAGACTTTCTATTGGGTCGTTTTGCCACGTTTTCTGAAAGTGCACCAAAAGTCCTGCATGTTACATCTTTGGTGTCCTTACAGATAACACGCAACCTAATAGAATGTCTCTGATCAGTTTCCAGTGCAGAAACTGATCGGAAACTGACTGCATGGTGTGAACTAGAGCCAACTAGAGCCATTGGAATACATGGAAAACACTGCATGCATTTTGTGCAAAAAAAAAAGCGCACGGAACTGCGTCTGGTGTGAACTGGCCTAGCATATCCGCAGCTAAGGAACAAGTATTTTTACTGATCATTGCTGCATTTTATGTGTCGTCGTTTATGCCGATATGGATAGCAGGTGTCATCTCGCATTTCAATTGATTTCTTTGTCATAATTATTTTGCATGCCAAAGTGTACTCCTACTGTCACTGTTAATGGGATCTCTTTATCTTTGTATAATCATTACTGACAATATAATATGTTTGTTTTTCTTTTTTTAACTGCTAAGTGCAAGTGCATTCTTGATACTGCATCACTGCTGGGTATTCAGTACTATTAGTGACTTCATGCAATATTGCATATGCAGCCAGGTGTGTCAGAAGGGCCGTGGTCTTTGAGGTCAAGGCCAGGAACAGAGAACCCATCTAAACCAGCAGTTCTTTTGTGGGCAGTGCTTCATTAGTAATATTATATTTATAAATTGTATAGGTCCTCTGCTTTCAGGAATATCAATTTTGAAGGGTCTATAATGAATTCTGAAGTCCACAATACAGGGAGTCCCCGAGTTACGAACATCCGACTTGCGAACGACTCCTACTTATGAACGAAAGGCTGCGTGACCACTTTTCAACGGTAGGCACATTGCGACTGAACCTTTTTGACGGCGGACACATTCGACGGAACATCTGAAAATTATGTATCTGCTGTTCTGCACATGTGCGCCCACTTTTCGACGGCGGGCACATTCGACGCAACATCGGAAAACAACATATCTGCCGTTCGGCGCATGCTGTTCCGACTTACGTACATATTCGTTGTGCATGTGGAAAAAAAAAAAATCAGTCCTGCTTTCAATACATGATAACAATTATCAGCATTCTTACCTGTTTGAAAAATGGATGAGACAGCAACATACCAGCTGATGGTCTAGGAAACATAAATGGAAAAAATGACAATTGATTTGGTCATACGTTTATTATTTAATGTATCTATATAATATGGATATTTCCAAATAGCACAGGAACCCTTTCCTTGCCCTAAGAGTCGGTTCACACTGGGGCGACTTGGGATCCGACTTGAGGTCGCATTGTTCTTTTGCATAATGTGAAAGATGACTTTACGGCGAGTAAATAGATACCCAACATGTCACGCTTTAAAATGGCACACGCTCCTGTAACGGCGCCAAACTTCGGTGCTTAAAAATCCCCATAGGCGACATTTTACATTTTTTTACTGGTTACATGTTTTGAGTTACAGAAGAGGTCTAGGGCTAGAATTATTGCTCTCGCTCTAACGTTCGCGGCGACACCTCACACGTGTCTTTTAACACAGTTTGCATATGTGGGCGTGACTTACGGATGCGTTCGCTTCTGTATGCGAGCACACGGGGACAGGGGCACTTTAAAATTCTTTATTTTTTTATTGTTAAATTTTACTTAAATATTTTTATTTTGACACTTAAATATTTTTTTTAAAGTTGATCACTTTTATTCCTATTACAAGGAATGTAAACATCCCTTGTAATAGGAATATGACAGGACCTCTTAACAGTGAGATATGGGGTACAATAAGACCCCACATTTCACTACTAGGCTGGGAAGCCTAGAAAAAAAAAACGATCACCGCTTCAACCCCGAGGGGGTGACGTCAAAACATCGCACTCGGCCTCCGATGATCATAGAGAATCCGGCGACCATATGGTCCACCAGAAATCTCTATGATTAGCATCCGAGGCTGGCGGATTTGTTCCCCGACTCACCGAATGCATCAGTGAGTTGGGACAAGCACCGGAGGGTGGCAGGAGGGGGGTTTTGAGATGTCCCCTTTTGCCGCCTCTAAGAACGATCAAGTGGCAGAACAGCCGCTATGATCATTCTTATGATGTAGGGAATCACCGGCTGAAAATGGCAATATCTGAGTGATGCCTGTAGCTGCATGTAACCAGTAAAATAATTTAAAAGCGTCGCCTATGGGGATTTTTAAGCACCGAAGTTTGATGCCGTTCTATGAGCGTGTGCAATTTTGAAGCGTGACATGTTGGGTAACTTTACTGTTTTTTGTTTTAAGCATGGAAATTATTTTTTTCCCCCCAAAAAAAAACATTTGAAAAAATTTGCAATAACCGCCATTGTATTCTATAGGGTCTCTGCTAAAAAAAAAAAAAAATATATATATATATATATATATATATATATATATATATATATATATAGTGTTTGGGGGTTCTATGTAATTTTCAAGCACAAAAATTATGATTTTTACATGTAAGAGCAGGGCTTTTTTTCAGGGGGAACTTGGGGGAACTCGGTTCCACCACCTCTGGCTCAGACCCCTTGGTGCCTGCTTACCACAATCACTTGTAAACACAAAAGTCTGGTTTCTGTGTTTACAAGTGACAGCTCTGCACTCTCTGTGTAACCCCATGAACTCTACACTGTATGTAATGCAATCCTGGTATTTAATGCCCCTTTAAGACCCTTCTATTGTTTGTGAAATTTCAATGGGGTCGTGGTTGAGTTCCTGCACCTATTTTTTGAGAAAAAAAGCTCTGTGTAAGAGCGAAGTGTCAGAATTAGCCTGGGGGGGGAGACAGAGGAGACTTGCGGATTACAAAACTGAATACGGTGTCAGGCTAAGCGGCCATGATAAACCGTGGTCAGTTTACAGAGTGGAGGGGAAAACCAGGCAGGATCAGCCAAATATTTTACATGATACAAGGGGCCAAATGCCACAATGTTATACATGCTTTAAAGGAACAGGATATTTTTTTTTTTCTTAGGTTTACAAACACTTCACTGCCATTTTCCTGCTTTACTTTGTGAATGGTCTAGCAGTCTTCTGGGACGTGTGATATGTCCAAGAAGGCTACGGGGGAAGTAGGAGGGGGCAGACTTCTGGTTTAGATCGCCATGGTGCATCTGATTAGACATGGGAGCGGGTACCTGTCAAAACCAGGTACCTGCTCCCCCCGACCCCCCAAAAAGTGTCAGTGGAAGGGGGGAATGCAAACAAGTGGAACTTCCCCTTTTGGTGAAGTTCTGCTTTATTGTGGTTCTAAATCTGGGACATTTTTTTTTTTTTTATCTTTAATGCATTCCCTGCATTAAGGTAGAAAGTGTCTAGGCAATTGTATCACCCTAAACACTTACCTGAATTCTATCTCGATTCAGCTATGTGCCCATTTGCTGTGGCCCTTGTCTGCGCTTGCCATTGGCTTATGTTGCTGTCAATCAAATCCTGTAAGAAGGGAGCAGAGGGGGCTGAGCCGCACTATGTGCGTCTATGGAGGCAGACAGCCTGACTTTGAAGTGAGCCCAAAATGTCTGCCCCATAGCAAGTGGCTATGGGTGCAGACGCAGAAGAGGAGGAGCAGAGAGTGCTGAAGAGGACCCCAGAAGAGGAAGTTCTATACTATTGCACAGAGTGGGTAATTATGACATGTTTTGTCATTTTAAATAAGTTGTAAAATATAACTGCTTTAATAGCTCAGGCTATCCTAAACTATCAGGGTAATGACCCATTCCCTCCTGCCAGTCCCCGCAGATTAAAATGTTAAAAATGTGGCTAAACTAAATTCATTACATATCTTTCTTAAAACCATTATACAGTAGATTGGCAATAATTAGAACACGATCAGGTAAGCTAGGACATATACCTTGTATCAGGATCCTGCTGTAGGCAAATCTCCACCAAGTTCTGCAAGGCCGGTGAGAATGTTCTTGGGGACGGAGTTCTCAGCCTGTCACTAGTCATAGTCTGAGTCATACTTGCAGCAACTACACTTTCTCCTATTCCTGAGTCTACTCCAGACCGGGAGATCTTCATGGGGGACTGTTCACCAGGAAAAGTACCATAAAGTGGATTCTCAGGTGGACCTTTCAGTTTTTGTAGCAGCATCTTACAAAAAAAAAAAAAGGAGTAAAACATTTTAACTAGTTTCAAATACTTGCACAGTATCTAAGAAAGTTAATGTGTATGCAAGACCTAACAATAAGCTTTTATTATCTGCTCCTTTTTGATTTGTTAAATGTACCAATAAATGCAAATGATCATTGCATGATATTATTTTTGTGTTCAAGTTTAGATATACATTAACTTTAATCTCCCTTAATAATGCCCTGGAATGTGCCTGTTTTTTTAATCAGAAAAGGTGTTTATTGAAAGAAAGAATCATACAAGATTACAAACATGCACATTACATTGTGCAGCAGAAAGAATACAGAGTACAGTTTTAATCCCAACATTTCTCTTCTCATACAAAAGGATACAAAGCAAAGTATTCTGTACCCAAACAAAATTATTGACATTGTCATATATAGTGCTGAACCATATCACAACAAATTCTTTCTCCCTATCACCTCAACACAGGGAAACTTATTGAGAAGAAACAAAATAAACTACAAAACAGAGAGTCGGAACATGAAAAAAATAAATTAAAAAAAAGGAAAAAACCTACACAGCCGGGAAGAAAAGATAAAAAGGGAGGAAAGTTACACAGCTCTTGTACAGGCCCCACATGTAGTCAGCCAACACAGTGTGCATTGCAAGAGGGATATGGTGGCCTGTCACCACACATAAAACAAAAAATTAAGGTCTCACGTTCACCGGAGATATTCATTGCAGAAGCCCACACCACGATAAGTCACGTATACCACAATAAGGTTACTCTCTCCGCCAGTGCCGATCCTAACCTCCCTGGGGCCCTAAGCAGAATGACATGTCAGGCGGCGTACACACGACCGAGGTTCTCGCTGGAAACCAGCGAGAACCTCGCTGGAAGCTGCATTCCAGCGAGGACCTCGGCCATGTGTACGCTCTTGGCGAGCTTCCCGTCGGGAAGCCCGTCAAGCAGAAATAGAGAGCACGCTCTCTATTTGCTCGACAGCCCGCCAGGATGAATGGATGGTTGCCATTCCCGACGGGCGGGTCGCCGATTTCGACGGCCGGCAGGGAACCTCGACGGGCGGAACGATGTGTTCTGCCCGTCGAGGTTCTCTGCCGTGTGTACACGGCCTCACAGCGCGCATGTGCGCGGGGGGGGGGGCATTTCCGACAGTGACATGTCACATTAAAGAGTAAAGTGAGAAGCGGGGGGGTTCTGACTTCTTACCTCTTCTCCCATGCAGCCAGTGAGTTGAGAAGTGGGGTGATGGGGGCCTCTAGTAATTTGGGGGGCCCTCCGCAGCTTTGCGGGGCCCTAAGCGGCTTGCATAGTGAGCCTATAGGGCGGATCAGCCCTGCTCTCCGCTCACCCAGTGTCTACATCACTCACCCACCCTCTACCTCAACAGTCGATCCATCACCAGATCAACCGGGGACAGGCCAGGGGTATCCAGCCAAGGTAGAGAGAGGATATGTAGGTGGGGGCGCCTGCTGTGTAATTGATAAATAATAAATGATCCAAAGGGCCAGATTCTCAGCTGCGATATGACGGTGTATCTCACATACACCGTTGTATCTCAGTTTTTTTCAATGGGTATCTATGCGTGCGATTCTTAGAATCACTTACGCATAGATACACTAAAGTTCCGACAGGTGTAAAACAATTAAACCGTCGGATCGGGGATGTAATGACAACGCTGGCCGCTAGGTGGCCTTTACATTGTTTTCTCATTTGCCTATGCAAATGAGCCTAAGACGCCGATTCCCGAACGTTTTTACGCCGCCCCGTCGTCGTTTACGTCGTTTCCGTAAGCGTAAGGTTACCCCTGCTATAATGGAGGGGTAACCTTCCGAAGTTCCGTCGTTGCCATGTTAAGTATGGCGTCGGGTCAGCGTCGTCTTTTTCCATTGGTTACGTCGTTTTACTAAGTCGTTCACGAATAGGGCATTGCGTAAATGACGATCACGTCGTTTTGACGTCGGTTTCAGCGACGCTTTCCGACGTGAGCTGGAGCATGCGCACTGGGCTTTTTCCCCGGCTGGCGCATGCGCAGTTCGATCGATTTAAATACAAGTCGCCCCCTTTGAATTACCCGGCCTTACGCTGGGACATTTACACTACGCCGCCGCAACTTACGGAGCAAGTGCTTTGAGAATACGGCACTTGCTCTGTTAATTTGCGGCGGCGTAGTGTAAATGGCTTACGCTACGCCGCCGCATTTCTATGAGAATCTAGCCCAAAATGTATATGGTGCACATAGTACTAATATAAATATAAGTATTCAAGTGAAAATAGAAAAAAATATTGTGATAAATAAGTGCAGAATACCAATAAAAAAAACACTAATAAATCAATAAAAACAATATAAATAAATAAATATCCAGTTCATATAGTCCATATCATTTAACGTGCTAAATAATTTCTGTGCAAGTTCATGCTACAATATAAAGTGCTGTATAATCCGTGCAAAAGTGCTGCGTGCCTCTCTTGATAAGCAATTCTGGTGATTCACTCAGTGCACCCTTCCTCCGTGCTCTGGTATTGCCCGCACTCACCAGATCATAACCCTCTCCTGGGGAAGCGAGCATCCACAGTGTGCACCTAGTGTTGCGCTCTGGCAAACCTTTATTGTCCCCCTGTTTATGGCTTTATTTCCAGTATTTGCACCACAATCCAACGATCCAACTAGAGCAACTCCTCGTAGTACCCATTGGTCCAGATCGGACTGTACTCAGTAAATCCCTCCACTTCCTGTAGTTGCCTAAGTTTATTTCAAATTTTTTGCATCAGAACATAAGTGGGGAAACGTCTATTGGATTTCGCATACGCCAGAGCTTCCATACCTGTGGACACGCTATCAAGTCCGGTAACATGGCACATCAGGGCCCTAATGGGGTCCGACTGCACTCCGCCCTCCCCCATTCGCAATCTCTCCAGCATCGCCCAAGCAACATGCTGTGCCTGAGCCGCCAGATAGTATACCCAAGGGTTAGGGAGAGCGAAGCCTCCCCTAACTTGGGTTTCTGTAACTGCTCCAGTCTAACCCTGGGAGGTCTAATCAGCCAAATAAAGGACCTAAACAGAGAGTTGATAATCCTGAACATTTTTAGAGGGATAACCATGGGTGTATTGTGAAGAAAATTTAGGATCTGGGTCATAAAAATAATTTTTAGGAGATTGACCCTGCCCACCAGGGACATCTTAAGATGCGACCATATTTTTACTCCGTCTCTAATTCTATTTAGCAATGGGGTCAGATTGAGCAGCAAAAATTCCTGCGGCTTCGAAGTGATCTGGACCCCTAGATATTTACTACAAGTAGATACTGGCACCCTGTGTATCGACCGTTCCCCGCCGCTCTGAGCAGCATATGTTTCGTATAGAATTACGTCATCAGGGGAGCGTGACGCCCCCCTGATGACATAGTTCTATACGAAACATATGTCGGCGGCGAGATCCGACTTCCCTATCCATGCAGCCTAACACACAGAGCCCTATTGAAACGGTACCCAGCCTGACACAGTGGTTGCACGGTACAGGAGACATTTTGCAGCAGTCCCAGTGCCGGGCGGGCACATTCAGAAGTAGGAGGCCATTTGGCTGTATGGTGTGATTTTAAATTTTTTAATAAAAGGTAATATACTATGGGATTCCCCCTATTGTTTATGTTTCCTTTGAGTTTCTACTGAATCCACATGGTTCCATTTTTTGCCTCATAGTGAGCAGGCACTTATCCTGCCAAGCCTCCATGACCTAGTTTATGCGCTTACCACAGAGCTGGGACCTCTTACTGAAAAGTAGGTCATGGAGGCTTGGCAGGATAAGTGCCTGCTCACTATGAGGCAAAAAATGGAACCATGTGGATTCAGTAGGAATTTAAAGGAAACATAAAAAATAGGGGGGATCCCATAGTATATTACCTTTTATTAAAATGTTTAAAATGACACCATACAGCCAAATGGCCTCCTACTTCTGAATGTGTCTGCCCAGCACTGGGACTGCTGCAAAATGTCTCCTGTACTGTGCGACCACTGTGTCAGGCTGGGTACCGTTTCAATAGGGCGCTGTGTGTTAGGCTGGATGGATAGGGAAGCCAGATCTCGCCGCCGACATATGTTTCGTATAGAATTACGTCATCAGGGGGGCGTCACGCCCCCCTGATGACGTAATTCTATACGAAACATATGTCGGCGGCGAGATCTGGCTTCCCTATCCATCCAGCCTAACACACAGCGCCCTATTGAAACGGTACCCAGCCTGACACAGTGCTCGCACAGTCCGTGCATCCAGGCAGCTCTTAGTACAGAAGACATTTTGCAGCAGTCCCAGTGCCGGGTGGGCACATTCAGAAGTAGGAGGCCATTTGGCTGTATGGTGTGATTTTAAATTGTTTAATAAAAAGGTAATATACTATGGGATTCCCCCTATTGTTTATGTTTCCTTTGTGTTCCTACTGAATCCACATGGTTCCAGTCTTTGCCTCATAGTGAGCAGGCACTTATGCTGCCAAGCCTCCATGACCTACTTTTCAGTAAGAGGTCCCAGCTCTGTAGTAAGCGCATATTAGCACTCTCAGCACTTCGGGTGAAATCTCAATCAAGTGGTGAAGGCTATGAATTACACCTGCTAAACTTTGCGGACTCTTTAATCTCAGTCTTTGGAATCACTTTTCTGCTGCCTCCACTTAGAAGCTTTTTCAATCTCTATCATCACAAGCTAATTTAATTAACTTTGCCTACCAGTGGGAAGACTTCACTTCCATTTATTGCTGTATTGTGCAAGTTTCTTTTGCTCACCTATTTGTCACTGCATTATATGTTTTATACGTATATTCACTTAGGCATAGGCAATTTTGCCTTGGTCAATTATATTGTTTGTATGCAACTATTTTTCTTTATATAGAGGTTTTATAGTATATGCACTGAATTATTGTAATCAATTAATTAGACCACCCCCTTGGGGAAGTTGGTTCTCAGTTCACTGAGACATCTCACTTGTGTGGTATTCTTACCATTACCACTACATTTTGTATTCTCACATGTTTCTCACCAATTTTTTCCATTATTAGGCATAGCACTTTTTACCAGCCTATTTAGGCACTTTTAGGTTTATCTAGTGCCCTCTTCCACTCACCTACGTACCAATACCACAGTTCATCACTGTACATTGAGGAGCAGCTTTCCACATTATATATTAAATTATATTTTGGATTCCCTTTATTGGGAACTTTACGTTAACATACATTGTTATTATTGGCGCGGAAAACACCCCATCTTTTCAGGAGGTAGGGATATCTAGGGTGTAGAGAGGTCAGAGTGCTGGGGGGGGGGGGGGGGGGATATCTGGAATTTAGAGGGGCAGCCCAAATTTCAGGGCAGCCTGGGCTCAAGGACATCTGCTTTGGGGAAAGGACAGGGGGCCACCCATGAAGCTGGGGCCCCTGGGCAGTGCCCACGTGTGCCCTCTCATTAAGACAGCCCTGAGATGGACCAACACACTCACTCCCCTGGAATAGGAGGTATGAGAGGAATGGTAAGCCCAGCCCACCCAAGCAAAGCCCAGGCAGGATATCGTCTCTGGTACAAGGGGAGTCTCCTGCAGAGCATAAACAGCGGGAGAATACTTCCTCAGTATAGTGGTAATCATAGTGCGCTTTAAAGGGTTCTGAACACCCCTAACATTCCACGAAAACAAAGGAACAGTATTCATAAAGTAAAGTAATGTGCCTGTTTATAGTGTTACTACACCCACAACAGTAAAATCAGTCTGTATATGCACTAAAAGCATGCTTGTTATAGTCACTGCAGGACCTAAGGGGTCAGTCCTGCGCATTGTGCAAAAAGACTGTTTGATTCTGTCCTCTCTAATCCTCACCTTCTTCCACTTTCCCCAATCCATCTCTTGCTGGAAACAAAGCCCTAGGGGCACTCTGCCCATGCTCAGTTTGGTGTGTATTGCTAGAGAGTTTTTTTGTTTTTTGGGAGGGTGCATGTGATCGGCACAGGGCCAATCAACAATGTTCAGACAGAGGGGTCGGGGTCCTGCCGGACAGTAAAATTAAAACTCCTTCTACAAGCTTTAATCGGACACTCATAGAAGTCATAAGACTGCTATATACTGCTGATGATGATAAAAGGTATTTTGCAGTTTGTATTTACTAACATTTTTGTATTTCCATGTTCTATGTACTGTGGGAGACCAGATATTGCGAATGCAGAGTCCTGGGTTTAGCAACACGTTAATACTGTTGCTGAGAAGTCCACACATTTTAGACCAGCTCAGTAAATAGCCAGTCGTTAAGGTTCTGCACCACACTCCAAGTAACCTATTGGCTACTATTGGACAGGACCTTCTCTGGCAACCATTGTAACTTAGCATACCTCAGTTTTAAGAAAGTCCAACCCTTACAAAACCTAACTGCCTGCAGCTCCTCTTGTCCAGACTAACAACTGGTTTTTGGGCCGATGGTGTTTCATACACCCATGTGCACCATTATATGCTGGCCTTAGTTATTTAATACACTTCCAGTAGTGTTATTACATTATTCTTATGTTTATATACAGGATGTGAGAGGTTTTTGGAGGTTACTCTATTCCACCCCCCCTTTTTTTCACACCTCTTGAACTGAGCCTGTCCGACTATGGGGAGATCCACATCAAGTCCATCAGCGGTATGTCACCCATTCACTAGATGTCACATTCCTGAGAACATGTATTTTTTAACATACTGCCCACTTCATGTGTATAGTGTCTTATGATGTGTTCTTTGTCATTTTATAATAATACAGACTGGTAACTTGTACTAATCTACTCCTGTGGCCCCTGATGACGGTTTGCTAAACCAGAAACCCGTCAGTAACTCCATATCATCCACTTGGAGAGTGCTTTTATTTTGTATTTTTATTGTATATTTTGCTTTGTTCTTTTTCTGCCAATCCTGACATACACATTGGTCTTGGTGGTTTTATGTCCTAGATTGCACTTTTGCTGTTTTTATGCACCTAGGTGCACAGTGTGCGGTTGTATCAAATGCCAACATGGTTATCTTGTCCTAATAAAGATCTTTTTATACTCATACTGTGTTTGGCTTGTAAAGTCCCACCCAGGGGGTACACTCCTTTTTTGCTAATTGTACATTTTGGAACACCCCTAAACATGCAAACGTGAGTGTCGGCAGTTACATATATCTGCGCACATTGTTTTCTGTCATATGTTTTAATGGGAACAATTATGCTGTGGCTCCTAAGGCCTAAAACTATACGCATAAATTACCATTTGACAGCTTGCAAGTTGGAGTGCACAGTCCCAAACTCAGTCAGTGTGGTTCATGGCATGTAACAGCACCCATGCGGCTGTCAAAATTGGGAGCAGTGGCTGGATCCATGCAGCCTGAACACCTGTGCATCCCGGTGTTGGGAAAAATGTACACTATACAGTAGTACACTCGTGTAAATGAGGCCTTAAAGTAGGGTTGTCCCGATACCACTTTTTTAGGACCGAGTACAAGTACCGATACTTTTTTTCAAGTAGTCGCCGATACCGAATACCGATACTTTTTTAAAATGTGTCCCCAAATGCAGCCATGTCCCCCACATATGCAGCCATGTCCCTCCAGCCATGTTCCCCACATATTGCAGCAATGGTATGTCCCCCACATATTGCAGCCATGGTATGTCCCCCACATATTGCAGCCATAGTATGTCCCCCACATATTGCAGCCATAGTATGTCCCCCACATATTGCAGCCATAGTATGTCCCCCACATATTGCAGCCATAGTATGTCCCCCACATATTGCAGCCATAGTATGTCCCCCACATATTGCAGCCATAGTATGTCCCCCACATATTGCAGCCATAGTATGTCCCCCACATATTGCAGCCATAGTATGTCCCCCACATATTGCAGCCATAGTATGTCCCCCACATATTGCAGCCATGTATGTCCCCCACATATTGCAGCCATGTATGTCCCCCACATATGCAGCCATGTATGTCCCCCATATTGCAGCCATGTCCTGTCCCCCATACCTGTAGATATGATGCTGCCGCATACCGCCGTTAATCCCCCTGCATTATAGCGTAGCGCGCATTACAAACTTTCGTTCTGAATACTTGTAATGCCCGCGCCGCAATGTATTGACACTCCCCTTCTCGGGATTGGAGGGATCCGTCCAATCCCGAGCAAGGAGGAGTGTCTATATGTGGATTCGTGCATTGACCTGCAATGGCTGCAATATGGGGGACAAGTATTCCATTTTAGTATCGGAGGGAATTTGCAGGAGTACAAGTACTCCCGCAAATACTCGGCATCGGTCCCGATACTAGTATCGGTATCGGGACAACCCTACCTTAAAGTAGCAAAAAAAGGTTTGTATGCAGATGGAGATCTTTCCTTGTTAAAGAAATAAACAATATACAAAAGAAGGGTATGCAAACTGCATGTACAAACGTGTGGCACTTGCAGGCCCACTAAAGAAATAATCTAGGAACATATAATATCTTCTAACAGCCACATCAACATAAGATAAACATATGGCAAAATATAGCATACATTTGTTTCACTAATAATTTTATCTGTTACCAATCTTATGAAAAGAATGACAAATATGTGCTTCTAGCAGACGATCAACAGTTAGTTACCTGAGTGCGGTGCATGTCCATGAATGGAACACGCCCAGTAGCTAATTCACAGGCAGTGATTCCAACACTGTAGATGTCTGACTTCACATTGTACCCATAAAGGTCCTATTTAATAAAAGAAAATATTCATAATGTGCCATCATACTCTAGAGAGGTCTGTGAGCAAAACTTTTGCACAGCTTTTCTATTCTTATACTACAAATGTCAAATGGGCATAATCTGTGATTGATGTGTTTTGATCACTTGCAGCAGTTCTGCTAATAAGGCAGTAAAGCCCGTTCTCCTGTACAGAGCCTGAGCTAAAAAGGGGGGTTTGGCACCCCCCTGGTTCCAGCCTCCCTCTCCCCCTGGCTGCTGCAGGCACACAGGGGATGGGGCAGGGGGGTTTGTGCTAAATATGTTATATTTACTATCCCCTTTCTTTCCTGAATGAACACAGTGAGCGATCTGTGTTTGCTCCTGTATCCATCTATTACTGAAGCATTTACTCAGTACAGAACGCTTTCCATTCATTCACTGTCCAGTGCAGCTGAGACTGCAGAGAAAGGGACTAATAAATCTATGACCTGTTTATTTCTCTGATATTACACCAAAGGCAGTGCAGTTAAAAAATGTACATAAGAAAAAAAAAAAAAAAAACTTAAGAAAATTAAGGACTTGTTCAGATGTTCTTAACTCTCTGAAAAGCAGTCAGCATTTAGATCACTCTTCAAACAGCATTTAGCAAGTAGCGAGGCAACAGATTGCCTCCTCACCACCTGCTTTAATCCTACACCAGCGCACCGCACTTTCAGAGCAGCGATATTCAATAGAATGGCTCTTGATCGATGAGGAAATAATTCTGCCATGGCTGCGAAGCTGTGGCATTTTAGCAAAAATATAATTTGGTATTTTCGGAAGGGGGAATGGCCCTGTCAGGTAGGCTGTACTGGGCCCCACGATTCCCCTTGCAGGGAAATATAATTCTAAACCAAACTAATGTATATATTATAGGTTCTAAAACAGCTTAAGGCCTCTTCCAGACAGGCGGACTCTTTGCTGAGCCGGCGGATGACAAGTTCCTCTCCACTCACTGAGCGGGGGAGGGGCTTGTGCAGTGCCACGGTTTCCTATGGGGGGATCGGACAGCATGTCAGTTTCCAGCAAATCTCACCCGATCCGACATGGACGGATGGGAAACGTATCGCCATCCGTCCGATTTTAGCGGATCGGGTCGGATTTCAGCGGACATGTTTTCGCTGACATCCGACGCTCCATAGGACTGCATGAAGCGGCCGTTCAGGTAATATATTTTACCTGGAAACTATTTTTTAATTTGGGGGCGCAGTCGCCTAAAGCCGGCGCCACACTTTTTTAAAGTTCCTGCTGGCTGCGGCTGATGACAGCCGGTCTCCGGTGAAGCGATTCTCCTTTCCTTCTTCAGTAACTGAGGAGGGCAGAGGACAGGGCAGTATTTGGGTGGTGGGAGATGAATGAAGAGAGAAGTGGCCGAGAGCGCAGGCAGCACAAGGATCCCGATGCACGAGTAGGCTCACCATTTATGCTTTCTGGAAGGTACAGAGACACATCCAAACATACAGAGAGACATACAACACCTTCTGTAATATGTGATCATCATCATGATAACAAAGATGATCACATAAGCACAATGAGATGTTAGGTCTTGTTTACTTTTGTGTTTGGGTGGGGGGAGGCAGTAAAAATGTGCAGCTCAACATCTTCCAACCACTTTTCCTTATGCTGCAAAGGCACTACTGCCACAGTACGGCAGTAGTGACGAGATGTTGTGTAAAACACCCTGTAACTACACTACAGAAGCATTGACTTTGCATCCTAAGGGGGAGTGGTTGGGGGATGGTAAAACTGGCTCAGCTGCACATTTTTACTGCCCCCCACCCACACACAAAAGTAAACAAGACCTAACAGTTAGCATCTCACTGTTCACTTCCAATCATAAGTTGAGGCATTACCCAGCTCACAGCCACTAATATACATTAATCATGTATACATGTGGCTGTGGAGCAAGGAATGTCTCGACCACTTATGATTGGCATGGCACTGCGACGGCAGGAAGGTGGGCAGATCAGCTGTACTGAGCCCCATGATTTCTAACAACGCCCCCTTCTTACCTGTGTCTTATTGGGTCCGTTAGCCATTTGTTGCCCACAAGTGAATAAGGTAAAGTTGTGCTGCCTTCAAATATCCAATCATGTGCAAGCAAGATTCTATTTTTTTACATTCCCTTGCACATGATTGGCTATTCTTTGAAAAGTGAACATGCTCAACTGTCTTACAATTTACTTTTTTCAAGATACCAGTCATGTAGCTTAAAACATTAATCAGAGGATATTAGAGAAGAGGATATAATTCTAATATACTTAGCACATGGTAGGTTTAAAACATAGGACTAGTGCCAGGAAAAACTGACCTGTCTTAGTAGCTCAGGACTTAACCAAGGCAGCATTGCAGTGCTAAAATTAGGAAAATCATATGCCACCTTAGCTCTTTCACCACTTCGGACCATACTGTAGAGGTGACCAAGCCCAGAAAGAGAAATAAGACCTTCATCTGAGATCAGGATATGGCTGCCTTTCACACTCCTACAAAACAAATGAATACAAATTAATTTATGAAGCATTTTAAACAGTCCTTTTAAATTGAAGCAAAAGGCAATATGTTCAGCTAGCACTTATCAACTAATCCAATTTGGAAACGTTAGCTCCAAACAGGAGCTCCAGGCAAATATAAAAATCACCACTAAATCCAGATATGCATTTGTAAAAAAGTTATAACATTTGTTTTTACATGAGAATATCTAAACATCTTAATACTGTATAAGCATTTAGTTATCCCCTTTACAGCAGGACCTAAATGACTGGGATAGGAAGGGGAAGCATTGGAAGCAAACCAGATGTATGGGGGGTTTGTGCTGAATGGAGGACAAAGAGAGTGATGAATTAATAAAATGTGCAGCTGCTACTTCTTTATCAAATCATAGGCAATGATAGGTCCTTCATGAAGCTGTGTTACTTAAGAGCAGAGTGATTTGCAGATAGGTTACAAACCTGGCTCTATTATGCGACAAGAGTAACTAGATTTGTAATACCACTGGTAAAACCAAAAAGTATAATTTTTAAATGTAAAATACAACCTACACAGCCCATATTCTTGTGAGAAGGCGGGCCCATAATCTAGGACAGGGGTCTTTAAACTACGGCCCTCTGAGGACATTTATCCGACCCAACGGGTGTTTTTGTGGCCGCTGCGTGACTGTTATTCCCCCCCCCCCCAACATAAGAGATGGATGGTCCGGCAGCCAGCCTATCATTGGTGAAAGAGGGAGAGGGGGTTGTGGCCGCCCATTGGCTGGCCAACTGAAGTGCTGGATCATAGGAATTGTAGTCCGCCGCAATCAAGCTACTGGCGGTAGGAGGAACCGAACAGTGCTCCCACCTCCCAGGACTTAGAGGCAGCCAGGGCATGTGGGAGGGGCTGGCTGGACGTGACTTACGCAGTGATTTGTGGGCAGTGAATGTCGGACGGTGGCTCGTGGGACAGAGAGAAGGAGACGTGACCCCCAAAGAGGTCATTCAATCAAGGCTGAGGTGGGACAGATCCTGACACCAGATGACCCCCACATCCCGAGGGCACTAATTGGGCTGCTGTGGCGGGCACTAATTGAGCTGCTGTGGCGGGCACTAATTGGGCTGCGGTGGCGAGTCAGTGACAGACAGCCAAGGAGTAGGAAACCCAATTTAATTGACAGTAAATGCATTTATATTGTGAGGGATTAGCTCGGTAGCGGGTGTGTGTGACCCCCTGGATGGGTTCACTACACGCTGAACTGTACAAAAAGGCAGTTGAGGATGATTGAAAACAAATGGTATTGTTTATTTTTCCATCTTGAGGGATACACGTGCAAGCATCAAAACGGCATAAACAAAACAAAACATAAAATAAACCCTTGCCACTTGGGGCGTCTACCTTCCCAACACAGGAACCTACCTATGGAGTCTGGCACAGCCTACTGCTGGGCAGACACTGCTGGTCCTACAGCAGAAAACAAAAAGTCTCTTTGATATTTCTCACCCAGAAATATCAATCAGCACCTCACCTCTTCAGTAGTGTTTGTGACTGCTCCTTCACTCACAAAGCCTCAGGATGCAGCAATCAGTCGTCATACTTAGGCAATCTTTATAGAGGCTTTAATTGCTTCATTCTGAACAGGTGAAGCCTTCCCACGCCCCAAAATTCTCTGGCCATCTCTGCAGCCGACGCCCAATAGTAATTGGTGTATTGTCTAAACAAGGCAGAAAAATATCTCCTGTCTGTGACAACACACACAGATTTACCTGACTTCCTGTCACAATATTCTGATTGCTATTCAGTTGTATTATGTTGTATGTTGTGTGCTGTGCAAGCCCCGGTTCACACTGTTGCTATAACTTTATTTGTTGTTCATTTTAAATATTGTATTTGTTCCTGTTTAGTTTTTTCACTTCAAAATAAGATATGTGCAGTGTGCATAGGAATTTTTTTTTTTAACTATAGTCCGGCCCTCTAACGGTCTGAGGGACAGTGAACTTGCCCCCTGTTTAAAAAGTTTGAGGACCCCTGATCTAGGATGTGAAGAACATCTAGCGCCCAGTCTACATAGTCTAGTGCACATATGTGAAACACAAGGCCAGCGGGCCGAATCTGACCCTCCAGGCCATTTCTTGTGGCCCTTGCACTTCTCCTGCAGCTGTGGCATCCCTCTCATCTCTGCCCCCCCTCCTCCCCCGACTTTCTCAGCAAGCAGTTGGCAGCAGAGAAGACAGAACTGCTCTGCTAGATCCTGCTCTCTTCCATGTAGCTGTCCGTTTTCATCAGATCGCTCCATAGCAGACAGCGGTGCCGACAAGCCCCTTCCCACTCAGTGAGCAGAGAGAAGCTTGTAATCCGTCGGCTCAGCAGAGATCTGCGGACTGATCTCCCGCTGAGCTGGCGGACTCTGTCGGGATGGACTGCGACGGAGTCCGCCACGTGTGAATGAAGCCTAAATACCAATCAGCAGCAGAAGTTATTTTAGCCACAAATGTGGGGTGGTTATTAGCAGATTAGGTCTCAAACAGCCTGAAACAGATGTATTAGAAATAATATTATTTTATTTAAATAAAAAATTCTTAAATGGAAAAAAAAAGAAATTATATAATAGGAATGTTTTTTCAGCCTACCTGTGAATATATCCATTTTGGTGCAGATAATGTAATCCTTTTAATGTTTCATACAAAATATTTCCTATTAAAGCTTCACTCATTCCTTCGGGATAATAGCTCTTCATGAGGCTGCTAGCAGATCCTATACAGGAAAGGAGTAAAACAGTCAGTCCACTTTTAGTGGATACCAGTGACTTAATTCACCCATCAGCATTTAATTCTTTACAAGGAGTCAAATTGGTGAAATATTTATATCCGACTTTCTAGGAAGGTCCACCCAGTGCAGCGATGAAGTACAATCCCCCCCAATAGAACTATTGCCAATTTACAAAAAAGGTCATCTTAAAAATTAGTCTAGACAATGAATAAAAAAAGTATCACGGACAGTACTCAATTTTTTCTAGACAATAACAAATAATATATCTGGATTTCTAGTATGTGTCAGTTCACTCCATTAGAAAACCAACATACTGCATGCAGAGAGTGTCTTTCATCACATTCAAATTCAGACCTCATTCTTACAAGGTTGCTTATCACTTAAGATCATAGGTGTGCGCAGCCTTTGGCATTAAAGTGTGCACCCCAAAGCTTAAAACACACTCTACTGATCACTCACAATGTTCATTCAGAAAGGGAAGGGGCCGGTAAATGGCATAGTTACTGGCCCCTTCCCCCACTCATCCTAAAACATCCACAGCAACAACTGGTGGGAAAGGGGGGAAGTAGGGGGAGCCATGTCAGTAGGGGGAATCTGTTCTGCACAGGGTTATTAGGGTGTGCCTGGGAACACCTGGCACACCCTGTGTGCACGCCTATGCTTAAGATATTTTTGCAGAATCTAAAGTTGCTTAAGCGTTGGCCTGTTTCCCTCTTGAATCTTTTAACTTTACATGCAAAATATAGAATAAAGAGTAAATTTTCATTAACAAAGTATACAAATTGAAATAAATAAATTCCTTTCCAAAACATTGTGTAAGGCCGTCTACACACGGCCAGGTCTGACTGTCATTTTCGCTGACATCCGACCCGATCCACTAAAATCAGATGGATGGCGATACGTCGCCATCCGTCCATGGCGGATCGGATGAGATCTGATGAAAACTGACATGCTGTCGGTTTTCATCAGATCTCTCCATAGGAGACAGTGGCGCTAAACAAGCCCCTCCCCACTCAGTGAGCAGAGAGGGACTTGTCACCCGCCGGCTCAACGGAGAGATCTCCTGTTGAGCTGGCGGACCTCTGAAATCAGATCCGTCCCCGTGTGAAAGTGGCCCAACTCATACAAATACTCTACTTACAAGCACCATTTAAGACATTACTGTAAAGATCTGTATTGGTATTGTAAAATATTGGTAACTATTTTTCCAACAAGTTAAAATTTAAAGCACAACGGCCAGTTTATGGAAGTGCGATCTGACGCCCCGATTTTCCACCTCTGGGCTGGAGAATCGGGGAGAGAGAGGAGAGAATCACTGGATAACTGAAGAGAAAGTTTATTGAGATTATATATATATATATATATATATATATATATATATATATATATATATTAGGATTGGGGAATCAGACTCCAATGGTAGGTGAGTTTTTTAGTAAGCGCGCCAGTCCAGAACTGAGTTTTTAAGGGCCCGGTAGCCCACTTTTATTTAAAAACATCAAAGTTTACAGATACAAAAGCAGCCCTCGCAGGGGGGTTTTCCATCATTCCTGTATCTGGCAAAAATCAACAGTCGCACACAGCGACTTATCCGCACACAGCGTTTGATTCGCACACAGCGACTTATTAACTCACACAGCGTTTGAGTTTCTTGGACGCACACAGCATCAAACTTCTTGGAGCACACAGCTTCTTTTCTCACAGAGAGACAACAGCCGGCATCTGCCTCCTGCAGATCTGCATGTGTTAGCTGCAACCCATGCAGCCTCTCTTTCCTCTCAGAGATGGGAGCTCACCTGGCTCTCAGGAACATACCTCCTGTCTGTAGGGTGGGGCCCAGAATGCTGGTCAGATCAGACTAAGGGTCCTTTCACACGTACGGACCGTTCGCCCGATTTTTACAAGTCCGTTTACAGACTTGTAATGCATCCCTATGGGGATGCATCCGCTAACGTCCGTAAAGATCCGTTTTTTCGGACGGAAGAAAACCCTATTTTCCTTCCGGCTGAAGGATTGGATCGGATCGGATGAATACGGACACACAGTCCGTATTCATCCGATTCCCCATAGGGGAGAGCGGAGGAGAGACAGGCGGTCTCTGCACAGTGTGCGGGGACCGCCCTGTCCACCGACAGCTTAGCGGGGATTTTACAGAAAGGATCCCCGCTGAGCCGACGGACACACACAGGGCGGATCAAAAACGGTCCGCTCCGTGTGAAAGGACCCTTAAAAAGCACAAGACACAGCTGTCCAATTAATGTGTCTTTCTCTCCAGAATTTGGCGTAAAGCAGCCATTTCTCACACAGCACAGGGTCCCACCCTTACAATATACACACACACACACACACACACACACACACACAGTGGACATAAAAAGTCTACACACCCCTCTGAAAATGTCAGATTTATGTGATGTAAAAAAATGTAACAATTAAATAATTTCAGAACTTTTTCCACCTTTAATGTGACTACGTTGAACACCAAACTAAAATCTTTTAGGTGGAGGGAAGTAAAAATAAAATAATATGGTTGTATAAGTGTGCACACCCTTAAACTAATACTTAGTTGAAGCACCTTTTGATTTTATTATAGCTTTAGACCACTTCAGACCACCCCACAGATTTTCAATGGGATTTAGGTCTGGGCCCTAGCTGGGCCATTCCAAAACTTTAATCTTCTTCTGCTGAAGTCATTCTTTTCTTGATTTGGATATATGCTCTGGGTCATTGTCATGCTGAAAGGTAAAGTTCCTTTTCCTGTTCAGCTTTCTAGCAGAAGCTTGAAGCTTTTGTGCCAATATTGACTGGTATTTGGAACTGTTCATAATTCCTTTTACCATTCCAGTTAAAGAAAAACAGCCCCAAAGCATGATGCTGCCACCACCATGCTTCACTGTGGATGTGTTTTTTTTTTTTTAATTTAGCTGGGCTTGGATGTTTTTCTTTGTTAGAAAAGGCTTCCATCTTGCCACTCTACCCCATAGGAAGAATATGGGGGATTGTGGTCACATGTACCACACCGCAAATACTTGATAGATAGATTGACAGATATTCCTGCAGCTTCTTAAATGTTGCTGTAAACCTGTTTTCATTAATTTTGGAGGGATGTCCAGTTCTTGGTAATAAGAGATACAAATAGTGGCGCAAAAACAATCAGTAGTATATAGCAGCTAAAAAGTCCGCTATTTTTTAAGGAAGTCCTTCATAGAGACAAAATATTAAAAAATTATATATGTGAGGATAAAAAGGACCTGTAGATGAAAAATGGAAACATGGAGGAGAGAATGCTGATTCTGTTTAAAGCTGATGGTCCTGGTCGTTGTCCCAAGGCAGGCCTTCACAGATGGGGGAGACAAAAGCCCAGACTCCAGGATATATAGAAAGAAAAAAAAAGAAAGAGGGCGCCAGGGGGTTAAACGACAGATAGCTTTAATTGGTTTTTAGAACACAGCAACCACTTACATATAAAAGATTGAAAGTCCAGTATGTAGATCCTGTGTACAAGTCTTTATTGTGGCGTCCTTCTGCGCTGGTTGTTGGCTGAGAGTGCTCACGAGCCTCACGATGTCCGTCTGCTCAGATCGTCGATAAACCGGCTAGCATGGAGGGACTGACTGAAAGCGAGGCCTGGAGCGCAGCTGAGTCGCGGTGACGTCACTGGGTTGCGACGACGTTTCGGAACTTGCGCCTGTAGGAAAATAGGCGCGCTCCTTTCTCAAGCATGTGGCGCGCTCCTTGCTTGAGAAAGGAGCCGCCTATTTGCCTACAGGCGCAAGCTCCGAAACGTCGTCGCAACCCAGTGACGTCACCGCGACTCCAGGCCTCGCTTTCAGTCAGTCCCTCCATGCTAGCCGGTTTACCGACGATCTGAGCAGACGGACATCGTGAGGCTCGTGAGCACTCTCAGCCAACAACCAGCGCGGAAGGACGCCACAATAAAGACTTGTACACAGGATCTACATACTGGACTTTCAATCTTTTATATGTAAGTGGATGCTGTGTTCTAAAAACCAATTAAAGCTATCTGTCGTTTAACCCCCTGGCGCCCTCTTTCTTTTTTTTTCTTTCTACAGTTCTTGGTAATGTCACTGTTGTGACATATTTTCTCCACTTGATAACTGTCTTCAATGTGTTCCATGGTATACCTAATGCCTTGGAAATTATTTTTTACCCTTCTCCTGACTAATACCTTTTAACTACTTAATCACCGCCTTATAGCCGAAATACGGCTACAAGGCGGTTCCTTAACTCAATGGATGTCCTACCCGAGAATCGTTCCCGCGCGCCCGAGCAATGGTGCTCGCCGGGTCCACGGGACCGCAACAACAAGGATCGCGGAAAAGAGCCAATGAAAGCGGCTCTTTACCACGTGATCGCGCCGTCCAATGACGGCGCGATAACAAATGTAAACATACATGACAGCAGGGTCATCTCTCTCCTCTCCTCACACTGTTGCAGCGCGAGAGAAGAGGAGAGAGATAAAAGACAAAAACTGAGTGCTAAGCAGTGACCAATCTTTGCCTCATCTGTGCCCCACCAGTGTCATCTGTGCCCCACCAGTGCCATCTGTGCCCCACCAGTGCTCATCTGTGCCGCCTGTGCCCCACCAGTGCTGCATGTGCCCCACCAGTGCCAATCAGTGACCCTAGAGCCACAGCAGTGCAACCAGGCCCACACCAGTTCACACCAGTGCCACATCAGCGCCACCAGTGTTCTGCAGTGCAGCTTCACTAGCCACCAATATGGCAAAAAAATATTTTACCACCAAGGAGGCCTACCAGCAACTATGCATGACTGATGAGAGCAGCGTTACAAGCAGCGGGTCCGATACAAAATCAGAGAAGGAACGTGTACCCGTTAAAAGAAGGCATTCTGGCGTGGAGCAGCAGCAGCCTACTACTAGCAGCGCAGTGCCATCCACCTCGCGAGCAGTGCCGTCCACCTCGCGAGCAGTGCAACAAAGGCCAGGCACCAATAGGGTGTCCTCTCTGCCCCAAAGGGATAGGGGGCATGCCAGCCTTCCCTATGGCCTTCAAAACCCCCTGTGGCTGCCTTCCAATTCCGGAGCAACAAATATTCCCCTTTTCACAGCCCAGCCAGGTGTCCAGGTGAACACTGATAATTTTGCCATGCTTGATTTTTTTTCATTTGATATTTACCGAAGAATTACTTTTATCCATTGTGGCCCAGTGCAATCTCTACGCTCAGCAGTAAGCAACCCTGGTTCCAGTTATGCCCGCGAGTAGAGAGAACTCACCGTAGAGGAGTTCAAAATATTCTTAGGCCTAACTTTCAATATGGGTCTCTCAAAAAAAAAAAAAAAAAAACAATCGTACTCCAATTGGTCTACCAAAGCCATACACCA
This sequence comes from Rana kukunoris, assembly GCA_029574335.1. Lineage (NCBI taxonomy): Eukaryota > Metazoa > Chordata > Amphibia > Anura > Ranidae > Rana > Rana kukunoris. Next base: position 127,073,889 of record CM056054.1, on the reverse strand, counting down.
CATGCCAGTCTTCTCATCACGTATGCCCAGATCCCAATACTTTACGATTCTGCGGTTCCTCCACTATAAGTGCCCTCCCCAAAATGACCCTGCTTTTGACAAATTATTTAAAATTCGGCCTCTTCAAAAAAATTTCTCTGAAAAATCCCCCAGTTATATAACCCTAAACAAAATATATCCTTGGATGAGTCCCTTGTCAAATTCTCCGGCAGGCTGGGCATCAAACAGTTTATCCCCAGCAAAGGGGCCCGATATGGGGTTAAAATGTACAAACTTTGCTACCGAGACACGGGGTAAATCTAGTCCTTCCTGGTATACGAAGGGAAGGACTCCCAACTGCATCCCCCTGAATGCCCAGAATACATTGGAACCAGTGGAAAAGTGGTCTGGGAGCTTATCTATCCACTGCTTGGAAAAGGATACCACCTTTATGTGGACAATTTTTACACTAGCCTGCCCCTGTCTCGCAATCTTCACCGGAGAGACCCCCCAGCATGTGGCACAGTAAGAACCAACAGAAAGGGCTTCCCACAAAAATTGGTCAATCAAAAGCTAAAACGAGGAGAGACGACATCTTTGCGGAACCAGGAGCTATTGGCTGTCAAGTGGAGGGACAGACGAGACGTCCACATGCTTACCACGATTCCCAAATGACACCTACGTGGAAGTCCCCAAAAGAAACGGCCCAATCCAAAAACTATCTTGTGTTTATGATTACAATTTGTTTATGGGAGGAGTGGACTTCAACAATCAGATGATTGAACCCTACCTTCCCTCAAGAAAATCCCGTCACTGGTATAAGAAAGTGTCCATTTAATTTTTTCAGTTTGGCCTTCTATAACTCTTATGTTATTTACAAAAATCAACACAGAATCCCATACCCTATCTCCACTACCAAGAAGATGTTATCACCACCCTTTTGTACCCTTAAAGCCCACCAGAAAATATTCGCTTTGATTGCGTGAGCAGACTTCACGAATGCCACTTTCCTGACAAAATCCTTCCCCGTGAAAATGGGCGCAAACGTCAGAAGAGATGCCGGGTGTGCGCCAGAGGAGGAGTCAGAAGAGACACCACAGATTATTGTCCCGATTTTCCTTCCCAACCAGGCCTCTGTTTAGGTGTATGTTTCCGCTGTTGACCATACTGCTCAAAATTATTAGGGAAGTATGGTAAACAAAATTCAAATTTTCTGTCATTTTCCTCCACACCCCTTATGCCACTGCACTGTACATACCTCTGCCTTCTCCGGAACCGACCGTGGCTTGTTATACGACCACGCTTCTGCCTAACGCTTAACTGTACCTACCTCTGCCTTCTCCGGAACCGACCCTGGCTTGTTATATGACCACGCTTCTGCCTAACGCTTAACTGTACCTACCTCTGCCTGCTCTGGAACTAACCCTGGACTGTTTGACCACGTTTTTTGCCTGCCTCTTGGATTGATCTTTTACCCTGCTATGCTAGTGGGAACACAGGGGTCTCACATATGTGAGGGGCTCCAGAATTGTTTTTCTGGATGAAAAAACTAATTTTTTTCTGATTCCCGGATTAGGGTCTGGTTGCCCGGAGGCTTCAAAGAGATTTGGGTGGGAGAAGCCTCTACCCCTGTCCCCATTTTTTCCTGGCCTGCTACTTGGACCTGCTGGCAATGTTTCTACTTGCACTGGCCCTGGACTGTAAATGGACAGTATCCCTGCCTGTACTGACTATGGACAATATTCCTGCATGCTGCCTTGACAATTCCATTCACTGTCGCTGACCACGTCCCTGCCTGCTGCCTGGATCAGGGCTCTCCTCCTGTGGACAATTGCACTACTAAAACCACAGTTAATCTTTTTTTATTTTTTATTTACGCATTACTCAGCAGAATGTATTTTAGTGTGCAATTCTTGGTATGTACATGCTGTGTTAAAAATATGAAGGGCCTTCAAAAATGTGATAGACAGGGCCGCCATCAGGGGGGTACAGGCAGTACACCTGTAAGGGGCCCGGATGGGAATCCCTTTTTTTTTTAGGGGTCCATTGGTCCCCAGGGGCCCGGAGGCCACCAGGGCCCCAGGTGGCAACCCCCTCTTTTTTTATTTATTTTTTATAAAAAATATATTTTTTTAATATATTTTTATTTTATCTTTTATTAAAAGGGTACATTTTTTTTCTTTTATTTGTTTTTAAAGGTCCGGAGGTCCCCAGGGGCCCCGGATGGCAACCCCCCCCCCTTTTTTTTTTTATAAAAAAAATATATATTTTAATATATCTTTATTTTTTTTTTTTTATTAAAGAGCCATTTTTTTTTAGGGGTCTGGAGGTCCCCAGGCTCCCAGATGACAACCCTCCCTTTTTTATATATATATTTTTTTTTATATAAACCCCCTTTTTTTTATATAAATGTTTTTATTTTTGTTTACACTTTTTTTTATTATTATTAAAGGGCCCAGAGGTCCACAGGACCCTGAAAGGCAACCCCTTGTTTTTTTTTATAAATGTTTATTTCTTTTTATATATATATTTCTTTATTTCTTTTCTTATTAAAGGGCTCAGAGGTCCCAGATGGAAAGCCCCCTTTTTTTTGTAACTTCTTTTTATAAAAAATAAAAAAATGATTAAAGGGCCCGAGGGTACCCAGGTCCCCAGATGGCAACCGCCCTTTTTAAAATATATATATATATATTCTCTTCTCTTTTTATTAAAGGGCCCAGAGGTCCCCAGGGCCCTGGATGGTTACCCCCCCCCCCTTTTTTATATATATTTTTCTTTATTTCTTCTTTTTGTAAAGAGCCCCTGTTTCTCAATTCGCGGCAGCCCCCCCCCCCCCCCCCGCTTCTCAATTTCAGGTGGCAGCACCCCTCCCCCGGTTTCTCTGCTCCAGGGGGCCCATGCCTGAAGCTGTGTAAGGGGCCCCAAAATTCCTGATGGCGGCCCTGGTGATAGATTGTAAGGAAATTGGATGTGTAATTTGTGTCCCTAGAACACCTGATGGTGCTTCTTGGATATTGGGTCTCTATGTGGCAAGGTTGTTAAAAAAGCTCACACCATACTCAGGAGGAGGAGCAGAATATATTTTGGGGTGTCATTTGTGGAATATACATGCCATGTGAGAGAAATAACCTGTTATAATGACAATATGGTGTGAAAAAAAATCTTAATTTTGAAAAGAATTGTGGGAAAAAATGACAACTTTAAAAAACTAACTATGCCTCTTACTAACTACCTTGGAATGTCTACTTTCCAAAAAGGGGTCATTTGGGGGGTATTTGTACTTTACTGGCTTGTTATGGTCTCAAGAAATGAGACGCTGTCAGTACATTAGGTGTGATCAAATTGATCAATTTTCAGTAATTCGTACCATAGCTTGTAGACCCTATAACTTTCACCCAGACTAAATAATATCCCAAACATTTTTTTTATCATAGATATGTAGCAGTATACATTTTAGGCCAAATTTATGAAGAAAAATATTTTCTGTACAAAATTTTCGTTCTTTTTTCATTTATAGCGGAAAAAAAAAAACGCAGAGGTGGTCAAATACCACCAAAAGAAAGCTCTATTTGTGGGGAAAAAAGGACAAAAATGTCATTTGGTTAGTGTTGTATGACTATTATTGTTGAGTTATTTTCATTCAAAATGTGAGAGCACCGAAAGCTGAAAATTGGTCTGGTTATTAAGGATGCTTAAGTGCCCAGTGGTCAAGTGGTTAACAATGAGATCCCCCTGATGTATTGGAAGCTCTCTGCGGACTACGGCTTTTGCTGTAGGATGCAAATAGAAAAATGTCTGGAAAGACCTACTAGAACAGCTTAACTTTATTTGGGGTTAAGCAGAGGCACTTTAAATGATGGCAAGTGTGTACCGGCTCCCATTTAACAGGAGTTTGAATGTGATTGCTTGATTCTGAACAAAGCTACATCCCCAGTAATAAGAGGGTGTGCAACACTTATGCAACCACATTTTAGTTTTACTTTCCCCCTAAAAGTTTAATTTTGTTTTTCAATTGAGTTGTACGCCAAGCTCGTACACTGCAATCTATGGGCGGACACACATCGACTGGCCAGCGGGGGAGCCAATCAGCGGGTCCGGCGGACTTGATTGCCGCCTGCGATTGTTCCCTGCAGTGACAGAACGGGGATCTGCCAAAATAAACAAGGCAGATCTCCATTCTGTCAGGGGATGACATACAGATCCTGTCTTTCTGCTATGCAGGAAGACAGCTCTGTGTGTTGTCCCAGGCAGCCCATCACCCATAGAGTTAGTAAACACACAGAGGGAACACATTTATCCTACTTTCTAAACTGGGGCCGTGCCGACGTTAGTGGTAAAGCGTTGCTCGTTTTAGCGGCACTTTGGCGGCGCTCTGACGCACACTCTGCTACGTCACTGGGACAGCTCAGACATGCCCCTTGCGTCAAAGCGGGACGGGGTTACGTGACGCGTGGCCCGCCACCCCTATAAAAGAAATGTCAAAGCTCCGGCGCGTCATTCGCTGAGCTGTGCTCTGAATGGATGGATCTTCTCATCGCTGGACCGATCACCTGTCGATGGAGAGATCACCCGGCGCTGGATAGAAGACAACGTTGGAGCAGGGAGCAGCATCGATCGTCTATTTTTACCGCTGGATTTTTATTTGGTTTAATTAATAAAGTAATTTGTTCTACGGTGTGTGTGTTTTTTTCCTGAAAACTACTATTTACACTTCCTTCGTGAAATGGTAGGGGTACCCCATTACCATTTCACACAGGGGGGGGCAGGATCTGGGGGTCCCCTTTGTTAAAGGGGTCTTCCAGATTCTGATAAGCCCCTTGCCCGCATACCCCCACAACCACCGGGCAAGGGTTGTGGGGATGAGACCCTTGTTCCCATCAACGTGGGGACAAGGTGCTTTTGGGGGCACCCCAAAGCACCCTCCCAATGTTGAGGGCATGTGGCCTGGTGTGGTTCAGGAGAGGGGCCGCACTCTGCCCCCCCTCTTTTCTGCGGCCGGCCAGGTCAACGTGCTCTGATAAGGGGTCTGGTGTGGATATTTGGGGGGAACCCCACGTCATTTTTTTTTAAATTGACGTCAGGGTTCCCCATAATATCGATACCAGACCTAAAGGGTCTGGTTATTGAATTTGGGGGGACCCCCACGCATTTTTTTTTCTTTTACTAAAAGTCCGTGTCCCATTGACTTCGAACTTTTTTTTTTACGTTCGGGTCCGAAACCGAACATCCAGGTGTCCACTCAACTCTAGTCTTAACCCCTTGTTCATGTTGCAGTTCCGCAAAAAAAAAAAACGCAGATCACCGCCATAATTAGTTTTTAAAAATTGTATTGGGTGTGTTTTATAGCAGAAAATAAAAAAATAAAGAGATTTTTTAATACAGCTTACCTGTAAAATCTTTTTCTTGGAGTACATCACGGGACACAGAGCAGCATATTCATTACTATATGGGTTATATGGAGTACCTTCAGGTGTGGACACTGGCAATCTCAAACAGGAAGTCCCCTCCCTATATAACCCCCTCCCATAGAGGAAGTACCTCAGTTTTGTAGCAAGCAGTATGCCTCCCAAAAATGTTCCCCAAAAGAGGGGTGGGAGCTCTGTGTCCCGTGATGTACTCCAAGAAAAAGATTTTACAGGTAAGCTGTATTAAAAAATCTCTTTTTCTTTCTCGTACATCACGGGACACAGAGCAGCATATTCATTACTATATGGGATGTCCGAAAGCAGTGCTTTAATGAGGGGAGGGAGACATCTTCCAAAAAAGGATTTAATTTAGAGGTATACTCAAATACTAGTAAATCCAACTTAGACAAGAAATGTAAATCTCAAATCTAAATCAAGGGAGCCCCCTCAGATCCTGAGGAGCTTGAATCGCGGCCTGTAGTACTGCCTGCCCAAAGGCTGTATCCGCATTCCTTCTTACGTCCAATTGATAAAAAAAATTGTAAACGTGTGGACTGACGACCACGTTGCTGCCTTGCATATTCGAGCCATAGAGATCTGATGATGTGCTGCCCAGGAGGTGCCCATGGCCCTGGTAGAATGGGCCTTTACCGACAAAGGAGCAGGCAACCTCTTCAAACCGCAGGCCTGAACGATTAATTGTTTAATCCATCTTGCGATGGTGGATCAAGCAGCTGCCTGACCCATCTTGGGCCCTTCCGGTAAAACGAACACCACATCTGTTTTCCGAACCTTCTCTGTAGCTTTAAGATAGGCCTTTATGGCCCTGACAATATCCAACATATGCAGCAACCCCTCCTTTCTAGAGGTGTTTTGGAAAGAAGGATGGAAGTACCACATCCTGGTTCAGGTGGAACTGGATATAACCTTTGGTAGAAAGGAAGGATGAGGACGGAAAACCGCCCTATAAAAATGAGATATGGTTCCTTACAAGATAAGGCTGCCAATTCCGATACTCTCCTGGCCGAAACTATGGCGATCAGAAATACCGACTTTCTAGTCAGTAAAACCAAAGGTACCTCAGCCAACGGCTCAAAGGGTTGTTTCTGTAGAGTTGACAGAACAAGATTTAAGTCCCATGGACAAAGTGGTGATTTGACTGGAGGATTAACACGTAAGACTCACTGTATGAAGGGCTTAACCAGCGAGTGGGCGGCCAACGGCCTCTGAAACCACACTGATAAGGCTGAAATCTGTCCCTAGATTGTGCTTAATGCCAGGCCTTTATCCACTCCTAGCTGGAGAAAACTTAATACTCTATCAATGGTATACTTGCGGGAAAACCATCTCTTAGCCTCACACCAGCCTACGTAGGCCCTCCAAACCCTGTAACAAATTACCCTGGAGGCCGGCTTTCTAGCCTTAATGAGGGTAGGGATTACCTGCCTAGACAGACCTCTACCCCTGAGAATCAGGGATTGAGCTGCCAGGCCGTCAAATTTAGACGCCGTAATGCAGGGTGGAGGAACGGGCCTTGTGAGAGTAGGTCTGGCCATAGAGGAAGAGTCCAAGGGCCTCCCGCTGCCAATTTCAGGACTAGTGAGTACCATGCCCTCCGGTACCAAGCTGGGGCTACCAGGATAACCGGCCTCTGCTATGATCCTGCGCAACAGGCGGGGTAGTAACTGCAGCGGGGGAAATGCATATAGAAGTTATGATTGATGCCAAGGGCAAACCAACGCATCGGTTCCGCAGGCCATAGGGTCCCTCGTTCGAGACATGAACCTGTCTAGCTTCTTGTTGAATCCTGATGCCATGACGTCCACGTCTGGCACTCCCCCTTCTGGCAGATTGTCTGAAAGACCTGTGGATGCAGAGACCACTCCCCCGGCGACAGGGTTTGGCGACTTAGGAAGTACGCCTGCAGGTTGTCCACCCCGGGAATGAATATCGCCGATATGCAGGGTACATAAACCTCTGCCCACCGAAAAACCAAGCTTATCTCTCTCTGAGTGGCTTGACTCTTGGTTCCCCCTTGGTGGTTCACATATATGCCACCGCTGTGGCATTGTCTGAATGAATTCTCACCGAGGACCCCTGTAATCTGGATGTCTATGCCAGGAGGGCTAGCCGAGCCGCTCCAATCTCCCAGATATTGATGGGCAGCTGCCTCTCCGTCTCTGCCCAAGTTCCTTGGCGAGTGAACTCGTTCAAGACCGCTCTCTAGCTTTCCAGACCACTGGGCAGAAAGACTCCCCTTCAGAAGGTTCTGAGGGTTTAACCACCAGCATAGACTCTGCCGGACCTTTAATGACGGCGTCACAGGAAACTCCAAGGCCTTTGCTCCCTTGCTCCAAGCTGCTAGAATTGTTTGGAAGGACGCCACGACAGGCACTGCTGAGATCTGAACTCAGGATCTCCAGTTTACTAGACAGGCACTTTCACCAACTAAGCCACAGCGCCTCGCTTCTGTAGGACGCGAGTGTGAAGCGTGCGGTATCGCCTCGAACATGGCCATTAGTTTGCCTAGTAATCGCCTACATAGGCGAATAGTTGGTTCTCTTTTGCTTAGAACCAATTGAATCAATTTTTTGATAGCCTCGACCTTTACCAGGGGCAGGAACACCCCTTTTGCTGTTCTGTGTCTAATCTCATGCCGAGATATTCCAACTGCTTTGTAGGTTGAAATGCTGATTTTTCCCCGGTTTAGGACCCAGCCGAACCTCTCGAGGTACTGAACCATGAGGGCTACTGCGCATTCCAGCCAAGGAAGCGAGTGATCTATGATTAAGAGGTCGTCCAGGTATGCTAGGACCAAGACCCCTTGGATCCTTAGATTGACTAGAATTGGAGCTAGGACCTTCGTGAATACCCGGGGGCCGTAGCCAGCCCGAAGGGGAGCGCCACGAATTGGAAGTGACGCTGTATCACTGCGAAGCGTAAAAAATCTTTGATGTGGCTGAAAGATTGGTACATGAAGGTAACCATCCTTTATGTCTATAGAAGCCAGAAAGTCGTCCTTCTGGAGTGTGGCGGCTGCTGACCGAACGGATTCCATCCGGAAAGAGCGAACCCTTAGGTAAGCATTTAAACCTTTTAGGTCCAAAATTGGTCTGACATCGCCGATGGGCTTTGGTATGACAAACAGATTGGAATAGAAACCTAGCCCCTGTTCTTGGGCTGGTACCTCTACCATTATGCCCTGGTACAGCAGATGATCCAGTGCCGCCCGCATTGAGGCCTTCCTTGTGGAGGAAACTTTAGAAATTCTAATCTGTAGCCTGTGGCCACAGATGATCGGACCCCCTCTGTCGGGGATCGATACCATGGCCTCTTGCCCCCAGAGGCCTGTCCTTGCGATCCATTGTTAAAAGTTTGATCGCGCAGGAGGCCCGATACTGCCTGGAATTTGAGGGCCCCGGAACAGGGGGGAGCTACCCTTTTAAACGCAGGACCCCGGAACTTCTTTTGACTGGTAAAAGGGTACTTTTGCCACTTGAACAGTCTGAATGTATTTATCCAGATCTTTCCATGGAAGGGAAAAACCTGCCAGTAGTCTTTTGCATGGGGCTCGGCCGCCCAGTTCTTCACCATAAGAGCCTTCTCATATGCACTAAAAATAGTGACAAACGAGACGCCTGCTGGATGGAGTCTTTTATAGCCTCTACCGCAAAGCACAGAGCTCTGGGAATATCCAATAACTCCTCTGCCTATTGGGCAGGGATGTCTTTAAGCATCCGTCTTGTCTGGTCCTTTAACGCTTGACAAACTCCAATTGCAGCCACTGCTGGCTGTACCACTGCTCCTGCCGTAGCAAAGGATGCTTGAAAACGTGTCTCTAAACGTTTATCGACCGGGACCTTAAACATTTGTATGTTTTCCCCCGGGCCAGTTAATGATTTATTCACACATGAGATGGCTGCGTCCACAGTTGGGAGCGCCCATTTTTTAGAAAAATTTCTCTTCCATAGGGTAACTAACAGAAAACCTTCCAGGCGGTCTCCCATCCAGGCACTAACCAGGCCCGACCCTGCTTAGCCTCCGAGATCAGACGAGATCGGGTGCTTTCAGGGTGATGTGGCCGTAGGCTTTAGGCGGCAGAAAAAGTTCTGCCCGGTCGTCCCAATCCTGGAAAAACCAATTCCTCTAACAGAGGATGGACCGGAAAAGCTGCGTTGCTTAAAGGCGCTTTAAAAGAACCCAAAGAGGATACCGCAGGAACCTGAGGCTCTGGAAATGGCAAATTAAATGCCGAGCGGACCATGTCTGTCAAAGACTGGACCCACAGACTCTCCGTCTGGGAGGCTGAAAACGATTCCTCAGTGGTAGATCCTTCCTCTAGGTTCTGGTCCAACTGATCCTCCTGAAATTCTAATTCCTCCGGAGAGAGAATCTCAGCATCCGAGGATACACCTTTTGGCGATGGGGATCTAGTCCGCTTCTTGCCAGAAATAGAGCCAGCGATCATAGCTGTTAACTTTTTTCTCTAGCCCCCCTAGGGTGACGGCTAGCATCTCCTCTGTGATAACACAGGGTTGGGCCGATCTGGGCCAGCCTCAGCACCAGACCCCCTTAATGGCTTATCCAAGGTGACCCCTATAGGAATAACCTGTGGGGAAAGTATTGGCATATCATCAGAACCAGAGGAGGAACCCCTTTGTCTTTGCCCTTTTTTTTTTTTTTTTTTGTGTTTTGATCCTGAACCTTTGGAAGCCATAATACAAAACCGAGGGACTCCGCTTACAACAACAGACTGTTATAGCCAGGAGTACAAAAAATAAGGTTTAGGGGACAATAGGATCACTAATGCCCAAAAACGGTGGGGCTCAGTATGTTTTCCTTTATAATATTATTGTTTTTCACAACATACAGCCCCACCCCCAACATGTTTGCCAGCATTCAACCTGTTGCCAAGGGGATTTTTGGCTTAACCAAAAGTATTGGAGCTGACTCCAGCATGTAGTACCCCTTCTCGCCACCGGGAGTCACTGTGCTGCCAGCTCTACGTCCTCTCTCTTCCAGCTGAGCTTTGAACTGAGCTAAGAACGCGCCTGCTGTGTATAACAGCAATTGAAGGCACGCCCAGTCTACACTGCAGTCACGCTCCCCGCCCCCCCCCCCTCCCGAACGGCGCGAAAAAATTTCTATATGCATGCGCACGCGCGCGCGAGCGACTGTCGGGGGAGGAGAGCCCAGGAGGAGACGCACTCTGGAGCCCAGGAATGCAGGCTGGAGGACGCATCAGGCGGCAGATTTGAATCCCGGCTAGGTAAGGCTAAAAACAGGCCCCTAAGGAGTCCCTTTAGCCTAGAGACCGATCTGTTTTTTTTTTTTTTTAAAAGATCTTCAACCAGCGAGCAGCAGGTAGCTAGCAAACATACATAGATAGGTAGGGGGATCAAGTGATGGGGGGGGAACATTTCAGGGCATCCTGTCCATCAGACATAGTGACCATGGTGCCAATGCAGAGCATACTCAGGCTACCCCCCTTAAGATCTCCCCTGGAGAGCCTGCTGTCGAACCAAGTCCCGCAGGCTCCCCTCTTACCTGCTCCATGCCGCAGGACGTTTGCAAAACGGTCCAATCTTCTCCCATCTCCGTGGGTAGCGTAGTAGACCTTCAGGCACTGGGGTCCTGGAAGGAACCGCTGTCCTGGACCTATACAGCACCCTGGCAAACAGGATCTTTTGGTTTAGAAAACTCCAAGTCCTGGGCCCAGGGTCCAGCCCTCTAGAGAGGAGCATTATAGGCAAAACCCCACGGTTTGGGGCCCGGGTACTGTCCACTTTGGCACTGAGGCTCCTTGGACAGATCCGGTTAGCCCGCCTTAATCCCAAGGATGTGGAGGCAAAGCTATTCCGTGACCAACACCTAAGACACTGGCGAAAAAACTGAGGTACTTCCTCTATGGGAGGGGGTTATATAGGGAGGGGACTTCCTGTTTGAGATTGCCAGTGTCCACACCTGAAGGTACTCCATATAACCCATATAGTAATGAATATGCTGCTCTGTGTCCCGTGATGTACGAGAAAGAAATACTTTTTTTCAAAATTGCCTGTCTTTTTGTTTATAGCGCAAATAATAAAAAACGCAGTAGGTGATCAAATACCACCAAAAGAAAGCTCTATTTGTGGGAAAAAAGGACATCAACGTAGCACACCCGTACAATTGTCAGTTAACGCGTTGCAGTGCCGTATAGCAAAAAATGGTCTGGTGAGGAAGTGGGTAAATCCTCCTGGGACTGACGTGGTTACAAATGCTATGCCTTGCAAGGTTACAGTAACTGTAGCCATTTTCCAGTGTTCAAATAGTTTGTAGATCACTTCACTCCTCATTAGGAGAAGCGATCTACACCGCTTCATAAATAGGCACTCAAAGCAGAGTAGTCTCCTCTGAGAATGCAGGCAAACTCAGCAACGGTAATTCACAGACAACACTTTAGACATTTTAATGTGTGCATTATGATGCATAAGTGTGAAAAAGGCTTAACAGAGCCATAACGAGTAAATAATGAGGTTTGTTAAACCTGTCCTTACAGATTAATCATAACTGGAAAGTTATATAAAGTTAGAATCATACTGCAATCAATGCTATGAAGGAATCTAGTCATTACTCACCATATGCCATAAAAGGGTTAATAACCCAAAGCCAGGTCCCCACAGTAAACATCTTCCAGGAAAGCAAAATGTTAGGATGCCGAAAAAATGAAGGCATAACCACTTCATTCTAAAATAAGTTATAATATAAGTTATATTTCTTTAAAGCACAATATTACAAACAAAGTAGACTGTTACATTCTATGACCCAAGAAATGTAAAAGAGAAGAGAATGCATAAAAATAAAATAATTCATAGAATGTAGGACAGTAGCAGGAAAGGCAACGTACAGACATCAGTAGTAAGTAGGACAGTGTACAGAGGTTGTCAGTATATAGATCAATGTACAGAATATCCATTATAGTCTTAAAGTATAACCAAAGACTTTTTTTGGATAGGGTGGAGATGGATTAGACCACCCGTCAGGTTTTGACTGCTTTACGTTGGGTTGTCCCCAGAAAAGTAACAAGGGGGAAATCTTCCAATGGGGACACTAGTTCTGGTGACCTGGGGGGGGGGGGGATTTTCTCTCACTTCCTGTTTTGGCAGGACAGGAAGTTAAGGTAAATCTCCCGATTGGACGCAGATGCTAAATAAACACTGACAGGGATTATACCTTTCTCTAACTCTATCCAAAATCCAGCAATATAATTTTGCATATAAAATATGTATATTTAGTTATATTGTTTAACTTTACTTAGGTTGTCTAACAGTTTCCCAACACATTAATGGTTGCATTACATATATCTGTATTATTGTGTACGCTACCTATAAAGAACTGTATCTGTTTCCTTGTTTAGCTTAACTTTTTCTATCCGAGAATGACAGTAGGTCCTGGGAGCAGTAGTGTAACTAGAACCTTCAGGGCACTGGTGCAAAAAAACATGAAGGGCCCTCCTGACCCCCAGCCTAGCTGGCAGAATGCAAAAAATTACAATTTTTTTTAAATTACATTTTTCAATTTTTTAAAAGCCCCATTGGGGGGCTTTGGTGAGAAAGGATATTGAAGACAGCACTCAATCTCCTTCTCTGCAGCCTAAGCTGCACAGAATGAACGGACAGGGATATGTAGTGCTGTACAGAGCTTCCCGTTCATTCACAAACTGAAGTAGTTTACTATGCCTCAGTTATGATTGGAGAGTGGTGATCCTTACCGAACACTGACTCTGTGCAATCAGATAAGCAAGGGGGCGGTAAATTACACATTTACTGGCCCCTTCCCTGCTCTCTCTATCCTGACAGATCTCCCACGGCAGCCAGCGAGAGAGGGGAGGGGAAAGCCAGAAAAGCTTAATAAATCAAATAAAAACACGGACAGGAAGTACTATTTTTTTTAAGACAGGATATATAGTAAAAGATTGAAACCAGGATATGCAAAAAATGTATTTCTCCCAAATTTGTGCAGTAATACAGTGTTAAATTGTGACTTTGTGTAGAGCTTCCTGTAATAAAGACCAGTCACGGTTTCTGTCTCTCCTTGTACAGAATGACTGGTCTTGTCTTGGCTCCTGTTCTGCAGTGGGAGAACCTGCTAGGTCCCTCCCACAGTTCTGTTTTCTGCACATGTACAGCAAAGTGATGAGGTCACTGTTGCTTTTTCAAAGGTTGGCGCAAACACAGTAGATTTAGATCCTTTGCGGCTAATGCAAAATATATTTCAGTGACAGTTTTTGTGCCTGAAGTTCAGCTTTAGGATGATAGCAGATACCAAGTTGTGACTTCTCTTTAATGAAGGGGGATATAAAATATCCTTCTGTTACCTGTAAGTATTTGATGTGTTCATCAGAACAGTCATCCAAATCTGTAAGTCGCACCGTGACAGATGTTCCAGTAGGAGTATGTTGAGCGAGGTAGATTGTGGTTAAATCGTTAAAATCTTTCCCTGTAAAATAAATAAGTTCTAAACTAATTTTAACAACAGTCAAAATCAAGTACAACATGCTTAATTACAAAGCTCAAAGTTTCTTAATAATTAATGTCCTTACCATTAAAATTTTAGCAACAACTGCAACTTAGACACGCAATACAGGTTCAGGCACGTACGTCGGAATTTAAAGCTCAATAACAATAATAATATCATTGCGCAAAAAGGAAGGAAAAAAGAAGGGTCTCATATCGAAACTCTATGGCCTCGTACACACGAGTAAATAGATTTGTTCAAAACGGTCTGTCCGACCGATTTGAACAGAGCAAACCAAAATCCCCGCCAGCAGAGAGCGCGCTGACGTGTCGGTGACGTTGACGCCGTCACGTCACCGCACCAGGAAGTAAAACACTTCCGCGCATGCGTCGAAACCATTCGGCGCGTGTGCGAGAAGACATGTCTGCTGGTTAGCGTACTAACCAGCAGACATGTCGGGCGGACGGGTTCCCAGCCGACAGATTTCAAAGCATGCTTTGAAATCTGTCGGGTGGCCAAATCCGTCTGTTTGCCCGTACACACGATCGAATCTGTCTGCTGAAACGGTCTAGCAGACCGTTTCCAGCAGACAGATTTGATCGTGTGTACGAGGCCTATGAGATATTGAACAATAAGTTTAAAGAAAATGTATCGGTCCCGGCCAGGATACAGCAGGAACGAGACTTTGGCCCACTGTCAGATGCACAGTGGTCAGGGGCTCTCTATGCGATACTACAGGTCTCACTGTCCACGACTCAAAACTGGGGGGAAGGAGAGGAAATTATTGTTTATCGACTTTTTTTTTTTGTGTTTGTTTTGTTTTTGTTGTGGGGTTACTGCAGGATGTAATATGTGTATAACTGTAACTGTAAAATTATGAATGTGTAATGTGCATTATTGAAAAGAAAAATTAATAAAAAATTACTGAATTAAAAAAAACATTTTTTTTAGCAAAAAGCACATTTTCAAAACCTACTATAGGACAACTAAGAATTGCAGTTGCTTTAACAGTAGGACAAAAAACTGTCAATTAATAACTTTCAGGTTTTCTGCAAAAGCATTCCCACTGGTACGCCGATGTTTTGCTTTTCTAAACGCAGGAAAAGTGGTCTGGTAAGAATAAACAACTTTTATGCCTCTCAGATCACTTTTTCCTGCTTTTAGATGTTCCTACTTTAAGTAGGTTTAGCAGCATTTAGAGTTTTTTAATTAAATCCCGGACACAAACACAAAAGCTAAACTGACTCCCACCTAGCTGGAGTTAAAACACTTGTGTGAATGGCAGAATTGAAAGATCATCACATGCATTAATTTCATTTTAAGAATGCCCTTTAAATGCATAAAAATGCAAGTTTGACAGTACCAGTGTGAAGGAGGTCTGATCTGGAAACAAGAATATGTGAAGGGTAAAAAGGCCCTATAGATCCTTTGCTAAAATGGAGACTTAAAGGGACACTAAAGGTTCGTTTTTTATTAGATCAATCGATTGTGCTGCAAGCTAGAGCATTTAAATATCACAAACCTCGTTTCTTGATCGTACATCACGGGACACAGAGCGCATAGTCATTACATATGGGTTATATGGGTACCTTCAGGTGTGGACACTGGTGTAATCAACTTCACAGGAAGTTCCTCCCTATATAACCCCCTCCCACAGAGTGCTCTAGTTTTTTCGCCAGTGTCTTAGGTGTTGGTCACGTCTAGCTGTCCCTCGGAGGTCTCGGGACCCAGGATAGCTAGCCGGATCCGTCCGAAGTGCTTCAGAGCCAAGATGTACGGTACCCGGGCCCTGCTGGAGTGGGGTTTTGCCTATAATGCCTCTCCTTGGAGGGCTGGATTCTGGGCTCCAGTGCCTTAGTCTCTTCCAAGAACTAAACGCTACTGATGCCAGGATGCTATATAGGTCCAGGGGTGTGGGTTCCTTAACACAGGACCCCGGTCCCTGAAGGTCCAAGACAATACCCACGGAGATGGGGGAAGGTTGGGCCTCTTGCATTTTGCAATACCCTGCGGCGTGGAGCAGGTAAGAGGGAACCTGCGGGACTTGGTTCGACAGTAGGTATCCCCCTGGGGGTTCTGGGTTGGCTAACAGTATGCTGGTGCATCAGCCACTATCTCCACTATGTCTGTTGAGGCAGGATGGGATTCTAATGTTTACCCAGATAATATGTAGATATATGTATACTTGTGTAAGTTATATATTTGCTACTCACCCCAGGTCTGCCTGTTAACACTGATACTGCAACCCCACATGTTTTAAAGAGGAAATTGCTGGTAAAAAACTCCTGTTTCTTAGGAAGCCCAAGGGGACAGCTTCCTCGCTGTGTGTGCACTACAATAAGATTAGTGCTTACCTGGTGTCTGTTGGTGCTGCATAACGCTGGTCCATGTTGTTCCTCTGCTCTGCTTCCTCCATGTGGTTTCAGCGTGGTGCGCGCGATCGTGCGCGCGATCGTGCGCGCGTGTGTGCACGCGCATACGCACGCGCGCGCGTGCACGCCGCCTTTTATAGCGTCGGCGTGCGTCGGGGGGGCGGACCAGCAGCGTCAGGGTCTGTATAAAGGGAAAACTTCTCTCGGGCTGGTCTTTCCTCCTGAAGGCAGAGGAAGAAAGGATACAGAGCGTGCAGCTGGGTCTTTTGGCCACACAGGGACACCTAGTGGCGGTTTTGTGGATCTTCAGGTCTAGTACTTAGGTCTACTATTGACCAGAAAAAAAAAAAAAAAAAAAAGTTTTTTGCTTAAAGGGACTCAGCCTTAGATCCAGCAGTATCTGAGTCTACCTTGGACTCCGGCTAACGGGCATTGGTGTGTCAATACTCACAGGTTTCCTCAGTATTGCCACCTCCCAGGCGGGTAAAAAAAAAAAAAAAAAGAAGTTCTTTTTTTTTCCTCATACCTGCCCTCATATTGGTTACTCCTAGCTGCAACAGTCAGGTGTTGGCTATAGGGGTGACCCAAGGTTGTACAATGGCTCCAAAGGGATCTGGACCAGCCAAGGCTGCTAAAGGTGCCAAAAAGCAAAAAGTGTCTCCATCGGGGTCAGAGGATTTGGGCCAGGCTTCTACGGCCCCACCCTCGCCAGTCAGGACACCGAGTGGCATAGTACAAGAGCCATTGGGGGTGCTGGGGGCAGAGGCGGCCCCCGATCCACCCATTCCCGTTTACGTGACGGAAGAAATGCTAGCAGCCACCATGTGTGGGCTAGAGAAAAGGTTAACTGCGTTGTTTTCCCGTCCTTGCCCAAGTAGCAAGCGGGCTAGATCCCCCTCACCCAGTGTGGGGTTTTCAGATGCGGAGGTCTCCTCTTCAGAGGAACGGGACCCACAAGGGGATCAGGCAGACCCAAGTCCCGACGGTTCAGACAGGGAAAATTCCACTATAGATGAATATTTTTCGGCCTCTCAAGCGGAGGGCCTGTGGATCCAGTCTTTGACAGATATGGTTCGCACTGCCTTTAAACTTCCAGTGCCAGAACTAGTAGCCCCGGAGGTATCCTCATTGGGTTCTTTAAAGGCTCCATTAACTTGTGCATCTTTTCCAATGCACCCCCTTCTGCGGAACGTGATTTACCAGGATTGGGCTCGACCTGATAGAATCTTTGTCCCTCCTAAAAGATTCTCTATTCTCTACCCTATGGAAGAGGAATATGTGAAGAAATGGGCTCTCCCTACAGTGGACGCAGCCATTTCCTGCGTGAATAAATCCCTGACTTGTCCGGTTGAAAATGTCCATATGTTCAAGGATCCGGTCGACAAGAAATTCGAGACCCTACTGAAAGCAGCTTTCACCTCAGTAGGTGCCATGGTTCAGCCAGCAGTAGCAGCCATTGGTGTTTGTCAGGCCTTGAAGGATCAGGCAAAACATATATTAAAGGACATGCCGGCTCAGCATACTCATGAATTAGCAGAATTCCCTAGGGCTCTCTGCTTTGCAATAGATGCTATTAAGGACTCCATCCAACAGGCATCTCGTTCATCTCTACTGATGGTTCACATGCGTCGTCTTTTGTGGCTAAAGAACTGGTCAGCAGAGGCACCCTGCAAAAAGCTTTTAGCAGGGTTTCCCTTTCATGGGGGAAGACTATTCGGGGAAGACCTAGATAAATATATCCACACCATATCAAGTGGAAAAAGTACTTCCTTACCGGTCAAGAAAAGACCGCGTGGGCCCACGTTTAAACGACAGGCCATTGTAGGCTCGGCCCCTTCGACTTCTCGTCAGTATCGACGGCCTCCCGGGCGTTCAGCAGTTAATAGTCGCCCACAGGGACAAGCCGCGGCAAACAAGAGGCCCTGGTCTCGCAAGCCGGCTAAACCAGTCATCAAGTCAGATTCATGAAGGGGCGCCCCCACTCTCTTGGGTGGGGGGGAGGCTTCAGTTTTTCTCCGAAGTCTGGAAGGCCAGAATTCCCGACGCTTGGGTTCGGTCCGTAGTAGCCTCAGGCTACAAACTAGAGTTTCGAGAAATCCCCCCTCCTCATTTTCAGGGGTCAAGTCTTCCAAGCGACCCGTTAAAGAGGGCCTCTCTCGTAAAGGCGTTGGATCGCCTCTTGCTCCAAGGAGTAATTGTAGAAGTACCAACCCAAGAAAAGGGTCTGGGATTCTACTCCAACCTTTTTTGTTATACCAAAACCCAATGGCGACGTCAGGCCTATATTAGACCTCAAACGCCTAAATCGCTTTCTAAGGATTCAGACCTTTCGTATGGACTCCATACGTTCAGTGACAGCCAGCCTGCATCAGGGCGACTTCCTAGCATCTATAGACATAAAGGATGCATATCTGCATGTGCCGATTTACCCAGCACATCACAAGTTTCTTCGTTTTACGATAAACCAAAGTCATTACCAGTTCGTAGCCCTCCCTTTCGGGTTGGCAACAGCTCCACGGGTATTCACAAAGGTGTTAGCCCCGGTGCTAGCCGTCCTAAGGACAGAAGGCATCTTGGTCCTAGCATACCTGGACGATCTCCTGGTTATCGACAGTTCAGCTTCCAACCTCAATCATGCAGTAGTCCGCACAGTGCGGCATCTAGAAGAGTTCGGGTGGATTGTGAACCAAGAAAAATCAAGGTTACAACCCACAAGACAGTTGGAATATCTAGGCTTTCGGTTAGATACAGAATGCCAGTAAGGATACAGTCCGACAATGCCACGGCGGTGGCATACATAAACCACCAGGGGGGCACAAGGAGCCTGGCAGCTCAAAGGGAAGTAAACCTGATTTTTTCATGGGCCGAAGCCCATGTACCCTGCATCTCAGCAGTGTTCATCCCAGGGATAGACAATTCTCAAGCAGATTTTTTGAGTCGTCAACAGTTACTCCCGGGAGAGTGGTCTCTTCACCCCCAGGTATTCCAAGAGATTTGCCAAAGATTCGGAGTTCCCGATGTGGACATCATGGCAACAAGATTCAACAAGAAATTGGACAAATTCGTATCCCGAGCCAGGGACCCCTCGGCCTACGGGACCGATGCGTTGGTTTGCCCCTGGCACCAGTTTTCTCTCCTGTATGCGTTCCCTCCACTACAGATGATTCCCCGCCTTCTACGAAGGATCAGGGTGGAGCGTAGGCCGGTGATCCTGGTGGCCCCAGCCTGGCCCAGAAGGGCTTGGTACGCACTCATCGTGAGGATGTCAGTAAGGGCACCGTGGCCACTCCCCCTGCGCCCAGATCTGCTGTCTCAGGGCCCGATCTACCACCCTGCTTCACAGCAGCTAAATTTGATGGCTTGGCGGCTGAATCTCTAATTCTTAAGGGCAGAGGCCTCTCTGCCCAAGTCATATCTACTTAATTCAAGCTAGAAAGCCAGTCTCTAGAAATATCTATTACAGAGTCTGGAGAACCTATGTGGAGTGGTGCGAGTCTCAAGGAGGGCATCCTCGCAAGTTTTTTATTGACAGGATCCTGCGATTCCTCCAGGTTGGCGTTGACAAGGGGTTAGCTCTTAGTACTCTAAAGGGGCAGGTGTCTGCCTTATCGATATGGTTTCAAAGGCCTTTGGCCACACATTCGCTTGTGAAAACCTTTTTGCAGGGGGTCTTGCATGTAAATCCCCCTATTAGAGCTCCCCTCTGCCCCTGGAATTTAAATCTGGTCTTGTCAGCTTTACAAAAGCAGCCGTTTGAACCTCTGACAGAAATCCCTCTTGTGCTGCTAACCCGAAAGTTGGTTTTCTTGGTGGCTATGGCTTCGGCCAGAAGGGTCTCCGAGCTGGCAGCCTTGTCTTGCAGGGAACCGTACCTGATTCTGCATAAGGACAGAGTGGTTCTGCGGCCTCAGCCTTCTTTCCTTCCTAAGGTCATATCCAGTTTTCACTTGATTTAGGACCTAGTCCTACCATCCTTCTTTCCTACTCCCCAGTCCAGAGAGGAAAGACTGCTTCATACTTTGGACGTGGTCCGAGCAATGAGGCTCTATCTCAAGGCTACAGAAAAGATTCGGAAAACAGATGTGCTTTTCGTTCTCCCGGATGGCCCCAAGAAGGGTCAGCCGGCTGCCAAGTCTTCCTTGGCTAGGTGGATTAAGCAGCTGATTTTTCAGGCCTATGGTCTGAAGCGCGTTCCACCGCCCTTATCAGTTAAGGCCCATTCTACGAGGGCCATGAGTGCCTCTTGGGCGGCACACCATCAGATCTCTATGGCACAGGTTTGCAAGGCGGCAACCTGGTCTTCCGTACATACGTTTACTAAATTTTATAAGTTGGACGTCACAAAGGCTGCGGACGCAGCATTTGGGCAGGCGGTCCTACGGGCAGCAGTATAGAATCCTCTGGCCCGGTTCACGCCCCTTTTTTTCTGTTGGTGGAGCTATTTTACCTCCTGATATATTTTCTGTTTGGCTATTTTTGGCCTTACGGTCTCCCTCCCTTCATGGAGCATTGCTTTGGGACATCCCATATGTAATGACTATGCGCTCTGTGTCCCGTGATGTACGATCAAGAAAAAGGGATTTTTAATAACAGCTTACCTGTAAAATCCTTTTCTTGGAGTACATCACGGGACACAGAGCTCCCACCCCTCTTTTTGGGGAACATTGTGTAACCTCAGAGAAATTGCTTGCTACAAAACTAGAGCACTCTCAGTGGGAGGGGGTTATATAGGGAGGAACTTCCTGTGAAGTTGATTACACCAGTGTCCACACCTGAAGGTACCCATATAACCCATATGTAATGACTATGCGCTCTGTGTCCCGTGATGTACTCCAAGAAAAGGATTTTACAGGTAAGCTGTTATTAAAAATCCCTTTTTTTCCTTTTGACCTCCAAAATACAGTAATCCAGGTTTGAAAGTGCCATTTCCTGTCTCTCCTCTTCTTGCTTTCCATCAGCATCTGAGCCGTTTTGCATGGTGGAAAGCAGAATGTGCTCACCCCCTCCCTATGACTACAGCCCTGCGTGAAGATGCTCTCTTATCCCTCACAGGCATGGAGGCTAAGCCTAATGGGAACTGTAGTTCCCATTAGGCCGTGATGTAGCAAGAATGAATGCGCACCGCAAACCAGGAAGTCAGTGAGAATAACGATTCAGGAGTGACGGAGGTGAATCAAACTAGTTATATCAAACTAGTTATAATGCAAAACATTACCTTTTACTTTATCAGCTACTGTCAGACTTTAATTTAAGAGGAAAATATTTTTGTCTTTACAACCCCTTTAAAGAGACCCTATCACTTCGCCTTTTCAGGACAAAGGTGACAGCGCTATTAATGGCTCACCTCCTCCAGCAAGGTACACTAACGGACTCCCAGCTGTAGGTGTTTGCCCATGGTAAGCTCTGTTGTTCAATGGTGTTTCAGCTCGCCCAAGCGCATGACACCACTCGGGCCTAAATATATCACATGGAAAAGATCACATGCTTTCTTGTACCTAGAAATCCCACTCAATTACTGCAACAGGAAGGTGGCTCTAACAGAGCAGAGAGGTGGCAAAAAAGTTGGAATCATTAAGAATACCTTATAGGCAGTGGGCTGTCAAGAGAAAGTGTTACTTTGCTCTCAATAAGCAACAGAACAGCATATTTTTTAAACAAATTATTATATTGCATTATCTTGAAAAGTAAATATGATTAGAGTACCGAGTTCCTCTTGGAGCTCATAGCTGGAGGCTTCAAGGGAGCGTACTGGCACGTCATGCCCTCCCAGAACAGGAGGAATCCAGCACTGAGGCAGCTCACCTGCCTGAAAGAAAGACCAGAGTATTTCAGAAACCAGACAACTACTAACTTGAACATATGTACCATACACATTTTGCTTTATGATCCGCTTTTTCTTAAAAGAGAAGTATGAGTTTTTTTTTAATTTCAGATTTATACTTACCTAGGTGGATGCAGCATCGGTCCGATGCTGCATCTGTCCCCAGTGCCTGTGCACTGAAAATCGAGCGATCGAAAATCGCCCTGTGAGCAGAGAGCTGTAGACTGTAAGTCACCCTCAATGCTTATTGGAGTGCTGAGCTGTGGAGGGGGCGGAGCAGGCCATCTCAGGCTCTCAGTGGCTTACTTAGAAGCGGAGACAGGTAACTAGGGCCGGAACTAGGTGTAGGCAGGAGGGACGGCTGCCCTGGGCACTGTGGTATCATGTAAGGTGTGGGGGGCCGCACCACAAGGAGGTTGGGGAAGGGATTTGTATTGGGAGGGGAAATTTGGGGGGCAGCAGGAGGTAAGAATTGTTCTAGGAGGGGAAATAATTTGGATCCGTGTTCTGTAAGTGGTGATGTAGGGGGATTTTTGCAGGTAAAAAGCGTGCATTTATTTTTATTTTTTAAACTGGAGCCTATAAAGCATTGCACCTGCAATCAGCAGATCATGGGTGCAATACGAGGCTCCTGCAAACTTTCAGTACACTGTCTGTCTGTCTCTTCAATACAGGCAGGCAGTTACTGACTTGCGGGAAGACTACCAGAGCGCTCACCAGCACCCATGCAGTTCATAGAGAACAACAAGCCGACGGCTGCAATGGCTGGTGGTACTTGTAATTTATTAATTCACAGAACTCAGTGAATGATTGACATGACCGTGTGGGCAGAGCCCCGCGTGTTCGTGCCGTTCTTAAATTGTGACAGCGGTTACGGAGAGAGGATGCGCCCCAACCCATTCCACCTGCTGTCACAGTAAGGCCCTATACACACGATCAGACATGTCTGATGAAACTGGTCTGCAGACCAGTTTCATGGTGTGTACGGCCCATCAGACCGTTGTCCGTCAGACCAAAGTTTTAAAACATGCTTTAAAACCTGTCTGATGGAACCTGTCCATCGGACAGGTTCGATGGTTAGTACACAAAAGCATCGGACCAAAAACCCGCGCATGCTCAGAATCAAGCCGACGCATGCTTGGAAGCATTGAACTTTGTTTTTTCATCACGTTGTTGTGTTCTACGTCACCGCATTCTGGTCCGATCGGATTTTGGTCCGATGGTGTGTACGCACACCAGACAAGTTCCGAGTTGTCTGATGAAAACGGTCTCATCAGACATGTCTGATCGTGTGTACAGGGCCTAACGGAGGGATCGGGGGGGGGGGGAGGAAAGAGCTGGAACACGTTACATGTTTCCCCTAAATATGAGTGGAACATGTAACTTGTTCCAAAGGTGAACTTAGTATTTAATGGCACTACTTGTTTCCTTTGACATTTAATAGGTAATCAGTTAAGTTAATTTTATCTTTATACCATAAACCTTGCCAGGGCCGTCTTTAATATGGTTTGGGCCCTGGGCAAACATTTTTTTGGGCCCCCCTCCAGCCTATTTTGGGCCTGGCTGGTTCACATGTATGTGTTTTGGCGGCCCTCATTTGTGCAGGCAATGGGCTGCCATGCCTTTGTTTCCTGCAGAAAAAAGATGCATTCAGCATTTTAAAAATACAGTTGCCTTGAAATCCATTCTGCTTTTGCACCATGCTACTTACCTGCAGTTCTTGCACACACAAACGCACTGTGTTTTTAAAAGCGTGACCTAAACGTCTAAAAATGCAGCAAGTTTGACAGTGCAGAAACTGCAGATAAGTCACAGCAGAATGAACAGACCGCGGTGAATTTCATTGCTTGATGGGCATAGGTGTGCCGTGTGCGCAGCCTATTACATGAGGCATGCGCTTTTCTTTGCAGGAAACACAGGCATGGCGGCCCATTCAAATGAATGGGCTGCTGTGTCTGCGCAAATGTGGGCCGCCAAAACACATACATGTGAACCAGCCAGGCCCAAAATAAGCCCATCAAGCAGTTAAGTACAGACAGTAATGTCATGTGCTCTGAGGCCTTACTCAGCCTGGACTGCAGGTCTGGTCTGTGATTTAAAGAGTTCCTCTATTTTACACATGGCATGGCATGGGGTCCCGTGGTGCTAAAGCAGAATGGACAGACGGTGCTGTGACCCCATGCCATGCCATGTGTAAAATACAGGAACTTTTTAAAACACTGACCAGGCCTGCAGTGAATCATCAAATATTATAAAGACTTTGGGCACACTCTACAGAAAACTTCTATTTACAATATAGCAAACAGTGACATACCTTGGAGTGCAGGACATTAAATAGAAGTCAGCCTCGGGAAGAGCAAACTGGGGATGCCATAAAATCACATTCTAAGTCACGTTTATATACAAGCAGCACCCAGTGGCAGGAAGGGAGAAGTGCACGTCTAAAGGGAAGCCAGGGGTGCTGTACATTTTAAAACACTGGGAAGGGAAGCAGTACTGCGTGCCGCTGATGATTTTCAGCACGGATTTGTGGGCAGCACAGGGGCTTAACGGGCGGCTCTGCTTTGGGCCCCCAACAGTGACAGGGCCCTGGGCAGCTGCCCCTGTTTGCCCTATGGTAAAGACGGCCCTGAACCTTGCAATATATAAAAGGAAAACATAAGACATTTCATTACCCAGTGTGGATAGATGCTGCAAGTTGATTCTTTACTCGGGCTTATAGATTTCACAGGTGTCCGTCTCAGGCAGGAGCAGTCCTGTAGCGAAAACAGGTTGGGGAACGGTTATAGAATATCACTTACAAAGCACTCAATGTTTGGCATTTGGGTAGAATATTTTTTTGTTACATTGTTTAATCTGTCTACTAACAGATATGTTCAGCACAGTATGTAAACCACATTGCTAGGCTTTTAAAATAATATGTCAGTGGTTTGGCGATACCATTGCTTGACAGACGAGCCCCTAAATGTTCTTGTAGCAGCAAAATCATGAATGGTTTTCTTCCCTTCATATTGAAAAAGATTTGGCTGGAGCCTGGATCATCCACTACATCCCGAATTTATGCCCAATATTAGGTGTCAGTTAAATAGAAAACTATAGTGACATCTACAACTTTTTGAAGAGCCATACACAGGATGCAGGTCCTCAACCTCACTCAATAAATAATAAAAACTAATTGTAAAAAAAAAAAAAAAAAAAAAACACACGAAATATACTGACACATGTGCCACTGTCACATGAAATTTAAAAAAAGTATTAGTAATCAGTATCGGCGAGTACTTGGAAAAAAAGTATTGGTACTTGTACTCGGTCTTAAAATAGTGGTATCGGGACAACCCTAATATAAAACATTTTAGCGCAACATTAAAGCTGAACTCCAGGATAAGCAAATGGCAAATACACATAAGAGACAAGCGTACTCTTATTGAATCTTGGTGTGCTATATGAACGTAAAAAACTGACTCATTTATTAGTAAACCTCTACAATGAAAAAGAGTTCAAGAACAGATAAAACAATGCCTTGACAGTAGATTCAGCTGGTTTGTACAATAATATCTTTAGTGAAATTGATTTTTTTTAAAAAAAAAAAAGGAATAACAGACGATAAAAATAGTGGTCTGTGTGTCTATATTTTATTAAAATGAATACATTAATATTAATAAATTTGGCCATACATTGTAAAAATTTCTGTTCAATCTGCTTTTGAACTACCAAAACTATAAAATATGAGGAGAAACCTAAGAAATGTTTTCAATTTGTATCCACTCAGTGATGCCCTTGTACTACATAGTAGATGGTGGATCTAACAGATCTCATACACAGCAGAAAGATTATACACGCAACAAATAACGTGTACAATAATAATCTCTAATCCATATGTAAAGCAGCTTTTCAGGAATTTTTGCCTAAAATCATGTAACCCAACTAGGACATACAATCTATAATCATTTTAACTAAGCTTACCAGACAAGACATCGAGACATGAAGGTATTGATTGGTGGAACTTTCATGAGTCCACCCAGGTTCCTAGATTTGATAAAATGATAAAATACAGATTAGTTACTTAGTACATAGCCACTTCATATATACATGCTATGTAATAATACTTATAAGACCTGATATGTGAAAGTTAAGGATAACAACCAAAATCTGCACATATGAGGTAAGTTTTATGAACAGACGAATGTTGATGTTGAGGTAAACTCTTACGCACACGTTTTTACCTCAAGGCACACATGTGGCCCGCGGAGCCCTCTGATGTGGCCCGCAACCTCCTGCTCTGGACTGGCGGGTTGGCAAGCCCAGATTGCAGGTTGCCGACCCACCATACCGCAGCATCAGTGTTGTGAATGAAGCTGGTAGTAGATGAAGAACGCTGCTGCAGAGCAGAGCCCCATAGGCTGATGCGTCCTCTACAGTGCATGCTTTTGCCACAGGCTAAGTCTATGGCAAAGTTAAACTAACCCGCAGGATAGACAGGTGCACTACGCCAGTGTTTTTCAACTCCAGTCCTCAAGGAACACCAACAGGTCATGTTTTCAGGCTTTCCATTATTTTGCACAGGTGATTTGATCAGTTTCACTGCCTTAGTAATCACCACAGCCATTTCATCTGAAGGAAATTCTGAAAACTTGACCTGTTGGTGTGCCTTGAGGACTGGAGTTGAAAAACACTGCACTACGCACTATGCACTGGGTAAACTGCAGCACATCAGTGTAAAAGCAGTCTTAGGCCCTTTTCACAAGATCAGCCCGACCAAATGGGACCCTCAATTCACCTCTATAGAGCAACAGATGTCCGTTTACGCTCGCCTACCTCCAATCCAAAAAACAGAAGGGAATTCATCCCCTTCCACCTGGGGTATATAGAGTAGTCCTGACTTGTCATTCGCCCGCTCCGCTCATTGTGGCCTGCGACTAGTTACCAAGTTGCTTAAGTGGCCCTTGCTCTTCAAAAGGTTGGGCACCCCTGCACTAAGGTAATGCTGAAGTCAAGATTTGCGTCAATGTAGGAGACATTCCTCTTCTGACTAGGGAAAAAAAATAACAAGGAGGAGCAAAGGCCTATTGCATTACCTGATGGAACCTTTATGTTTTTGGCTTATTTTGTATATTCATACTCACAAATAGCCAAAAGGCTAAAAGCGTTGAAAAGAACAAAACCCAAGTGACAAGAAGGTCCAAATGTAGATAGGAATCACTGAGACCTTGGCACCTTTCAGTTGTACATACTGACACATTTCAAGGGGCACACCTCTTCCTCTGAGCAAAGTTTGTTTGTACATCATCCTTTAAATATAGTGGCCCTATTCCTCCTCTTCTGGGTTCTCCGATCGGCACTTCTGGGTCCCCCTCTTCTTGGTGTGCCACCATAGGAAGCCGCTTGTGGGTGTAAGGGGGTGATATTGCTACCTAACATTTTTTACCTTAATGCAGGTAATGCACCAAGGTAAAAATATTTAGGCTTTAGAACCCCTTAAAACTTTCTAGATTCTCCAAATAGGAGTATTGCACAGTCCTCATATCATGTCCTAGTGAGGAGATGCTGCATTCATTTAGTGTGTGTCCTATAAATAGAGATTCACTTTACTCTTCTCTGTCCAACTGCTTTCCTAAAGCGCTTACCAAACAAATGCCTTACAAAAAGGTTGCACAGCACAGGTTAGTACAGCATAGAAGGGTCTTCCTAAGGTTACATTAACCACTTAAGGACATTGGGTGTTTTTCAGATTTGGTGTTTGCAAGACTAAAACATTTTTTTTTGCTAGAAAATTACTTAAACCCCCAAACATTATATATATTTTTTTCTAACACCCTAGAGAATAAAATGGCGGTCATTGCAATACTTTTTGTCACATCGTATTTGCATAGCGGTCTTACAAGCGCACTTTTTTTGGAAAAAAAAAACTTTTTTTTAATTAAAAAATAAGACAACAATAAATTTGGCCCAATGTTTTTATATATTGTGAAAGATAATGTTACGCCGAGTAAAATGATACCCTACATGTCATGCTTAAAAACTGCCCCCGCTCGTGGCATGGCGTCAAACTTTTACCCTTAAAAATCTCGATAGGCGACATTTAAAAAAATTCTATAGGTTGCATCTTTTGATCTACAGAGGAGTTCCAGGTCTGGAATTATTTCTCTCGCTCTAACGATCGCGGTGATACCTCACTTGTGTAGTTTGAACACCGTTTTCATATGCGGGCGCTACTCACGTATGCGTTCGCTTCTGCGCGCGAGCTCGTCGGGACGGGACGCTTTAAAAAAAAATGTTTTGTTTTCCTATTTATTTTTATTATATTATTTTTTACACTGAAAAAAAAAAATGTATCACTTTTATTCCTATTACAAGGAATGTAAACATCCCTTGTAATAGAAAAAAGCATTGACAGGTCCTCCTAAAAATGAGATCTGGGGTCAAAAAGACAAACAAAGAAAAGCAAAAAATTGAAATTTTGTCATTTAAAAACAAAAAACAAAGTTTCTTTAAGACGCATGGGCGGGACTGACGTTTTGACGTCACTTCCGCTCTGCAGTGCTATGGGGACGGGTGGGGGCCATCTTGCCCTCACTCGCATTCCCACACAGCACGAGAGAGGACCCGATCGCCTCCGCCGTTACCGGCGGCTCCGGTAAGCGGCGGAGGGCGCGGGAGAGGGCCCCTCTCCCGCCGTCGATAACGGTGATCTTGCGGCAAATCCGCCGCTGAGACCGCCGTTATTGTTTACAGGACCGCTCATGCTAAAGATGGATACCTCTGTTGTGGCAGCAGCTGCTGCCGTTACCAAGATATCCATCTTAAAAAAAAGGACGTATATATACACATGAGCAGGTCCTTAAGTGATTAAAAGTAAAAGTCCAGCCTGGGCTTGTTTGGCTGGGCTTCTCCTAAGGGTCACATGAGTGCAATTCGTTTTACACTCCTGTGACCCGTTTTCAGCGGAAAGCGATCTGAAGTCCTCTCTCCAGTGACGTCACTGCCATCAGTCGAGGCAGCGCATCATCCCGACTTTCCAAGTCTGTATCCGCCAGCTGCCTTGATTAATGGCAGTCTCAGCAAGCCACTTAGATGGCCTCTCCGCCCTCCACAGCTCAGTGCTCCAGTGAGTGTGGAGAAGCAGAGAGGAGAGACGTTGACTGACAGTCAGCAGCTCTTCTCTCAGGGATCTGTGAAAACCGAGCCATCAGTGATGTTTTATGGCTCAGTTCTCAGTGCAGAGACAGCGGGGGACAGCTGCACCAGTCTGATGCTCCATCCACATAGGCAAGTATGAATCAAAAAAACAAACAAAAAAAACATACTTCTCTTTTAAATATGATCTCTCCTCAACTCGCTAAGCATTCGTTTAGAGTTCTGGGATAGAGCCAGTAGGAAAACTTGATCTTCCAACCATGCCTGAAGCTGTAGGCAAATCACAGTAACAACCCGGCAAATCGCTGGTGCCATGCAGGTCTCCAGCAGATCTGCCAGTGTATCTGTGTGCCCGTACATCCTGCATAGTCAAGCAGATACAATCTTAATGGAAGATTCAATAAACTACCATGACGCTCCACTGCACATGTCGGGGCTTGTAGTCCCCATTTTTTTTTGTACAATTGTCCAACTTTATGGTGGACGTCTAGACCAGGGGTCACCAAACGATCGGCCTCCAGTTGTTCAGGAACTACAATTTCCATCATGCCTAGTCATGTCTGTGAATGTCTCATAGGACGTGTAGTTCTGCAACAGCTGGGGGCCCTGTCGTTTTGAGATCCCTGGTCTAGACTATCGGTAGGCTTGGGGCATCGACGAATTATGTGGACTGCTTGTCCACAGTGAAAACATTTGATTTGAGAGCAGAGGGTTATGACTGAAAACCTTGTTATTAGTAGATGGAGCTTTAAGCTTTGAAAGTTTACTAGCAATTTTGTTTTTATTAAAAGGGGTACTATAAAGGTTATTAGTGTCCCTTTTCTTTAATTCAGTAATAGTTTTAATGAAAGTAACTTTTTTTTTTCTCTCTCAAAATAAGTGATAGGACAGGTGTCATATTAGGGTTATGTGGGAGTAGCCCCTTTATAATTTGAGCAGTCTTTATTTTGTCAAGATCTGCAGGTGAGATTACCTTTCTTTATGCTTTGTCTGAAATCAGAACGGCTCTGATCAGGATCACGCTGAGGTCCACACGCAGAACATCACGTCAGTAACATGTCTTGGGCAGTGGTACTCACACGACTTTCCTTATAGGTTCCTCCATCCCTTGTTGTGCAAACGCTTCCAAACTTTCTTCAGCAGGAACAGGCAGCACCCCTGAAAGAGCCTTTTTATTTTATTTTATAAATCTCTATTTTTTCTTTGTATGGGAAAAAACGTAAAAACAAAGAAACAAACATACATACACCATACATTTCACAATCTGCATTTATTTGCTTTCTTTTAGAGCCTCCACAAAATTCATTTCACCTGATTCAAATATCATCCATTCATCTCCCTCCCTTTTATTCAATGGTGTGGTTAATCTTCCTATCCAACTCGCCCACACGCTCTCATATTT
The DNA here is from genome assembly GCA_029574335.1 of Rana kukunoris. Taxonomy (NCBI): domain Eukaryota; kingdom Metazoa; phylum Chordata; class Amphibia; order Anura; family Ranidae; genus Rana; species Rana kukunoris. Next base: position 127,043,280 of record CM056054.1, on the reverse strand, counting down.
CTCCCCATATCCTCTATTGCAGTATTTTTCTAATGTGTTTCCGAGGGAGCTTCTACTTTTTTCCAATTTAAAACTATCGTCTTTCTAGCATAAAATAATAGTAAGCCCATCTGTGTTCTTCTTCCCACAGACTAGTCAATATTCCAATCGCACACGTTCCTGGTAAAATGTCTCAAAGAAAAGGTGGGTGCTGAAACGATTACCAGCTGGACACCCGAACCATCAAACAAATGAACATATTCGCCAGCACACCGTGGATCGTTTGATTGCGTCCAAAAATGTTATGCAAAACAAACATCACAATAGTGCAACGTTTCGAGGTCACACAGGACCTCTTCGTCAGGCGAGTGATGATCATCACTTGCCTGACGAAGAGGACCTGTGTGACCTCGAAACGTTGCACTATTGTGATGTTTGTGTTGCATTAAGTTGTTGGACGTAGACGAACGATCCACGGTGTGCTGGCGAATATGTTTGTTTCTCTTTCCCACAGAGACGATATCCTTTCCTACCAATCCTAACAAGCAGATTTCCGCCTCCTGTTCCAAAGCTATTGATGTTACCATAGCAATCGTTCTCAGGACCTCTCTGCAAAATACTACCATCTTCAGACACAACTAAAATATATACATAAAGTTTCCTGGAATGTCTGCACATCTCCAGCAATTTTGTGGATTTGATGTGGAAATCTTATATAACTTATATGGTGTGTAGTAGCTCCTATCTATTATTTTAAATTGTATTCTATCTCTGACTGGTACCAGTTTCTGAAATGGGAACCTCCACACTTCCTCCCAATCCTCCTCCGTCAAATTTAGAACGTCTCTTCTCCAATTTTCACTTATTTTTACTTATGTCTGGCAAAGTAGTCCTTAAAGGGGTTGTAAAGGTACAATTTTTTTTTCCTAAATAGCTTTCTTTACCTTAGTGCAGTCCTCCTTCACTTACCTCATCCTTCAATTTTGCTTTTATCCTCCTTAGCAGTAATCCCAAGTCAGGCTCGGGGTGAATTTTTTTTATACCAAAAGCGGTTTTCCCGAGCCAGATTCGGAATTGCATTGCCGAATACAGGGGGAAGTTGCTTACCTTGTGCCTGGATCCTGCGGTGTGTCGACGCTGTGTGCAGGCTCCTCCGCTGTGTCTCCTCGCTCGATTCACAGTGCCGCCGAGCTCTGTTCCCTGTGACGTTACGACGCACAGGGACGGAGTTCGGCGCCAAATTCAAAAAGTGAAAAACACAATACACATACAGTATACTGTAATATTAAAGATTACAGAACTGTATAAAATAATTACACACCCCCTTTGTCCCTAGTGGTCTGCCCAGTGCTCTGCATGCACTTTTATATAATAAAAAAACAGTTATTTCTGCCTGGAAACTGGAGATTGCCAATAGCAACCAAAACGCGTCCCTTTACATCAAAAGTGCTTTTAGAGCAGCTAGAAAACAGCGTTAATAAATTAGAATCACTTGCAGAATTGAGCGATAGCGATTTGTGGGGAAATTCGTCAAACAATAAAAGTAATGACAGCGACAATTCTGCAACTCAGAAAATTTCTGTGTTTTTGATTTGATTAGATTATTGAATAATTTTTATTATAATTATTTTACTATTTGTTATAATTATTTATAGTTATTTATTATATTATAATTCATGATTTTGTGTTTCAAACTTTATCATACACGGGATGTCTATTAGACTCTGGTTTGGACAGATTTAAGTGAGTTATTCCTAAGAATTGCAGACCTACAATATCAAACGCAAAAAATTGTACCACTTTTGGTTAAATGTCCTTATTTCTTCTGATAAATCCTCGCTTGCTGTTCTTCTGTCTGTAACTCCACACAGTAATGCGAGGCTTTCTCCTTGGTGTGGAGTGTCATGCTTGCCCCCTCCCTTGGACTACAGGAGAGTCAGGACGCTCTCTACGTTGCAGATAGAGAAAGGAGCTGTGTGTTAGTGGGCATCCTGACTCTCCTGTATTCCAGGGGAGGGGGCGAGCACGACACTCCACACCAAGGAGAAAGCCTCGCATTACTGTGTGGAGTTACAGACAGAAGAACAGGATGTGAGGATTTCTCAGAAGAAATAAGGACATTTAAAAGCAAAATTCGAAGGATGAGGTAAGTGAAGGAGGACTGCACTAAGGTAAAGGAAGCTATTTAGGAAATGTATTTTTTTACTTTACAATCCCTTTAAGCAAAAGGGCCCTTTAACTTGATTGAGGTCCACCTCACAGAGACAGATAGTTGGTATAAAGTACATACCCCTTAGCTTTTCTTCTATCCACAGGAGAATATACTGCAAGGTTTCATTGCCTTTTAGTAACTTCTGCATTCTGTGCGTTCTCACAGAGACAAGTGCATACAATATAGCAAACAGCTTATTAGATGAATTCCCTCGTCCTGGGCTCACTGCCTTACAATGTCGATAGAGAACATCAACACAGTAGTACTCAAATTACCTGATCCAAGATACTGTATATCCCAGTGGTACCTCCAAATGTAGCCCTATTTTTTACACCCTCTTCATACTACTGATGTGTTGTGGAGCCCCCTACGTAGTTTTAAAGTGGAACTAAGCAGCCATTTTTTAACCTTTGTTTGAAATGCAGTTGCCAATGTAGATACTGTTAAGCATAGGTGTGCGCAGCCTTTGGCATTAGGGTGTGCACCCCAAAGCTCAAACACACTCTACCGATCACTCATGATGTTCATTCAGAAAGGAAAGGGGCCGGTTAATGGCATATTTACTGGCTCCTTCCCCCATTCATCCTAAAACATCCACAGCAACAACCTGTGGGAGAGGAGGGAAGCCTACAATGCTGTTGAGGGGGAAGGAGGGGGAGCCAGGTCAGCGGGGGAATCTACTCTGCACAGGGTGATTAGGGTGTGCCTGGGCACACCTGGCACACCCTGTGCGCACGCCTATGCTGTTAAGAACTGTCTTGCATTAGTGCAGGCATCCTCAAACTACGGCCCTCCAGCTGTTGCGGAACTACAAATCCCATGAGGCATTGTGAAACTCTGACATTCACAGACATGACTGAGCATGATGGGAAATGTAGTTCCTGAACAACTGGAGGGCCGTAGTTTGAGGACCCCTGCATTAGTGCAACAAATGGCGGAACTTGTGACAGATTCATGTGTGTGCGAACAAATCTGTCACAACTTTGACACAACAATCCCAAGCATCTCTCCTGTGAAGTGAAGAGCTTTACAAGCAGATTCAGAGCTGTTGGGAGAGTAATGAAAGTGTATCAAATATCAGTTCAAGAACCTAAAGTAGTTCTAAAGGCAGAAGCATTTCTGCAAGCAGCTTCCCCCCAGACCCACCTCTTACTTACTTGAGCCCCATCTCGAACTTTTGCCCATAATTCTCCTGTGGGTCACAGGTGTGTACTTATTTCTCTGGCCCACATTCACCCAACAGCAAGCTAAAGCACACTGTCACATGACATTACAGAGCTGGTTCAGGCTCTGCAGGGATCCTGGCAATAATATCGGAATCCACCCATATTATTGACCGTCAGCTGGCTGAGCCTCCCTGCGGTGGCATGGTGCTGAGAGCCTAAGCCAGCTGCTTCTTCCCCCTCCACAGTCTGGCTCTCCAGTGAGCGCTGGAGGAGCAGAGCAGAGAGCCAGAGACTGACAGTCATCTCTCTGTGCTCAGCATGGACCTGAGAAATCAGTGGTCTTTGATCGCTCAGTTCTTGATGTAAAGCCAGCCGGGGACAACTCTGGTTGATGCTGCAGCCATCTAGGGGAGTATGAATGTTTATTTTTTTTCTTTTAAAAGAGAAAAGTCTTGGTTTTTGTTTTCCTATTCATACCTACCTCGGTGGATGCAGCATCAGACAGATGCTGCATCTGTCCCCCGGCGTCTCCACACTAATAACCAAGCCATAGAACACCCCCGATGTCTTGGTTCTCCCTCCTCCCTGAGCAGAGCGATGCTGACTGTCAGCATCACTTCTGCTCTACTTCTTAGCGCTCATTGGAGCATTGGAGTCGTGGAGGGGCAGGGGAGCAGCCGTCTCAGCGGCTCGCTAAGATGCGGAGACTGCCATCAATCAGGGCAGCTAGCAGATCCAAACTTGGAAGTCGGAATGACGCACTGCCCCGACTGATGGCAGTGACGTCAGCGGAGAGTGGACTTCAGACCGCTCTCCGCTGAAAACGGGTCACAGGAGTGCAAAACAAAAAAATTGCACCCCTGTGACCCTTAGGAGAAGCCAGGCCTAAAAAGCTCAGGCTGGACTTCTCCTTTAAAGACACATTTTCTTGCGGATTTTTTTCTTAAAGGGAAGGTTCACCCAAAAGTGAACCTCCGCTTTTCGGAACCCTCCCCCCTCCGGTGTCACATTTGACACCTTTCAGGGGGGAGGGGGTGCTGATATCTGTATAAAACAGGCATTTGCCCTGCTTCCTGGTATAGACTCCCACGGGAGTCCCGTCCCTCCGCGTAACCGCCCCCCCGATGTGTTCTGGGAAACACACGGCTCCCAGAACACATCGGGGACCAGTGAGAACGGCGCAGCACGTCTCGCGCATACAGAGTAGGGAACTGGGCAATGAAGCTGCAGCGCTTCACTTCCCGATTACCTCACCGAGGATGGCGGTGGGGGAAGCCGAGAGCCAAGCGATAGCCGCGGACGACCTGGACAGGTAAGTGTCTATTTTTTAAAAGTCAGCAGCTGCTGGATTTGTAGCTGCTGGATTTAAAAAAAAAATAATAATAATTGAGGTGAACCTCCGCTTTAACCCCTTCCCACTGCCTTGTGGCCCGTTAGAAACGTCTAAATCCTGGGAGGCGGGCATGTGACCACTGTGATTGGCAGTCACAAGATCGGAAAGCTCCCGATCGCAAGTATATATCGGGAGCTTTCCAGTCCCTGCTGGTCACTGCGCAGGGCACGCTCTTTTTGCACAGTTTTGTGTTTACATATAGCTGTGTTAAAGCCCACTTGCTGAGAGGCCGCATATATGTGCGTGACTAGCGAGGGGTTAAAGATGCAACACAATCAACAATTTACTACAACTTGAAAGGACTTGTTTACCTCTACTTTATTGTCACCGATATGGAGGTGTAGCAACAACAGCACCATACACTAAACGCGTTGCAGATTAGAGCAACTTTAATTTGTTGCATGCATCGCTACTAACAATGAAAACCTTGCTAAGTTTTCACGAATTGGGCGCAAGGCTTCTGACTACATTCACTGCCAGAGATGTGTTGCAAATGCCTTATTGAAGCACACATATAAATAAATACAACAGGTCCACCTGGTGTGGAGAATATACTAGTCACTGCTTAAAATAGTATAGACAACAAAGTACCTCTCCTACTTGCAGGCTCCTCTGTTCCTCACTGCACAGAGATAGGGGAAAATACAAGCAGGTTCATCACCCTTTTCAGCTTCAATCTCAGTCGGCTCCAGGGTATAGTCCTCTGCAGAAACCAAACCTCACTCTGAAGAATGGCAGCCAAGCCTCGCTCTGGAGCGCAGAAACCAAACCTCACTCTGGAGAATGGCAGCCAAGCCTCGCTCTGGAGCGCAGAAACCAAGCCTCACTCTGGAGAAAACCTCCTTCCTGGCTTCACTGTACACTCATAACTGTCCCTGATTTCAAGGGACTGTGTCCCTGATTTGGAGCAATGTCCCTCATTTATCCCTCATCTTGTGCTGATCCATATAGTTGTATATAAAATGCACTTTTTATCTTTCAAAAAAGTGTTTCCCGATGCCAAACCTTTCATCTTAAAGGGGTGTTCCAGCCCTTTTTAATGTTTATTAAAAGTCAGCAGCTACAAAAAGTGTAGCTGCTGGCTTTTAATAAACAGACACTTACCTTGTCCATGGTTCCAGCGACGTGCCGGCCGGGGCTCCGCTCCTTCTCCCCCCCTCCCCGGCCGGCATCTTCATTACAACTGTGGGCACCCAACCGTGACAGCCTTCGGCTTCACGGCCGGGCACCCACTGCGCATGCGCGAGCGGCGCTGTGCATGCGCGGACGGCGCTACGCCGTCCCATTGGACAGGCGATCGCCTAGGACCTGGACGTGTCCCAGGTAAATGCCTACAGGGAGGGGCTGGTTAGGCGATTAAGCTTAATCACCTAACCAGCCCCTCGGCAGGAGGAGGAAGTGGGACAGGAAGTCCCACTCCTCCTGAAGCCCCCACTCCCCCCCAAAAAAAATTACATGCCAAATGTGGCATGTAAGGGGGTGAGGAGTGGGATAAGCGAAAGTTCCATTTTTGGGTGGAACTCCGCTTTAAGTTTCTGCATTTGTAGATTTTAAAAGCCAATATAAAGGAATAGGAGTGTAAAAAAAGCCCTTGTGGATTTAAAGCAGATCTCTGCAAAAAAAAATATATTATATATATATATATATATATATGTATATTAAAAGCCAGCAGCTACAAATACTGCAGCTGCTGACTTTTAATAATGGACACTTACCTGTCCTGGAGTCCAGCGACGCTGGCAGCAGAAGACAAGCGATCGCTCGTCACTCTGCTGCCCCCCCGCCATCCACGGTGAGGGAACCAGAAAGTAAAGCATTGCGACTTCACTGCCTGATTCTTTATGGCGCATGCGCGAGTCGCACTGCGCCATGCTTACTGGTCCCCGCTGTGTTCTGATAGCCGTGTGTTTCCCAAAACACAATGGGGGGGGGGGGGCTGACGTTTTACCCGCAGACTGTGTGGCCGGAAGTGGGTGCAAATACTTGTCTCTTAGACAGGTATCTGCACCCCCCTCCCTCCTGAAAGGTGCCAAACGTAACACCGGAGGGGGGAGGGTTCCGATGAGAAGTTCCACTTTAGGGTGGCGCTCTGCTTTAATTAGGCTTTTTTTGGTTAATTCTCCTTTAAGGAGGTGTGTCCTATGCCTACATACCTTTGCAAGTAGGAATCCCTCCTTTGCAATAATTGCATATTTTCTGCTGTTCACATCCATGCACTTAGTCTTTCTTACCTAGGCGAGAATGACTTAGCATGTACTGCCCACAGACTCCTGGGATATGATTATTATATGTCCCAGAAGTCTTCAGGCAACTCCAAGAGCACTGGGCACACATGCCCCGCCAATCCCATTCATGCATGCCCAGTGCTGTAACTGAAAAGTAATAATGTTTCCACATTGCCTTAGTATCAGCATTGTATAAATAATAGGGTTCCAAGGGCGAATGAGCAGTACAGACAAATTTCTCACCGCTCCAGGTGAGCCCCGTGTGCAATCAAGGGTTGTTGAACCACCAAGGTGCTGGCAATGCTAATGATAGCAAATTGAAGGACGAAAACTGGACAGCCGCACTCCGAAATCACTTAAAATAAGTTGTCTTTTACTTTTCAACTGTACACACAGTCACTGCAACCAACAAAATACAGTATGGCCGACGCGTTTCGCACTTACAATCAGTGCTTAGTCATGGCTTTTTTAGCTGTCCAGTCTTCGTCCTTCAATTTGCCCCCGAATGAGCAGTACAGGTGGTGTATGCACCCCCAAATTCTAGCCAGGGAATCATACAGAGAAATTCATGAGTATTTTCCTAGACACCCTTTAGAATTTCATCTGGTCACAACACCGAAAGTGTCAGACTTGCATCTAATTGATGGCCTGATAATTACATGAATTTGTTGGTGCCGCACCAAAGTCATAGGGGGTTATTTACGAAAGGCAAATCCACTTTCCACTACAAGTGCTCTGAAAGTGCAGTCACTGTAGATCTGAGGGGGACATGCAGGGAAAATAAAAAACAGAATTTTAGCTTGCACATGATTGGATGATAAATTCAGCAGAGCTTCCCCTCGGATCTACAGCGACTGCACTTTCAGTACAAAGTGGATTTGCCTTTCGTAAATAACCACCACAGTCAGGGCCGTCTTAACCGCAGGGCAAAAGGGGAAGCTGCCCAGGGTCCTGTCAATCTTTAGGGGCCCAATTTAAGCAGAGCTGCCCCTTAAGCTGCGGTCCGCCCGTCACCTGACTGCACTTTCTGCCCACAGAAGCGGGCACCCGGCTGGGCCTTGCATTGGCGCACTGTGCAGTCTCTGCTGCTGAATATTTTCTCTAGCAAGGAGTGAGGAGTGGGCAGGGCCTTTAGCTCCACTGACGCTCTGACCCCGCCCCTTGCCGTGAATGGTGTGTGTGTGCGCTACACGGTGGGAGGCCTCGGGGAGGTAGGAGTCGGAATGCGCAGTGGAGCCGACAGCAAAGTGCTCCTGTGAGTGAGGCAGCCACTGATCAGAGCCGGCCAGGACCGGACAAGGTAGGTCTTTCTCCTCCCTAGGCTCCTGCTCCCCATATAGTTAGTAAATCCTGACCAATCCAGGCTGTGGCTGTGTCCAGAAGGATTTATTTGCATGGCCTGGGCCACCACCAGACCAGACATTGCTTGATGGGCCTACTTTAGGCCTGATTCACATGTATGCAGGTTGGGGGCCATATTTTCAAAGGCACAGCATCCTATTCATTTGAATGGGCTGCTATGCCAGCGTTTCCCACAGAAAAAAAGGTGCATGCAGCATTTTAAAATTTCAGTGGCCTTAAAATCCATCCTGCTTTTGCACCATGCGACTTACCTTCACTGGCAAGCTTGCTGCATTTTTAGGTATGTGGGCCATGCATTTAAAAACACAGTGCATTTGCGTTAACTGTGTCATGGAAACGCACTGTGTTTTTAAACGCAGCAATCTTGCCAGTTGACGAGTACTTACTGTTACAGATCTAGCTAAGGACTTGACTTGCTTGTGGACTAGTTCTTTATGTTTACATTATTAAAGTTTTTTTTTGATAATTCTATTTGTGTGTTTGTTTTTTGAGATGTTGGGGTGGAGAGCTAAATTTCATGGGCGGGGGGGGGGGGGGAGAGAATAATTGTTTGCCCAGGGTCCAATCCATATTAAAGACGGCCCTGCCCACAGTGTTTACTTCCCTCCATGGCCTTTGCCCCTATCTCACTGATAGGCGTATGGCTGAGAAGTTTTGTAGTAGGGGTGAGTGGAGCCTGGTGGGGAAATGAAAGACAAACTTCTCATCAGGTCCATTTTACTTTGGATTGACAGTGGGCAGATTAATAGCTGCTATACAGTCCGATAGTGGTTCTTAAAGCCTACTGTTGTGCTAGCAATCAAAAGTAAAGCAAAGCTGAAGGGGAACTAGTCCGTCAGTTCATCATAAGGCTCCTACCATCCAGTGACAAGTCATTTTCCAGTGACAAGGTGTAGCACTACCCCCGCAGGAGCCACTGGTGAATGTTGGCTATCTCCCATCCTGCACAGCCAGACACATGAATTTCTCAATCAATCCTGAGACAAGAAACAGTCCTTAATGATGAGAAGGGGAAGAGTAAGGAGGGTTAACAGTGAGGAGGGGGTACAGTGATGATGATGAGAGGAGTGATGATGAGGAGAGGACTCAGTAATGATAAGGCTGGGGCACAGTGAGGATAAGGAGGGGGACACAGTGAGGATAAGGAGGGGGACACAGTGAGGATAAGGAGGGGGACACCGTGAGGATAAGGAGGGGGACACAGTGAGGATAAGGAGGGGGACACAGTGAGGATAAGGAGGGGACCACAGTGAGGATAAGGAGGGGACCACAGTGAGGATAAGGAGGGGGACACAGTGAGGATGAGGAGGGGGACACAGTGAGGATGAGGAGGGGGACACAGTGAGGATGAGGAGGGGACACAGTGAGGAGGGGGCAGAGTGAGGAGGAGACACAGTGAGGATAAGGACGGGGCAGAGTGATGATGAGGAGGGGAAACAGTGAGGATAAGGAGGGGACACAGTGAGGATAAACGAGGGGACACAGTGAGGACAAACGAGGGGGACACAGTGAGGATAAGGAGGGGGACACAGTGAGGATAAGGAGGGGGACACAGTGAGGATAAGGAGGGGGACACAGTGAGGATAAGGAGGGGGACACAGTGAGGATAAGGAGGGGGACACAGTGAGGATGAGGAGGGGACACAGTGAGGAGGGGGCAGAGTGAGGAGGAGACAGGAGCCACTGGTGAATGTTGGCTATCTCCCATCCTGCACAGCCAGACACATGAATTTCTCAATCAATCCTGAGACAAGAAACAGTCCTTAATGATGAGAAGGGGAAGAGTAAGGAGGGTTAACAGTGAGTAGGGGGTACAGTGATGATGATGAGAGGAGTGATGATGAGGAGAGGACTCAGTAATGATAAGGCTGGGGCACAGTGAGGATAAGGAGGGGGACACAGTGAGGATAAGGAGGGGGACACAGTGAGGATAAGGAGGGGGACACAGTGAGGATAAGGAGGGGGACACAGTGAGGATAAGGAGGGGGACACAGTGAGGAGGGGGCAGAGTGAGGAGGAGACACAGTGAGGATAAGGACAGGGCAGAGTGATGATGAGGAGGGGAAACAGTGAGGAGGAGACACAGTGAGGATAAGGAGGGGGACACAGTGTGGTGGGTACATGATGAGAGGGTTAGCACAGTGAGAATAATTTATCACAGTGATAGTGAAGGTTTTTGTTTTTTTTAATGATTGTGCTAAGGTTTATATGTGTCTAACAGACTCTTGCTTGTGACACTGCAACCAAAACACATTTCATAGGTAAAAGGAATTCCATTTTTTTTTTTTTTGACCATGCCTCTTTACCCCTCCCACTGTTTGGCCACACCCACTTTTTGCAGTCGCGTGCTACATGCATCGGAAGTCACTGTTCCCTTGAGGTGTCCCTTGTTCTCAAGTTCAACATTTGCGAGGTATGCCAGCGGATCAAGCCTGCCTTTTAGCTACACAGAGACACAGATTTTCATTGTGCACCATTACAACCATCTAGCCGACATCCTAACAACCAATGACGTCCTTGGTTGATATGGATCATGTAGGGCACCTGCACTGCATTCTTGTTTGCCCTCCCTTGTCCCTCTCTGTCAACAATGGTATCACGTGGAGTGATGGTAAAAAACTAGGGGAGAAAAGAAACATCAATATACTAGTCTGTACTGCTGCACACCTCCCAACTTTTTAGGATGGGAATGAAGGACACCTATTAGCAAATGCGTGCAGGCATGGGACACGCCTCCTGCCACACCCCCTTAAAAGACAATTATACAAAATAAAGCTCAGTTAAATCCACAAGTGCTTTTTTTTTATTACCGCAACTATTCTATTATATTGGCTTTTGAAATTTACAAATGCAACAATTTAGAAATTGGGTGAAAGGTTTAGCGCTGGGAAACACTTTTTGAAAGATAAAAAGTGTATTTTATATACAACTATATAGATCAGACCAAAATGAGGGACAAATGAGGAGGAGAGAGGGATAGAGGGACATTGTGCCAAAGCAGGGACAGTTGGGAGCTATGCCGCTGTGCAAAGATGTATTCACGAGGAAGAATACATCACCTCTAACATTGGCTGTTGCTAAAGTCTATGGGCATTCCATTCTGTCATTCCTTTTAGCATGTCCCCTGCTGTGGCTATATGTAAAAAGATAGTTCAGTTTTTTACATTTTAGAACGGGGTGCCCTGAGATTATGCAGAATTTTATAGGGTGCCTTGACTGAGAAAATGTTCAGAAACAATCTTCTAGAATCGGTTTGGGCGCTGCTCCCCAAATCAAGGCTTGGCTTCCGCTCTCCAGATCGAGGCCTGCCTCCTGTTCTCCATATGGAACCTTGACTCCTACTCTCCAGATCCAGGCTTAGCTCTCAGTCTCCAGATCGAGGCGTGGCTCTCGCTCTCCAAATCGAGGCCTGGCTCTCGCTCTCCAAATCGAGGCCTGGCTCTCGCTCTCCAAATCGAGGCCTGGCTCTCGCTCTCCAGATCGAGGCTTGGCTACCGCTACCCACAGCGAGGCTAGGCTGTTGAAGAGGAATTGACCGTGGAGCGGGCTGAGGTGGACAGGGTGATGAAGCGTGTGGCTTGTTTCCGTATCTCTGCAGTGATGTACTGAGGAGCTGGACACAGAGCAGGTAGTGTGCTCTCTGTAACATATGGACCCGCCCCGGGTGGGGCGTGTGCGCTCATGGTGTCGGTGTGGGACACTAGTGGGTGTCATTTGGCTGTCATAGACTGTATAGAATCTGTGACATGACCTGGTCTCATCTCTGTGTCCTGGACTTGTCTGGTCTGTATGTGTTTCTCCTCTATGGTTGCGGTCTGTATGTGTTTCTCCTCTATGGCTGTGTATGGAATGTGTCATATTGTCCCTGTATGATGTGGAAGCCATTGATCATCATTCTGTGACCTTTATCTCACATCTCCTCTGATCCCCCATCCAGGAGTGCTCTGTACTGATTGGATAGAATTAGTCTAATCCTGGGATCCACATATATTCCATTTTATCATAAATTTATAGACTGGCCTATGAATAATGAAAGTACAACTACAGGAAAAACTTTTCCCTGTTTTTATTTTGATGTGACACAGGCGCGCCAATCAGGTCTGAGTGACAGTTTTTTCTGGCAGAACTGATTGGACCATCCATTGTTCCTTATGGAGCGACAGACGTCAGCGGACACCCACAGACGTCAGCTGACACCCACCGACATCCAATCCTGTCCACCAAAAACAGGCGGATGGAGGATCCATTCCCCATCCCTCTGGCAGATCGGATGACAGATAGAAAAAGACAGTCCACGTGTTTCCATCCAACCACCCCATAGAGAACAGCGGGCTGTGTCCGCTCTGCTATCATGGACTTGTCGTCCTCCTCCTGCTCAGTGAGGATCGGCGCAGAGATCCTATGCTGAGCAGGTGGATGCACATTATGGAGCCCGTGGGAAACAGCCTAAGGGAGGGTTATCACCCCTGTCTTTTGGGGAGGATTCCCTTAACTTCCTGTCCCTGTCCCATACCCAAAGCTGGAAGTGAGAGGAAGTGCTGGTCCATGCTAATGTGACTTCTGATGCCACTTGAGTCACATAGAATCGTATGACAACAGAAATTACATTATTTTCAATGGTGCCCATTGAAATCAATGCAGTTTAGTAAAAAGGTTCCTGTGCTGCTTTGATACAAATTACAGTGTGACTTGATCACTTTAAAATATGTAAAAATGCAGCCAAGTCGCATCAAAGTTACACTGCATTAGGGTTGTCCCAATACCACTTTTTTAGGACTAAGTACAAGTACCGATACTTTTTTTTCATGTACTCACCGATACGGATTACTTTTTTTTTTTTTTAATGCCATGTGACAGTTTGACCGATAGGCACTGATGGGTGGCACTGACTGATGGGCACTGATAGGCGGCACCTATGGGCACTGACAGGTGGCAGTTAAGGGCACTGACAGTTGTCCTTAACTGCCACCTGTCAGTTAAGGGCACTGACAGGTGGCTGGCACTTATGGGCGGCACAGATGGCACTGATAGGTGGCACTTATGGGCACTGACAGGTGGCTGGCACTTATGGGCAGGCACTGAAATGCAGCAATAAATGACATGAGAAAAGTATTTTGAAATGCTTTGCTGCAGCGCCCATCTTGTTATACCCTGCACTCGCATCAGTAAGTATCAGCAGACATCTTGTTACACCCAGCCCAAACTATATGGGCTGGGTGTAACAAGATGTCAGCTGCTGGCTTACTGTGGCCAAGTGCAGGGTGTGCCAAGATGGGCGCCGGGATGTCCAAGCTGACAGCGACCAAATGCGACGGTCCGGTCACCGATCCTGATGTGGCTACGCAGACTGCCAGCTTACCTAGCTAGTTCTACTGCAGGTGAGGACTTGCTCTCCGGTCTGCTGACTTCGCCCACTGAGAAAGCCCGCCCACTACACCTACTGTCTCCGCCCACCCGATACTTGCTCGGTGGGCAGACTCAGTGGGCGTATCGGGTCAGGCATCGGGAGCATTTGTACTCGTACAAATGCTCGATATCGTTACCGATACTAGTATCGGTATCGGGACAACCCTACATTGCATAATTGCACTGAAAATTGCAGCAAATCTCTTTGCAGTAGAGTGAATCGAGTCGAAATCCCTCCAAAGTGGGGGTGTCACCTGAACCAGTACGAAGATATTCGCCAGCACATAATGGAACGACATAATTAGCTTCCAAATGGATAGTTTATTGCATGATCACATCACAAGGAGAGTGCAACCTTTCGGAGTCAGGCAGGACCCCTTCGTCGGGCATCACATACCCGACGAAGGCATGTGGGTGCTGCAGCTGGTTGTTGCTGCAGCACCCAAATCTGCAAAATCATCCAGGAATGTGTGCGATGGGAATATGAAGTATCGCCTGAACCAGTGTCCCCACCTGAAGATGTCCCCCTCTATTCCTGTTTTGGTGACAACCAATTTGGATTTTCTTTCACTTTGGGTGATGATTAGCATGTCCGAGAGGATGAATTTCCCTAACCGAGTCAGAGAATACAATACAAGCTCACAGGTGTTCCAGTCCCCCTCTACTCTATCTTCAGCAAATGTCTTTAGTTATACTTTAATGTATTCTGCCCTAAAAATGACTTATATTTAGCTCTATTTCCATCTATTTTGTGTTTTGGCGGTGCTGGCATGTTCCAAAGCAATGTGTATATAGTAACAGTTCACACCACATGCAGTCCAGTGCGTTTTATTTCTGCATGAAAAATGCATGGGAAGTAGGTTATACGGTTTCCAATGGCAAAGTTTACACCAGTTCCAGGACAAAAAGTAGAAGAACCTGCTGAATTTTTCCTGCACTGGACTGCAAAGCGCTAAACCACATCAATACACACCGGAAATGCACTGGAACGCATCCAAAATGCCACGGATCCCAGTACAATGGAAAAAAGAAAAAGGCATCCGGAAATGCATCAAAACTGCGCTAGAACGCGTAAACAATGCGCATGCAGGAACAGATCCGAGTGCATTTTTGTGGTATGAACCAGCGCTTAAAGAGTACCCCCCCACCCCCCCCCCCCCCCCCCCCCCCCCCCCCCCCCCCCCCCCCCCCCCCCCCCCCCCCAGTGTGACCAATGTACATTGCAGGAATGTGTGGCAGATTCCAACCCTTTCTGTGCTCTGAAAAAATAACTGTTTGTTCCACTATGTCCTTTGCATTCGGTTTTTGAATAGGAGTGACTAATTCATTATAATCAGTTGATGCTCTTTTAGGGTTTTAAATTAAATAAGGTGCAGGGTTTGCATTTCTTAAAAAGTATTTAACCCTTAGGGTTCTTCACACAAACGAGAAATAACAGTTTTAGAGGCGCTCCCTGCAGCAACTGTACAGAAGGCCTCCAGGTTGCATTGGATTTTATAGAAAATGACAGCGGCTGCAGTTTGAAAAGGAAAGGTAATTTTTAATAACAATAAAGTGTTTGTAAACCTCTGACTTGAAATATGAACAAAGCACATCCCTCCTTTATGTATATTTGTCTCAATGAAGAGTGCTAATGCCTTGTACACACGATTGGAATTTCCGATGGAAAAATCTGACTGTGTGTGGGGCCCATCTGACTTTTCTCCGCCGGAGTTTAGAAATAGAACATGTATTAGGATTTTTTTTTTGTGGAAAAAATAAATAAAAAATCATCTGTGTGGAACTCCGACAGAGAAAAAATCCACGCATGCTCAGAATCAAGTCGACGCTTGCGTTGTAGTTGTAGTGTTTTACGTCACCGCGTTTTGGACGGTCGCAATTTGGTCTGACAGTGTGAAAATTTCCATCGTATTTTATCCCATCGGAAATTCCAATCGTGTGTACAGGGCATAAGTGTCATTTATGTCTGCTGCTTTGTTCCTCTATCAGCATGAATCACTTCTGACAAGTTTTCCTGACACCAAGAGAAAAAAGGTGACAGGGAGGGCTTTGAGAGCTGATTGGACGGAAGAGATACGCCCATCTTCACATAGGAACAGAGCTGAGGCTGTCAATCAGCTCCTGTCACAATTTTTCTCTTGGTGTCAGAAGTGATTCATGCTGATAGACTGAGGAATGAAGCAGCAGACAGAAATGACACTGCTCAGTATTGAGACAAGTTCATACTGTGGGAGGATATGCTTTCTTCATATTTAATGTCTGAGGTTTCCAATCACTGTAAGGTGTCTTCATTCTACATAGTTTTGGTAACTCTAAAGAAGTTTGTGCTGTGCAGCCAGATTGTATAGTGTAGGGCCAGCTTAAAGAATATGTTACCCCCAACATCTTACAACATCCAAACGGCTTATGTTTATTAACCTGCTGAGGAAGTTGCTACAATGTAACGCGTAAGGGGGAAGGAGCCTGAAGTCGCTTGCTGCCACATGTTGTGTGTACTTCCATTCTGCCGCTTTGCCTTTTGGGCTAATGTGAGTAGCCTGTTAATGTCTTTTTAATAAACATAAGCCGTTTATAAAGCAGAGAGCACTTGGATCTGCCTTTTTTTCTTATCCTTGATCCCAATGCTGCGGAGCCCAAGAAGTTTGCTATCCGCATATTGCACCAATTTGTTTATCGATTTCTGCTGGTATGACTGCCTGGTAAAACAGGGGTCCATACCTTAAGGTGAGAGTAGCCATTCTTAACGGTGGAGGGATCACATATTTAAAGTTAGTCACCGGTGAAGATTTGGAGTGATTGTCACCTTTTTGAATTTTTCACTTTTTATACTGATTTTTGTATTACTTTTGCACATTTCATGATTAATTTGTTATCTGTATTAATACTGTGTTTTGCACTTTAGTTTAATTGTATTTATATTGCGCTGCACTTTTTCTTCATCTTCTGGATGTTGTGATTGTCCTGTCAGTGTTTAGCTTGCATTTGTGAAGGGGGAGGTTTATTTTATTTTTTGCGCTGATTGCACCCTTTTTGCTTTCTATATTAAAAACAATGGTCTGCATTTACATCAGTATTGGAAAAATAAAAATAAAAAAATGCTTATATGCCTAGACATATTGCGTTTTTAAGGTAGCTGTGTGCAAGAGGCCTTAAAGGAGAAGTCCAGCTAATGCTCATTTGGCTGTACCTCTATGGATCACAGGAGTGCCATTTGTTTTGCACTCCTGTGACCCGTTTTCAGCAGAGAGTGGTCTGACTCTGAAGTCTGCTCTCTGCTGATGTCATGGATATCAGTTCAGGTACCATGTCATCCCGACAATAAAGTCTGGATCCGCCAGTTGCCTGGACAGATACACGGCTCAGCCTCTCAGCTAGCCACGAGAGCCTGAGACAGCCACTCTCCGCATCTCCACAGCCTAGCGCTGTGTATCGCACCCCCGGCATGTGCCTTTACGTTCATTCATGTGTATATATGGGGGGTGTTTTATGTGATTGGGTGTAATATTTTATTTATTTTTTCTTTGCACAAAAAAAAAAAAATATATATATATTTTATTTTTTGCTTAACTTTTTTTTTTATTATTTATTACGTAGGGGGAATGTAGTGATTTTTAGGTGACAGGTTCTCTTTAATGGGACGTTCCGGGCTTGTATGTAAGAACCTCTAGGTGCCTACACCTCATACCTGGTGAGCTCTTCATGGTTGGTGACTACTCTAAGCACACTTTTGGCTTCCTTCTTATGCATTATAGAGACTATCCAGCTTTCTAATCTTTAAGCTTCAATGACAAGCCTCTTATAAGACTAAAGTAATTAAATTGACTTGAAAAGGGATAATCCCCTACTGTACTCGCTGAGCTAAAGTGCGCACTGAAAGGAGACTGGCATGGCGCTGACAAAAGCCAGCTAGAACCCCATGTTGGCATACTTGGCAGCAAGAGTTGTTTAGGAAATAAGATGTCATTGTGCGATCTTGAGTCATGTTTATTGTGTGTAAAGCTGCCCTGCACACATCTCTCCAGCCAGCAGGATGTCCTGGTTGTCAGTGGAACTGCCGCCGCTTAATTGGAGTTGTCACGTGGCAAGGGATTGATTTATTCTGAGCTGCATTGTGTGCGATTTGTGAGCAGCACAGGAAGTGTGGGGGGGGGAAAGGAACTTGCATTGCTTGTTCTTATGGCAAGATCTGTTAGGATTGTCTTTTTTTCTTGTTCCAGGAATAGCTGTAATTACTTTCTCTATTGAACATCTTTAAAGTTTTCCTAAACCCAGGACCCTGCATTCACTATATCTGCTCTCCCACAGAACATGGACATGCAATAGTAAATTTAGTAAATACAAACTGCTAAATACCTTTTCTCATCAGCAGTATATAGCAGTCTTGTGACTTCTATCCATGTCTGGTTAAAGCTTGTAGGAGGAGATCTGTGGCCGACTCCGAATCTCATGCGTTTTCCCCATCTCTCCTCTATGAACCCAGGCTTGCCATAGTGACTTCAGCCTGGGTTCACACAGCAGCGGTGCGGACCGAAATCATTCTCTGCATAAAGGTACAAAACCTTCTAATGCCTGTTTGCCCACCCACTTCCTTCATACTTTTTTTTTTTTTTTGTAAAGAATAAAAATCTGTGGTTATTAAATACCACAAAAATTTTTTTGTCTCAAATAAAGATCTAAAATATATTTGAGCTATTTTTTTTTTTTTTTTTCCACCACCCTTTTCTATTTATGTTTCAACTTGCCCTGGATGGCTCGTCTGTTAAGCTACCAGGTGATGGGTGAGACGTGGATGAGCCGATTGGCCCGACGAATTCCGGCTGTCTGCCACCATGAGGCACCCCGACCTGTTCCGGGAATTCGGGGTGGTGCGTAGGGAGGTTAGTTGGAGGCGTTTAGGCTCCTCCTCCCCTTGTGCGCACCCGTCTGGCTCACCTTTTACCTTATACAATACACTATAATTTATTTATTACCCGGGCAGCCAGCCGGCTTGAACATGCATGAAAACTCCTCTTCGGAGGATAGTTCCGTTTCACAATTAGAAATCTGGTGGTTAGGACTCGGCTCACTCATTATGTGAGTGGAGACCTCACCGCCCACCCATTACCTGATTATTGAACCTTCCATGCTTTCAGTTGAACCTAATGTTCTTTTGTGGATGTTTGTCATTTATGTTCTTACATTTTTTATGGAAAAACAAAAAAATGACTAGCGCAACATTTGACGCCGACACCTTTGGCAAATGTTTATTGTGATGTATTGCCTTGTCTTTCATAAAGATTATATAAAAAAATATACATATTTGACTAATTGTCAGACAAGTCCTGAAAAATGGTCTGGTAATGGGGCGGTTTAATACAGGTCGGTACTCAAGTGGTTAAAGAGATCTGTGACTGTAGGAAGCTACATATGGTCTGTTTAGTATTCCGATTCCAGCAGCTTCCAATCTGTAATGGCAGCTACAGCTGCTGCTGCAAGGACACAGCCAAGGGATGAGATGGCTGGAGGGAACACAACGGCGTGAATACATCATGTGATTAATAATAGTCTCTGCTTTACTTCTGTATCAAAGGACATGTAAGGTCTGCCATAGCAAACAGTTTACTGATCTGATTATGAGGCATCCTGTTCCCATGGAAGGGGGTTTGACTGTAAAATGATAAAAAAAAAAAAAATTTTTTTTTTTTTCATTTCTTTAAAGGTATTTATTTTGCAGAAATGATTTAATCAGAATGTTTTAAACAAATTCTTCTTTGTGCATTACAAAAAAATGTCATGTTATTTCCAGTAGATATTGCAGCAAGATCTACCTTTGTTATTTTGACAGCAGGGCAATTCAGTATTTTGCAACAAAACTGTAGACTCCAGTGCGTGTGTTTAATTTTTATTGTAAAATTAAGATTTTATATAAATAGTAAAAATAAAATAATGTTTGGGTTTAAAAATGTATAAACAAATCTCTGGTTCACACCAGTGTGACCTAACAGTTCAAAGTTGCATGACAAGTAGCAGCACCCCATTTGTGACAATGGGACGAATCAAGTTGCAGCGACTTTGAAAAAGGTTCCCACACTATTTCTATGCGATTTTTCAGTGCAACGTGTATTGGCATCTGTTAAATGAAGTCACACAGATGTCAGCAAAAGCCGCACATGAATTCGCACTAATAGTCGGCTTTGAAGTTGCGCCCGTTCAAAGCCGCCCCTTTGTGATCCAGGAACTCCAGGTATGGATTTTTTTTGCAAAGTTCTATCGGTCCAGCTTGAACCAGTGTAAATATTTGCTGGAAGTACCATACGTGGCAGATGCCCCTTGAAGCTGGAAATCACTGAAGTAGTCATTGTCACTACACTGATCTCCACTGGCTTCCGGATCCTGCTCCAAGCGGCTGCCTTGCTGCTTGTTGAACACAGGAGGTCGCTCGCTTAGCAAGAGCACCATTCAGGGAACCCTTTGCATTTTCTCATTGATTTCAATTTTTTTTTTTTTTTGTTTTGTTTTTTGGATGAGGTATAGAGTAGCGGTCGACCGATATGGGTTTTTCTCTGGCCGATACCGATGCCGATATTTAGAAATCGGGGCGGACGATATTTTAGGCCGATTTTTATTTTTTGGCAGGTGGCGCTAATTGGCACTGGCAGGTTGCACTGGATGGAACCAATTGGCAATAGCAGATGGAACTGATTGGCAGGTGGCACTGGTTGGCAGCATGTGGCACTAAGGTCACACTGGCAATTGGCACTGGCAGGTGGCACTAATTGGCAGGTGGCACTGGATGGCATTGGCAGGTGAAACTGGTTGGTACTGGCAGGTGGCACTAATAGGCAATAGTTAGCACTGGCAGATGGCACTGGTTGGCAATAGTTGGCACTGCCAGGTGGCACTGGATGGCACTGCCAGGTGGCACTGCCAGGTGGCACTGGGTGGCACTGGATGGCATTGGCAGGTGCCACTGGATGGCATTGGCAGGTGGCACTGGATGGCACTGGCTGGTTGGCATTAGCAGATGGCACTGGCAGGTTTCACAGCACATAATGTAGCTGATAATGTGTGAAACTCTCTCTCCATACAGTTTCACATGGTGCTGCAGAGAGAGAGGAGCTCAGATTCATCGTGATATTGGAGGTGGGCGGGACCCGGGGTGGGCGGGACTCAGCTGTCCAACACAAGCCAATGGGATGAGATCATTGGCTGGATAGCTGCTGAGTCCCGCCCACCCTCAACATCATGATGAATCCGAGCTCCTCTCTCTCTCTCTGCAGCGCCATGTGAAACTGTATGGAAAGAGAGTTTCACACATTATCAGCTACATTATGTGCTGTGAAACTGTGAGAGCAGAGAGAGAGAGGAGCTCAGATTCATTGTGATGTTGAAGGTGGCCGGGACCTGGGGTGGGCAGCTATCCAGCCAATGATCTCATCCCATTGGCTGGTGTTGGACAGCTGAGTCCCGCCCACCCCGACATCAGACCGTGCTAGTGACAGCTCCACTCTCATCTCCTTAGTGTTTCACACACACCGCGCTGCTCTGCAGACAGTGTGGAGAAGGGAGGAGGAACCCCATATTCCTCCTTCCTTCTCCACACTCTGCTGATGCAGATGTGCTAAATATCGGCCACATTTGGATACTAATCGGCCGATGCCGATTTCTCCAAAATGACCGAATATCGGCCCGATATATCGGTCGACCTCTAGTATAGAGGTGGGGTGGTGATGCCACACTCTCCACCTTATCCAGTCAGGCATTGTACACACGATCAGACCGGTCTGATGAAACTGGTCTTAAGACCAGTTTCATTGGACCAGTTCGATGGTGTGTACGGCCCATCGGACCACTGTCTGTCGGACCAAAGTTTTAAAACTTGCTTTTATTGAAAAAATGCAAAATGTTCTTTGGCGTTTTTATGCCAAGCAAGCAACCTCTGCAGTCTGGTTATGAGATAGAGTCTTGCCCTCAGTGCTAAATATCATCATATCCAAACTGTATTTAAAGTAAAACTAAAGGCTAAACTTTTTTTTTTTTTTTTATTTCATTTTAGATAGAGCCAAGGGATTTTTTTTTTGCCATCGGTGTCCCATTGCAGAGATTTCCTTTCACTTCCAGTAAAGAGGAAATCCCTGCAAATTAAAGGAATTTATTACTTTTTTGGGGACAACCTAAAATGTTCTTATACTTTCAATGATAATGGTAAACAGGACAAATGGAGAGGGTGAATCTCCATAATGGGGGCACTGACAGATGTTCCAATCCATCTCCACTCTATCTAAAAAAGAAAAAAAGTTATGCCTTTAGTTTTATTTTAAAGGGGAGTTCCAGCCTTTTTAGGTTTATTAAAAGTCAGCAGCTACAAAAAGTGTAGCAGCTGACTTTTAATACACAGACACTTACCTGCTCCATGGTCCGGTGCCTCCATTCACTCTGTGGGCTTCGCGGCCGGGCATGCACTGCACATGCGTGAGTGGCGCTGCGCTCCCTGAGTGGACAGGCAATCTCCTGCGACCTGTCACGTGTGCGCCTAGAGGGAGGGGCCGCCTAAGTCGAGAGGAAGTCGCAGAAGTGGTCCCTGGGTGGAAGGAGGAAGTGGGACAGGAACTCCGCTTTAATTCGTTTGTCTTAAATTGCTTAAAGAATGTGATCACCTTTTTAAAAGGAAATTTGGTGTCTGTAATCTAGGGGTGCACATCTTCACTCGCCACACGATTCGATTCGATTACGATTATCATGTCAGCGATTCGATTCGATTCCGCGATGCATCACGATTAGAAAGATGGAGGAGTCTGGAGATAGGGAAGAAGGAATCCATGAATAGGAAAAAAAGGATGGAGTAGTCTGGAGATGGGAACTAAAGGATGGAAGAGTCCAGGGATAGAACTGAAGGATGGTGAAATCCATGGAGAGAGAAGAATGGAAGAATCCGGGGATAGGGAAATAGGAATCCATGAATAAGGAAAAAAAGGATGGAAGAATCAGAGGTTAGGAAGGGAAGGCTGGAAGAGTCCAAGAATATTATTAGATGGAAGAGTCTGGGGGGGTGATAGGAACTGAAGAATGGAGGAGTCGGTCCAGAAATAATTTTGTTTTAATAGAATTATTGTTTAGGGTGGGGGTTGGAGCCTGTGTGAATGGAGGCGAGTTGGGTGAGGGCTATGCGGTGGCCATTGGTTTGAATGGGGAGGTGGAAGAGGAATGGGCTGGAAGCCGTATCCATTTGATGTGTAGTTTGAGTGATCAGGAGTAGTTTGAGACATATATAAAAGGTGGGGGGGGGGGCCCGAGTTGGGTGAAAGATAGTGGGAACTGCGGGGGTAGGAAGGGGCTGTGAAGGACATTAGGCAGTTTGACAGCCAGCTGGGGAACATGCTGTCATATCTACATTAAAAACAAAATAAAGTGGGCGCTGTATAATTAGTTGGCAGCTAGCACAAGGTAGTGAATATACAACTTTAAATAGACCATAAAACAAAAAAAGGTGTGCAGTGCTTTGCAGTGATAAATGTACAAAAGAGTCTTATTAAGTAGTGAACAAATATAGTCCTGACATATATTTATATATAACTCTGATCTGATTGAAAGCAATCTTCTGTGTATTCAAAGTAATTCCAGTGCTGTGTGTGCTCTGCTGTGTATAAGTCATTCACCAGAAATCAGGAATGACTTAAACACAGCAGAGCACACACAGCACTGGAATTACTTTGAATACACAGAAGATTGCTTTCAATCAGATCAGAGTTATATATAAATATATGTCAGGGCTATATTTGTTCACTACTTAATAAGACTATTTTGTACATTTATCGTTGCAAAGCACTGTACACCTTTTTGTATGCAGTCTGGCACTTACCTTACCATGTCAGTCCTCTCAGTGTCCTCCCCACGGCCCCCTCACCTGGCTCTACCGCTCTTCTGGCTCTCCTCCAGCTCCGCTTCATCCTCCTCCATCACACCTCCTGCTGGATACGCTGCGGCCGCCCTGAATCATTCCGGGACCTAAAGCAGTGATGGCTCCATGGCTCAGCAAAGCTCCATGCTCCATAAGCCCGCCGCCGCCACTGCCACTCTTATCAGCAGCAGGGACAGCTCCAGCCACCTCAAACTCCGGCCACAGCACTCCATGTTCCCGCCAACCTGCACAGCACACAGCGTGGGCTCCTCACTTCCGCCTTACGCTGCCTGGAATGTGGCTATTGCTATTGGCTGATGAGGGGAGAGGGAAGGGGATTGGTAGAAGGCCTCCTCTCCTCACAGCACAAGGGGATAATGTCAGCGGGAGGCGGGAAAAACGGCACGTAAGCCTCGGGTCCACTCAGATGAACGGCGCGAGGATGACGTCATCCATAATCGATTTCTTAAAGTGACAGCATCGAAATCGCATCGTGGCCCAACTAATCCCGATGCATCGATTCAACGATTAAATTCAACACCCCTACTGTAATCTCATAAGACACCAGCAGATCTTTTTTCAGCTCTTTTGAGAAAACACAGCTCTACATCCAGTTTTAAAGTGGTTCTAAAGCTTCAATTTTTTATAACATTTTTTACCTTAATACATTGGTTACCTCCAGCCCCCCCCCCCCCTTATTCATATCGTAGCCCGATCCAATCCAGAGATGTGCAGGAGTGCAGCTGCTCTCACTGCTGTTTCCCTCCTCACTGGGCAGATTGATAGCATTGGCTCCCACTGCTGTCTGTGATGAGGGAGTGGGGGGAGGGCCCAAGCCGCCCACTGTGTCACTAGACACAGACAGCTACCCCACCCATGGAAAGCAGCACTCGCTGAAGAGGAGGAGGCAGGAGCACAGGCGGGGGACTCCAGAAGAGGAGGATTGGGGCAGGTAAGTATAATGTTTTTATTGATTTTAAATGATGTCTGCTGACATGGAGGGCAAAGTGACAATATCTGCAAGGGACATCCCCTGATTCCCTTAGGCCCCTTTCTCACTGCTGTGACTTGAAAATCGCACAATTTTTTGCTGCGATTTCAGGGAATGCCTCTGTAAACTTAAGAACTACTTTAAAGTCTGTGCGACTTGAAGTTGCACACATATGATAATGGTACTCATTGAAAATCATAGAGTAAAACTTGACATGTAACTTTGCATCCCCAAGTCGCAGCACAAGTCACACGCGTGTGAAAGGGCCTTATGCTCACATTACTGGTGATCTCTCAAACTCCTTGCAGTACAGGGAAGGGGTAACATCATGTCTGTGGTCATGTGACTGTACTTGGTTTTAGATGTCATTGGGAAGCAGGTCACATGCTACCCCATAACCAGGAATAACAGGTACTTTGTTTATTTTTTGGGCAAGGAGCTACATGGGAGCGCAGATGAGGGTAGTAAAAAAGGGTCAGATGATGACCTTTCCAGAACAGCAGTGACTTTGCCCTGCATGGGCTGGATGACGGCATCTTGTTACTATGCAACCTTTGTTTCTTTTTATTTCACATTTTTCTGTTTATCACATCCCCTATTCTTATCTTTTCAGATTTTTTTTTTAATCTAATCTATACGTTTTTGCATTGTATAGTTTGCACCGATCCAAGGGACAGAATGTGGTATGTGCTATAACGAGATTGTAATTCCCTACTTACAAATCTGTCAGCACAGTGAGATCCAGAAATAGACACATTATCTACACACGTCCTGGGGTTGGCTATCATTTCTGGCGTGGTTCTGACATACTTTTTCTTAACCTGTCATACCAGTGCTAATGGGTTAAGGTTAGTGTCATGTTATAAAATAGTGATATGTGCAGTGTGACCAGATCTAGTAGTGGTAGTGAGCCGATGGCTGCAGGGAGTACAACGGCATTACCTGCAAGATTATCCACTTAAAGTGGTTGTGAACCCATTGTAAGGACTTTATCTGATCCTCCTGGTGCTTCTGTGTCTCTGTTTTATTAAAAAATACTATTGTATCCTATTTCAGAGCACCGATCGGTGCTCACGTGACCCGCCGGTGATCTGCCAATATGGTTCTGGCTATCAGGATATTTCCTGGTTCCGCAGGCGCAATCCTTGCCGACGGAAATCTTCGACCCTCGGCTGGCATCCAGGGCGACGTGGAAAGTGAGGAAAGTGGCCAGTCGGCCTCACGTCCTCGCTTCGCTTGTAAGGCTTGCTCCGCTCGCTCGGCCTCCTGGCTCTTTTTTTAACATCCTCCAATTCACGGGGATGTTAAGGAATGAGCCTGGATGCTGGCCGAGGTTCGGAGATTTCCGTCGGCAAGGATTGCGCCTGCGCAGTCCTTACAAGGAACCACCTGGATAGGGGAACAAGCCCAGATTCCCCTGGTGATGTCAGTCAGAAGGAGAGAGCTGGCAGGTCACGTGAGCGGCGCTCTAAAATGAGGTATCATCATAATTTTTGTAATAGAACACAGACACAGAAGCACATATCCTTGGGAAACAAGGAGGATTATATAAAGTATTACATGTTATTTCAGCAGCAGGAGCCGACAGGGAGGGAGGGGGGAGAGGAGGATAGGAGAGCTGCGGATGACGAAGGCATGTAAACTAACCACCATGTCAGTGCTCAGCAGCCATAATACACCTTGGTCAGGATCAGCCAAGTTTTTCAGGTTTTGCAGGGGGCCACATTACACAGTGCAAACACTGTGCTATATAACATGCTTATAAGGGAACAGGATCCACGCTTTAACCACTTGCCACCATAATTATACTGCAGCAGGTCGGCACGTTCCCAAAAATAACTTTAGATGTACGTCGGCACCGTTAAGCTGCACCGCAGGGGATGCGATGCCGGTGGCTGTGATGTCCGTCGGCCACCCGCATTCGTGAGAACGGGGATCTGTCTGTGTAAACGGACAGATCCCTGTTCTGACAGGGGAGGAGAGACAGATCTGCTTTTTCTAGTGATCAGGAACACCAATATGTCTCCTCCAGTTAGAAAAACACATAAGGGAACATTTAACCCCTTGATCGCCCCCTAGTGTTAACCCCTTCCCTGCCAGTGACATTAACACCGTAATCCGTGCATTTTTATAGCAGTATAACAGCGTAAGTGTCGGAAGTGTTCGATCTGTCTGCAATGTTGCAGTCCTGCTTAAGGGCTCTTTCACACGTGCGGACCGTTCGTCCGTTTTTTCATACCTCCATTTACGGATAAAAACGGACTGCAATGTTTTTCTATGGGATATCGGACGTTAGCGGATGAGCATCCGCTAACGTCTGTTAACATCCGGCTCCGTTAAGCTCCGTTTTTTTGAACAGAAGAAAACACTATTTTTCTTCCATAAAAAAAAAAAAAACGAACGGACGAAAAACGGATGTTAGCGGACGATCCGTTAACATCCGATCTGCTGACATCCATTTTTCATCAAAATATGTAATTTAATATGCATACATTACAATTTACCCTTTGACCCAGGTAGTGGTCTTTAAGGCTGCATTCACACCTAGGCGTATTTACGCCTGACGCTATTGCAGCTGGAAGGGTGATTTAACATTGTTGTCTATGGAGATGGTTCACATCTCCACGCCGAAACAACGTACGCCTGAAGCTCAAAACAAGTCCCGGACCCTTTTTTTCAGGTGGCTTCGGCATTCAGCATAGACCAGCCCTCAAAATTTCCACTCATCTACTAGCATTTGGCGAGTGGATTTAAGCTGGGGGCGAGTGATGACAGGGCTGCATGACCAATCTGTACCTACACTTAGACCCCCGGGGCAGTATGCGCTGTGCTATGGTGTCAATGTGTGGATCTCAGCGCTGGATTGTACTCCCTCCCTCTGTGCTGCAGCTCCTCTCCTCACTGCCAGCCTGAATTAAAGGGGGAAGTGGGGACATGCAAGCGTGGAGCCGCACACACAGGCTCCTGATGATGAGATGAATAGGAGAGAGAGAGAGGATGGATGGGAGTTGCAGAGGAAACAGCTAGAGAATGGGGTAAGAGACCCAGTTCTAGTGCCCTGCCCCTCTGGTCTGCCCCCAGTGCCCTGTTCCTCTGGTCTGCCCCCAGTGCCCTGTCCCATTTTGTTAAAGTTGTTGTTGGTAATATTCAGTTGTGTAACTTGATTCTCCATAAAACATTTAACAGTGTCATTCCATGAGATAATCTACGAGAGCGTGTTTACGGGCACAATTAGGCACAGGGCAGTGTATGAATTAGGTGGGGCAACTGGTGGCGAGTAACTCTTGAGGCCTGGCTAGTAGCTATGGGCTTGAAATTTTGAGCCCTGGCATAGACAACAATGTTTTGTAAAAAAAAAAGGTTAAAACGACCCGTTTTTGTCGCGGCAAATCGCGGTACAATACGCCGCAATTTGTTGCGGCAAAATATGCCGTGTTATAGTGTGAATGCAGCCTAAGAAAGTCACATCCTTTTTAAGCACATGCTGCCTAGTGCCTGGAGAGAAGAGACAGTGAAATGGCCAGAGATGTGTCCCATGAACGGCTCAATCAACTTGTCCATGTCAGGCCTGCTTTATGGGACAAAAGAAGCGCAGAATACAATGACAGAAACACCATAAGTATTATTAAGTGGGAAGAAATTTTTGAGGAGGTCACACCGAACTGGTTGTCGCTCAGCAATAAACAGCGTCGGATACGTGGTAAGCAGTTTGTGGGATGGGGGGTGGGTTGGCATGGTTAAACTTGTAGTCCACCCATATGTCAGCATTCATATGCCTGCCACAATTTGTGGATTGTCCACTTGCCACGTCACCTGCCACAATTTGTTCGATTGTCCACTTGCCACGTCACCTGCCACAATTTGTGGATTGTCCACTTGCCACGTCACCTGCCACAAGTTGTGAATTGTCCACTTGCCACGTCACCTGCCACGTCACCTGCCACAAGTTCTGGATTGTCCACTTGCCACGTCACCTGCCACAATTTGTAGATTGTCCACATGCCACGTCACCTGCCACAATTTGTAGATTGTCCACTTGCCACGTCACCTGCCACAAGTTGTGAATTGTCCACTTGCCACGTCACCTGCCACGTCACCTGCCACAAGTTCTGGATTGTCCACTTGCCACGTCACCTGCCACAATTTGTAGATTGTCCACATGCCACGTCACCTGCCACAAGTTGTGAATTGTCCACTTGCCACGTCACCTGCCACAAGTTTTGGATTGTCCACTTGCCACGTCACCTGCCACAATTTGTGGATTGTCCACTTGCCACGAACACTACAGCAAGGTATCAGGAAGCACAAAGCGAGCTGAAACCACAAAGCAGCATGGAAAGTACAATGCACGCTGGGGAAAACAAAAAATCATGGGAGAATTCATGAAAAATTTATTAAAGTTCTAAAAAAAAACACCTATACGGATGAAAAACTGAAGTGAAAAGGATGAAAACTGATGTTTACTGACAACAATTGATGATAAAAAAAACGTGACTGAACTGATCTAATGTACGGTCCGCATGTGTGAAAGGGGCCTAACATCTCCTCCATTACTACTACTTTCAATTTCCATGGTACCTTGCTGCCTGTAACCAGTGATTTCTGTACTTCACGTCCTCATTCTCCTCTCAGCACCTCTGTGGTTCAGGTAGCAGGCTCTGTGAAATGAGTGACACAGCAGTGTCTACTCACAGCGCATAGTGAATATGTGTGTCACAGAATATAAAGTGGTTCTAAAGGCTAAAGTTTTTTTTAACCTTCATGCATTAAATGCATGAAGGTAAAATAAACTTTAGAGCACCCCACTCCATACTTACCCAAGCCTGATCCAGCGATGTGCACAAGAGGAGCTGCTCTTTCAGGTCTCAGTTTCCTCATTGGCCATTGACTCCCACTGCTGTCAATCGCAGCCAGGGAGCAGGGGACCAGGTTGAGCTTTGTTCTGTTTGTCTTATGGACACATGAGTGCCCCCATAGCAAGCAGCTTTCTATGGGGACACGCAGAGAAGTGGAGGAGTCAGCAGCATCTGCAGGGGACTCGAATAGGAGGATCAGGGCTGTACTATGCAAAGTCATTGCACAGAGCAGTTAAGCATAACATGTTTGGGACACCACATGTAATTCGCTCTGGAATCGCAGGACATTTCTGTGCAAATTACATGTGGTGTCTCTGGGGTTCGATTTGAACCATGGATTTATATGGCTTAAATTGCATCGCATTCACACCAAACTGCAGGACCATTTTTTTGTCCATACCAGGATCAGATGGCATAGGTGTTCATACATATGCCATCCGACTTTGCAAATTTTGCAATCGGTTCGCATTAATGGGTTGCGATTTAGATGCAGTGCCGAATCCGCAGCATATTTGCTGTGTCATCTAGTGTGAATTCATTTAAGAAAGGAAATGTGTGGGATCTTCACAAAGTGGGTTTTAAAACTTCACAATTATTCAGATAGCTGTAGGCTAGAAATTATTGCAATACAATGGGGAAGTGAAAGAAGTATGGCCAAAGCTTTCTTGCCCCTACTTCTGGGGAATCACAGGAGTGCACTTTATTCTGCGCTCCTGTGTCCCAGATTCAGCCAACAACTGGCTAAAGCCTGTTGTCAGCTGACGTTGCATGGCCGGTCCTGGTTTGGCAGGGATCCCGACAATAATGTCGGGATCTACCCAAATGCATGACCAGCAGCTGGCTCAACCTCACTGGGCTGCTGAGAGCATGAGTTAGTCGATCCCGCCCCTCCACAGTCTGCTGCTGGAGGGGCAGAACACGGGGTGCTGACTGATAGTCACCGCCTCTCTGCTCACTGAAGACTGATAAGTGAGCAGTCAGCAGTCTTTGATTGCTCAGTTTTTGGTGTGGAGTTGGTGGGGGGTGGCTGCAGCATTGGATCCATGCTGCAGCAATCGCAGTGAGTATGCTTCTTTTTTGTGAATGGATAAGAAAAGCAGGGCACAATCTGAGTGTGGTATATTAACGCATTTATTGGCACAAAGTGCCATGTTTCTCAGTACATTTAATGTTGCACTTTGTTTGGCGCCCTCCGGTGTGTTCTATTGGTCCTGCAGGTGTATCCATCCACCCAGTTTCTATCCTGGTCTGGGATTCCATGATGTGAGATTGTCCACTCTAAGCTTTTACTGTAGTATGTGTGGAGCGTGATTTTAACTGTCACAATATCCGTTGCCATTTGTCTTTTCACCACAATAAATACGTAAATATACTACACTCAGATTGCACCCTGCTGTACTTATCCGTTTGCCTAGAGATACTTCAGTCTCTTCAGAGGTGCTGCATCTGGTGCATTGAGATCAGCGGGAAGTAATACCTAATGCTTCTATTGGACTCCATGAACTTTTTGCTGAACTGCATAGACATCTATGTGCATGTGACACTTATTGTTGCATATACCCTTTACTATTGTGAATCCATACAGTACTTCACTTTTACCCACCTGACCTCCGGAAGGTTTAAACCCCTTCATGACCAGGCCATTTTTTGCGATGCAGCACTAAGTTATTTTTCCTGACAATTGCACGGTCATGCAATGCTGTACCTAAATAACATTTATCGATTTATTTATTTATTTTTCTCTCCCACAAATAGAGCTTTCTTTTGGGAGTATCTGATCAACTCTGGTTTTTTTTTTTGCACCATAAACAAAAAAAAAAAATTTTCATTTTTTTTTGGTCTATTTTTAACTTTAATTCTTTCTGCTATTAAACATATTTAATTAAAAATAAAAATACATTTTTCATAAATTTAGAATTTAGGCCAATATGTATTCTGCTACATATTTTTGATAAGAAAAATCCCAATAAGCGTATATAGTTTGGTTTGTGCAAAATTTATAGCGTCTACAATTGTATATGTACTGGAATATATATATATATAATATATATATATATATATATATATATATATATATATATATATATATATATATATATATATATATCTATATCTATATATATATATATCAAAAATTAGTAATGGAGGCAATCAGCGACTTGTAGCGTCACTGCGATATTGAGGCGGACAGTGCTCGGTGCTAAAAAAAATGCACTGTCACTATACTAATAACACTGGCTGGGCTGGGGTTAACATCTAGGGCGATCAAAGGGTTAACTGTGTGCCTAGCCAGTGTTTTACTATACTGTGTGCTGCTTTTACTCAGGTAAGTTATGGCTTCTATTGCCTGCTTTGCTGGGACACGTCAGAACGGAGATCTGCCATGTTTACAGTGGTTGCTGGCGGACATCCAATGCCTGGCAGATTGCCTTTTGGTGTGAGTAATCACAGCAGAAACGCACCACCGACGATGCATGCACCCCCTTGGCAGAAGTGCAAAATCATGTATATATTCGTGATACTGTACAGGAGGGGTCAACCTGTAGCAGTAAATGTGCTATGGGTCAGTCCTTAACCACTTAAGGACCTTAGGTGTTTTTCAGATTTGGTGTTTGCAAGACTAAAACATTTTTTTCTGCTAGAAAATTACTTAAAACCCCCCAAACATTATATATATTTTTTCTAACACCCTAGAGAAGAAAATAGTGGTCATTGCAATACTTTTTGTCACACCGTATTTGCGCAGCGGTCTTACAAGCGCACTTTTTTTTGAAAAAAAATAAAAATCACTTTTTTGAATGGCGATACCTCACTTGTGTGGTTTGAACACCGTTTTCATATGCGGGCGCTACTTGCGTATGCGTTCGCTTCTGCGCGCAAGCTCGTCAGGACGGGGCACTTTAAATTTTGATCACTTTTATTTCTATTACAAGGAATGTAAACATCCCTTGTAATAGAAAAAAGCATGACAGGTCCTCTTAAATATGAGATCTGGGGTCAAAGAGACCTCAGATCTCATATTCAGGCTTAAATGCAAAAAATTAAAACTGTAATTTTTTCAAATGACAAAAAAAAAGTTTTTAAGACGCTGGGCGGGACTGACGTTTTGACGTCACTACCGCCCAGCAGAGCTATGGGGACGGGTGAGGGACATTTTTCCCTCACTCGCATCCCCAATCAGCTGCCGAACGGACCCGATCGCCTCTGCCACTGCCGACGGCAACGGTAAGCGGCAGAGGGCACGGGAGGGGGGACCTCTCCCACCATAACGGCAATCTCGCGGCAAAACCGCCACGGAGACCGCCGTTATCGTTTAAAGGACCCTGCACACTAAAGATGGATACCTCGGTTGTGGCAGCAGCTGCTGTCGTTACCGAGATATCCATCTTTAAAGTTAGGACGTTAATATACATATCATTTTACTTTTTGACTGTATATATGCTATAAATCAAGCTTTATATTTTCACACAATGTTAAAGCAGAGGTTCACCCTAAAAAAAAATCTATATACCATTACATCCAGCATACGTCCGAAATCTACAGTATGCTGTTTTTTTTATTTTTTTTTGCCGTACATACCGTTTTATTGTTTTTCCCCCCAGCTTCGGGGTTCTGGCTCCCACAGGAGTGGGCGTTCCTATTCAGAGGTTAGATGATTGACGTCTGGTGAAAAACTTCCCAGACACATTTTTTTTTTAGGGTGAACCTCCGCTTTAATAAGACAGTGACTATGTCTATATGTCTGATGACCCCCTAGCACCTATTCTATATCCAGGTAACAGATGATTCCTGGCTGGTTGTTATGGGTTAATAATACACTTTGTACTTCCTTAAGCCCAGGTTCACGCTGGGTACGATTTGCTTCGATTTGAGATGCGATTTCACATGTGAAATCGCATCTCAAATCGGCGGCATTTGTCGGCAATGAAACCGTCCTAATCGTCCTAATTTAAAGCAGTACAGTATTGAAGCCAAAACCAAAATAGTATTACAGTATTTTACACCTTACTTACTAATCATTGCCAACCTATAATTCATTTATTTTCCTTGAGATTAATAAAGTATTCTGAATCCAAATTAGATGTGGTGGCTGCATTCATTCCCCCCCCCCCCACCTGTTTTCACCTGGTGATCTGGCCAGTAACACACCTCTTGTGCCCCCAATATGGTTGTTTTTTTGTTTGTTTTTTACTTTTCAGATAAAGGTTTTACATAGTGTAAATAACTATACCTAACCAATGTTAGTACCCCTGCCAGTGTTGAAAGGTTTGTCTCATCCTTGTAACTGATACATTTGCAGGACAGCTTGTTCTAATGAAAAACTGACCAGATCACCAGATAAAAATAGAAGAAAAAAAAAACATAAAAAAGAAAACTAATACTGCCATCACACCTAAGACTACAATATAGTAAATGTATGCTTTTGAGTTTATTAATGCTTTAAAGCCCCTAGAACATAACATTTTCTGATTGTAGAGGCCCTATGGGATAGAAAATATGTGTTTATGTTGCAGAATAGTTGCACAACTGTTTATAAAATCTGTTTAAAAAAAAAAAAAAAAGTTTAGCAATTTGGGCATTGGGCGTACTTTCTGATCAGCTAAATCAGGGATCTTCAAACTATAGCCCTCCAGCTGTTGCAGAACTACACATCCCATGAGGCATTGCAAGACTCTGACATGACTAGGCATGATGGGAATTGTAGTTCCTGAACAACTGGAGAGCCAAAATTTGAGGACCCCTGAACTAAATTCTGAAGAGTTTAATGACGGGAACAAAGAAGTTCTCTGTGAAGATAATGGTGTAGGCTTGTTAACCACTTAAGGACCGCCTACTGCACATTTACGTCGGCAGAATGGCACGGCTGGGCACATCAACGTATATATACGTTGGTTTCTAGTACCCAGCCGTGGGTCACGGGCGCGCGTCCGCGGCGCGCTCCCGTGACCCGGTCCGAAGCTCCGGGTCCGCGGGACTCGCGGACCCGATCACCGCTGGAGTGCGGCGATCCGTCCCTGGAGCTGAAGAACGGTGAGAGCCGTGTGTAAACACGGCTTCCCCGTGCTTCACTGTGGCCGCAGCATCGATCGCAGCATCCCTGTTATAGGGGGACATGATCGATGACGTCCCACCTACAGCCACACCCCCCTACAGTTGTAAACACACACAGGGAACACTCAAATCCTACAGCGCCCCCTTGTGGTTAACTCCCAAACTGCAACTGTCATTTTCACAGTAAACCATGCAATTTAAATGCATTTTTTGCTGTGAAAATTACAATTGTCCCAAAAATGTGTCAAAATTGTCCGAAGTGTCCGCCATAATGTCGCATTCATGAAAAAAATCGCCGCTATTAGTAGTAAAAAAAAAAAAAAAAAATTAACAAAAATGGAATAAAACTATCCCTTATTTTGTAAACGCTATAAATTTTGCGAAAACCAACCGATAAACGCTTATTGAGATTTTTTTTTACCAAAGATAGGTAGAAGAATACGTATCTGCCTAAACTGAGGAAAAAAAAATGTTATATATATTTTTGGGGATATTTATTATAGCAAAAAGTAAAAAATATTGTATTTTTTTCAAAAAAGGGGCAAGGTCCTTTAAAAGCATTTTGGTCCGGGTCTTAAGTGGTTAATGGATTTTTTTAAGTTATTTTTTCAGAATACTGACTTGAGGGAAGAACTCCATGAAAAAAATATATATATTCTCCCATGCAGTGGGGCTGTGCCCAGCACTGCATGATTAAGTTGCTTGTTTATCTAGGAGTGTAAGGAAAAGCTATACTTACCTGATACTCGGGAAAACCGTGCTCCCCAGGTCCAGCAGTGGACTGTTCCTGTCGTCCTCACTTCCAGAGCTTGTCTATGGGCATGATGACGTCGGGAACAGTCCATTCACAAACCCAATAGCATGTGGTGGGAACAAGTCTTGCGCTCGGAGGATCGGCGGATTGACTCGGGTATAATTTGGCTAAACATAGACAAAAAAGAGCAGGTAACCAATGCAGTGCTGGCACAGCCCTA
The DNA here is from genome assembly GCA_029574335.1 of Rana kukunoris. Lineage (NCBI taxonomy): Eukaryota > Metazoa > Chordata > Amphibia > Anura > Ranidae > Rana > Rana kukunoris. The sequence goes on along the minus strand of CM056054.1, from coordinate 127,007,788 downwards.
CTGCATGGGAAAATAGACTTTTCCCCAGGAGTACTTCTTTAACAACATGTTGTAAATGGTAAACTATATCACAACATAGTTGTAAACAACGTTTTATATGTATTAAATCATTTTATCTGCACATCTTTATAGAGTACAGTACGTTTGTAATCTCTGCTCTGAGCAGAGACCTGTGTTGTAAAACGGTAATAATGTTTTGTAATAAGCTATGCAGTGTGTCTGTACATACAATGTGTAATGTACACTAAAGGCAAAGTCACTGGTATATATTTTTAATAAGCGCTACCTTTTAAAGAAAAGAGATGATATTTACCTGTACTGCCACCCACTTCACCATTATCCGCTGAGTTGGCCGGAAATCCTTCTGTATGACACATTGTGGTGTGTTATGATTTCATGGTTCATCTTCCAACCCCCCATGTCACTACTATGATCCATGTGATAACGTCACAGCTGGCAGGTACAACCACAGTGTGCAGAGGGGGACCAAGCTTTTGACACTCCCGGAAGTGTCAGATGCTGAAAATTGTTCAGCCACCACAACTGGTGTTTGCCACACACAGGGATGTTGGTGATTGGAATCCACATATTCTACCTTCTTTCTTTACAGCAAATTATTCCACTTGTAGGCCATTCACAGGATTAAAGGACTGTTTGTAATCACCGCAATGATAAGAAGTCTCAGTCTTTTATGACCCTTTTTATATGAAACTGCCACCAGACGGGCAATATTCTTTTAGATTATAAACTGACCTTTTCCTAGGAATCATAAATTGATCCAAATTTGTGTGACGTTTAATACGGTTATCAATGGAGAACATTTGCTTTGCATTTTCAGGCAGAAATAAGTATTTGTGTGTTTATCCAAAAATGTCCACATCTCTTATGCTGGGTAATGTGGTAATGATTATATGATGGGCAAGTGCCAAATGTTTTGTGGCCCAAAGCAGAAATGTATTTCTGAAAACATTTTACAAAGCAAATAATACTTCTACTGGTTCAAGTTTAGCGGTTTATGTTCTATGACGAAACCTTAAAAATTAGGTCAAGGATAGGCGAGCCACATTTTTAGTCGTTGCACTGCGCCCCCCACCCCCATACGAATCCAAAGGCAGCTGAATGGAGGTGTATTAATACTGCAGCCATGATGCTTTGTTTTGTGGCGCTATAAAAATGATCCCCTCTGATGTTTTCAGCAGGCAGTGCCCCCACCAAACACAACAATTCAAAAGAATGAGGCGGTGTCACAACTATAAGCCAAATGCTAAGCTCGCGGTCACAGTGCCGTGTTTCCATTCAAAAGACAAACAGATACTCAGGAGGTGGTAGTATTGCCTCATGAATGCCTGACAGTTGCCCCTGTATCCGCATTCTGAAGAGTGATCCACTGTGTATATTTCTTCAAAGAGCGACACAGGTGTACAAAAGCCCTTACTTGGCGGCAAATTGGGATTTTAGGCTACAGTCTTATCTGTAGAATGCTGAACGCTCATCAAGTGTTCCAAAAAAATGGCTGCTTAGTCTCTGCTTAGATCAATAATACATTATCGGTATAATAATCGGCGATTCCCTTTTTGAGAATTATTATATTGTAGCAATTGTTGCATGGATATTGAATATGAAATCCAGAATTTAACTGGCAGCTAAACTGACTTGGTAAATAGCCATATCCAACCACTGAGTAGGCTTCATGAACACAGCAGTTGTGGGATGATGAAAACATTTACATTTTGTTGGATAGAGGACCATGCGATGGAAGACTACTCTTAGGCTTGGTTCACATCTATGCGGTTTCCCTGTGGCTGCTTTTGCTTGTGCACAGCATCTTATTCATTTGAGTAGGCTGCTGTATTCACTGAAAAGGCTGGGAAAAGCTCCCTGCACCCTTTCGGAAAACGCAGCTGCAGGGAAGCCATATAGTGCAATGCAGTTCCCAGTGTTTGAGGGTACCATTAGAATGAATGTTACCCCCACCCATCTTCTGAGTGGCAGTGCAGTTTTCTCTGCAGGTGTGAGAGCAGGGTACGGTCCAACAGCAGCAACCACCTGCATAAATGGGAATCTAGCCTTAAAGGAACACTAAGGCAGCGTACACATGATCAAATCTGTCTGCTGGAAACGGTCTGCTAGACCGTCCCAGCAGACAGATTCGATCGTGTGTACGGGCGAGCCGACGGATTTGGCCACCCGACAGATTTCAAAGCATGCTTTGAAATCTATCGGGTAGGAACCCGTCCGCCCGACATGTCTGCTGGTTAGTACACTTACCAGCAGACATGTCGTCTCGCACCGGCGCCGAATGAATTCGGCGCATGCGCAGAAGTGTTTTACTTCCTGGTGCGGTGACGTGGCGGCGTCAACGTCACCGACACGTCAGCGCGCCGTCTGCTGGCGGGGATTTCGGTTTGCTCGTGTGTACACGCGACCAAACCAAAATCCAAAGTGACAGATTTGTTCAAATCGGTCGGACAGACCGTTATGAACAAATCTATTGCCTCGTGTGTACGAGGCCTAAAGGTTTGTTTTTTATTAGATCAATTGATTGCTGTAAGCTAGAGCATTTAAATATCACTTACCTCGTTTTTCCTTTTGACTTCCAAAATACAGTAATCCAGGTTTGAAAATGCCATTTCCTGTCTTTCCCCTTCTTGCTTTCCACCAGCATCTGCATGGTGGAAAGCAGAATGTTCTCACCCCCTCCCCATGACTACAGCCCTGCGTGAAGATGCTCTCTTATCCCTCACAGGCACGGAGGCTAAGCCTAATGGGAACTGTAGTTCCCATTAGGCCGTGATGTAGCAAGAATGAATGCGCACCGCAAACCAGGAAGTCAGTGAGAATAACAATTCAGGAGTGACAGAGGTGAATAAAACAACTCGATTTCACAAGGTTTCAAACTAATTATACTGCAAAACATTACTTTTTACTTTATCAGCTACTGTCAGACTTTAATTTAAAATAAAAATATTTTTGTCTTTACAACCCCTTTAAGAATCATTTAACCATAACATATCTAGATTATAGTTTGAGAATCATTTAGCCATAAGGCTCCATTCACTTTTCTACAGCTCAAAGTTGCAACTTTGGATGTGACTTTTCCCTCTGCAAGGTTGAAACCCACTGTTGCATATAAAACATTCGGGTACGAACTTTTGAGGGTTAACATAGAATTCTACGGCCCTCAAGTTGCATGAAAGTCAGACCACAGTAGTGCATAAACTACTTTAAAGTCACTATGACTTTCAGTTATATATATATATATATATATATATATATATATATATATATATATATATATATATATATATAAAATATGTATGTATATGTGTGTGTGTATATTATGAATGGTCATCATTGGAAAACTTGTCATGCAACTTTGATGTCGAAAGTCGTATCGCAAGTCCCACAAGTGTGGAAGGGGTATAATAGGCCTAGATTACAGTTTAGATCTTTATATTGGAACTTTCCAAGTTTATTTTCACAAAGGTTAAGGGCTTGTTCACACCAGAATGCAGCGCCAGAAAGCTGCGGTCTATCCATGTTTTCCGCACCACGTTCAAAATGCACTTGCGATCTGCAGTGGTTGTCGGCGTTAATGAATCCCCCCAATTCAGGTCAGGTTTGCCTGCACCGGATCACTGGTACAGTAGTGTAGTGATTTTGCTACTTTTAGTGCGGTCCAGGATGAGTTCAGCCTATTAAAATAATGGGCTGAAATCGCACTGCAACCGCATCGTATGTTAATTGCGCAGGAAGGCCCGACATGTTCCTGTGCAATCCATGGTGTGAACCCGCCTTTAAAGTATAAACATGATTTGCCTGTGATGTAGAGCTGCACAATTGTTAAAAAGTCACGATCTCGATTCAACCCCCTCCACGATCTCAATTCGGCATTTCCACAATTCATGTAACAAGTGTAGAGCCGTTCTCTGACACAGAGCTGTCAAAAAAATAAATAAAAAAATTGGCAAGTTTATCACAACATTGCTCAGCAATAAAAAGAAGCATTGTATCATCTGGTTCTTTTGGATTCTTTTGAACTTTGGTCTGCAAATGAAAGCAGTTTAATCACTAAGCCCTGGTTCACACTGGGCTGCGGGAGTGAAGCCGTGCGTGTTCAGCTGAACTCGCACGATTTCACTCCCGCTGGCAGTCCCGATTTCAGCCGCGATTTAAGAGACATCTGTGCATGTAAATCGCGGGCTGAAATAGCAAAAAGTAGTGCAGAGACTACTTTTTGAAATCGGTGCAGCGCCGCAGATGCAGCGTCGCGCCGATTAGGACAGTGCCATTGCCGGCAATTTGCGGCAAAATCCGCCGTTTTGACATGCGATTTGACATGCCAAATCGCATGTCAAAACGCACCAGTGTGAACCAGGGCTCAAAGCGGAGTTCCACCCTTAAAACCACTTGGTTTCATCCCATCCAGCATACTGGCGTCGGCGCCAGTATGCTGTTTTTTTTCTTTTTTAATGCATGTACTTACTTTATAATAAATCATTTAATTTCGTGCGCACCGCGGTATGTCGCCGCTATAAGGCGTCACACCTTCCGGGAACAGCAGATTAGCGTTCGGCCCTTCTCGGCGCCTGCGCACAGACCCAGGAGCTGACTGCGCAGGCGCCGTAAATAGCCGGTCCTAGTTCAGGTTTTTTCGGAGGGCGTGACGCGGCTATATACGGCGCCGAGAAGAGTCGAACGCTAATCGGCTGTTTCCGGAAGGCGTGACGCCTTATAGCGGCGACATACCGCGGTGTGCACAAAATTAAATGATTTATTATAAAGTAAATACATGCATTAAAAAAGAAAAAAAAAACGCATACTGGCGCTGACGCCAGTATGCTGGATGGGATGAAACCAAGTGGTTTTAAGGGTGGAACTCCGCTTTAAAGTGGAGTTCCACTCATTTTTGTATTTATTAAAAGTCAGCAGCTTCAAAAAGTGGAGCTGCTAACGTTTAATAAACACACTCGCCTGTCCCAGGATCCAGCAAAGCGGCCACCCGAACCCTTGCTCCTCTCACCGGAGAAATGAACTTCTGAACGGAAGTCGGAGCAGGTACCTGTCAAGACTAGGTACCCCCCCCCCCCCATGCAACTTTAAAGACTAAGCCTTTTTCTGACACTTGTTGCTTACAAGTTAAAATCGGTATACTTTGCTAGAAAATTACTTGGAACCCCCAAACATTATACTGTATTATTATTATTATTTTTTTTTAGCAAAGACCCTAGATAATAAAATGGCTGTTGTTGCAAAATGTTATGTTGCATAGTATTTGTGCAGTGGTCTTTCTAATGCAATTGTTTGGGAAAAAATACACGTCAATGACTAATAATAATAAAAAAAAAAGTGATGTTATGCAGAGAATCATGATCTTTATTCTAAGCAATAGGGTTGTTCCGATACCACTTTTTTTAGGACCGAGCACAAGTACCGATATTTTTTTCCATGTACTCGCCAATACCGATACTTTATTTTAAATGTCCCCCCCAAATGCAGCCATGTCCCCGTCCCCCAAATGCAGCCATGTCCCCGTCCCCCCCACAGATGCAGCCATGTCCCCCCCCCCCCACAGATGCAGCCATGTCCCCCCCCCCCCACAGATGCAGCCATGTCCCCCCCCCCCCCACAGATGCAGCCATGTCCCCCCCCCCCCCCACAGATGCAGCCATGTCCCCCCCCCCCACAGATGCAGCCATGTCCCCCCCCCCACAGATGCAGCCATGTCCCCCCCCCCCCACAGATGCAGCCATGTTCCCCCCCCCCCCCCACAGATGCAGCCATGTCCCCCCCCCCCCACAGATGCAGCCATGTCCCCCCCCCCCCACAGATGCAGCCATGTCCCCCCCCACAGATGCAGCCATGTCCCCCCCCACAGATGCAGCCATGTCCCCCCCCACAGATGCAGCCATGTCCCGTCCCCCCCCACAGATGCAGCCATGTCTCCCCATACCGTATATGCCGCAGCAGTTAATTAGCGCGGGGAACATTACAGCTTTCATTTGAATAGCTGTGTGTTCCCCGCTGCGCCGCGTATAGACACTCCCCCTTGCCCGGGCACTTTGATAAACGGATCACCCGTCCAACACACAGCTATTCAAATGAAAGCTGTAATGTTCCCCGCGCTGATTAACTAGGCGGCGGCGTTGCGGCTTCGGCGGGAGGGGGGGTGTATCGGATCTGGCATCGGGAGCATTTGCGGGAGTACAAGTACTCCCGCAAATGCTCAGTATCGGTACTGGTATCGGTATCGGTATCGGGACAACCCTACTAAGCAACCAAATTGTGATTCTCAATTTATCCAGAATCGTGCAGCTCTACTGTGATGGGGCCATTTGTCTCTAATACACTCCAGAATAAGTCCTGTATTTGTTATTTCAAAACAAGCAATCGATCTTTAACACATTGGTCATCATATATAAGATGGAATGCCTCGTACACACGACCGTGTTTCCCGGCAGTAAAAAGTTCGCCGTGAAAACAGAGAACCTGCTCGGTAACTTTTTTCCCCTACACACGCCCGGGTTTCCCGACAGGAAAACTTCCATGAGAGCTTTGGTCGGGAATCCTGGCCGTGTGTATGCTCTGGTTGTGTGTACAAGACATAAGATGTTAGACCTGAAACTGGCTTTCCAAAAATGCCAAGAGTAAAATGGTACAATACTTCACAAACCTGAGCACTTTGCCTGTATCTGCGGTGGTAGCTGAGGGCTATTGTCACAGTACAAGTAATGCCTCCCATAGAAAGTCACACAAGGGAAAGTATAGAAGAATTGGTGTCCTGACAACACAGTTGAAAAGCCGGTTCATACCTGAGCTGGACAGAACATGACTTCATATTGTTTGCATGCTTAATTAAAGCTCCAGGGATTCAGACTTGACAGCAAATTAAAAGCTGAACATTTACTGAAATGTTGCTGCAAATAACACCAGAGGGAACTGTGAGCTCATGCGGTTCTCCAGCTTCTAGAATCGCTACCTAAATATATTAACACTGGATACATAAATTCAGTGAAGGGGTCAGTTTTGCTCTGTCACCTCCATTTGTTAGATTCCCAGTAACTCCTGATGGGCTTATAGTGATACCCGTCCCTTACTGTCTGGACACTGATCTGCAGGACATGGATACCAAGTTACTAGTACAAGGATTGAGGTAATCTTTAAAAATACAATAGTATACAAGTACAAGTATTTTAATGAATATATAACTACATTGAGTAGGCATCTTTTTATAACTGCCTATTCTTACACTTCAAGTATATATAATGCCTTTTATTTACATTTCGGATTAGGAGTAGGAAATATTTAATACCTCTTCTTCCTTTTTTCTTTTCTTTTTTATCCTTTTTTTTTCAATCTGTATCCCACGTACCGTATTTTCCGGTGTATAAGACGACCCCCTAATGCTACTGTATTTCCTAAGTTTTTGCCTATACTCACTGTATAGGACGACCCCCCTTCTGAGGCTTCCTATTGCTTCATTCGAAGTTGGAGCCAAATGGCGCTGAGCTAATCACGGCGAGCGATTGTATTCTATTGAATACAAAGCCTGCTCGAATTGGCAGAGGCTGTGACATCATCAGCCCACGCCACTCTGACTCACTGTAATGTAGCCTGCTTGGATTGGCAGAGGTTGTCTCCAATCCGAGTAGGCTTAGCAGGCTCTGTGTTCATCACAGGCTGAGCGGTGCAAACTGTATGCATTCATTATTACTGAGCATCCCGGCAGCACTGACATCCATCTGGTGGCTGCTTCACACGGCGTATAAGACAACCCCCAGTTTTTGGATGTGAGATGTTGTCTTGTACACCAGAAAATATGGTAAAGGTGCGAAGTTCACCTTTTTACAAAAAAAAAGCACATTTTTTTGCAGGTAAAAAAAAAAAAAAAAATTTATCATTTTTAAAACGGGAGCCTGGAAAGCATTGCACACCAAAATCAGCAGATTGCATGTGCAATGTCAGGCTCCTTTACCCAATATTGTTGCCCATAACTCTACATGGTCTGTCATTGCAGAGCTGTAGGCAGTGTGAATGGACTACTAGTGTGCTGATCAGTGCATCCATAGTTCATGCAAACTACAAGTATGTCTGTCTGTCACGGTGGCTGACGGTGCTTGTTTATTAATTTTCAGGAAACTGGAAATAAATGATGCAACTGTGTTGGCGGAGCTGTCACAGGCAGGGGGTGGGTGTAATAGGTGCAGGAGTTGAAAAATGCTACACCCTAAAAACATGTAACCTGTTCCAAAAGTGAATTTATCCTTAATTGCTTGCTGCCCGGCCAGAGTACATTTACTGCGGGAGGGCGGTACGACCAGACAGGATAATGTACATGTATGCGATTTGACAGCACCGATGTGTGAATGACAAATCGCGGGACTCGAATTTAAGATGCCATTCATTTGAATGACATCTCAAATCGCGGTGCAGGTGTCTCACGATATTTTGCGTGGGAATCACAGCATGCTTCCTGCGATGCAGATTGCCACACAACAATTTTGGCAGGGCCGAAGTGTCATTCAAATGAATAGCATCTCAAATGCGAGTTCCACAATTTGTCATTCACACATTGAATCTGTCAAATCACGGGCAGATTTGCTGCAAATCTGCCATCGATTTAAAATGCTGTAGTGTGAATGCGGCCTTATGAATGTATTTCATTTGTAACAGCTGTGTTTCCTATAGTGATGCTGTGATTGGCCCACAGCTATCACATGGTACCTGGGCCAATCACAGCACCTTGTATCATGTGATGGCTGTAAGCCCATTACAGTACATTAGTAAAGCTGTTATGGAAGTACTCCAAAATATAAAACTTTGCTGTTGCAGTGATCATCACTGTAACAGCAATCCTAGTGTAAAAAAAAAAAAAAATCCCAGATCCCCCCCCAAAAGTTTTAAAGGAGTTTTTTATTTTATTTTTAGAGCTGGTGGTCGACTTTCTTGGGCTAAGAAGCCGCTTTGTTGTTATTCCAAGCAGTGGGAGCAGGCCTTCGACGGTGCCTTCATCCTTCTGTGCTCACGCGCAGAAGCAAACGCATACGCAAGTCGTGCCCGCAATTGTAAACGGTGTTCAAACCACATGTGAGGTATCGCCGCAATTGTTTGCGTGAGAGGAATAATTCTAGCACACTGTAACTCCAAACTGGTAACCTGCAGAATGTTTTTTAAAGCACTGCCTATGGAGATTTTTAACCACTTGCCCACCACTGCACGCTGATATACATTAGCAGAATTGCAACGGTGTGCAAATGGATGTACCTATAAGTCCCCCTTTTAAGAAACCCGCCGCAAACTCTGTTCGCCGGTGGCCTTCGATCGAGTCATGGAAAGGCAGAATGGGGAGATGCCTATGTAAAGAAGGCATTTCCCTGTTCTGCCTTGTGACAGGACAGTGATCTACTGCTCCCTGTCATCAGGAGCAATGATCACTGTCGTGTCACTTGTCACTCATTCCCCCCACCCCGGTGTTTAACCCCTTTGCAGTGTCATTTACACAGTAATCGGTGCATTTTTATAGCACTGATCGCTGTTTTAAATGACTATGGTCCCAAGATGGCATCAAAAGTTTCCGCCATAGAGTAGCAGTCACGATAAAACTCGCAGATCGCGGCCATTACTAATAAAATAAATTGTAGACGCTATAACTTTTGCGCAAACCAATCACTATACGCTTATTGCGATTTTTCTTTCTCGTACATCACGGGACACAGAGCGGCATATTCATTACTATGTGGGTTATATGGAGTACCTTCAGGTGTGGACACTGGCAATCTTCAAACAGGAAGTCCCCTCCCTATATAACCCCCTCCCCTAGAGGGAGTCCCTCAGTTTTTTCGCCAGTGTCTTAGGTGTTGGTCACGGAATAGCTTTGCTCCACATCCTTGGGATTAAGGGCGGGCTAACCGGATCTGTCCAAGGAGCCTCAGTGCCAAAGTGGACAGTACCCGGGCCCCAGACCGTGGGGTTTTGCCTATAATGCTCCTCTTTGGAGGGCTGGACCCTGGGCCCAGGACTTGGAGTTTGCAAAACCATAAAGTTCCTGTTTGCCAGGGTGCTATATAGGTCCAGGACAGTGGGTACCTTCATAGGACCCCAGGGCCTGAAGGTCTACTACGCTACCCACGGAGATGGGAGAAGATTGGATCAGTTTGCTGGTCAAACATCCTGCAGCATGGAGCAGGTAAGGGGGAGCCTGCGGGACTTGGTTTGACAGCAGGCTCCCCGGGGTAACCTAAAAGGGGGGATAGCCTAAGTATGCTCTGCATGGGCAACCGTGATCACTATGTCTAAAAGACAGGATGACACCCTTTCTCCCCCCATCACTAGGCCCCCCTGTTTAAATATGTGTTGCTAGCTAACCTGCTGTTTCTTCCTAGGGCTAGTAAGGATCCCTAGGGGCCTTGAGAGAGTCCTACCTGGCCGGGGGTTTGAATCTGCCGCCTGTTTCTGCGTGCCTGGATCTCCAGCAGCGCGGCTCCTCCATGTTCCTCCTGTTTCCGGCATACGCGCGCGCGCGCGTGCGCGCGCACGTCTTATTGACGTTTTTCGCGCCGTCCAGACAGGAGGGCGGGGGGGGCGGGCCTGCAGCGTCATACAGGGGCGCGCCTTTGTGCTGTTATAGACAGCAGGCTTTGTCAGTGCTCAGTCTGAGGCTGATCTTTCAAGGAGAGGACGCAGAGCGGCAGAACAGTGACTCCCGGTGGCGGAAGAGGGGTAGTACATGTGGACTTTGTTCCAATGCCTTTATTGTTAAGCCAAGAATCCCCCTTATTTTGCAGCAGGTTGGAGGCTGGCAAACTTAAAGTAGGGTCACTGTATGTTGTCAAGGAAAATATATAATATATAATATATAATTATTTAAAAAAAAAAAAAAAAAAAGAAAAAACCAACATACGGGCCCATCAGTTTTTGGGGACACTAAGTGATCTATTCTCCCCTAAACTCTGAAATTTGTACTCCTGCCCACTACAGTCTGTTGTGTGGGCGGAGTCCCTCGATTTTGTATTAGGGCTTCCAAGGGTTCGGGGTCAAAGGGTACAAAAAAGACCAAAAAACAAAAGGGTTCCCTTTCTGATTCTGATATGCCGATTCTTTCCCCGCAGCTTATTAATTTAAGGAGCGCCTTGGATGAGCCATTAGGGGGATCTGGTGCGGAGGCTGGCCCAGATCAGCCCAGCCCTGTGTTTATCACAGAGGAGATGCTAGCCGTATCCCTAGGGGGGCTAGAAGAGAGAATAGCGGCATTGATCGCTAGAGCTATTCCTGGTAAGAAACGGGTTAGATCCCCATCACCAGGGGGTGTATCCTCAGATGCTGAGATTCTCTCTCCGGAGGAATTAGAATCACAGGAGGATCAACTGGACCTGAACCAAGAGGGTTCAGGGATGGAGGGGTCTACCTCTGAGGAACCATTTTCAGACTCCCAGACAGAGAGACTGTGGGTACAGTCTTTGACGGACATGGTCCGCTCGGCATTTAGTTTACCATTGCCAGAACCTCAGGTTCCTCCGGTATCCTCTCTGGGCTCTTTGAAAGCCCCGTTAAGCAACGCAGTTTTTCCGGTCCATCCTCTCTTGGAGGAATTGATCTTTCGGGATTGGGTACGGCCGGACAGGATTTCTGCCACCGAAAAGATTTGCGGTCATTTATCCCATGGAGGAAAAATTCTCCAAGAAGTGGAGGCTCCCAATAGTGGATGCAGCCATCTCGTGTGTGAATAAATCACTAACTTGCCCGGTGGAAAACATACATATGTTTAAAGATCCGGTTGATAAAAGATTAGAGACACTTTTAAAAGCATCCTTTGCTACGGCAGGAGCAGTGGTGCAGCCAGCGGTAGCTGCAATTGGAGTTTGTCAGGCATTAAAAGACCAGACAAAAGAGATGTTAAAGGACATGCCTACCCAACAAGCAGAGGAGTTTGCTGACATTCCCAGAGCTCTGTGTTTCGCGGTAGATGCTATAAAAGATTCCATCCAGCAGGCTTCTCGTTTATCACTATGTTTGGTGCACATGAGAAGGCTCTTATGGTTGAAGAACTGGGCGGCGGAGCCCCCATGCAAAAAGCTTCTGGCAGGATTTCCCTTCCATGGAGGACGACTCTTCGGAGAAGATCTGGATAAATATATTCAGACTATTTCAAATGGCAAGAGTACCCTTTTACCGGTCAAAAAGACATTCCGGGCTCCTACATTTAGGAGGCAGTTTTTTCCTGTCTCGGGGCCCTCTAATTCCAGGCAGTATCGACGGCCGCCTGCACGATCCAACGTTATCAGTAGATCGCAAGGACAGACCCCTGGGGGTAAGAAGCCGTGGTATCGCAAGCCGTCAAAGACAGCCCCTAAGTCTGCATTATGAAGGGGCGCCCCCACTCTCAAGGGTGGGGGGAAGGCTTCGTCTCTTCTCAGAAGTTTGGGAAGCCAAGATCCCCGACAATTGGGTCCGGGCATCTGTAACCACAGGTTACAGACTGGAGTTTCTAAGATATCCTCCGCCTCATTTTCAAGAATCAAGGCTACCAAGGGATCCAGCAAGGAAGGCCTCAATGCTGGCAGCTTTGGATCACCTGCTTTGCCAGGACGTAATTATAGAAGTGCCAGCCCAAGAGCAAGGCCTAGGTTTCTATTCCAATCTCTTTGTCATACCAAAGCCCAACGGCGATGTCAGGCCAATCTTGGACCTAAAGAGGTTAAACGGTTATCTAAGGGTGCGTTCCTTCCGGATGGAATCCATCCGGTCAGCAGCCGCCGCGCTTCAGAAAGACGATTTTCTGGCCTCCATAGACATAAAAGATGCTTACCTTCATGTACCAATCTTTCAGGCGCATCAAAGGTTTTTACGCTTCGCGGTGGGGCAGCGACACTTCCAATTCAGGGCGCTCCCTTTCGGGCTGGCCACGGCCCCCCGGGTATTCACGAAGATTCTAGCCCCAGTTCTGGCCAATTTAAGGATCCAAGGAGTCACAGTCCTAGCATACTTGGACGACCTTTTAATCATAGATCACTCACGGACGGGTCTGCAAAAGGCAGTAAACCTCACGGTTCGGTACCTCGAAGAATTCGGCTGGGTCCTAAACCAGGGAAAGTCAGCATTCCAGCCTACAAAGCAGTTGGAATACCTCGGCATGAGGTTAGACACAGAACATCAAAAGGTGTTCTTGCCCCTTGTAAAGATCAAGGCGATCAAGGGGTTGGTTCAGTTGGTTGTAAACAAGAAAAGACCAACTATTCGCCTGTGTATGCGATTACTAGGCAAGCTAGTGGCCACATTCGAGGCAGTACCATACGCTCAGATCCACACTCGCGTCCTACAGGCAGCCATTCTAGCAGCCTGGGGCAAGAGGGCACATGCCTTAGAGTCCCCTTTGACGCTATCATCAAGGGTCCGACAAAGCCTGGCCTGGTGGTTGAACCCTCAGAACCTTCTAAAGGGAAGATCCTTCAGCCCTGTTGTCTGGAAGGTAGTTACCACAGACGCCAGCCTGGCAGGCTGGGGGGGCGGTCTTCGAGGGGTTCTCCCGCCAGGGAACTTGGGTGAAAGCAGAGAGGCAGCTCCCCATCAATATCTTGGAAATCAGAGCTGCTCGCCTAGCCCTGTTGGCGTGGACCTCCAGATTAAAGGGGTTCCCGGTGAGAATCCAGTCAGACAATGCCACGGCGGTGGCATACATAAACCACCAAGGGGGAACCAGGAGCCAGGCCGCTCAAAGGGAAGTGAACTTGATTTTTCAATGGGCAGAGGTTCATGTACCCTGCATTTCAGCGATATTCATTCCCGGAGTGGACAACCTGCAGGCAGACTTCTTAAGTCGCCAGAGTCTGTTGCCAGGGGAATGGTCTCTGCATCCCCAGGTCTTTCAGACAATCTGCCAGAGGTGGGGAACGCCAGACGTAGATATAATGGCATCCAGGTTCAACAAGAAACTAGACAGGTTCGTGTCGCGAGCGAGGGATCCTATGGCCTGCGGAACCGATGCGTTGGTTTGCCCTTGGCATCAATTCAAACTTCTATATGCGTTCCCTCCGCTACAGTTACTCCCCCGCCTGTTGCGCAAGATCAGAGTGGAGCACAAGCCAGTCATTCTAATAGCTCCAGCTTGGCCCCGGAGGGCTTGGTACTCACTAGTCCTGAATATGGCAGTGGGAGACCCTTGGACTCTTCCTCTACAACCAGACCTACTCTCACAAGGCCCGATCCTCCACCCTACATTACAGCGTCTAAATTTGACGGCCTGGAGGCTGAATCCCTGATTCTCAGGGGTAGGGGTCTGTCTAGGCAGGTAATCCCTACCCTGATTAAGGCTAGAAAGCCGGTCTCCAGGGTAATTTATTACAGGGTGTGGAGGAACTATATAGGCTGGTGTGAATCCAAAAGATGGAATTGCCGCAAATATACTATTGATAGGGTGTTAAGTTTTCTCCAGCTAGGAGTGGATAAAGGCCTGGCACTAAGCACAATCAAAGGACAGATCTCAGCTCTGTCAGTGTGGTTTCAGAGGCCGCTGGCCACCCACTCGCTGGTAAAGACCTTCTTACAGGGGGTCTTGCGTATTAATCCTCCTGTCAAGTCACCAGTTTGTCCTTGGGACCTAAATCTTGTCCTGTCCACTCTACAGAAACAGCCTTTTGAGCCTTTGGCTGAGATTCCTTTACTCTTACTGACAAGAAAACTGGTTTTTCTTGGTCGCCATAGTTTCGGCCAGAAGAGTGTCAGAATTAGCAGCCTTATCGTGTAAGGAACCATATCTTGTTCTGCATAAGGACAGGGCAGTTCTCCGGCCCCATCCTTCCTTTCTACCAAAGGTTATATCCAAATTTCACTTAAACCAGGATTTGGTACTTCCATCCTTCTTTCCAAAACCTACATCTAGAAAGGAGGGGTTGCTGCATACCTTGGATATTGTCCGGGCCATGAAGGCCTATCTTAAAGCTACGGAAAAGATCCGGAAAACAGATGTGTTATTCGTTCTACCAGATGGCCCCAAGAAGGGGCAGGCAGCTGCAAAATCCACCATCTCGAGATGGATTAGACAATTAATCATTCAAGCCTACGGATTGAAGAGGTTGCCCCCTCCGTTGTCGGTAAAGGCCCATTCTACCAGGGCCATGGGCGCCTCTTGGGCAGCACACCATCAGATCTCTATGGCTCAGATATGCAAGGCGGCAACGTGGTCATCAGTCCACACGTTTACAAGGTTTTATCAAATAGACGTGAGAAGAAATGCGGATACTGCCTTTGGTCAGGCAGTACTACAGGCTGCAGTTTGAAATCCTCGGGATCAGAAACACCCTTGGTTATATAAAAAAAAAAAAAAAAAAAAAGAAAAAGGTTCTTCTTCTTGACTAATTTGGAAATATTATTATGATTTGAGTTTAGCTCTAAAATTGAATCCTTCTTTGGAAGATGTCTCCCTCCCCTCATTAAAGCATTGCTTTCGGACATCCCACATAGTAATGAATATGCCGCTCTGTGTCCCGTGATGTACGAGAAAGAAAAAGGGATTTTTAAATACAGCTTACCTGTAAAATCCTTTTCTTGGAGTACATCACGGGACACAGAGCTCCCACCCCTCTTTTGGGTGACCATTTTGGGAGGCATACTGCTTGCTACAAAACTGAGGGACTCCCTCTAGGGGAGGGGGTTATATAGGGAGGGGACTTCCTGTTTGAAGATTGCCAGTGTCCACACCTGAAGGTACTCCATATAACCCACATAGTAATGAATATGCCGCTCTGTGTCCCGTGATGTACTCCAAGAAAAGGATTTTACAGGTAAGCTGTATTTAAAAATCCCTTTTTTTCATTACCAGAAATATGTAGAGGAATACATATCGGCCTAAACTGAGAAAAAAAAAATGTGCTTTTTAAAATAAAATAGGGATATTTATTATAGCAAAAAGTATAAAATATCGGGGAATATTTACTAAAGGAAAATCCACTTTGCACTGCAAGTGCCCTTGAAAGGGCAGTCGCTGTAGGTCTGAGGGGGACATGCAAGGAAACTAAAAACAGCATATTGGCTTGAAAATGATTGGATGATAAAATCAGCAGAGCTTCCCCTCGATTCAGATCTACCCCCTCAGATTTAAAGCAACTTCACTTCCAAGTTCAAAGTGGATTTGCCTTTCGTAAATAACCCCCAATGTGTGGTTTTTTTCTTTCTTTAATTGACACTTTTTTTGTTTATGGCGCACCAAAAGAAAGCTCTATTCATGGGACGTCAATTTTTTGGGGGTACAGTGTCGCACGACCGCACAATTGTCGGTTAAAGCGGCGTAGTGCCGAATCGCAAAAAATGACCTGGTCGTTCAACAGCCAATTATTCCGGGCCAAAGTGGTTAAGTACTATAGTTTGTCCCCATTCCACGAGTGCGCGCACTTTTAACCACTTCAATACAGGGCATTTTCACCCCCTTCCTGCCCAGGCCAATTTTCAGCTTTCAGCATTGTCACATTTTGAATGATAATTATGCAGTCATGCGACGTTGTACCCAAATTTAATTTTGATTTTTTTTTTCCTTCACAAATAGAGCTTTCTTTTGGTGGTATTTGATCACCTCTACGTTTTTATTTTTTGCGCTATAAACAAAAAAAGACCAACAATTTTGAAAAAAACACATTATTTTTCACTTTTTGCTATAATAAATATCCCAATTTTTTTCAAACTTTTTTTCCTCAGTTTAGGCCGATGCGTATACTTCTAAATATTTTTGGTTTTATTTATTTTTTTACTACTGCTTTTTTTTTGTTGTATCAAGACTGTGACATTGCGGACATATCAGACACTTTTGACACTATTTTGGGACCATTCACATTTATACAGCGATCGGTGCTATAAAAATGCACTGATAACTGTATAAATGTGACTGGCAGGGAAGGGGTTAACACCAGGGGGCGATCAAGGGGTTTAATGTGTGTCCTAGGGATTGATTCTAACTGGGGGGGAGGGGACTGATGAGAGGAGTAGACCAATCGTTGTTCCTTTATACAAGGAACATACAATCAGTATGACAGTACTGACAGGAACATGGATCTGTGTGTTTACACACACCGATCCTCTGTGATGAGCAATCGCGGGTCCCCGGCGGACATCGCAACCGCTCAGGCACGTGAATCGAGTCCACAGTGATGCGGCAAACACGCATTCTACAAGGCCGAGGACGTCATATGATGGTGGCCCAGAAGCACAAAGGGTTCCTGCTGCTGTCATATGACTATACGGCGGTAGGCAAGTGGTTAAAGCATGACATGTTGGGTATCTATTTACTTGGGATAACATCATCATTTACATTATACAAAAAAATTGGTCCGACTTTACTGTTTTTTTTTTTTTTCATGAAAGTGTATTTCCTCCCAAAAATTACATTTGAAATACCACTGCACAAATACAGTGTGACATAAAATATTGCAACCATCGCCATTTTATTCTCCAGGGTCTCTGCTAAAAAAAAATATTTTTATATATATAATAATGTTTGTGGCATTTTAAGCAATGTTCTAGCAAAACGTGGATTTTAACTTTTAACAAATGTAAAAAAAAAAGCATGCAGGGGTTAACATATACTGTATCCCTGTTCACCGCCGCACAGGTCATATGATGGAGCTGTGCTGTACTGCACTGGTGACAGTATGTAAAAAAAAAAAAAATGCATTCCCAGACCTACAGGAAGAAGAAGCAGTTCTGATGTAAATAGAAGCCTGTCATCACAGGTCCTAAATCTCCCTAGGAGGGCAAATCATTTAGTTGTGTCTGTGTCCCCAGGGGGTGGTTTATTCTCAGTTACTGTCCCAGACACTGGTGCCATCAAGAACAACTTCCTAAGAAATGCTTGACTTCCGCTTGAATATGAGTCAGAGTTACAGTATGTTTGTTGTGTTCTCTCCTTTAGGTGACATGAAGAAAGAAAGGTGAAGTTCAGCACTTGCTCTGAGCCAGCCGTGTGTCTATTGCAAATGTGTTCACAACCAAATCCAACATTACCAAAGTCTCACCGCTTTCTGCCTCCCTGCTAAACCAATAATCCAGAGCCAATGCTCACCGGACATCGCAGCAGATGCTAGAATCAGCCACCTGAACCCGAAAAATAACTCATGAATATTCAATGTGGAGATAAAGCCCCGGGCAATGGTAGGTACAATGCAAAACGAGGAAACATTTCTACCAGAGTAGTACAATTGCCAAGATAGGAAATGTTTCATTGCAGCTTATTTTTATATAACCTGTGGGCACATGTTTACTGTTGTGTTCTAGCTGTGCCCATCTGCAAATGAGAACAGGGAGGTTATTTGGCCAACGAATGTGTTTTTTGTAGTGGTGCACCGAAATGAAAAATTATTGGTGGCGAAAACTCAGCATGCACTGAAATTTGATATATATATTATATATATGTGTGTGTGTGTGTATATATATATATATATATATATATATATATATATGCTTAAACTGATAGACAATTGTTTACATTTTACCTTTGGGAAAATGTATTATAGCAAAAAGTAAAAAATAATTTTCTTCTTTCAAAATTGTGTAAATATATATATATATATATATATATATATATTTACACAATTTTGAAAGAAAATTATTTTTTACTTTTTGCTATAATACATTTTCCCAAAGGTAAAACGTAAACAATTGTCTTTATCAGTTTAAGCCTATATGTATTCTTCAGATTTTTGATAATAAAAAATTGCAATAAGCATATATTGATTGGCATGTGCAAAAGCTGCAGCGTCTGCAAAATAGAGAATAGATTTTTTGCGTTGTTGTTGTTTTTTACTAGTGTAAGCTACTACTAATGTGAGCAGTGATTTTTTAGAAGGACTGCAACATTGTGACGGGTACTTTTGACACTTTTTTTTTGGGACAATGACATTTATACAGCAACCAGAGCTAAAAATAGCCACTGATTACTGTATAAATGTCTGTTTACATTGACAGATCTCCATTCTGTGTCTCTCAGGAGCGATCACAGGTTGCTGGCGGACATCGCGGCAATGCGCATTGTCATGTGGCTGGCATGCACCCCCTATACCCCTTAAAGCTCCCGCCGTACAGCTACAGCGATTGGTGCAGGGAAGCCAACCTGCTGCCTGCCACATGAAGACGATGGCTGGTCGGCAAGTAATTAAAAATCCTGCTTTCTGCATTTTTGGTGCATATTTGACAAACCACACCAAAAATGCACGTCTACATTGAAATTCATTGAAAACGCAGCGAGACTGCATCAAAAATGCACATGTGTTGCATTTTTTTGTGCCTTTTGTGAGTCACGTGACCTATGAAAATCGCACCATAAGCAAGTCATAACTGTCAGCACGCATTGATACCCGGTTCGTTTAGAGCAGGGCCGGTGACTCGTCAGGCTTGTTCCCTTAACGAGTTGGTTCCTTCAAGGACTGCACAGGCGCAATCCATCCCAACGGAAATCTCCGAACCTCGGGCGGCATCCAGGCTCATTCTTTAACATCCCCATGGATTGGAGGATGGTAAAAAAAGAGCCAGGAGGCCGAGCAAGTGGAGCGAGCCGTCCGAGCGAAGCAAGGACGTGAGGCCGACTGGCCACTTTCCTCACTTTCCACGTCGCCCTGGATATCGGCCGAGGTTCGGAGGTTTCCGTCGGGAAGGACTGCGCCTGCGCAGAACCAGCTCGTTAGCTGGAACCAGACCGACAGACGAGATTGCGCCTGCGCAGTCCTTCATGGAACCAGCTCGTTAGCTGGAACAGCTAGGCAGGTCACCGGTACAAGGCAGGGGTGAAAGGGTCGAGTGCCCTGGGCACTACCATTCCGTGTAGGAGGGGGGAGCAGTTCTGACACACGGGCGGCCTGCCAGAACAGTACATATAGACTAGTAGTCGGCACGGGTGCGGCAGCCGAGTGCACTCCTCACCACCTGGCTCCCTTTCCTCTTTGTTTACCCCCCCCCCCCCCATGGATGAGTGACGGAGTTAGTTGGTACATTCCAGCCGCACGAGCCGCGCAATGTCAATTGACAGTGTGCCTGTCAATTTGCGCTAGTGTGCCCATCAATTTGCGCCAGTGTGCCCATCAATTGCAATCAACGCAGCCACTGTGCCCAACTGTCCATCACACGCAGCTACTGTGCCCATCAGGTGAACAGTCTTGTTCTATTGCTTTAAGTATACTCTTGTTTTGAAACAACATTGATTCTTTCTTAAAAAACAGGGGGGAGGGGGGGCAGTGTGCCATCTTTGCTCTGGGCACCAAATGGCCTTGTCCCAGCACTGCTTTAGAGGGAGGGGCCGGGAGTAGTGCAGAGAGTGAGAGGTGAAGGAGAGGACTTCCAATGGTAGCGCTGATCACATGCTGTGGGAGGGAGCACAGAGCTAGAACACATGGCTGGATAAGGGGGATGAGCTCAGATGATTAATCTGTGTAAGGCAGTAGGGCATACCTCCCACGGATCACAGTTGTTGAGCGGGGGGGTGGCGTGAATCAGAGTTGTTGAGCGGGGGGTGGGGGGTAATCGCGGGACTGTAGCCAAGTTTGTGGGATTTACCGCGAATCGCGGGGCAGTCCCACGAAATCCGGGACGGTTGGGAGGTATGGTAGGGTGATGCTGAGTAGGGGAGTAGCTGGAGCATTGTGTGTGTATAAGGCAGCAGTGTGATCTGGTGGGGCAGAGAACCAGAGCTGTGTGTGTGTGTGTGTGTGTGTGTGTATGTATAAGGCTGCAGCATGATCCAGGGGGAGAGGAACAGAGAGCCAGAGTGGTATGTGTGTAAAAGGCTACAGCGTAATCCAGGAAGAGGGGAGCAGAGAGCCGGAGCATTGTATGTATAAGGCAGCAGTGTGATCCAGGAGGGGGCAGAGAGCTGAAGCATTGGGTGTAAAAGGCCTGTAAAATTCTTGTTCGTGGTCCACGGGATTCAAAATTGTGAGTTTTTAGTGGTCCATGAGGTCCAAAATGTTGGCGACCACTGGTTTATAGTATTTTTAAAATACAGATTTTAAAATGGAGAACTGTGTACATTGTAGTTAACTCTCTTCTTTACCTCTTCCTTCACTAGAGGTCTATCATAGCCAAGATGTCCCTGAAATGGAACTGGTGAACATGTTAGAGGACCAACTACCCCAGTACAGATTACGAGTGGACTCCTTATTCCTCTATGATCACCAAGACTGGATCCAATCCCCGACTAAACAAAGCAATGGACCGGGCAATCTTTCTCCTGTTCTGGCTGAAGAGACTTTCCGTTACATGAGTAAGTGTCACGCTGTAAGAACAATGCTGGTAAACTCTCCTTACTAGTCTGATTTTAGGTACACTTGTCACAGTGTAAAAATGGCTAACTGGCCTTACAAATTAGAAATGGATACTTTTTAAGCATTGCGTTTACTTTTTTAGATGCCTGGTAAGGCAAATGGGATGCTGTCTCGGGTCGGTCACCTATGTAAATGTTTACACTTACTCCTAAGGTTGAGACCTGGGCCTCCCCGTAATACCACATCTTATTGGCCAGTAAGCCTGCCCATCATAATGATGCGCTTAGACCTCATGCCTACGGACGTTTTAAAAAATGGTCTGTAAAGCTAATACAGACGCCAGGAAGGGCCTTTTTAACGCGATTTTTTTTCACGTCTTGCATTGAATTCAGCGCCCTTTTCGCTGCACTAGCTTTAAGCCATATTTTTCTTTCTCTATTCAAAATCAATGGTTCCCTTTGGACGATAACGGACCCTTCGGTCTGGTATGGATCTTAAGGGGAACCCCCACACCAAAAAAAGAATGGTGTGGGAGTTCCCCCAAGATCTATACTAGACCCTTATCTGAGCATGCAGCCGGCAGGTCAGGAAAGGGGAGCGAGCACCCCCCCAGACCATACCAAGCCACATGCCCTTAAAATGGGGGGGGTTGGTGCTTTGGGGCAGGGGCTTTTTTTTACATTTTTGCAGTGTTCCCCTTCAAAATTCTCAGCATACAAGTCACACCGACTTCTGGTGTGACTTCTATTTAAATCAATGGGCTCCCATAGGGAACCATTAATTTTGAATAGAGAAAGAAACACCGGACAAGGCTTAACACAGTCGCTCCTATTAGAACGGTTCCATTGCCTTCAATGCCGCCTGACGAGTCGCCCCAATGTGAACCGGGTCTAAAAACGGCTATGCCAGTTACAGCTCAAAAACGTCCGTGGGCATGAGGCATTATTACATAGTTGCATGAGGGTGTAGATCTGTCAAGGTCTCTCAAGAATTCAGCCACCCCAGCTGCTTGAGCAGATATACAAAAATACAACCAAGCACCTAAGGAATTCTGGGGTATTTTAAAGTGATTGTAAAGGATAATCTTCTTTTTTTTTTTTTTTTTAAATAACAAACATGTCATACTTCCCTCCACTGTGCAGCTCGTTTTGCACAGAGTTGCCCCGAAAATCCTCTATTGGGGCTCTTTAGGCGGCTGTCGCAGCTCCTCCCCACATCAGATAACCCCCTGGGAGAAGTGCTCTCCCTAGGTGGTTACCTTACGGGTGCGCTCCCGAGTCCAGCATTTGCGTCCACAGACACGAATGAGGTATGCCGTACTCGGCCCCGCCCTCCCGGCGCCCGCATCATTGGATTTGATTGACCGCAGCGGGAGCTAATGGCTGCGCTGCTATCAATCTATCCAATCAAGAGATGGGACCTCCGCGGAGGGAGGAACGGCAAGTCCCCGCCGAGGGAAATATGAGGCTTAGGTAAGTAAAACGGGGGGGGGGGGGGCGGTGACTGCTTAGGCTGGACTTCTCCTTTTCAAGTGATACTAAAGCTTTGTTAAAAAAATAAAAAATAACGAACATATTATACTTTCCTCCACTGTGAAGCTTGTTTTGCACAGAGTGGCCCCGGTCGTCCTCTTCTGGGGTCCCGCGGCGGCTCTCCCGGCTCCTCCCAGCATTGGCTAACCCCCTAGGACATAGGTGTCGAACGCGAGGCCTGTGGGCCGAATCCAGCCCTCCATGCCATTTCATGTGGCCCTCGCACCTCTCCTGCATCTGGAGAACTCCAGCCCACCTCTGGTCCTACTCAAGACCCTTACTTTCTGCTTTCAAGCAATGAATCCAGCTTCTTCCCAGCAGCAGCATAAGGAAAGGGGGGGGGGTGCACTATGGTGTAAGGGGAGAGTGGGGCACTCAACTTCTGATGGTGGTGGTGGCTCCTGACATCTAATGTAAAGGGGGGGATGCGCTGGACATCTAATCTTACAAATACAATTGGCCCTTTTGAGGGCCATCATAATGCTGATGCGGCCCACAGTGAAATTGAGTTTGACACCCCTGCCCTAGGAGAAGAGCTCTCCCGAGGGGGTTACCTTGCAGGCGTGCTCCTGAGTCATTCATTCGACATCCATAGACGCCGAATGTATGGCTCGGCCCCGTCCCGGTGGCCGCGTCATTGGTTTTCATTGACAGCAGCGGGAGCCAATGGCTGCACTGCTATCAATCTAGCCAATCAAAGCCGGGACTCCATGGGAAGAAGGACGGCGGGGACGCCCCTAGGTGGTGAAGGGTGGTGAAGGTGGCTCAGGTAAGTAAAATGGGGGGGGGGGGGGGGGGGGGGGCTGGAGGGCCGGTGACTGCCGGGTGTTTTTATGAAAAAACACAAGCCTTTACTCTCTTTAGCCATGATTTATTGGTCTAATACTCTTTAAATTGCTAATGACATGCTGTCAAGCTTCACTACATTCAAAATATATATGTCAGATTTGATTGCAGCTTGTTCTGCCTTTGCTAAATTGCATTGTAGGAAGGCTAATTGGTCATAAAAACCTGACAGAACCTATAGGTGTGATCCTCTGCACTTAGAACATTAAGAATTGCTTCAGATTGCAACCATGGGAATTCTGAATATTACATTGATATTCTACCAAGATATTTATTTTGGATTCCCTCTCAAAGATGTGGAATACTAAAAAAATCTATGTGTCAACCCAAGTATCAGTTTAAATTAGAAACATCTTACTGTGTTTCTGTCAGAGATGATTTATACAGATGAAGTCCCTGCCAAACCGGCCAAATTTCCATCCATGTATGTCCAGCTTTGAGCTTTAACTGAATGACAAACACTCTGTGCTGACACGTGTTCTCCTGTTTTGCATGTACGGAAACCATACCACCAAGCACTTCTGCATTCAGCGACATTACACCAGTACCAGCTGTCACCACACCTAAACACACGTTAGCATGCACAAGCACTGCAACAACACTCTTTTCTGCACACACCAACACTGCAATAAAGCAATTTTTTTGCACTTGCTAACACTTTTTTAATCGGAAATCAGTGCGCTACCACACAAAAATGTAAAAATTATATTCGTATAATTTTTAAATTTTTGCATGAATAGATTTTTGTGTGGTAGCGCACTGATTTCCGCTTTACATTATTGTTAACCGGTTTTCAATTTTTTTTTAGTTGTAGCACCACTAATATATTTTTTTGTTATCACATCAATCACTTCTTAATTTTATATATATATTTTTTCACTTAACTAACACCACACACCTATGCATTCCTGCACTAGTTTACAATGGAGCTGTCCTAGTATTTCAAGTCGCACTATAAGTTATATTTTTGCGCTAACTGTAAAATTAATATATTTTGTATTTTTTTAGAAAATGAATACTCTGTTTGTTTGAGACCCTCTGTTACCAAAGTAACAGCTTCTTGACCCTGGTAGTCTTACCCGGGCCTCGCTTTGTATGCTTTGTCTGTTTTGGTTACGGTAACAGTACTTTATTATGGTATGTGGTATTGGGGTATAATCAATCTCACTGTGGATTTGATTGGACAGGATCCATCTATTCCTTTTTTTTTCTTATGCCTACAATGCAGCTATGCACAAATTTGCACTTGTAGATGTCGCATTAGCGTGTACTTCTGTACCAACATGCAATGCCACAGTATTGTATACTCTTCTTGCCAACATTGCAACTACTTGCATTATGCTTGCCAGTGTTTTTGCCAGCTGCCAGTCCAGGCTGAGCGATGTATCCCTACATTAAAGTCGGGATCTCTCCAGAGTCTGGACCAGCTGAGTGGCATCATCTGACCGCAAGCTTTAGCACGGCGTTGGCTGAATTTGGGTCACAGGTGTTCACTTATTTCTGCACAGAAGAAGTAGGGCCAAAAGTCATTTGGCCCTATTTCTCCTTTACGGGAGTATTGATTCGGCCAATTGTCTCTGCCTGAAATAATTTCCCCCTTTTGGCCACATGACAGTGGCTAAGCATTGGTTTCATGACCTGACCTGCACTGAGGATAAACTTGAACGTTTTTAGAAATATATTTTTTAATGATTTAGGATTAGGTTATACGCCTGGTAGTTTAGATAATACTGACCCATTTTTAATGTGATCCTTTAGCCTTTGGTTAAATTTAAGGGCAGGGATTAGGGGGTACAAATGGTGTATGGAAAAGGGTTTAAATGTTTAGATTAAAGGGGTTGTAAAGGAAAAAATTTTTTCCCCTAAATAGCTTCCTTTACCTTATTGCAGTCCTCCTTCACATACCTCATCCTTCCATTTTGCTTTTAAATGTCCTTATTTCTTCTGAGAAAAGCTCACTTCCTGTTCTTCTGTCTGTAACTCCACACAGCGAGGCTTTCTCCCTGGAGCCAGCTGTCAATCGGGCAGGTGGCTGGATCCCGATAATATCCTCCAGGATCTTTCCCGAGCCTCGAACGGCTCTGCCATATCAGCTGGTAGTGGGCAATAGCCCAATATCACCTGATTCTGGGTCACAGGAGAGCAAACATAAGTGCACTCTTGTGATCTATCGGAAAAGTATGGACAAAAAAAAGCTCTAGGCATACTTCTTTCGTTTAGTTATTTTTTGGGTTGGAGTATGGCTAAAATGTTGGGGTAGGTTAAGTGTCTGCGGCTAATTTTAAGCATTAACTTTTAGTGTTAGGAGGTAGGCTGTTGAGGGCTTTTTTTGGGGATGGGTTAAGGGGTTAGAGAAGGGAGAACTATAAAGTTGGTATTGTAGTGAAAAAAAAAAAAAAAAAATATATATATATATATATATATATATATATATATAATTTTTTTTTTATTATTATAGAAAGAAGTGTGTATGTGATTTTTGGAAAATTTTCCTAAGGTGATTTTTAGCTTTGTTCTTGCCAGCTTCAGGTTGCCAATGCCTGAAATGAATTGACTGTATGACATCGGAGTCGATCTATGTAGGATCTGCCGGTTGTGCTTGGAATGTGTTTTACACAATAGCTGACCTCCAGGTTGCTGCCTATAATAAAAGTAGAAGTGTTCACAAGTAATATTGATGTTTTTATCTAAGTTGAGCTGGGCTGGGCTGTGTGTTTTTATTGCACTGGAGTGCCCGAGGGAAAGTGTGCACAACTCTGTACATAGGTTTCACCCAGTACCTTGCTAGTCACACAATGCAGAAGTCAGGACTGGTTACACCACCTCAGGTCTGACAGCGCTGTGCTCTTTTATCCGAACAGCGATGGACAACGGTGATTTGGATTTTAATCAGAATGAGGAAGTTCTTAACTCCATTAGCCTGCAAGGTGAGCTTGCTTTGAATGCTCCAGTTTGTCAATTGTACAGTGCTATAGGTGTAATCTCCCATTTTTAATAAGTGACCAGATCACTGTACTGTACATTACACACTTTTTAGGACTTTAAAACTGCAGAGAGAGAATATGGAGGCTGCCAATACAAACCTCTTTTGACATTTGTAATGTTAAAAAAAAACTGAAATTGTCCACATTTTGTCATGTTGCAACCAAAAACAATGTATTTCATTGGGATTGTATGTTATAAACCAACACAAAGTGGCACATAATTGTGAAGTGGAAGGAAACTGATAAATGGTTTTCAATTTTACTTTGCAAATAAATGCCATATCTGAAAAGTTTAGCGTGCATTTGTATTTCATACTCCTGAGTCAATAACTTTGTAGAACCACCTTTCGCTGAAATTGCTGCAAGTCTTTTTGGGTATGTCTCTGCCATCTTTGCCCATTCTTCTTTGCAAAATAGCTCAAGCTCTGTCAGATTGGATGGAGAGTGTCTGTCAACAGCAATTTTCAAGTCTTGTCACAGATTCTCAATTGGATTTAGGTCTGGACTTTGACTGGGCCATTCTAACACATCAATATGCTTTGATCAAAACCATTCCATTGTAGCCCTGGCTGTATGTTTAGGGTTTAGCCCCAGTCTCAAGTCTTTTTTGCAGACTCTAAGGCCGCGTACACACGATCAAATCTGTCTGCTGGAAATGATCTGCCAGACCGTTTCAGCAGACAGATTTGATCGTGTGTACGGGCAAACAGACGGATTTGGCCAGCCGACAGATTTGAAAGCATGCTTTCAAATCTGTCAGCTGGGAACCCGTCCGCCCGTCATGTCTGCTGGTTAGTATGCTAACCAGCAGACATATCTGCTCGCACACGCGTCGAATGGTTTTGACGCATGAGCGGAATAGTTTTACTTCCTGGTGCGGTGACGTGGCGGCGTCAACGTCACCGCCACGTCAGCGTGCTGTCTGCCGGCGGGGATTTTGGTTTGATTGTGTGTACACGATCAAACCAATACGTCCCAGCAGACAGATCTGTTCAAATCGGTCTCTCCGACCGATTTGAACAGATACATTTACTCGTGTGTACGGGGCCTAACAGGTTTTCTTCTAGGATTGTCCTGTATTTTGCTCCATCCATCTTCCTATCAACTCTGACCAGCTTTCCTGTCCCTGCTAAAGAAAAGCATCCCCACCACATGATGCTGCCACGATGGGGATAGTGTGTTCAGGTTGATGTGCAGTGTTCGTTTTTCACCACACATAGTGTTTTGCTTTTAGGTCAAAAAGTTCAATTTTGGTCTCCTCTGACAAGAGCACTACTGCAAATTGGACTTCTTATGGCTTTCTTTCAACAATGTATTTTTTTCTTGCCACTATTCCATAAAGGCCAGATTTGTGGAGTGCACGACTAATCGTTGTACCGTGGACAAATTCTCCCACCTGAGCTGTGGATCTCTGCAGCTCCTCCAGAGTTACCATGGGTCTCTCGGCTGCTTCTCTGATTAATGCTCTCCTTGCCTGACCTGTCAGTTGTGCCATACGCTTTCCATTTTTGGATGATAGATTGTGCTCCGTGAGATGTTCAAAACATTTGTTTTTCTTTTTTATAACCTGCTTTAAACTTCTTCACAACTTTATCCGTGACCTTTCTGGTCTTTTCCTTGGCCTTCACTAAGGTTCTCTAACAAACCTCTGATGGCTTCACAGAACAGCTGTATTTATACTGAGATTACATTATTCACCGGTGGACTTCATTTACTAATAAGGTGACTTTTTAAAGCAATTGGTTCCACTACATTTTAGTTAGAGCTATCGGAGTAAAGGGGGCTGAATATAAATGCACGGCATACTCTTCAGATATTTTTTTGGAAAAAAAAAAAAATTGTAAAAAAACATTTTATCATTTTCTTTCTACTTTTCAATTATGTGCCACTTTGTGTTGGTCCATCACATAAAATCTCAATAAAATACTTTTACGTTTTTTTGCAGTAACATGAAAAAATGTGGAAAATTTCAAAGGGTATGAAATGCTTTTTCAAGGAATCTTAAATAATAAATAAAGTGGTGTCTGCCTCCTATCTGGATGCTGTGATTGAACACCAAACCCCTAATGATATTATTTGAGTTCTTCGTATGAGTTTGAGTAAAGTAAAGCCATCATTTTTGCTAGTTGTGTAACAAAGTGAAAATGTATTCTGTTGTGATGCACTTAGAGCCAAAAGATACAGCCAACTCTTTTTTTTCATTGCTTACAGCCAAGAAAAGCTTACAGACTGCTAGTCGTACATGAGAAATATATTACATTTTTTAATATATAGCTCTATGCCAGTGTGTTACAGCATAATACTGTTAATCTTAAAACTCATTGTGCCCAGACTATGAACATTAAAGTATTTACTTTTTTTTACAGGCACAAATATATATTTAAAACAAACCACCAATGACCACTCTAGTTGCTTGTACAGTTTGGGGAAAAAAAAGAAAGAGATTTCAGCGCCTGTGCGCTTTGAGATTTCAAAATAAATGTCTTCTTATATTGAAAAATGCAAGGGGTGGGTTCGTTTCATTTACAACTAAATCTGTTAGTACCATTCCTAATCAAATTGTAAATTGTTACTATTTTTGAATCTATGTGTTATTAATTATAGAAGGGTACCAAGAATATGTTTTCCAAGTCAACAAATGCTGAAGCCTTAAAGTGGAGGTTCACCCTCCAAACAAATGAACCCGAACGTTGGTGCGGCCATATTCGGCGCCTGCGCTGCGACGTTCGGGTTCCTTCGGCATCTCGTGATGCGCTGTATGCGCCGGGCTGAGGGATGTCAATCACAGCCTGTGATTGTAAACGCCGAGTCCCGTGGGACCGCCGGAGGGGACGAGAGCCCGTAAAAAGGTATGTATAGAAAAAAAAAAACACTGGCATACTGCCGGTCGGGTGGGTGGGCTCCATGGCATGTCTGAAATTTGTTTGGAGGGTGAACCTCCCCTTTAAAGTGGTTGTTAACCACCTTCTCGTATATAATCCCATCCTCTCTGCATCATTTTAGGAAAGTTTGCCTGTGTTCTCTAAAACTTTTGTCTCCGGCTCATAGCTCGTGTGGGCGTGGCCAAGCCCCCCCCCCCCGCTCTGACGTCAGCCGGGGGGGGGGAAAAACAGAGCGCCGAGCCGCTGACAATCAGGTGAGCGGGTAGAGCGGAGCTCATACAAGTAAAATCGTGCATTATTTTTTATAGAACACAGGCACTGGGAAACTTCTTATAATGGTGCAGAGAGCATGGGATGATATAATAGAAGATATAAGAGCGGTTAGAGCAGCAGGAGTGGAGTGGAGGAGGGGCGGGCACATGGTACAAGCAGGGAGGGGGAGGAGGACACAGGAGACAGACGCAGAGGAGCAGGCAGCGGATGACGGAGGCACGCAAACAGACCATGATTTCAGGGGCTCAGCAGTCATGTTTGCAGAGGGGAGGGCATAGCTAGGCAGGATCAGCCAGGTATTTCAGGCGATATAGGTGTCCAAATGGCACAACACAAGCACTGTGCTGTATTAACATGTTTTAAGTGAACACGATCTTTGACTTTACAAACGCTTAAAAGTAATTGTAAAGGCTAGATTGTTTTTCCTATAAAATTAACGCATGCTATACTTACCTGCTCTGTTGCAATGAATTTGCCCAGAGCAGTCCAGATCCTCCTTTTGGGGTCAGTCTTCTGTGATCCTGGCCCCTCCCTTCTTTTACTACCCCCACAGCAAGCAGCTTGGGTATGAATCACAGCTCCCTGTGTCCATTCAGACACAGAACCCTGACCCAGCCCTGGCCCCTCTGTCCCCTGATTAGCTAGCTGACTTTGACAGCAGCGGAAGCCAATGGCGCTGCTGCTGTGTCTCAGCCAATCTGGAAGGAGATTATGGGATGGCTGAGACACTCGTGGACATCCCTGAACAGAGAGGGACCTCAGGAAAGTGTTAGGGGGGCTCATAGGGGCTGCTGCACTGAATGTTTTTATTAACAATCCTTATGCCTTTACAAATTATCTCATTCTTCTTTGTTCAACTCTTACATCAGTTTGAAATCTGATCATGAAGCCACGAAAAAGTCAGCCATAACTCCAATCTTAAAACAAAAAACCCTACCAATAGATAAAGTACAGAGTATAAAAATTAAAACACAAATCCAACAAACTGAACCCATTTTATGGCGCCTACAACCTAATAATCCATATTATATTGAAAAAACGCAAAGGCCAGATTGATTTTGTGTCCAACAAATGCTCTGTTGTCACCATCCCTTCTCAAATTGTACAGAAGACAATTTGATCATCCCATAAAGTTGGCGACGAGAGGACGGGAAAAAATGGGCGTTTCATTTTACTGACCAAAGATGTAAATCGCATATAAAATAAAACAAGTTTTTATTACAAAAATGTTATAGATTGTAAATATGACGTACAACGTTAATGTATTGTGTGGACTGATTTATGATATCTTGTATAATATAGTGATTGATGGTCACAATTTACTTATGTTAATCACGTTTTAATATTTGTAATAAAAACATTTGTTTTGTCTTGTATGCAATTCATATCTCTGGTGGGAAAAAGGAGTCCCATTTTTTTATTTTTCTCTTCACTGCTTTTATGGGATGATTGAGTGGTCTTCAATACAATTAAAATGTATTTCTCGGCTATTCCTTTAGCTACAAAGATGATTGAGGGCTTTTTTTTTTTAAGGGTTTTTATTGTTTGTTCAGAACATGTAAATATTTTGGTGTGCCTAGTCTGGGCACAGGTTTAGCTAACAGTCTGAATCTAACTAATCAAGACCTAATTAGCTGGCAGAATGAAGGTGTATGTATTTTTTATTTTGTTAATAGCCATGGCTCTTGAACAAAAATACACAATTGAAGTAAGCCAGAAAATACATTTTGGATGATTTTTGATCCAAATTTCTTATGATTGATTTGATTTTTGATTGATTGGAAGATCCAAAAGTCAAGGAGTATCTGCAGAGGTTGCTGGTTACCCATAGGCGTGAATATTTTTAAACTGACATCAGTGGCGGAATCAGGCTATAAGCTAATTATTGTGGGTCCTTGTTGTTGCAACCTATAAAGCGGTCTGCATGTGTTACATTTTGCACGCATTAATTATATAAGGTTAGCAAAGGGTACAATATGTTCTGTCTGACCTATAAAAACTGTTAGCAAACTACTTTCTAAAAGTGATATAAATATTGCCTTTGCGTTCTTGCTCATTCTTATCAGAATGAATTCTGTTCTTATTTCCTTTTCTTTTCTTTTCTTTTTTCTTCCCTTCTCTTGTCTACCTTTCTTAAGCTTTTGTTGAACTTCCAACCACGTCGTTTGATGACTCTTGTAAATCAAGTCAGAGTTCACAAGGTAATCTTGAATTGATTCTTTAACAAACTGAACATTGTTGGAATTGATTTCACCTCCTTTGGAAAAAGTCATTGCCAGCTTTACAAATTACATAATTAGGTTGTCTGAATCCCCATAGCTAGAAAAAGGCCTGAACAGTGCACGGAAGATGGGACAAGTTAGGCGATCGCTGTGCAGTCTTGGAGACCATCCACACTTCTATTTAGAAAGCTATTAAATACTTGGAACATAAGACAGACATATCTAGAGCCACAGTGTGCAGGAAGGTGACATCTGTGTACGGAGGGATTCCTAATGTGATCATGCATAGATTGCACAAACCGATACACTTCTAGACTCTTGTCTGCCATTATATACAGTATTACTTGCTACATATCTCCCTGGTCCCTAACACCCATGTATATTCTTTATTTCTCCAGTTCTCAGTTCAGAACGAATAGATCAGATGACTAGAAGCTATAATGACACAGATATGCTAAGTCACTTACTGACTGAGGTAAGTCTACTCACTCTTATTTTGTGGCAACAAATGATTATTGCATCTGTAACAGAAACATTCTATGGCTTATATCTGAACCTGTAGTTGTTTGTCAAACATAATCTGTAATAAAGAACAAGGTGTGATGGAGAGGTGGGGTCGGTACAGTTGTGTAAGAATTGCATACCTTTGCTCATATAATGCTGTTTTAATGCATTAAGAGAACCAGTCATGATAGCGTTGCAGGATCTGCCGATACTATATTGTGTTTTTATTTTGCAAATTGTGGAGCTGGCCTCCAAATCCTTTAATCAGTACTCTACTTCACCATTAATTAGTCGCCGACCCTGAACAAAGGCAACACCTGTGTTGCTGTTTTTTTTAAAGGATAAATTCACCTTTTAACAAGAAAACCATGCATGTTTTTTTTGCAGGTGAAAAATGTGCTGCTATTTGTTTTTCGGAGCCTGAAAAGCATTGCACCAGCAATCAGCAGATCGCTGATGCCATGCAGGTCTCCTGCAGATTGGCGGTGTAAGCTGTTGGCAGGTTACCACTGACAGTAGAATCAATTAACTACCACAACGCTCAACAGTGTCCTGGTAGTTCTATGAGAACTACAAGCCAACAGCCACAAAGACTATTGGTACTTGTAGTACATTAATCCACAAGGATCTGTGATTCAATGACGTGGCCTTGTGGGCAGAGCCCCGCACAGCCGCCCTGTCTTTGAATTGTGGCAGCGAGTAAGGGGAGAAGATCACTGGTTCGCTGCCACAAGGAGGAAAGTGAGGGGAAGATCTGGGGCAGAGGGGTTGTTGAACATATTACACCCTAAATATAGGCGTAACATTTTCAGAAATATGTCTGCCTGGAGGACAATGCAAAAGCAGAAAGGTGTGGTAAGTTTAGGTTTATTTCTGGGGAAAACTATGGTAAAATGAAGCCCAGTGAGTTGATTCTTCTTCGAAGGGAAGTCACCCAAAGAAAGTCTACAGGAGTTTCAGACTGCCCAGAAATGTGCAATAATTTCCCAACATCACTATAACCGACTAGAGTAGGCATTGATCATTTGATGTTATCCATGTTTGAAAAAGTTGACATATTTTTTTTTTACAGAGGGACAGGGATCTGGAACTAGCCGCTCGCATTGGCCAGGCTCTCTTGAAAAGGAACCACATACTGACAGAGCAGAATGAAGGTTTAGAGGAGCAGCTGACCCAAGCACTGGATCATGTGAGTTCATTTTCAAAGCATGTAATGTGTAGGTCGTTTGTGGCATTCTTCTTTACTGAGCAAGAACCGTACATTTTTCAATAAAATAAGAGAAAAATGCTGAAAATGTGTTTATCATACTTTTTAACTACTGCAGTTTTTTCATAAGAGCATTATCAAAGTCCCCCATTTTAACATATTTGAGGTGGTATAGCAATCCAAGCAGAGAGTGGATCTATTTCATGGTCTCCTTTTTTTCCTCTTTGAATGAAGTGGAAAATCGAATACAATTATTTTTATTTTTTTACTGGCTTATTGAATTAGCGCACAGTATGATAAATATAGGTTAGGACGGTGCTCATAACCCGCCATTTTGAAAGATGGGTAAGTAAAGTTGTAAAATCTGATCAGAAAGTCTGTTCATAAGCACAAAGGGGTTCTTTGTGCTTGAGGTTCTTTTCCTACACTTTTTTCATTTCTATCTTACTTTTTTGTTATGTAAGCTTGACTCTTATATGACATTCTGTACATTCCATAGCTTTTTTTTTTTTTTTCTTTCATTCCACATTTATTGACCAGATTTTATAACTTCATGATAAGCATTATCATATTCTTATCAGAAAGGGTACAAGTCAACCTATGGTTCAACCTTTCATCCTTTTCATCCTCAATTTTGTAATTACTTATGTAACTCCTTTATATATAATCCTTTGATTTCTTCATCCATACAAGTAATGTCTTTGCTACTGGATGGACCTTGTTAGTTGTACAAAAAATATTGGGGAACAGAAGAGCTATGCTTTAAGTGTTGGGGTGGTGGCCACTGAATTGGCTAGGAGTTTTTTTGGCCAGTGAGCATACCTCTCTTAATGATGGTTTTCTACATTATTGTGTAAAATTAGAAATTTTTTAGTTGACTGAATGAATGAATGAATGAGTGACTTGTATAGCGCTACACATGCGAACTGAATCGCCTCTAGGCACTTTTTGTAGCCAGTGTCTTCCTGGCTGGTGCGGTCGTTTACCCCAAAGGATCTCAACACGCTTGGGACACAGTCGTACACACATATATACATATATACTCAGGGCCGGCGCTAGCAATAGGCGGGTCAGGCGGCAGCCTAGAGCGCCAAGGTAGGGGAGGCGGCAAAATCCGGATTAAGATTATTAAAATACCAGCATTTTTCTTAAATACATGATTTATGGCGGATTGGCGGCAGCCGCCAGGCTAGGGGGCGGTTGCGCCTGTGACTACATCCCGGACGAATCGCTCTATTCCCAGCCTGCAGTGCCGCCCTAGTAGCGACGGCAGTGAGGAGATGAGCGGAGAGAGCCGGGATGAGGAGCCCTGCATGTACTGTAACTACGGCGGGCTTGCTGCTATATCCGCTCCCCCCTCCTCCTGGGCGCCCGGGATCTGGTGTCACACCCAGGGAACGGCCCAGATTTCAGCACGGAGAGCCGGCGGGAGGAGGAGACAGGAGCCGAGCTGGAGGTGAGAGATGTCGGGCTACACAGGAAGAAAGCTTCCGTGGCCAAAGACAACACGGCTCTGCCTGCTCCTATCACTGCATCCCCCGGACTTCTACCAGCAGCAGCAGCAACCGCTTCTCACCCTCCCTGTCTGCTTCCTCCTACTGCCCTCCTTCCCATCGCCTTCATCTTCATCCTCCCTCCCTCCTTCCATCTCTATACAGACCCCATCCTCCCTCCTTCCCTCTCCATCCCTCCCTCCATTCTTTCATCTCCATCTCTCCCTCCCTCCATCCTTTCATCTCTATACAGAGCCCTATCCTTCCATCTCTCCCTCCCTCCATCGTTTCATCTCTTTACAGACCCCATTCCTCCATCCTTCCCTCTCCATCCCTCCTTCAATCCTTTCATCTCCATCTCTCCCTCCCTCCATCATTCCATCTCCATCCATCCCTCCCTCTATCCTTTCATCCCTCTCTCCATCCTTCAATCTCTGTATAGAGCCCCATCCTTACCTTGATTCTTCCATCTCCATCCCTCCCTCCCTTCATACATCTCCATCCTTCCCTCCATATTTTCATCTCCATCCCTCCATCTTTCTCTATACAGAGCCCCAGCCTTCCACTCTCTCTCTCTATCCTCTCATCTCTATACAGGGTCCCATCCTTCCATCTCCATCCCTCCATCTCTATACAGAGCCACATCCTCCCATCCCTCCCTCCATCCTTCTATTTCCATTCCTCCCTCCTTCCTTCCATCCCTCAATCTCTGTACAGAACCCCATCCCTCCCTCCTCCCATCTCAATCCCTCACTCCTTCCTTCCATCCCTCCATCTCTGTACAGAGCCCCATCCTTCCAACTCCATCCCTCCCTCCTTCTATGTCCATCCATCCCTCTATCTCTGTACAGAACCCCATCCTTCCAACTCCATCCCTCCCTCCTTCCATCTCCATCCCTCACTCCTTCCTTCCTTCCATCCCTCCATCTCTGTACAGAACTCCATCCCTCCCTCCTTCCACCTCCATCCCTCACTCCTTCCTTCCATCCCTCCATCTCTGTACAGAGCCCCATCCTTCCATCTCCATCCCTCCCTACATTCTTCCATCTCCATTCCTCACTCCTTCCTTCCATCCCTCTATCTCTGTAGAGAACCCCATCCTTCCAACTCCATCCCTCCCTCCTTCCATCTCCATCCCTCACTCCTTCCTTCCATCCCTTCATCTCTATACAGAGCCACATCCTCCCATCTCTCCCTCCATCCTTCTATCTCCATTCCTCCCTCCTTCCTTCCATCCCTCCATCTCAGTACAGAACCCCATCCTTCCATCTCCATCCCTCCCTACATCCTTCCATCTTCATCCCTCACTCCTTCCTTCTATCCCTCCATCTCTGTACATAACTCCATCCCTCCCTCCTTGCATCTCCATCCCTCACTCCTTCCTTCCATCCCTCCATCTCTGTACAGAGCCCCATCCTTCCATCTCCATCCCTCCCTCCTTCTATGTCCATCCATCCCTCTATCTCTGTACAGAACCCCATCCTTCCAACTCCATCCCTCCATCCTTCCATCTCCATCCCTCACTCCTTCCTTCCATCCCTCCATCTCTGTACAGAGCCCCATCCTTCCATCTCCATCCCTCCCTCCCTCTATGTCCATCTCTCCCTCCATCCTTCTATCTCCATTCCTCCCTCCTTCCTTCCATCCCTCCATCTCTGTACAGAACCCCATCCTTCCATCTCCATCCCTCCCTCCTTCTATGTCAATCCATCGCTCCATCTATGTACAGAACCCCATCCTTCCAACTCCATCCCTCCCTCTTTCCCTCCCTCTATCTCTATACAGAGCCACATCCTCCCATCTCTCCCTCCATCCTTCTATCTCCATTCCTCCCTCCTTCCTTCCATCCCTCCATCTCTGAACAGAACCCCATCCTTCCATCTCCATCCCTCCCTACATCCTTCCATCTCCATCCCTCACTCCTTCCATCCCTCCATCTCTGTACAAAACCCCATCCTTCCAACTCCATCCCTCTCTCCTTCCATCTCCATACCTCACTCCTTCCTTCCATACCTCCATCTCTATACAGAGCCACATCCTCCCATCTCTCCCTCCATCCTTCTATCTCCATTCCTCCCTCCTTCCTTCCATCCCTCCATCTCTGTACACAACCCCATCCTTCCATCTCCATCCCTCCCTACATCCTTCCATCTCCATCCCTCACTCCTTCCTTCCATCCCTCCATCTCTGTACAGAACCCCATCCTTCCAACTCCATCCCTCCCTCCTTCCATCTCCATACCTCACTCCCTCCTTCCATCCCTCTATCTCTGTACAGCATCCTTCCATCTCCATCCCTCCCCACATTCTTCCATCTCCATTCCTCACTCCTTGCTTCCATCCCTCCATCTCTGTACAGAACCCCATCCTTCCATCTCCATCCCTCACTCCTTCCTTCCATCCCTCCATCTCTGTACAGAGCCCCATCCTTCCATCTCCATCCCTCCCTCCTTTTCTGTCCATCCCTCCCTCCATCTCTGTACAGAACTCCATCCTCCTATCTCCATCCCTCCCTACATCCTTCCATCTCCATCCCTCACTCCTTCCTTCCATCCCTCCATCTCTGTACAGAGCCCCATCCGTCCATCTCCATCC
Organism: Rana kukunoris; assembly: GCA_029574335.1. Classification (NCBI taxonomy): domain Eukaryota; kingdom Metazoa; phylum Chordata; class Amphibia; order Anura; family Ranidae; genus Rana; species Rana kukunoris. Next base: position 126,970,018 of record CM056054.1, on the reverse strand, counting down.
CTCCCTCCTTCTATGTCCATCCATCCCTCCATCTCTGTACAGAACCCCATCCTTCCATCTCCATCCCTCCCTACATCCTTCCATCTCCATCCCTCACTCCTTCCTTCCATCCCTCCATATCTGTACAGAGCCCCATCCTTCTATCTCCATCCCTCCCTACATCCTTCCATCTCCATCCCTCACTCCTTCCTTCCATCCCTCCATATCTGTACAGAGCCCCATCCTTCCATCTCCATCCCTCCCTCCTTCTATGTCCATCCCTCCCTCCATCTCTCCAGCGCAACTTTCCTAGAGTAAAGTAATCACCAGCTGCTGGCTCAGGTATAGTGAAAACACAGGCAGCAATAAATCATTGACTCTGCTTTTAAGTTAATAGTGCATTGCACTGTGTACAGAGGGGGACACAGACGTGCAGGGGGGGGGCAGATAAGTTTGTGGGGGGGGCAGATATGTGTGTGGGTGGGGGACACACATATCTGTCCCCCCCACACACATCCACTTTTTGTCTTCGGGCCGGGTCCATATGCAAGCCTGTGCACCACGGCTTTTTAGTGAGGGCAGAGCGTGCGTAGGGGCGCAAAATTTGGTATCGCCTAGGGTGTCAAAACGCCTTGCACCGGCCCTGTATATACTGGTCCAATTTGGACAGGTTTCAAATAACCTACCAGCATGTCTTTGACTTATCAATAAGTCCTTTTTCTTTTTTTTTTCTTTACCTCCTAAAAATGCCCATGGACCTAATGCTGGCCTTACACATATAGGTTTTCGGATGAGAATATTGCATTTGATTAATGTAGGAATGTAATTTGAACATTTCAATTGCTTTTAACATTCAATTTTAAAATGAATGTCGTTTCTGAGCAAAACCACATACACTGTCCGAAAATTTGTTTGATCAAGATAAGTTTTCTATTCTACTCTAATCCTTTTTCCCATCATAGTGAGGTGAGTTAGTGGGGTGAAATCAACGTTATTTTGACCATAGTGGTCAAAATAACGTTGATTTCACCCCACTAACTATTAGAAAATCTTAAAATGAAAATTTTCTAATGAAAATCTACATGTATAGTTGGCATAAGACTGAAGTCGGAAAATCTGACTGCCAAATTTTGGTTCTGTGGAATGATGATTGTATGCAATCACATGTTATGGCAAACGGGAACAATCTATGCAACACTATTCATTTTGCTTTGGTTGGGTGTAGTGCAGAGCCTTAAGATGGATGCTGTTATCCAAATCAGATACCAATCTATGGGTACCTTACATTTTAATGCTAGTTACTTATTCACATTGTAATGTATTAACCCCTAACAGGTAAACCAACTCCAACATGAGTTGGCCAAGAAGGATGACTTGCTTAGGGTGGTATCTATTGCCTCAGAAGAAAGTGAGACTGATTCCAGCAGTTCAACCCCCTTGAGGTCCAATGACTCATTCACCCTCACACATGGACTCCTGCAGCTAGATAACTTGCATGGGAAACTTCGAGAACTGGAGGAAGAAAATCTTTCCCTGCGCTCCCAGGTAATAAAAATAATTTGTTAAAAATATAAAGCAGAAGTATTGTAAAATCCCAGAAATTTTTTTTTGTCAAATTCCTTTATTTGTACATACAAAATAAACATGGTACAGAAAAGAACATCTACAAACGAAATGTACTGCAACCCCCAAATTCTGCAACTAGTACAGCATAACCTTCATCCAAGGCCAATCTGTAGACTAGTTGGCATTAAAACAAAACAATCAGCGTGAAGGAGCAAGTGATTAACTCTAATCAACAGTGGTTGAAAGAGGAACCTATTCACCTAAAACTTGGGTGTATGTACCCTGTTGAAATAGATGGAAAGCCTTTATTTACAGGTAGTTTTTTTCCAAGACAGGATAATCGGCTTCTTGGCATAGAATAATAGGGTGAGTAGAGGGTGCAAATGGCATTTGTAGGTGCTAGAGAGTCTGACAAACTCAGAAGACCAACCTTAATGGAGAGTGTCATGGGTAGTGGTGACCAAGATGATGCAAGCCAGAATAACTGGGCATTACCAGAAAATAGAAAGGAAATTGGCATGCACAGAGGAGCAATGCTATCGGGGGAGCATTCATTTCTATAGAACCTTGCAAGTCTAGCCAAAGTGAAGTAAATTCTCTGTATTCATAGTGGGTCTATGGCTTACTCCAGTCTAGGGGGGGGGGGGGGGGTTGGGGCCTCTCCGATGTCATTTCAGTCATCCCTATGTAAAAGTTTACACAATCTTTACAAAATTTGTTACATACGGTACCTTTTTGTCATCTTATTTTTGGGAGCATTGTGTGGCAGTAAGAATACTCTGCCATCCGAGTTACCAGCTTCTAGTATCCTCTGACAAAAACAGTAAGTGCATAAATTGAAAAGATTAGCTTGGTAACGGTAAAGTGCTAACCACGATGATTTGATGAAAATCAGAACATGTAGAGCAGCAGTGGTAAACTTTTAAATTGTAGAGGGCCTCAAATGTGCCCCCCCTACAATTTTAGAGTGTCATGCGATAGCAGCCCATTTTCACACCTTAAAGGGGAGTTCTACCCAAAAATAAAACTTCCGCTTTCAGTAAAGGTGACCCCCTGACATGCCACATTTGGCATGTCATTTTTTTTTGTGGGGGGGGGGGGCAGAGGATACCCTCTTTTTAGAGGCATCCGGCTCCCACTTCCTCCCGGGGCTCCGTGGCGCCTGAAGGAAGTTCATCTCTCCCCCTCTCTCCCTGCAAACACGTGAGTGCATCAACCTCGTTTTGAACCATCTAGAAGCACCCGTGATTTCATGGGTGTAGATAAGAAGAGGAGAGAAGAAATAGGAACAAGAAAAAAGGGGGGAAGGGTGAGGGAGGGAAGAGGGGAAGGTGGGTGAGGGAGGGAAGAGGGGAAGAAGGGGGGGGATGGGAGGGGAAGTCACCAGTGTGGCCCACGTACCTGCTCACGATATCTCCTCCCGACGGTGCCAAAGCCCCCAGACCTCGTCGTGGGCTTTCAATCTGTCCGTCATCCTGGCTGTCATCCTCTCCATTAGTTCCACATCTTTGATCCTAGTATATAGGGCCTCGGGGGGGGGGGGGGGGGGGGGGGGGAGGGGCGGAGCGCTTCCAGTGTAGGGCTACCAGACAGCGCGCTGCTGTGAGGATATGTCTGGTCAGTTTTTTGTAGGGTGCTGGGAGATTCGGTGGGGGTAATCCTAATAGGTAAACTTTCGGGGTCAAGGGGAGCGTCCGATCCAGAAGTCTGTCCAATAATTGCTGGACCGAGTTCCAGAAGGGGACAATCATCGGGCAACTCCAGTAAACATGGATAAGCGTTCCCTTGTCCTGTCGACAACGCCAGCAGCGGTCTGAAGTGGTCGGGTAAATGGCGTGAAGAACGTCAGGTCCCTGCAATCTTTTAAGGAACGTCACAGGTCCCAGAAGATTGCCCGGCCAATCGCAGCACGGCTCGTGCATGTGTAGTGCGTGCCTGGCTGTGAAGCCACAGCCGGCCGCCCACAATCAGAATTTCGGCGCCGAGGAGAGGAGGGGGAGCAGAGCCGAGCAGAGCAGGGCTTTGTTGGCCCACATCAATAGACCGTAGGACATACGAGTGTCCGATTTATTAAAAGTCGGCAGCTACACTTTTTGTAGCTACTGACTGTTATATGAGTGGAACTCCGCTTTAACATCAAAAAAATTAGTCAAGCTGCATTTTTTGCAGCGTATCACAATGTAAACTGAGGAAGTTGTACAGTAACTCCCAGCTTTGGTGTCATTGAGTGTAATAATATACCCCAGAATTGATGTCGGTAGATGCTATAATAATCCCTCAAATTGTCAGCAGCTACAATGACCATCCCAACATTGGTGTCAGTGGATGCTATAATAACAACCCAGCATTGGTTTCGAGTGCAAAAACAAAACCCACAGCATTCGTACAGTCTCTGTTTCGGTACCAGGTGCTGGAATACAGAGTGCATTTCAGTGCCTGGCAGTCCCCTGTCGCTCTTCTATCTATATCGGGGATATGCAATTAACGGACCTCCAGCTATTGCAGAACTACAAGTCCCATGAGGCATAGCAAGACTCTGACAGTCCCAAGCATGACACCCAGAGGCAGAGGCATGATGGGACTTGTAGTTTTGCAACAGCTGGAGGTCTGCTAATTGCAGATCCCTGATCTATATGGTGCACAATATCTAGAGAGCCCGCGGGTCATGTGTTGGGCACCAGGAATGTAGAGCTTCTCTGGAGCACAAGTGCTGTGTTTGTTAAAGGCCTTGTGATTGATTGTATACAGATTATCTTTTCTGAAGACTAAATAAAAGTAATAGACACAGCTCTTTTCATTAAAAGACAAAATATATTTAATTGCAAGACTAATCCTTTTGTAATGTATTTAAAACAATGTAATTAAAAAGATGAACATGTGTGAAGTCCAGCCAATGTGACAACCATGACTGCACAGATAACAGTAGAGAAGTGAGTGTAGCCCTGAAGGAGCAGGAGATCATTTGCAGGCTTACTGGTGGAATAAAAGGCCCCCTTTAACACGGGTGAAAAGCCCCATTAACCGATTTGAAAAACGGACGTTTGATCACGATCATCTGTTTACATTCGTGTCCGTTCAGGTCCATTTTTTTTAAACTGAACAAGACTATGCTCTGTTCCGTGTAAACAAACATTTTTGCATTGGTTGTGACTCTTTCCAGCTGTCTGTACATTTTTTTTATTTTTAGATTTTATCTATGTTTTTCAAATGTTACCTCCTTGCAACTATAGCTATAGATTTCTGATGCCATTCTGTGCACATAATAGGCACATATCTGTTGTAAATGTGGCTATCTTTTTTTCCAAGGAGTTTCTTATACCCTGTATTGTGGATCTGGCTTTTGCCCGGCCAAATTCCATTTAAACTCGGACAGGATTCCTCGGAATATCCGATAAAAAAACTCAGATGGGGCTACACACGATTGGAATATCCGATGGGGAAAAAGTCCATCTGACTTTTTCCATCGGAAATTCAGATTGTGTGAACAAGGCATAATAGATTGTGTATTTGTGACTCATCATCTCCTGGGCAGTCAACCAATACAGTTTTGAAAAAATCTGCGGCTTTTTTGGCATTTTAATTTGGACAAATTTGCCATTAAAGAATAACAATCATTTATTTAAAGCGGAATTTCACCCTAAATATAAGATCTCCCATGTGATCCAGCATACTGGCGTCAGCGCCAGTATGCTGTTTTTTTATTTTTTTATCCCACACTTACTGTATTATCCTGTAATTTCATTTTTTTTCCCCGCGGTGGACGGCGCCAGTATAGCGCGTCACATCTTCCGAAAATACCCAATATGGACTCGGGTAATCTCGGCGAAAATGCGGCGCCTGCGCACAGACCTAGGAGCTGACTGCGCAGGCGCCGGATTTCTCCGAGATTACCCGAGTCCATATTGGGTATTTTCGGAAGATGTGACGCGCTGTACTGGCGCCGTCCACCGCGGGGGAAAAAAATGAAATTACAGGATAATACAGTAAGTGTGGGATTAAAAAAAAAAAAAAAACAGCATACTGGCGCTGACGCCAGTATGCTGGATCACATGGGAGATCTTATATTTAGGGTGAAATTCCGCTTTAAGATTTGGTCAGAGTGGAGTGGGATTAGAACACCTGTCAGGTTTTATTTCTGTCTGTGCCCCCATTGGGGAGACCTCTCTAGTTGTTATGTTTACCAGACCAAGACAATGTTAAACAATGTCAAATTTTGGGTTGTCGCCAGAACAGAAATAAAAGGGAAATCTTCTAATGGGAACACTAAGGCCCCATGCACACGAGAAGCAAATGCAAACACATCTGAACTCATGTTTTCAAAGGCAAAAACCGGCGTTTAAAACGCCGGTTTTTGCCGCGAATTTCGCAGCGTTTTGCCGCGTTTTACCGCGTTTTTCCGCGTTTGCGGCTATCAGCGTTTATAGCACAGATATTGTAGACCCTCCCAAAGCTCTGAAAGCTATATATTTTTAACTATTTCTGCCATTTTCAACAGAGAGAGCAGCAGCAGCAGCAGCAGACTTTCATATGCAGACTTGCATACTTTCATTTGATTCTTCTTTTTTGAAATGGATCCCATATTGAATATATGCCAAGAAATTGTCCATACGTTGCTCTTGCTGAGGATTCAACGCCGTCGCAAACTACGCGAGAGATCCGTTGGCAGAGCTCATCACTATTGGACCCATCCGTTGATGGCACAGAGATTTTCAGTTGGCTATTTTACCAATATGTATGTCCAGCTGCGTACTTATCCAGAGAATTTTTTTAAATTTTCGAATTTTTCAAATTCTGAATTACGAAAATTGAAAAATGTGTAATTCGAAAATTGAAACATTTCGAATTTCCTATTTTCGAAATTTCGAATTTTTCAATTTTCGAAATTTGGAAATTCGAATTTTTCAAATTTCGAATTTTTCAAATTTCGGATTTTCAAATTTCGAATTTTTCGCATTTTCAAATTTCGAATTTTCAAATTTCGAATTTTCAAATTTGGAAATTTCGAATTTTCAAATTTCTAATTTTTCAATTTTTCAATTTTCGAAATTTTGAATTTCTAATTTTTCAAATTTCGAATTTTCAAATTTCGAATTTTTGAAAAATTCGAAATTCTAAATTACGAAAATTGAATAATTAGAATTTCGAAAATTCGAAATTTTTAAATGTTCGAATTTCGATTTTTTTAATTTTTGTATTTCCGAATTTGAAAAATTCGAAAATTCGAAATTTGAAAAATTCGAAATTTGAAAAATTCGAAATGTCAAAATTTCGAAAATTTGAAAATTCGAAATTTGAAAATTCGAAATTTGAAAATTCGAAATTTAAAAATTCGAATTTCGAAAATTTCACAATTCCAAATTCTAAATTTCGAAAATTGAAAAATTCGAAATTTGAAAATTGAAAAATTCGAAATTTGAAACTTCGAAATTTGAAAAATTCGAAATTTGAAAGATTTCGAAAATGTCGAAATTCGACATTTCGAAAATTAGAAAATTCGAAATTTGAAAAATACGAAAATTGAAAAATTCTAAATTTGATTGTCCACTTGCCATGTCACCTGCCACAAGTTGTGGATTGTCCACTTGCCACGTCACCTGCCACATCACCTGTTCACATCACCTGCCACAAGTTGTGGATTGTCCACTGGCCACGTCACCTGTCATGTCAACTGGCCACTTCACCTGCCACAAGTTGTGGATTGTCCACGTGCCACGTCACCTGCCACATCACCTGTTCACATTACCTGCCACGTCACCTGCCACAAGTTGTGGATTGTCCACTTGCCACATCACCTGGCCATGTCACCTGCCACAAGTTGTTGATTGTCCACCTGTCATGTCACCTGGCCACGTCACCTGCCACAAGTTGTGGATTGTCCACAATGCAATGCAAGCAATTACAGTTGTTTAGTTTTTTTTGTTTTTTCATCATTTGCCATCATTTTTGAGATTTCTAATGTAAAAAAATAGGTCACCTTTAAAAACGCCTATAAACGAAATCGCGGCAAAACGCCGGTACCGCGTTTTGCCGCGATTAGCGGCGTTTTGCCGCGATTTGCGGCTGAAACGCGAAAACGCGAAAACGCCAAAAGCTTCTGAACCCAAAATTTTGGGTTTGAAAAAACGGCCCTAAACCCAACTGCTTTAAAACGCCAAAAAACGTGATTGTGTGCATGGACACATAGGATAACATTAAATGTGTTCAGGGGCAGTTGAAAAAAATGCCCAAACGCCTCTGAACTCGAGTTTACCAGCGTCTCGTGTGCATGGGGCCTAATTCTGGTGAGAACCAGGGATACCCTCACTTTGGAGGGGTCTCTTCTTCCTGTTTTTGCTGTGAAATGAAATCTCCACAATGGGAATCGGATGGCAAAAAAACAAGGCTTATAACCCTCCTCTACTGTCCAAAATAGAAAAAATTAAGTTTTACTTTAAAATAAGTCGCGTCTATTGCTATATATAGCTACTAGCTAAATCCAAACGGTTTTCCACCAGATCTAAATTATTATTTTATTCACACATAAATCTTCCTCTAAACCTGACCAACAGTATTAAATCACATTCCAGGCATCCGTGCCTGTTAGAAGGGATAACCCAGATTTTATAGCGCACTTTCAAGTCCAGACTGACAGTCTGTCAGAAATGACTATTATGTGCATTGCTGCGCACTGAAGGTGACAGTTTTGCTGAACTTGTAGTTCCAGTAGATGGCTTAGTTTCACTGCCTATTAACATTTTTGCTTCATTGGGATTTCTCCCTAAAAGTTTTTTTTTTTTTTACGTGGCACTAGACTATATATTTAGTACTGCGGAAAAATATTGTTACTGCGCTGGTCTGAATAGGTGATGACACAAAATAATCTTAGTTTATAAGGTGCTGAATTCAGTGCAGTACTGTGCGTGATAAACCACAATAGGTGATTATCTGATTAAATGACAATGTCCAGCTCTTTCGAGCATGTGCAATTGTGTATTACTATGTGCGACTACTGTGCCAACAAACAAAATACATAAATGTGTGTGTGTGTGTGTGTGTATATATATATGAGTAACAGTGTTCAGCTCTTTCGAGCATATACAAACATTTTTTATTTTTTTTTATATACCAATGTCCTACTCTCTCGAGTGTGTGATACTAAGTGCAACTATTATACCAGCAACCAAATGTAAATAAATAAATATGCATATCAATGTCATAAACCATATGTGCAAAAAATATATATGTGCATGAAAGTTCATAAATGTTCATAACATATCCCGATTGACGTGGAAGTCACAACTTCACAGTTGGAGTCCAATAAGGGAATAAATGTGATAATTAATCCTGGTGTTGTGTTTCTACTTCTTCCACCCGACTGAAATAAGTGCTACCACCACCAACTGCTGAAATGCGCACTCACCAGACTCCAGCTGGTAATGGGCCCCAAACTTATTCCGTTCCTGTCAGTGGATATGTGCTCCTTGCTCCTTTCACACAGTGTTCCTTAGTGCCTCAAAAAACAAGGGGCTAATCATGGTGTAGTACGTTTAAAAGGTTTTGTTTATTTAAAAAGATAAAATCAGACTACTCACAAGGGAGGTGCTTTGAACCAGCACCTAGTATCTTTGGCAGTATCAGGCATGGACAGCCGCTCACCAGCTTGTTTTGGGGTGCGTGCCCGGCTCCTGCTTCACTGTGGTTCCACAGGTCAAAAACACTCCCTCTATGCGTTATCCACCTGGCTTCTACTAGTTTCGCAAATATGCATCATCCTGAAGATACTAGGTGCTGGTTCAAAGCACCTCCCTTGTGAGTAGTCTGATTTTATCTTTTTAAATAAACAAAACCTTTTAAACGTACTACACCATGATTAGCCCCTTGTTTTTTGAGGCACTAAGGAACACTGTGTGAAAGGAGCAAGGAGCACATATCCACTGACAGGAACGGAATAAGTTTGGGGCCCATTACCAGCTGGAGTCTGGTGAGTGCGCATTTCAGCAGTTGGTGGTGGTAGCACTTATTTCAGTCGGGTGGAAGAAGTAGAAACACAACACCAGGATTAATTATCACATTTATTCCCTTATTGGACTGTAACTGTGAAGTTGTGACTTCCACGTCAATCGGGATATGTTATGAACATTTATGAACTTTCATGCACATATATATTTTTTGCACATATGGTTTATGACATTGATATGCATATTTATTTATTTACATTTGGTTGCTGGTATAATAGCTGCACTTAGTATCACACACTCGAGAGAGTAGGACATTGGTATATAAAAAAATAAAAACATTTTTTTTTGTATATGCTCGAGAGAGCTGAACACTGTTACTCACATATATATATATATATATATATATATATATATATATATATATATATATATATATATATATATATATATATATATATATATATATATATATATATATATATATATATATATGTATATGTATTTTGTTTGTTGGCACAGTAGTCGCACATAGTAGTACACAATTGCACATGCTCGAAAGAGCTGGACATTGTCATTTAATCAGATAATCACCTATTGTGGTTTATCACGCACAGTACTGCACTGAATTCAGCACCTTATAAACTAAGATTATTTTGTGTCATCACCTATTCAGACCAGCGCAGTAACAATATTTTTCGGCTCTACTATCTAGGCCTTCCTAAAGGCCTACACAGTACTGCAGCAGGGTCAACATAAATAATTATTTTGCGCCGGTGACAACCATCACACTTCCCTATATATATTTAGTACTGTATCGCAGAGCTTATTCAGTTAACAAAAGGCTTTTAAAATAATATTTACTTGATGACAGGCACATACTAAAGGAGCATATGAGCAAGGTCTGTGGTTATGGCACAGCAGTTGGCGTACATGCCGATCTTTTGTGAATTGTTTTTTAAAAATTGAATACTCTAGTGTTGTTGTTTTTATTTTAACGGTAACATTATGGGGTTATTCTTGTTTGTGGTGATTAGGTGTAGTAGATCCAGATTGATTCAAACAAAGGAAAGGGAAGAACGTATACAAATCATGTTTAGTTTATGGGAGCAGTGTGCAAAGAAACAAGTAGTGTTTTCAAGACTTGTACAATAAATCTGTTATTTTTTACTGTCACAGCTGTTCTATATCAGTGCTAGGATATATGTATGTCTATACTGTACAGCACATATGTCAAGCACAGAGCCCAGGGGCTCCATTCACTCGCGGTGCGCTGGCAGGGCGTCCAGCCAGCAGCTTCTTTTGGAGCGCATTAGGAGCGGTAATCTCGGTGTGAAAGGGCTCTTAACATAATCCCTAACACTGATTTAGGGCTGGTTCACACCAGGTCCAGTCCTGTGCGTTTTAATCTGCATCTAAAAAAGCGTGCATATTGTCTTCTATGTATTAAAATGACCCTAGTTCAAACTAGTGCGTTCCAATGCAAAGTAAAACTTCCTGCATTTTTATTTTGCACAGAGCACAGCAAAAGGCATCCGAGCGCATGTGTCCTGAATTAAGATGAAAAAAGAAGGGGGGGGTAGAAACACACTACAGCATATCAGCAAAAGGCTCATGCAGGGATGCAACCGCAATGCAGAAATTGTGTGAACCAGCCCTTAAAGCCAAGTTCCACCCAGTTTTTTAACTTTATCATATTTAATATATCGATGGCAATAATTTCCTCATTGGTGGTCTTTTTTTTTTTTTTTCGTCCACTTACCATGTTTCTAAGCTGTTTAATTTTACTTCTTCCTTCTCCCATCCGTGGCTAATCACGTAATTTCCTTGCGGCGCACTGTCTCCTGGGAGCTTGGTATCATAATTTCCAGGAGTCAGTGTGGATCGTCGCCGCTCAACATTGCACAATTTCAAAACTGGAAGTGACGCAAGGAGATCTTCATTGCCATCACAACGGGGCGGACACTTCCGAGGACGCCGCTCGTTGTGATGGCAACGTCAGAAGTTTACGGTGCTGGGAGCCTAACATTCTGCGCATGCTTGAGAACGAGAAGAGCATGCTGGTCGCTCAGCTGCACCGTATCCTGGCTTCCCATGCACACAAGCAATATGGGAAATGCCAGGACAGAAGAATAAAAGTTTATTTTTTTGCTTCAAAATCAGAAATCGAGCGCCAATATATAAAAAACCGTGAGTGCTATATATAAAAGTTATGATTGTAAGATATTCACAAAAATATATATATATATAATATATATTTGGTACTCTGCTTTAAGGTTGCTTCAGTAGGAACTTGGTTTGTCACAACTCTTGGATATGCTTCTACACTAGTATATTTGTAAGCTTCAGCTACAGGGCCCAGCGAGTTCTGGCATCAAACCAGGATTAGGTTAAATGACGGGGTTTGGGGGTTTAATCTCGAATTGGACAAAGGTTAAGCTCCTTTTTACATCACAGAATTCAAGGGAAGATGAAAACAGGTAACTGGTACTGTTATCTTAGGTACTTTAAGATCAGGTTAATTGTAACGTCTGGAACTCCCATATTCACTTTATTGCGCACCAGAGCTATCAGTACTATAAAAGTACCTTGAGTCAGATATTGGCACCAGAAACTAGTGGTTCATGTGTACTGCTCTTCCATTTCAGTACTCTGGCCAGGTAGCTTAAAGCGGAGGTTCACCCTAAATATAAGATCTCCCATGTGATCCAGCATACTGGCGTCAGCGCCAGTATGCTGGGTTTTTTTTTTTTAATCGCACACTTACTGTATTATGCCGGAATTTCATTTTTTTCCCCCGCGGTGGACGGCTCTAGTATTGCTCGTCACATGTTCCTAAAATACCCGATATGGACTCGGGTAATCTCGGCGAAAATGCGGCGCCTGCGCACAGACCTAGGAGCTGACTGCGCAGGCGCCGTATTTCTCCGAGTCCTATTTCGGAGGGCGTGACACGCCATAGCCGTAGGACTCGGAGAAATACGGCGCCTGCGCAGTCAGCTCCTAGGTCTGTGCGCAGGCACCGCATTTTCGCCGAGATTACCCGAGTCCATATCGGGTATTTTCGGAAGATGTGACGCGCTATACTGGCGCCGTCCACCACGGGAAAAAAAAAAGAAATTCCGGCATAATACAGTAAGTGTGCGATTAAAAAAAAAAAAAACAGCATACTGGCGCTGGCGCCAGTATGCTGGATCACATGGGAGATCTTATATTTAGGGTGAAATACCGCTTTAAGTGATCTAAAGTATTTGTAAAACGTTTCACTTACTAAATATGTTGTTTTATCTCCTGTTGTGATTCACAAACTTCTGCCACATTCTGCAACCGGGGTGTTCACATTTTGCAGTTTTGTGTCGCCTCTCTCCTCCAGCCTTCTCATTGCCCTTCACTACTATGCAAGGTCCACTTAAAATGTACGGGACCGCTTCCCCCTGTAAAAAACAAATCACCTACTGATAGGATCTATAATGTACCTTTTGGATCTTTTGATTGGATTTTAGTCCTGGTTCATATATATGCAATGCAGGAACCAGCACAATTCCTGTGCAGGTTCCTGCATCACATATGATTCGCAGGCAGTTCACACTGCCCTCTGCGAACCGCTGCAGGTGTCAATAGAAAGTTAATGACACCCCCAGATCGCAGTGCTAACTGTGAAATTGTGCAGGATTCGGATGGGATAGGTGTGAACACCCATGCGACCCGATTTCAGTGCAGACTAAAAAAAAGGTCCCTGCACCATTTTGGTGCGAATGCCATGCGATTTCAGCCATACAATTCGTATGACTAAATTTGCATTATACAGACCTCACATGTGATCTTTACAGCAATGTGGTGCGAATCAAATGCGATGCCTTGCATCGCAAAAGTGTGAACCCAGCCTTATATTTGCCTGCCCCCATCCTCTGCATTGCTAGGCATAAGATTATCCTCCTTTTAGGCTGGATTCACACCTATGCATTGTTTTGGGCTTTTTGCATTTTGCAGATTTGCTCTACAGAACGTGTTCCATAGGAAACCATGTTAAATGAACTGTAGCGCAAATATGCAAAAAGCACTAAAACTGCATAGGTGTGAATCCAGCCTTAGGAAGAATTCTGGGGAATACAGAGCAGGGCAAATCTTATAAGATGAGACACCAGTCCATCGCAACAGCATAATATTATGGGTGTGGGAATTGATGTAATTTTATCACAGGATATGCTGGATTGCTTGTCATTATCGAATCTACATTCTAATTGTTAATCTAAAACTACAGGTCAAAGTTCTACTAAGGAACTAACTAAAGAAAGTTCACTCAGGTCTCCGTTATTTACAAGCTGCCTCCTTCATAGTATTTGTGGTGTGATTTATGATAGCCAGCTTTATAACACATACTTCCATAGAATAATCTTAATGTTCTTTATCTAGTTGGTTTCATAAGTATTTGACATGGGACTTGACCTTAAAGTGGTTGTAAACCCAATCTAAAAAAAAAAACCCTGCAAGACGAAGACATAATGAGCTAATATGCATAATTATGAATTGCTTACCTTAGAACGAAGCGGCCGCAGTGGTCCTCCCCCTCCCGGGGGGTGACATCTCTCCCAGGGGTTACTTCTGGGTACGTGCTTCCTTAGTACACTGGGGTGTGCAGAAAAGCAAGGCATTAACATAACACACCATGCACTCACTGCAACTGATGGTGTATATGGGCACTTAGTCATTTGTTTATCAGATGAAGCTTGTGAAACATCTGCTGGTCTAAGTTGATATTTATTTCAAATTTCTCTGTTGTCTTAAGGCTACACATTTGAAAACAGAAACAATAACTTATGAAGAAAAAGAACAGCAACTGGTCATCGATTGTGTGAAGGAGATTCGTAAGTGTTAAAATGTACTTTACTTAGTTTTTACACAGGGAAAATGTATTCTCTTCTAGGAGAATTTCTTGGCACAGTCCTGACAGTATGGGAAATTGGGCTGGTTATGATTAAAGTGATTGTAAACCCCATTCTTGAAATTTGCAGTGTTTACTTATGTCTCTTTGAAGCTCTGAGTGTCGTGTCTTTCTGCTGCTCCTTTCCTCTGTTATCAGCAGTCACTTCTGGCAAGTTCTCCAACACACAATATAACGGCAGCTGAAAATTTGTGTCAGGGAAGGAGCTTAGAGGTAGATAAGCATAGAGATTGTCTATTCATAATACAGCTCTGCAACTTCCTTTTTTCAAAAAGACATGTATTTTTATTTGTTTATTTTTCTATTGCATTTAAGTCTAAGTGTGAGATCTGAAGTCTTTTTGACTCCAGATCTCACGTTAAAGAAGTCCGGGGATAAGAACGATAGCTGAGAATAATTAAACGGAGAGTGGCCAAAGAGCAAAAATAATATTAGATAGAACAAACAGTCCGGGTGTCTTCTTAATTAACCACTTGTCCTCTGCCCACCGTCAAATGACGGCGGGCGGAGGACTCCATTATCCTGACATCACGTCATATGACGTGATGTCCTTTTAAAGCCGCGGGCGGGCGCGCGCGCCAGCCGCTCTGCTGGGATCCCGTGCGAGTGCCTGGCGGCAACGATCGCCGCCGGGCACATGCGATTGCTCAGTAACTGAGCGGGGACGTGGAGCTCTGTATGTAAACACAGAGCTCCACGTCCTGTCAGGGAGAGAGGAGATTGTGTCCCTTGTACATAGGGACACAATCCGTCACCTCCCTCAGTCACCCCCCCTCCCCCCACAGTTGGAACACTCATAGGACACACATTTAACCCCTTCCCCGCCCCCTAGTGGTTAACCCCTTCACTGCCAGTCACATTTATACAGTAATCAATGCATATTTATAGCATTGTTCACTGTATAAATGTAAATGGTCCCAAAAATGTCAGAAAAGTGTCCGAAGTGTCCGCCATAACGTCGCAGTCCCAATAAAAAAATCGCAGATCACCGCCATTAATAGTAAAAAAAAAAAAAAAAAAAATGCCATAAACTATCCCCTATTTTGTAAACACTATAAATTTTGCGCAAACCAATCGATAAACGCTTATTGCATTTTTTTTTACCAAAAATATGTAGAAGAATACGTATCGGCCTAAACTGAGGAAAATTTTTTTTTTAGATATTTTTTGGGTTATTTATTATAGCAAAAAGTAAAAAAATATAGCATTTTTTTTAAAATTGACGCTCTGTTTGTTTATAGCGCAAAAAATAAAAACCGCAGAGGTGATCAAATACCACCAAAAGAAAGCTCTATTTGTGGGGGAAAAAGGACGCCAATTTTGTTTGGGAGCCACGTCGCACGACCGCGCAATTGTCAGTTAAAGCGACGCAGTGCCGGAAGCTTAAATTTTAGTCTGGGCAGGAAGGGGGTGTAGGTGCACAGTAGGCAAGTGGTTAAGAAATTATCTAACCTCCCAGTATAGTAAATTAAGAATTATTATATGATATTGTACATCAGTGCTTAAAATGTGTTATATTTATAAGGAACAAGTTTTTCTCGTTTTGTAAAAGAACAATTGAAAATATGTATGATATTAAAATAAAGAATGAATATAAAAAATAAAAAAAAGTCCGGTCATGCTTTTTTTCTATTACAAGGAATGTTTACATTCCTTGTAATAGAAATAAAAGCGACCCAATTTTTTTTTAGCACTAGACCTCCTCTAACTTAAAACTGTAGAAATGTATAAAAAAAACATCGCCAGTGGAGATTTTTAAGTGCCAAAGTTTGATGCCATTCCACGAGCGTGTGCAATTTTGAAGCATGACATGCTATGTATCAATTTACTCGGCGTAACATTTATCTTAAAAAATTGGGATAACTTTACTCTGGTTTTGTTTTTTAATTAAAAAAAAGTGTATTTAAAAATAAAATAAAAATTGCGCTTGTAAGACCGCTGCGCAAATACGGTTTCACATAAAGTATTGCAAGGACCACCATTTTATTCTCTAGGGTGTCTGGGGGAAAAAAAAATTGTTTGGGGGTGCTAAGTAATTTTCTATGGTTTGTCCACCAAAACAAATTTTAAATGATGGCTTGATTGGGTTAGGCTAAATTACTCTTTGGCTTCATATATATTTTAGGGGGGTGCCATTGAGATCTGTGTCGAATATTCTGGGTCATTCATTTATTGCTTCTGTTTTGTGCTTTATAATATGAAAGAGATGAGAAGTATACTGAGTAGTTGCAGACCATCCACTTTCCCCTAATAGCGATAGGTGGAAGACATGGGGGGAACCAGTTACAGACCTCCTAGCGTTTTTCGGACTCATTCACACAGCACCACATGCTCAGTTTTAGCTTGTTAGTTCAGAGGCAGCAAGGTTGCAGTGCTATGCATGTTTCATCACACCGTGCATGTACCTTTACTACATGTCTGCATTTTGCTACATTTCACCTCACCACCTGGCTATGTTGTAGCATGAATGGGGCACATAGAAAACCTATTTTTTCTATGTGGTGACCTGTGTGATAAAACACAGTTCACCACACTATGTTTACCCTAGTGTTACACTTTGGCATGTGTAGAATGCATTTCTTTGTGCAGCAATGTTAATCTGATAAATACCACTGCAGCCTGTGCTGAAGGCTGTATCCTAGGGCAGTGGTCATTAACCACTTAACCCCCGGACCATATTGCTGCCCAATGACCAGAGCACTTTTTGTGATTCGGCACTGCATCGCTTTAACTGACAATTGCGCACTCGTGCGACGTGGCTCCCAAACAAAATCCTTTTTTTCCCACAAATAGAGCTTTCTCTTGGTGGTATTTGATCATCTCTGCGTTTTTTATTTTTTGCGCTTTAAACAAAAAACAATTTTGAAAAAAAAATGCAATATTTTTAAAATTTTGCTATAATAAATATCCCCAACAAATATATAAAAAAACATTTTTTTTTCCTCAGTTTAGGCCGATGCGTATTCTTCTACATATTTGCGTTAAAAAAATTGCAATTAGCGTTTGATTGGTTTGCGCAAAAGTTATAGCGTTTACAAAATAGGGGGTAGTTTTATGGCATTTTTATTAATATTTTTTATTTTTTTTACTAGTAATGGTGGCGATCAGCGTTTTTTCAGTATTGCGACATTATGGCGGACACTTCGGACACTTTTGACAAATTTTTGGGACCATTGGCATTAGCGATCGGTGCTATAAAAATCCATTGGATTACTATAAAAATGCCATTGGCAGTGAAGGGGTTAACACTAGGGGGCGGGGAACGGGTTAAGTATATGTTCCTGGGTGTGTTCTAACTGTATGGGGGGCTGGACTCACTAGGGGAAATCACTGATCTTCCGTTCATACATTGTATGAACAGAAGATCAGCATTTCCCCTGCTGACAGGACTGGGAGCTGTGTGTTTACACACATAGCTCCCGTTCCTCGCTCTGTACCGAGCGATCGCGTGTGCCCAGCGGCGATCGTACCCGCCGGGCACGCATGCAGGACTCGGGGGGCGAGTGGGGACGCGCGGGTGCCGCCTAGAGGCCGCAAATTAGCCAACGTAGAGCTACGGGCTCTCGCTCAGGAGAGCCAACCTGCCGCCGTAATATGACGGCGGCTGGTCGGCAAGTAGTTAATCCTGTCCTCAGGGCCCACTAATAGGCCAGGTTTGCAAGATAAACAAAACATCACAGGTGATATCATTTGCTGCTCAGTGATTGCAGTGTTCTAGTCTGCATCTCCCCAAGGTAATAACTAAAACCTGGCCTGTTAGTGGGCCCTGAGGACAGGGTTGATGACCGCTGTCTTAGGGTACTGTTGAATAAAGTCCCTGAACCTTTCCAAAAATGGACCAGCTGAAAAATACATAGATGTGAATGCGTACCATAGGAAACCATGTTTAATTGACTGTAGTGCATTTTTGCAAAATGCACTAAAAAACACATAGGTATGAACCAGGCCTAACAGAGGATTCTGGCAAGTACTGGGTTTTAATATGTACCCACTCTTGCTTCATCGCCTAGGCGATCTGTGGAATCCGTGGCTTGCACTGTGTAACAAATAATCAACAAACTCTCAGCAGCCTAATTTATAATTTCCCCTTAGACACCTGTTTAGTTTAGAGAATTACTGCTCGTTAGGACTATATAAATAATGTAATATCTATAGAATAGCCATAGTTACACAAAGACTCATCTTCTGAAAGTGACTTGTCGGATGTCTTTCCTACCATAGGGTATAGAAAAGAAATAATGAAACTGTATTTTTTTCGCTTATTCCTTTTTAATTTTAATTTTTTGTTTCTTGTAGAAATATTTAGTAAACTGGAAACTATAGGTGAATAGACATCTTTAAATGATGAACTGGCTGTCATTGCAGGTGAATCAAATGCCCAGATTGGTAAACTCACTGATGAGCTTTCTACAAAGTCAGATGAGATTGTACAATACCAGGAGCAGATCTCTACTATGCTGTCACAGATGGTTGAGCTTCAGCACAAACTGAAAGAGGTATATGGGATAAATGCTGAAAACATGCCAACGCAAACATTTGGGTAATAACTTATTGAGGGATTTTGAATTTTCAAGCTTTTATTTTAGAATCACTTCACATCATAGTTATTGGTGGCATCAAATAGACCCCAGGAAGTATTATTCTTTTGGGAAGGATTGTAAAAAACTAGTAATTGACTGTTCATTTCCAAAACATATCTGGGATGCGGCCGACTCTCACCTTATCACTTTATGTAAAAGTGTCTAAGTGGTTTGCATGCTATTGCTCTTTAAATTAAGTGTAACGCTTTGCTTTAAAAAAATAAAATAACAAACAAACATGTTATACTTGCCTTATCTGTGCAATGGTTTTGCACAGAGCAGCCCTGATCCTCTTCTTCTGGGGTGCCCTGTCGGTGCTCTTGTATCCTCCTCTTCATCAGGTGCCCCCAGGGAAAGCTGCTTTGCCTGGGGCACCTGTGTGGGCGTGCTCCCGAGTCCCACTGCTGCATTCATTGATACAGCGGGACTCAGCCCCCTCCACACCCATGTCACTGGATTTGATTGACAGCAGCAGCAATGGCTCCTGGTGCTATCAATCTGTCCAATGAGGACAGAGGCAGTGGCTGGAGTTTCTGGGTTTATGCGCATCGTTGGACCGGATAGACTCGGGTAAGAAGAAAGGGGGGGGGGGGGGGGAGCTGCAGCAAAGAA
Source organism: Rana kukunoris (assembly GCA_029574335.1). NCBI lineage: Eukaryota > Metazoa > Chordata > Amphibia > Anura > Ranidae > Rana > Rana kukunoris. The sequence goes on along the minus strand of CM056054.1, from coordinate 126,950,405 downwards.
TGTTTTTCACCTTAATGCATAGAATACATTAAGGTGAAAAAACTTGACTTTACAATCCCTTTCATTTAGCAGGGATCTCCAAACTCTCAAAACAAATGGCCAGTTTACTGTCCTTTAGATGTTACTGCCACCAGGCTATGGCCAATGGGCACTACTAATTTTATATGAATACTTTGTAACCTAGTCTCTAGGAATACGTAGTAATTTCCTTTTATTTATTCACTCAATTTAAAAATGAGCTGTATCAATTTTATCCATGCGTTAGATCACGTGCCTTTCTCCTTTTTGCTCTCTTCAAACCACCCCTGGTCAGTTTAGGTAGCGGGATTCGCATGGTTTTCTTACACAACCTACCATCTGAAATTAATTCCATTTTACATCAATACCGCCTGTACGAGCGCTGGAGAAATGTATTTTCTGTCCATACCTACACTGTGGCCAGTGGCAGTAGTATTAGTGGGGGGGGGGAATAGTTCCCCCATATTTTACTTCAGGGAATGAACAGTGCCCCCACCATTGGTGTCAGTGGGAGGGAAGACTGTCTCGTATCAGTGGGAGGAATAGTGCCCAAAGGACTAAATCTGGCCAACGAACCACAATTTGGAGACCACTGTTTTAGAGGAAAGTTGGTGTCATAGCACCAGTCTGGGAGCTACTATGGAATATTTTTAGGTTTCAGTTTTCCATTATTTGAAATTATTTAACTATAATAAAGTCCCAGAATGTTATCAAATATCATGCACATATAGGCTAAAATATTGAAGAAAATATATATAAATATATATTCCATCATGCTTTTACTCAACAGGGTGCATTCGAGAAGGAGGAGCTGAGAATTCATTTACAAGCATCTAAGGAAGCCCAGAGACAGTTGACTGCTGAAGTAAGTTATTGTAGCAACTTTATTTCCTACTCATTTTATTTTAGCCTAAATCAGGGGTGTCAAAACTCAATTTCATTGTTGGCTGCATCAGCATTATGATTGCCCTCAAAAGGGCTGGTTGTTTCTGTAAGATTAGATGTCCAGCGCATCCCCTCCCCTTACATTGGATGTTAAGAGCCACCCCCACCATCAGAACTTAAAGGGGTGTTCCAGCCACATTTAGTGTTTATTAAAAGTCACCAGCTACAAAAAGTGTAGCTGCTGGCTTTTAATAAACACACACTCACCTGCTCCACGATCCAGCGACGCGCCGGCCGGGGGGTCCGCTCCTCTCCCCCCTCCCCGGCCGGCGTCTTCATTTCAACTGTGGGCACCCGGCCGTGACAGCCTTCGGCTTCACGGCCGGGCACCCACTGAGCATGCGCGAGCGGCACGACCCGCCGCTGATTGGACAGGGGATCGCATGGGACCTGTCAGTGTCCCATCGCCTACAGGGAGGGGCTGCTGTAGGCGATTAAGCTTAATCGCCTAACCAGCCCCTCGGCGGAAGCAGGAAGTGGGACAGGAATTCCTACTCCTCCTGAAGCCCCCACTCCCCCCCAAAAAAATGACATGCCAAATGTGGCATGTAAGGGGGTGAGGAGTGGGTTAAGTGGAAGTTCCGAATTTGGGTGGAACTCCGCTTTAAGTCCCCCACTGTCCCTTACATCACAGTGCACCCCCCTTTCCTTATGCTGCTGCTGGGAAGAAGCTGGATGCATTGCTTTAAAGCAATAATTAAGGGTCTGGAGTAGGACCAGAGGAGGTCTGGAGCTCTCCTGCAGCTGCAAGAGTGGTGCAAGGGCCGCACAAAATGGCCTGGGGGGGGGGGGCCGGATTCGGCCCTTGGGCTTTGTGTTTGACACCTGTGGCCTGAATGGTAAAATATTCATTGAAAGCTTGAAAGGAGGCAATAAAGTTCTAGTACTTTTACACAGCTTTAGTTGCAGCCAGCCTTCATTCTAAAGCGGCTGCTACAATCTTTAGAATCCTTCACCTCCCAGGTATGATCATGGTGCGAAGGAGATTCAGGCATTTGGTGTATATTATATTCTAGTACAATTTGTTTTTACCCCTGTTGGGGGTCTGCTCAAGTCTTTGCAAACAAAAATCCCCTGCACCACCAGAATGATTAGTTGTTGGAAAAAGAGTCCTAGCTTCACTCTAGAGAGGTGATACAATTACCAACAAATGCAAGTTTTTTTTTATTTAATTTTTTTTTACAAAAAACGTTTTACTGAAATATTTAAATAGGGTTTGTGTTATTTGACAATTTTCTAATGGCACGTGTGCTAGAAGTGCAGGTGCATAAGATTTTACGGTTTCATGAATTGTAAAAAAAACTTTTTTTCCTTTTTTCTAATCCTCCTTTTGCTAAGGTTATTGGAAGTATAAGCACCAATGGTTACATGTCTTACTTATAAGAGAAGATCCTCCTTTAGGTAGTGCATAAGTCACAAAGTTCTGTATCCTCCATTGAATTCTAATGTAAAAATAAACTTTGAATAACCTGTGCAACTTTTGCTTACAGCTTCACGAATTACAAGATCGCAATGCAGAATGTGAAGGGATACTACAGGAGACACAGGATGAACTAAAAATGCTGCGGTGCAAAGCCAGCCCTTCTGCACTTCTTAGGAGACCCCAGTCATGTAGCGTTTTCCCTGTGGTAAGATCACTTTTACTGCTCACCAACGCCCCACTTATCCACAAAGATCATAAACATAGGATAAATATTACTAAGTTGTTTAAAGTGAACTTCCAGGCAAAAATTAAACTCCTTTAGCAAACGTAAGCACACCCCTCCTCTCTCGTTTTTGGATACAGTGGAACCCTGGATTACGAGCATAATCCATTCCAGGAGAATGCTCGTAATTCAAAGCACTCGCATATCAAAGCGAGTTCCCCATAGAAGTCAATGGAAACGAAAATTATTTTTTCCGCATTGACTCCAATGGTATGCAATACCGCATGTGGCCAGAGGTGGGGGGGGGGGTGCAGTAGAGCCTTAAACGATCGGAAAGGTCCGGGGAAAAGGTCCGATCGGCTCTGGTGCCCCCCACCTTAGGCCAAACGTAGTACTGCAATCCGCTGTGGCTTGAATCCTGCTCGTTTTGCGAGACAACACTCGCAAACTGAGTCAGGATTTTTAAAAATACAGTGCTCTTATTGTGAAATGCTTGTTAGCCACATTATTCCCCCCCCCCCCCCCCCCCCCCCCTTCGCCTGCTAGGACCTGTGTGTGTCCCACTAGATGACGGGACCATTAAAGTGCCGCGTGACTCGCGAATGCGCAATAGGAAACGGGCTATGAAGCGACAAGGCTTCACTTCCTGTTTCCCTTAGTAAGGATGCCGGCGCCTGCACCCGGAACTGATGATTGGCTCGTTTTTGGGTGCCGACATTGCGTGTTCCCTGGACAGGTAAATGTGCTTACAGTATATTAAAAGTCAGCAGCTACAGTATTTGTAGCTGCTAACTTTAATTTTTTTTTCACCCAGGCCGGAACTCCTCTTTAAAGGGTCACTAAAGATTCATTTTAAAAACAAAACACTGCCCTGGATTTGTTTGTTTTTGTTCTGTGTGTCTTCTGTACTTCACAGAAACATGAAACCATTTTTAAAACGAAAGTGAAACTAGAGGCACATTATATGATTGATTTTTATCTATTTTTAACCATTTTTAAAAGGAATCCGTTAACTTTTATGTCTCTATACCCTGTAAACAGTCATTTCAGCAAAAAAAATGTTTTCCTTTAGTGACCCTTTAATCTTTATTGATTACATTTGTTACTTTAACCTAAAGACATTTTCCCATTTAACATTCAGTTAAAGGGTAAGTTCACCTTTACAGAAAAAACTGTAAGGTGAACTTGCACAAGACTCTCTCCTCATCCCCCGCGGTCCCTATGATCTGGAGTCCGGCGATCATCCTTACTGTCACGTCAAGTCACCGCTTCATTGGTCTTTCATTGGGCCTTGAAAATCTCCTGCTCCAACTCCTAAACATACCTTGTCGGAAGGTATGTATAGGAGCATTCTAATTGGTCGTTGCCGTCACATGGGTGGGGCTGACCAATCGGAACCTACGTAGCCCGTTCTCTCACTGCAGGCGAACAGAGACAGCCGTGGGGATTTCAAATCCCCAGACTGGTAAAGCGACAATAGGACGATCTATCAAAACGGGAGATCGCTGAACTTCAGGTTAGCATGACTGGGTGCAATGGGAAGGGGCTCCAGTGTAAGTTCACCTTACAGATTTTCTGTAAAGGTGAACTTACACTTTAATTTGCAGAAATCTCATATTGGCATGCAGTTGGTAAAGTGTATCTCTAGCCAACTCTTTTTGGATACAGAAAGATTCAGACTTGTATCTGGTTTCTGCTGCTTTCCGGGGCTCTGTTAGAGAGATCTCCCCTCACTTACTGTCACTCGACCATGGTTTCACAAGACAGGAAGTGAGGGAAAAATCTGCAACTGTGACCCTGACTGCAATAAAAAGCTGACAGGTTCTGACCTTTCCCTATTCTATAAAAAATGTATTTTATTTGATGCTGGTGGAAACTTTGCCTCACTTTATTTCTAGTAAAACCATTGTCTCATTCTAATGTATATTATTTTCTATTAGGACTCTTTGGCAGCAGAGATTGAAGGTACTATGCGGAAAGAACTGAGTTTGGAAGAAGATTCAAACTTTGGAGAAAGAAAGTAAGAGACCTTCTGATTAACCCACTTTATCTAATAACAACCTTGGATAACTGTGTGTGTGTGTATGTGTATATATATATATATATATATATATATATATGCCTCTTCCATATGGGCAGGCTTCATTGGAGTCTGTCTGCTGATCCCTGCCCAGCAGGTGGGTAGCTAGTCCGTGTCTGCTCTGCTTATGCAGAGTGGACGCAGACACAACCCGCTCTCCTCTATGGGTGGTTGAATGTAAGCTGACCGCATTTTAATTTACACCCCATGCCTTTGTTTTTAGTAGAGCGATCGGTCTGCTAGTGTGATTGGGGCCTAATGCAGGTAAAAATCAAGGTGTTTAGTAAATAATACACATCTCAGAAGATCTGAGATGGTGCAATTGCTGGCAAATGTCGCCTGATTTCACATGTTAAATTGTACCAATGTGAACCAGGGCTTACTGAACGTTTAAAAACCTTACAGACTTTTTGATGACCCCTTTGTCTATTCGGTGTACGTACATCAATGCTTTTTGCATTTGCTCTGCGCCATGTTGTGGTGTCTTGGAGAATCGAAGTGATCAAGCACTGCTAGTAGCAAAATTAGATTGTGCACCAGAGTAACTTCTAGGCAAGTGTTAAAAATAAGTGCTGATCGTATGGCGTTTTTTTTATAGAGATATTATAAATTTGTGAAGCTGTTTAAGGGCACCAAAATAGGCTTCACAGCAGTTGGCTTTCAGCTGCCAGAAATATTGAGTAATTCACTTTACGGTCAACACTGAGGGGGCACTCTTTACGTCTAGAGGAAAAGAGATTTCACCTCCAAATATGGAAAGGTTTCTTCACAGTAAGAGCTGTGAAAATGTGGAATAGACTCCCTGCAGAGGTGGTTCTGGCTAGCTCAGTGAAGTGCTTTAAGAAAGGCCTGGATTCTTTCCTAAATGTACATAATATAACTGGGTACCAACATTTATATGTAAAGTTGATCCAGGGAATATCCGATTGCTTCATGGGGGATCAGGAAGGATTTTTTTTCCACTGATGTAGCAAATTGGATCATGCTTTGCTGGGGGTTTTCGCCTTCTTCTGGATCAACTGTGGGTATAGAATTGGGTATATGTGATTTGGTACAATATTATTATTATTTTATTTCTTATGGTTGAACTTGATAGACTTGTGTCTTTTTTCAACCTGACTATGTAACTAACTATGTAAATATGTTTCAATCCTAAGTATCGCAACATTAAGAGAATATTCCCATAATAGTAAATTTATTTACATTTTTCATGTTAGGAAACAACCAAAACGAGTGTTTGATACAGTGAAAGTGGCGAATGAACTGCGCTGCCGATCTTCTTCTGCATCTATACCTGGCTCTAACCGTTCTGGAGTAGTGATGACTGCTCTTCCTTTTGAATCTGGATCAAAGATTGAGCAGACAAAGCCTAATGTCCATCCAATTGAACAAGGCACAAAGGAAAAGTAAGCAAGAAACGGTGTTTTAAGTATTTCTGTGGCTGTATAATGAGTGATCTTTTAAAGCCTAATCCTCTTGAATGTTATGGATATAGAAAACATTAAATTAAATGCACTGATTCAGTTAATGGTGGCCCAGCAATGGGTTGTAGCATACATTTTGTCCTGAGCCTTAGGGTCCTTTCACACGGAGCTGACCGTTTTTGTGTCCGCTCCGTGTGTGTCCGTCAGCTCAGCAGGGATCATCCGTAATCCCCGCTGAGCTGTCGGCAGGCAGGGCGGTCCCTGCACACTGTGCAGAGACCCCCCTGTCTTTCCTCCGCTCTCCCCTATGGGGAATCGGATGAATACGGACCGCGTGTCCGTATTCATCCGATCCGATCCGCCGGACGGAAGAAAAATAGGGTTTTCTTCCGTCCGAAAAAGTGGAGCTTTACGAACGCAGATCTTTGCGGACGTTAGCGGATGACGGACTTGTAAAAAACGTGCGTGTGAAAGGGCCCTTAGTTGAAGCTGTCAGAGCTGTCATCTAGATGACTTTCTTCTGAAAGACTCATCTCCTTCCCAGCTATTTTATAAATGTTCTCAGAATAATTCAGATTCTCCAGGCTTTCCTGCTAGGTCATCAGTTTTTAAAACGGTCAGGGAAAGTAACGTTTTTTTTTTTTAAGACATTTCGTCTTTTTTTCTTTACAAACTTTTACAAACAAAAAGAAAATGGTTATCACTAGCTGTCTAAAAACCATAAACAATTATTTTGGGTACAATGTTGCATAACCAAGTAATTGTCAAAGTTTTACAGCCCTGAAATCTGAAAAATTGCCTGGTAATGAGATTTAAAACCATGGTGGAAATAACGCAAAATATGTGATCACTGAAAATGCACACTATGTTTCCTTTAGCTTGACAAGGTTAAATTTTGACTTAAAAATGGTTGTAAAGCCTTACCTATACCCAGTGAAGGGACTGGTCTCAGGTGATGCACAAAGATTAAACAAATCTTCCTAGAACAAATGTCAGTGATTAGAGCCAGGAAGATACTCATATCCCTGTTACTATATTATGCTGGTAAGGCCATTACGATGACCTGGAAACAATCGTCTCCCCCTTCTGGCAGATTCTGGAAAAGCCTAGTGAATGCTAGTTTGCCCCTGTATAGGGCCACCTACTCGGGCAGGGGATGTCCACAAAAATTTGAGAAGGTATGGAACTGTTGGGTAGATGATAACACCACGGCAACTGATGCAGTAACAAATGCCTAGATTGACAATATGTCTGCAGTTTGCTAGTTTATCGACCCAACTATTCTCATGCTGAACTCTCCTGTCGCTACCGATTTGAGCACCGATTATCCTGAAATTACCCTCTCCCCACATTGGGGCTATAGTATAAATTAAGTTAGGATGTTTAAGATGTGTGTTGTGCTCTGTTGCGGCATGTTGTCACAACAGAGGAACTGCCCCTGCGTGGTCAAATGTTTGGCCCCTGCGTGAGCTAGTCTCGTGTGCCAATGTAAACTTCAATAAAAAAGATTTTGCAAAAAAAAATAAAAAATCCTCCTACATAAGTTGTACATTTTTTATCTGCTGCAACTCTTCTCTACAGCTATTCAAAGTGCACAATTTATACAGCTTGCCTGAGCTTTCAGAAAGCAGGTAGCGGGGAGCTGAAGATACTTTCTGCAGATCTCAGTGAGAAGAGCTCTGAGAGATGACTGGAGGGAAGGGACAAACCCCAAGTCGCACATCAGAGCTGAGGCTGTCATTTACAGGCTTGGTGCTCCCTTCCCTGTCACCTTTTTTTTTCTTGGTGTCAGGAAAACTTGTCAGAAGTGATTCATGCTTAATAGCAGAAGAACAAGACGGCAGACAGAAATCACACTTGGTGCCCTGGATTTGAGGCCAGTACAAACTGGGATTTGTTCACATTTGATGTTTGAGGTTTACAACCATTATAATCTCTACTTTTTACAAACGGGAATATTTTTTTAAAATCTGTTTTCAACTTTTACAGGGAACACTTAAAGATGGGAGATGCTAATTTGGAAACTGCATTGCACAGGCTCCACCTTAGAAGACAAAACTATTTAAGTGAGAGGCAGTTTTTCAAGGAAGAATGCGACAGGAGGTTGAAATATCTAGAAGATGAACGGGACCAGAGTGGCTGTAGCAGTCCCAATGGAAGTGTCCTGTCCATGTCAACCCACTTGTCAGATTTCACAGACACTTCAGCTACCTCTAGTACCCTTCGAAGCCTTCTGCCAGAGAAACTGCAGATCGTCAAGCCCCTGGAAGGTGTGTGTGTATATGTGGCATCTCTTTTTGACTTTTGTGAAACATCTTGTAATGCCTTAAAGTGGTAGTAAACTCTGCCTTTGAACTTGTACCTACAGGTAAGCCATATTGTAAAGTGAATATCTCCTAAACCTGCAGTGTTTAGGAGATATTTGTACTGAATGCAGTCGGTGACATCACCGGCGCGTGTGCTCTGAAGCGTCAGCATGCCCATGCTGTCCCTTCAGAGCTCTGTGTCGTAAACCGTGACACGCATGCGTGGGAGTGACGTCATCGCGGCTTAGACTTTCAAAGGACCAGAGCCAGCGACCCCGGAAGGAATACTAGGGGAGGATGGAAGCCCGGTCAGCGGTGATGGCTCACTGCTGGAGGGCTTTGCTGTAAGGTAAGTCCTTCATAATGTGCTAGTATGCAATTCATACTAGTAAATTATGCCATTGCCCTGCAATGTTGTGTTTTTTGTTTTGTTTTTTTAAAGTCCATGGCTATATTTTGAGCATATTCTATTGTTTTCCCAAAGCTTGGCCCTTTCTATATGAAAATGCTGATGATAACCATGCATATAAGTATTTGTTCTTTTCTTTACATCATGATTGACTTTCTGAATTGTTGTTTAATCAGTAATTAAGCCCCTTTTTTAAATATTTGTACAGGTTCCCAAACTCTCCACCAGTGGCAACAGCTAGCACAGCCAAACCTGGGTACAATTCTAGATCCCCGTCCTGGTGTAATTACCAAAGGATTTAAGCCTCTTCCCGAAGATGCCGAATACCGCTTATGTGACTTAGAAGAGGATGAAAAGGAGGACGAGGATGAAGATGAAGAAGGGATAACTTTCCAAGTGCAGGAAAGAATAGAAGAAGTGCCACAACCCACCTTAAGCATTTTCCTGCCACCCATTTCTGTGTCATCAACACCAAGTTCTGGTTAGTGCTCAATAGTGTACCTTTTACGTTTTGGACATTCCGGCATGTCGTGCTACCACAGCAATCTATCAATTTCACTACAGCTTTTGTTTATTTTTACAGAGATATCTTAGCATTGATATTCAATGTGTTTGTTTTTTGGTAGAAATGCACACTGCACCTTTCTTCACCTCTGTACACTGTAGTCTGTGGCACATTTTCAATCGTAGACCATAAACCTTTCAGATTTTTCAAAACATGTTATAAAACAATTGTCGTCCTCTATATCTTAAGGCGTTGGCTTGGTTTTCTTAAAGCGCTGGTTCACCTGAAAGTTTTTTTTTTAAAAAGCCAGCAGCTAAAATACAGCAGCTGTAAAATGGACACTCGCCTGTCCAGGTCGCCCGCCGAAGCCTAGCGGCTTCACTGCCCGGTTCCCTACTGCGCATGTGCGAGCCGCACTGCGCCATTCCCACTGATCCCCGTTGTGTTCTGGGAGCCGAGTATGGGGGGGACGCAACGCGGAGGGGCCAGACTCCCGCGTGAGTCTTTACCAGGAAGTGGTGAAAATACCTGTTTTATACAGGTATCTGCACCCCCTGAAAGGTATCAAATGTGACACCGGAGGGGGGTAGGGTTCCAAAAAGTGGAGGTTCACTTTTGGGTGACCCTCTGCTTTAAGTCTTTTCGTTGTTGTGTGTATTCTGTATTTTGTGGCTACATACTGTGAAACTTACCTTTTCTGATTATTTGCATTGCAGCGACAAACCCTGGCAAGTGCCTGGGCAGCACAAACTCAACATTTACCTTCACCACTTGCCGAATTCTACATCCCTCTGACATCACTCAGGTTACTCCCAGGTAAGCTTGACCCAACAATTGGTAAAGTCTTTCAATGCAGTAAGTTCAACAGTCGGGGGCCCATTCACACTAGGAAAAAAAGTGAGGTAAATTGCGCTAATCAATATATGATGCTGTGCATCAAATCAAATAAAGTAAAAGGTGCACGTGAAATGCGAACTAAACATAAATGGAGCTGCGGTTTAAACTGTGTCATATAAACAGAATAGCAATGTGAGAAAAATAAAAATAAACCGCGCTAATGACCAATAAACATAAAATGCATTAAATAATATGTGGACCACACCGATGAATTAATGTGATATATGCAAGGTTGAAAAAACAATCCAAAAAACAAAAACAAACATTGAGTGTCCATAAAACACAAAAAGGCCTTTGTAGTCCAAAGTGAGAGGGCTAGCAAGGTTCCATACACAACAAATTGTGAATAATAAATTATAAACAAAAAAAGTCCAGAGGAAATAAAACGTAACATCCACCCTGGTGAAGCCGAATCCCAATATGAGTCAGCAGGATATTGGTTAACACTGATGTGACATGCAGCTGAAGACCTCCACCACACACATATGCAAGTCTGCTTACCAAATGTAAATGGTCCCTGGCTGAGAGGAGACCAAAACAGCAGACAGGATCAAACAGCTGGGCTCGGTGAGAGGGTGAAACAATTCAGCTTGGGTCATCCGACAGTGGCTCCAATAACAATGGTCACATGAATGTAAAAGGAGACAAGAATGCCTCGATAGTGTAAAATCACTTAAAATTTATTGTACAAAATAATGAAGAAATACACTCACATTTTGCAGTAAAAGAAAGGCCTTAAACCTGCAGCATCCGGCCGGTCAGCATGCAGGTAAACCCATGTAGTATCGAGTAGTCCAAGGGTGATATGACAGTGTGCCACTCGGTACGCCCTGACTAGTTTCGTGGTTAAAACACTTTTTCAAAGGGCACTCACACTAGGAACTGCATGTAAATCGCACAGGACCATTGTGCGGTTCCTGCGCGATCCATGTGAAAGTTCTGTGCAGTGCATTATCAGCCCCATTCATTTTGAATTATCTAAAATTGCAGCGCACCAATTGCACGCACTATTTTTTTTAAACTTGTGGCAACCGCATTGCATGGCACTTTTTTACCATGCGATCCTGTGTGGGCAAACACGCCGCGTTTTTGTCCTGTGTTTGGGCTGCAGTTAAGTTTGTACTGCCCCTTGCAGCAGATTGCAAGGGCAGTGCGATTGGAATGCGGTGCGGGAAGCTGCACGGGAATGCAGCTTTCCTGCACTGCATTTTAGTGTGAGAAGTCCCCAATTGTTACAGCCAGGGTTATGGCTCCACAGTACAACCGTTTAGGCTGTGAGAGCAGTTTCCAAGTTAGAATACCTGCTTATAGGAAGGACCTTATAATCTTTTAATAAGTTAAAAAAAAAAAAAAAACATTGGGATCTTGCAAGAGGCATTTCAGATCACGCTGATTAAGTCAGTAGAATACTGTTTTGAATATGTTATGTAACTGGTATTGTTTTAGTATCCAATAATTCTTTCAGACACCAACATTTGCCACGTTTTGTGCAGAAGCACATAGAATTTGCTGTTTCCTAGTCAGCCTTTGTCATCACAAGCTGACACACCCATAGCCCTACCCTCTCTATAGTGTGTAACAGCAGCTTCCATGCAGAGACTCGCTGTATGGCAAAACGGTCATACCTCAAGCAGCCCTGACCCTAGATAATCCATTCAGTGGTGGAAACATAACTTCCTTACAAACATAAAAAAATAGCAAATTTTTTATAGTTTAATTAACAAAGTTGTAAGCACTTTAGTGCACTGAGCGTTTTTTCTTGTTAAATTTGAAGTCTAGGCACAAAAACATTAAATATATTCCTCAGTAGGCATAAAAGATCTAAATCCACTTTGTGGACCAAGTGGCTTTGCAAACTCATATACTTGTAACAGTAGCAGTGACATCATCAATGTGCTGTCCATAGTCTGGGCAGAGAGCAGAGATATGGGAGGGGCACAGAAGGCTCCACCCACTACAGGCTGCATGCAGAAAACTATAGAAGGGGGGGCAGAGACCAGACCAGACTCCCTGCACAAGGGAAGTGGGCAGGAGTGGCCGGTTTTTATGGCACAGAGACAAAGCTTCACACTTTACTACTAAAGATGAGCTCCGGCGTGTTCGCACAGTCCACGTGCAGAGCCCGCCAGGAAGTCTGCACAGCGCTGCGCTAATCACAGGCAGAAGACATATTCCCGATGCTCGGCTGCAGAGATCAGGAAATGTCTCCCTGCCTTTGGTTAGCGCAGCACCGTGCAGACTTTCTGGTGGGCTTTCCACGTGGACTGTGCGAACACGCCGGAGCTCATCCCTAATTACTACACAGATCTGGAGGAAATACAAAGTACTCCAAGATTCAAGAGGATTGCACATGTCGGATATATTTAGACAACATTTACTTATCCTGAAATTCCATACACTTTAAAGGAAGTTCACCTTTTGGAACAAGTTACATGCTCCACTCTGGTGAAACATGTAACATGTTTCAGCTCCTGCCTCCTCTGATCCTCCCTTTCTGTGACAGCGGGTGCAGGGTGAATGAACTACAAGTACTATTGACCTTTGTAGCTGATGGCTTGTAGTTCTCAATGAACTGCGAAGGTGATGATCACCATGAATAGATGTCCCCATTGGAAAAATTCCCCTCTGACACTCCCCGGAGAGAATGAAATAAAAAACTCAAATTGGCTATAATACTGTTGGCCGTGCACCCCTTTTGCGGGGAGATGAGTGTTTCATAAATGGATTGGACTGCAGCAATAAAAATATGACCGTTCTGGCTAGAGTGGGGATGGATTGGAAGAGTTTTGAATCTGACACTAACTTTATTATGTTTTGTCAAGTATAAGATAATATATTTTATCATTCACTGGGGACCCAGGATTAATTCTAATACAAGAGGGTTACATTGCTGTTTACAGGAGATTGGCAAACATAGCTTTTCAGGCAGTATATGTGATGAATAAAAAACCTGCAATTATTTATAGGGGTCGACCGATATGGGTTTTTCTCTGGCCGATGCCGATATTTAGAAATTGCAGCGGCCGATAGCCGATTTATGATGCCGATTTATTTTATTTTTTTTGGCCCGATATGTTAGGCCGATTCCCCCCCGCCCCCTTTCATCTCCTAAAATCTAACAGTTAGACCCCTTTCACACTGGGGCGTTTTTAATGCGCTTTTGGGCTAAAAATAGCACATGTAAAGTGCCTGCAAAACTTCTCCCCTGCAGTCTCAGTCTGAAACCCCGAGTGCTTTCACATTGAGGTGCTGCGCTGGCAGGACTTTAAAAAAAAAAAAAAAAAAGTCCTGCGAGCAGCATCTTTGGAGCGGTGTATACCGCTACTCCACCACTCCTGCCCATTGACATGAACGCCTGCAAAGCGCTTCTGCAGTGGCACTACATGGGAGCATTTAACCCCTTTATCGGCCGCTAGCTGGGATATAAGCACCCCGCTAGCAGCCAAATAGCGCCGCTAGATTGATGGTCCAGTGTGAAAGCAGCGGAGTTCTGCAGGATTTTTTTTTTTAAAAGTCGGCAGCTACAAATACTGCAGCTGTTGACTTTTAATATATGGACACTTACCTGTCCTGGGTGCCCGCAATGCTGGCACCCAAAGCCGATCTCTCCCTCAGGTGCTGCCGCCACCATCTTCGGTAAGGGAATCAGGAAGTGAAGCCTTGCGGCTTCACTTCCTGGTTCCCTACTGTGCATGCACGAGTCTCGCTGTGCGATCCCACTGGTCCCTGCTGTCTTCTGGGAACTGTGTGTCTCCCAGAAGAAAGCTGGGGGCGGATTAAGTCACCACAGTCACTGCAGTGATCTATATGCCCGGAAGAGGGAGCAAATATCTGGGATTACGCAGGTATCTCCTCCCCACTGAAAAGGTACCAAATGTGACACCGGAGGGGGGTAGGATTTGGAAAAGCGGAAGTTCCATTATTGCTCTGCTAAGTAATACAGAAAATTTCTTACATTTAAACGCAACAAGCTTCCAATCAGTGCACTTGTATGTATAATTTAGATATAATATATATATATATATATATATATATACACACCATGCACACACACACACTCAGGTAATGAAAACTTTTGGCAAAAAAATATATGGGCTAACTTTACTGTTTAATTTTTTTACTTGTTAAAGCATATTTTTCCCCAAAAAAATGCGTTTGAAAGACCGCTGCGCAAATACCGTGTAACATTAAATATTGCAGCAATCGCTATTTTATTTCTTAGGGTCTCTGCTAAAAGAAAATATATAATGTTTGGGGGTTCCAAGTGATTTTCCAGCAGAAAATACAGGATTTTTACTTGTAAGCGCCAAGTATCAAAAAAGATTTAGCCTTTAAATGGTTAAACTGAGAACTCTCCTACACGAGTTCAGTTAATTGACAAGTAGCAACATTGTATATCTTTTCTCAAAACTTGGCAGGCTGCCTGGAGACAAATCTCTCCTCCACGGGAAACTTCAGGCAACTTGCATTGACTTCTATTATAGAAGCTTTTTGCAAGTCGCGCTGCTGAATTTTTAAATCTGCTTTTTTACAGCACATATCGGCCGATGCCGATTAATTAAAAAACGCCAAATATCGGCCAGCCGATATATCGGTCGACCTCTAATTATTTATACGCATCTGTTTGTACATTTTCATTACTAAACATTTTTAAAGGTGCCTTTGTTGTAATTTTTATGATGAGGGCGGAGATCCTTGTTAACTTTATTGCCGCCACATAAGGGAAGATCAGCCAACAGTCCCCCAAATAAGTTCCACTAGAAAGTTGACAGTGTGTGTTTAATATAGTTATGAACACAGCCAGCGTGTGCAAGAGCTATCAAATGTTTTTTATCGATGAATAAGGTGGACAAGTGGTTAAGGACGAAGTTCCATCTTTTTCTGCCAAGGTGTACTACACTAGATTAAGGAGTGCCTCTTGGAGTTTTTAGCATCAGGCATCGGTTTCTCAGATTTGCAAGGTTGCCATCCAGTCTTCTTTTCACGTTTGCTAAATTATACCAGGTAAATGTTCAGGCCACTTTGCTGGCTTTGGAGTTGAGATTTTTTAGGAAGTTATTTGAGTGGCAAGTAACCTCAGTTGTAAATTGTTGCTTTGTTGCCTGCCCTCCAATTGGACAAAACTGGAGCTTAAGGCCCCATGCACACGAGACGCTGGTAAACTCGAGTTCAAAGGCATTTGGACATTTTTTTCAACTGCCCCTGAACACATTCAATGTTATCCTATGTGTCGATGCACACAATCTCGTTTATTGCTGTTTTTAGGCAGTTGAGTTTACCCTCGTTTTTCCAGAAGCAAAAAAATGGGTTCAGACGCAAAAGTTTTTGCGTTTCAGACGCTAAACGCAACAAACGTGGTACCGGCGTTTTGCCGCAATTTCGTTTATTGGCGTTTTTAAAGATGACCTATGTTTTACATTAGAAATCTCAAGAATGATGGCAAATGATGAAAAACCATTAAAAAAGAACATAAACAACTGTAATTGCTTGCATTGCATTGTGGACAATGCACAACGTGTGGCAGGTGACGTGGTCAGTGGACAATCCACAACTTGTGGCAGGTGATGTGGCAAGTGGACAATCCACAACTTGTGGCCAGGTGAGGTGGCAGGTGATGTGGCCAGGTGACGTGGCCAGTGGACAATCCACAACTTGTGGCAGGTGACGTGGCCAGGTCATGTGGCAAGTGGACAATCCACAACTTGTGGCAGGTGATGTGGCCAGGTAACGTGGCCAGGTGACATAGCCTGGTGACGTGGCAAGTGGACAATCCACAACTTGTGGCAGGTGACGTGGCAAGTAACGTGGCCAGGTGATGTGGCAAGTGAACAATCCACAACTTGTGGCAGGTGACATGGCCAGGTGACGTGGCCAGTGGACAATCCACAATTTGTGGCAGGTGAAGTGGCAAGGTGACATGGCAAGTGGACAATCCACAACTTGTGGCAGGTGACGTGGTCAGGTGATGTGGCAAGTGGACAATCCACAACTTGTGGCAGATGAAGTGGCCAGTTGAAGTGACAGGTGTTGTGGCCAGTGGACAATCCACAACTTGTGGCAGGTGACGTGGCCAGGTGACATGGCAGCTGACGTGGCCAGTGGACAATCTACATCTTGTGGCAGCTGACGTGGCCAGTGGACAATCTACAACTTGTGGCAAGTGGACAATCCACAACTTGTGGCAGGTGACTTGGCCAGGTGATGTGGCAGGTGACGTGGCCAGGTGATGTGGCAAGTGGACAATCCACAACTTGTGGCAGGTGACGTGGCAAGTAACGTGGCCAGGTGATGTGGCAAGTGAACAATCCACAACTTGTGGCAGGTGACATGGCCAGGTGACGTGGCCAGTGGACAATCCACAATTTGTGGCAGGTGAAGTGGCAAGGTGACATGGCAAGTGGACAATCCACAACTTGTGGCAGGTGACGTGGTCAGGTGATGTGGCAAGTGGACAATCCACAACTTGTGGCAGATGAAGTGGCCAGTTGAAGTGACAGGTGTTGTGGCCAGTGGACAATCCACAACTTGTGGCAGGTGACGTGGCCAGGTGACATGGCAGCTGACGTGGCCAGTGGACAATCTACATCTTGTGGCAGCTGACGTGGCCAGTGGACAATCTACAACTTGTGGCAAGTGGACAATCCACAACTTGTGGCAGGTGACTTGGCCAGGTGATGTGGCAGGTGACGTGGCCAGGTGATGTGGCAAGTGGACAATCCACAACTTGTGGCAGGTGACATGGCCAGGTGATGTTGCCAGTGGACAATCCACAACTTGTGGCATGGCCAGGTGGCATGGCAAGTGGACAATCCACAGCTTCTGGCAGATGATGTGGCAAGTGACACGCTAAATACAAGTACACTGCTGCTCTTTCAGCTGCTACTCACTCTGGTCTCACAAAATGGCTGAAATGGTTAAATAATATTGTATTTTGAGCTTAGGGAGGGTCTTATGATGTCTCTTAACTAAACGCTTATAAACACAAACGCAGTAATACCCTGCAAAATTCGTGGCAAAAACGGGCGTTTTAAATGCCGGTTTTTGCCTTTTGCTCCGTTGAAGTCCACCTGCTCAGTGGGGAATCTGTCCCCTGATCCCCGCTAAGGAAGATGGCTGGTCCCTGTCTGCTCAGCTTATACAGAGCAGACACAGACCGCTCTTCTCTATGGGCGTTCTGATGAAAATGGAAGGCCTGTCCATTTACACTCAACTGCTATCCAGTCTGCCAGGCAGATGGGGAGCAGATCCCTATAAATCTGTATTAAGCCAACCCTTATCCATCGGTATTTAGCAGACAGGATTGGATCGGATGTCGGCAGATGTTAATGAACACATGTACGTTTACACCCTCTGCTACATAGAGGAGACTGGAGGGTCAGATTGGGTCCGCCTGAAAAACTGATAGGCGGACCAGATTGGTGTGAAAACATCCTATATGGGAGTGGGAAGGGATGACTTACAATTTTGTTTGCTAGTGTCCAGTCTCCTATAGGCAGCAGCAGGCCCGGACTGGCCATAGGGCATACCGGGCAAATGCCCGGTGGGCCGCGGCGGCCCGCGGGCCGGTTGTGGCCCGCGAACGGCCCTCGCGGCCCGGGGGCCGATTGCGGCCCGCGAATGGCCATCGCGGCCCACGTATGGCCCCCGTCGGCTATTAAGCCTCACACTGTGCCAATCAAATGCAGCCACTGGGCCCATCAAATGCTGCTACTGGGCCATCAATTGTCATCACTGTGCCATGCCATCAAACGCAGCCACTGTGCCATGCCATCAAACGCAGCCACTGTGCCACCAATTGTCACCACTGTGCCATGCCATTAAACACAGCCACTGT
Source organism: Rana kukunoris (assembly GCA_029574335.1). Taxonomy (NCBI): domain Eukaryota; kingdom Metazoa; phylum Chordata; class Amphibia; order Anura; family Ranidae; genus Rana; species Rana kukunoris. The sequence continues at coordinate 126,932,341 of CM056054.1, read as the reverse complement.
GCCATGCCATCAAACACAGCCACTGTGCCATGCCATCAAACACAGCCACAGTGCCATCAATTGTCACCACTGTGCCATGCCAACAAACGCAGCCACTGTGCCATCAATTGTCACCACTGTGCAATGCCATCAAATGCAGCCACTGTGCATTGCCATCAAACGCAGCCACTGTGCCATCAATTGTCACCACTGTGCCATGCCATCAAACGCAGCCACTGTGCCATGCCATCAAACACAGCCACTGTGCCATTTATTGTCGCCACTGTGCCAATTGATGCCACTGTCCCCTTTAATTGTCGCCACTGTGCCCATTGATGCCAGTGTGCCCATTGATGCCAGTGTGCCCATTGATGCCAGTGTGCCCATTGATGCCAGTGTGCCCATTGTCGCCACTGTGCCCATTGTCGCGGCTGAGCCAGAGGGAGCGGCGCTCCGGCGCCCTCTATAGATGCACTGCCACTGTCTATCTATCTTCTTTCTTTCTATCTTTATCTATCTTCCTTCCTTTCTATCTATCTATCTATCTATCTATCTATCTATCTATCTATCTATCTATCTACCTATCTACCTATCTACCTATCTTCCTTCCTTCTCTTCTTTTTTTCTATCTTTATCCATCTTCCTTCCTTACTATCTTTATCTATCTATCTTCCTACCTTTCTTTCTGTATCTATCTCCCTCCCTTCCCGTCTTTCTTTCTATCTTTATCTTTCTTTATCTTCCTTCTTTCCCTTCTTTCTTTCTATCTTTATATCTATCTATCTATCTATCTATCTATCTATCTATCTATCTATCTATCTATCTATCTATCTATCTATCTATCCTTGCTTTCTATCATTATCTATCTATCTATCCTTGCTTTCTATCTCTATCTATCTATCTATCTATCTATCTATCTATCTATCTATCCTTGCGTTCTATCTTTATCTATCTATCTATCTATCTATCTATCTATCTATCTATCTATCTATCCTTGCTTTCTATCATTATCTATCTATCTATCCTTGCTTTCTATCTCTATCTATCTATCTATCTATCTATCTATCCTTGCGTTCTATCTTTATCTATCTATCTATCCTTGCTTTCTATCTCTATCTATCTATCTATCTATCTATCTATCCTTGCGTTCTATCTTTATCTATCTATCTATCCTTGCTTTCTATCTTTATCTATCTATCTATCTTCCTTCCCTTCTATATTATTCATTCTTTCTTTATCCATCTTCCTTCTTTTCTATCTATCTATCTTCCATCCTTCCCTTCTTTCTTTCTATCTGTATCTATCTTTCTTTATCTATCTTCCTTCCCTTCTTTCTTTCTATCTTTATCTATCTATCGTTTTTTCTTTATATATCTTCCTTCCTATCAATCTATCTTCCTTCCTTCTCTTCTTTCTATATTTATCTATCTTTATTTCTTTATCGATCTTCCTTCCCTTCTTTCTTTCTATCTTTATATATCTTCCCTTCTTGCTTTCTATCTTCTTTCTTTCTCTATCTATCTTCCTTCCCTTTCTTTCTTTCTTTCTTTCTTTCTTTTTCTTTCTTTCTTTCTTTCTTTTTTTTTCTTTCTTTCTTTTTTTTTCTTTCTTTCTTTTTCTTTCTTTCTTTTTCTTTCTTTCTTTTTCTTTCTTTCTTTTTCTTTCTTTCTTTTTCTTTCTTTCTTTTTTTATTCATCTTCCTTCCTTTCTATCTATCTATCTATATCTATGTATCTATCTTCCTTCCCTTCTTTCTTTCTTTCTTTCTTTCTATCTTTATCTATCTTTCTTTCTCTTCCTTCCTTCCATCTTTCTATCTATCTATCTTATTCTTTCGATCTATCTTTCTTTATCTCACCCCACATCCCGTCATTAACCCCCGCTGTGCCCCCCCCCCCCCCCTCTGGGCTGCTGGGCAGTCTAAAATGCCCGGGCCTATTTTTTGTCCCAGTCCGGGCCTGGGCAGCAGTATAACCCTCTTGTATTAGAATGAACCCTATGTCACTTACTGTAACATGCTTTGCATGGAGTTTATCAAGTACAAAGCTACTGTTTTAACTTATACAGCCTAATGTGTTAAGTCTTTGTTTTAACATGTTTCATTCTCGTGTTTCTTTCAGTTCTATGTACACTTCATCATCTTTTGGAAGTGGCAGCACTTCTTCCACCAGCACGTTGGGGAATTCTCCTGCAGTGTCTTGTCGGCTGAGTGTTGGGGAATATTTTAGCAAGGGATTAGATTCCAGGTTAAACAGTACAGGTAACTTAACCAAACTTCTTCAAGAACAAGGGATTTCTGCCAAGCTGAATAGCAATAACGATCCAGAGAAGCCACCACGTCCACAGAACTTACTTCTTCCCTCCACACCACCCAATTCTCCTACACGGTCTCCCTGTGTTTCTCCCCTCCCATTTGAACCAAGACCAAATCCATCTGAAAGTTTTCTGGCAGTGTCCAGACCAGCGGAGAGTTTTCTTCAAGAAATGTATGGTTTAAAACCTACGCGAAACCAAGCTGATTTGGGGCAGCTGAAGATGAATTTGGTGGATCGATTGAAGCGGTTAGGATTCGCAAGAGTAGTTGGGCCGACGGACCAAATGCAGACCACAACACTGAACAATGGGTTAAAGCGGCAAGAGTCTATGTTTGTTTCAACAAGCAGTAGTCTTTTGGGTGGTCTAAGAAGGAACCAGAGTCTTCCAGCTATTATTGGTGGACTTGCACCTTCAGTTTGCCCGTGTCCTCCAAAAATGGGTAGTTTGAAAGAGGATTGAGCATGTAATTAAAAAAAAAAAAAAGACTGCTTTGATTAAGTGTTCTCTGTTCAAAGAAGGAGTGTTGGCATGTTTGTGAAAAGTTGTAGAAGGTTTGTGTAGGTGACGGAGGAGAAAAGAGGTTATAGAAAAGATTTCCCACAGGGAATACTTGAAAAAAGTATCGAAAGCTGTGAAGAAAGACATTGGAAAGTGATGCAATACATCTGAAAAGTAGGATATAAATGTAGACAAAATGCAATGGTGTTAGTTTTATTAAAACTGGATAGTAAAAACCCGGTGCAGCTGTGCCAATCGGCTTCTAACTAAAGCTTTTTGAATTAACAAATTGACAAAAAATAAATAAAAGCTGATTGGTTTCTATGCAGAGCTGCACCAGATTTTGCACACTCCAGTTTTAGTAAATCAACCCAGATGACTGCAGTGGATCTGAGCTGACCAGGAGCAGCGCAATTATGCTGGTCAACTTTGCATCCAGAGATATTTCTCAAGCAGTCGCCTATTTTGCCACCGTTTTTAAGTTTGTTTACTGATAAATGATCCATAGAATGTGGTTATGACTGAAGGCTTGATACAGAGGTCATTTAATCAAAGCTAAAATTGTTACATAAAGTGTTAAACATTGTGAAGATCAGCTATATATGATAGTAAGTATTCCAGCCAACTTTATATAAATATTCATGAATGTAAGAAATATATAACCAGTTTAGAATCAAAGGAAATGAGAATGATAGCCCACCAAAAGAAAATGCAGCTATAGAAAAAAAAATTCCAACCAAACATTTATTTGCCAGTAATATGCAGTTATCTTTAATTATTTAGATTGCTGTGCCACCTACCGTCATCTTCCCATACATTTATTAAAGCAGAGTTCCACCCAAAAATGGAGCTTCCGCTTTTTTGAATCCTCCCCCCTTCCGGTGTCGCATTTGGCACTTTTCAGGGTGGAGGGGGGGGAACAGATACCTGTCTAAGTCAGGTATTTACTCCCACTTCCGGGCATAGATCGATATCTATGCCATCTCCGACCCCTCCTCTGTTGTCCCCCGCTGTCTTCTGGGAGACACACTGGTCCCAAAAGACAGCAGGGACCAGTGAGGACACGCAGCGTGACTCACGCATGCGCAGTAGGGAACCAGGCTGTGAAGCCGCAAGGCTTCACTTCCTGATCCCCTTACTGAAGATAGCGATGCCTCCACCGAGAGCAGAGGGACAGATTGGCTTCGGGTGCCGACATCGCAGGCGCCATGGACAGGTAAGTGTCCAAGTCAGCAGCTGCAGTTTTTGTAGCTGCTGACTTTAAAAAATAAAAAAAAATGGGACAGAACTCTGCTTTAACTACATACTCTACCAAGATCATTCAGTTTTTCTCAGGTAGTGTGGATTCCTAGAACAGTATGCAGATTGTTTAAATTCACTTTGGTTGCTCTATTTCTAGGTTTCACTTGCCTTACTGCCCCTGCTAGCTTTGTGTTAAACATGTGGCAGACTTTCCTTTTATATGGATTGCCACAGCAGTAACGTGAAGGAAAACCATAAATCCTAGGAAAGACACAACTAGGTTAAGTAATATTTCGGTATAATTTTGAAAACTGCTTGTGGGTACCTGGTTTTGACAGATCACCTGGGCAATCCAAGGGGAAGTTCTCCCTCCCTGCAGTCTTCTGGTTCACGTAACATGCCCCAAAGACTGCAGAACCATTCACAATGTGCAGCGCGGTGGTCACCCGGCTACAAGCTTGTGCTCACAGTTGAAATGCCGGCGCCAGAGACAAAAGACCGATGGAACTGCTCGGGTGAGCACATCTCTGGATCTTGGGACAGGCATGTGTCTTTTTATTAAAAGTCAGCAGCTACAGTTTTTGTAGCTGCTAACTTTTAATAAACACAAATATGACTGGAGATCCTCTTTAACGTGTTGAGATATAAATGGAGTAAAACCATTATAGCTTCAATTTGTCCAATTTCTTTTGGTGGAAAATATTTAGCAATTAATAAAGGCAATTTATTTCTCAATAATTTCCTTCTGGAAAGGGCACATATTAGCACTTTTTAAAAGACAAAAAAGCACAAAATTATAAAGAATGAAGGTTTTATGTACTGTGAAGGAATACAAAAGGGATGTTTATAGCTCACTCTTATAACGGCATCAAAACAGATTTTTCACTTTGTTAAAAAAAAAGGGCCACAAGACTATTTTTTCTTTTTTTTTTTTCATTTTCCAGGTATTGTTTCATCTAACAGTTAATCTGGTGCAGCAAGTTGTGTGCAATATGTCCGAATTCTTTACTTATATCCGTCTATTTAAATATTAATCTGTTGATGATTAACATAATTTCATACCTTGCTTAAGGATAATCTACAGTTAACATTTTAGTGTACAGGTAAATAATACATTTTCAGAATTCTTGTTTGTGAACGAACAAAGGGATAGATGCATGCAATATGTATTTATGTCTGTGTAGGCAGCCCTGCCTACTTTATCTTGAAAAACGTTCTCATGTCAACATTAACTTTTAGACATAGGTGTAGATTTTCTATGTTTTATTCTTGTGATTTAACCAGCTCAGAAAAAAAGACATTACCATCTTAATCTTAGGGCAGGAAAAATACCCTTTTAATGTTTCCAATTTACGATACCTGCTCAAAAAGGCCTTATAGAATTCTTAAATTGATCAGACCATCTTAAGCTGATAATAAAGTTTTGAGTAGATGCCAACAGGTTTGCCAGGTGAAGATGATCTCTCTCTCTCTCTCTCTCTCTCTCTCTCTCTCTCTCTCTCTCTCTCTCTCTCTCTCTCTCTCTCTCCCCCCCCCCCCTCTCTCTCTCTCCCTCCCTCTCCCTCTCCCTCTCCCTCTCCCCCCCCCTTAATTCATATTACACAGAATGTAATCGTAATAACTCTCCTGCATCAGTCAGTGCTTTAAGACATTTTTTTATACAAGATTAAACAGGTGATCCAAGCAAACCTACTAAAAGCAGGCCTTCCATGAAACTTGAAGTTCTACTTCGATGACAGCCCTGCACCACCTGTATAAGAAGAAAATGTATCAACAGTTGCAAAAATAAAGCAATTTAAAAAAAAGACACTTCATGGAGGTGTTGGTGACATCACTGCACCTCACCACTGCACGTGGGGATAACTGGATGGACGAAATCCAGCAATTTGGTATAACCCCTTTCACTAGGTTCATAGATACGTTTTTTAACGCTGCGTTTTTGGCCATTATTTATGTTCCTTTTTTTTCTCTAATGCCCTCGTACACACGACATTTTTTATATTGGTCGTGAAAAACGGTCATGTGTATGCTCCCTAGCAGTTTTATTGACGAAAAAACTGTCCGTAAAAAAAATTGAAACCAGCTCTTTTTTTCTCGTCGCGTTTCCCGTCAGTCGTGTTTATGCTTTTTCCGAAGGGGGGAAAAAAATTGTGCATGCTCAGAAGCAAGTATGCAGCCCAAAGGGTGGCACCATTTATAAGGAACTTCCCCTTTATAGCCCGTTGTACATGTTGTACGTCACAGCGCTTTGGTCGGAGAGGAATCACGTTGGGAAATTTTTTTCCGTATTTTTTTTTTCCTGCCGAGAAAAATGGTCACGTGTACGAGGCATTAGAGTTGGTGCAGGGCTGTAGTAAGTAAAATTTTCATGTAAGGTCCACATTAAAATTAAATTTGGGGTTTTGGTGGACTGAAATTTTTATAACCCTTTTACTCTGTTTAGGTACATTTATGTATCAGTATAGTCAGTTAAGTTTTATGAGCAGTGCTCAATGAACATTTTACTTAATATTTTTCATTTGTTTATATGGTTTTGCTGAACCATCCACTAAGAAAGAAGAAAGCAAATTACTTTTTTTTTTTTTTTAAACAAATCCTTTTGCACTAAAGTTTATTAAGGCATTGTTTTATGCTTTTAGCTATATATTGTGGAATACTTGATATTTTTTATGACTGTTTGCATTTTGGCTATTGCAGACTGCCTCAGGATTACATGTGCAGGGACACAGTTTAGCTCCTTTAGCAACGAGAGAAGTTGTTACTGTGATTTGAAATCTTTTTAGAAGTTTCCTTAAAGTTAACAGACACTGAGGTTGGGTTCACACTGCCATGACCTGAAAGTTGTGTGACTTTGCCAGGCAACTTCCTGGCAACTTTAATAGTAGTATAGAATAGAAGTTGTCTTGAAGTAGTACAGGAACCCTTTCTGAAGTCAGAGCGACTTCAGTAGTGCTAATTAAGACCGCTCTCCGCATTGACTGACATGGGATTTCACATGTCGCACTACTTGGGGGGGTCTCACAAGTCGCATATCAAGTCGCAGCAGTGTGAACCAAGCCTTAGTTGTATTTAATTAGGCTACACAAAAAGTCACTGGTATACGATAACCCTCACCAACAAGTCAGAGCAATAAAAGATGATTGCTCGCTGTTGGGTATGAGTTAATGGACCTTTTGCCCTTTAACATATTAATAATCACAGTGCCAGGAAGCTGTTTGTAAACCACTTTGGCGTTAAGATTTTTTCCCCCATTGGTTAATATTATCACCCATTAGTACCTAGTAAAAAAACAGGTAATGTTAAAGCGGAGGTCCACCCTAAAAAAAAAAAAAAAAAATTGCCAAAAAGGCTCCATAAAATTTGAAGAAAAAATAAAATAAATGTTTTTATACTTACCAGAAATGGCTGATCGTCCTAATCTGCCACTTCCTTGTCCACGGTGATCTTCTGTGTTCTCCTCCTTGCGTTGCCTCCTGGAAAATGGAGGTTCACTGTCTTCTGGGACCCGTGTGTGTCCCAGAAGAGAGCCGCCCATTCACAAAGCGCCTTGCGACTCGCTCATGCGCAGTAGGAAACAGGCAGTGAAGTGGCAAGGCTCCACTGCCTGTTCCCCTTAGTGACGATTGCGGCGCCTGTATCTGCCACGATAGACGGATCAGCCTCGGGCGGGTGACATCGCGTTCAGCCTGGACAGGTAAGTGTGCTTATTAAAAGTCAGCAGCTACAGTGTTTGTAGCTGCTGACTTTTAAAACATTTTTTTTTTGTTTAAACTGGACCTCCGTTTTAATATCGTCTTCCCCATAATTCCACAGTTTTGCCTTGTTCACTTTTGTTTTCCTTGAGATTCACCCCCTTTTTTCTAATAATTTATGCCTACATCACTAAATTATACCAGTCACATACAGCTTCTACATGGGGAAACTATTAACTATGTAATAAAAGCTACTCTCTTCACATCCTGTGTCAAGATTTCATAATCTGCTAAAACTCCAGGAGCAGGCATTCCTTCTTTAAATATTCATAGAAACTCTAAAGGGAATGACTCACTTGCTGACCTGTGTACGCATTGATCAAACGTCTTTTTACATACTTTTTATTTTTTGCATATAAATGTACTTTATCCTGTGTTTTTAAAAACAAAAATTAGAGATCCTGAAAAAGAGTACTTTAAAATTGGTGCCGTCTAGATGAGGATCTGACTTGGTTTTTAACTAAGCTATTTAAAAGTGTATATATTATATTGCATTATTGTTTAAAATATGTTGAGTATATAATATTGTATTACCTTGTTTTTATGTTTCCGTCAATAAACATTTTTGATCTTTGTACATTTTACATGATGGTGATGAGTTATTTTATTTTTCCACAACTGGCTCTTTGTGTCTTTTCACGATTACTATATTTTTTTTAATAAAATACAGTCAATGTTATGATCGCTAAACGGGCCAATAGTGTTTTTTCTCCCTTCATTCTGTATGAATGCTGTAATCCCCAAAGCACAGATTTTAAGGACTATTACACAATCTAGCCACACAAGCAGAAGGCAGCTTGAAACCTAATTCTGTCACCTACTTAAAGTGGAACTTTAGTCAGAAAATTAAGTCTTGCTAGATGGCTTAAGAAAAAACAGTAATACTGGAGGCAATTTAAAAGCACATACTAATTTTATATAAATTACTTTTTTTATTTAGAAATGTTGCTCTTGTGGTACACTCTGTGTTTACAAATCGTATACAAAAATATACATTAAAAAAAGACATTCAATTACATTTCCATAAAACATTATTTTTATTATCAACCGTGTCACCTGCGTATTATTTCTATTTTTCTTTTACTTCTACCCTCTTCATGGTCTAGTGCATATACTCTTCCCTTCTCTTTTTTTCCCTTCTCTAATTTCCACATTTCCCCTCTTTACCCCTCTAGGTTCCCTATCTCCAGAGTCTATCCATTACCAATTGGGGTAATGCGAGACTGGCATCCTCTAGCCATGGTTGCCATATGTGTTCAAATTTGCTCGCTTCCCCCCTACTGCTATATGACCATCTTTCTCTTAAGAGTAGGGAATTACATATTGGGTCCAACTGCCTCTCTGTGGGTACCCCCGGTGCCATCCAATGTTATGCAATGAGTTTTCTAGCAAAGGTACAGTAGTCTAGTTATCATAAGATATTTTCCTTTTGAGAATAGCTTGGCATCTATAGTCCCTAGTAAGTACACCAGGGAATCTGAAGAGACTGGTACCTGAGCCAATCTATTTATACACTGGGAGATTTCTTCCCAGTACCGTGTAATTTTGGACATCTCCATATTAGATATATAAAATCCCCCTGGTGTATTTTACACTTTGGGCATTTGGGGGATTCTCTTCCTCCCCACCTATACATTTTGTAGTTGTGTGCTATGCAAAATAAATAGTTGCGATAATCTATGTGATGCAGATACCGATACTAACGAAATGTATTCTAAGGCTCTGTCCCACTGGTTTTGAACTATATCCCCTATATCTTCTATCCATTTTCTATGGCATCTCAGGGAGGTATGATCCTGCACCGTCGCTAGCAGTTTTATATAGATTTTTGATATTAGTCCTCTCCAGTTGTCCGTTCCAAGGACTTCCTTTATCAGGGGTGGTAACCCTATTACTAATGATTGTGTTGATTGTTGTGCCTGCAAAGCGTGTTGAATTTGGAGGTATTGATAAAACCCCCTTGGGCTTAACTGAAATTCCTGACACAATGTTTTTAATACCTCCCCCTCATATAGTTGTGCAAAAAAATAAATCCCTTTCTCTTTCCATGAAATAATTTCCCTTAGTTCCTGTAGCTCTGGGTATCTTGGATTGTGCCATATCGGCACATACTATTTAGGTAGCATAATTATTAATGTGGAATGTATGTTCCTTGCTAAAGAACATATTTTTTATCAAGTTGTTGTGGGTAAAGTTCTGCTTTAAGTGTGAAGCCTCGTAAACACCCACGGGATTCCTGGTGGTAAAAAGTCAGCCAGGAAACCCGAGAACCTGCTCGGTAACTTTTTTTCCCCTACACACGACCGGGTTTCCCGACAGGAAAACTGCCATGAGAGCTTTGGTCGGGAATCCTGGCCGTGTGTATGCTCCATCGCAGTGTTTCCCATAGGAAAACTGCCGGGTATAAAACCGGCGGGAAAAAAGCCTCAAGCCTCGTGCACATGTCCGGTTTTCCTGATGGGAAAAACTGCGATGGAGCATACGCACGGCCGGTATTCCCGACCAAAAGCTCTTATGGCAGTTTTCCTGACAGGAAAACCAGTTGTGTGTACGAAGCTTGAGGCTTGGTTCACACCTGTGGGTATGGAGTTGGGTGTATGGGAGGATGTACTGTGTTTTACTTTGTTTTATTTTTTTTTTTTTTTATGGTTGAACTGGATGGACTTGTGTCTTTTTTCAACCTGACTAACTATGTAACTATGTAACCTATGCATTTTTTATTTTTTGTGCGTTTTCAGTTTTGCAGAAACACACTACAGTCCATTTAACATGATTTCCTATGGATGTAGTTCACATCTGTGCATTTTATGGAAAGGACAAGAGATTTTTTTTCTGGTTTTTGGTTCCATAGACTTCAATGGAACAAAATGCTTATTGAAAAATGCACCTGGAATATGCAAACTGAAACCTGCATAGATGTGAATGAGGCCTAAATAACACTATCCTGTGAACTGGCAGGTTACTCATGTCTGTATGAGCAGTGTTTGTATCCAGCATCTAATGTATTACTTTCTTCACTCCTCTCTGTTGCACAATCTATCCCTGTAAATTGTAAGCTGCTTCCCTATTTCCTGGTTGTCTGATGCCCAGCATTGCCCAACCTTTTTCTCCACGCCCAGTCATAAAATAACACTGCCTGGGCTACACGTTGTGCCTCCATCAAGCTTCTGGGGTTCAGTATGGATATTAGTGATGAACTGGTCCATTAACCACTTAAGACCCGGACCAAAATGTAGGTAAAGGACCTTGCCCCTTTTTGCGATTCGGCACTGCTTCGTTTTAACTGACAATTGCGCGGTCGTGCGACGTGGCTCCCAAACAAAATTGGCGTCCTTTTTTTCCCACAAATAGAGCTTTCTTTTGGTGGTATTTGATCACCTCTGCGGTTTTTATTTTTTGCGCTATTAACAAAAATAGAGCGACAATTTAAAAAAAAATTCAATATTTTTTACTTTTTGCTATAATAAATATCCCCCAAAAATATATAAAAAAAATTTTTTTTTTTCCTCAGTTTAGGCCGATACGTATTCTTCTACGCATTTTTGGTAAAAAAAATCGCAATAAGCGTTTATCGGTCGGTTTTTGCAAAATTTATAGCGTTTACAAAATAAGGGATAGTTTTATTGCATTTTTATTAATTATTTTTTTTTTACTACTAATAGCGGCGATCAGTGATTTTTTTCGTGACTGCGACATTATGGCGGACACTTCGGACAATTTTGACACATTTTTGGGACAATTGTCATTTTCACAGCAAAAAATGCATTTAAATTGCATTGTTTACTGTGGAAATGACAGCTGCAGTTTGGGAGTTAACCACAGGTGGCGCTGTAGGGGATGTGTGCCTATGTGTGTTTGTTTACAACTGTAGGGGGGTGTGGCTGTAGGTGTGACGTCATCGATCGCGTCCCCCTATTACAGGGATGACGCGATCGATGCTGCGGCCACAGAGAAGCACGGGGAAGCCGTGTGTACACACGGCTCTCCCCGTTCTTCCGCTTCAGGGACGGATCGCCGCACTCCAGCGGCGATCGGGTCCGCGAATCCCGCGGTCCCGGAGCTTCGGACCGGGGCGCGGGCCCGCGACCCACGGCTGGGTACTAAAATCAACGTATATATACGTTGATGTGCCCAGCCGTGCCATTCTTCCGACGTAAATGTGCAGTAGGCGGTCCTTAAGTGGTTAAACCAATAAAATAAATTGCACATTCCAAACCATTGCTACCAGTCTGTTTGCTATGAGGGTTAAGCAGTCCTGTGTAGTCTTTTCTGCTTGTACAGGAAATGGGACCATTAACGTTGCATAATTCTGCCTCCAGCACTAAAGAGACTGCATTGCTTGTTGGATTATGCAGTCTAATAGTGATAGCTTACATATGTAATGTGTGCATCATCCAAACCCCAAAACCTACTTGGGGGGCACACCCTAAAAATACTATACATCTAAGATGGTACTGCTATAAGACCAAAGACAGTACAAAACAGATTATAGAGCACACATGCAAAAATGACATTTATCCTGCAAGGCTAATTAAAAACACCTGAACATATTCAAAAATACGGGGGTTTGGTCACACTATATGGTCATATAGTGCTAAGCCCACTTACTGTGACAAAGTACCCCGAATTAGTGGGTCCTAACCTGTTAATAGAATGAAAGAACCTAATGTCTCAACCTTGGGAGTTAAACTCTTCTATATGGGAGAACTGAAAGGGATTCTTCCTATACATTGGTGGCCACTAATGTGAGGTAATAAAGAGGGGGAGGGGTGCTCCAGCCCAAAAGACATGGAGCACCCCCCCCCCCTCTTCATTACCATACATTGGTGGCCACTAATGTGAGGTAATGAAGAGGGGGATGGGTGCTCCAGCCCAAGAGACCTGGAGCACCCCTCCCCCTCTTCATTACCTCACATTAGTGGCCACCAGTGTATAGGAAGAATCCCTTTCAGTTCTCCCAATACTTTGCATGTGGCTCTTTGATGCGCTACAATTACCAAATGCGCTACAATTACAGTGTCTGTGAGGGGTTGCGGTGTTGTGTTGACATGACAAGGCCCAATTTTTCTGCCCCTGTTTAACAGGGGCGTCTAATAAAACATTTTAATGCAATACTTTGCATTTGGCTCTTTGCTGAGCTCCAATTACATTATCTGTGAGGGGTTGTAGTGTTGTGGCACCGCCACCAGTGCCTAAGGCCCAATTTTTCTGCCCCTGTTTAACAGGGGCGTATAATAATAATTTTAGATGCAATTTTTTGCAGCAGGGGTTATTACTGCGCTCCAACTAGAGTATCTGTGAGGGGTTGCAGTGTTGTGGCAACGCCATCAGTGTCTAAGGCCCAATTTTTCTTACCATGTTCTAGTATTTTTCTTTGTTTGATTATTTTCTAATTTGAGTTTAGTTTTCGGTCCACCACTTGGGATTTCTTTTTAAGCTGCCCTAAGGCGATGTTTATGTCGGACCTGCAGGACAAGACCTCCCCAATTAAGACCTGGGCACTGTAGGTGTCCAATCCGCCCCCAATTGCACGAATACCTCCTGAAATTTGGGAAAAAAACATGTATTACAATTATGCAGGCCTACATCTATTACCTGAAGCTGTGCTGTATGACACTGACCTGATGTGATGCCATTTTCCACGTCCTGCACATCCGGCGGGGGTGGGGCTTGGCTCTGTGTGGGGTTTGTCCGCTCCACTGCTTCAGCTTGATTGCGCCCTATGAGATTGTAAAAAAGGGATACATGAATCAAAAAGATTAGAGGTATGAAAGAGGAATATCAATCATTCTTTTTATAAAGTGTGGTACAATTGTCTGTTTTTACAATCCTTCTAAGCTTAACACAGGATTTTATCCATTACCAAACCTGCAACATTTCTCTATCTTTGGCCAAGTTTCCTACATGGAAAAACACCAAGTATCCACTAGATCACCTCTGTGTGACACCCTAACTAGTTTGTTCTTGTGGCCAACACTCAGTGCCGAGCCTGACCTCCCTGGGGCCCTAAGCAAAATGACATGACATGGCACATTAAAAATGAGAAGCTGGGGGCGCTGACGACCGTGACATGTCACATTAAAGAAAGTAGAGAAGCGGGGGGAGTAGGGGGTGTTCTGCTGTCGGAAATTACATCTTACATTACGCTTGGAAAGTCTAAAATTAGAATTTCCAAAAATGCTTTACGGTCATTCTAATCCCCCCCCCCCAAAAAGAAGGGCTTATCCACTGCTTCCTCTCCCCTCCCTACATTGAGGTGTGGCTGTTTTAACCCTGTCCCCTCTTCTGCTTGATAGGTCTTATATTCCCCTGTTGCAAAAAAAAGTGTTAACTCTTACCTTCTCCTCCTAAAGGGCCTTGTGACCATAGTGTTGACTTATGTATGTGTGTATTGGAATCTTATAATGACGTGAACTTCTTCGGCTTGGTTGCTTCTGCCAAGTTCTCTTAAGAGGCCTTAAGGCCATGGTGCTAATATGTGTCTATGTATTTTTAAATCTTGTGGTGGAATAATGTCTTCAACTTTCATTCTTTCTAATGGTCCTATTAACCTGCTTCCCACTTTAGTGATATGCTCCTCCTTGTCCACCCCCCCCCCCCCCAAAGTGACGTTGTGTAAAAAAAAAAGAGGAAAATAAATTCCATGAAGACAAAGGAACAGGGACCTCCTATGGGAAACGATAGGGAACAGGAAGAGGAAAGAAATAGAAAAAAAAAATTGAATAACACAAATTTAAATGTCTCCTCTCTGGTCAATATTTTGTTCTAGCTCTTTATTCTTCCGAAATTTAATCAGTATGTAATTACCCTCTGTGTCTCATTTGTCTATTACACCCCTTTTTTTCCTACTCCATTTCTCTTAGTCTAGACCTATTTCAGATAAACAAAAAAACAAAAAAAACAGGCGCCACTAAATAAACTGCTGGACTTTAATGAAGAATAACATAAAAGCACTCACATAAAAGTTGAAGTAAACAGGCATGGGGTAGAGGTCCTATGATTCGTCCGAACCAGCCGAGGAATGGTTGGGTCCGGGGAACTCTTCATACCGTTGTCAACTGTGCAGGAAACAAACAGCGCTGAGCTCCGAGGGCGTGCTGGTGTTGTGTACGAGCGTGCCGGCAATAGAAGCTGGAACGCACGCTGGGACGCTACGGCTTGGAAGGGGGGGATGACGTCCTCACGTAGGACCTCGATGATACAACGCGTTTCAATGCAAGTGCCGTGTGTTGGATGTTTGACACACGGCGTGCACCTTTCTCAAGAAAAGGTGTTATGTTATTCTTTATTAAAGTCCAGCAGTTTATTTAGTGGCGCCTGTTTTTTTTTTTTTGTTTGTTTTTTATCTGCATGTCCTTGGAGCATTGCTTCGGCTTACCCCACAAGGCTGCCTTTTACCAAAGAACTGTGACTCACTTCAAAGCTTACTATAGCTTACATGACTTGTACTGAGGACAATTTAAATCACAGTGGTCTCTGTGTGCGCCTGCATTGTGTATATTTGTGTAGGCCTATTTCAGGTTCATACTGTATCCAGCCTGTCCACGTCATATTGAATACCCCTTTTTTATCTTTCACTACTTGAATCCACCTTTTGGCTTCCATTATCTGGTTAACCTCCCTTTTCCAGTCTGCTAATGTTGGACATGTACTCTGTTTCCGAAATCTGGGGATTAATAATTTTGCTGCATTTAGCAAGTGTGGCACAACACTATTCCTGTATGTTTTTTATTCAGCCAAGATCTGCCATTGTAATCCCCCCCCCCCCCCCCCCAACCCTAAAATAATCAACTTATTGTTGCCACACAGCACGTGCGCTTTGGGGGGCCAAGCCTGTATGGACCGTCTCACGGGCCACCACCACTGCAACATCAGTGGCCTCATCCGGCACAAGTGTCATGTAGTTTGTTGAGGGTCTCTTTAGGACATTATGCAATATGCAGCAGCATCAGATTCTACTTAACAAACCTACAGTCCTTGTCTTGTTTGCACCGCCTGTATACTGCTGTTCAGAGTATATAGGGCCAAAGGGTCTTTCAGGGCCGATCCTCCCTATAGGCTCACTATGCAAGCCACTTAGGGCCTCGCAAAGCTGCGAAGGGCCCCTCAAATTACTAGAGGCCCCGTCTGGTGAGAAGTAATTTTCTCCCCCTCACCCCGCTTCTTAACTCGCTGGCTGAGTCATTTCCGACAGCAGAACACCCCTCCCCCGCTTCTCAACTTTCTTTAATGTGACTCTCACTGGGGGGGTGTGGTGGCGGGGAAACCCATGCTATTTTTTTCAATGATTTGTATCCATATTGCAGGGACCAAACATTACATTAAAACCGCAAGCAGTATTAAATTAATTTTTTCTGAGACTAATCTCATTTTGTGCAGGGACAGTTCTAAACACGTGCCACTACTATAGACACCCAGCAGGTACGATATTTAAAGCGGAGTTCCACCCTTAAAACCACTTTCTTTCATCCCATCCAGCATACTGGCGTCAGCGCCAGTATGGTGTTTTTAAAAAAAAAAAATGTAATCCATGTACTTACTTTATAATAGATCATTTAATTTTGGGCGCACCGCGGTGTATGTTGCCGCTATAAGGCGTCACGCCTTCCGGAAACAGCTGACTAGTGTTCGGCTCTTCTCGGCGCCTGCGCACAGACCCAGAAGCTGACTGCGCAGGCGCCGTAAATAGCCGATCCTAGTTCTGCTTTTTTCGGAGGGCGTGACGCGGCTATATACGGCGCCTGCGCAGTCAGCTTCTGGGTCTGTGCGTAGGCGCCGAGAAGAGCCGAATGCTAGTCGGCTGTTTCCAGAAGGCGTGACGCCTTATAGCGGCGACATACACCGCGGTGCGCCCAAAATTAAATGATCTATTATAAAGTAAGTACATGGATTAAAAAAAAAAAAAAAAAACAGCATACTGGCGCTGATGCCAGTATGCTGGATGGGATGAAAGAAAGTGGTTTTAAGGGTGGAACTCCGCTTTAAAGGAATGTTTCATTTTTTTTTCACTTTAAGCATCATTAAAATCGCTGCTCCAGAAAAAAACTACCGTTTTTTTTTTTTTTTTATTTTCATTGATACACGTTCCCTGGGGCAAGACCCGGGTTCTCAAAGACGTTTTCCAACAATAACTTGAATACTGGGCTTTAAAATGAGCACTTTGGCATTCGAACGTTCGAGTCCCATAGACTTCAATGGGGTTCTAAATGTTCGCGCGAACGTTCAGGCTGTTTGAACGTTCTGGTGCGAACCGAACGCGGGGGTGTTCGGCTCATCCCTAGCTACCAATAAGTGTTGCTGCATCTACTTGAGTCTACACCTGTGGAGTTTTTTTGGCTGTCCGTGCTATAGCCGTGAGTTGAGCATTTAGGAACCACAAGAGGTGTTTGCACTGAAGTTTTTTCCCCGACATGGAAGTTTGGACTTTCTTTGGGAGCACTGATTTACAATACTTTATCATCTTCCCATGTTATTGTTCGTTCATATTTATTTATTTTTGATTTGTTGCACTTTGTGTCTGGTATTCCAAGGCTATGTGTTATCACTTGTAACCATTTATATGGATTTTTGGTTCACATTGTGTTTATTCATATATTTGCTTATTTGAGCATCTTCCTAGTTTACACTAATAGTTCATGCTGCTCTGTATATGTTCAACATGCACCCACTATAGGATACACACCTTACCTTATGGTTCATTCACTCACGAGGTGAGTTTTGTACCACACCCCCCCTTTTGGATAATTTTCACAGCGCAGACACCATCACCCTTTTACACTACACAAGGCCGACCTGCAGGCGGCATTTTATAGTGTGGGGCGTGTACTAAACCCCCTGAGCCATATTTGACCAAAGCCACCCTGGCTTTGGCCAATTATGGCTCTCCGTTTTTTGCGCGCTGTGATTGGCCAAGCATGCGGGTCATAGTGCATGCTTGGTCAATCATCAGCCAGCAATGCACTGCGATGCCGCAGTGAATTATGGGCCGTGACACGCCACTCGAATTTGGCGCGAATGGCCCATAACGTTCGTAATTCGGCGAACGGTCGAACATACGATGTTCGAGTCCAACATGGGTTCGACTCGAACAAGAAGCTCATCCCTACTGTGTGCCACTCCAGAGACTCTTGTGCATGTCATCGCGGCTCATCCAATCAGATGACCAGAGTCCTTAAACCGGGAACGAAGACCAAATGAATTTGGAGGCGTCTGCTGCGATGACAGAGTGCCACTGGAGGGCTTTTTTCTAAGGCAAGTCTTTCATAAAGTGCTGGTATGCACTGCATACTAGCACATTATGCCTTTAACTTGCAGGGCTTGTTTTTGTTTGAAATGCTTTTACTACTGCTTTAAATCAGAATCCTCAGCGTTCCCCATTACAACATCAAAGTTTGCAGATTTACCATTTACGGTGCAAGGGAGAACTCTTGTGGATCCTTTTTTTTTTTTTTTTTTACCACTTCAGACTCCACCAAGTAACACGAGACTAGTTCACATTTAAACTGCTTATAGCTTATTTTCTATTATTAATGTTCCGTATTTATTTTTTTAATTATTCGTTCATGAGCAAACCAACAATGGTATTCAAACCCCCTTCTTGAGAGCAGAGTATATCTGAAGAGTTAACCAACCTCGTCATTCTATTTCCCCTTCCCCTCACCCCACCACCCACCTCCACTTATCCCCCCACCCCCCGATCTGTCTTTCTCGCTTCATGTTTAACTTATTTATTTATTCAAATGTCTGTTTCTGTCGTTCCCTGGTGCAAATTTCTCTGATGTTTTAAAAGCTCTCCATTTCTCCCATACTACTCTATATCTTTCGTCATATCTCATTTCACCTCGACCTAGGTATTCCATTTCTGCTATATAGTCTACTTGCTGTATCCACTCTTTTATTGATGGCCTCCTTGGATGTAACCAGTTTTTGGGGATTAAGCCCTTTGCCGCGTTAAGCAGAACCGGGACCAAAGTTTTCCCATATTGTTTTTTTTTTTTTTTTTTTTATACCATGAAATAGACAGGTCAGGGGGTTTAAGGAGATCTTATCCCCTGTTATTTCTTCTATATACTCTTAATACTTCTTCCCAATATTCCTGTATTCTCGAGCAATCCCACCAGATGTGCATGGTCGTTCCATTTTGTTTACAATCCCTCCAACAGAACGAGGAATTATTTGGGTGTATTTTATTCATTCTCTCTGGGGTCAGGTGCCAGCGTAACATACACTTGTAATTTGCTTATATTGTCGCAATATCAGATGCAAAGTTGAATACTGCCCCTATCATTTGTGAGTCTTCCAGCTTTTTACCCATATCATTTCCCCATTTTTCTATACATGTCAATGTTCCCCCGTGTTTCTAAGTCTGTTATTATTCCGTATTATTGCGCTATTTCATGCCTTTATTTAGTTTTTCAATCGTACAAAGCTTTTCTATTGGGTTTAGTGTTTTACCGTCTCTAATTGGCTGTGGTAAAGAGCTCACGAAGTGCTTTAACTGGAAATACTCCCATTCGCTAAGGTGCTGTTTCCCCTCTTGTTTTTAAATCTTGTCTTAACCTTATTATGCTTTGTGTAACAATATCCCTTAACTGTGTAGCTCCCAATTGCTTTCCCATTAGTGTCTTGTTGCCTGGTAAAAAAAAAATTGTGCCGGCTAATAGAATTAATCGGGAGTTATACTCCCATTTTTCCCGTCTGTGTAAAGTGTCCCATATTTTAAATACATTTTTCGTTATGTCGTCTGCATACGCCGTCACCTTATGTTCCTCTTCCCCCACTCTCACCCCCCCCCAATATCCGGATTATTTCGAATTTTAGCTAATAATGGTTCCAGTGATAATACATATAGGAGGGGCGAGAGCGGGCAACCCTGTCTGGTTCCATTCATTATTTCAAACACAGACGACACACTCCCATTGACCTTCACCCTGGCCGTCGGATTGTTGTACAGGTTTTTTACCCATTTCATAAATCTGGGTCCAAAACCTATGCTCCGCAAGGTATCCATCATGAACCCCCAGTCGACTCTGTCAAATGCTTTCTCTGCATCTATTGACATGAGTACGACTGGGGGTTTCTTCTTTTTGTCTTGCTGTAATAGCAATATGGTTCTTATGCTGTTAACTCTCCCTTCCCTTCCTTTTACAAAGCCTGCTTGATCCCCGTTAATTAAATTGGGCATTAATGTTTTTTTTCTTGTTGCCAATATTTTTGCATATACTTTTATGTCAGCATTTAGTAAACACTATTGGGCGAGAGTTGGAGCACAAGGACCCATCTTTTCCGTTTTTTGGTATAATTGAAATGTTGGCAAGAAGAGATTCCTTTTTTATTTCTTCCTGTTCTCCTATTCTTTTTAGATAATTGCACAGCTCTGGAACCAAGAGTTATTTACATTTTTTATAATATTTAATCGGTAATCCGTCCGGGCCTGGGCTCTTTCCCCCTGGCGTATACTGAAAAGCATTATATATATCCTCCTGTGTAATTGGATGCTCTAGGAGTTTAGCATTCTCTTGATATATCTTTGGTTGATTAACTTCTAAATATTTCTGAATTCTAATTCTTATACTTTTCTCCTGTTCATGAGTCTCATTAGTTCTGATAGAATATAATGTACTATAGTAAGTCCTAAAAGCCTCTGTGATTTCGGACGTTTTATATTTCACCTTCCCTACCTGATTTTAAATTTTTTCAATAAAATTTATATATTTTATTTTCCTTGGATACTCTAGCCAAATATTTCCCATGTTTATTCCCCCACTTATATCTTTCTTTTACTACATTCTTAAATATTTTTCTAGCTTCCTGCTCCATCAGATCTCTAATGTTTTTGCTCAAGTTCTTGTAACTCCCTTGTAATATTTTTCATATTTAGTTAATTTGCCTTCTTTTTCCCTGCCCCTATGGAAATTAGTTTTCCCCTGATGTACGCCTTATGGGCTTCCCATATGGTTGCCGCACTCACATCTGGTGTGTTGTTTATCATAAAGTATTGTTCAATCTCCTTTTTTACTACCTTACTTATGTCGATATGACCCTTTCCTCTAGGTCAAAGCAGTGCAATTTGTTTTGCATGCCTTTGACCCATTTTCAGAGGCGAGTGGTGTGAAGTTCGCTATCCGCTAACGTCACTGCCATCAGTTGAGGCAGCACGTCATCCCGACTTCCAAGTCTGGATCCGCCAACACTCATATGAGCAGTCAGCATCGCTCTGCTCGAGGAGGAGTGAGAACCGAGCCATCGGCTGCATCCACAGAGGTAAGCATTTTTTAAACAATATCTTTTTTTCTGTATAAATTCATACACATCAACTAGTTAATGGCCCTCCTACACCCCTCCTTTTCCCTCTCACGTCTTTTTTCGAATGAGCAGTGCACATTAGTTGCAGTCATGTACACTGTTATATGTACACTGTAAAGCCCAATGCCCAAAGCATAAAGTCTAAAGCCCATAGCCCTTTTTCGGGAAGTTGGATCATAAAAAATAAATAAAAATGGACCGCAGTTAGTGTCACTTCTTTACCAACTTACACAAAAGAAGCATGATTGGGCGCCTGTAAGGAGAGAAGGAAGCCCACAGCCCAAAGCTACTTTTTTGGGTTAAGAACACATACTTAACTAGTTGTCGACCAGCCGCCTTCGTTATACGGCGACAGGTTGGCACTCCTGTGCGAATCGCCGTAGC
This sequence comes from Rana kukunoris, assembly GCA_029574335.1. Classification (NCBI taxonomy): domain Eukaryota; kingdom Metazoa; phylum Chordata; class Amphibia; order Anura; family Ranidae; genus Rana; species Rana kukunoris. The sequence continues at coordinate 126,910,865 of CM056054.1, read as the reverse complement.
TGTACAGCGCTCGCTCCCACAGGTAGGGGACGTGCGCGCACCTCCCCGTGCCTGTATTGATCGGATTTGTTCCAGCTTACACGCAAATGCAGTAAGCCGGTTGCACTTTCCAGAAGTCCTCTGTGGTACCTCAGGCCAAAAGACACCCCAACAAAGATGTCTTGTCTGCAGAAAACATGGATTTAGGCATGACACATGCTTTTATTGTCCCTCCGTCCTGACTAACCTGGTCTATACATCAGTGACCTTTTTCCGACGCTACCACACACTAGTGGAGTATAAGTGTAGTGTACAGCACGGCACAGTCCTAGGGCACACTTACACATGGCCTCAAAGATGTTCATTGGCCATCGCATTTTGAGAGACCCTAACCTGGAACGTTCAAAGTTAGAATAAAAGTGTCATTTGTTCTCCTTTGTTTTACTTTATTTTATGATATACTGTAATGTTTTATTGTACTGTGTTTGCTTTGCAGGTATGGTATGTCCTACTGTTATACTGTAATATTACTGTGTTTTATTGTTAACCCTTATTTGTGTTGCAGGTACGTAAAGCCGTGACTACAGCGCTGTAGGAGGTAATTTCACCACCACAGTAAAAAAAAAGAATGGTGCATGTATGCCCATCATTAGAAGTGAGTGGATGCAGGGCGGTATTCTAATGGTGGGCATACCACTGATGGATCAATATGGAGGAATCGGTTAGGTTTTCTTTTTCATCCACAGGCTGCATGAAAAAAAAGAACATTACAATATATGCCCAACAAGGACCAGCGATGTACTGGCATGTTGCTGGACTTTGAGTGATTATACCAGAATGATGCGTGCAGGTTTAGGTATCATCTCGGTATTGTTCTTTTCAGTCAGCGGTCGGCTTTCATGTAAGCCGCTAGACTGCTTTTACAAGCAGGAGGAGGGAATTCCCCCCCTGCCATCATAAGAGGCCTATATAAATCGCTGAGCACCGCACACCCGGCATTAGAGCGGGAGGGAGCATCGAGTCAACATCGAAGAAGAGAAGAAGGTGACGCAGAAGACCGCAGAAGGTGACGCAGAAGACCGGGCCCCCGCTGGTGAAAGAGCTGAAAGAAGACAGCGGTGGTGCCCGGCAGAAGAGAAAAAGAACCGGAGAGCGGGAGAAGAGAGCGGAGAAGTCGGAAGACCCCCCAAAGTCAGAAGAAGGGAGAAGACCGGGCCCCCACTGGTAAAAGATAAAAGAAGACGGCGATAATGCCAGGGAGAAGTTGGAAGACCTATGGGCAAGATCTATGGGCAACACATTTGTTGTCATTTTGGATAGAGTAAGGGAGGGCTATAGCCCCTGTCAGTTTATTTTTTTACCATCGCTGTCCCATTGCAGAGATTTTCCTTCACTTCCTGCCCCATAGCCACACAGGAAGTGAGAGGAAATCTATGCAAGTTAAGGGAATCCAATGCCTCCCCATGTCCCCACTTGAAAAATTCAGAGCGGGTCTTAAACAGAAAGGGGTGTGGTCTTGACAGGAAGGGGAGGGGCATATTTAAATTAGGGGTGCACGAGTTTAGTCAGATCTAGGGCAGCACAAAACCTAAATACACTACTGACTGACACCCAGAAGCTTACTGTATCTGTCTGTTTAAGAGAAAAATATGTTTTAGCTTTACAAAATAATTTACTGGTAAATCTAAAATGGTATTAATGCCGTTTTATGTTTTAATGCATTTTTCCATTAAAAGTACCGCTTCACAGTCACAGGGCTGGGCAAAATCTCAACTTTGTGTCTAGCGAACTGCAAATTAACCATTACATACAATAGAGCCTTGTTATTTATAGTCTTCCCTATTTGCTTGCAAATAATTGGTAACTTTCTAAAAAATATAAAAAATAAAATACTGCAGTTCTTGTTATATAGCAATACAATGCTTCTACAGAGCTCTTCAATCATTTAATGTGTGACTGGAAACGTTAATTACAGCTTGTACACAGACCTGTACCCTCTGGCACAAAAGAGGTTAACTACAGACAGTCTACTTGGGCTGATAGCTGTACAGTGTGTGACAATGCAGCCAGTGAGGTGACGCTTTATTGTTTCTACGGTGACCATGTAAACCTGACTTGCTCAGGCAGCAATATTTGATTTCTTTCCCTGGTTGAGTTTTCAGGACTTCAAATACTTAAGATGAGTCTGTGGTCGTTGCAAAAGTGAGTACAATCTTTATGTTAACAAATAATTCAGTATGTCGCTTTGTATAATATATCTGTACTATCAGAGTAAGGTCTGGTCAGATTTTTTAGTAACTGTTTTTATAAACACTTTGGATAATTGAAGTAGATCTAAACTGTAACTGGATAACACGATATATCATGAACAATTCCCATAAAATGATCCTTTCACACCAGCAGTAGTGTTTACTGCTCCCCTAAAAAGCGATCTGCAATGGATTGCTTTTCAGAGGACACTAAGACAATGTTTGGAGGCATTCAGGAGGTGATACTACCACTTCCTGAAGTCTGTTCTTTTTTTGTTTCTTTTATTTTTTTTATCTGAATGGGGATTTTGCATTGTAACATTGCACCCCAACTGTGAGCTAAGCTGAGCGGCTCTAGCACGGACCCATCCACTTACATTTGAGAGTTTGATAGGCTACCTGCACTATTTGATTTTACATTATTTACTTAGTTATTTTAAGAGCTTTGTAGGGTATATACAAATTAAATTGCAGTATTTATGCATGTTTATTCACTGCATTGTACGTTTGCACTAGGGAAGAGCGCTTTACATAGGGGTGCTGTTACTGTTCTGATTTGATTTATGGGTTTTACAAGTGGGTACTGTTATAATAGCATCTGGAAGAAATGTTTATACATATTTTATTATATATTTTTTATTATATTGTTTTCATTATAAAGTAGTATTCTCTAAGTGCAGGTGATACTTCCTATAATATCTCATAATGTGTGGTGCAATTTATGTTTACATACATGTACGCGTTTGCATTTGGGTGTGTATGGTGGTGACAGTTTTTAATTTTTATTTTTTTGAACACTTTTTCTTTAACTTTATTGTTAACAAGTACCTTATGTGGTAGCATAGGCAGGTGACATGTTCTCTTTTTGGAGACATTAGGGGCCTATTAGACTCCCAATGTCTCACTTGCCCTGCAGTGCAGTTAACCAAATACAGATCACGCTTGATTAGCTGCTTCTCCAGCTACAGTAGCTAGGGACTGACAGCTCTGAACCCAGGGGCAGCCCGTCCATTAAGGGCGCACGGGCGCCACCCCCCCTCTCAAGGCCACCCTCTCTCAAGGCCACCCTCTCTCAAGGCCACCCCCTCTCTCCAGGCCGCCCCCTTTCTCCAGGCCGTCCCCTCTCTCCAGGCCATCCCCTCTATGAATAAGGGATATATTCATACATTGTATAAATCTATCTATGGCCACCGCCGCCGCCACCCCCTATTCAGGCATCTGGCTCCTTTTCAGATGCCAGGCGCCATAGGCTCTAATAGGCTTAAAAAAAGATAAACAGTAAAAAAATATAGATGGCGCAAAGATTATTAATAGTCTAGATAAATAGTCCATATAAATGTCCAAAAATCAATATAATAAAAATGAAGTAAAGTGAGGCTGCAATTGGTGGGCACAGTAAGGCTGCAATTGATGGGATTGTTTCAGTATTTTTCAGAATTTTTCAGCTTGTTTGCGCCCGCCCAAAAATTTGGAGCACTAGCCGCCACTCTCTAAAACCATAAGTAACATTTTTAATGGGCACAGTGGCAGCATTTGATGGGCACAGTGGCTGCATTTGATGGGCACAGTGAGGCTGCATTTGATGGGCACAGTGAGGCTGCATTTGATGGGCACAGTGAGGCTGCAATTGATGGCACAGTGGCTGCATTTGATGGCACAGTGAAGCTGCAATTGATGGGAACAGTGAGGCTGCAATTGATGTTTTTTTCAGAATTTCTCAGTTTGTTTGCACCTGCCTGAAAATTTTGAGCACCAGTCGCCACTCTCTGAACCCATAAGTAACATTTTTGATGGGCACAGTATTTTATGGGCATAGTGGCTACATTTAATGGGTACAGGGAGTCTACATTTGATTGGCACAGTGAGGCTGCAATTAATGTTTTTTTTTTGTATTTTTCCGAATTTCTCCGTTTGTTTGCGCCAGCCCAAATTTTGAGCACCAGCCACCACTCTGTGAACTCATAAGTAACATAATACACATCGCTTTTGGGTTCAATAATCACGGGGGAGATTTGATGGATGGGTTATCCCCAATCTTCTACTGCTCTGAAAGATTCGGCACATTACTGCAGTCCAAGACTCCCCGGAGAAATGGGAGAGCACAGGAACCACTGCTGGGGCGACAGCAGAAGCCACAGAAGACAATAGAATATAAAAAGCCGCGCCACACAAAAGTTGATCAAAGTTAGTTACACCAGTATCAATGATGGTAAACAAAATACTACTAAAGTCCATTGAAGTCCATAGTGATAGAAATAATAATTCCCAGAAGCGATCCTCTGTACAGTGTCACCAAACGAACACACTCCAAACGGTGCACCCACCACCAAGTGAATGAGCAGCTTACCAGAGGTCAGACATAAGCAAGCGTCTGACTATAACCCAGTCAACGGCCTTTAACTCCTTGTGGTTCCCAAGATCAACCCGAGTGGACCAGGACGGGACACTTCTTATACTCCGGATAAAGAAAAAGGCGCACATAGCATAATTCCGTTTGGCGAAAATTTAATGTAAAAAAGTAAAAATGTACTTACACAGCACACATGGTAAACGAGCATAAAACAGATACAAATATTGCCGACCGGCATGCAGGAGCCCTTCCTCCTCAGCGTGGTGACGTCACTGCGTCGCCTCCCATACGCGTTTCGTCATTAGAAGGACGTTCTCAATGGGGGTAGAAGCCACAAACTTGCTATAATCCCTTTAGTACCAGGATGCTTATAAGCATGCCATGGTAAACTAGGGATTAATAAACATATCAGTGCATGTACTGGTGTCTCATCATTTCATTTGTTACAAAGTATTGCATTCTTTGAAAAGTTATATTTATTCTACCATACTCTTCTGAGTCTTGTTACAGGTGTAGCTAATTTTGAAGCATCATGTCCAGTGACAAGCTATTGCCTTGGGCCCAATATATGGCTTCAGGGACTAAAAATGGGAACTGCCCTTTGGAAATGCCTTCTGGGAACAGGAATAGACCCAGGTAAGCCCTTGTTATCCTATTCTCTAATAAAATCTTTATTCTGTAACAAATCTTTCTGTTCTATGAATTTCTGATTTATGGACAAATCATTAGTTCTTTATGTGTTCTGATATACTTATGTCCTGATCATGAATGTTTCTGCTTTCCAATACAATCAACTCGTGAACTTCTCTATAAATAAAATGTATAACACCAATATTGTGCAGAATACATCTTTTCATGCTCTCACTGCCTGTAACTGATTATGTTTTTCCTGCATGTTGGTGGGCAAGCAGCCCCCCGTGGATCAGCCTTTCTTTGTTGTTCAACAGAAACACCTGACTTCAGCAGGCCATACAATAAACCATTTTCTTATCCAATTTCCTTTAGATTTACTTTCAGTAGGGATGAGCTTTGAGTTCGACTCGAACATTGCCTGTTCGCCTAACAACGAACAATTTGGGGTGTTCGCGGCAAATTCGAAAAGTCGCGGAACACCCTGTTAAAGTCTATGGGAGGAATCTAAAGTCTTAAAGGCTAATATGCAAGTTATTGTCCAAAAAAGTGTTTGGGGACCTGGGTCCTGCACCAGGGGACACCAGGGGACATGTATCAATGTTTTAAAAACAGAATAATGCTTAAAGTGAAACAATAAAAGTGAAATATTCCTTTAACCACTTCCTGCCCGGTCAATTGCAGATTGACGTCTGGGAAGTGGTTCTGAAATCCTGACTGGACGTCTATTGACGTCCTGCAGGATTTCATGCCGCGCGCCCGTGGGGCCGCGCAGCGCGGCGATCGGTGATGTGTGGTGTCAGTCTGACACCCTGCATCTCCGATCTCGGTAGCGAGTCTCCGGCGGAGGCTCGTTACCACGTGATCAGCCATATCCAATCATGGCTGATCACGATGTAAACAGGAAGAGCCTCCCTTTTAAAAAAAACAAAAACAGGAAGAGCCGTTGATGGCTCTTTCTCACTCGCGTCTGGCAGGCGCGAGTACAGGAGAGCCGATCGGCGGCTCTCCTGACAGGGGGGGTTCCCCCCTCAGATGCCCACACTAGACCACCAGGGAAGCCTACACTGGACCACCAGGGAAGGGCAAAAAAAAGGGGCAATTAAAATGTTTTAAATAAAAGTCAGTATATAAAAAAAAAGGCCAGTAAAAAAAAAAAGATGCCAGTCAGTGCCCACACATGGGCACTGACTGGCAACATGGATCCATCAGTGCCACCCCACAGTGTTCATAAGTGCCACCCCACAGTGCCAATCCATGCCCAGTGCCCACCTATCAGTGCCACCCATAAGTACCCATCAGTGTCACCCATAAGTACCCAGTGCCGCCTATGAGTGCCCAGCAGTGCCGCATACCAGCGCCGCCTATCGGTGTCCATCAGTACTACCTCATCGGTGTCCATCAGTGCCACCTCATTGGTGCCCATCAGTGCCACCATATCAGTGCCCGTAATTGAAAGAGAAAACATACTTTTTTTACAAAAAAAATGAACAAAATTTTTTATTTTATTAGCTATTGCGCAAAAAAAAAAAACCGCAGAGGTAAAAAAATACCACCAAAAGAAAGCTCTATTTGTGGGGAAAAAAAGAACGCCAATTTTGTTTGGGTACAGTGTAGCAGGACCACGCAATTGTCATTCATTCTAAGTGCGACAGCGCTTAAAGCTGAAAATTGGCTTGGGCGGGAAGGTGCGTAAGTGCCTGGTATGGAAGTGGTTAAATTTCGTACCTAGGGGGGGTGTAAAGTAAGCATGTAAAATAGCACATGTTTCCCGTACTTAGAACTGTCTCTGCACAAAGTATAAATTCTCAAGGAAAAAAAGTAATTTAAAACCGACTCGCGGCTATAATTAATTGTCGGCTCCCGGCAATTCAGAAAGAATTCATTCATAAAAAATAAAAAAAAGCGTGGGGTCCCCCTTCTGGTCTGGTATGGATATTAAGGGGAACCCTGCCGTCAATTTAAAAAAAAATGTCTTGTGGTTCCCCCCAAATATTCATTCCAGACCTTTCAGGTCTGGTGTGGATTTTAAGGGGAACTCCACCCCAATTTTAGAAAAAAAAATGGCGTGGAGTTTCCCCAAAAATCCACACAGACCCCTTATCCGAGCACATAACCTGGCCGGCCGCAGAAAAGAGGGGGGGACAGAGAGCGCCCCCCCTCCTGAACCGTACCAGGCAACATGCCCTCAACATGGGGAGGATGTCCCCATGTTGATAGGGACAAGGGCCTCATCCCCACAACCCTTGCCCGGTGGTTGTGGAGGTCTGCGGGCGGGGGGCTTATCAGAATCTGGAAGACCCCTTTAACAAAGGGGACCCCCAGATCCTGGCCCCCCCTATGAGAATTGTACCCCTACCATTTCACGAAGGAAGTGTAAATAGTTGTAAAAAAACACACCGTGGAAAAAAGTCCTTTATTAAAAAATAAATAAAAAAATCCAGCGGTGGTAATCCACTATCAGTTCCGGCTCACCGCTCGAACGTTGTCGGTATCCAGCGATGGGTGATCTCCTCTCCGGTCCAGCGAAGAAAAGATCGTCCGGGATCCAGAGCACAGCATCGCCGGCCGCCTGTCTCCACATTTCTTATATAGGTGAGACGGGGCCATCCGTCACGTGACCTCGCCCCCTCTGATGCACCCTATGCTATGTCACCGGGGAGGCCCAGGCTTCCCCCTTGCGGTAGATGGGGCGGGGTCACGTGACGGGTGGCCCCTGCCTCACCAATATAAGAAATGTCACTAGCTTCAGCAGCGTCATAAGCCGGGCTGTCTCCGGTGGAGAGAGGCAGCCGGTGATGCTGCGCTCAGGATCCTGGACGATCTTCTCATCGCTGGACCAGAGAGGAGATCACCCGTCGCTGGATACCGACAACGTTGGAGCAGGGACCCGGGACCGAGAGTGGATTACCACCACTGGATTTTTGTATTTATTTTTAATAAAGGACTTTATTCCATGGTGTGTGTGTGTGTTTTTACAACTATTTACACTTCCTTCATGAAATGGTAGGGGTACAATGTACCCCATTACCAATTCACATAAGGGGGCTGGATCTGGGGGTCCCCTTTGTTAAAGGGGTCTTCCAGATTCTGATAAGCCCACTACCCGCAGACCCCCAAAACCACCGGGCAAGGGTTGTGGGGATGAGGCCCTTGTCCCCATCAACATGGGGACATCCTCCCCATGTTGAGTGCATGTGGCCTGGTACAGTTCAGGAGGGGGGGTGCTCTCTGTCCCCCCTCTTTTCTGCGGCCGGCCAGGTTACGTGCTAGAATAAGGGGTCTGGTGTGGATTTTTGGGGGACACCATGCCATTTTTTTTTCTAAATTTGGGGTGGAGTTTCCCTTAAAATCCACACCAGACCTGAAGGGTCTGGAATAGATATTTGGGGGAAACCCCACGTCATTTTTTTTAATTGACGGCAGGGTTCCCCTTAATAATCTTACCAGACCTGAAGGGCCTGGTAATTGAATTTGGGGGGACCCTACGCTTTTTTTTATTTATTTTTTATGAATGAATTCTCTCTGAATTGCCAGGAGCCGACAATTCATTATAGTCACAAGTCTGTTTTAAATTCCTTTTTTTCTTTTAGAAATGACACTTTGTGCAGAGACAGTTCTAAGTATGGGAAACATGCGCTGCTTCACATGCTTACTTTAAACCCATCCCAGATACGAAATTTAAAGGAATATTTCACTTTTATTGTTTCACTTTAAAGGAGTTGTAAAGGAAAAAATGTTTTTGCTGACATTACTGTTTACAGGGTATAGAGACATAATAGTTAACTAATTCCTTTTAAAAATTATTAAAAATAGATAAAAAGCAATCATATAATGTGCTTGCAGTTTCAGTTTAGTTTCATGCGTATGTAAAGTACAGAGACACAGAGCCAATACAGGGCAGTGTTTGTTTTTAAAATGAAACTGAGGGGAAACAGACAAGCAGGAAGTGCGGAGATCAGAGAAGGATTACAGCAACTTCGAAGCAAAAACGAACAATGAGGACATGAAACCAGGATTGCAGTAAGGTAAAGGAAGCCATTTAGCTAAAAAAAAAAATTCCTTTAGTGACACTTTAAGCATTATTAAATTCACTGCTCCCGAAAAGACGTCCGTTTTTGAAACTTTTTTTTGCATTGATACATGTCCCCTGGGGCAGGACCCAGGTCCCCAAACACTTTTTAGGACAATAACTTTCATATTAGCCTTCAAAATTAGCACTTTAGATTTCAAATGTTCGAGTCCCATAGACTTTAACAAGGTTCTAAAGTTCACACGAACGTTTGGTGTGTTCGCAGGTTCTGGTGCGAACCGAACAGGGGGGTGTTCGGCTCATCCCTAACCTTCAGCTATTTAGTGCAAAGGCCTACCTGATTGCATACAAATTCACAAAATTTAGGTTTGACCTCATAATATATAGTTTTTGTAAATCTAAAGGAAAAATTGTATAAGAAAATGGTAAAATGTATGGCAAGCCTTACTACGATGTTATTTGTTGCACTCTAGCAGTAAATTAGTATTGTGGTACCTGAGTGACTCATATACACTATATTGTCTAAATTATTGTGACACTTGCGTTTACACTCACATGAACTTTAATGGCATCCCAGTCTTGGTCTATAGGGTTCAATATTGAATTGGCCCACCCTTTGCAGCTATAACAGCTTCAACTCTTCTGAGACAGCTGTCCACAAGTTTTAGGAGTGTGTCTATGGGAATGTTTGACCATTCTTACAGAAGTGTATTTGTTTGGTCAGGCACTTATGTTGGATGAGAAGGCCTTGGTCGCATTCTCTGCCCTAATTTATCCCAAAAGATGTTCTAGCGGGTTGAGGTCAGGTTGCAGGCCAGTCAAGTTCTTTCTTTATCGTACATCACGGGACACAGAGCAGCATAGCCATTACTATGTGGGTTATAGAGTCTACTGTACCTTCAGGTGATGGACACTGGCACTCCCAGACAGGAAGTCCCCTCCCTATATAACCCCCTCCCATACTGGGAGTACCTCAGTTTTTTCGCCAGTGTCTTAGGTGTTGGTCACGTCTGAATAGCTATGCCTCTACGTCCTTGGGACCTTGGCAGGCTAACCGGATCTTTTCAAGGTGCTTCATAGCCAAGGTGGAGGGTACCCGGGCCCCGTTTCAAGGATGGGGTTTTGCCTATAACGCCTCTCCTTTGGAGGGCTGCACTCTGGGTTCCAGGTTTTTGTGCCTTCCAAGGACCAAATGTTCCTGCTGTCAGGGTGCTGTATAGGTCCAGGGGAGTGGTGTTCCTATTTTAGGACCCCGGTCCCTGAAGGTCTAGCACAATACTCACGGAGATGGGGAAAGATTGGGCCTCTTGCTCAGCCATATCCTGCAGCGTGGACAGGTAAGTGGGGAACCTGCGGGACTTGGTTTGACGGCAGGGGTCTCCATGGGGGATCATGGGTTTTAGCCTATAGTATGCTCTGCATCGGCAACCTGGTACCACTATGTCTTTCAGACAGGATGGCATTTTTTTCAACCCATACAAAAAAGGTACACAGCTGCGTGCGGAGGGGGCGGGCAGCGTCCGGGTGTTCCCCCGGCCTGACGTCACGGGAGCGACACACCTTTAAAAGCCTGAAGCGAGAGCAGACGGCTTCAGATCCCTGAGCTAGGATCTAGCTGGCTAAACAGCGGCACCCGGTGGCGGTTTAGAGAACTGCGAGTCTGGAGCTTGCTTTACACTGACCATTATCTATACTTATTAGCCACAGTTCTCTTGCAGCAGCCTGAGCATTGTTCACCACAGGCTGATTTAATAACAGTTAGACTTACTTGCTCAGTACTAGTCCAGCAAGTAAAGGGGGGCAGTACTCAGTTTGGAGTGTTCCTCAATAATTTGCCTACCCTCTTTTGGCTCAGGGAAGCTTAGGATCCCTAACATTACCCTAGCCTTTATTTATTTTTTTGTGACTTCTTGCTGCAACAGTTAGTTGTTTTCAGCGGAGTACCTCAAGGTTGTACCATGGCTCCCAAGGGCTCGGGAATGGCTAAAAAAATGTAAAATGTTAAACAGCAAAAGGGTTCCCCTTTGGGCTCTGAGGATCTTGGCCAGGCTTCGGCGGTCCCATCCTCACAAGAAAGACCAGAGGTCGTCGCCCTGGGTGAGCCATCAGGGTTGCTAGGTGCTGTGGCTGGCCCTATACAATCCACCCCTGTCTATGTCACGGAGGAGATGCTGGCTGCCACCCTGGGTGGGTTGGAACGAAGGTTGACAACTTTGTTTGCATCCTCATTGCCAGAAAGGAAACGGGCTAGGTCCCTGTCTCCTAGGTTTGAATCTTCAGAGGCGGAAATCCTTTCCCTGGAGGAGTTGGAATTTCCGGAGGACCAAGCAGATGAAAACCTAGATGCTTCTGATACCGAGGAATCTACTATAGAGGAGTTTGTGGATACAGTCCCTGACAGACATGGTCCGCACTGCCTTTAAGTTGCCTCTTCCCGAACCTCAGGTTCCTGCGGTGTCCTCCTTGGGCTCCTTGAAAGCACCATTGAGCAATGTGGTCTTTCCAGTTCACCCTCTTTTAGAGGACCTTATTTTTCAGGACTGGGTACAACCTGACAGAATCTTTATTCTCCTAAAAGATTCTCTGTACTATACCCTATGGAGGAAAGATTCTCTTAAAAATTGGCTGTCCCTACCGTGGACGCAGCCATCTCCTGCGTCAATAAGACCTTAACTTGTCCGGTGGAAAACATTCAAATGTTCAAAGACCCGGTCGATAAACGACTAGAGACTCTGCTGAAAGCCTCCTTTTCCACAGCAGGGGCAGTAGTTCAGCCTGCTGTGGCTGCTATTGGTATTTGCCAGGCATTGAAGGACCAGGTAAAGCAAGTTTTAAAGGACGTTCCTGCTCAACAAGCTCGAGAACTAGCCGATCTCCCAAGAGCCCTGTGTTTTGCGGTGAATGCTATAAAAGACTCCATCCAGCAGGCTTCCCGTTTGTCACTATTTTTGGTACACATGCGGAGGCTCTTGTGTCTAAAGAACTGGTCGGCTGAAACTCTGTGCAAGAAGCTTTTAGCAGGTTTTGCCTTTCATGGAGAAAGATTGTTTGGAGAAGACCTAGATAGATATATACAGAAGATATCTAGTAGAAAGAGCACTCTCTTGCCTGTTAAGAGGAGATTTCGTGGTCCCACTTTCAAACGTCCAGCCTCACCAGCCCCAGGTCCATCAGCCTCTAGGCAGTATCGACGGCGTCCCGGGCGTTCAGGCACGTGAAATAAGTCGCAGGGGCAGGCTTTGGGTAACAAGAGACCCTAGTCCCGCAAACCAACTAAAGCCGCCCCCAAGTCGACTTTATGAAGGGGAGCCCCCACTCACGCGGGTGGGGGGAAGGCTTCGGTTCTTTTCACAGATTTGGAAAGCCAGAGTCCCCAACAAGTGGGTCCTCCCCTCTGTGGCCTTAGGCTACAAACTGGAGTTTCAGGAGTTCCCCCCTCCTCATTTTCAGAGGTCAAACCTGCCAAGCGATCCAGTAAAAAGAGTATCTCTTCTAACAGCCTTGGATCGCCTCTTATTCCAGGGGGTGATTGTGGAGGTTCCAGCCCAGGAATGCGGACTAGGATACTACTCCAATCTCCTTATCATACCGAAGCCAAATGGCGATGTCAGGCCAATATTGGACCCAAAGGGCTTAAACCGTTATCTAAGGATTCGTTCCTTTTGGATGGAGTCCGTCCGTTCGTTGGCCTTGCAAAAGGAAGATTTTCTGGTGTCGATAGATATAAAGGACGCATGCCTCCATGTGACGATATTCCCGGGGCATCACAGATTCCTTCGGTTTGCGGTAGATCATCACCACTACCAATTTGTGGCCCTCCCTTTTCGGTCTAGCCACAGCCCCCCCGGAATTTACAAGGATTGTGGCTCCTGTATTGGCCAATCTAAGGACCCAGGGAATTTCAATTATGGCATATCTAGACGATCTCTTATGCCGCGTACACACGATCACTTTTTGTGATGAAAAAAGACGTGTGTGGGCAAAACATTGTTTTATGTTTTTTTATGTTTAAAAAAAAAATTCGAACATGCTTGAATTTTTTTATGTCGTTTTTCAAAATGTCGTTTTTTGTGTCATAAAAAATTATTGTGTGTGGGCAAAACAACGTTTTTAAACCTCGCATGCTCAGAAGCAAGTTATGAGACAGAGCTTTAATTGAACAGAGTGCCGTCGAACGTAGTGTACGTAACCGCGCTTCACAAGAGCATTTTCAGAAAACGATGGTGTGTAAGCAACATCGTTTTTTAAAATTAAGTTTGAAAAACGTTGTTTTGTTTCATGAGATAAAACAACATTTTTTTACATCACAAAAAGTGATCGTGTGTATGCGACATCATTTATAGATTGCTCGGCTTCCAGTCTAAATCGAGCAGTGGGCATTATGGTTCAATACCTCGAATCTCTGGGCTGGGTCCTAAATCGGGACAAATCAGCATGCTCTTGGATACAGAGCGCCAGAGGATTTTTTTGCCCCAAGCAAATGCCGAATCCATAAGGGAAATGATCCAGGCAGTCCTGAGCAAGGAAAAGCCAACTATTCACCTATGTATGCGATTGTTGGGCAAACTAGTGGCCACTTTCGAAGCAGTGCCATACGCTCAGTTCCACTCACGGAAGTTACAGGAGGCCATCCTATCAGCCTGGAACAGAAGGGCCCAGGCATTGGATCTTCCCTTGACCCTGTCGCCACTTGTGCGACACAGTCTGTGCTGGTGGTTGAGGCCTCAGAACCTGCTAAAAGGAAGATCCTTCAGCCCTATCTCCTGGAGGGTGGTAACCACGGATGCCAGCCTATTGGGCTGGGGTGCAATCCTGGAAAGATGGACCCAGCAGGGGAGGTGGTCAAGGACGGAAAGGGTCTTGCCTATGAATTTGTTGGAAATCAGAGCTGCACAGTTAGCCCTGGAGGCTTGGACGTCCAAGTTACAAGGGCATACATAAACCACCAGGGAGGCACCAAGAGTTGAGCTGCCCAGAGAGAGGTAGACCAGATCTTCTCGTGGGCAGAGTCTCATGTCCCTTGAATCTCGGCAGTGTTTAACCCCGGAGTGGACAATTGGCAAGCGGACTTCCTCAGTCGTCAGCAGTTGTTACCAGGGGAATGGTCTTTCCATCCCAAGGTCTTCCAGAGAATTTGCCAGAGGTGGGGGTCTCTGGATGTGCACATTATGGCATCAAGGTTCAACAAGAAACTGAACAAATTTGTGTCCCAGACAAGGGACCTGTTGGCCTGCGGAACCGATGCATTGGTGTGCCCATGGCGTCAGTTTGCTCTACTATGCCTTCCCTCCATTACAGATGCTACCCCGCCTCCTGCACAGAATCCGGGTAGAACACAAACCGGTAATTCTGGTGGCGCCTGCCTGGCCCCGAAGGTCTTGGTACTCTCTAATTGTGAGAATGTCGGTAGGGGAGTCCTGGCCTCTTCCACTCCGACCAGACCTGCTCTCGCAAGGCCCGATCCTACACCCTGCCTTATGGCTACTAAGTTTGATGGCCTGATGGCTGAATCCCTAATTCTCAGGGGCAGAGGCCTGTCTAGCCAGGTAATCTCCACTCTGATTAAGGCCAGAAAGCCAGTTTCCAGAATAATATATTACAGAGTGTGGAGGGCATACAAAGCCTGGTGCGAGTCGAGGGGGTGGCATCCCCGTAAATATGTTATTGGCAGGATCCTAGAGTTCCTTCAGCTCGGGGTAGACAAAAACCTAGCCGTGAGCACTATCAAGGGACAGGTTTCGGCTTTATCAGTCTTGTTTCAGAAACCATTGGCTACCCACTCTCTTGTTAAAACCTTCTTACAGGGAGTTTTACAGATTAATCCTCCGGTCAGGGCCCCCCTTTGTCCCTGGAACTTAAACCTTGTCCTGACGGCTCTGCAGAGGCATCCGTTTGAACCTTTGGCCGAGATTCCGTTCTAGTTACTAACTAGAAAGTTGGCATTTTTGGCGGCCATGGCTTCTGCTAGAAGGGTGCCAGAATTGGCAGCCCTGTCGTGTAGAGAACCATACCTTGTATTGCATAAGGACAGGGTCGTGTTACGCCCGCATCCTTCCTTTCTCCCCAAAGTAATATCAAGTTTTCACTTGAACCAAGATTTGATTCTGCCTTCCTTTTTTCCAAATCCCTCGTCAGGAAAAGAGAGGTTGCTGCATACCTTGGATGTGGTCCGGGCCATGAAGTTCTATCTTAAGGCCACGGAGAACATTCGAAAAACCAACGTTTTGTTCATTTTACCGGGGGGTCCTAGGAAGGGACAGGCACCGGCAAAATCCACCATTGCTAGATGGATCAAGCAGTTGGTTACCCAGGCCTACGGCTTAAAGGGGATACCACCTCCTTTGTCGGTGAAGGCCCATTCTACGAGACCAATGGTTCAGGTCTGCAGGGTGGCAACCTGGTCGTCAGTCCACACATTTACAAAGTTTTACCAGCTGGACGTTAGGAGGAGCGCCGACACAGCCTTTGGGTGGGCGGTACTGCAGGCCGCAGTATAAGATCCTTGCGACCGGGAGTTGGCACCCTTTATTAACCACTTACCTACTGTGCACCTAGACCCCCTTCCTGCCCAGACAAAATATAAGCTTCCCGCACTGCGTCGCTTTAACTGACAATTGCGCGGTCGTGCGACGTGGCTCCCAAACAAAATTGGCGTCCTTTTTTTCCCACAAATAGAGCTTTCTTTTGGTGGTATTTGATCACCTCTGCGGTTTTTATTTTTTGCGCTATAAACAAAAATAGAGCGTCAATTTTTAAAAAAATGCAATATTTTTTCCTTTTTGCTATAATAAATAACCCCAAAAAATATATAAAAATATTTTTTTTTCCCTCAGTTTAGGCCGATACGTATTCTTCTACATATTTTTGGTAAAAAAAAAATGCAATAAGCGTTTATCGATTGGTTTGCGCAAAATTTATAGCGTTTACAAAATAGGGGATAGTTTATGGCATTTTTTTTTTTTTTTTTTTACTATTCATGGCAGCGATCTGCGATTTTTTTATTGGGACTGCGACGTTATGGCGGACATTTCGGACACTTTTTTGACATTTTTGGAACCATTTACATTTATACAGTGAAAAATGCTATAAATATGCATTGATTACTGTATAAATGTGACTGGCAGTGAAGGGGTTAACCACTAGGGGGCGGGGAAGGGGTTAAATGTGTGTCCTATGAGTGTTCTAACTGTAGGGGGAGGGGGGGGTGACTGGGGGAGGTGACCGATTGTGTCCCTATGTACAAGGAACACAATCTGTCACCTCTCTCCCTGACAGGGACGTGCAGCTCTGTGTTTACATACAGAGCTGCACGTCCCAGCTCACTTACAGAGCAATCGCGTGTGCCCGGCGGCGATCGTTGCCGCCGGGCACTCGCACAGGATCCCCGCGGCTTTAAAGGGACATCACGTCATATGACGTGATGTCAGAACAATGGAGTCGTCTGCCTGCCGTTATTTGACGGCGGGCAGATGACAAGTGGTTAATATTTGGCTGGAATGTCCCCCTCCCTTCATTAAGCATTGCTTTTGGACATCCCACATAGTAATGGCTATGCTGCTCTGTGTCCCGTGTTGTATGATAAATAAAAGTGGATTTTTATAAACAGCTTACCTGTAAAAATCCTTTTCTTGCAGTACATCACGGGACACAAAGCTCCCACCCCTCTTATGGGGAGTTTTTTGGGATGCATACTGCTTGCTACAAAACTTAGGTACTCCCAGTAAGGGAGGAGGTTATATAGGGAGGGGACTTCTTGTCTGGGAGTGCCAGTGTCCATCACCTGATGGTAGACTCTATAACCCACATAGTAATGGCTATGCTGCTCTGTGTCCGTGATGTACTCCAAGAAAAGGATTTTACAGGTAAGCTGTTTATAAAAATCCACTTTTATGGACCTTGCTTTGTGCACTGGTTCAAATCATTTAGTGGAGGGAGATTATGGTTTGGGGCTGTTTTTCAGGCGCTGTGCTTGGCCCCTTAGTTCCAGTGAAGGGAACGCTTAAAGCATGGGTCCTCAAACTACGGCCCTCCAGCTGTTCAGGAACTACAATTCCCATCATGCCCTAGTCATGTCTGTGAATGTCAGAGTTGTACAATGCCTCATGGGACTTGTAGTTCCGACACAGCTGGAGGGCCGTAGTTTGAGGATCCCTGGCTTAAAGCGTCAGCATACTAAGACATTTTGGACCATTTCATGTTCTCAACTGTGGGAACAGTTTGGGGATGGCCACTTCCTGTTCCAACATGACTGCACACCAGTGCACAAAGCAAGGTCCATAAACACATGGATGAGGGAGTTTGGGGTGGAGGAACTTGACTGGCCTGCCCAGAGTCCTGATCTCAACCCGATAGAACACCTTTGGGATGAGTTAGAGCAGAGACTACGAGCCATGCCTTCTTGTCCAACATCAGTGCCTGACCTCACAAATGCACTTTTGGAAGAATGTTCAAATATTCCCATAGACACACTTCTAAAGCTTGTGGACAACCTTCCCAGAAGAGTTGAAGCTGTTATAGCTGCAAAGGGTGGGCCAACTCAATATTGAACCCTACGGACTAAGACTGGGATGCCAAGTTCATGAGCCTGTAAAGGCAGGCATCCCAATATAATGACAATATAGTGTAGCTTTAAAAATAATCATGCCAAGATACAGAAGTGGATGGATTGCAGGTTGCCAGTAACTACTGTGTATAGATGTGTACCTAGGGTTGGGAAGCAAATCACCTTCGATTTCTTTACAGCTTATTTCGCTTCACAGCAAATGCATCACAAAGTGATTTATTTCAACACATTTGTATGGCTTGAAAACTTTATATATTTAAATTGGACCAGGTGTTGTTAGTTATTTGTATTGAATGCAATCAGATACCAAGTATTAAAACTACCGTATAATTATCTACTTAGCAACATTTATGTAAGCTTGTCCAAAGTTACCACAGCCAGAGCTTTAATTGTATGTTATTTCTGTACAGAACCTCTCCTGTCTATTCTGCTGCAATCAGAGACCCAAGAAGAGATCTAATGTCTGCTAAATCATGTATGCTTTCCAAGTATGTTCTCATGATCAACTTTAAGCTCTGTTTGTTTGCTTCTTAATTTCTATAACTAGAATGGCATAAATGTACTATGAATGCATTTCCTTCTGAATTATTAAGTCAATTGAATTTCTCCATTTTAAGATATGTTTTTATGGGTCTTACAGAGTATAATGCCTTGTTTCCATTGCACGGAACGGTTCGGGTCAGTAAATTAGAAGCAGTTAGGATGGGACCGGTCTATTCTCGTGAGTGTTTCCACTGCAAATCGGACCATCAGGGACCATTCAGGTTTTAGAAAAAATTCCTAGCACGTCCACCAATCAGTGAGATGTATTTGTAGGTCCGCCCTAATGGAACCGTTCCACTTTCTCTGGACCCACATGAGAAGCAGGACCCTTGCTGGTGCGGTACGTTTCGCTTTTATGGCACGCTTTCATAATGGAAACACCCAAAATAGCGAACCGTACCGAACCGTACCGAACTGATCCGCTCAGTGGAAACGAGGCATATGTAAACTCTAATGCCCTGTAAACACAATCGGTTTTCCCGGCAGTAAAAAGTCAGCCGGGAAAACCGAGAACATGCTCGATAGCTTTTTCCCCCTACACATGGCCGGGTTACCCGGCAGGAAAACTGCCATAAAAGCTTTGGTCGGGAAACCCGGCCGTATGTATGCTCCACCGCAGCTTTTCCCCATAAGTAAACTGCCCGCTTAAAAAACGTCAGGAATCCCAGTGGGAAAAAAGAAAACATTTTGGGAACAGGCGGTTTTCCTGTTGGGAACAACTGCGATGGAGCATACACACGGCCGGTTTTCCCAGCCAAAAGCATCATAAAAAATATATAAAACGGTGAATGCCGCCCTGTCAGATGAGTGAACAATCATAATATTAGCTGCCCCTTTAAAAGTGAACGAATCACCAAATGCTGCAAAAATACATTAAAGGATGAGGCGCTAATAATGTCCAGTGAATCAAAATGAATACAAATACAAAATAAATACAAAGCTAAAAGTCTATAATGATGAATTCCAACACCAAGAAGTGATGCTTAAATTAGTTTTCTAGTTCTTCACTACAAGTGCTCAATAGAGTCCTCAGGAAGATATGGCGAAACATATGTCGGAGCAGAGGAGCAGCCATTCCAGATCCTCATCCTACATCCAATCTAGGCTTTGCCCTTAGGAGAGACGCAGACTCCATGCTATCCCTCTAGCACTAGCCAGTTTGCATATGCTGATTACACCTGATGCCTGATTTGGTACTGTATCATGTGAGTGTAATCAACATTTGTTGTTGTCATACATTTTTATCCATTAAAATTTCTACACTATGAGACCTTTCTCTATGTCTCTTGTGGAGTCATTTTTCCTATCCTAGTTTCATTCGAGTGTTTAAATCATAATGACAACAGAAACTACCCAAATGACCTGGGATTAAACATTTACATACCCTGGTAATTTTTGGCTGATAACATACACACAAGTTGACACAAAGGGGTTTGAATGGCTATTAAAGGTAATCACCCTCACCTGTGACCTGTTTGCTTGTAATTAGTGTGTGTGTATTAGACCGGGTTTACACTGGTACGACACAACAGTTGTACTACTTTGGATCCGACTTTGCCCTACGACTTGAAGACCGAAATGCGTCCTGACTCAATGAACAGGGATCGGACTTGGATTCCTGAAAATACCAGGCACTGTGTCTGGTATGAATCTTGAGGGAAAACTCCACGCCAAATAAAAAAATAAAAAAAATATGGCATGGGTCACCCCTCTGGTCTGGTATGGATTTAAAGGGGAACTCCCTACACCTAAAAAATGGTCCCCCAAAGTCTGAACCAGACCCTTATCCAAGCATGCAACCTGGACAGTCAGAAGAGGGGGTGGGGGACGAGCAAGCGCCCCCCCCTGAACCATACCAGGCCGCATGCCCTCAACGTGGGGGGTGGGTGCTTTGGGGCAGGGGGGCCCTGCGCCAAATGTTGATGAGGACAAGGGCCTCTTCCGGACAACCCTGGCCATTGGTTTCGGGGTCTGCGGGTGGGGGGCTTATCGGAATCTGGCAGCCACCTTTATTAAGGGAGCCCCAGATCCCAGCCCCACACCCCATGTGAATGAGTATGGGGTACATTGTACCCCTACCCATTTACCTGGAAAAAAGTGTCAACAATAAAACACAGTACACAGGTTTTTAAAGTAATTTATTAGGCAGCTCCGGGGGTCTCTTCTAACTTCTTCTGCAAGTACAACGACGGAGAAGACCGGCCAAGAGCTAGCAAAAGAGCAGAAGATATCGGAGGAGACCCGGGAGAAGAACCAGAGAGAGCAGAGAAGAGCCAGAGAGGGCAGAAGAAGTTGGAAAAGACCCTGGAGCTGCCTAATAAATTACTTTAAAAACCTGTGTACTGTGTTTTATTGTTGACACATATTAAAGGAGGCTCCCAGATTCCGATAAGCCCCTTGCCAGCAGACCCTGACAACCAATTGCCGGGGTTGTCGGGAAGAGGCCCTTGTCCTCATCAACATGGGGACAAGGTGCTTTGGGGTGGGGGGCGCAGGGCGACCCCCTGCGCCAAATTACCCACCCCCATGTTGAGGGCATGCGGCCTGGTACAGTTCAGGAGGGGGGGCCCTCGCTTGTCCCCACTCCCTTTCCAGACTGGTCGGGCTGCGTGCTCAGATAAGGGTCTGGTATGGGCTAACCCCCACACTGGTTTTTCGGCGTAGGGTATTCCCCTTGAAATCCACACCAGACCGAAGGGTCTGATATGCTCTTAGAGGGGGAACCCATGCTGTTTTTTTTATTTGCCGTGGAGTTCCCCCTCAAGATCATCAGAGCCAAAGTCGGATTAGGCAAGACCGTGATCTGACTTTGGGCTGACTTCAGTGATATTCAATGGGCTGAAGTAAGATAGAAGTCGGACCAAAGTAGTGCAGGGAGCATTTTCAAAGTCAGACCGAATTGTGTCGGACCAGTTGAGATGGCTCTCATAGGGAAACATTGAGCTTCCAATGTTGGAGTGTTTGTCGAACCATTGTGAACTCAGCCTGAAAGGTCAATGAGTTTCTGGACTCCTGACAGACCCTTGCATCTTTCATCCAGTGCTGCACTGACGACATGAGGAAAGCAATAGAATTGTCAAAGGATCTGTGGGAAAAGGTAGTGAATTGTATAAAATCAGCAAAGGGATATAAAAAGATATCCAAGGAATTGAGAATGCCAATCAGCAGTGTTCAAACTCTAATCAAGAAGTGGGAAATGAGGGGTTCTGTTGAAACCAAACCAGGGTCAGGTAGACCAACTAAAATGGCAGCCACAACTGCCAGTAAAATTGTTTGGGATGCAAAGAAAACCCCACAAATAACTTCAGGTGAAATACAGAACTCTCTGAAAACATGTGGTGTGGCTGTTTCAAGATGCACAATAAGGAGGCACTTGATGAAAGATGGGCTGCTTGGTCGAGTCGGCAGAAGAAAGCCATTGCTACTCAAATGCCATCTAGTATCCCCCTTACAATATGCCAAACAGCACTGAGACAAGCCTCAAACTTTCTGGCACAATGTTATTTGGAGTAATGAGATCAAAATTTTGCTTTTTGGCCACAATTATAAACGCATCATTTGGAGAGAAGTCAACAAGGTCTATGACGAAAGGTACACCATTCCTATTGTGAAATCAATGTGGATCACTGATGTTTTGGGTTATGTGTGATCTACAAAGGCACAGGAAATTTGGTCAAAATTTATGGCAAGATGAATGCAGTATGTTATCAGAAAATACTGGAGGAACATTTGCAGTCATCAGCCAGGAAGCTGGACATAGTACATACTTGGACATTCCAACATGACAATGATCCAAAACACAAGGCCAAGTTGACCTGTCATTGGCTACAGCAAAATAAAGTGAAGGTTCTGGAGTGGCCATCTCAGTCTCCTGACCTCAATATCATTGAACCACTCTGGGGAGATCTCAAATGTGCAGCTGATGCAAGACAGCTCACGAATTTACAGGAACTGGAGGCTTTTTGCCAAGAGGAATGAGCAGCTTTACCATCTGAGAAGTTAAAAAACCTCATACACAAATACTACAAAAGACATCATGCTTTCATTGATGTTAAAGAGAGGAATACACGGTATTAAGAACTGGGGTATGTAAACTTTTGATCAGGGTTATTTGGGTAGTTTCTGTTGTGATTATGATTTAAAAAGAGTAAACACAGTTGATTAACAATACAGTGGGGAGAACAAGAATTTGATACACTTCCGATTTTACAGGTTTTCCTACTTACAAAGCATGTCTAATTTTTATCATAGGTATTCTTGAACCGTGAGAGGTGGAATCTAAAACAAAAATCCAAAAAATCACATTGTATGATTTTTAAGTAATTTGCATTTTATTGCAAGACCTAAGTTTTTTATACATCAGAAAAGCAGAACTTAATATTTTGTACAGAAACCTTTGTTTGCAATTACAGAGATCATACGTTTGCTGTAGTTCTTGACCCGGTTTGCACACACTGCAGCAGGGATTTTGGCCCACTCCTCCATGCAGAGCTTTTCCAGATCCTTCAGGTTTCAGGGCTGTCGCTGGGCAATACGGACTTTCAGCTCCCTCCAAATATTTTCTATTGGGTTCAGGTCTGAAGGAAAACTGAGAATGGGGAAGACTGACAACTCATGGGGCCCCCGGGCAATAGGAGATTATGGGGCCCCCGGCAATAGGAGATTATGGGGCCACACAGTACTGTATCCACACACATACAGTATACATACTCAGTATACACATACAGACACACAATATACAACCACAGTATACACACACAGTATACATACACACAGAATACACACACACACTGAGAAGGTACTGGAGAGGCAGGGCAGCTATAATCTTGAGATTTTAAGACCAAAAGGATGTTGGTAAGGGACATTTCAGGGACAGATGTAAAAAAAACACTGATATTTACATACGGTCTCTGGTTTTAATGAGGCTGGAAACCCTGATGGGGGCCTCCTAGTGGCATGGGGCCCTTCGGCAGTGCCCGAGTGCCCGAATGGTCAGTCTACCCCTGCTAATAAGGAGATGGAGGAAAGAGAACAGTAGTTAAGAAGGAAAAACACAGTGGCTTAGTGGTTAGCATGTCTGCCTGGCAGCACTAGAGTTGTCGCTGGTTCAAATCCCAACCATGCTATTACCTGCTTGGTTTGCATGTTCTCACTGTGCCTGCGTAGATTTCTTCCCACACTCCAAAGACAAGGTGGTAGGTTGGAGTCCCTTTCACAGAGGGGGGACGATTGAGTCTGCCTGTCAGTTTTTTTTTAGGTGGACCCATTCAGACCATCAGTTGCCCTCTTTGGAGCGGCAGGTGTCAACAGACATGTGTCCGTTGTCACCCGCCAACATCTGAAATGTTCCTATCTGCTAAAATCAGATGGATGGGGATCCATCTAGCGTAAACGGACAGCCAGTCTGTGTACATCCGATCGTTAATAGATTACAGCGGCTGTGTCTGTGTCCACTCTGCATAAGCAGAGCGGATCCAGACAAGCCATCCGCCTGCTCAGCGGGGTTTAGCGGACAGATTCCCAGCTGAGCAGATGGACTCCTAAAAGAGGCAGCTCTATGTGAAAGGGGCCTGAATGTCTCCTGTCTAAATTGTCCCTGGTGTGTGTATAAATGTGAGTTAGAAACTTTAGATCGTAAGCACCTTGAGGGCAGTGCCTTGAAAAAATATTCATACCCCTTGAAATTTTCCTCATTTTGTCATGTTACAATCAAAAATGTATTTTATTTGGATATTATGTGATGGACCAATACAAAGTGGCACATTATTATGAAGTGGAAGGAAAATGATAAATGGTTTAAAAAGTTCTTTACAAATAAATATCTGGAAAGTGTGGCGTGCATTCAGCCCCCTAACTCTAATACCCCTAACTAAAATCTAGTGGAACCAATTGCCTTCAGAAGTCACTTAATTAGTAAATAGAGTCCACCTGTGTGTAATTTAATTTCAGTATAAACACAGCTGTTTTGTGAAGCCCTCCAGAGGTTTGTTAGAGATCCTTAGTGAACAAACAGCATCATGAAGGCCAAGGAACACATCAGACAGGTCAGGGATAAAGTTGTGCAGAAGTTAAGTTATATAAAAAAAATCCCAAGCTTTGAACATCTCACAGAGCACTGTCTGGCACAACTGCAAACCTACCAAGCCATTACCATCCACCTAAACTGACAAGCCAGGCAAGAAGAGCACTAATCAGAGAAGCAGCCAAGAGACCACAGAGATCCACATCTCAGGTGGGAGAATTTGTACACAGGACAACATGACAAAATGTGAATAATTTCAAGGGGTGTGAATACTTTTTCAAGGCACTGTATATAATAAGTGCTGTCCACGCTATATAAATACCTGTAATAAATTAATAATAATATTAATAGCAGCTGAAAAATGAGATATGGTGGGGACATGTGAGATGGATAAGCTACAAATGATTGATGCTTGGTAATGGAATGATGAGCACATTTGAGGAGGAAAAGTAAAAACTGATCTATGTTTGCCAGAGAACTGTGAAAGATCTAGAAGAGGGCTATGGGAGTTTAAAGACTGGGGAAGATGAGAGGAGGATGCTTAGCTATAACCTAAAATTGACACCCTATATTTTTATTATTTTCTCTCACTTACAGGAAATGGCCAGCTCAAAGACTTTCTGCTTCCAGCCTAAAGTGCAGAGGATCTGTGGAAGTTAGTTTATATTTTCATATTTTTGTATTATATGCAGTTTTAGAAAAATTTAATTCAGCAGGCAATTTAAATTATTTTGTACTCAAAATGCATAACACTTTCATGCTTTCCCTCACAGACTAATTATTTAAAGTGGTTGTAAAGGTTTGTTTTTTATTTTATAAATACTGTACTTCCTGTTCCTGAGGAGGAACGGGAAGTGAGAAATTCAGACAAAGAAAAAAAATATTTAGAAGGGAAATCGAAGGAAAAGGTAAGCGAATCAACAATACACTAGCCTAAAGGAACCTATTTAGAAAATAAAAAACAAACCTTTACAACCCCTTTAACTATGGGGTACCATTAGGATTATGTGATTAGCACTTTTGCTTTGTATGGAGGCAAGTATACAGATTTTTACCATCAATTGACTTTTTTACAATGATGAACCCCAATGACCTGCAAAGTATTTTGTAGTGTGGGTCTCTTTTTCCTGAAGATAATGAGAAAATTAATGTGTCTCAGTGTCTCAAAATACAGCAGGTAAAATAAGTATTGAACACGTCACTATTTTTCTAGGTAAATATATTTCTGAAAGTGCTATTGAAGTGAACATTTCACCACATGTCGGTACCATCCGTGCAATCCCTTCATACAAAAAATAAGTTCAGGAATTAAGTTATGTGTAATAAAATGGAATGACACATGAAAAAAGTATTGAACACGCTAACTGAAATGTATTTAATACTTTGTACAAAATCCTTTGTTGGTAATGACAGCTTCAAGATGCCTCCTGTATGGAGAATCTAGTCATATGCATTGCTCAGGTGTGATTTTGTCCCATTCTTCCCAGACAAACAGTCCTCAAATCTTAACCACTTAAGCCCCGGACCAAAATGCAGCTAAAGGACCAGGCCCCTTTTTGCAAATTGGCACTGCGTCGCTTTAACTGACAATTGCGCGGTCGTGCGACATGGCTCCCAAATAAAATTAGAGTCCTTTTTTTCCCACAAAGAGAGCTTTCTTTTGGTGGTATTTGATCACCTTTGCGGTTTTTATTTTTTGCGCTATAAACAAAAATAGAGCGACAATTTTGAAAAAAATGCAATGTTTTTTACTTTAATATATAAAACATTTTTTTTCCTCAGTTTAAGCTGATACGTATTCTTCTACCTATTTTTGGCAAAAAAAATCGCAATAAGCGTTTATTGGTTGGTTTGCGCAAAATTTATAGCATTTACAAAATAGTAGATCGTTTTATTGCATTTTTATTATTTATTTTTTACTACTAATGGTGAAGATCAGCGATTTTTTTCATGACTGCTCCATTATGGCGGACACTTCGGAAAATTTTGACACATTTTTGGGACAATTGTCATTTTCACAGCAAAAAATGCATTTAAATTGCATTGTTTATTGTGGAAATGACAGTTGCAGTTTGGGAGTTAACCACAAGGGGGCGCCGTAGGGGGTATTCCAATGCCTCTAGTTCACACCAGTGCAGTCAGTCCCAGTCAGTTTCCAGTGCAGAAACTGACCGGAACTGACTCTATTGGTGCAGAAAAAAATGGAACTGCACGGAACTGCATCTGGTGTGAACTGGCCCTGTTGTGCAGTAAACTTTAAACAAGCTTCAACATGCTTTTTCTTCAGCAATTTGAGTCTTGCATAGTGAGCGATGGTGGTGCTTTAAAAAAAAAAAAAACGGTGGTGCTCGGTCACCTCCGTCTGCGCCATCTCTCCACGAGTCATTTTCGCATATCACGGCTCCGGCACTGACCATGTGTGCAGGTGCCGGCTCTAATGGCATGATCGCTGTTAGTAACGGCGCGCTCAGTGCGCTGTAGACATAGGTGCCTTTCTTTTGCAAATATCTCCTAAACCGTGTAGGTTTAGGAGCAATTTGTTGCACCTACAGGTAAGCCTTAATCTAGGCTTACCTGTAGGTTAAAGTGGTCTGTAATGCCCTGTACAGACGACCGGTTTTCCTGACATGCCAAAACCCGACGTGATTTCTACATGCCTTGCATACACACGTTCAGTCAAAAAACGCTCAAAGCGTGGTGACGTCCAACACGTATTATGGCACTACAAAGAGGACGTTCCATTCAAATGGCTCCACCCTTTGGGCTGCTTTTGCTGATCCTCGTGTTAGTAAAAGTTTGGTGAGAGACCATTTGCGCTTTTCAGTCCGTTACAGTGTAGCGAATGTGCTATCTCCATTACGAACGCTAGTTTTACCAGAACAAGCGCTCCCGTCTCATACTTGATTCTGAGCAGGCACGTTTTTTCCCCTTGGAAAAGCATACACACGAGCGGTTTTCGGGATGAGAAAAAGACTGACGGGAAACAGGACAGGAAAAAATAGAGCAGGTTCTAATTTCTTGCTGCCAGTTTTCGAATCGGGAAAACTGCTATGGAGCATACACACGATTGGTTTTCCCAACCAATCAAAAAAATTGCAGTTTCTTGTTGGGAAAACCGGTCGTGTGTACGAGCATAAGGGTTTACAACCACTTTAAGTGCATTACTTTGTACCTGCTAATTCCAGGTCTTTCTTAAGGGGGTTGTAAAGACAAAAATATTTTCCTCTTAAATGAAAGTCTGACAGTAGCTGATAAAGTAAAAAGCAATGTTTTGCAGAATAACTAGTTTGATACCTGTTGAAATCGAGCTGTTTTATTGACCTCTGTCACTCCTGAATCGTTATTTTCACTGACTTCCTGGTTTGCGGTGCGCATTTATTCTTACTACATCACGGCCTTATAGGAACTACAGTTCCCATTAGGCTTAGCCTCCATGCCTGTGAGGGATAAGAGAGCATCTTCACGCAGGGCTGTAGTCATAGGGAGGGGGTGAGCACATTCTGCTTTCCACCATGCCAAATGGCTCAGATGCTGGTGGAAAGCAAGAAGAGGAGAGACAGGAAATGGCATTTTCAAAGCTGGATTACTGTATTTTTGAGGTCAAAAGGAAAAACGAGGTAAGTGATATTTAAATGCTCTAGCTTACAGCAATCATTTGATCTAATAAAAAACAAACCTTTAGTGTTCCTTTAAGCTCTCCATAAGTGGTCCTTGGCTCTTGGACAACCCTCCTGATAATTATTTTCACTCCTCTGCCAAAAAGCTTGCAAGGAGCACCTGGTCATGGCCAATTTATGGTGAAATTATGTTATTTACACTTCCGTATTAAGGCCACAACAGTGCTCACTGGAACATTCCATTTAGAAATCCTTCTGTAACCAACGCCATCAGTATGTTTTGCAACAATAAGGTTTCAAAGGTCTTGAGAGAGAGCGCTTTGCTTTTACCCCTCATGAGATGATTCTTGTTTGACACCTTTTTATAGGCCGTCAGTTGGAACTGTGAACAAAAAATTTGAAAAGACAATACTGCGCTGTCCAAATAGTGAAAACTTACAGCAGCTAACACAGCAAAATGTATTAAAAATGTTGCAAATAAAATAAGGTACAAAGAAAAGTGTAGCGCTAAAAAAACAAATATGAGAAGGATATCCTAAATGGATATCATAATTACAATTACAAAATTAGTGATTAACACCATATGTGACTACCGTGCTAGAAAATAATGACTGAACAAACTAAAGTGCCAATCACATATGAAAGTCCAATAAATTTGGTGACTAAAGAAATTGATAGAGGATCCACCACCAAATGTCTGAAGGCTCACCGGAGAAATTTAACCCAGATGAGCATATACCCACTAGTTCAATCTAGCTTGTTAGAGGTCAAGCAGCCACAATAGGAATATCTTAGATATCTTGATGTATCATGGGTCCTGGAGCCTACCACAAAACTCAGCTCAAAGGGTGCAGGAGGTTCAAAAAAGAGGCTCCGAATTTAAAGTATCATGTCAAAGTATTCATTCAGTAAATATTGAAGAAAGGAGGAAAAATAAGAAAAAGGGGCACACATAGCGTAATTCTGCGAATTATTCAATATTATTTATTAAAAGAAAGAAATACACTCACATTTGCAGTGATGTAAAGAAGGCTCATAAAATCACTAACAGTGTCATCAGTAGTCCTTCCAAACGTGCCAGGAAGGACTACTAATGAAATTTACATTTTGTAATACTAATTACGATATCCATTTAGGATATCCTTCTCATATTTTTTTTTTTTTAGCGCTACACTTTTCTTGTACATTAGTTGGAACTGAACGAGCTGATATTAATTTGCACTGACAAGGGGCAGGATTGCTTTCTAGTTACTTATAGATTTCAACTTTCCATGCCTTTTTGCACCTCCCTTTCTTTGTGTGTTTAATTATTTTTCCCTGTGTCATTTTATTTTATTACACATAACTTAATTTCTGAACTTTTTTTTTTTTTGTATGGATTGCATGGGTTGTTACCGACATGTGATAAGTTCATGTCAATAGCATCTTTAGAAATATATTTACCTAGAAAAATGGTGACGTGTTCAATACTTATTTTTCTGTATGTACTGTAAAAGCAAAAGGACTGTAAACATTTTAGGATGTCTACATGTAAGGCCTCATGCACATGAAGCTTAAGGCCTCGTACACACGAGCAGACAGATTTGTTCAAATCTGTCTGTCAGACAGATTTGAACAAATCTGTCTGCTGGGATTTTGGTTTGCTCGCGTGTACACACAAGCAAATCAAAATCCCCGCCAGCAGACAGCACGCTGACGTGTCGGTGACGTGGCGGTGACGTTGACGCCGCCACGTCACCGCACCAGGAAGTAAAACACTTCCGCGCATGCGCCGAATCCATTCGGCGGCGGTGCGGGACGACATGTCTGCTGGTAAGTGTACTAACCAGCAGACATGTCGGGCGGACGGATTCCCACCCGATAGATTTCAAAGCATGCTTTGAAATCTGTCGGGTGGCCAAATCCGTCGGCTCGGCCGTACACACGATCGAATCTGTCTGCTGAAACGGTCCAGCAGACCGTTTCCAGCGGACAGATTTGATCGTGTGTACGAGGCCTAAAGCGGTTCTCCTACGCAAAATCAAATTTTTGTTTAGGGGCTCTTTAAATGTGTAATAGCACTGCTGTGCTAAACTCACGGTTCTTGTTTTCTACTGCCGCTCCGCTGTTATTCTGTCCCAAATAAAGACTTATATTCCGGCTTTAGTTCCGTTGCCATCTTAGCTTTGGGCAGGAAGAAGTACACAGGCATGTCACTTTCTCTTTGCGGTGGATGCTGTCCCAGCATCCACCGCTCGATCTCGCGCACACGCACTGGCAAAGGTGTCCGGCGGCGTGATCGTCTCTGTTGTGCTGTAATGGAGAATTTTCAAACGCCCGCCCTTTCCTTTGTTTACATCCGCGTCACTTCCTGCAATACGAAGTCGCGCGTTGTTTGTGCTAACACAGAGAGATATTATAATTAGGGAGCTCTGACACACGCTCCCAGCAGACACAGCGCGCGTGGAGCTCCGCTTTAAGCTTTTTAATAATTATATATAGTATTTTAAAGCGGAGCTCCACCCTTAATTAGACTTTAGGTTAATCTTCATACTGCTCATAATAAATGCAGAATCGGCTATTTTTATAAGAATCTGTGTTACAATACCTTATTAAATAGCCAGGCTTCCGGTCTGCACCCCCTCGGGCTAAAGTCGGGTTTTCTCCAGCTTCCTGTGCCACGCTGTGTCTGCTGGGAGCGTGTGTCAGAGCTCTCTAATTATAATATCTCTCTGTGTTAGCACAAACATTGCGCGACTTCGTATTGCAGGAAGTGACGCGGATGTAAACAAAGGAAAGGGCGGGCGTTTGAAAATTCTCTGTTACAGCACAACAGAGACGCTCACGCCGCCAGACACCTTTGCCAGTGCGCGTGCGCGAGATCGAGTGGTGGATGCTGGGACAGCATCCACCGCAAAGAGGAAGTGACATGCCTGTGTACTTCTTCCTGCCCAAAGCTAAGATGGCAACGGAACTAAAGCCGGAATATAAGTCTTTATTTGGGACAGAAAAACAGCGGAGCGGCGGTTGAAAACAAGAACCGTGAGTTTAGCACAGCAGTACTAGTACACATTTAAAGAGCCCCTAAACAAAAATTAGATTTTGCGTGGGAGATCCGCTTTAACATTTTTGGCAAGTAGGATGCATTTACGTTCAAACGCCATGCACACATAATGCATATACTTATTGTAAGATTAGAGGCGTTTTTTTCTGCCAAATTCTAGCATTAAAAAATGCTGCTTATTTCCAAAAGCCTGGGTATACGGGGCCCAAATGTTATAAATTGCACAGCTTTTAAATCTTTGACCAAATTAAGGGCTGTGCTACTGGTGTCAATTATTGTGACACAAGAGCAAGTTTTAGGATAATACTAATTTATACATTTACAGGTTTATTCCTAGAAAGTAAAATTAAAAAAGACTGACAAACGTTTCAGTTTAAAAATTTGATATTTGTACCCATATTTTATTTTCTAGACCGAAACATTTCTGGCCATATCACCTGGCTACAGTATGAAGAGAACCAAGGACCATATTGAAGTGACATTAGATGAAGAGTTTTTTGGGGGTGCTTTACCAAATGTAAAATTACCAGCCACACCTAGGTAACTAAAATTGTAGAGAGCTATAATTTATAAAGGCTATTTTTAGAATTTGCGCAATATATTAGTGGTCCATGCACATTGGGTTAAAAAAAAATGCTGCTTCTACAGAAGAATTTGTGTTTTGCCTGAGGAAGCAGTTAAATGTTTCCCTGTTTGTCCATGCACATTACAGAAGTTTTAAAGGTAGAAGATTTTTTTTTTAATGCATTCTATGCTTAAAGCTATGTTGAACCCAAAAACAGAAGTGTGATATATTGCAGCTTACCATTCTAGACTTATTGGCTGGATCACCAGGTGAAAATAAAAGGAATAAAACCTAAAAAAAGAAAACAAATGCAACCACCACAACTAAGAATTGGTAAGCTGCAATTTAATAAATTGCGTTCTTGGGTTTAATACCGTTTTGGTGTATGAGCAGTAAGGATGTGCACTAATCTCTAGCAACAAATCAGAAAGCCCAAACAATGTGCTTTAACTTTTAGCAACCACTCAGTGCGCGGCAATGATATGCGTCAACCTCTGGCAACCAATCGTAATTACAGTCTAGCCCTGGCCTGCCCACACTCCTGACCTCAACCTAATAGAACATCTTTGGGATAAATTAGGCTGGAGACTGCGAGCCATGCCTTCTTGTCCACATCAGTGCCTGACCTCACAAATGCGCTTCTGGAAGAATGGTCAAACATTCCCATAGGCACACACCTAAACCTTGTGGACAGCCTTCCCAGAAGAGTTGAAGATGTTATAGCTGCAAAGGGTGGGCCAATTATTGAATCCTACAGACTAAGGCGGCGTACACACGATCGAGGTTCTCGCTGGAAACCAGCGAGAACCTCGCTGGAAGCTGCATTCCAGCGAGGACCTCGGCCGTGTGTACGCTTTTGGCTCGCCCCGCCCGTCGGGAATCCCGTCGAGCGAAAAGAGAGCACGCTCTCTTTTTGCTCGACGGCCGCCTGGATGAATGGCTGGTTGCCATTCCCGACGGGCGGCTCGCCGGTTTCGACGGCCGGCAGAGAACCTCGACGGGCGGAATGATGTGTTCACGGCCTGAGACTAGGATGGCATTAAGTTCATGTGTGTTTGTAAAGAAAGGTGTCCCAATACTTTTGACAATAGAGTGTATGTCACTAACAGGGAGACACTAGAATCATTACATTAACCTGGTCCTCTCTTGACACATTCTCTAAATTCTATCAAGTAGATGTTCTAGCCTTGTATAATCTAGCTGTGGGCCTAAGGTTTTTACAACTCATTGAGGTGTAGACAGCCCCTGGTTCTGTTATTTTGCTGTGTGTACCTGTAATGCCCTGTACACAAGACCAGTTTTCTTTCCAACGGAGTTCAGACGGAATTTCACTCAAGCATACACACGGTCACACCAAATTCCGAACATCAAGAATGCGGTGACGTACAACACTACGACAAGCCGAGAAAAATTAAGTTCAATGCTTCCGAGCATGCGTCGACTTGATTCTGAGCATGCATGGTTTTTAGTCTGTCATAATTGCATCCAGACAAACAAAAATGTAGATGAAAAATTGAGAACATATTGAGAATTTCCATCGGAAAAAGTCAGATGGAGCATACACAAGGAAGGAAGATATGATGAAAACCTGTACGTGCATGTGCCCAGCCGTGCCATTCTGCCAACGTAAATGTGCAGGAGGCGGTCCTTAAGTGGTTAAAGGAACCTTTTTAGTAAATAAAAAACAAACCTTTACAACCCCTTTAAAACTCTAATATGTTAATTGAGGGACCTCTTTGTTTATGATCTTACTCTTGCTTTTCTACAAAACTAAGGCATGCTGGTAGTGGGAGGGATTATACATGGTGTCCAAATTCACCTGTAGGTGGCAGTATAAACAAGTTGTCTCTGAATTCTATCTCATTCAATAGACTTCATACTTTTATGGTATTTACAGAAATCCTATTTTTTAACCCATGGTCACTCAATATTATGCCTCAATTGCATGATGTATAGTTTTAGTCTGAGATTAGCTATACAAAAAAGGTTTAATAAGTGTAGACACATGTCTGTATATTGTGATTCTTTTGAGCACCAGTGGAAGTAGCGCATTGGGGTTGATTTACTAAAGGCAAATCAACTTTGCATTACAAGTACACTGCAAGTGCAGTCGCATTTGATCTAAGGGGAACATCTGAAATTAGGGGAAGCTCTGCTGCTTTTATCATCCATTCACAAGCAAACATTTTTTATTTTCCTTGTCCCCTCAGATCTACAGTGACTGCACTTCCAAGTGTACTTGCAGAGCACTTCTAGTGCAAAGTAAATTTGCCTTTAGTAAATAACCCCCATTGTTATCTACAGTAAGCATCTTAATTAAAGCTGACCGTAAACAGATTCTGCTAAATTGGCACATGCAGATGCAGCCACTGTTTGATAGGGTAATTGAATACAATAGTCAACAGTGGAGATTCCTCCATCCCCGGTTTAGCGTGCATGGAGGAAGCAACTGATTCTCCCTTTTGTTGCCCATGGGCTGCATGAGAGAAGATTGATTAATTTGTGGCTAGTTTAAAACAGTGTAAAAAAAAATGCGTGAATGCTCCTTTTGTTCCATTTTGAGTGTTCCATTGTGCATTAAATCAACCCTAAAATCATTTAGTTTATTAGGAAAATTAATAAAGGGTTTTCCAAAAAGCACATTAATCTAGGTCATACTCTAGCATAGACAAAACTCTATTTATGTTGGTGCTTTTTTGCAAATACAGAAACAATGTTTTTTTTTTTGTTTTGTTTTTTTACTTTCTACTTTTAGACCACTAGTAGACAATAATATGTAAGTATCACCCACAAGGAGGCATGCCAAAGAATGATCAAAGCGTGAGTCCTTCTCTGCTAGACATGAAGCATGATTTTGCACTCTGCTCACTTTCAACTAATGCAGAATCTTTCTCTAATCAAAGATGATTTTCCAGGATTGAAATAACTGAGTTTGTACTAAAACAGAAGTGTCCCTTTGTAACTCCTGTAGCGCATCCCTGTAGGAACTGCTGGTGAATAGGATCCCGCACCCTGCACAGACTGGCACATTGAATTTCCACAGGCTTACTTGAGATAGGAAAACAGTCTAACAGCTATCTTTCTGTATTTTATTAGGGGGTTAATAAACTTGGATGGGGATGATGGGAAGAGAAAGAAAGGCGCACCAGTCTAGTGTGTTACCATTGACAATTTAATAAAATAAAATAATAATGGAAAACTACTCACAAGGAAAATGACATAGTAGGCTTATCAACAACGATGTGGTAGATACCCCTCGAACCACACTCCAAAATAGGGGGGATAGAGGTGTGTCACTGCCCGCTGATGCGTTTTGAGGCGACAAGGACCTCTTCATCAGAGCCCAGCAGGGGAGGGAGGATTCTGTTAGAGCCACCAGGAGAACTGCACTGTCACGTATAAATACAGAAGCCAGGCTTCTGTGTTTATAGGTGAAAGCGACGAGCGCTGAGGACAGAGCCAGCACTGGAGGTGACTGAACAGAGATCCACCACGTTCCTGCTCAAAAAAAAGCTATGGGTGCTACATTTTTTATGTCAGATTTCACCAGCAGTTGGTGGTGCAGGCAAATTGTGAAAGTTCTACACCTGGAAAAAGGTTTTCGGGACATTGAAAAATATGGAAAGCTGAGTTCCGCCCAAAAATGGAACTTCTGCTTTCCGGAACCCTCCCCACCTCCGGCGTCACATTTGCCACCTTTCAGGGGGAGGGGGGTGCAGATACCTGTATAATACAGGTATTTGCACCCACTTCAGGGGGGGGGACTACGGGAGTCACTCCACTTAACACCCCCCCCCTCCCCGCTGCCTTCTGGGAAACACTCAGTAGGGATGCGCAGTAGGGAACTGGGCAGTGAAGCACTTCCTGATTCCCTCACCGAGGATGGTGGAGAGGGCAGCCGAGAGATTGCTTGTCTTCTGCTGCTAACATCACAAGCACCCTAGACAGGTAAGTGTTCATTTATTAAAAGTCAGCCGCTGCAGTATTTGTAGCTGCTGGCTTTTATAAAAAAAAAAAATAATTTTGCGGGACCTCTGCTTTAAATGTTTTTACATTTTTCACAGCAGACTGCTCTTATTTCCTGTAATCGACTGATACTATAATTAGAACTTATAATATTAGTGTGAAACCAGCAACAAAATATGGCAAACTTCCACAAACTATTTAACATGTTTTCTATTACATGCATTGATTTCGACAGAATCTAACAGAAATGATAAATTTAAAGTTAAATACTGTAGAAGTTCAACCTACAATCTAATCTCTAAATTTACAGGCATCCACGATCTAAGACTAACCTATCTAACCCTGTAAAGAAGAAATTGCAATACATACCTGACCTAAAGCCACTCGGGTCCATTCCCACGCTGAGCTGTCAGCGATGGCTTTGATATGGAGGCGGGTGCAGGGGAGGAAGCCGACAGCGGAAGCCCCATAGTAACTTCATGGGTGACATCACTTCCTATTCATTTCTCAGCCGTTGCAGAGCTTCTGGCGCTGGAGACCGGACCGACACAGCTTCAAAAAATAAATGTTTACTGATTTCTTTACAGGGCTTGATAGATTAGTGTTAGATCGTGGATGCCACTAGATTTCAAGATTTTAGTGTTAGGGTGGACTTCTACTTTACCATTTTGATCATTGTAAACATTTAATGGTTCTGTCTCAGACACTGCCAATGTCTATTTCTACTTCTGGTAGCCAAAAACTTTCTTTTGTGGGCCTCTGCAGAGCTAGTGTGTTACCAGGGGACCAATTGTGTCCGCTTAGCAATCTGGAGTGGCTTGCAGCAAGACACCTTTATTGGCCAAGTACATGGCAGTTGGTGTTGGTGAGACCTATTGCTAAAATTAAAACTAAGTAAAACTCGTTTCAGAAAGGCACACATATGAGAGTTCTCTAGATTATAATATAATGATATCATTTGGTGCCTGCTGCTAGGGTAGACCTTTTCCTCTAAAAGTTAAAGTAGCATGCTTAAAGTGGGGTTCCGGACATAATTTTTTACATTTTTTTTTACATTATTATCAATTACATTATTATGAATATTCATTAAAATATATTAATAAAGCACGCTTGGTACATTAACAGTTGCAAAAACGTACCTGATATAATCTTGGGGATCTTGTGACCGTTTCCACCATAGCTGTAGGCATTATGAAGCCCAGTTCATGTTTCAATGCCTCATTTCCTAGGAGGCAATGGGGTCTTAGGACAGGAAGTTCTACCACCTTAAACTAGGAACTAGGGCAGATTACGAAATCTGCCTAGTAAAAGCCATAAAGAAATGAGTAAAAAAAACATTAAAGGCAAGCTGTTCTTAATTTTTTTTTTAGGGTGGAACTCGAAGTCTAGAAATTTGCATTTGGGCATAAAGTTGAAAAAGGTGCCCAAGTGTTTGTAGGTGGTGGTTACTAAATTTTAGTTACTGTATGTATTGGCTTAAATCTGAAGCATACAGTATCTCCTCCATCCCTCTGCTTTATCTGGTGATTACACCGGTTTTGTTATGTTAATCATAGGATTTTAATTACAAAATGTAATTTTCAAAGCTGGCTTGCAAGCTGTTGATGATTTTTTGCTTTATTATTGCTGGCATATAATTATGTGCTTCTCACAAAGATCATCTTCTGCACGACCAAGCTTTGCTTCTATATTCACTGATAAGTAATGTGCTAGTGCACTTCTGTGATTTGTATCATTTTAAATCTTGCTTAAAAGCTGCACAGTGTGGCTGGCTAATCAGCACTGCATTGGTAAATATTATAATGATCAATATGTGACAACACAAAAGTGTTTAAATGTTCACAATGACCCTCATAGACAGAATGAGCAAACAAGTTCTCAGAAGCCTAAGAAGAAAGAAAAAGCATTAATAAGGTATGTGCAGTAGATGACTAAAATTTAAGAAACTAGACAAAACATATAAAACATTTTTTTTTTTTTAAAGAACTACATTTATCATACAGTGCTGTAAAAGTTATTTGCCCCCTTCCTGATTTTTTTTTTTCAGATTTATCACACTTAATGGTTTCAGATCATCAAACAAATTGTAGTATTACACAAAGATAACTTGAGTAAATATAAAATGCAGTTTTTAAATGATGATTTCAATTATTAAGGCAAAAAAGCTGTCCAAACCTGCCTCGTTCTATGTGAAAAAGTCATTGCCCCCTAAACCTAAAAAACGGCGTGGGGTGGGAATGAGCGAGGGCCCCCCTCCTAAACCGTACCAGGCCGCATGTCCTCAACATGGGGGGTGGGTGCTTTGGGGTGGATAAGGGTGTGGTTTCGATTTTGGGGGGACCCACATGCCATTTTTTTTTTTGGCGTAGGGGGTTCCCCTTAAAATCCATACCAGACCCAAGGGCCTGGTATGCCCCTGGAGGGGGAACCCATGCCGATTTATTTTTTTATTTAAAATTTGGCGTGGAGTTCCTCCAATAAATGTAATCATCATTTAAAAACTGCATTTATATTTACACTTATCTTCGTGTAATATTAAAATTAGCTTGATGATCTGAATTATTTAAGTGTGACAAATATGCAAAAACATAAAAGGAAGGGGGAAAATGCTTTTTCATAGCACTGTATACGTAAAGCTTGGATCACAGTTTTCAGATGCAAAATGGGTCTGTACTGACAACAAGCATATGAATTTAGAGTATTTCGGGAACCAACTAAATGTAAAGATCAATCCACCCAAAACTGATATTTTTTCCGTGAACTCCAAAAGATCCAATTTTGATTGGCCCTTTATAAATCTCTAAAGAGAGAGTCATGAGATCCTCTGTAGTTCAAGTAATATGGTGCCATGTCTTGTTTCTCTGCATGATTGACAAAAAAACGTCATGGGATGTCTCAAAGGTAACATGATTTACCTGTGTCTATGGTGGATATTCCTTAAATACAGACTTTGACCGCCTGTGGCCATGCCATAATTGCAGCTGGGCTTGTAGTGACAGAACTATAGCTGTTAATTCTGTTGAATTCTGATTTTGTAATTCTAGGTATAACTCAATGACAGATTAAAAACATATTTGTACATATTGCAAACACATTTCCTTTAGCAAGAACTTTTTTTTTCATTTCACAGTCAAGGTTTTGTGGAAGATTTGCAGGAGCAAATTGCTAAGCTGACTGCGATGTTGGAGCAGGAAGCATCAGAACACCAGAAAACAAGGATAAGAGTGAGTTAACGATTTTTTTTTTTTTTACAAAATCTAATTTTTTTTTACTTCTTTAATCTGACAATACCAAGAGTAATAACACACAGTATAGTGCTCCATACAATCAGATTTCAGTGTATACCAACCATATCGCCTAAATCTGTATTCTTAAGCTGGCCATAGATTGATTGCATCTTGGCTGGTTCAGCAGGGGACCGGCAGGAATTTGATCCATCTATGGGCAGAAGGTTACACTGAAGCTGGTCCATCAATCGATTTTTGCATGCGATTACTACCGGTGGCTAAAGCTGCCAGCAGTAATCATTGAGTTCTGCAGGTGGGGAAGGCTCCTGTTGGTGGAATGAAATAGCACTGTTGGAGAGATTTCACAATCAACGCTGACTGTGTTAATGGGGAAATGAAGCAATTTTCTTTAGTGCACCCCATGGTTGCAGGAAAGAACATTACATAAACTATGGCTTGCCTAAGGCCTCATACACACGACCGAGGAACTCGTCGGAAAAGACACATCGTTTTCCTCGACGAGTTCCTTGTCAGGCTTGTTGAGAATCTTGACAAGCTGTCTTTGCGTACACACTGTGAAGACCAAATCTCCTTGTTCTCAAACTCGGTGACTTCAACACATATAACGGCAGGGGAAGTTTGATTCCACTGGCACAACCCTTGGTGCTGTTTTTGCTAATCTCATGTTACTGCGTGTTAGGTAAAAGTTTGGTAAGAGACATTTGCACTTTTCATTCTGTTACAGCGTGACAAATGTACTATTTCCATTACAAACACTACTTTTACTAAGGGTTTGTGGGTTTCTAAGCATACACACCAACGTGTTTCTCGTTGAAAACCAGCCCGACGAGGAACACGACGACTGCCAGCGAAGAAAAAGAGAACTTGCTCTCTTTTTTCCTCATGTTCCTCGACAGTTTTCTCGAAGAAAAGCATACACACGACCGGTTTCCTCGGCAAAAAAGCTCTCCCACCAAGTTTTTTGATGGATTCTGTCGAGGAAACCGGTCGTGTGTACGTGGCCTTTAGACTCACAATAACCCATTTGTTGATCCCTTGTTATCAGGGATGGACTGGCCATTGGGACTACAGGGAGTTTCCCGGTGGGCCGATGGCTCAGTGGGCCAGCTTCAGTGACAGCGGACTGCCGCCCCACTCCACTCCTGTGTCTCTCCCTCCCCGCAGCGCTCACCTGGGGGGAACAAAGAAGCAGGGGGAGGACCAGAGGAGCAGGGGCCACGACAGGGAAAGTGGGGCAGAAAGCTGACTCAACAGCTAATCCGAACTGATTATTTGCCCCGGGTGAAATAATGTCTAGCTTCCCCACTGGTACTGCCTATAAGAGTACCAGTACCAGCCATTCTACTCTAATAAAGTAGAACAGCTAGTGGCTAGTGAAGGGGGAGAGGGGGCTTGGGTGGCCGGGGGGGGGGGTGTGGGAGTTGTCCGGCCGCCATGGGAGAGACCTGTCAAAGTGGGCCAGTCTGGATGAAGTCCAGGGCCAAATTTCTGTCCCAGTCCAGCCCTGCTTGTTATACACTCGGGCATGAAATGTTATGTGTAGCTGTCTGTAGGAGATTACACATTAAGAACATTGCTTCTTTCCAAACCCAAGCCCCACTCCTAGCTTAGTCCCAGAAAGACGCTTCTTTTAGGGAGGAAATTCTTAGTTGACTGGATTTGCAGAGGAACTCTGGTTGAATTCTTAGTTATCAGATTTTTTAGGTTTTATCTTTATCCTTGGTGTTTATGAAAAATGTAAAACCTTCATGGCAATGGTAAATTTTCACAGAAAAGCTTGCCCTATTTTGTAACAAGCCACTTCACTTGGGGTGTCAAAAATCACCTTCCATTGACTTCTGTATGGCGGCTTTGTGCCTCATGATCTCGGACATGAAAACAGTCCCTTTTGTTTAGTTTGATATCAGGCTTTTTCTGGCCCTGTCAGTTTGGAAAAGTTCATTGCCTTAAACATAACAATCTTACAAGTGTAGCTCCCCCTTTACTTTAAGTGCGGGGCACTAGTTTAAATTTAGCAAGAATGGGAGAGTTACCTTGCTCCCATTCACACAATTGTTAAGACGGTGACCCCTGTTATTTCAGAGGTGTTCTCTGGGCCAGTCTGCACTCTAGGGATCATCCCTGGTCGGCAGTTGACGACAGACGGGTTTCTGACAGAGCAAGCTTTCCCCAGCAGCCAATTGGAGGAGTTTTCCCTCGCAGGGCATGCTGGGGAGGGATATATATGTGACAGGTGTCATGTGCTCAAGGCAGTTCTGCGGGGTCCCGGTTCCAGGTGCGGCATCCACCTTTAGGGTGCGCGCATCCATGGAGCCCGCCAGCATGGACCACCTGGCCAAACTTACAGGCTATGCTGGACCTCAACCGGAGGTCAGAGGGGACCCCAGTTCTCTACTGTGTTCCCAGTTCTTTTGAGGAGATCCCAGGCTGGGTGCCGTACGATTGGGGGATCGGCTTGAGGAGAACCCAGAGGCAGGTTATCCAACAGGGCTTGAAGGAACCAATCGGGAATCTGGTGACCAGGACGCTGACAGGTACACTTTGCTGTCACCCGGTGACCCATGCTAAAGGAAATTTACTGGGAGGATTCGTTCCGTTCACCCATCCAACTTATTGAAGAAATGGGCCGGTTACAAGGGCCTTAGAGCCAGGTCTGAGATAGTGATCCGAAGTGACACCTCGGCTGCCAGGTTAGTGTGGGAAACCTGCCCGTGGGTACTTTATACACTCCACTCGGGAGTGGAGACGAGTTCAACTATTGATATTGTCAAGGGCAGCCCTGCCCTGTTCACAAGCAGGCCTGATACCACAAGGTTCTCTTATCCTTCCTTCATCAACTTTCCTTTCCTTAAACTGAAGATGATGTTTGCCTTGTTGGCTGCAAAATAAAAAAAGGCATTGAAGGAAACTTTATTGACTGTCTGGACATTCGCTCATTACTCCACCACTGGCATTTCACCCCTAGACATCACCAGGGTAATTTGGTGTGCCAATCCCAGTAATTAACCAGCGGCTCCTTCGGGGGTAGCGCTACGCAAGGGCACCAAAATCTTCTTTCCTATGGTGACATTACACTGCATAAGTCCCACAAGGTGATTTGTTGCTCTCTCTCTGTGCCAGATGCTACTAAAATAGGGCTGGCGTGGAATTTTGGAAATCTTAAATCAAATAAGTAGATCAGTGATGGCGAACCTTGACACCCTAGATGTTTTGGAACTACATTTCCCATGATGCTCTACTACATTTCAGAGTGCATGAGCATCATGGAAAATGTAGTTCCAAAACATCTGGAGTGCCAAGGTTCGCCATCACTGACCTAGATGGTCTTCTGAACTATATTCCTGTTTGGCAAATGCTACTATCTTATTGTATACCAGATTATACAGCACTCACCCTGTGCACCGTGGGTCCCTTAGAAGCTTTTTTCTTTTGGCTGAAGCTTGACTTTAGTGAATAGACTGTAATTGACTTTAGAGAAGGAATGCCTGAATTGGTTAATCTTGGAAATTCATGTTGTAAAGTGTTTTGCAATTTGGTCATTGTGTAAAATGTGTATTGCATGTTCTAAACAGCATACAGTTTAAAATGTGAATTTAATGGCCATTCTATTGGGACAATAAAAGTTGTGCTTTGTTTTTTTGTGCTTGGAGAATTTGATGTAAGTTTCTTATTTGTAATGTCTTTTTTACATTTTTAAAGGCCTATAAAGATCAAGTGAACTATTTAGTTGCCTCATCGTTCTTTAAATTCAAGGTCTTCATGTTTTGCTCTTCTTTTTTCATTAAAACACTCTCAGTAAACTGAAAATAACATTGAAAAGGCCTAGTTAGACTTACCGGTGACGGTATTTCTAAGAGCCTTTCAGGACAACCTTGGAGAGAGCGCAGCTCCGCCTCTTCATTAGGAAACACATGCTGGACTTTAAAACCCCTTCACTTCCACCATGGCCTCAGTTATTGTGGTCCGACTCCCTGGAAGATAAAGCACAGAAACCACAACACCATGATAGATTTATAACTTATTACTCTAAAATACATTTAGGGAGGGAAATAGCGGTTGTCCTGAAAGGCTCTTAGAAATACCGTCACCGGTAAGTCTAACTAGGCTTTTCTCACCTCGCCTTTCAGGACAACCTTGGAGAGGATAAACAAGTAACTTACCCTAGGGTGGGACTACTGCCTGCAGCACCTTCCTGCCAAAGGCCTGATCTGTGGCAGACAATAGATCCAGCCTGTAATGTTTCAGGAACGTTGAATAGCTGGACCAGGTGGCGGCCTTGCAAATTTGTTCGGGAGTAGCACCCACTCTTTCGGCCCAAGATACTGCAGTTGATCTAGTTGAGTGTGCCATAATGCCTGAGGGAGGTGTAACCCCTTTGGTTTTGTAAGCTTCCGTAATTGCGAGTTTAAGCCACCTTCCGAGCGTACTTTTGGACGCTTTTTCCCCTTTACGAGGGCCTGAGAAAACTATAAACAGAGCATTTGTTTTTCTGAACTCTCTGGTGACTAGGAGGTATTGTATCAGACACCTTTTCACATCTAAAGTATGAAACGCTTCTTCTCTGTAGGGGTCTGGAATGTAACCTGGCCCATAATACCGCAGGGATCAAGGCCGTAAGCTGGCCTAGCACTGCCATAGCTGTCCTTACTGATACTACCAGATTCGTTTGGATCTGACAGACTGAGGAGTTGATCTTTTCTATTTTTTCATGAGGGAGAAATACCTTTTGGAGAGTTGAGTTGATGTTGTAGCCGAGGAACCTTATCTCCTGAGAAGGGTCTAGGTTTGATTTCTCCAGACTTAACAACCACCCCAGATCCCTGAGGTGCAATTGTGACACCTGGAGATCCGTCACCAACTGATCTTTTGAATCTGCAAAAAATAGGAGATCGTCCAGGTATGGGACAACCGAGACTCCCCTCAGCTTCAAAGGCTCCAAGGCTTCCGCCATCACTTTCGTGAAAATTCTGGGGGAGGATGAGAGGCCGAACCGCAGAGCTTTGAACTGTAGATGCCAAATTGAAGTTCCTAAGTTGACTGCCAGACGTAAAAACTTTTGGGAGGCCTGGGCTATAGGAATGTGTAGGTACGCGTCCCTTAAATCTAGCGATGCCATGAAGCACCCTGGTGTTAATAGCTTTGTTATCGTATGGATAGTGTCCATGCGAAAATGCTTGTACCTGAAAACCCCTCCTCTTCCACAATGGCCTCAGTTATTGTGGTCCGACTCCCTGGAAGATAAAGCACAGAAACCACAACACCATGATAGATTTATAACTTATTACTCTAAAATACATTTAGGGAGGGAAATAGCGGTTGTCCTGAA
Organism: Rana kukunoris; assembly: GCA_029574335.1. Classification (NCBI taxonomy): domain Eukaryota; kingdom Metazoa; phylum Chordata; class Amphibia; order Anura; family Ranidae; genus Rana; species Rana kukunoris. Next base: position 126,866,731 of record CM056054.1, on the reverse strand, counting down.
AGGCTCTTAGAAATACTGTCACCGGTAAGTCTAACTAGGCTTTTCTCACCTCGCCTTTCAGGACAACCTTGGAGAGGATAAACAAGTAACTTACCCTAGGGTGGGACTACTGCCTGCAGCACCTTCCTGCCAAAGGCCTGATCTGTGGCAAACAATAGATCCAGCCTGTAATGTTTCAGGAACGTTGAATAGCTGGACCAGGTGGCGGCCTTGCAAATTTGTTCGGGAGTAGCACCCGCTCTTTCGGCCCAAGATACTGCAGTTGATCTAGTTGAGTGTGCCATAATGCCTGAGGGAGGTGTAACCCCTTTGGTTTTGTAAGCTTCCGTAATTGCGAGTTTAAAGCGGAGCTTCAGCCGCAAATATTTTTTTTTTAAAGTCAGCAGCTACTAACAGTGTAGCTGCTGACTTTAAATAAGGACACTTACCTGTCCTAGGCGCCCGCGCTGATGGCCCCCCCAATGCCGGTCCCGCGATCGCTCCGAGTCCCGTGCCGCCATTCACACTATGGGAAACAGGCAGTGAAGCCGTACGGCTTCACTGCCCGTTTCCTACTGTGCCTGCGCGAGTCTCACGCTGGCTTGTGAATGGGCGCGCTGCTCTCTGAGAACACACACAGTTCCCAGAAAGCAGCGCGCCCCATTCACAAGGAGAAGAAGAAGAAGAAATCAAACCGCGGTGCAGGTGAGGCAGATTACGGACTTCCGCATAGCAACAGCTATTTCGGGTGAGTATTTTTTTTTTTTTTTTTCAGGTTTTTTTTTTTTTAAACAACATGGCAAAATGTTGTTTTCATGGGTGGAGCTCCGCTTTAAGCCACCTTCCGAGCGTACTTTTGGACGCTTTTTCCACTTTACGAGGGCCTGAGAAAACTATAAACAAAGCATTTGTTTTTCTGAACTCTCTGGTGACTGGGAGGTATTGTATCAGACACCTTTTCACATCTAAAGTATGAAACGCTTCTTCTCCAGCGTTAGAAGGATTTAAAGAAAAAGTGGGTAAGATAATTTCCTGTGAAAGATGAAAACTAGATGCCACTTTTGGGAGGAAAGCAGGATCCGTCTGAAGAATCACTCTATCTGGAAAAATTCTTAAAAAAGGTTCAGAAATGGCCAGAGCTTGTAGCTCACTAACTCGTCTTGCTGAAGTTATTGCCACCAAAAAAACAGTTTTGAGAAATATCATTTTTCAAAGAAGAATTTTCTAAAGGTTCAAACGGTGCTCCCGTTAAGCCCTGCAAGACAACTGATAGATCCCAACTTGGAAAATGTTTGAGAGTCACTGGTCTGCTTCTTGAGAGTGCTCTGAAAAATCTGGAAATCAAAGGCTCCCTAGATAGAGTCCTTTCTAAAAAAACAGAAAGAGCCGCTACCTGCGTTTTTAACGTACTAGCTGCAAGACCTTTCTCCATTCCTTCATGGGGAAACTCTAGAATTGAGACAAGACTTTCGGGTTGGAAATCCTTATCGGAACACCAGGAATTAAATTTCTTCCATACCTTCTGGTAAATAGCCCTGGTTACTTCCTTCCTACTTGATAATAAAGTTTTTACTACCTTATCGGATAAACCCTTCTTTTTTAGAATGTCCTCTTCAGAAACCAGGCACACAGATTCAATCTGTCTATTTCTGGGTGGCATACTGAGTCCTGTTTTAGAAGGTCCTTTCTAGGTGGTAGTCTCCATGGGGACTTTATGGCTAGATTTAACAGTGTTGCGAACCAAGGCCTTTTTGGCCAGAAGGTAGCAATCAGAATCAGACTGGTGTTCTCTTCCCTGAATTTCCTCAACACTAGTGGAATTAGGGGAAAGGGGGGAAAAGCATAACACAGATGGTAGTCCCATGGGTGGGCTAGAGCATCTGTGCCTATCGCTTGGTCTCCCCTGTGCAGGGAAAATAATTCTTGGACCTTGGTATTCTGTTGGCTGGCAAAAAGATCCACTTGAGGATGACCCCATTTCCCTGTGATCATATTGAATATCTCCTGATTTAGGCTCCATTCTGCCTCTTTTACTCTCCTTCTGCTCAACAGGTCCGCCAGTAGATTTTGGGACCCTTTTAGGTGAATTGCTGATAGGGAGATTACGTTTCGTTCTGCCCATGCTAGTAGCTGGTTGGCTAGTTCCATCAGCCCCTGGCTCCTGGTCCCTCCTTGCTTGGTCACGTAGGCTACAGCAGTTGTATTGTCTAATAAGACCTGTACATGACAACCCCTCAGTATTTGTTGAAAGGCCAGGAGTCCCATGAAAATGGCTCTTAGTTCTCGCCAATTTGATGACCTCCTTGCTTCCACTTTGGACCAAGATCCTTGAGCCGTCTGTCCGTCCAGGTGAGCGCCCCACCCCCATGAACTTGCGTCCGTTTTCAGACGCTTGTCCAACGGAAGGACCCAGGAGCGACCCTTTGACAGATTGGACTGGTCTCTCCACCACCAGAGGGACCTCTTTGCTCTTGATGTTAGCTTGAAAGATTTCTCCAGAGATTCCTGATGAGACCATACTTGTAGGATGTTTCTCTGTAGGGGTCTGGAATGTAAACTGGCCCATAATACCGCAGGGATCGAGGCCGTAAGCTGGCCTAGCACTGCCATAGCTGTCCTTACTGATACTACCAGATTCTTCTGGATCTGACAGACTGAGGAGTTGATCTTCTTTTCTATTTTTTCCTGAGGGAGAAATACCTTTTGGAGAGTTGAGTTGATGTTGTAGCCGAGGAACCTTATCTCCTGAGAAGGGTCTAGATTTGATTTCTCCAGATTTAACAACCACCCCAGATTCCTGAGGTGCAATTGTGACACCTGGAGATCCGTCACCAACTGATCTTTTGAATCTGCAAAAAATAGGAGATTGTCCAGGTATGGGACAACCGAGACTCCCCTCAGCTTCAAAGGCTCCAAGGCTTCCGCCACCACTTTCGTGAAAATTCTGGGGGAGGATGAGAGGCCGAACGGCAGAGCTTTGAACTGTAGAAGCCAAATTGAATTTCCTAAGTTGACTGCCAGACGTAAAAACTTTTGGGAGGCCTGGGCTATAGGAATGTGTAGGTACGCGTCCCTTAAATCTAGCGATGCCATGAAGCACCCTGGTGTTAATAGCTTTGTTATCGTATGGATAGTGTCCATGCGAAAATGCTTGTACCTGATTGCCTTGTTCAGGATTTTTAGATTTAGAATCAAGTGGAATTTTCCCGAGGGCTTCTTTACCAAGAATATATGGGAGTAAAACCCTTTCCCTTCCTGGTGTTTTGGGACTTGGATAATGACCCCCTGTTGTATCAGATCCTTCAGAAGGATCATCATGGCGGAAGCTTTCTCCTGGGCCCTTGGAAGGTTCGTGATATAGAACCTGGATGGAGGACACTCTGCAAATTCCAGGTTGTACCCCAGTGCAATGATGTTTTTTATATAGAGACTTTTGGTGCAAAGATTCCACTGAGGCCAAAAAGCGGACAATCTTCCCCTCACTGGAGTCAGATTGTCATTTGTCTTTTGAGGACTGGTCTTGGGGGGACCTAAAGAGAATTCCTCCTCTTCCTCTACCTCGCTGAGGAACCCAGCGTTTTTTATTTTCCTCTTTTTTGTAGGTCTGCTGAAAAGAACGAAAATTTTTCTTGATGGGTGGCTTCTTTTTGGTAGGAAATGCCTTCTTTTTGTCAGCTGTTCTGTCCAGAATTTTTTCTAAATCTGGTCTAAACAATAAGTCCCCTGAAAAGGGTAGTCCACAGAGCTTAATTTTGGAAGCAGTGTCCCCAGTTCAGGTTTTAAGCCAGACTGCACACCTGGCTGAGCTAACCAAGGCGGAAGATCTGGCTGCCAACTTGATTGACTCTGCTGATGCGTCAGCCATATACCTAATTGACTTTAAAATTAAAGGAAAGGAAAGGACTCTAATAAGTCTTTCCTTGAAGTGCCCACCTTTACATGGCTCATAAGTTTTTCCACCCAGCACTCTAAATTTCTTGCTACCACCGTAGAAGCCATGGCTGGTTTAAGGCTGAGAGAGGTAGAGTCCCAGGCCTTTTTTTAGCAGAGAATCCGCCCTTTTATCCATGGGATCCTTCAGTACTCCCATATCTTCAAATGCCAGATCTGTTCGGCGGGATACTTGGGAAAAGGCCGCATCTTCCCGAGGCTTTTTATTCCACACTTCGGAATCCTCATCCTCGAAGGGAAATCTCTTCCTTAGGCTTTTAGAAAAGAAAGGACCCCTTTCTGGATCTTTCCACTCTTTTTTAACAGTATCCGAAACGACCTTATGAACTGGGAATACTTTACTTTTGGATTCATCCAAACCCTGATACATTTTGTCGTGAAGAGACATTTGAATCTTTTCCTCCTGAATTTCCAGAGTAGCATAAATTGCATCTAGCAGATCATCCACTTCATCTAGAGCAGGGGTGGCCAACCAGTGGCCCGGGGGCCACATGTGGCCCGCGGAGCCCTCTGATGTGGCCCGCGACCTCCTGCTCTGGAATGGCGGGTTGGCAAGCCCAGATCGCAGGTTGCGACCCACCATACCACAGTATCAGTGTTGTGAATGAAGCTGGTGGTAGAGGAAGAAAGCGGCTGTGAAGCAGAGCCCCATAAACCGATGCTTCCGATACAGTGTCGGCTTTTGCCACAGGTGGAGTTTATGACAAAGTTCAGCTAACCCACAGGATAGACTCAGGTGCACTATTCTGCACCCGCGGTGTGGGTAAACCACAGCACATCAGTGCAAAAGCAGTTTTAGGTCATTTTCACATGATAAGCCCAACCAAATGGGACCCTCAATTCACATCTATAGAGTGACAGATGTATGTTTTATGCCTGCCTACCTCCAATCCGAAAAAAACAGAAGGGAATTTTTCCCCTTTCATCTGGTGGATCGGAGGGCCTATAGAGTAGCCGTGACCTGTCATCCGCACGCTCCGCTTATTGTGGCCCTCGACTGGTCACCGAGTTGCTTAAGTGGCCCTCGCTCTTCCAAAGGTTGGGCACCCCTGATCTAGAGAGACCTTATATCTAGAGCTTCTGCTATCATCTTCCTCTCCCTCTTCATCTGAAGATATGACTGAGCGGAGAGTGCTTGTCCCTTCATCCCCTGAGTCCACAGACTCTTTAGAGCTGGAGGCTCTAGGCCTAGGTGGTGATTGCTGCGTTTCAGTTTGAGCCACTGGGTTCTGAACCAACATAGTTTGAACCGAAATCAGGGAACTTTTAAGTTCCTGCACTGAAGAGAACAAATCCCTATATTGCTGGGATGTTTCTTCTTCCACTAAATCCTTAATACAGGATCTGCATAGAGCCTTTCCCCAGGTATCTCTCAAAGGGTTTTTGCAAGAAGGACACTTCCTTTTAGGTGGTGGCTTTTTTGATTTTTCCTAAAAACAAACACAGAAAAAAAAAATTCTAAAAAAAAAATCTTTTTTTTTTTTAAAACCGCCACCATTGAAAGAGAACCTTTTTTGGAAAGACACACAAAAAACACCACCTAAGTGCAGGAACTGACAGGGACCGAGAGACGTTACCTCTGACCCTCCCATACAGGCTCCCTTAAGGAGGAATAAACTAACACCAGATAAGTCCATAAGGTAAAGAATTGAGGCACCACTGTACCCCTCCTACCTGGACCTGAGCGGCGTGTGAGGCGCCTGTCTCCGCCATCGCTGCTGAACCCTCCATACTGTAGCAGAGAAGCAGCTGGGACCGTGGAGGTTTTTAAATTTTCCCGGGTCTGACGTCATCTGTAATGGCCGGAACCGGAAGACGCCGCTCTTTAGGCCTGTCCCTTGACCCCTGTTCCAGGTAGCGTGAACCACGCGCCGCCCCACCCCCACAGGAAGCCGCGCCGCTGTGAATGGCGTCCCCCGCCACCCAGGACCCAGGACCGACATGCGGAGGAAAAACGCTGATTACAGCAATCGTACCGCCTGGCCACCTGAGCCAACACCGCGGACCTCGGGCACTCAGCGCCGCCGCCTGTGGAGCCTTCACTGCACTGAGCAGGGAGAGGTTGGAGACTCCGAGAACACCCCCCTACACTTAGAGGGGGCTGGGATGGCCCCTGCACACATGCAGGAAACAACAAGTCAAAAAAAAAGGTAAGCTTACCCCAATCCACCCTTGGAAAGAGCGCAGCTTCCCCTGGTTCACAAGCATGTCCTTCCACCATGGCGGAGGAAACACAATAACTGAGGCCATGGTGGAAGAGGAAGGGTTTTAAAGTCCAGCATGTGTTTCCTAATTAAGAGGCGGAGCTGCGCTCTCTCCAAGGTTGTCCTGAAAGGCGAGGTGAGAAAATGTACATATATTGGATAATCCTTGACCTCATCAGAGCTTGAGGTGGAACCATAAATTGTTCTCTGGGAGATAATGCTCAGATTGCTGGACTCCAGATTTGTATTTCATACTTACAATGATACAGTTTGGACCAATGATGGTATGCATTTTTATTACCTGAGAGATCACTAGGGGAGTTGATAATCACAGATTGCTTTTCAAAGGCATGGAAGTATAGACTTTGGGGTAGATTCAGGTAGGAGATAAGTTGGCTTATCTCCAGATAAGCCGTCTTATCTCTGCGTTTTAGGCGTCCAATCTATGCCACTGATTCATAAAATCAGTTTAGCATAGATGTTCCTTAGATCAGACATGCGTAAGTCTCTTACGCTGTCTAATCTTATTTTCATATTTTAGGCTGGCCGCTAGGTGGCGTTCCCATCTAAAATATGTAAATGAGCGTATGAACGTACGCTCGGCCGGCGCTATTCTATTACGTCGTTTGCGTTAGCGTAGTACCGTCTTAATGTTATTCCTGCTATATGAGGCGCAGGCAATATTAAGTATGGACTGCGTGCCAATGCTTTTTTTCCCGTCGTTTACGTAAAACGTTCGCGAATAGGGCTTTGCATAAGTGCCGTTCACGACGTTTACACGTCGTATTGCCGTTGAGATTTGGAGCATACGCACTGGGATCAATTTACGGCTTGCGCATGCGCAGTTCCTTCGGCACGGGACGCACTTCATTTAAATAATACACAACCCCTACCCGCTGAATTTGAATTCGGCCGGGTCTTTTACGATACGATGCCTCAACTTTACAGGCAAGTGCTTTGAGAATAAAGCACTTGCCTGAAAAAGTTGCGGCGGCTTAGTTTAAAAGCCAGACACTAGGCATGCCTAAAGATAGGCATTTCTACCTGAATCTAACCCTTTAAGTTTAAACTTGCCCTAAGGTGGCCATTATGTGACTTGTTGGTGTTGATGTACTGTAAAGTGTTCTGTCATCTGTCATCAGCCATTTCCAAGTCTTTATTTCCATGTTGTTACCCAACTTACCAGCTGACCTGAAAATATAATTTTTTTCAAACTATGGGACAGGCTTTGTTGTGAGAAAATATTTACAGGTGCAGGGAACCCAGAAACGCTCAGGAAATGCATCTGAAACACATATATACGTTTTTCCACGATTTTACAGTGTAAAAGGGCCCTTATACAGTAAATAAGTTATTACACATAGCACCAGCAGTGTCAGGTCATTAAACAAAAGCATTCCTTTAGTGCCAACGCCTGCAATTTTCAGTTTTATGCTTTTTATGATTACCTTTCTTGTATATACAGTATTTTTGAACTCTGAACACAGCTTTCTTGAATGAACATAAACATCTTTATGGGCTAAATTCTGTTTTTTTGCAGAATGCCTGTGTGCTTATTGTGGGTCATCTATTATTTTTTTTCTTCTTATCTCATAGAATTTTTATTGAGAAAAAAACATGAAAAACAGTTACATTTGCTCCACCCACTGTTGATTTGGCAGACTACATTCTACAACTAGTGTCTTTAATCTGGGGGGATAAGAGGCCTAGGGGGAACAAGCGTACATTATTCACTCCCAAGAGGAAAGGAGGGTTGGGGACTCCAGACTTGCAAAAAAAATGTATGCGGCACAGATGGCCCAGTTAGTCAGATTTTTACTCAGCCCCACCCTACCTGGATGCAGGTGGAGGTTTTTGGTCCGATGCTTTTGTGTACTAACCATCGAATCTCTCCGACGGACAGGGATCCATCGGACAGGTTTTAATGCATGTTTTAAAACTTTGGTCCGATGGGCCGTACACACCATCGAACTGGTCCGATGAAACTGGTCTTAAAGGGGAGTTCCACCTACAATTAACTTTTTAAATATAAATACCCCTGTAATACACAATCTTAATGTATTCTAGTAAAGTTAGTCTGTAAACTAAGGTCTGTTTTGTTAGGTTGTTACAGCATTTAGTTTATTATCTAGAAATAGACCGTGGCCATCTTAAGTGTGGGCATCATGAAGCCAGACTGTATAACTTCCTGGATTTCAGCTTTGCATATCTCGCACATGCTCAGTGCTGCACAAGCAATGTTATAGGTTTCAGTCAGGTTTGCAAGGAGTACTGGGAAACATGATGCCTATCCCAGAAACCCTTGCAAATAGCCATGTGACTTAATAGCCTAGGCTAATAAGGAGGAAGAAGTAATGAAGAACTACAAAATAAAGGTATTTACAAGTAACAAAATAAATAAAAATTGTCCATTCTGAACACTATGGGCCAGATTCAGGTAGATGAGAGCATCTTTGCTCTGGAGTAACGCTTCTCATTTACGTTACTCTGCCGAAATTTTAGGAGCAAGTGCTGTTATTCATGAAGCACTTGCTCCTAAAGTTGCGGCAGCGCATCGCAAATGAGCCAGCGGAATTCAAATTGGGCGGGTAAGGGGCGTGTAGTATTCAAACTATGCGCGATCCCGCGGCGAACGTACTGCGCATGCGTCGAGTGTCAATGCATCCCAGTGCGCATGCTCCAAGTTCTGTCAGTGAACATCAATGACGTCACGTCCCCATTCATGAATGTTTTACGCAAACGACGCGATTTGTTTTTTTTCCGACGCGATGACGACGGCTATACTTAACATAGGATACTCCACTAGGGGGCTGCTTTATCTTTACGTCGCGTATCGCTTCCGGAAACGTCGTAAAGTCACTGCGTCGCGCCCGAAAACGATCGTGAATTTCCGACTCCAGCTGATTAACATATTTTTTCAGCGTTAATCAGCGGGAACGCCCCCGGCGCCATTTTTAAGTTGAAGTAACGATGCGATGGCGAAATTCAATTACGCCGATCGCATCGGAACTCCAACCCGGCTTTTCTTGTTTTCTGGTTATAGAAAACAAAAACGCCGGCTTAAAGTGACAGTTAGGCTGGCGGATCACTGGATACGCCAGCCTAACTCTTCATGAATCTGGCCCTATGAGATTAGGGCATGCAGCACAGACAAACATAAAAAAATGGGTGGAACTCCACTTTAAGACCAGTTTCATCAGACCGGTCTGATCGTATGTACAAGGCCTAAGAGAACAGAGAACCATTTCCCGATGCTGCCTCTATAGTTTTGGCAAGTGATCTCTTAATGGAGGTGGCAGAGTGTTAGAGCTGCATTCCGCCTGCCCTCCAGTGCCTCTTCTGCTGTCATAGGATAGGAGGTAAGCAGCACCTATTGGGCAAATCTACAATGCTCTTGCCAGTGCCTCCCCCCTCCACACCACACAAACAGGTGAGAGAGGGCTCAATCCTCTCTGGCTCCTCCAGCCCCCATCCCCGGTGTCTGCCCCACCCACACTGCAATGTAATGGGCACTGTGTCATGCTCTGATGTCGGGGCCCTACTGTGCCATGCTCTGATGTCAGGGGGCACGACTGTATCATTCTCTGATGTCAGGGCACTGCTATGCCATGCTCTGTCAGGGGGCACTGTGCCATGCTCTTATGTCAGGAGGCACTGTGCCATGCTTCGATGTCAGGGTGCACTACTGTATCATTCTCTGATGTCAGGGCACTACTATGCCATGCTCTGATGTCAGGAGGCACTGTGCCATGCTCTGATGTCAGGGACCACTACTGTATCATTCTCTGATGTCAGGGCACTACTATACCATGCTCTGATGTCAGGGGGCACTGTGCCATGCTCTGATGTCAGGGGGCAATGTTACTTTTACTTACTAATCTGGATGTTTTTTCTCTCTGCTTTTCATGGAGAAGAAAGGGCCAGATTACTATTGTTATGTACACAGAGTTCTGTGTGTTTGTGTGAAATATATACAATTTATATATATATATATATATATATAATCACGTGTGTTTGAGCTTCTGTTTGGGGTGCACACCCTAATGCAATAGGCTGCACACACCTATGTTTCCCACATTCTTTGGCTACCCGAGGAATGGCTCACCCAAGGAATGGTCCCCAATTTTATGCCCAGCACTCTCTTTTTCCTGGAATATTTGGGATAGGTTAACAAAAGCGTATGAATTGAAATCCCTGCATACCTTACTGGCCCCTATTTTTGGCAATGAGAACTTCACCACAGGGCCTCACCCCCAGAACATTTGATTGGTGGACCAACAAAGGTCTGCTGCGTACAGCTGACTTATGTGATCATAAGAGAATATTGACAAGAGTAGAGAAACATCAAATGCCAGTCTCAGAGTACTTTCATACTGTAATACACAGATAACACATTTTGTAAGTACTATATTAAGGAATTCTGATATAGTAACTATGGGCCAGTTGACCCACCCTCAGTGAGGGTGGGTCAACTGATTTCCAATGTCTTAGGCCCCATTCACACCTGGAGGAGAAAAAAATAATTAATTATTAATAATTAATTATTCTCTATGGAGAGGGTTCACATCTATACTCCAAGTCGTCTGAAGCCAAATGTCTGAAACTCAAAAAAGTTTTGACGCTTTTTTTATTCTCATAGAAATGTTTCATGGAAATGTGCTTTGTCTGCACAATTACGTGTTTTGTTGCACGCATTTGCACAATTTTGTTAAGGACGGTGTTTAGTTATTTATTTTTATTATTATTGTATTACATTTTTTAAGGGTTAGGGGTTAAGATTAGCTTAACTTCGTTATTTATTTATTTATTATTACTTAATATTAATTATTATTTATTTATAATTATTTGTATTTATTTGTCTATTTATATTACATTTATTATTATTATTATTATTAATAGTATTATTAACATCCTAACAATCTTTTTTTATAATAAATAACTCTAACCCCTTACCCTAAAAAAAAAAATGAATAATAATAATAAAGAAAGAAATACAAGCTGATGTAAAAGCTGAAACACCTAGCAACAGATCATAGTTTTCTCTATTGGCTAATACAAAAAGCTCAAAGCTCAAAGCTCAAAAATGCTGTATAAAAACTCACAAGTCGTGCATAAAAACACCATTAAAGCGCTCAACGACGCTAGGCTCAGGTGTGAATGCAGCCTAAGAGCTTGAAAGAGGTCCCTAACTATTGCTTGTTTAGAGACACTTTCCACCTGAAGATCATCCAGGATACCTAAGAGGCAAGGTTCGGGGTATATATGGGAATATTGACCTGAAATACCGTGTTATGGGTATTAAGGAAGCTCTTCCCGTAAAGATGTTGGGTCATCTTTTTGAGGTGTTCTGCAATGTCCTCATAACACACCTACCATCTCCAAATAAAATTTGGGATCAAAAATCTCCTTATTGGCGTGGAGGCAATATAAAAAGTTGAACGAAATAAAAAATATGGAAAGCATAACATTTTAAGTCCTGATAAAACCTGTGGAATGAATGCATAATACGTAGCAGCCAAAAGAAAATAAGCAACCTAGAGAGAAAAGGGGTGTGCGCCAGGGGAGCTTTCAATTTAAAGCAGCCCACTGTCAAAGCGGGAAGGCTAAGAGTATGTATTCCACGGTTGCCAAACTCTGAGAAATTGGTCATGCAATAAAAATCTATTTTCTTTCTTCTAGCTGACCCATGAGCTGGAGAAGAAAGTTTCAGAGCTAAAAATGCAAAAAGAAGAGGAAATCAGGTATATGTTCTATGCCAGTGATGGCGAACCTTTTTGAGCCCGAGTGCCCAAACCGCGACACAAGACCAATTTATTCCTTTCAAAGTGCCAACACAGAATTAAACCTACCAGCGGCTCTGACCTGACCATTACACTCACTTACCTGACCATTACACTCACCTACCTGACCATTACACTCACTTACCTGACCATTACACTCACCTACCTGACCATTACACTCACTTACCTGACCATTACACTCACTTACCTGACCATTACACTCACTTACCTGACCATTACACTCACTTACCTGACCATTACACTCACCTACCTGAGCATTACACTCACCTACCTGAGCATTACACTCACCTACCTGACCATTACACTCACCTACCTGACCATTACACTCACTTACCTGACCATTTACACTCACCTACCTGAGCATTACACTCACCTACCTGACCATTACACTCACCTACCTGACCATTACACTCACTTACCTGACCATTACACTCACTTACCTGACCATTACACTCGCCTACATGACCATTACACTCACCTACCTGACCATTACACTCACCTACCTGACCATTACACTCACTTACCTGACCATTACACTCACCTACCTGACCATTACACTCGCCTACATGACCATTACACTCACCTACCTGACCATTACACTCGCCTACCTGACCATTACACTCACTTACCTGACCATTACACTCACCTACCTGACCATTACACTCACCTACATGACCATTACACTCGCCTACATGACCATTACACTCTCCTACCTGAACATTGCACTCGCCTACCTGACCATTGCACTCGCCTACCTGACACATGCAATGACCCCAATAATGAGGCACAATGTTTTCCAATGACACCAATAATGAGGCACAATGAAACCAATGATGGGGCACAATGTTTCCTAATGACACCAATAATGGGGCACAATGACACCAATGATAACAACAATGATGGGGCACAATGTTCCCTAATGGCACCAATAATGAGGCACAGTGACACCAATGATGGGACACAATGTTTCCTAATGACACCAATAATGAGGCACAATGACACCAATGATGACACCAATGATGGGGCACAATGTTTCCCAATGACACCAATAATGAAGCTGAATAACACCAATGATGGGGCACAATGTTTCCCAACGCCACTAATGAGGCTGTTCTTTTTGCAAAATTGATTGTTTGCAGAGCTAGCACCTGATATCTGAGAGTGGGGCAGGCTAACAAGATAACTGTACTGTACACTCCACATTAAAACATTAACACCCAGGGGCGGACTGACCATTTGGTCATTTGGGCACTGCCTGAGGCAGACTGAATTGCACAGACACAGGAACGAATGGCATCCACACTGCCCTGCCTTGTGCCGTGTGCAGAAGCAGGTCAGTGTCATAAATAATGAAAGCCCTGTGATTACCGTGACAGTGTCTCATCTGTGTTATAACAGCCATTCCCATGCTAATTGTTTCTTTACCTTCTTGCCCTGTCCTGTGTCTGTGCTTATTTACCAGGTAGCGGGTCAGGTGCTATTCACTAGTGCACATGATGAGCCATCCATCCTGGTGTCTTGTCGAGATGGTTCTAGTGTTGAGCGGAATACGCCATATTTGATTTTGCGATATATCACGAATATATAGAAGAATATTCGAGAAATTTTCGCTAAAATCGAATATTGTGATATTTTGTCCAAATAACAATATTGCGAAATTTCGCTAATGCGAATGCGAAATTGATTGCGAAATTCTCGTCAGCAATGGGAGTAACTGGGAGGCAGGTTCCTATTGGTTGCTATGGAGGTTGCTAACCTCTGACAACTGTGGTAGGAGAACTTTGATTGGCTCTAGCCTCTGATGCAAAAGAAGGGCGGAGAAAATAATCGCGCAATATTTCTTTTGCCGAATATTCGCATTGCATAAAAGGATTGCATCAGCTACTCGGCCCAGGGTCTCTCTCTAATCATACCAGCAATGCTTTTAGATAGGGTTGTCCCGATATCGATACCAGTATCGGTATCGGGACCGATACCAAGTATTTTCGGCAAATACCCCCGATACCAGAATAGAATACTTTTTCCGCCCCTCCCCCGCCGCTGCCGCCAAACGCCGCCGCCGCCGCATCGAAACCCGCCGCCGCATGGGTTAAACATCGTGCGGGAACATCACAGTATTAATTTGAATAGCTGTAGTGTTCCCGCCCTTATAGACACTCCCCCTTGCTCGGGATTAGATGGGTGATTGTGATCTGTCCAATCCCGAGCAAGGGGGAGTGTCTATACGGGCGGGAACACTACAGCTATTCAAATGAATGCTGTGATGTTCCCCGGGCGGCGGTGGCTAGGTAGGGGTGAAATGGCTGCATATATGGGTGACATGGCTGCATTTGTGGGTGACATGGCTGCATTTGCGGGTGACATGGCTGCATTTGCGGGTGTCATGGCTGCATATATGGGTGACATGGCTGCATTTGTGGGTGACATGGCTGCATTTGTGGGTGACATGGCCTCATATATGGGTGACATGGCTGCATATATGGGTGACATGGATGCATATATGGGTGACATGGCTGCATTTGTGGGTGACATGGCTGCATTTGTGGGTGACATGGCTGCATTTGTGGGTGACATTGCTGCATATATGGGTGACATGGCTGCATTTGTGGGTGACATGGCTGCATATATGGGTGACATGGCTGCATTTGTGGGTGACATGGCTGCATATATGGGTGACATGGCTGCATATATGGGTGACATGGCTACATATATGGGTGACATGGCTGCATTTGTGGGTGACACGGCTGCATATGTGGGTGACATTGCTGCCTATATGGGTGACATGGCTGCATTTGTGGGTGACATGGCTGCATTTGTGGGTGACATGGCTGCATTTGTGGGTGACATGGCTGCATATATGGGTGACATGGCTGCATATGTGGGTGACATGGCTGCATATATGGGTGACATGGCTGCATATGTGGGTGACATGGCTGCATATGTGGGTGACATGGCTGCATATGTGGGTGACATGGCTGCATATGTGGGTGACATGGCTGCATATGTGGGTGACATGGCTGCATATATGGGTGACATGGCTGCATATATGGGTGACATGGCTGCATTTGTGGGTGACATGGCTGCATTTGTGGGTGACATGGCTGCATATATGGGTGACATGGCTGCATTTGTGGGGGACATTTAAAAAAAGTATCGGTATTCAGTATCGGCGACTACTTATTTATTTATTTATTTATTTATAAAAATGCTTTTTGGGAGCGCAGTCATTACCCGAAGGCCTCGATGCGCTCATAGAACCACAGATACATGTAAAAACACATCATACAATATAATAATCACTTAAAAATCACATGATAACATCAACAGCTAAAACTGATAAAACTGCTAATATCTAACCCTAATTAAGACCATACGCCTGAGAAAATAAAAACGTTTTTAAAAAACTTCCTGAACTTTAACAAATCCTTCTCCCGTCTTAAATGTAAAGGTAGAGAGTTCCAGAATAATGATCCTCGTACATCCAGAGTCAGGGGCGTTGCTAGGTGCCAAAAAGACCAGGGGCTTCAGCCCGAAGCCAAGCCGGCACCTGGGGGGGGGGGGGGGGTGGGGGGGTTCGGGCGGGGTCGGTGGAGTGGCATGGGGTGACCTACCTGACACACATACTCTGTTCTACGTGTGTGTGTGTGTTCTGACATAACCTACATACACTGACCTGACCCACTGACCTGTCCCACGTACACTGACCTGTCCTACATACACTGACCTGACCCACTGACCTGTCCCACGTACACTGACCTGTCCTACATACACTGACCTGTCCTACATACACTGACCTGTCCTACATACACTGACCTGTCCTACATACACTGACCTGTCCTACATACACTGACCTGTCCTACATACACTGACCTGTCCTACATACACTGACCTGTCCTACATACACTGACCTGTCCTACATACACTGACCTGTCCTACATACACTGACCTGTCCTACATACACTGACCTGTCCTACATACACTGACCTGTCCTACATACACTGACCTGTCCTACATACACTGACCTGTCCTACATACACTGACCTGTCCTACATACACTGACCTGTCCTACATACACTGACCTGTCCTACATACACTGACCTGTCCTACATACACTGACCTGTCCTACATACACTGACCTGTCCTACATACACTGACCTGTCCTACATACACTGACCTGTCCTACATACACTGACCTGTCCTACATACACTGACCTGTCCTACATACACTGACCTGTCCTACATACACTGACCTGTCCTACATACACTGACCTGTCCTACATACACTGACCTGTCCTACATACACTGACCTGTCCTACATACACTGACCTGTCCTACATACACTGACCTGTCCTACATACACTGACCTGTCCTACATACACTGACCTGTCCTACATACACTGACCTGTTCTACATACACTGACCTGTTCTACATACATACACAATCAAGTATTCTCAACCCCTCCCCAGTATAAAGATATATAGGATAAATGCCCTTTTCACTTACCTTAAACCACGTTACATGATGCCCCAGCCCACAGCCATTTCCACTTCTGTTTACTTACTTGTTAGGTCCTTTTTCAGGGATGGTTGAGAGACCTAGATATAGGAATTAGGTTAGCATCACTGGCTTCACAAGGTAAGAAAAATAATATTTTTTCAGAATGGGCTAGAGGGGTGGCAGAGAGCACTGGGGGTGGTGCGGCAGAGAGCACTGGAGAGGGTGGCAGAGAGCACTGGAGAGGGGGTGGAGATCACTCGGGGTGGCAGAGTACTGGGGGGGAGGTGGAGATCACTGGGGGTGGCAGAGTACTGGGGGGGTGGTGGAGATCACTGGGGGTGGCAGAGTATTGGGGGGAGGTGGAGATCACTGGGGGGTGGCAGAGTACTGGGGGGAGGTGGAGATCACTGGGGGGTGGCAGAGTACTGGGGGGAGGTGGAGATCACTGGGGGGTGGCAGAGTACTGGGGGGAGGTGGAGATCACTGGGGGGTGGCAGAGTACTAGGGGGTGGCAGAGTACTGGGGTGGAGATCACGAGGAGGCAAAGAGTATGGGTGGTAGAGGAGAAGCAGTGGGGGCGGCTCACGGCTGCATATAAAAAATCCTTTTCTCCATCTCCCTTCTGCAGTATTGGAATGTCTGCTTTTCCTCTACCTCTCGCAGCCTCAGGCATTCCAATATGGCAGAAGGGAGATGGAGAAAAGGATTTTTTATATGCAGCCGTGAGCCGCCCCCACTGCTTCTCCTATACAGGTTACAGGAGGGGGGGGGCTGTACTCACGTTTTCTGCTATCTGGGCCGGTGTTGTAGCAGCAGTGGGTGTCTGTTCTGGCTCCTCCCCGCCTGCAGTCACGCCCCCCCCGGCCGTGGAGAGGCCGAAGGCTTCTTCACCCTCTGTACGTCCACCCGGGCAGCCGCGGAGAGGCTAGATAAGACTGGCAGCCTGGCGAGTGGCGGCCTCTCGGGGGCCGCGGTCCGGGCATGGCGCGATCGCTCCTCCGCTACTCTGGCCCCTGCTGATCTCATCTCCCTGGAGACTTCTGAGTCCCGCTTCAGCGCTCAGTAGTGATGGTGACAGCGACTGCGGGATTGGAAATTCCCGCCTTCTGGAGCCGGCGACGCATATGATGGACGTCACACATCCCACGGTTGGACATTGGACCACTGGGACGTCCATCATATGTTCTGCAGGCTGCAGAAGGCGGGACCTGTGACTCGGCAGGTCGGATCGCTTCCTGGTCGGCGGCATTCGGGGCTGACCAATGTATTGTAATTTTTTGAGACTCGGGGCTTTTCAGGGCCACATTCGGGGCTCCAGCCACCCTAGCCAGGGCCTAACGACGCCTCTGTCCAGAGTCCTCCCTCCACATTTAGTTTTCCTAAATTTAGGGACCGTCAAATTACCCTGATCAGCAGATCTTAATGATCTGCTGGGCACGTAACAGGTAAAAAAAAATTGCAGATACCCTGGGCCTATCTTATGGATGGCTTTGTGGACCATACAGCCCACTTTGAACGAGACCCGTTCAGCAACAGGTAACCAATGCAAGGCTTTTAGAGATGGTGTGATATGGTCCCGACGGCCAACTCCCATTGCTAACCTAGCTGCCGCATTTTGGATCAACTGAAGCTTATGCAGAAGGGCTTTTGAGCACCTCATATATAACGCATTACAGTAGTCCAACCGACTGCCAATGAAAGCATTAATCACGTGGACTCTGTCTACCTCATCAATGAAATCCAATGTAGAACGCAGGAGTTTCAGATGGTAATAGCACCCGCTTTCCACCTGCGCCTCCAAAGACAGTTTGGAATCTAAAATGAATCCCAAATCCCGGACCTTAGTGCTTGAAAAAAAAGTATCGGTACTTGTACTCGGTCCTAAAAAAGTGGTATCGGGACAACCCTACTTTTAGACATCGATGGAGATCACTAGGATGTGATCTGTTTTAAAAATAAATTTGCGAATATTCGTGAGCAACACTAGATGGTTCCCCTATCGGATAGGTTTTGACCCCGACTGCGCAGGCACTGCACTTGCGCAGTCGGAGGCTACGAAAATCTCCAAGCCCGAAGAGCTGTTTGTTAGCTGTAAACAGAGCATATGCAATGACACTACGCTCGCTCCCGACCCAATGCTTGGTGCTGGTTATACACGCCCCCTCCACTCGCTCTATACAGCAACGGCCGGTGGTTATCATGCCCCCAGTTTGTTGATATTTTCAATATGACATCCGCCCCTTTGACAAAAGCACTGCCCATCGAGTGGAGGGGCCGTGTATAACCAGCCCCAAGCATCGGGTCGGAGCGAGCGCATTGCTCATACTCCATTTACAGAGGACAACCAGCTGTTCAGCCTCTGAGATTTCCGTAGACTCCGACTGAGCATGCACACCGGCCAGCTCATACCTCCCGACCCCTCTCATACAACAGCCACATCAACCTAGCTAGCGGGATTTAGTGGTTCAAGGCACTGCTTTCTCGGGGGTACAGACTCAGTTTTATTTATTGTGTATGATAAGCTGCCGCTGTTGCGGGCACCTCCAGGGGCGGACTGAGCCGGCCCGGGCCCTCCCACCACGGTGCCTTCGGGCAGTACCCGACTGACCGAATGGTCATTCTGCCCCTGCACACTGATATCTGGTACACTAAATGCCACTCAGTGTATAGATATCAATGTTATATATAGGGAATAGCGCTTGTACCTGGTTCACATTGAAGCAATTTACCATGCGATTTGACATGTCAAATCGCATGGTAATGGCACTACCTGAATCGGATGCCCCATTTGTGGCGCCACACCGATTCCCAAAAGTAGTTTCTGTACAACTTTTGGCAACTTCTTGATGCAATTTCCATAGACATATAGCAGCAACCCACACAGACTTCTCAGAAATCACCCGCCAAATTCGCACTGACATGCGGGTATGAAATCGTGTGAGTTTAGCTGAACTGTCTCGCACAGTTTCATTCCCGCTGTCAGTGTGAACCTGGACTAAGGCTGATTCACACCTAGGCATTTTTTGTGCCTTTTGCAGATTTGCACAACAATCCATTTAACATGGTTTCCTATGGAACACGTTCTGTAGTGCAAATCTGCAAAATGGAAAAAGCACTAAAAATGCATAGGTGTGAATCCAGCCTAAGTGAGTGTTATTCCATATATATATATTTCTTACGTCGGTGGTCAGTGAGAAGAATGTTCATTACATTGGTGATCAGTGGGAAGAATGTCCCTTACATTGGTGATCAGTGGGAAGAATGTTCATTACATTGGTGATCAGTGGGAAGAATGTTCATTACATTGGTGATCAGTGGGAAGAATGTTCATTACATTGGTGATCAGTGGGAAGAATGTTCATTACATTGGTGATCAGTGGGAAGAATGTTCCTTACATTGGTGATCAGTGAGAAGATTTTTCCTTACATTGGTGGTCAGTGAGAAGATTTTTCCTTACATTGGTGGTCAGTGAGAAGAATATTCCTTACATTGGTGATCAATGAGAAGAATGTTCCTTACATTGGTGATCAGTGATGACAAGAATGTCCCTTACATTGGTGATCAGTGACAAGAATGTCCCTTACATTGGTGATCAGTGGGAAGAATGTCCCTTACATTGGTGATCAGTGGGAAGAATGTCCCTTACATTGGTGATCAGTGGGAAAAATGTTCCTTACATTGGTGATCAGTGGGAAGAATGTTCCTTACATTGGTGATCAGTGGGAAATGTTCCTTACATTGGTGATCAGTGAGAAGAATGTTCCTTACATTGGTGATCAGTGGGAAGAATGTTCCTTACATTGGTGGTCATCAGTAGGAAGAATGTCCCTTACATTGGTGGTCATCAGTGGGAAGAATGTCCCTTACATTGGTGATCAGTGGGAAGAATGCTCCTTACATTGGTGATCAGTGGGAAGAATGTTCCTTATATTGGTGGTCATCAGTGGGAAGAATGTTCCTTATATTGGTGGTCATCAGTGGGAAGAATGTTCCTTACATTGGTGGTCATCAGTGGGAAGAATGTACCTTACATTGGTGGTCATCAGTGGGAAGAATGTTCCTTACGTTGGTGGTCATCAGTGGGAAGAATGTACCTTACATTGGTGATCATCAGTGGGAAGAATGTTCCTTACATTGGTGATCATCAGTGGGAAGAATGTTCCTTACATTGGTGGTCACCAGTGGGAAGAATGTTCCTTACATTGGTGATCATCAGTGGGAAGAATGTTCCTTACATTGGTGATCATCAGTGGGAAGAATGTTCCTTACATTGGTGGTCATCAGTGGGAAGAATGTACCTTACATTGGTGATCATCAGTGGGAAGAATGTTCCTTACATTGGTGCTCATCAGTGGGAAGAATGTTCCTTATATTGGTGGTCATCAGTGGGAAGAATGTTCCTTACATTGGTGGTCATCAGTGGGAAGAATGTTCCTTACATTGGTGGTCATCAGTGGGAAGAATGTTCCTTATATTGGTGGTCATCAGTGGGAAGAATGTTCCTTACATTGGTGGTCATCAGTGGGAAGAATGTTCCTTACATTGGTGGTCATCAGTGGGAAGAATGTTCCTTATATTGGTGGTCATCAGTGGGAAGAATGTTCCTTACATTGGTGGTCATCAGTGGGAAGAATGTTCCTTACATTGGTGGTCATCAGTGGGAAGAATGTTTTAATTCCTAAATTAAACATTTATTTTGAACATTGTATAGAGAAATTCTTTGAACGCCTGCAATGTGGGCAGTGCAATATGTAGGTGGGACTTTGTGTGAATGTAGCGGGCGGGGACACATGGGTGGAGACATAAGGGGCCCCATGATCTCCTTTTGCCCGGGGGCCCCATGAACTGTCAGTCTGCCCCTGTTAACACCTGTCTCACAGTGTCTGACCTTGCTCCAGCAGTTCATTCCCGTCCGCAAGTCTCCTCTGATTCCAGCCGCGTGTGCCCCCAGTCACGTCACCGCTGATTTGTTTGATGGTGGATGCGGTGTGTGGATGAGACAGCTTCTTTAACTGTATCAGTGCGAGCACGCACGTCACCCCCGGGAGCTTCTTCTTTGTCACTCCCACTCGGACACGTCATCAATAGCCCTAGAGAACTGTGGGAGATGTAGTTTGCGGTGCGGTGGGGACAAATTGATTTATAGTGTTTTTTTTTCAAATTTTTCATGGCTTGTGGCGTGCCCACAATGAGAGCTCGGTGAGCCGGCAGCGGCACGCGTGCCGCGGGTTTGCCATCAGTGCTTGGGGTTTTATGTTTTTTCTTTCACTTTGAAGTGTGGAACTGACTTGTTTTATTGAATGTCGGCATTGAAAGTGCTGCAAGCAAGCAAGTAGAACTCTAGGCTGCTTTCCACAAAAGCCAAAGACGCTAAATAACTCCTTTCATGTGAATAGCGTGGCCAAAGTTTTCTGCTAGTGCTGGGCTTTCTGTATTTGATACATAAATATGATGATACAACTGGCCAAAAAAAACTAGTATGATTAGAAAAAAAAAATTTTTTTTGTTATTTATAGCAAATAATCAGCTTCTTCTCTCACCATAATCCTGTAATTTTGTTAACCGAAGGTACAATTTCTTATTGTATTTGATTTAAGGATTCTCCAGGAGGAGCATGACACCAAGCTGTTTGCTCTTAAACAAGAAGACATTGCTAAACTATCACAAGAGAAGGAAGAGGCTGAAGGCAGATATGGTAATTAACAACTGACTTATTAAGTATATTTAATATAAAGAGGTTTTCATTATGCATGAAAAAACTGGGGGCTCAGACATGATTTTAGATGAACTCCAATAAAAGCTTTAGACTAATGCCACGTACACACGATCGGAATTTCTGATGGAATAAAATCTGATGGAATTTTCCGTCGGAGTTCCAATGAAACTGACTTCCCTCAGTCTTGCATACACACTGTCAGAATAAATTCCGACTGTCCAAAATGTGGTGACGTAAAACACGACAACAAGCCGAGAAAAATGAAGGTCAATGCTTCCGAGCATGCGTCAACTTGATTCTGAGCATGCGTGGGTTTTTTCTTTGTCAGAGTTCCGTTTATTCGGAAAAAAATAAAACATGTTCTATTTCTAAACACAGATGGAAAAAAGTCCGATGGGGCCCACACATGATTGGAATTTCCGGTGAGAAAAAAGACCATCAGACATTTTTCATCAGAAATTCCGATCGTGTGTACGCGGCATAAGCCAGCAGGTCACAGGCTCAAAAGGTCCTAATGCCCTCAGTTAGGTCACTCAGAAACATACCTTGGATGGGCATAGCATCTTAGAGAATTAACATTATTTTTCATCACATACAACTTGTGCTAATAAAAACTGTCAAGCATGAAAATAGTTGCATTTGTTTAAAAAATAAAAATAAATCAAAAGTCTTAAAGATATTTTTATTGGGTTTAAAACAAACCAACAAACAGAAAGAAACGCACACAAAAAAAACAATAGCACCAGGCAATATGCTTAAACATATAAAAATAAACAGATATCAGTGCAAAGATATAAGTAGGCACAATGGTAAAAGGTTCAGGTATACTACCAGGACATAGATCCCTGGGGCACGGCCCATCAATGGTCAATCAAGAGTAGTACAATCAGTGCTGGGAGAGGGTTAGCGGACTAGCCGACCATCTACCCCAAATTTTGTGGAACGTTTTGCTCTGTTTCCGGGGTTCAAAAGTACGTTTATACAGTGGGATAGAATCATTAATACGTTTTAACTTTGGTACTTAAAAATCTCCATAGGCAAGGCTTTGAAATTTTTTACAGATTACCAGTTTAGATTTACAGAGATCTAGGGCTAGAATTGTTGCTGCCACTCTAACGCACGCGGCAATACCTCACATGTGTGGTTTAAACGGCGTTTACATATGTCGGCGGGACTTGTGTGTGCATTCACTTCTGCACGCGAGCTACCGGGGACAGGGGCGTTTTAATTTTTTTTTATTATTATTATTATTATTTATTTATTTTACATATTATTTTTTTTTACACTTTTTTTTTTTTTTATTACTTTTATTCCTATTACAAGGAATGTAAATATCCCTTGTAATAGGAATGTGTGTGACAGGTCCTGTTTATGGAGAGATGCGGGGTCAATAAGACCCCACATCTCTCCTCCAGGCTGGAAACCATGAGATCGGTGAAAAAAATTCACTGATCTCATGAATACTGTGGCTTACAGCCGCAATTGCAGCTTTGTTTACATACGAGTCCCGGGCGTGACATCATCACATCGCGCCCGGGTCCTCCGATGGTCATAGAGATGACTGGTGACCATCTCGTCACCAGTCATCTCTATACTTCCTGCCAGCGCCGGACGATTCTTTCTCTGGGCCCCCGATGGCACGGGAGAGCCCGGAGAATCACCGGATGGCGGTGGGAGGGAGGGGATGTCCCCTCCCGCCGCCTGTAAGAACGATCTAGTGGCGGAACCGCCGTTATGATCATTCTTACGTTGTGCAGAAACGCCGGCACAAGAGATAGATATCTGGATGATGCCCCCTGCTGCAGGCATCATTCAGATATCCCCCTTCAAAGTCCAGGACGTCATATGACGTCCACTCTGGATGAGAGAGACACTTTGTGGACGTCATATGACGGTGGCTGATATTGAAGGGGTTAAATTGCCCTGCTGTGTCTACAGTGTTTGTGAACCATAGTGTCTGCTGTACCATGTACTTGTATAAAAAAGTGTCCTGTTCTCATGTATTGCTTCCATTTGTGTGAAATCCTGGTGTTCCTGCGAGCCCTTCTACTTTACCATAAAAAACTGACCACACTAAACAGGAGAACAAACTCTGGTCAGTTCTCTAACTATGTTGGGAACTCAGTGTGCTCTCCTCCAATAATCAGACTTGTCCTGACAGCCCCCCTCCCCCCACAGCTTTTTACTGGGAAGCTTAGCTTGCTGTTGCCCCCCCCCCCCCCCCCCCAGTTCTTATGCAGGTGAAAACAGAGGAATAGTGATCACTTTTCTTGTTTTGCCTTTCATTTCTATTTTAAACGGAATGAGTTGTTTTACAAGGTGATCGTTTACAATCACTAGGGAGAATAATTAGCCTATATAGTTTTGATCTCTGGACCTCAAAATTGTGTGTTCTCAGATCACAACAGGAAAGCGAAGTGCCTTTCCAGATCAATTTTTCTGTATTTGCAGAGTCTTTTAAGGGATAAAACATAGGAAAATGTGCGTATATTGCAGAAATATACTGTATCAGCCAGATTCAGGTAGAGCAGAGCATCTTTGCTCTGGAGTAACGCATCTCATTTGCGTTACGCTGCTGAAATTTTAGGAGCAAGTGCTGTTATTCAGGAAGCACTTGCTCCTAAAGTTGCGGCAGCGCATCACAAATGAGCCGGCGGAATTCAAATTGGGCGGGTACGGGGCGTGTAGTATTCTAACTAAGCGCGATCCCGCCGCCAACATACTGCGCATGCGTCGAGTGTCCAAACATCCCCGTGCGCATGCTCCAAATTCTGTGAATGAACGTCAATGACGTCACATTCCCATTCATGAACTTTTTACGCAAGCGACGTGATTTTTTTTTTTCCCGACGCGATGACGACGCCTATACCTAACATAGGATACTCCAACCCCATGTAGGTATATCTATGCGCCGCGTATCCCGTCCGGAAACGTCGTACCGTCATTGCGTCGCGCCGGAATTCGATCGTGAATTGCCGATTTCCGCTCATTAACATATTTTTTGAGCGTAAATCGGCAGGAACGCCTCCGGCGCCATTTTTAAGTTGAAGTAACGATGCGATGGCGAAACTCAGTTACGCTGCTCGCATCGGAGCTTCAACCCGGCGTTTCTTGTTTTCTGGTTACAGAAAACAGAAACGCCGGCTCAAAGTCACAGTTAGGCTGGCGGATCACTGGATCCGCCAGCCTAACTGTTCCTGAATCTGGCCCTATATGTTTTTCTTTTTTAACTTTGCCCTGACATACTGCTTTCACACTGTGGCTGTGCGCTTGCGGGGTGGGAAAAAAGGGCGGTGTAGGAGCGCTGTATACACCACCCCTGCCCATTGGAATGAATGGGCAGGACTTTCGAAGCGCCTGAAAATCTGCAACACAGGCACTTTTAACCCCTTCCTGCCCATTCCAATTTCCAGCTTTCAGCGCTGTCCAACTTTCAATGACAATTGCGCGGTCATGCAACACAAAAACTATTTTTTTTATCATGTTTTTGACACAAATAGAGCTTTCTTTTGTTGGGTCACCAATGGGTTTTTTAGACTGAAGATTTAAAAAAAAAAAAAAAAACCACGATTTTTCATAGTTTGATATACAATTTAGCAAACAGATTTTTTTCCCTTCACTAATGTGCGCTGATGAGGCTGCACTCATAGGCAATAATAGGCTGCACTGATGGTCACCGATGAGAAGCCACTGATGGGCACTGATAGGGGCACTGATAGGTGAAACTGATGAGGAAGCACTGATAGGCATAAATAGGCTGCACTGATGGGCACTGATGAGGAGGCACTGATGGGCACTGATAGGTGGCACTGATAGGGGAAACTGATGAGGAAGCACTGATTTCAGCACTGAAGGACACTGGTTGGCGTCACTGGTGGGCATTCATTGGCAGCACTGGTGGGCACTGTTGGGAATGCACTGATCAGTGCCCTGATTATCAGTGTACATGTCCCTTTTAGGGAAGCCAGTTATCAGCTCTCTTCTCCTCTCCTCACGCTGTCAGCATGAGGAAAGGAGTGCCGATAGCCAGCTTCTGTTTACATCCGTCATTAGCTGTGATTGGACACAGCTGATCACATGGTAAAGGGCCGCTGATTGTCTCTTTACCTCAATCAGTAAGCAGCAGATCATTAGATGTGGTTGCTGCATCAGTTTATTTTCTTTGGCTTTTTTCCCCTCTGTTTTCACCTGGTTATCTGGCCAGTAACACACCTCCTGTATTAGAGAAACACAACTCTGTATTAATGAGCACAAAAGGCACAGCAGACAGCAGCACTGTCAGTCTGGGAGGGGGGGGGGGGTAGTGGTAAATGTTTTTAGATTTAGATACACTAACAAATTGAAGCCAAACTCCAGCTCACATTTTATAATCAGTCACAGCAACCGTTTTATTCCTTTTGAAATAAAGATTTTGTATGAATAAACAAAAGCTGATCATTTTAATCACCTCTGCCAATGTTAAGTGTTTTGTCTCATCCATGTAAAATAATACATTCTGCTGGGAGTCTGAGCTTATTAAAAACAACAGACTTGCTGGCTGGATCACCAGATGAAAAACCAAAGAAAACCTAAAAAAGGAAACTAGTGCAGCCATCACATCTAATGCCTCATACACATGACATGTCATGAAAAAAAAACTGTTTTTCTTGACATGATTCCTCTCAAGGCTGCCTTGCATACACACGATCGTGATAAAAAATGCTCGAGCACTATAAAGGGGAAGTTCCATTCGAATGGCGCCACCCTTTGGGTCGATTATGAAAATTTCCCTTCATGCGCGTTTTTTTCCCCGCTGTTAAAGCCTACACACGACCGCTTTTCACGGCGAGAAAAACGACGACGTGAAAAACAACTAGAAAAAAATAGAGTAGGTTCTAAACTTTTAATGGCCATTTTTCTCGTCGAAAAAATGCTCTGGAGCCTACACACAGTCATTTTTAACTACCAATTTAACAAACTGCATTTTTCTCATCATGAAAAACGGCCGTGTGTACATGGCATTAGTGTTGATTAGCTGATATGTAAAAATGTTGCACATGTATGCATTTTCCCTTAGCGTGTGCATCAAGCTTGCAGAGTTACAACTTTTGTCCAAATGTTTGATAAAGTGTAAAGTTTTTGTTAATTTTGTTTTTCTATAGAGGAGCTGCGGAAAGAACTAGAACTAGTGAAAAGCTCTTTTAAGACTTATCAGGTAAAATTAAGCACTGTTTTTAATCAGGTTCAATCGTTTTTAAATTAAAGTAAACAAATTTTATGTAGATAAAGAATCATTCCCCCTGCCCAATACATTTCGGTCACAAATGAATACAGTATACTAGTTGCAATCTGTTTCCTTGCTTATAATTATATTTATGTTTATATTTCATTGAAATATTCCTTTCATTGTTCTATAGCAGGGGTCTCCAAACTGCGGCCCGAGGGCCAGATCTGGCCTGTTGCTAGTCTTTATCTGACCCTTGGGCACTATTCCTCCCACTGACACCAACACGCTCTTTCTTCTACTGATATCAATGGAAAAAATGTACAGTGATACCTCGGTTTGTGGGTAACACAGTATATGAGCGTTTCGCAAGACAAGATATATTTAAAAGAAAAATCCTGACTTGGTTTGCGAACGCTGTCTCACAAGACGAGCAGGACTCAAGCAGCTGGTGTATATATTACTGTATTGTAGCCTGAGGTCCGGGGGTGCTGGTGGCACTGCATACATCAGAGCCCCCGCACCTCTGGCCATATACAGTACTGCATACATCAGTGCCCCTGCA
Source organism: Rana kukunoris (assembly GCA_029574335.1). Classification (NCBI taxonomy): domain Eukaryota; kingdom Metazoa; phylum Chordata; class Amphibia; order Anura; family Ranidae; genus Rana; species Rana kukunoris. The sequence goes on along the minus strand of CM056054.1, from coordinate 126,838,813 downwards.
CCTCTGGCCACATACAGTACTGCATACATCAGAGCCCCCGCACCTCTGGCCACATACAGTACTGCATACATCAGCGCCCCTGCACCTCTGGCCACATACAGTACTGCATACATCAGCGCCCCTGCACCTCTGACCACATACAGTACTGCATACATCAATGCCCCTGCACCTCTGGCCACATACAGTACTGCATACATCAGAGCCCCCGCACCTCTGGCCACATACAGTACTGCATACATCAGCGCCCCCGCACCTCTGACCACATACAGTACTGCATACATCAGCGCCCCTGCACCTCTGGCCACATACAGTACTGCATACATCAGCGCCTCTGCCCCTCTGGCCACATACAGTACTGCATACATCAGTGCCCCTGCACCTCTGGCCACATACAGTACTGCATAAATCAGAGCCCCCGCACCTCTGGCCACATACAGTACTGCATACATCAGAGCCCCTGCACCTCTGGCCACATACAGTACTGCATAAATCAGAGCCCCCGCACCTCTGGCCACATACAGTACTGCATACATCAGCGCCCCTGCACCTCTGGCCACATACAGTACTGCATACATCAGCGCCTCTGCCCCTCTGGCCACATACAGTACTGCATACATCAGTGCCCCTGCACCTCTGGCCACATACAGTACTGCATACACCAGCGCCTCTGCCCCTCTGGCCACATACAGTACTGCATACATCAGTGCCCCTGCACCTCTGGCCACATACAGTACTGCATACACCAGCGCCCCTGCACCTCTGGCCACATACAGTACTGCATACATCAGAGCCCCCGCACCTCTGGCCACATACAGTACTGCATACATCAGAGCCCCCGCACCTCTGGCCACATACAGTACTGCATAAATCAGAGCCCCCGCACCTCTGGCCACATACAGTACTGCATACATCAGAGCCCCCGCACCTCTGGCCACATACAGTACTGCATACATCAGAGCCCCCGCACCTCTGGCCACATACAGTACTGCATAAATCAGAGCCCCCGCACCTCTGGCCACATACAGTACTGCATACATCAGAGCCCCCGCACCTCTGGCCACATACAGTACTGCATACATCAGCGCCCCTGCACCTCTGGCCACATACAGTACTGCATACATCAGTGCCCCTGCACCTCTGGCCACATACAGTACTGCATACACCAGCGCCCCTGCACCTCTGGCCACATACAGTACTGCATACATCAGAGCCCCCGCACCTCTGGCCATATACAGTACTGCATACATCAGCGCCCCTGCACCTCTGGCCACATACAGTACTGCATACATCAGAGCCCCTGCACCTCTGGCCACATACAGTACTGAATACATCAGCGCCCCCGCACCTCTGGCCACATACAGTACTGCATACATCAGAGCCCCCGCACCTCTGGCCACATACAGTACTGAATACATCAGCGCCCCTGCAGCTCTGGCCACATACAGTACTGCATACATCAGCGCCCCTGCACCTCTGGCCACATACAGTACTGAATACATCAGCGCCCCCGCACCTCTGGCCACATACAGTACTGCATACATCAGAGCCCCCGCACCTCTGGCCACATACAGTACTGAATACATCAGCGCCCCCGCACCTCTGGCCACATACAGTACTGCATACATCAGCGCCCCCGCACCTCTGGCCACATACAGTACTGCATAGACCACAGTGGTTGTGGAACAAATCATCTGAATTTTTATCATTTCTTGTGGGTAAACTCGCTTTGATATACAAGTGCTTTGGATTACAAGCATGCTTCTGGAACAAATTATGCTTGTAATCCAAGGTTTTACTGTATTTCATATCTTATACAGTATATATTATTAGAGTATATTATCACAAGATCTTGCAGGTCTCCTCTGCTGTTTGGTCTATGGTATCTCAGTGTGTTACTGCAATGTATAATTAAACATACAAATTATGATTTTTTTTGTTGCAGGAGAGCCTGTCAGAGGAGGTGAATGAGGAATGGCTGAGGAAGGAGGCCACGTTAAAAGATTCAAGTGAAGAACAAAAGTCAATGGAACTGTCAAAGCAAAGTAAAATCAACTTATATACTTGCATAAGCTTGCTTGAAATGAGTGAAAATAACTACAAAAATAACACCTTCTCTCTCCTTCTGGTAAAACATTTTGTAAGAGCAGTTTATGCCTTACACTGTGGTTAAAAAACACTTGTAAAGATTTGACTATGCATGGTATTCTAGGAGCCACAATCACAAATATAGTGCTGCAAATATAAAAATAACTACCTGACACTACCCATAGAAGATAATGGGACTGAATTCGCACCTGAGCCGCACCGCAAGGCCTCCACAACGCATACAGATTTCTGGCAATGCGCAGTGCGAATGCATCGCACATATGTGAACCAGCCTCATTGAAAACAATGTATTTAGAAATGTTCTGCGTTTTGGATGTGGTTGAAACCGCAACCAATTCGCATAGGTGTGAACCCGGCCTTATTGTTAGATCCATTAACCTGCTTTGCAGTCTGGGGTCTGCCTAAATGAGAACAACAGATACTGTTCAGTCTATATGATAAAGAACACCTCCAATACTCCTGCTAGCCACAGACCATGTGATCTAATTTGCCTAGGCTTTAGGTAACTTGAGGGATCCCAAAGTTTTCTTTTCATGTAAAGTATGACGTTTTGTGATTTATTAAGACAAATGGAAGTTAGTGGGAACCCCGTCTAAGCACTGCATTCATATGGCTGGTAGAGATGCTTAGATTAGAACAGGCAATTGTAAACCTTTAGCTCAGGGGTGGCCAACCAGTGGCCCGGGGGCCACATGTGGCCCGCGGAGCACTCTGATGTGGCCCGCGATCTCCTGCTCTGAAATGGCGGGTTGGCAAGCCCAGATCGCAGGTTGCCGACCCGCCATACCGCAGCACCAGTGTTGTGAATGAAGCTGGTGGTAGAGGAAGAAAACGACTGCGGATCCAGAGCCCCATAAGCCAATGCGTCCTCTACAGCGCCGGCTTTTGCCACAGGCGGAGTCTATGGCAAAGTTCAGCTAACCCGCAGGATAGACACAGATAAACCGCAGCACATCAGTGTGACAGCAGCCTTAGGCCCTTTTCACACGATTATCCCACCCAAACGGGACCCTCAATTTACCTCTATAGTGTGACGGATGTCCGTTTATGCCTGCCTACCTCCAACCTGAAAAACAGAAGGCAATACGTCCCCTTCCATCTGGGCCAATAGAGTACCTGTGACCTGTAATCCGCCCGCTCCGTTCATTGTGGCTCGCGACTGGTTACCAAGTTGCTTAAGTGGCCCTCGCTCTTCAAAAGGTTGGGCACCCCTGCTTTAGCTGGTGCTGGAAATTGGCAATAAACTGGACAGGGGTGTTACAGCAGACATCTAGATCAGTGGTTTCCAAACTTCAGCCAGCAGGCCAGATGTAGATCTTTGTTTGCTTTAATCTGGTCCTTGGAACACTGTAGATCTTCCCAAAAGCTACTGTAGCAGTGCCCCCGCAGGGTCAATGCGTGGTTCAGCATCCACACATCACCCTGCTTGGTCAGACATCCATTTTAGGCACACTTTCACCAGTCAATGAACAGTCTCTTGCTTGTTTTTGTTGTTTTTATTAGGGGATTAAACTTGGATGGGGAAAAGGCACATGGGATGCCCAAATGATGAATCTTTCTTAATGGAAAATAGAGTTGGTTGAAATCTAAATTGACAATCTCTGCTACTTCACCTCTCCTTCAGCACACTACTTGAGATCACTTGCTTTCTACTTATGCCACGTACACACGATCAGAATTTCCGACAAGAAAACTGTGGATTTTTTCAGACAGAATGTTGGCTCAAACTTGTGTTGCATACACACGGTCACACAAATGTTGTCGGAAATTCCAAACGTCAAGAAAGCTGTCATGTACAACACTACGACGAACCGAGAAAAATTAAGTTCAATGATTCTGAGCATGCGTAGGAATTTTGTGTGTCGGAATTGCATACAGACGATCGGAATTTCCGACAAGAACTTTTCCCGTCAGAAAATTTGAGAACCAGCTCTAAAATGTTTGCTGTCAGTAATTCCGACAGAAAATGTCCGATGGGGCCTACACACGGTGGGAATTTCTGACCAAAAGCTCACATCAAACTTTTCTTGTCGGAAATTCCGACCTCGTGTACGTGGCATTATAGTCCAATTCTAGATTCCTGTCACCGTTAGCACGTGGCTAGGCCTCACTCTGAATAAGTCCTAACACTTTCCTATTAGCCTTTTGCGGGCAGGGGTCTGCAGTCCCCTTATTTGTAGCAACAATTTTAGATGAAAAATATAATTGCTAAGGCCTCTTTCACACGGAGCGGTCCGTTTTTTGGTCCGCCATGTGTGTGTCCGTCAGCTCAGCTGTGCAGGGACCGCCCTGTCTCTCCTCCGCTATCCCCTATGGGGAATCGGATGAAAACGGACCGTCTGTCCGCTTGCATCCGATCCGATCGGCGGGATGGAAGAAAAAATTTGTCTTTCGTGTGCACAACATAAACTTTAGGACTAAAATAAAATATATTTTTTTCCCACAGGGCAGTCACTGTTGGATATGTTTGAGATGCAGAAAAGGGAAATACAGAAAAGAGCCTTGGAAGAACAAGCCATGATACAACAAAGCCATGAAGCACAGATTGAAGTAAGCTGTGTGGAGCGGAACAATTAAGTGCAACATCTAAATCGAATAGATCCTTATCACAACGGTTACATACTGTCTATTAGATTCATTGCCAGGCACACTACAAGCTAGTACAGACAATATAAGGGGCAGGAGAGGCAGGAAAAAACAGGTACAGCTGTACAACTTAAATCATGGGTAAATGCACAGCACATACTGTATGCTGCGATGTAACCAAGTGAATGTACAGTGCAACACAAGGTTTTGATTTCTTGTTGGGAGACCCAAATGGGAAAACAAGTGCAAAAGGACATTACAGGGATAGTAAAACCATACAAAATAGAGTGAGAGTATGAATTTGAGTGATACACGAGAAAAGGAAAGTTCTGAATAAAAATGGTAAAACACAGGAAGCTGCAAGAATTCTAGACCGAATACAAAGTATATAAAAACAGAAAAATAATTGGTAAAGATTTAGAAGAAACAGAAAAAAAAAAAAAAATTAAAAAAAAAACAGAGGTTGAAGAAAAAAGACAAAATATGAGAAAATAAGGTAAGCGTTAACAGTTTTCTTTACAGGAAATACTTTTTGAAAACTTTATACTAAACCAACAGAGCCACTTTTTGAAAACGTAATACTAAACCAACAGAGCCAATTTAAATCTTGCCCCTGGCCTGCCCATGTATGGTCTTGGATCAAAGGCATTTCCCAGGCATATAGGAATTGAATTGCCAAAAGAGTTGCACTATATGCATTTTCCTTGTAGGCCTATTTTATTTGTGCAACTTAATTATTAATTCCCAAAGAAGACATAGCAGTCGTGGTAGGAACAATTGTTAACTCCAGACTGGACTATGCAAATGCCCTCTACCTCGCACTCCCAAAGTACCAAATCACCCGTCTGCAAGTTGTTCAAATCACGGCTGCTAGACTGGTGACTGGGAAAAAAACATGGGAATCAATCTCACCTTCACTGAGAGCCCTTCATTGGTTGCCAGTAAAAGACAGAATTACTTTCAAAACACTTTGTCTGACGCATAAATGTATTCTGGGAATTGCCCCTCAATATCTATGCGGAAAAATAAAAGTCTATAACCCCCAATCGTGTTCTGCGATCCACCAATCAAAATCTACTCCAAATACCCAAAGCCAGATACAAGTCCAAAGGAGAGCGAAGATTCGCGTTCCAAGGCCCCAGACTATGGAACGTTCTACCAACCAGCAGTCGGTTGGAGGAGAATCACTTGACCTTCAGGAGAAAGATCAAAACCCATCTCTTTTGAGTTCAAAGGAGAAAAGGGACAAGCGAGCGCCCAGAGGCGATTCAGTTCGCATGTGCAGCGCTATATAAGTTTTTCACTCACTCACTCACCTTAGATGGCATCTCCTCGACTTAGGGAGAAGTGGTCCTTACATCTAGGATCTGTTTTACAAGTGGTAGATGGTTGATGTGGGCCTCCTGGCCTCTGGACAGGGCTTTAGGTACAGGGATCCTCCTGCTGAAGCAGAGGATATTCCGGTGGCCTCATGGGATCCGTACACCTTGATCTATACCATTGCTCTTCGGAAACAACTTCTGCATCTTTGTTGAAGGATTAAGAGGGAGGACATCCCAGTGATTTTCATTGTTGTGGACTGGCCCAGGCAGATGTGGTATGCCAACCTGACAAGATTTCTTGCAGATGCTCTGTAGGCCTTACTGCCTAATCGGATGTTCTGTCCCAAAGATTGATATTCCATTCTTGCTCACAGTCACTGGATTTACCAGACTGGCTGTTGAACTTCAGGTAGTGAAAGACAGGGACATTTCTGAGTCTGTGTTTCACAAGTTGCCAAAAACTAGGAAGTCTATTTCTTGCAGTATCATTGGATATGGAAGAAATACTTCACTTGATTTGAGTGTTGGGGCTTCCATTCCAAAAGCTTCTTTCTTTATCGTACATCACGGGACACAGAGTGCATAGCCATTACACTTGGGTTATATGGGTACCTTCAGGTGTGGACACTGGTGTAATCAATTTCACAGGAAGTTTCCTCCCTATATAACCCCCTCCCACTGGGAGTGCTTCAGTTTTTTCGCCAGTGTCTTAGGTGTTGGTCACGTCTAGCTGTCCCTCGGAGGTCTCGGGACCCAGGATAGCTAGCCGGATCCGTCCGAAGTGCTTCAAAGCCAAGGTGTACGGTACCCGGGCCCTGCTGGAGTGGGGTTTTGCCTATAATGCCTCTCCTTGGAGGGCTGGATTCTGGGCTCCAGTGCCTTAGTCTCTTCCAAGAACTAAACGCTACTGATGCCAGGATGCTATATAGGTCCAGGGGTGTGGGTTCCTTAACACAGGACCCCGGTCCCTGAAGGTCCAAGACAATACCCACGGAGATGGGGGAAGGCTGGGCCTCTTGCATTTTGCAATACCCTGCGGCGTGGAGCAGGTAAGAGGGAACCTGCGGGACTTGGTTCGACAGTAGGTATCCCCCTGGGGGTTCTGGGTTGGCTAATGGTATGCTTGTGCATCAGCCACTATCTCCACTATGTCTTTTGAGGCAGGATGGGATGTACTAATGTTTACCCAGATAACATGTAGATATATATATGCTTTTAAAGATATGTATTTTGCTACTCCCCCCAGACTTGCCTGTTAGCATGATACTGCGGCCCCACGTGTTATAGGGAGGAAATGCTGACAAAACTCCTGTTTCCTAGGAAGCCTATGGCGACAGCTTCCTCTATGTGTGCACTACAAAGATTCGTGGCTTACCTGGTGTCTGTTGGGCTGCTAGCGCTGGTCCAGGCTTCTCCTCTGCTCTCTGCTTCCTCCGCCTTTTACAGCGTCAACGTGCGTGGGGGGGGGGGGGCGGGGGCGGGCCAGCAGCGTCAGGTCTCAGATAAAGCAAAAAAGCATTTCCTGGCTGGTCATTCCCTCCTGAGAGCAGTGGAGGCTGAGGACATAGAGCGCGCAGCTGAGCCAGTTCTGGCTAACAGTGAAACCCAGTGGTGGTTTGTGGATCTTCAGGTCTGGACTTAGTCCACACTGACCAGAAAAAAAAAAAAAAAAAGTTTTTTTCTTAAAGGGCCTTAGATCTGGCAGTATCTGAGTCGGTGCAACCTTGGACTTCAGCTAACGGGCATTGGTGTGGCAATACTCACAGGACTTTCCTCGGTATTGCCGCCTTCTCAGGCGTATGAAAATTTAGATTTTTTTTTACCATAGCCTGTCCTTATTAATGTTTCACTTCTAGCTACAACAGTTGGGTGTTGGCTGTAGGGGTGTCTCAAGGTTGTGCAATGGCTCCCAAGGGATCAGGAACAGCTAAGGCTGCAAAAGGTACCAAAAAAGTAAAGGGGTCTCCATCGGGGTCAGAGGATTTGGGCCAGGCTCCAGTGGTCCCACCCTCACCAGATAGACCACCGAACAGCATCGTGCAGGAGCCATTGAGGGTGCTAGGGGCAGAGGCGGCCCCCAATCAACCCATTCCCGTTTATGTTACGGAAGAAATGCTAGAATCCACCCTGGGTGGGCTAGAGAAAAGGTTAACTGCTTTAATTGCCCGCTCTTTGCCGGGTGGCAAACGGGCTGGATCCCCATCACCTAGAGCGGTGTGTTCGGATGCAGAGGTCCTCTCTTCGGAGGAATTGGACCCACAGGGGGATCAAGCGGACCTGAGTCCCGACGGGTCAGACATTGAAGATTCCACTATAGATGAAATTTTTTCGGCTTCTCAAGCAGAGAGTCTGTGGATCCAGTCTGACGGATATGGTTCGCACTGCTTTTAAACTTCCAGTGTCAGAACAATTAGCTCCCGCGGTATCCTCTTTAGGTTCCTTGAAGGCACCGTTGAGTGGTGTGTCTTTCCCGGTTCACCCCCTTCTGGAGAGCGTGATTTTTCAGGATTGGGCTCGACCTGATAGGATTTTTATCCCTCCTAAAAGGTTCACCATTCTCTATCCTATGGAAGAAGAATTTGCAAAGAAATGGGCACTCCCTACCGTGGACGCAGCCATTTCCTGCGTAAATAAATCCCTGACCTGTCCGGTGGAAAATGTCCAGATGTTTAAAGATTTAGTCGACAAAAAATTGGAGACCCTACTGAAGGCTTCTTTTACCCACAGTAGGTGCCGTGGTTCAGCCAGCAGTGGCAGCCATTGGCGTTTGTCAGGCTTTAAAGGATCAGACTAAACAGATATTAAGGGACATACCGGCTCAGCATCGCCTTTTGTGGCTGAAAAACTGGTCAGCAGAGGCACCCTGCAAAAAGCTTTTAGCAGGATTTCCCTTTCATGGTGGGAGACTATTCGGTGAAGACCTAGATAAATATATCCAGACCATATCAAGTGGTAAAAGTTCTTTCTTGCCTGTCAAGAAAAGATCGCGTGGGCCCGCGTTTAAGCGACAGGCCTTCGCAGGCTTTGCCCCTTCAACTTCCCGTCAGTATCGACGGCCTCCCGGGCGTTCAGCATTTAATAGCCGCCCACAAGGACAAGCCACGACAGGCAAGAGGCCATGGTCTCGCAAGCCGGTTAAACCAGTCCTCAAGTCAGATTCATGAAGGGGCGCCCCCACTCTCTTGGGTGGGGGGAAGGCTTCGGTTTTTCTCCGAAGTGTGGAAGGCCAGAATTGCCGACTCTTGGGTAATGTCCGTGGTAGCCACGGGCTACAAGCTAGAGTTTCGGGAAGTCCCCCCTCCTCATTTTCAGGGGTCAAGTCTTCCAAGCGACCCATTAAAGAGGGCCTCTCTTGTAAAAGCATTGGATCGTCTTTTGCTCCAAGGAGTAATTGTAGAGGTACCAACCCAGGAATGGGGTCTGGGATTCTACTCCAACCTTTTCATAATACCAAAGCCCAATGGCGACGTCAGGCCTATCTTAGACCTCAAACGCCTAAATCGCTTTCTAAACATTCAGACCTTTCGTATGGAGTCCATACGTTCGGTGGCAGCCAGCCTACATCAAGACGACTTTCTAGCATCTATAGACATAAAAGATGCGTATCTGCACATGCCGATCTACCCGGCACATCACAGGTTTCTTCGTTTTATGATAGATCACCGCCATTACCAGTTCGTAGCCCTCCCTTTCGGGTTGGCAACAGCTCCGCGGGTATTCACAAAGGTGTTAGCCCCGGTGCTAGCCGTCCTAAGGACAGAAGGCATTTTGGTCTTGGCATACTTGGACAATCTTCTGGTTATCGACAGCTCAGCTTCCAGCCTCAATCAGGCAGTAGGTCGCACAGTTCAGCATCTAGAGGAATTCGGGTGGATTGTAAACCTAGAAAAATCGGTATTGAAACCCACAAAGCAGTTGGAATATCTAGGCCTTCGGCTAGATACAGACTGCCAGAGGATAATTTTACCTCAAGCAAAGATCAGATCAATAGCTCAAGCAGTTCAAGTGATCTTAGGCAAGAAGAGGCCGACTACCCTACGCCCAGATCCATACCAGATATCTTCAGGCAGCCATTCTCTCTGCTTGGAACAAGTCCATTCAGGCGTTAGATCGTCCGTTAGTGCTCTCCCCGAAGGTCCGGCTCAGCCTGTCTTGGTGGCTGGTCCCTCAAAATTTGTCAAAAGGGAAATCCTTTTGCCCCATCACGTGGAAGATAGTATCCGCGGATGCCAGCCTGTCAGGTTGGGGGGCAGTTCTAGAAGAACAGACCCAGCAAGGGCAGTGGTCGGAGGCAGAAAAACTGCTTCCCATCAATATCTTGGAGATCAGAGCTGCTCGGCTGGCCCTGATCGCCTGGACTCTCCCCCTTCAGGGTCTGCCAGTAAGGATACAGTCCGACAACGCCACAGCGGTGGCATACATAAACCACCAGGGGGGCACGAAGAGCCCAGCAGCCCAAAGAGAAGTAAACCTGATTTTCTCATGGGCCGAAGCCCATGTACCCTGCATCTCGGCGGTGTTCATCCCAGGGATAGACAATTCTCAAGCAGATTTTTTGAGTCGTCAACAATTGCTCCCGGGGGAGTGGTCTCTTCACCCCCAGGTATTCCAAGAGATTTGCCAAAGATTCGGAGTCCCAGATGTGGACATTATGGCAACGAGATCCAACAAAAAGTTGGACAAATTCATATCCCGAGCCAGGGATCCCTCGGCCTACGGGACCGATGCGTTGGTTTGCCCTTGGCACCAGTTTTCTCTTCTGTATGCGTTCCCTCCACTGCAGATGATTCCCCGCCTTCTACGGAGGATCCTGGTGGAGCGCAGGCCTGTGATCCTGGTGGCCCCAGCCTGGCCCAGGAGGGCTTGGTACGCACTCATCGTGAAGATGTCAGTCGGGGCGCCAGTTGGGCCAGATCTGCTGTCTCAGGGCCCAATCTGCCACCCTGCTTCACAGCAGCTAAATTTGACGGCTTGGCGGCTGAATCCCTAATTCTTAAGGGCAGAGGCCTCTCAGATCAGGTCATATCTACGTTGATTCAGGCTAGGAAACCGGTCTCCAGAAATATTTATTACAGAGTCTGGAGAACCTATGTGGAGTGGTGCGAGTCTCAAAAATGGCATCCGCGAAAGTTTTTTATTGACAGGATCTTGCGATTCCTCCAGGTTGGCGTTGACAAAGGGTTGGCTCTTAGTACTCTAAAGGGGCAGGTGTCGGCTTTATCAATATGGTTTCAAAGGCCCTTGGCCACCCATTCGCTTATGAAAACCTTCTTGCAGGGGGTCTTGCATGTGAATCCCCCTATTAGAGCTCCCCTCTGCCCCTGGAATTTAAATCTGGTCTTGTCAGCTTTACAAAGGCAGCCGTTTGAACCTCTGACAGAAATCCCTCTTGTGCTACTAACCCGAAAGTTGGTTTTCTTGGTGGCTATGGCTTCGGCCAGAAGGGTTTCCGAGCTGGCAGCCTTGTCATGCAGGGAGCCATACCTTATTCTGCATAAAGACAGAGTGGTTCTGCGGCCTCAACCTTCTTTCCTTCCTAAGGTCATATCCAGTTTTCACTTGAATCAGGACCTAGTCCTACCATCCTTCTTTCCTACTCCCCAGTCCAGAGAGGAAAGACTGCTTCATACTTTGGACGTGGTTCGAGCCATGAGGGTCTATCTCAAGGCTACAGAGAAGATTCGGAAAACAGATGTGCTTTTTGTTCTTCCGGATGGCCCCAAGAAGGGTCAGCTGGCTGCCAAGTCTTCCTTGGCTAGGTGGATTAAGCAGCTGATTTTTCAGGCCTATGGTCTGAAGCGCGTTCCACCTCCCTTATCAGTTAAAGCCCATTCTACGAGGGCCATGAGTGCCTCCTGGGCGGCACACCATCAGATCTCTATGGCACAGGTTTGCAAGGCGGCAACCTGGTCTTCCGTACATACGTTTACTAAATGTTATAAGTCGGACGTTGCAAAGGGTACGGACGCAGCTTTTGGGCAGGCGGTCCTACGGGCAGCAGTATAGAATCCTCTGGTCCGGGTCACGCCCCTTTTTTTCTGTTGGTGGAGTTACTTTACTTCCTGATAAGTTTTTATTTGGCTATTTTTGGCCTTACGGTCTCCCTCCCTTCATAGAGCATTGCTTTAGGACATCCCAAGTGTAATGGCTATGCGCTCTGTGTCCCGTGATGTACGATAAAGAAAAAAGGATTTTTAATAAACAGCTTACCTGTAAAATCCTTTTCTTGAAGTACATCACGGGACACAGAGCTCCCACCCCTCTTTTGGGGAACATTGTGTAACCTCGGAGGATTGCTTGCTACAAAAACTGAAGCACTCCCAGTGGGCGGGGGTTATATAGGGAGGAAACTTCCTGTGAAATTGATTACACCAGTGTCAATCACCTGAAGGTACCCATATAACCCAAGTGTAATGGCTATGCGCTCTGTGTCCCGTGATGTACTTCAAGAAAAGGATTTTACAGGTAAGCTGTTTACAGGGAGTGCAGAATTATTAGGCAAGTTGTATTTTTGAGGATTAATTTTATTATTGAACAACATCCATGTTCTCAATGAACCCAAAAAACTCATTAATATCAAAGCTGAATATTTTTGGACGTAGTTTTTAGTTTGTTTTTAGTTTTAGCTATTTTAGGGGGATATCTGTGTGTGCAGGTGACTATTACTGTGCATAATTATTAGGCAACTTAACAAAAAACAAATATATACCCATTTCAATTATTTATTTTTACCAGTGAAACCAATATAACATCTCAACATTCACAAATATACATTTCTGACATTCAAAAACAAAACAAAAACAAATCAGTGACCAATATAGCCACCTTTCTTTGCAAGGACACTCATGCAGCCTGCCATCCATGGATTCTGTCAGTGTTTTGATCTGTTCACCATCAACATTGCGTGCAGCAGCAACCACAGCCTCCCAGACACTGTTCAGAGAGGTGTACTGTTTTCTCTCCTTGTAAATCTCACATTTGATGATGGACCACAGGTTCTCAATGGGGTTCAGATCAGGTGAACAAGGAGGCCATGTCATTAGTTTTTCTTCTTTTATACCCTTTCTTGCCAGCCACGCTGTGGAGTACTTGGACGCGTGTGATGGAGCATTGTCCTGCATGAAAATCATGTTTTTCTTGAAGGATGCAGACTTCTTCCTGTACCACTGCTTGAAGAAGGTGTCTTCCAGAAACTGGCAGTAGGACTGGGAGTTGAGCTAGACTCCATCCTCAACCCGAAAAGGCCCCACAAGCTCATCTTTGATGATACCAGCACAAACCATTACTCCACCTCCACCTTGCTGGCGTCTGAGTCGGACTGGAGCTCTCTGCCCTTTACCAATCCAGCCACGGGCCCATCCATCTGGCCCATCAAGACTCACTCTCATTTCAGCAGTCCATAAAACCTTAGAAAAATCAGTCTTGAGATATTTCTTGGCCCAGTCTTGACGTTTCAGCTTGTGTGTCTTGTTCAGTGGTGGTCGTCTTTCAGCCTTTCTTACCTTGGCCATGTCTCTGAGTATTGCACACCTTGTGCTTTTGGGCACTCCAGTGATGTTGCAGCTCTGAAATATGGCCAAACTGGTGGCAAGTGGCATCTTGGCAGCTGCCCGCTTGACTTTTCTCAGTTCATGGGCAGTTATTTTGCGCCTTGGTTTTTCCACACGCTTCTTGCGACCCTGTTGACTATTTTGAATAAAATACTTGATTGTTCGATGATCACGCTTCAGAAGCTTTGCAATTTTAAGAGTGCTGCATCCCTCTGCAAGATATCTCACTATTTTTGACTTTTCTGAGCCTGTCAAGTCCTTCTTTTGACCCATTTTGCCAAAGGAAAGGAAGTTGCCTAATAATTATGCACACCTGATATAGGGTGTTGATGTCATTAGACCACACCCCTTCTCATTACAGAGATGCACATCACCTAATATGCTTAATTGGTAGTAGGCTTTCGAGCCTATACAGCTTGGAGTAAGACAACATGCATAAAGAGGATGATGTGGTCAAAATACTAATTTGCCTAATAATTCTGCACTCCCTGTATTAAAAATCCTTTTTTTTTTTTAAATCAAATAGGGTTTTATTGAAGAACAACAAAAAAAAACACAGCAAGACACAAAAGTAACATGAATAAATGCAGTACAGCACCTTCAAGTAAGGTACAATTCGATCGTTAAACAGCTAAGGTTTAAATACATAGGAGACACTTCACCTCTAGACCATCTCATGCAGCATGCCAATGGACATGCCCTACTGTGTGGCCCACATTTTAGGGTTACAACCATCCAACCCCAGAAAAGTACAATGCCCACCCCGCCTCCAGTTACAGACCTGCATCCGGCACCACCACTGCCCCCCTGATCCCCATTTCCTCCTCCCTTCTCTTATAGGAACACTCGATTCATGATTAAATCAACCGGAGCTAACCCAGGAACATTCAACCAGCATGCCCAAATACTCTCAAATTTCCTAGCACTCCCCCTGTGTTGATAGATGTATTTCTCCAATCTAATAGTATCACCCTTTTGGTAATCCATTCCCGCACCGTAGGGGGCTCCTCAGTCTTCCAATGCCGCAGGATGAGTTTCCGAGCCTGAAAGAGGGCCCTCGATATCCCTATCCTAGCAGGCTCCTCCCCGGGATGGTGCCTAAAATACCCAATAAGCACGATTTTGGGTGCGTCTCCAGCTGAACCATAAACACCCAGTTAATTGTGTCCACCACCTCCCTCCAATAAAGGTGTAGCTTGGGACACCTCCACAGCATGTGGATCAGGTCCCCGTGGTCCCTCTTGCACCTGGAACAGGAAGGGTCCTCCCGTACTCCCATTCTCACCAACCTAGCTGGTGTGTAGTGTACACGTAACAAAATATAGAGCTGGGACAATCGTTGAGCCACGTTTAAGGAACTTAAGGGGACTGCTGCAAGCGCCTCCTCCCACTGATCTTCCTCAAAGGCACCTATGTCCCTTTCCCACTTGGATATAATCCCTGCAGTACTATCGGGAAGGAATTTGGTGAGGAGCATAGAATAACAGCCTGAAATGAACCCTTTAAATGTGGTCGCTTCTACCATGTAGTTAAAGATGGGGGTAGGATCCAGAATCCAGGACCTCCTGTTGAGGGGACTAACTGTACACACGATCGGTTTGTTCGATGAAAACAGACCGATGGACTGTTTTCATTGGACAAACCGATCGTGTGTGGGCCCCATCGGTTTGTTTTCCATTGGTGAAAAAAAATAGAACATGTTTTAAAATTTTCCTATGGATAAAAAACGATAGAAAAAAACGATCGTCTGTGTGGAAGTCCATCGCTCAAAAATCCACGCGAGTCAGAATCAAGTCAACGCATGCTCGTAAGCATTAAACTTAATTTTTTCTCAGCACTTCGTAGTGTTTTATGTCACCGAGTTGGACAAGGTCGGATTTTTGACCGATGGTGTGTAGAAAAGACTGATGAAAGTCAGCTTCATCGGATATCCATCGAAAAATTGAATCGGATTATATTCCATCGGATATCCGATCGTGTGTAGAGGGCTTTAGTGATGGCTCTGTTGGACAATGTGACATTGACTGTCCAGACATTACAATTCAGTTAAAAAAAACAAAACATAGTACAATTCAATCTGGTCTCTGGACAAACTGATCCTGCTAGGGATGAATCCTGAGCACCCTCTTATTGCAGGGGATTCAGTAATCAGAGAAGTGTTATCTCCTGATCAGCATCTTGGAATATTGTGCATATTGTCTCAACCTTTGACTATCAAACTGGAGCTGGTCAAACAGCAGTGACATGCATCAATAATCAGAAAATAACCAGAAGTCTGACCATGGCAAGATGGGTAGTTCAGAGCCTGTCTTGGAGATGTTCCTGACTTGTTAGCCATATAGATTTAAAGGATGGACAATTGGCAGGCATACTACCTGGCCTCTGCCCGGAGGCGATTTGCGGCTGTCCTTTTTAGGATAAGCCAAGGCTTTCCGCCCGGGTAGACGGCAGTAACGGCCGCCCAAACATTCCCCTACACCCACAGCAAAGTATCCCCCCCTCACTTCCCACAACCTCCCCCGATCTTTCTTGGACAAGATTGCGGCGGCTGCACATAGGAAAGCCCCCAGCTTCAGCCGAGGCCTAGCGGCACGCTCGCGTCAGAGCGATCAATCGCCCCCCCGGTTGTACCCCACAAAAGCCCCAGCCACCCTAAGACTCGTTGTGGTCCCCCATGATCTCCACCGCCCCCCCCCCAGGTGTCCCAGTACCCTAGCCCCTGGCTCGGGCCTAGTCCCGGTCGGCGGCCATCTTGGTACACCCAAACAATTGCATAAATAGTAATACCACTCACCCCCACCTCCCTGTCACAGCCTGTTTTACCAGAATTGGCTCATCGTTCAGTATTTTGATCCAGGATTTGCCGATCGCCTGTTGAGCGGTTAGGAAGGAATTTTTTCCCCGGTTATTGCAGATTGGCTAGCACGCCTGTTTTTTTTTTTGCCTTCCTCTGGATCAAACGGGGAGGGAAGACTTTACGAGTGGCGCCCCACTTGGATTTCTTTCCTCCCATCACCATCTCCCGCTAATCAACAGTACTTTCTCTGTATTTTTCTGCGACCATGGGTAATCTCAGATACTCTGCAGAAACCATCTGGGAACTAAAACCATTCACCCCAAACTTACCAGTTGTCACGAAAAAAGCTCTAAGGAGTGAGCAACTTTTAAGAATTGATCGACGATCGACAGTCAAATATCATAAGCATTTACCCCAGCCCAAACGCATATTATGCATTTTGGTCAACACGAGATCGGCAGTAAAACACTGACAAGAAATCCACGATTTCATTCTACAAAACGATCTAGACTGCCTCTTTATCACAGAAAGCTGGCTTACAGCGGACTGTAACACCATCCTAGGAGAACTGGTGCCAGAAAAGTATCGTATTATAACAGAGAACAGAGTGGGGCAAAGAGGAGGAGGCCTGGCAGTGATCCACAAGACTCACCTCGCGATCACAAAACCAGCCCTTCAGAACCCACTTCCATTCATAGAAACCCTCACTCTGCATCTGCAATCAAACCCCCAGGAGACAGTCCATTATCTACTCTGCTATAGAACACCGGGTCCAAAATCGCAGCTTCTCCCATCATTGACCAAATTCATCTCCACTTATACCCTTAACAGCAAACACCTTTTGCTGCTCGGGGATTTCAATCTCTGGACTAACTCCTCTCAGGATCCCGTTGCTGATGCTTGCATCAACCACTTGGAAGGATTAGGTCTGCAGCAACTAGTATCTGGGCCCACACATGCTTCAGGTCACACGCTCGACCTCATTTTCAGAAAAGATTTGGAAATAAACATTTTAGAAAATGAGCCGTTACCATGGACAGATCACTATGCAATTAAATTCATAATTGCCCAAAACACCCCCTTAAGAAAAACGCCAAAACCAGTGACAACACACTGGACTAGATCTCAGAAGAAGCTCCATTCGGAACTCTTCAAAACTACATTAGGGAACAAAATAAAAACAATCCAACTACATCAAACAGCCACAGAAACACTGAATGCCATAAACACAGCTCTATTACAGTCAGCCGACTTAATAGCGCCCAAACGCAAAACCTTCATCCGGAAAAACAACTCCATCTGGTTTAACGACCAGCTGTCGTTGCTAAAACAAGAGCGCAGAAGAGCGGAAGCAGCCTGGAAAAGAAGCTCTTCAGAGGAAAACCACACCATCTATAAGGTAATGACAAAAAAATACCACAAAGAAATCTTTAAAGCCAAAAAAAATACATTTTTCCAATGTCATCACCAATGCCCTAAACCGCCCCCGTGAACTCTTAAAGCTAGTCACCCAGACCATGAATCCAGTCTGTCTTGAAGCCCCCAACTCTGATACCCAATAATTTTGAAATGAATTATCGGATTATTTTGTTAACAAAATTGAAAAAAATCCGTGAAAGCATTCAGCAAAACAGTACCCCCTTCAACCCCCCCTCAATTATTCACCCAATACCCACATAAACTCGCCTCCATCAACGAAGTTCACTCTCAAACTCATCCCCATCGAGGCCACTAAAAATATCATCAGTGCCCTGCGAAATAGCACAGCACCCAATGATATTATCCCCACCAAACTGCTGAAGGAATGTGCCGATATCATGGCACCACCTATCACGCAGCTTATAAACCAGTCTTTCAAGGAAGGCATAGTGCCCACCCAGCTGAAACAAGGCATAATCAAACCCATTTAAAAAAAAAACACCCTCGACCCCAAAGACCCAAAACACCATCGTCCCATAACAGGCCTAAACGTCTTCTCCAAGGTAATGGAGAAAGTAGTGGTACAACAGCTGCAACAGCATCTGGATACCCATAATTTGCTTGATTCATTGCAATCGGTTTCCTTCCCGGGCACGGGACGGAGACAGCACTGCTCAAAATATGGGATGACGCTCTTGAGGCCGCAGATGAAGGAGAATCTTGTCTTCTAGTACTGTTGGACCTAAGCGCAGCTTTTGACACTGTAGATCACAAACTGTTACTGACTCGGCTAGCTGAAGTAGCCAGAGTCACGGGATGTGATCTATCCTGGTTCTCCTCCTTTTTGGAAAACCGATCACAAATAGTGAAATTGGGACCTTTCACTTCTGAAAAATGCAGTGTCATGCGAGTCCCTCAAGGATCCCCCTTGTCACCGGTGCTGTTCAATATCTATCTCCGCCCTCTCTTCGAAATCATCAGCAGCCAAAAGTTACTTTACCATTCTTATGCGGATGACACACAATTGTATTTTCGCATCTGCAACAAAAAGGATCATCATCTCGGGCTAGAGAATTGCCTCTCTTTGATAGAAAACTGGATGACAAAGAGTTATCTTAAACTCAATGGTTCAAAAACAGAACTTCTCCTGTTGCACGCCAATCAAAAGAACAAACTTGCAACAACTTGGACACCTCCGCACATTCTGGGTAAAATCATCGCCCCTAGCACCAAAGTCAAAAGTCTCGGGGTCATCTTTGACACCTACATGACAATGGATGCACAAATAGGGTCAGTAGTGAGCGGATCTCACCATCTGCTGCGCCTACTACGCAGACTTATTCCATTTATTCCCAAAGAAGACATAGCAGTCGTGGTAGGAACAATTGTTAACTCCAGACTGGACTATGCAAATGCCCTCTACCTTGCACTCCCAAAGTACCAAATCACCCGTCTGCAAGTTGTTCAAATCGCGGCTGCTAGACTGGTGACTGGGAAAAAAACATGGGAATCAATCTCACCTTCTCTGAGAGCCCTTCATTGGTTGCCAGTAAAAGACAGAATTACTATCAAAACACTTTGTCTGACGCATAAATGTATTCTGGGAATTGCCCCTCAATATCTATGCAGAAAAATAAAAGTCTATAACCCCCAATCGTGTTCTGCGATCCACCAATCAAAATATACTCCAAATACCCAAAGCCAGATACAAGTCCAAAGGAGAGCGAAGATTCGCTGTCCAAGGCCCCAGACTATGTAATGCTCTACCAATCAGCAGTCGGTTGGAGGAGAATCACTTGACCTTCAGGAGAAAGATCAAAACCCATCTCTTTTGAGTTCAAAGGAGAAAAGGGACAAGCGAGCGCCCAGAGGCGATTCAGTTCGCATGTGCAGCGCTATATAAGTTTTTCACTCACTCACTCACCTTAGATGGCATCTCCTCGACTTAGGGAGAAGTGGTCCTTACATCTAGGATCTGTTTTACAAGTGGTAGATGGTTGATGTGGGCCTCCTGGCCTCTGGACAGGGCTTTAGGTACAGGGATCCTCCTGCTGAAGCAGAGGATATTCCGGTGGCCTCATGGGATCCGTACACCTTGATCTATACCATTGCTCTTCGGAAACAACTTCTGCATCTTTGTTGAAGGATTAAGAGGGAGGACATCCCAGTGATTTTCATTGTTGTGGACTGGCCCAGGCAGATGTGGTATGCCAACCTGACAAGATTTCTTGCAGATGCTCTGTAGGCCTTACTGCCTAATCAGATGTTCTGTCCCAAAGATTGATATTCCATTCTTGCTCACAGTCACTGGATTTACCAGACTGGCTGTTGAACTTCAGGTAGTGAAAGACAGGGACATTTCTGAGTCTGTGTTTGATGCCAAAAACTAGGAAGTCTATTTCTTGCAGTATCATTGGATATGGAAGAAATACTTCACTTGATTTGAGTGTTGGGGCTTCAATTCCAAAAGCTTCTTTTTTTTTTAAATCAAATAGGGTTTTATTGAAGAACAACAACAACCAAAAAAAAAAAAAACACAGCAAGACACAAAAGTAACATGAATAAATGCAGTACAGCACCTTCAAGTAAGGTACAATTCGATCGTTGAACAGCTAAGTCTCAAATACATAGGAGACACTTCACCTCCAGACCATCTCATGCAGCATGCCAATGGACATGCCCTACTGTGTGGCCCACATTTTAGGGTTACAACCATCCAACCCCAGAAAAGTACAATGCCCACCCCGCCTCCGGTTGCAGACCTGCAGCCGGCACCACCACTGCCCCCCTGATCCCCATTTCCTCCTCCATTCTCTTATAGGAACAGGCGATCCATGATTAAATCAACCCGAGCTAGCCCAGGAACATTCAACCAGCATGCCCAAATACTCTCAAATTTCCTCGCACTCCCCCTGTGTTGATAGATGTATTTCTCCAATCTAATAGTATCACCCTTTTGGTTAATCCATTCCCGCACCGTAGGGGGCTCCTCAGTCTTCCAATGCCGCAGGATGAGTTTCCGAGCCTGAAAGAGGGCCCTCGATATCCCTATCCTAGCAGGCTCCTCCCCCGGGATGGTGCCTAAAATACCCAATAAGCACGATTTCGGGTGCGTCTCCAGCTGAACCATAAATACCCGGTTAATTGTGTCCACCACCTCCCTCCAATAAAGGTGTAGCTTGGGACACCTCCACAGCATGTGGATCAGGTCCCCGTGGTCCCTCTTGCACCTGGAACAGGAAGGGTCCTCCCGTACTCCCATTCTCACCAACCTAGCTGGTGTGTAGTGTACACGTAACAAAATATAGAGCTGGGACAATTGTTGAGCCACGTTTAAGGAACTTAAGGGGACTGCTGCAAGCGCCTCCTCCCACTGATCTTCCTCAAAGGCACCTATGTCCCTTTCCCACTTGGATATAATCCCTGCAGTACTATCGGGAAGGAATTTGGTGAGGAGCATAGAATAACAGCCTAAAATGAACCCTTTAAATGTGGTCGCTTCTACCATGTAGTTAAAGATGGGGGTAGGATCCAGAATCCAGGTGTCGCTATGCGACTGGGCCTTCACCGCATGATGTAGCTGGAAGTAGTAAAATCGCATTGATACAGGTAGATTAAATTCCACCTGTAAAGCAAAAAAGGTACGCAACTTCCCAGCTCTAAATATTTGTTTCATATGTATAATGCCGTACTTCTGCCATTTTGAACCATATTGTAATCTTTCCAGCTCTACATAGCGTCCATTACCCCAGATGGGACTAAATCTAGTGAAACCCTCCACCTGCTCAAAAGCTTCTTCATAGGATGAATTCTCTTTTCTGCAGCTTGGTTTGGAATGGGTCTAGAGTAGTAGACCATTGTCTGGCTAACAGCACTATCAAGGCCAGGTTTCTGCCCTTTCTGTTCTGTTTTAAATGCCTCTCACGGTTTGCTTCATACTATTGTACATAGAGTTTCCCTTGTAGCTCCCTCCATAACTCCATGAAATATGAATCTGGCCTGTCTGCACTTCAGAAACCATCTTCAGAACTCATTTGAGACATTCCTCTCTACTTTTACCCACAAGGCGATGTTTCATTTAGCCTTATCCTGCAAGGAACCCTTTTTGGTTCTACAAAGGGACAAGATGGTGTTGATGCCTTCTTGTTCCACCATCTCTTGGTAGCTCAATCAGACCATTATCCAATTGTAAAAGCGCACACATTAGGGCGCACACACCTAGTGCATGACAGAATGTTTATTGTATAAAACAATTGTTTTATACAATAAACCTTAGGTCATTTACTAGGCATGTGTTCTCTCCTGTGTGCTCTTTTACAGTTGTCTACTAGATTCCCCAATCTGAGAATGGCTGAATCAACGAAGCATACCTGAATGATGCTATTCCATTACTTTTGAAGATCTACTGCACAAGTAGACTCTGAGGCAGAACTCTAATGCCGCGTACACACGATCGGTCCATCCGATGAGAACGGTCTGATGGACCGTTTTCATTGGTTAACCGATGAAGCTGACTGTTGGTCAGTCATGCCTACACCGATCGCGTCAGAACGCGGTGACGTAAAACACGACGTGCTGAAAAAAATGAAGTTCAATGCTTCCAAGCATGCGTCGATTTTTAACCGATGGTCGTGCCTACTAACGATCGGTTTTGTTCTATCGGTTAGGAATTAAATAACCGATGGCGCCCACAAACGATCGGTTTTGACCGATGAAAACGGTCCATCAGACCATTCTCATCGGTTTGACCGATCGTGTGTACACGGCATAAGTGCTGAAACTATTTATGTGTTTTGTCCAGACCATCATCCAAGCTTGTGGTCCTAAGGATCAGGTTTCCTCCTGCCTGTTGAGATCCAATCTACTAGATCTGTAAATGCTTCTTAGGCTTTTTGGCATCACGCAACTATTTCCCAGATTTGCAAGGCTGCTACCTTGTCTTTTTGTTAACATATTCTCAAGTTCTAAACCAACAAACAAATGAAAAACCTCCTGCTCTTAAGAGTTGACCCTAGAGGTGGCTGTTGCCTAGATTTCCATTTTGACTTTAATGGACATGCCGCTCTTTTACAACTGGGGAAGTCATGGTACACTGACACCATAAAACAAAACAGAGGGTGCCCCAGCCTAGTGCGTTATCCTCAAAACATGTATTTTATTAAATAAAAAGTGAAAAGTAACATATTCACAAGCCAACAGGTGTATCAAAGATTTTCATAATACAAAAACATTGAGTCCACGATACATTATAAATCGTAGCTGGACATTAAGAATCCAACAGACTATTCTCTAAGCTCTAACAGGTGAACATTGCAGACTTCTCTGGTGTCAGTTTCATATGTAAGGAACCTTGCCAGGCAGATATTTGATGAGCAAGGCGTTCCTAGCTAAATGTTGTTTTCTTTAGCCTTCTTGTTTGTTTTCTGTGTTTCCCACCCTTCGATTGGACTGCTTTGCTACAAAACTGAGGAATGCTAGTAATCCTGGAGTGGCCCACAGTTTTTTGTTTGCCAATGTTCAATTCTTTTAAAGGCAGAAATATTACTCAAAGGTTGAAGTGGATGTAACCCCACTCTTATCCTTTCTAAACTACTGCCATAGTGCTGAGCTATAAGGATATAGATGCCTCCTGCATTTATCCTTACCTGTCAAATTTCTCCCCTCTGTCTGTTATGAGACCTGAAAAACTGCAGATTCTGTGAGTGGATCTGTTGTCTGGAGCTTGGTGGGTGGAGTCGTGATGTCAGTAGACTCTCCGTCCACCTCTACACTCCCCTTGTCAATATGCATTTTTCTTGTGTATTTCTAAGGCCTCGTACACACGATCGGACATATCCGATGAAAACGGTCCGCGGACCATTTCCATCGGATATGTCCGATCTGGAGTTTGATCCGATGGCGTGTACACACCATCGGATCAAATTCCCCGCCGGCGGACGGCGCGGTGACGTGTCGGTGACGCGGCGGTGACGTTGACGCCGCCACGTCACCGCCATGTCACCGCACCAGGAAGTAAAACACTTCCGCGCATGCGCCGAATCCATTCGGCGGCGGCGGTGCAGGACGACATGTCTGCTGGTAAGTGTACTAACCAGCAGACATGTCGGGCGGACAGATTCCCACCGGATAGATTTCAAAGCATGCTTTGAAATCTGTCGGGTGGACAAATCTGTCCGCTAGCCCATACACACGATCGGAGATGTCTGCTGAAACGGTCCATCGGACCGTTTTCAGCGGACATATCCCCTCGTGTGTACGAGGCCTTACACTGAATTCTGCTATGATCACCAACATCCAGTCAAAATCCAGAAAAGTAACCACATGACTTCAGAAAAGGAGTGGGGGCAGGAATTAAAAAATAATGCCTGTCTGAAGCTAGTGCATGAGATATGTAAATAACCTGTCAGGCGGCGTACACACGATCGGATATATCCGATGAAAACGGTCCGCGGACCATTTCCATCGGATATGTCCGATCGGGAGTTTGATCCGATGGCGTGTACACACCATCGGATCAAATTCCCCGCCGCCGGACGGCGCGGTGACGTAGTAGTGACGCGGCGGTGACGTTGACGCCGCCGCGTCACCGCCACGTCACCGCACCAGGAAGTAAAACACTTCCGCGCATGCGCCGAATCCATTCGGCAGCGGCGCGGCGGCGGTGGGGGCCGACATGTCTGCTGGTAAGTGTACTAACCAGCAGACATGTCGGGCGGACAGATTCCCACCGGATAGATTTCAAAGCTTGCTTTGAAATCTGTCGGGTGGAGAAATCTGTCCGCTAGCCCATACACACGAGCGGAGATGTCTGCTGAAACGGTCCATCGGACCGTTTTCAGCGGACATATCCCCTCGTGTGTACGCGGCCTAACTCACAGCAAGGGGGCGGAACGGACCAAGGTTTTTCTCTGTAAGTCCGTTTTATTTCACTGAACAATAAAAGAGGTTTGCTTAGAGCTGGATTAACTCTGTGTGGCAAGACAGGGCACAGATGATAGGAAATAGGTTTACATCTACTTCCTGTGTCTCCTAATGGAATCCACGAAAGTGATTTTACAGTGAGTATAAAAATTAATTTTATATTAAATGCCCAGAAATTCAGACTTTTCTTGTTTAGTTTAAGGTCATTTAGCAAGAAAGTTCTAAAAGCAGAGCCAGCCATGCAGCAAGAATTTTAGGAAGGTCAGAATGGCAGGTTTCCTTTAATGACTGTGTTCGGTGAATTGTTCCACAATACACAAGAAAATTATTAGAATATTATGTTGCACAAAACCTTATCAACTAGTATACAGAGACATCCCTCATACCTTACTGTTAGTTAAGTTTCACTCTCTAGTAGTTCCTATCTTTTTAGATGCTTTAGTCTGTTTCAAGTTATAATGTTAATGTTGTTCTTGTAGGAAGTCTGGAAGAAATACAGAGAAGCTACTAAAGAAACAAAGATGTTTAATGTGTTGAAAATGGTAATGAAATGTTTCCACTGTGCATGAATGTTAATTGTTATCAACAGCACCAACTTTCCTGCATCAGTGCTGTCTCATAGAGGGAATACCTTATCAGCATTTCAGTTTGCTGTCTTGTATCACTATATCTTTTGTGTGTTGGTATACAAATGTTAGTATTCACCATTCAGTTTTTTAATGGTGTTTTCAAATGGTTTTGTTTAAATTTAGATTTGTTTCATTTCTGGCATTTTACCCTTTGCACTGATAATGTATACAACAGGTTTTGATTTGGTGTTTACCTGTTGTGTGTATTTTTGTTCAAAAAAAGTTATAAAATATGAGCATTTTTTCAATTTTAAAGTCAGTTGATATAAATCTTTCTTTTTATTAATGGAATGCAAGTTTCTCCTAAAGCAGAACTCCAAGCAAACAGCTATCCTGTTTAAATACCAGGCATATAGCTGTTTTACCTGACAAAGAACTTGCATTCCTGATCAGCTAGTTCTAAAGATTTTCAGAGAGCTAGCAAGACAGCACACCAAGGTTGTGCTCTGACTTTTCTCAGTTGTGGTTAGGCAATAAAGCTAGGTCACTTTCCTGCCCCTAGCCAGTCACTGGACAGAGAAGGAGCAGCAGGAGGCAGATGAGTTTGTTCCTTACCTGCTCACTATGTTCTCTTGCACATGGAAATTGCAGTATAGATGACTGGCTCCTATTACTGCTTTGCCCTTTCCATCCCAAGCTCTGCTTTACAGGGGATCACGAGAGGCTGATATCAGTTGGTAATAATAAAAAAGTGCAGCGCTAAATCAAAATCCCACAAAGATATGGGACACACAAAATATGACAAGATATGAGATATAAGTTGCTATTTTCATAGCAAAAAAAGTGATATTGATCTCATGTCAAAAAGAAATGAAGCATAAATAAAAAATGAAAGCACAGTCGCTGGCATGCTACAATGGTTAGTGCATGGTGAAGTCTATAACACCTATAAATAGTATACAATGAGTGCAAAGGATAAAAACTATGTGCAATAATGTCCCAAACGTTGAAATGAGTATTATCCAAAATGCATTGATGTGAACACAGATATGTTAAGATGGTAGATGGACAAACATCATTCCCAACATCACACGGGTCACACCAAGAGGAAAGGCCGTGAGGGGGACGAGGTAGCTACTGTTAACGGCAGGTGTGGACAAGGGGCTTCGGGAGGGGGTGGCTAGCCATGGCCAAAGCCCCGAATGTGACCCCGTAAATCCCAGAGTCTCATGGTGGCAGGACTGCATTATTAGCCCTGAGCCGCTGAGCGAGCAGCGAGTGCTGGGATCGGTCTGATCCTGAGTGCCGCCGAGTGCCATAGCAGGTCCCGCCTTCTGGAGCCTGTGCAATGCCTATGATGGACGTCCCACTGATCCAATGCCGCAACTGCGGGACATGTGACATACGTCATAGGCGCTGCACTGGCTCCAGAAGGCAGGAATTACAATACGGCTGCCTCGCTGGTGCCACATCCCTGCTCGGCGCTCGGGCAGGCCACGAGCAGCTCTCCTCTCCTACATAGGTTATATGTAATCTGAGGTTTTATATTTTCAGCACCTACAGACAGAGATTAATGACAAAGCTGAAGTCATACTGGCAATCAAAATGGAATTAAAGCAAGCCCATGAAGAGATTGAGAAATTGGTAAGTGTTACCCAAACTCCTCTGAAGATGGAAAAAGTGTGTGTGTGGATATGTGGTTATAGTCTGCAAGTGGTGGAGCATAGGTGTTCTTCTACACCCTATTGGTAAAATGGGAAAATGTTTTTTACATTGATGTCCTCCCTGCCTTTGTATTTGTTGATGTATATAAGTATATTGCTTTAGTGTTTTAGCAAGCACATTGGCAAGACAGAGGCAGTAAAGACTTAAATGCAAAATGTAAGAAACAGATACCCTCTTTAGTAATAGGATGTGACAAAAGGCAAGCCTGGTGACCCAAACTGGAAAACCAGATAAAATGCTTTCCTGTCGCATCATGACAGCATACACCTTTGACTAGGCAGAAAACAGCACTTTAAGTGTTGAAAACACTTTCCTCAGTACAGCTCCTCCCAGGGGGCGTGGTCCCCCGGGTATAACCCACTCTCTGACTCAGCAGCTCCAGTTTTTTTCTGCCTAGCGTCAGGAGTAGACATGGCCTTCTATAGTCCATGTACTCTGGATTTTTTTTGCTATTTTTTTTCCGCTTTTATTTTGTTTTGTTCCTGCATTTTTGATCCTGAGATCTACTATCAACTGACGACTGGGTGACAGGCTGGATCTTGATCCTTGTAGTCCCCCCATGCTCGGCCATCGAGCGTGTGCCGGCCCTCATCTCAGCTCTGGGTCGTCCACGACATGCCCGTTGCTCCAGGGGTGGCCGGGGAGCTACATGTTCCAGGGCACACATATGACCGGTCTCTATGGCTTTGTCACAGTGTGTCTGGCCGACAGCCATGCCGTTTAGCGGACGTTGGTTCTGTCCGGAATGCCTCTAGCCGGTGTCGCAGGATGGGTAAGTTGTGACCCCTTGCCCTGGTAAGGTGGTATGGCTGGTGCTTTCCTGGGGAGGTCAAATGAGGGTCCGCCCTGCTTTCCTCTCTCCCTTCCTCTCCCTCCTTCCCCATGCTGGGTGGCGGCTGTAAGGGGGGGGTCCGCCTGGGGCTCTGTCACTACAGGGGCTGTGCTGCTGTGTGGTGCTATTAATTTTTTGTAGTGCCTTTCCTTTTTCACCATTAAAGCCTTACTTTTTTAAGATTCATTGGTGTGCGGCTGTCCATACCCTGCCTTTGCAGGGATGTGTCTCTGGCCGGATCTCTGTGCGGCTCTCTTTCTCTGGTCGCTTCGTCTAGGCAAGTGCGACAAGTCAGCTTGTCTGGAAGTGCTATGGCACCGCAGACCCAGCATGAATTCCCTGATGGGCAGATATGCTGAGAGGGGGGAGATCGTCTGCGTGAAGGAGACCTCCTATGATAGGCGTGTCTGTGCCTTGTATTGGATTTTGAGCGGCTCAACATCAAGAGCAATGTTAAGCTCAGTAATGGCAAGGAGGGCACTTTGGCTAAAACTCTGGTCAGCTGACCCCTCCTCGAAGTCAAACTGGTTCAAAATCCCATTTGATGGCACAAACCTCTTCGGAGAGAAGTTTAACTTCTCCCAGACAGATATAGGGAGGCTAGGTCATACAGGCCCAGCAGAGAGTACAGGAAGAATTGGAAGAATCCACAATCCTCCTTCCTAAAACTACAAAAATCTAAGACCCCTGCCACAGGGGACCAGAAGTCCTTTTGAAGGTACGCCCGCCCAACCAGCCATAGTAGGAGCGAGACTGAAGGACTTCAGGCAGGTTTGGGCGGAGTTAATAAAAGATTCATGGACAGTAGCTACTGTCCAAGATGGACACAAATGGAGGTTCAAGAATCATCCTCCCAGAGACCAGTTCGGCTGGTGCTGACAAAATATGTTCAAGACTTGATTCAAAAACAGGCCATAGTGGAAGTACCACCTCCACAAAGGGGAAAAGGCTTCTACTCGCCACTGTTCCTGGTAAAGAAAAAGACTGGGGATTTGCGCCCCGTCCTAGATCTGTAAAAACTAATTTGTTCAATCCTAGTGGAGACATTCAAGATGGAAAGCCTACACTCAATCCTCTATGCCATAAACATTGGCGACTGGATGCTCTCCGTGGATTTGAAGGACGCTTACCTGCACGTTCATATTCACACCGCTTTCCAGAAGTTTCTCCGTTTCTCGTGAATCATCAACACTTTCAATTTCAAAGCCTTCCGTTCCTGATTTCCACCGCTCCCAGAACCTTTACCAAGGTCCTGTTACCAGTAATAGCTTTACTAAGTGAGCAAGGTTTGAGAGTCCACCATTATCTGGACGACATTCTACTGCTCGCAGACAACCAAGAGTCTCTTCTACTCCATCGAAATACCCAAATGTCCACCCTTCAAAAATTTGGGTGGCTGATAAACTGAAGGAAAGGCAATCTCCAACCAACCTACCCAAAGAATGGTTTTCCTGGGAGCAGAACTAAATACCCGGCTCAATAGCATAGAGCTTCCTCAAGAGAAGTTTCCCGTCATAGTCCAAAAGGCAAAGAGGTTACTCTTATCCACCATGCTTCCAGCCAGAGAATGTCTCAGCATTCTGGGGTTGCTATCAGCAACCATCCCTATGGTTCAATGGGCCCAGTGGAACACAAGACCTCTCCAGATATCAATCTTGAATCAATGGAATGGCGTATCGATGTCTCAACGAATCATCATCCGAAAGGAGGTCAAACAGTCTCTATGGTGGTGGACCAGGTTGTACAATCTAAAGAGGTACAAACGTATAGTCACCCCCCCCTCAGGAGGTGATCACTTTGGATGCCAGCAAGGAGGGCTGGGAAGCACACTACCAGCAACTTGCAGTCCAAGGCCATTTGTCTTTCGAGACACTGGGCGTAGTATCGAACGTCCTGGAGATAAAAGCAGCATTCCAAGCTCTCTTGGCTTTCAGTCCTCTCCTGAAAGGGAAATAAGTCCTGCTGAAGATGGACAACAGGGTGGCAGTTGCCTATATCAACAGGCAAGGGGGCACCAGAAGTCGTTCCATGATGCAGGAAGTCTGCTCAGTTCTCGAATGGGCGCAAGTGAATCTGTCGGGGCTAAGAGCGATGTATGTACCGGGACCCCAGAATCAGCTGGCCGACACCCTAAGCAGGGGCCTCATTTCCCACAACGAGTGGGCTCTGAGTTACCAAGCTTTCTCCCTCATAACAAAAATTTGGGGCATGCCGGATGTAGACCTGACAGCAACTCCAGACAATGCGAAGTGCCAGAGGTACCTGACGAGATTCCCCTGCCAGTTAGCAGAGGGGACAATTGCCTGCAGCACGAGTTGAAGTTCCCCCTGGGGTACATCTTCCCCCCCGACACCTCTCATACCGAGATTTCTTCTCTGACTCAAGAGGTCGTCAATAATAGCAGTCCTTCCCTTTTGGCCGAGACGACCATGGTTCACCACTCTCCTTCAGCTCAACACAGCGAGACCGTTACCGCTTCCATCAGCAGCAGACCTACTCTCGCAGGGGCAACTTCTGCATCCATCCCTGGAAAGGATGCATCTGACAGCCTGGAGGTTGAAAGGACTAGGTTCCTAAACCAAGGTTGCTCCCAGAAAGTGGTAGAGACGCTTCTTTAAGCCAGAAAATGCACCACCAACAATACCTACAAGAAGATCTGGGAGAAGTTTCTCTCAGTCGCACAACAACAAGACTGGAATCTGTCATCTCCAACAGCTGTTCAAATCCTTGAGTTTCTCCAGTTAGGCCTATGTGACAGACTCAGACTTTGGAAGGATGAGAGGTACTCCTGTGTCAGCGTCACTAATAACTCGTGGGTTTAAGTCCACCCTGTGCCCCTTTCAGTGGGCATAGGGTGGCTAATAAATCATACTTCATGTATTACATGAGATGGGACATAGTACAGGTGATTTTCATGTGGACCAGAGTAACTCATTCCTCTGTGTAACAGACTGTTGAAATGCTAATGTCCCACCACCAGCCAGCTCTCTATTCTAAAGGTTAATTGAATCTATTGTGTTTGTGTAACAGGTGAGGGGAACGTATAGTGTTTTGTTTGAATTCTATTGATAAAGGAATGTGATGTGTCAAGCTGTAGTAATTACCTCCTCTCTAGGCGGAGCCAGGCTGTCTAGATAACGCACTCTGTTACAATTAGTAATTAACTTCACTGATGTCATTATCTAAAGGAATGTGTCTTGTCAGGTCATGTTAAATATAGCCCGGTGCCGAAATGTCTGGATACTGATTAGTGATTAGCTCAAGGGGATGTCATTATCTAAAAGTATGTGATTGAAGCCCCCCATGGTGTGAAGGGGGGCGGAGAGTTTCATTGTTCCTGTAACAGCTTGTAACTAGATTTAAAGCATTCCATACTTAGCACACATACAAGTCTCGTTTCGTTGTGTGTTTCAAGGCAGCTAAAATATCCGGTATCTATGTCCAGACTGCTAGGAAGCGGTATATGACGGAAGCATTCGGTCCGAGTGCGGGGACCTTCCGTGACAGCCTAGATAAAGGCCTTGGGTCAAGCACTCTAAAAGTCCACGTATCAGCTTTATCGGCCATGACAGGAGTCAAATGGGCACAAGAACCTCTCATCATCCAATTCCAGAGGGCCTGCTTAAATATATGGCCTCTTTCGGTCATACTGGAAGCTCTAGCGCATGAACCATTCTCTCCATTGGACAACATCTCCCTGTGGGACCTAACGCTCAAGGTCACCTTCTTGATCGCAATAACATCTGCAAAGAGAGTCTCAGAGATGCATGCCTTACTGGAAAAAGAACCATATTTGATCGTCTATCCAGACAAAGTAGTCTTAAGACCATCCAATCGGTTCATCCCAAAGGTATCATCCTCCTTCCACTTTAACCAGGAGATCAACATTCCAGCTCTCTCCACCGATCAAGGGGATCCACATCCATTGGATGTAAGAACCAACATCCTAGCCTACCTCTCGGCAACCAATGATCTTAGGAAATCAGAAAACCTCCTGGTCATCCCACATGGATTTAGGAAAGGGCAAGCAGCAACCTCTCACACTATCGCGGCTTGGCTGGTAAAAACCATCAAAAAGGCCTACTCGCTGAGCCAAGCACAAACACCTGAGAGCTTGAAGGCACATTCCACAAGGGCAATGGCGACCTCCTGGGCGGTCTACTGCAGAGTGTCCTCGGAAACGATTTGCCAAGCAGCGATTTGGTCATCCAGAAACTCCTTTATTTCTCATTATAAGGTGGACTCTGCCAGATTGTCTATGGCAGAGTTTGGACGAACAGTTATTTAGTCCAACACCTCTATTCCTTGTAAATAAAACATTATCTTTATGCTCAGACCCACCCAGTTTGCGAGTTCTTCACCCAAAGGTGTATGCTGCCATGATGCGACAGAAAAACGGAAAATTGTATACTCACCTTTCCGTAATTTTTCTTTCCTGTCGCATCTTCATGGCAGCATACAGATGCCCACCCATCTGAGGTGAGGTATATATATACTGAGAATATCTGGGCGGGGCCCTCTCCGGGCTTAATAGTTAAACGGTCCTATCAGGTTGTGGGGGCGGAGCCACAACCCAAAGGTGTATGCTGCCATGAAGGTGCGACAGGAAAGGAAAATTACGGAAAGGTGAGTATACAATTTTCCGTTTTTTGTTCCATTCTTACTTTTAGCCTATGTACTGTACTATACAAGTTAATGAAACCAAAACGTATAAATAAAAAAAATAAGCACACCACAGGTTTTGTATTTTCTACCTCAAGGCTCTGGTGGCAGCTGAGAAAACCCTTCAATCCTAATGGGGAAACATATTGGTAAAAACTCACTAAAAATTTTTTGGGAGTGCGGTTTTTACTCAAATGAAGCCAATACAATAGAGTTCTTTAAATTAACTTGAAAGCAATTAACCTGCTTGAATAAAATAAAAGAAACTTCTGAAAACCACTTTACAAATTCCAATATCCTCCAGATAAGCCAGAACAAACAAGGCAATGTCTAAAGTAGTGTATCAAAAATCACAGCGTCACAGATATGTGTGCCCTATTGGACAGCTGCTACTCTAATTATTTCAAATGACAATAAACAAACAATATAATATGGTAAAAGTAGCACTGGTCCACACACTAATTTCCAATATCAACAGTATTATTTTGAAAAGTACACAAAAAATATATGTAACAGTTGCTTGAGCAATTACACTAAATAAACTATATGCAAGAATATCAATAAAGTGCTAGTGCTGCAATTAGTGCAAATCATACAGTCATGAAAACATCTACTACTAAAGTGCTTATATGACAATCCATTTAAGGTTTCCAAACTGTAAAGTATATATAAAAAATATAAAAAACAAAAGAAATGTTCAAAAATCAAACTTGTGATGTTAAATCCAAGCTATTCTGTGTCCAAATTCACCAGTGTTCCAACAATGTATGAATCCTTCACCACAAAATTATTACCAGCAAACAAGCCAAAATATCTCCCAACGATCACAGACTTCAACTCCCTCTCCTCACAGATTTATGGTCAGGCTCCCATCTCACAGAATACCGTATTTAAATGTGGAAA
This sequence comes from Rana kukunoris, assembly GCA_029574335.1. Lineage (NCBI taxonomy): Eukaryota > Metazoa > Chordata > Amphibia > Anura > Ranidae > Rana > Rana kukunoris. Next base: position 126,805,421 of record CM056054.1, on the reverse strand, counting down.
AAAGCAAAGAAACAGAAGGACGCTCCCATAGTGTAAAACTGTATCACAGGCTTTTATTAAAAATATATGTGTCCCACTCTCATTTAAAAAGTGCCCACCTGGCATACGCAAATGTCATTAGCATCCTTGCCCCGTCCTACGTACGTTTCGTCATATGACGTCTTCAAGGATTGGATTTTACATCACAGGTTTGTTTTTTTAACATTTCTTTTTTTATTTTATTTTTTATATATACTTACCAGTTTGGAAACCTTAAATGAATTATCATATAAGTACTTTAGTAGTGGATGTTCGCATCATTGTAGGATTTGCACTAATTGCAGCATTAGCACTTTATTGAAATACTTGCAAATAGTTTATTTTGTGTAATTGCACTTTTTGTGCAATTTGCACATTGATACTGTTGATATTGGAATTTGGTGTGCGGACCAGAGCTACTTTTACCATACTATAATGTCTAAAGTAGACGTATCGTGCATAGCAACAGACGTTCAATAAACAGTGCAAAGAGCAGGGCTTTTTTTCAGGGGGAACTTGGGGGAACTCAGTTCCACCACCTCTGGCTTAGACCCTTTGGTGCCTGCTCACCACAATCAATTTTAAACACATAAGTCTGGTTTTTGTGTTTACAAGTGATAGCTCTGCACTCTGTGGGTAACCCCCTGAACTCTGCACCCTTTAAAACCCTTCTACTGTTTGTGAAATCTGAATGGGATCGTGGTTGGGTTCCTGCACCTATTTTCCGAGGAAAAAAAGCTCTTGCAAAGAGCAACATAGAAAGTGCAGCAGACCAATAGAAATTATTAAATTCATTCATATTACTGTTTAATCATTTCATTTTTGAAGTAAGAGTAGAACAAGAAGAATTATGATGTATTGCTTTTGGTTCAGCACTTTGCATGCATGGCTTTGGTTTTATTTACTGAATTCGCTCCAGTGTTCTCGCTGTGTATTGTCTTTGTCTCATAGGGGGTAATGTATACCAGTGTTATATGTACATGCTCAAATGAGAGGGATTGTCTAAAATTTTCTACCCCCCCCCCTCCCCACATACTCACAGATACAGTAGTTGTAATGTCATATAAAGGCATTCCAAAGTTTTACTTGTCTCCCCTGTGCACTGACCAGAACATAATATACATCACATTATGTGACAGTCTACCTTTCTAAATGGTCATAATGTCAGAAGTCAGAAACTAGACCTATGTATTATGCCGCATACACACGATCATTTTTTGTGATGAAAAAAAACGACGCTTTCTGTGAAGTAAAAAACAACGTTTTTAAAACGTCACTTTTCAAAGACGATGTTGCATACACACCATCGTTTTTTTCACAAAAAGCGAGGTTACGTTCACCACTCTTTTCCATTGAAGCTCGCTTCATAACTAGCTTCTGGGCATGCGCGGGTTGAAAAACGTCGTTTTAAACAACGTTTTTGCTACACACGGTGACTTTTTGTGAAACAAAAAACGACGTTTTGAAAAACGACACAAAAAATTCAAGCATGTTGGAATTTTTTTTTGGTCGTTTTTTTGAAGACAAAAAACAAAGTTTTGCCCACACACGATCAATTTAAATGACGTTTTTTAAAACGTCGTTTTATTTCATCACAAAAAACGACCGTGTGTACGCGGCATTAGTGTTTTGTACCTCTTTGTCATGATTTTACATTTACATTCATGGGCTGATGATTAAAACATTGCAGACCTAAATTCTTTAGATCTCCGTGACTCTAATGCCGCGTACACACGGTCGTTTTTTGCGATGAAAAAAAAACGACGTTTTTTAAAACGTCATTTAAATTGATCGTGTGTGGGCAAAACGTCGTTTTTTGTCTTCAAAAAAACGACCAAAAAAAAATTCCAACATGCTTGAATTTTTTGTGTCGTTTTTCAAAACGTCGTTTTTTGTTTCACAAAAAGTCACCGTGTGTAGCAAAAACGTCTTTTAAAACGACGTTTTTCAACCCGCGCATGCCCAGAAGCTAGTTATGAAGCGAGCTTCAATGGAAAAGAGTGGTGAACGTAACCTTGCTTTTTGTGAAAAAACGATGGTGTGTATGCAAAATTGTCTTTGAAAAGTGACGTTTCAAAAACGTCGTTTTTTACTTCACAGAAAACGTCGTTTTTTTTCATCGCAAAAAACGACCGTGTGTACGCGGCATAAGGCTGCATTCACACCTATGCGTGAGCGATTTTGGGCGTATTGGGCGACAAAGTTTAGGCGTTTTGTACCCGCGATTTGCGGCGACAAAACGCGTTGTTTTTAACCCAATCTTTTTTACAGGTTATTGTCTGCTATGCCGAACGCCGAAGCCGCCTGAATACGGCTATCGGCGTTTCGGCGTTCAGCGTGGAGATGTGAACCATCTCCATAGAGATTAGTGTAATTTCTCCCCTCCAGCGTATCTGAGCGTCACGCTTCAGGCGTTTTGTCGCTTAGGTGTGAATGGAGCCTAAGGTAATGTGGTTTTGCAAGATGAAAATGGAATGAGGATGACCATGCATGCATGGATTTTTCACCCAATTATTTAATCAGTCAGATGTCAGTAGCAATCAAGTCGTTCAAGGCTCCTGGAAAACACGTCTGCATCAATCTGATCACTTTTTCTTGCTCAGATTTTTTTATTTAGAAAATGAGTGCCAAAGAATAGCTACAATAGCAGTGAAGACACAAGTCTGTATTAGAACAAACGCAAGTTCTATTTAAGTTCAAAAAGTTGTATAACTACAACTACAATAGTTATGATGCTGGGACAAGCGCTCTCTTAAAGCAGGTTTAACGTTTTTTTTTTTTTGTTTTTTTTTTAAGTTAAAATAATAAACATACTCACCTGCTGTATGCAATGGTATTTCTTTTCACCGGACGCAAGGTCCAAAATCCTCACACTCATGTTGATTTTCCATTAGTAACAAATTCCAGTGGTCCAAGTTCAAAATAGGTATTCTCTGGTACGTTATCTTCTTCCTTTTGAATTCCATTAACCATTCAGTACCAAAATCCTTCATGAGATACGGCCATGGACCAGGTATCTACACCCTTTTTGAACAGATACACTCGATATTTTAGAAATTGACTTACTGTTCCGTACCAAAAACCCTGCAAACGACTTCCTCACCACAATAGAATTTGCCAAGGGAACACGGTCCTGCATTCCACCATTTTGGAAATCATGTTACCCACCGAGAATATAACAATGGATCCAGTTTAGGACATTACATTAATGGAATATCTGATGTCAGGGGCGTTGGCTGCAGAGTGATCCGAAGTCGCAAGTACCACTATAAAGAGAGTGTGAGGGAAAGGATCAATCCAGGTTGTAATTAGTCCTCCTGTGGAAACTGACCTCCATCTGACATCAGTCCTTGGGTATGTGCAGGAACGTTTCAAGGAGGTGCTCCTCTTCATCAGGGGAATGCTCAAGGACTGATAAAAAAAGGACGTTTTGGGACTTTAAATGAGAAATATGTGAACATATATGTCCATCTCTGTTATATGTAGAGAAGAAGAGGGGTTTGGGACTTTGAATGAGGTATGCATGAGAGAACTCAAAGATAAGACAGTGTAATATGGATGCGCTTATTGGTCTAAAACACATAGCAGAGCATGCGATTTTGAATGTATACATAATAGTAAACATACATGACCGTGCATATGAAAAGCATGATGCAAAAACCATAAGTATAATATGTAAGTTTTAGCATAACACCCAAATACTGGGAAACAATAGAGATGGAAAAAAGCCATCTCCAAAAAACATACTCATTTCCATCATGTGAGGATGTGCGACTAGGAACGCAGAGGTCGCTAGGGTTGTCTGCAACCTGTTGTCATACCAGCGTGACACTGGTCGGGCTGGGTGGTTAACATCGGGAGTATTCACTTAGGACATCAGCTGAAGGCTAATCCAGCATGCAGCAGTTTTGCATTGTGTGATATCAACATTCTGCAAGCACTATTACACAGGGGATTCGTGACAGGCAGGTAGGGAGAGACACAGCACATGGCATCATAAGACCTACCCCAAAAATAAGCCCTACTGTGTATATTGTTGTCAAAATTAATATGAGGCTTATTTTCGGGGAAACACGGTATACATTTGAAATTGTATGTTCTGCTATGTGTTTTAGACAAATAAACACATCCATATTACACTGTCTTAACATTTGAGTTCTCTTATGCATACCTCATTCAAAGTCCCAAACCCCTCTGCTCAAGGATTGATGTCAGGTGAAGTTTTGTTCCAACAAGACTGAATGACAGCCGAACTTCCTAGATACCTAAAAAAAAAAAAAAAAAGCAGGAAAAGTGTAAAACTCAGCTAGTTTGTGATGCACAAGCCTCATAAAGTAAACATAAAAACTTTTACTTCTATTACTAGACAGGTTGGACATGACGTTTTTTTTTTTTCTTTTTTCAACTTCACCAACTATGTAACTATTTATGTATGTAACTAACTGATCCAAATCCTCCCTCACATGTTCCCCTTCTCAGACACTGCAGCTCACAGTGTTCAGCAACAGTGCTGTCAACCGAAAAAGTGGTGGGCAGGATTTAGTGTAGCCCGGTGCTGACTGACAATCTACAGCAGGGGTGTCAAACACAAGGCCTGCGGGCCCAATCCGGCCCTCCAATCCATTTCATGTGGCCCTTGCGCTCCTCAAGACCCTAACTTTCTGCTTTCAAGCAATGCATCAGCTTCTTCCCAGCAGCAGCTTAAGGAAAGGGGGGTGCACTGTAATGAATGAATGAATGAATGAAAACTTGTATAGCGCGACACATGCGAACTGAATCGCCTCTGGGCGCTTGTTGTTCCTGTCTCCTTTGACATCAAAAGAGAAAAGTCTTAACCTTTTTTCTAAATGCTAGGTGGTTCTCCTCCAACCGAATGCTGGTTGGTAAAGCGGTCCATAGTCTGGGGCCTTGGATCGCGAATCACCTTTCTCCTTTGGACTTGAAGTTGGCTTTCGGAACCTGGAGTAGGTTCCGATTCGTGGATCGCAAAACGCGATTGGGATTATGCGCTTTTATTATTTCGCATAAATAAAGTGGGGCATTCCCATGGACACATCTATGAGTAAGACAGAGAGCTTTAAAAGCAATTCTGTCTTTGACTGGCAGCCAATGAAGGGCTCTCAGTGAAGGTGAGATGGATTCCCAGGGTTTTTTCCCAGTCACAAGTCTGGCGGCCGTATTCTGAACGACTTGTAGACGGGCGATTTGGTACTTGGGGAGGCCGAGGTAAAGGGCATTTGCATAATCCAGCCTGGAGTTTACAATTGCTCCCACCACGACCGCTAAATCTTCTTTAGGGATGAACGGGGTGAGTCTCCGTAGTAGGCGCAGTAGATGGTGAGATCCACTGACTACTGACCCTATTTGTGCGTCCATTGTCATAAAGGAGTCAAAAATGACCCCTAGGCTTTTGACTTTGGCGCTAGGGGTGATGAGCTTGCCCAGAATGGGCGGGGGGGTCCACGCTGTTGAAAGTTGATTCCTGCGCTTGGCATGAAACAGGAGAAGTTCTGTTTTTGCTCCATTGAGTTTAAGATAACTCTTTGTCATCCAGTCCTCTATCAAAGAGAGGCATGTCTCTAGATTGAGGCGGTGATCCTGTCTGTTGCAGATGCGGAAATACAGTTGCGTATCATCTGCATATGAGTGGTAAAGCAGTTTTTGGCTGCTAATAATCTCAAAGAGAGGACGAAGATATATGTTAAACAGCACTGGTGACAGAGGCGATCCTTGAGGGACTCCGCATGTTACTGTGCGTTTGTCAGACGTGAATGGTCCTAACTTCACTGTTTGCGATCGGTTTTCCAGAAAAGAGGAGAACCAAGATAGATCGCCTTCTGCGACTCTGGCTACTTCAGCAAGCCGAGTCAATAACAGATTGTGGTCTACAGTGTCGAAAGCGGCACTTAGGTCCAACAGAACTAGAAGACAATATTCTCCTTCGTCTGCGGCCTTGAGAACATCGTCCCATACTTTCAGCAATGCTGTTTCCGTCCCGTGTCCGGGACGGAAGCCTGATTGCAATGGGTCAAGTAGCTTGTAGGTATCTAGATGCTGTTGCAACTGTTGTACCACTACTTTTTCCATTATCTTTGAGAGTACGTTGAGGCTTGTTATGGGGCGGCGGTGGAGTGGATCCTTGGGGTCCAGGGAGGGTTTCTTTATGATGGGTTGGATTATACCCTCTTTCAACTGTGAGGGCACTATGCCTTCCAAGAAAGACTGGTTGATAAGCTGCGTGATGGGGGGAGCCAGAATGTCGGCGCATTCCTTCAGCAGTTTAGTGGGGATAATGTCATTTGGCGCTGTGCCATTACGCAGAGTACAAATGACATTCTTAGTGGTCTCGATGGAGATGGGTTCCAGGGCGAACTTACCTGATATAGAAGAATTACTATGGGTGTTGTGTGAGAGGCTGCAGGGGGGGCTGAGGGGGGAATTGTTTTGCTGAATGCTTTCACGGATTACCTCGATTTTATTAATGAAGTAATCCGATAGTTCATTGCAAAATTCTTGTGTGTCCGAGCTGGGGGTTTCAATGCATCCTGGCTTCATGGTCTGGGTGACCATCTTGAAGAGTTCGCGGGGGCGGTTTAGGGCGCCGTTGATAGCCTCCGAAAAATACTTTTTCTTAGCTTGGAAAATTCCTTTGTGGTATTTTCTTGTGGTCGCCTTGTAGATGGATAGGTTTAGCTCTGAAGAACATCTTTTCCAGGCAGATTCGGCCCTTCTGCGTTCTTGCTTCAGTAACGACAGTTGGTTGTTAAACCAGCTGCTGTTGTTTTTCCGAATGCGGGTTCGTCGCTTCGGCGCTACCAAGTCGGCTGACTGTAGCATGGCCGAGTTTATGGCTTCCAATGTTTCAACGGCCGTTTGATGCGGCAGAGTTGTTTCTATTTTTTCCTTAAGGTGGTTTTGAAGAGTTCCGAGTGAAGCTTCTTCTGACATCTAGTCCAGTGTGTTGTCACTGGATTTGATGTTTTTGTTGCAGGGGGGATGGTGGAAATACTGAATCTAATTGCATGGTGGTCTGTCCATGGCAATTTTTCATTTTCCCAAATTTTTATTTCCAGAGCTTGTCTGAAAATAAGATCAAGTGTGTGACCTGAAGCATGTGTGGGCCCACATACTAGTTGCTGCAACCCTAATCCTTCCAGGTGGTCAATACAGGCGTCGGCAATGGGGTCCTGTGAGGAGTTGGCCCAGAGATTGAAATCCCAGAGCAGCAAAAGATGTTTGCTGTTGAGGGTATAAGTGGAGAAGAAATCCGTCCATGATGATAGCAGCTGCGATTTTGGGCCGGGCGGCCTATAGCAGAGCAAAATGTGGACGGTCTCCTTTGAACTTGCTTGCAGTTGCAGGGTAAGGGTTTCCATGAATGGAAGAGGGTTTTGGCGGACTGGTTTGGTGATCGTAAGATGAGTCTTGTGGATCACCGCCAGGCCGCCTCCTCTTTGCCCTATTCTGTTTTCCGTTATGATACGGTAATTTTCTGGCACCAGTTCTCCTAGAATGGTGTTACAGTCGGCTGTGAGCCAGCTCTCTGTAATAAAAAGACAATCTAGATCTTTTTGTTGAATGAAGTCGCGGATTTCAAGTCGGTGTTTTACTGCCGATCTTGTGTTGATCAGAGCACATGACATGTGCTTGAGCTGGGGTAAATGGCTGAAATGACTGACCGCCGATCTATGATCGATTCTCAATAGTCGCTCAGTTCTTAGGGCCTTTTTGGTGATGGCTGGCAGTATTGCGGCGCATTGCCTCAAACTCCAAATGGTTTCGGCAGAATATTGCCTACGTGCCATGATCGTCAATACCCGGGGGGGGGGGGATTTCGGGGCAGTGGGGAGAGGAATTGGCTAACTCCTCTCCTCTCTCCTGGCTTGGTCCAGAGGAAGGCAAAAAACCCTGGCGGCGCTCGGCCAATATGCTCCGGCAGGGAAAAAATTCCTTCCTGACCCCTGTAAGAGGCGATCGGGTAACCCCTGGATCAGGCTTCTGTGCTTTGGAAAGACAGAGGGGGGGGGCTGGGGCTGTGAGGGGGACCCTGTTGCTGGTCAGGCGGGATGGCTGTTCAGGCAGTGGGATGAGGGCTGACAGGGTGATTCTTTAATTAAACAGGGGGCTGAGGGGGTGGGTAACTGTCCTTCTGGGGTAAGGGGGGTTTCCTGGGGCTGAGAGAGGACCACAGAGGCGTGGGGAGCGGCGCGCCGTTAGGCCGCAAGTGAAGCCGCGGTCTTTCCTAGACCGCGGCCCCGCGATTCAGAGCGGCCTGGCGCGGTGCCCTCAACAGAGCCCCAGAACGGCGAAAACTGCGGCGGCGGAGGATAGAGGAAGGGGCCCTTGGGGATGATGGAGGTAAGGGAGGTGAGGGAGTGCAGGGAAACCAAGGCTGGGGAAAAAAAGAAGATTCCTGTCTCTCGGGACAGAGAAGACTGCGGCTTGTCCTGACAAGGACGGCCGCTTTTAGTCCCAGGGAGAGCAGGTAGACTTACCTTCCGAGGATGGGGGCTGGAGCAGGGAAGGAGCTGGAGCAGGAACGGGGGTGGCCAAAAAACCCTGCCTATCCAGGGAGTATGAGCCACACGTCCCACTGCTGGGATCCGTGCGCCAGTATCTGCTACTCCCTGGTTCAAGCCCTAGGAGAGAGAGGGGGCCGACACAACCAGCAGTAGACACCTGGTCGTGAAATCAGCACAGAGAGAGGAGAGAGCACGTCTTGCTGCACGTCTTGCTACACGTCTTGCTGCTTCCTTCTCCTGCTGTACAATGATCTCCTCAATCTACCAATTGGAATGCTCTTAACATCTAATATAAGAGGAGGGGATGCGCTGGACATCTAACCTTACAGATACAACCGGCCCTTTTGAGGGCAATCATAATGCTGATACGGCCCACGATGAAATTGAGTTTGACACCCCTGACCTACAGGCTTGTGAATCAGCAGTGACAATGCTGCTATCCACCCCTGGAACATTTTCTCATCTCACTGTAGTGCAAGCAAGCACAGCCTACATGAGAGTGGCAGCTCTGCTTTGAATTCAGGAGCAGTGCAGCATCCTTGTCACAACATCACAGGAATCTGTAATAAGTAAATTTTTGTGGGACATTACTAGGGGGACTCAGGGCCGGATTAACAGAGGGGCTGATGGAGCTGCAGCTCCAGGCCCCTTTCTCAAGATAGGCCCATTTGCCCCAAAAAAAATAAAAAGTTTTTTTGTTTTTTTTTAGATCGACTTCGGGGGTTGTAGCTCGATGACCAGAGGTCACAGAAACCCCACATTTGGGGGGTAGTCAGTTGAAGACCTACCCCACAACCGGTCAAAATATGGGATGGCTATCATTTATGGTTCCGGAGGCCTGCTTGCACAGCCTGTCAGAAGCTACATACAGAGCAGTCATTATAAATAAAAGCTGACACACTGCAGCAGACTGAGAAAAAAAAAATCATCATTTGTTTTTTGCTAGAAAATGACTCTATGGAGGTCTTTGTAACTTTTTATGTTGCACGGTATAGAGCTAGATAGATCACGATTCTCTCACGATTCGTATGGCATAACATCATCTTTCACATTAAAATGGAAAAAAAAAATGGGCTAACTTTACTGTTTTGTTTTTATGGTTTATATTATTCATTGAAGTGGGCAAATAAAGCGTGACATAAAATATTGCAGCAATTGCCATTTTGTCTCTGCTAAAATATATATAATGTTTGGCGGTTCCAAGTTAATTTCTAGCAAAAAATATTGGTTTTTAACTTAAACAAGTGTTGGACTTTAAGTGGTTACATTTCTTGCATTTACACACAGAAGTTTGATCTAAAAAGGAAGTTGGTTACAATGTTTCATGTTGTTTACAAACTTGGCAGACAGTCGGATATTTTCTTTACACACAGAAGTGTATCCCTTTGATATAAGAAGAAAGCGTTAGTTACACTGTTTCCTGCTAAGAACTTGGCAGACTATCCAGATATTTACTTTTGACAGCTGAAAGTCTCTCCACTTGTTATATGAAAGAATCAAAGAATCAGCAAACTCTGCATTGGAGATGTCAGGGGGGTTGAATCAAGATCACAATTTTAACGATTAATTGTGCAGCTCTAGCACGGTACTGTATTTGCGCAGCAATTTTTCAAACATGTTTTTTTTTGGAAATAAACAGTTTCATACATTAAAAAAAACACTAAAGTTAGCACGATTTTTTTTTTTTTGGTATCCTAAGCGATGCTTTTAACATTTTTTAGGTTACATGTTTAGAGTTACAGAGGAGGTCTAGTGCTAGAATTATTGCTCTCTCTCTAACGATCGCGACGTATGTAACCTGTGTGTATCTGGCTCTGATACTAGCCAGTGCCTACCCAGCCACTGACTGGTATCTCTCCCCAGCCTGTCCCCACACACCCTCTCACCTGCTGACCTGTAGATGGGGGAATCACTCCTGTAGTGTTATTGTGTTCTGCCAGTGAGTACAATGATCAGTGTTGCTATCTATAGCTGGCAGCACTGATTGTTTTTTGAAAAACAGGCTGGTTGTACTCAAGTCAATTAATAGATTGACTTGTGTAAAACCAGCTAGCCCATTCATAGATCGACTATGGCTGGTCTCTGCATAATTGGTGTAATTTCAATTCATGTATGACCCGCTTAACCACTACACTATCCTTCCACTCCTATACATTGTGCCCACTGTCATACCCTCCACACTCCTCTCCTGTACATACTGCCCCCATCATACCCTCCACACTCCTCTCCTGTACATAGTGCCCACTGTCATACCCTTCACACTCCTCTCCTATATATAGTGCCCATTGTCATACTCTCCACACTCCTCTCCTGTACAAAGTGACCACTGTCATACTCTCCACACTCCTCTCCTGTACATAATGCCCACTATCATACCCTCCACACTCCTCTCCTGTACATAGTGCCTGCTGTCATAGACTCCTCTTCTGTACATACTTCCCACTGTCGCACCCTCCACACTCCTCTCCTATACATAGTGCCCACTATCATACCATCCCCATTCCTCTCTTGTACATACTGCCCACTGTCATACCTTCAACACTTCTCTCCTGTACATACTGCCCCATCATACCCTCCACACTTCTCTCTGGTACATACTACCCTCTGTCATACCCCCACACTCCTCCTGTACATACTGCCCACTGTCATACTCTTCACACTCCTCTCCTGTACAAACTGCCCACTGTCATACCCTTCACACTCCTTTCCTGTACATAGTACCTGCTGTCATACACTTCTCTCCTGTACATACTGCCCACTGTCATACCCTCCACATTCCTCTCCTGTTTATACTGCCCACTGTTATACCCTCCACACTCCTCTCCTATACATAGTGCCCACTATCATACCGTCCACACTCCTCTCCTGTACATACTGCCCACTGTCATACCCTCCACACTCCTCTCCTGTACATGGTGCCTGCTGTCATACCCTCCACACTCCTCTCCTGTACATGGTGCCTGCTGTCATACACTTCTCTCCTGTACATACTGCCCACTGTCGTACCCTCCATGCTTCTCTCCTGTACATGATGCCCACTGTCATACCCTCCACACTTCTCTCCTGTACATTGTGCCTTTTGCCATACCCTTTGCACTCTTCTCCTGTACATAGTGCCCAATGTTAGACCCTCCACATTCCTCTCACTCACCTGCACATACTTCCCACTTATATACCGTCCGTACTCCTCCCCTATGTCGCTTACCCACAAAAACAGTTCTTTAAAATGATACTGAATACCCTCAATGTTACCAGCTCTAGAATGGACACACTTTTGTAAGTTCAACTAAAGGAAATCTCAGTTCTCATATTTGTTCTGTTACTAGAACTTATTTAATTTTGTGATTACTACTGTGATGTACAGAGGAACATCGGGGATCTCAGCTACTCTAAATATAGCACTTGTGAAAAAGTGTCCCTGAAAATATTTTTTAAATGTTGGCAACTTTGCACTTATGCACTGCCCAAGGGCCACTGGGTCAGTAGGGGGCCCCATGAGAGGTTTCTGGGATTCTGTGATATTAAAGCGGTAGTAAACTTTCCTGACATTACTACTTTTTAGAGGCCCTGGGGTAGGTTATGCCACAATGTACAAGTATGCACAGCATATTAGCACATTAGGGTACACTTACATTTTCAGACTGGGCCCTCCATTGCTGCGCTGTGATTCTCACGCATTTATTTATTATTTATAAAAGGCCCCACCAAAATCCTCAGCACCAGGCCCATGATATTCTTAATCTGGCCCTGGGGGGACTAATAGAGACTATCTGCGGATATAATTTGTGCTTATTTTTTTTTAATGGGAGGTCATAGTTCACTCTTAAATATCATTATGAAACCACTGCTAAAATACACCTCCATTTTTTTCTATATACAACAACCTATTCAGTGTACACTGTACAGTATTTTGTGTTTGTTTTTGTTTTTTTGTTTTTTTTTAAATATGTGCTTTCTTTAAAGAAAAATCAAATTCACAAAATTGAGAACAATTTTGACCAAAATGTCAGCAAAGTGGAGTCAAGATACAAGAACAGAATCCAGACTCTTATGAATGAGAATTCAGATTTAAGGTAAAATAATCATACTATTTTATGGTTTTGTTAAATCTGTAGTAACAGATATTGGGACACCACTTTTAATGTCCAGTAGGTGTCATGGCAGACTAATAAAAATGTATACAGCTGTTTAAAGAGCAAGTAAAATAGGCTTAAAACAGTATTAAGATGAATTCACACTATATGTGGTGACAGACGTTTTACCACATCTTTGTAGCTATAACAGCTTCACCTCTTCTGGGAAGGCTGTCTACAATGTGTAGGAGTGTGTCTATGAGAATGTTTGACCATTCTTCCAGAAGCGCATTTGTGAGGTCAGGCATACCTGCCAACTTTTCAAAATCATACCACGGGACATTCATTCTATTTATTTTTTCATGGCATTAAAGTTGTTGCTGTCCTACCTCCTCCTCCCATGCTGCCACCACTGTCTCCTCTTCATTTGTGGGAAAATTATCGATATTGCGGGACTGCGGGAAAGAAGTGTCTGTGCGGGTTGGGAGGTATGGGTCAGGCACTGATGTTGGATAAGAAGGCCTGGCTCGCAGTCTGGGCTCTAATTCATTGCAAAGGTGTTTTATCGGGTTAAGGCCAGGACTCTGTTCAGGCCAGTCAAGTTCCTCCACACCAAACTCGCTTATTCATGTCTTTATAGACCTTGCTTTGTGCACTGCTGTGCATTCATGTTGGAACAGGAAGAGGCCATCCCCAAACTGCCCACACAAAGTTGGGAGCATGAAATTGTCTAAAATGTGTTAACATCCTGACGTCTTAAGAGTTCCCTTTTACTGGAACTAAAGAACCAAGCCCAACCCATAAAAAACAACCCCACACCATAACCCCCCCCCCCGCCTAATTATTTGGACCAGTGCACAAAGCAAGGTCCATAAAGACATGGATGAGTGAGTTTGGGGTGGAGGAACTTGACTGGCCTGCACAGAGTTCTGACCTCAAGCCGAAAGAACACATTTGGGATACATTAGCTTAGAAACTTTGAGCCAGGCCTTCTCATCCATATCAGTGCTTGATCTCACAAATGAACTTCTGGAAGAATGATCAAATATTCCCATAGACACACCTAAGCCTTCCCAGAAGAGATGAAGCGGTTATAACTGTAATGGGTGGGCCAACTCAATATTGAACCCTACAGACTAAGACACCATTAACCACTTAAGACCCGGACCAAAATGTAGGTAAAGGACCTTGCCCCTTTTTGCGATTCGGCACTGTGTCGTTTTAACTGACAATTGCGCGGTCGTGCGACGTGGCTCCCAAACAAAATTGGCGTCCTTTTTTCCCCACAAATAGAGCTTTCTTTTGGTGGTATTTGATCACCTCTGCGGTTTTTATTTTTTGCGCTATAAACAAAAATAGAGCGACAATTTAAAAAAAAATTCAATATTTTTTACTTTTTGCTATAATAAATATCCCCCAAAAATATATAAAAAAACATTTTTTTTCCTCAGTTTAGGCCGATACGTATTCTTCTACGTATTTTTGGTAAAAAAAAATCGCAATAAGCGTTTATCGGTTGGTTTTCGCAAAATTTATAGCGTTTACAAAATAAGGGATAGTTTTATTGCATTTTTATTAATAATTTTTTTTTTACTACTAATAGCGGCGATCAGCGATTTTTTTCATGACTGCGACAATATGGCGGACCCTTCGGACAATTTTGACACATTTTTGGGACAATTGTCATTTTCACAGCAAAAAATGCATTTAAATTGCATTGTTACTGTGGTAATGACAGTTGCAGTTTGGGAGTTAACCACAGGTGGCGCTGTAGGGGATGTGTTACCTAATGTGTGTGTTTACAACTGTAGGGGGGTGTGGCTGTAGGTGTGACGTCATCGATCGCGTCCCCCTATTACAGGGATGACGCGATCGATGCTGCGGCCACAGAGAAGCACGGGGAAGCCGTGTGTACACACGGCTCTCCCCGTTCTTCCGCTCCAGGGACGGATCGCCGCACTCCAGCGGCGATCGGGTCCACGAATCCCGCGGTCCCGGTCCTGGAGCTTCGGACCGGGTCGCGGGCGCGCGCCCGCGCCCCACGGCTGGGTACTAAAATCAACGTATATATACGTTGATGTGCCCAGCCGTGCCATTCTGCCGACGTAAATGTGCAGTAGGCGGTCCTTAAGTGGTTAAAGTTCTTGTGAGTGTAATGGATGGTGTCCCAATACTTTTGGTGATATAGTCTATATATATATATATATATATATATATATATATATATATGGCAAACTGGAAATTATACTATAATGACTCAAAAAAGACAGTGAACATCCTTCCTAAATGAAGTGCTAAAAAGGCAGCTCTTATTGTAAAAGATATATGCAATGTTTCTTCTGCAATAACAAATACTTACCTGCCTGTGTTGTGACGAGAAATGACCCCCGTCGAATAATGCCCACCCTGTACTGCGCAGGCGCAGCGTTTGCGCAGTATGGAGGACAAAGGAGCCGGCGAAAGTCTCTGAACATGAACAGCTGTTGATCACGGCGCAATTAAGACCACATTGGACGGGGGTCATTTCTCGTCAGAACACCTGCTCTCAATCTTTTTCTTTCTTTGTTTCATTGTGCGACAGGAGAAAAATGTTAAACAGAGATTTTCCATGTTGTAGATGTGTTGAAAATGCAGGTATATATTGTATTTTTCTCAATGAATCAATTTAATACATTTGACCGCATCAATATGCTACATTTTTATTTATTTTTAAACACTTTTAGCTCAAGTGGCCAAAGAATTAAAAAAAAGGTACCACTCAGATGTCTCAGTGAGTGATGTTTCCACCACACTGGTCACTAGGGTGACCACATTTCCAAACTGCTATTCAGGGACCCCCCCTCCCAAAAAAAATCTTATGATGTGCCAAATCACAGCACAGCTGGTGCGACAGGTGCGCACTCTATCCAGATATACTAATCACGCCCCGAAAAAGGCCGTCGCATCACCACTTCACTCACTGACAGTACTTATCCTAGCTGCCTGAGACCTGTGGAGGGCTTGTTTGGGGGCATCAGATGGTCCCGTGGGGGTGGCTGTGTCAGTTTCATTTTGGGACACTGTATTGTCCTGGAATGAAGGTGCCCGGGACAGACCCTCAAAATGCGGGACTGTCTCGGGCAATCCGGGACAGGTGGTCACCCAACTGGTCACATTGCTACCTGGTGCTGGTCAGGAAAGATATTGGCTCATCAAGCTCCCAATAGGCTACAAGAAAATGGCACCTGCCTGCATTTAGAATAGGGTTGCCACCTTTTCTTCCAGCCAAACCGAACACTTTAGTGGCATGTGCCAATTTTTTCTTTTTTTTAAGGGGAAACACTGTGGTACTCTGATGTAAGGGGGTTTCACCAAAGTTCCCACTTACATCAGAATTGTTAACACTCCCCCGTACATCATGCTTCCCAAAGCCCCCCTTTACATCAGAGTCCACAGAGCACCCCTAACATCTAAGTCCCTCTTACCATAGTGCACTCATTCGCTCAGAGGCAGGAGAGAGAAGGGAGGAAGCTGGCCCATGCACTTGCTGGTTGTTGTGTGTCCAACCCATGCGGGAGATTTATGTCCGCTGGTTAGGCGTACTAACCAGCGGACATGTCCGACGGACAGGTTTCTAGCGGACAAATTTCAAAGCATGCTTTGAAATTTGTCCGCTGGAGAAACCTGTCCGCTAGGTCGTACACACAATCGGATATGTCCGCTGAAACTGGTCGGCGGACCAGTTTCAGTTGACATGTTCGATCGTGTGTACGCGGCCTGAGTCTAAGCGCATAGATATGAAGGAGACTCATGGGAATAATAAGCTGGCTGTCCTTTTGAAATGTAATGCATTTTACATGACTGCAGGAAAATGGTGAATGGACCTATAATTTGTTAAAAGATCTGCTAGTGTAATGCTAAACCTTCTGTATTAGGCCAGAAAGTAATACAATATCTCAGGACAGTGTACTGTAGCACAATAGATGTTGACAAAAGAATTTCCTTTTTTAAACGTGAGAAAGCTATAACTATTTTCATTGTTACTTTTTTTTTTAAACAGGAGAAAACTCATAGCTAAAAATGAGCAGCTCTACAGCGAAAGATACCGAGACCGTCCTGGAACCTAGCCAAGTGACGGTGCCTGAAAACCACCCAGAGATCGCTTCTATCAAATGCTGGCACAGAAACTGCTACTGTCATTCCTATGGACGTATATTACTTTTTCAGGGAATATATGTAGTGCTGTCTATTTATGTAAAATAATTATATTGATTTACAAAAAATATATATAATGATTAAAACTTAGCAAGACATTGTTAATTTCCTAGTTTCTGATTTAAAGCATAACCAAACCACAAATTAAATTGTGATATATTTCAGTTTACCAGCAGATGTGGTGGCTGCATTATTTTCCTTTTATTAAGCTTTTTTCACCTGGTGATCCTGCCAGTAACATAATTCCTTCCGTAAAATGATAAAATTCACTCACCCTTCTGTATCAGAAGAACTGCAGAACCACACCCCTCTATGTTATGGACAATGGGGAAGGGGGGGGGGGGTCTGTAGTTGTATCTTGTTTCTATGATGTTGTGATCCCAGAAAATGGTCCAGGACACAGCACTGGGACGGAAGACTAAGATGTGAGACTGTCCTGGCAAATCTGACAGTTGGCATGTAAGTAGTTTCTGCACTTGATAAACTGTCAGATTTTACCACTTCAGCCCCAGAAGATTTTAGCCCCTTCCTGACCAGAGCACTTTTTACAATTTGGCACTGCATCGCTTTAACTGAAAATTGCGCGGTCATGCAACGCTGTACCCAAACAAAATTTGCATCCTTTTTTTGGTGTTATTTGATCATCTCTGCGGTTTTTAGTTTTTTGCTCTATAAACAAAAAAGAGCGTAAATTTTGAAAAAAAAACAATATCTTTTACTTTTTGCTAAATTAAATATCCCCAAAAATGTTTTTAAAAAACAAATTTCTTTATGGGTTTAGGCCAATATATATATTCCTCTACATAATTTTGGTAAAAAAATCGCAATAAGCGTATATTGATTGGTTTGTGCAAAAGTTATTGCGTCTACAAACTATGAGAAAGACATAAAATGGCATTTTAATTATATATATTTCTTTTATTTTTTACTAGTAATGGCGGTGATCTACGGTTTTTAGCGGTACTGCGACATTGCGGTGAACTGATTGGACACTTTTGACACATTTTTGGGACAATTGACATTTATACAGCAATCAGAGCTATAACAATGCACTGATTACTGTGTTAATGTCACTGGTAGGGAAGGGATTAACACTAGGGGGTGATCAAGGGGTAAAATGTGTGATCCATCAGTGTGTTCTAACTGTATGGGGATAGGACTGACTGAGGGGGGGAGACAGATCGTTGTTCCTACTTAGTAGGAACAAACGATCTGTCTTCTCTACCCTTACAGAACAGGGATTTGTGTGTATACATGCAGGAGACTTTTTTACCTGCAGAGAATGCAGTAAGGTGATAAAACATCTGCCTTTAGAACCACTTAAAATAAAAGATGAGATTTTAATTTGGCTGATGTTCAGTTTAGGATCTACACATTGCAAATACTTTAAACATAATCGACTGGGCTGTTTTAACCATCAATCACGTATTTATTTTTTAATTTATTTTAAAAATGTTGTATTTTTTATTTTATTTTTATATAATTGCATAGAAAAGCTTATTAATAAATGTTTGTGCAGAGTAAAGTGGAAGTTTTGACTTAAATAACCAATGGATGAACTTTTTTTTATAGAGGGTGTATGTGATGGATATTACCTCTCCTATAGGTATATACTGCATAGGTTTGTGGACAGGGGCGTACATACAGGGGTTGCGGGGGTCGTGAGTGCAACCTGGCTGCATGCTCCAGGGGTCCCCCCATGCAGCCCTGTTTGTTCCACTGGCTAACCTTTTATATTCCGATCCAATTACAGAATTGTGAATTCTGGTGAATTTTTGGTTGGGTATTAGGCTCTACAATGAGAGCCTAAAATCTCAGGTGATAGGCTGAGTGTGTTCCAAGCTCTGGGATCATTTGTGATTTGTTTCTAACCACCCTACTGACCAGAAGGTAACCAAACCCTTCATGCAGCCATTGAATGCCCCCTTCTCCTCCTCTCCCTCCTGCAGTCATTCAGCAGCTGCAGGAAGGAAATGGAAGGCATTGATTGCTCTACATGCTGCCCCCACCATCTATGTATCCATGTCCTGCTGCCCTGGCCCCTGTATGATCCCCTGTGACCCCAACCCCCCCCCCCCGCACCGTGAGGGATACTGTCAGGATGGAGAGCGGGGGAAGGAGACAGTAAATGTGTCATTTACTGGTCCTTCCTTGTCTTAATGAATAGAGTCAGGGTTTTTTTTTTCATTCATAACTCAGGCATACGGTAGTAGACTGTTTGGAATGAATACAAAGCTCTGTACAGAGCTATTTCTGTTCATTCAATCTGTGCTGTTGAGGCTGAGGACACCTTAATCTCATTTCTCTCAAAGGGGGGCCTACATTTTTTTTTAAATAAATAATATAAATTAGATTGTAATAAAAAAAAAAAAGGTTAATAAATGAATAAATAAAACTACTGACACCAGTGGTGGAACTAAAAGGGTCGCAAAGGAGACACTTGCGACCGGGACATTGTGTTCCTCTGGCTAACCTTTAGATTCCGATCCAATTACAGAATTATGAATTCTGGTGAATTTTTGGTTGGCAATCAGGTTCTACAATGAGTGGCTAAAATCTCTGGTGATAGGATGGGTGTGTTCCAAGCTCTGGGATCACTTGTGTTTTGTTTCTAGCCACGGTACTGACCATAAACTGTAGGCTCTTTATTGTACTGGGTTGGAGTAATGCATATTTCTTGGTTTGTTAGTTAGGAGGTACCAGAAGCTAAAGTAGGTCCTCTTTAGCCGGATTGGCTTCCGAGTACCCATCTTTGGCCATTTTCAATTGCCTGGCAAGATGATGTCACACCCACGCATGCATGTATGCAGCTCAGTGTACCGGGCATATGGGCAGGTAATAGAATGATAATGCAGGAGAAATCCTGCCTGTTGCCAAAAAAATAAATTCTCACGTAAATTTCCACTTTAAATAACAAAATTCACTCTCACCAATAATTCCCCCTATTACTATAAACATCCCAAAACTATTCTGTAGTGAGAAACAATGTGTCTGTCTACCCAGAAGATATAAAACTTTTTCTTGACGGCTTGTGCCTTATTCCTGTAAAGTATATTTAAAGTATACAGTGTAAAGGGTTTGCATACTCAACATTTTTACAAGTATCTTGAGCCATGCTGTGTCCATTGACCCACACAGTGAGGCTCGTCCCTGCTCTCCGCTCTCCCCTCAGAGGCTGTGATGGCTCTTCCTGCTCCCTTCATGGCCACTGAGAAGTGAGAGCAGAGAGTGCCTCTGCTCTTAGGCACAGTGCTGACTGGAGATCAGGCTTTGGTAATTATATGGGAAAGCTGGGCAGGGGGAGATAAACACAGAAGGTTTTTTACATTAATGCAAAGAACGCATTAGGGTAAAAGTTAGTTGCCTGAAAGTTGTTGCGACTCCCTTGTTTCAATTTTTTTTTTTTTGGAAAATTATTTTTAATTTTCAAATAGAAAAACATACAATGCCTTGTTTCAATATTTAAAGACCAACTGCAGGCAACATAAAAAAAAAAAAAACTCTTTGCAGTGTAACTGTGGCCTCTCTGCACCGCAAAAAAAAAATTATAAATTCAAATTGGAATCTATGGATGACTGGGCCAGAGCATCTCCAAAACTGCAGGTCTTGTGGGCTGTTATTGGTCTGCAGTGGTCAGGACCTACCAAAAGTGTTCCAGGAAAGGAAGACTGGTGAACCAGTGACAAGGTCATAGGTGGCCAAGCCTCACTGATACACATGGAGAGAAAAGGCGGGCCATATAGTCCAATCCAATAGAACAGCTACTGTAGCTGTTGGGGTGGATGAGCAAGTTTGGGGTGGAGGAACTTCATAGTCCTGACCTCAACTCAATAGAACACCTTTGGGATGAATTAGTGCGTAGTCTGCGAGCCAAGCCTTCTCGTCCAACATCAATGTCTGACCACATAAATGCGCTTCTGGAAGAATGGTCAAACATTCCCATAGACACACTCCTACACATTGTGGACAGCCTTCCCAGAGGAGTTGAAGCTGTTATAACTGGAACGGGTGGCCCAACTCAATATTGAACCCTACAGACTAAGACTGGGATGCAATTAAAGTTCATGTGCATGGAAAGTCATGGGTCCCAATACTTTTTGTAGTAGTGTAAATCAGTTAATATAGTTTGCTCATAGTAATACAATCCAAAATAAACTGTCACCCCAGTATGTATTGCACATTAATATTTATTTTAGGAAGACAAAATAAAGGTTCACATTTTTATCCTTTTTAAAGATGCTGTGCAAAGTAAAGTAACCCAGAAAATCAGATGATATTAAAGTAGTATTAAATCCTCAATCGTTTTTAGCCTACCACTGTAAAACAAACATTCCCCAGTACACCATTTGTTAAAATTCTTACCCCAGCACTTGCAATTTATAACTTTTCAATGCCGCTTGCTCCTGCTCTGTCAGTGCAAATTCTCTGAACTTCCATTCTCCACAAAAAAATATTAACAGTGGACAATGTAGTCTCAAGTCAGTCTGTTAACTTGATGAATTTAGGGTAGAGCAGGGGAGTGCCTCTCCATCCTAAGCTATCTGACTGTGTGTTTCTATTGATGCGCACAGTGTATGGAGACACAACTCTACTCTGTGCATGCAAGTGTGACTCCATATAATACTGCAAAATAAAGGAGCCACCATGAAATAGGAAACATGGGGCAACGGTCATGGTGCCAGCTTAGACTGGAACATAGACAAGGTTAAAAAAGTTGCATACTCTGTAAGATATTAAATCAGCTGATGAAAGTCCATAAAAACTGACAAATTTTATCACTTTAAAGTCATAGTAAACCCAAATCTCTAACACTCCTTGTATAGTTAGGCACACCAACAGCCACATATGTATATACGCTGTGCTGTTTGTACCCCCCCTTTTCCTCCTTAGGTCATGTAATCACTGTCCCAATTTTTACCGTAGCATGAAGAGGGTGGAGCCAACACACAATACATCACATGTCCTGTGATATCGCTTTAACTATTACAGTCTTTCCCCTTCCATAACATTTGGAGTGGAATGCACTGTCAGTCAAGCATCTAATCCGCAAGGGGAGGGAGAACATCTCTAATTGACATGTAGCACTCACCCCGAAAAGGGCCATTGATTTTATCCCAGGTTCTTTGCCCACTAGTGCAGCGGCAGCCAGTCAAACAGCAACATTCACTCCTCTGACTTAACAGTTAACAGTCTAGGGGTTTGCCTTTTTAAAGGTTATTGCAGATTAACTTGAATGGGGCTTATGGAAGCTCTGGGATTCTCCAGAACATTTGCAGCTAATTCTTAACACAGTCCCTACAGTCCCTACAGCAGTAGGACATAAAGTGGGCAGCTCTAGGACACCAGTTTGCAGCTAATTCTTAACACAGTCTCTACAGCAGTATAACATGAAGTGGGCAGCTCTAGGACACCATTGTCAATGTTCCAGGCCAGGCAAGCTTTAAACCATTTGGTGACCGCCGCACACAGGTACGTCGACAACATGGCACGGGCAGGCAAATGGGCGTACCTGTACGTCCCTTTAAATTTGCCACCCAGCGAGCACGCGCGTGCGCGCTCGTGGGTCCCGGAAACTCGATGTTCCCAGGCGGCACACGATTGTGGCTGGCAAAGGCAAAACAGGGGAATACCTTTGTAAACAAGGCATTCCCCTGTTCTGCCTAGTCTTACAGTTTCTGTGATCGGGAACGGTGATCAGTGACATGTCACTGGTAGCTAGGGTTACTACCTCATCCCTTTAAAACTGAACACCTATTAATTACACAGGTTCTGTGGCAGATTAAGGCTGTAATTAAACTCACTTGGTGCCTTATCTGTATTAAATTGGCCTCAGAATCTGTGTAATTCAGATGTGTTCCTTTTTAAAGGGATGAGGTGGCAACCCTACTGGTAGCCACACCCCCTAAATGTAAGAATCACTCCCTAGGTCACACTTAACCCCTTTAGCGCCACCTAGTGGTTAACCTCCTTTACTGGCAGTGTCATTTTTACAGTAAACAGTGCATTTTTATAGCACTGATGCTGTAAAAATGACAATGGTCCCAAAATGGTGTCAAAAGTGTCCACCATAATGTCGCAGTCACAATAAAAAAATCTCTGATTGCCACCATTACTAGTAAAAAAATGTTTTATTTATAAACATGCCATAAAACTAGCCCCTATTTTGTAGACGCTATAACTTTTGCGCAAACCAATCAATAAACGCTTATTGCTTTCTTTTAACCAAAAATATGTAGAAGATTACATATCGACCTAAAATGAGGAAAACATTTTTTTTATATATATATTTTCGGATGTTATTATAGCAAAAAGTAAAAAATATTGAATTTTTTTCAAAATTATAGCTCTATTTTTTTTTTATCGTGCAAAAAAATAACCTGCAGAGGTGATCAAATACCACCAAAACAAAGCTTTATTTGTGGGGAAAAAAGGACGTCAATTTTGTTTGGGGGCCACGTTGCACGATTGCGCAATTGTCAGTTAAAGCGACACAGTGCCAAATCGCAAAAAGTGGCCTGGTCTTTGGCCAGCGAAATGGTCCGGGTTAATATTAGTGCTCCAGGGCTTAACAACAGCAACGATCACTAGAATCCTTCTCTCAGGTCTGTACTCACAGTGTCCCTGGGACTTGAACATGCTCAGTGAAACCTCCAGATCAGATCCTCGCAGAACAGGTTCTCTATTTGCTCGACGGCCCGTCGGGATGAATGGCTGGTTGCCTTTCCCGACGGGCGGGTCGCCGATTCTGACGGCCGGCAGAGAACCTCGACGGGCGGAACGATGTGTTCCGCCCTTCGAGGTTCTCTGCCGTGTGTACGGGGCCTAATAGGATCTTCATCTGGACTGCCAGGAAGGGGGGCAGGATTTTTAATATTGTGGAATGTTTTTTTACAGGGCTTCTTTTCTCAGTGAATGGGTGTAGGAACTCCCCCTTTCCAAGTCACCCCTTGTATCAGTCCCTACCCACCTCTGAGCATCGTTCCTTGGTTCCTTTCACTACCCACCTCCCAAGACCACCCTTTCAGAGAATACAGTAACATTTGTGGTACTAACTAATTTGTTAATGATAACAAGAAAAGCAGTAAAATAGATCCCCATGCAGTCAGCAACAATAGATCCCCCTAGCAACAATGGACCACCTACAAGAAAATACTACCCCCTCCCTCAGCAACAATAGACCCCCAGCAGCAACAACAGACCCCCTCCCTTAACAGTAGATCCCTCCCAGAAATAACTGACCCCTTCAAAAATAGATCCCCCAGCAGTCAGCATCAACAGACCATGCAGCACACCCCAGCACTCCTTGCCATTACAAACATTCAGTCATGGAGGTGCTGTAACTGTGTTCCTCCGCGTTCCTGCTGAAAAAGTCCTGGTTTTCAAAATAGCAGCAATCTTGCAGTGTTTTCACATTCATTTGAAGAAGTGTGTGATGCTGTAAAGTGTAAATTGTTACACTCCACATTCCTGTTCTGTGACTTGAATGCTAGATGCAGTTACACAGCCAGTTCACAGCCTGATCAATGAATCAAGAGACATGGTCAGATGAAGCAGCATGGTTCAATCTCTCCAAATAGTGTTCACAAGTTTTATAACATCTATGTGAAGCATCAGAGTTAGTTTGTGACAAAATGCTCTGGCTGGTTAGTTGAAGACAAGCTTTTTGCTGAGAGTGGTCCAGGGCTGTGGCATTTGCGTTCTCTCTGGAGCACTGTTCTCGCTCAATTGCTTATTAACTTTTGTAAGGATGGAGAGAATGTCCTCACCTCTAGGAGACAAGAAAAGTGAAAAAAGGGTTAAGAAAAATGTATATATGAAATAATAGCAAAGAATTGTATCACATATCTTTTTGTGATAATCAGCATTGTAATGCCATTATTTATATCTTTCACAATCAATAAAAAAACAATACAATGGTTCTCACAGTGTCCCATTCAGTTTTACATACAGTACAGACCAAAAGTTTGGACACACCTTCTCATTCCAAGAGTTTTCTTTATTTTCATGACTATGAAAATTGTAGATTCACACTGAAGGCATCAAAACTATGAATTAACACATGTGGAATTATATACAAAAAAGTGTGAAACAACTGAAAATATGTCATATTCTAGGTTCTTTAAAGTAGCCACCTTTTGCTTTGATTACTGCTTTGCACACTCTTGGCATTTTCTTGATGAGCTTCCAGAGGTAGTCACCTGAAATGGTCTTCCAACAGTCTTGAAGGAGTTCGCAGAGATGCTTAGCACTTGTTGGCCCCTTTGCCTTCACTCTGCGGTCCAGCTCACCCCAAACCATCTTGATTGGGTTCAGGTCCGGTGACTGTGGAGGCCAGGTCATCTGGCGCAGCACCCAGTGGCGTATCTAGGGTATGGCAGCCATGGCAAACGCCATGGGCGCCATATGAAGGGGGCGTTGATGAGTGACTGGGCAGAAAGGCACTTACCAGGGTCTCTTCTTCTCTCCTCCCGAGAATAGGCATGATCTCGTTTTCAGCACCTTTGCTAATGGACAATGGCAGTGCGATCCCTGCTGCGTTCAGCCACAGCCCTCCCCTGGTCTCCCAGGCTCTCCCATTCCATCTGGTCGGAATAGCAGCGCACAAAGAAGAAGGAGGAACATCAGTTTCTCTCTCTCTCCTCTGTGAAAACTAAGACCTTAAGTGATGTAGATTTCATCACTTCCAGTATTGGTTCTGCATTTACCTGGCCTTGGAGGGCAGAGGAGGGATCAGATGTCTAATAAACCCCAGATTTCTACATAAAGAAGCTATGTAACTACCAAAGGTATCACAAGTTTTGTTAAGGTTATCTGAAAGATGGGTTTCATATGTTTCGTCAGGGGCGCAGTTTCAGTGCTTGCCATAGGCGCTATTTTCACTAGATATGCCTCTGGCAGCACCCCATCACTCTCCTTCTTGGTCAAGTAGCCCTTACACAGCCTGGAGGTGTGTTTGGGGTCATTGTCCTGTTGAAAAATAAATGATGGTCCAACTAAACGCAAACCGGATGGAATAGCATGCCGCTGCAAGATGCTGTGGTAGCCATGCTGGTTCAGTATGCCTTTAATTATGAATAAATCCCCAACAGTGTCACCAGCAAAGCACCGCCACACCATCACACCTCCTCCTCCATGCTTCACAGTGGGAACCAGGCATGTAGAGTCCATCCGTTCACTTTTTCTGAATCGCACAAAGACACGGTGGTTGGAACCAAAGATCTCAAATTTGGACTCATCAGACCAAAGCACAGATTTCCACTGGTCTAATGTCCATTCCTTGTGTTCTTTACCCCAAACCAGTCTCTTCTGCTTGTTGCCTTTCTTTAGCAGTGGTTTCCTAGAGATGTGTCTGCTGCAAAAGGTGGCTACTTTGAAGAACCTAGAATATGACATATTTTCAGTTGTTTTACACTTTTTTGATATGTATATAATTCCACATGTGTTAATTCATAGTTTTGATGCCTTCACTGGGACTCTACAATTTTCATAGTCATGAAAATAAAGAAAACTCTTAGGTGCCGTACACACGGCAGAGAACCTCGACGGGCAGAACACATCGTTCCGCCCGTCGAGGTTCTCTCCCGGCCGTCGGATTCGGCGACCCGCCCGTCGGGAATGGCAACCAGCCATTCTTCCAGGCGGGCCGTCGAGGAAATAGAGAGCGTGCTCTCTATTTCGGCTCGACGGGCTTCCCGACGGGAAGCTCGCTGAGACCGTACACACGGCCGAGGTCCTCGCTGGAATGTGCATTCCAGCGAGGTTCTCGCTGATTTTCAGCGAGAACCTCGGCCGTGTGTACGGGGCCTTAGAATGAAAAGGTGTGTCCAAACTTTTGGTCTGTACTGTAAGTCCAGACAAACGGTTTTGCACTCACAGGTATTGTAAAATTTTAAGCTGTAAAATACAGTTTCAGTTTATATGTGTTATAAAGCTCTGGACAGCCCTAAAATATCTTTTAACGTCAGTATTCCAGGCAGGGCTGGTGCAAGGATTTTTGACACCCTAAGCGAAGCCTCATTTTGAGCGCCCCCCCCCCTCCCCGCGCGCACACACCATTCGCTCCCCATCCGTACCCCCCTACACATCTGTCCCCCCCCCCACATACACACCAGTTCCCACTCTGTACCTACCTGCACATATGTTTCCCCCACACCAGTTCCCACTCTGTACCCCCCCCACACACACACACACCTGTCCCCCCCACTCTGTACCCCCCACACACACCTGTCTCCCCCCCACAACAGTTCCCACTCTGTACCTCCCTGCACATATGTTTCCCCCACACCAGTTCCCACTCTGTACCCCCCCACACACACACACCTGTCCCCCCCACTCTGTACCCCCCCCACACCTGTCTCCCCCCCCACAACAGTTCCCACTCTGTACCTCCCTGCACATATGTTTCCCCCACACATCTGCCCCCGCCACACCAGTTCCCACTCTGTACCCCCCGCACATCTGCCCCCCCACACCAGTTCCCACTCTGTACCCCCCCCCCACACACTTGTCTCCCCCTCACTCTGTACCCCCTCACACACACCTGTATCTCCCCCGCACCAGTTCCCACTCTGTACCCCCCTGCACATCTTCCCCCCCCACACCAGTTCCCACTCTGTACACCCCTGCACATCTGCCCCCCCCCCACACCAGTTCCCACTCTGTACCCCCCACACACACACACCTGTCTCCCCCTCACTCTGTACCCCCCCACACACACCTGTATCCCCCCCACACCAGTTCCCACTCTGTACCCCCTGCACATCTGCCCCCCACACCAGTTCCCACTCTGTACCCCACACACACACCTGTCTCCCCCCCACTCTGTACCCCCCCACACACCTGTATCCTCCCCACACCAGTTCCCACTCTGTACCCCCCCCCCCCACACACACCTGTCTCCCCCCACTCTGTACCCCCCACACACACACCTGTATCCCCCCACACCAGTTCCCACTCTGTACCCCCCTGCACATGCCCCCCCCACATCAGTTGCCACTCTTTACCCCCCCACACACACCTGTCCCCCCACACACCAGTTCCCACTGTACCCCCCTGCACATCTCTGCACCCCCCACCAGTTCCCACACACACACAAACCAGTTCCCCCTTTGTACACAGTGCAATGCACAGAAAACTTAAAAGCAGAGTCCATTTTTTTATTTCTTGTGAGTGGGTGCAGGATGCAGCACTGAGCGTCCTGCCTGTGCTTTCACTAATGTACCTGAGCCACAGCGGCGGGGAAGGCTTTTCTGAAGGAGAGCGGTGCTGCTGCCCGTGACCGTATGTCTCCTGTTCTCACTACAGATCCCCAAGCGACCAGGGGGGGGGGGGGGGTCGGACATCGCGGCAAGCCCGCAGCACTTCCGGCCAGCTGCTGTCCTGGCTTTCTCCCCTCATCTCACTGCCGCTGCTACGGTTGGCACTGCAGGCTGGGAATAGCGTTGTGAAGGTGATGTCTCCACAGGCGGAACAGCCCCCTAGCCTGGTGGTTGGCGCCATAAGGCATGTTTTTTAAAAATGCAGGTCCAGGAGGTATTTTAATGATCCGAATCCCCAGCGAGTGGCTGAGGATCCGGATTTTGCCGCTCCCCCTACCCTGGCGCCCGAGGCAGCCGCCTTACTTGCCTATGCCTAGCGCCGGCCCTGATTCCAGGCCACTAAAGTGTTCGGGTTTGGCTTGAAGAAATGGTGGCAACCCTATGCTGTCTGTGAGTCATAGCTGCTACTCTGAGCCACTCCCAGCCCACACAAACCAAAACAAACAGGCCTAGCTTCTGCCTAAATTAACGAGAAGAATTAAAGAAGAGGAGCTGTGATTTAAATACTGTACATCTGTTGTGCACTTTAAAGATGCACTTCTCCACAGTGCCTATAGCTACAGAGGTGGATGAGGGATGTTTTAAAAGCGATTTTACTGCTTGTTGAGAATGTATAAATACTTGAATGTGCATAGTCTAGGTACAGGTTCACATTAACTTCCACAGTCACTCTCTTTGTAGCAAAATACATCTATGGTCATGAAATATGTGGATACAAGTTACACCTTAAAGCTGAATTCCAGGTGTGGAATTGGATAGTTTGATTTATTCACATTGGACCAATGTAAGTATGTGTATGTCATACCTGGTCTATCCCATGAAAGCTGGAAATCATGGGGACCATGAAGATTGGGCAGGTATGACACATGCATACTTACATTTGTTCAAGCTGTACCAAAGTAACATGGCAAAAATAGGCATAACGGTAATTCAGTTTTAAGTTTAGGTATGTGAAGTTTATGTAGCGCCCCCTTGCTTTCAGCATGGGCACTACGGCAAAAACTAGTTTTTGACTGGGAGAGTTACCTTGTTCCCAGTCGTGATCTATTCAAATTGTTGACCTGTGTCATCCTGGAAAGGTCCACTGGCTCGGACTGCATTCTGGGGATGTGAGTTCATTCTTGGCCGGCAGTGGGAGCCGGAGGGATTTCTGGTGGATGGAGTCTTCCCCAGCAGCCAATTGGAGAGTGTTTTTCCCCACTGGGCATGCTGGGGAGGGGTATATCTAAGATGGAGGTCATGTGTTCGGGGTTCTTCTCCTGCGCAGGGTCCCGGACTCGGGGTGCGGCATCAACCTTCAGGGTGTGCGCATCCATGGACCCCATCGGAGTGGCCCACCTGGCCAAGTTCCCAGGCCTTGCTGAGTCTCAACCGGAGATGGAAATAAAGGGACCCCAGTGACTTACTGGGTTCCCAATGACGTAGAGAGGATCCGGTGACCGGGATATAGACAGGCACGCTTTGCTGTCACCTGGTGATCTATACTGAGAAAACTACTGGGAGGATTTGCTCTATTCGGACATTTACAAATCATCCAAATTTAACTGGCCTGTGGCAGAGGCTTAGAGTCAGGTCAGTGAGAGAGACCCGTTCCTCCCAAAAATCCAAGGTGGTGTCCTGGCTGCCAGGCCTTTGAGTGGGACCTGTCCAGGGGGCACCTTACCCACTCAGGCATTGAGTAGTGACGCGTGTAAACTTGTACTATCAAGGGCTGATTTGTCATACATATATCTAGGCCTGATATCGAAAGTTTCTCTTCCTTCATCAACCTGATCTTCCTTCACCAAGTTGATGTTTGGCTATGTTGGTCTGGAATTAAAGCATTGAGAAAATCTTTATTGACTGTTTGGACATTTGTTTACTATTTAGTACTTCTGGTGCATCCCTAGACCAAGCTGGGGTAACTTAATTTGCCGATCCCATCATCAATCCAGCGGCCCCTTCAGGGGTGACGCTACATTTAGATATGTACATTTTTACATAGTTACGATGTAAGTATCTATGTGCCATTCCTTTGGAGTCCACGTGGTAGCGCGAAAATCCCTGTAGTAGGCACGACTACTGCAGTGACCTTCTCTAATTTCTCAGTCCCGTGCTGAGCGGCTGCCCTGCTGCATTGTGAACACAAGAGGCCGCTCGCTCAACTCGGGCACCATTCAGGCTATACAAGCATATCTTGCCAACCACCTAACATAGAAGTACGACAGCAAAGTGGCCTCTCTGTGCTGGATCACATACATAGTACATGATCCACTTGCACGCTGGCTTGGCTATGCTGTGATTCGTTACAGCACAAGCCGATCAGCTGGTCTTGGCACTGGGCCCTGCTGATTGGCTCAATGTTTCACAGAACAGAGCTTTGTGATTGTAAACATTACAGAACTCTGTTCACCAACATGGGATCTTACTTTTTTTTATTCCCTACTAAACAGAGGAAAAAAACAAGAACCTTAGTAAAAACACACATTATACACACAGTTAACCCCTTGCCAGGAGGTGTCATCAGTACAGTGAAAATGTACAGTATTAGCACTGATCACTGTATTAGTTTCACTATTGAAGTCAGTTAATCAGTTAGTGTACCCTCCAGCCAGCATCAGCTGGCGCCAGATTGCCCACCACACTATCACAGTCCTAATATAAGTCACTGATAACCACCATTACTAGTATATATAAAAAAAAATCCAGTTCATATACCATTGTTTGCAGATGCTATAATTTCTTTCTCGTACATCAGGGGACACAGAGCGGCATATTCATTACTATATGGGTTATATGGAGTACCTTCAGGTGTGGACACTGGCAATCTCAAACAGGAAGTCCCCTCCCTATATAACCCCCTCCCCTAGAGGGAGTCCCTCAGTTTTTTCGCCAGTGTCTTAGGTGTTGGTCACGGAATAGCTTTGCTCCACATCCTTGGGATTAAGGGCGGGCTAACCGGATCTGTCCAAGGAGCCTCAGTGCCAAAGTGGACAGTACCCGGGCCCCAAACCGTGGGGTTTTGCCTATAATGCTCCTCTTTGGAGGGCTGGACCCTGGGCCCAGGACTTGGAGTTTGTAAAAACCATAAGTTCCTGTTTGCCAGGGTGCTATATAGGTCCAGGACAGTGGGTACCTTCATAGGACCCCAGGGCCTGAAGGTCTACTACGCTACCCACGGAGATGGGAGAAGATTGGATCGTTTTGCTGGACAAACATCCTGCAGCATGGAGCAGGTAAGGGGGAGCCTGCGGGACTTGGTTCGACAGCAGGCTCTCCGGGGTAACCTAAAAGGGGGGTAGCCTAAGTATGCTCTGCATTGGCAACCTTGCTCACTATGTCTGAGAAAGACAGGATGATCCCTTTTTCCCCCATCACTAGGTTCCCCTGTCTAAGAATGGTGTTGCTAGCTAACCTGCTGCTTTCTTCCTAGGACTGGTAAGGATCCCTATGGGGCCTTTTTGAGAGTCCTACCTGGCCGGGGGTTTGAATCTGCCGCCTGATACTGCAGTCCTGGGTCTCCAGCAGCGCGGCTCCTCCATGGTCCTCCGGTTCCGGCATACGCACGCGCGCGCGTACGTCTTATAGACGTTTTTCGCGCCGTTCGGAGAGGAGGGCGGGGGGGGGGCGTGCCTGCAGCGTCATACAGGGGCGCGCCTTGTGCTGTTATAGATCAGCAGGCATTGTCAGTGCTCAGTCTGAGGCTGATCTCAGAGGGAGAGGACGCAGAGCGGCAGAACAGTGACTCCCGGTGGCGGAAGAGGGGTAGTACATGCTGGACTTTGTTCCAATGCCTTTTTTTTTTTTTGTTAAGCCAAGAAATTCCCCTTTTTGCAGCAGGTTGGAGGCTGGCAAACTAAGTTTGGGGTCACTGTATGTTTGAAAAAAAAAAAAAAAAAGAAAGACATATATATTAAAAAAAAAAAAAAAAAAAGAAAACATACGGGGCCCCATCAGTTTTTGGGCATTAGTGATCTATTGTCCCCTAAGCTCTAGTTTTGTACTCCTGGCCACTACAGTCTGTTGTTGTTGGCGGAGTCCCTCGATTTTGTATTATGGCTTCCAAAGGTTCGGGGTCAAAGGGTACAAAAAAGACCAAAAAACAAAGGGGTTCCCCCTCTGATTCTGATGATATGCCGATACTTTCCCCGCAACTTATTCCCATAAAGGGCGCCTTGGATGAGCCATTAGGGGGATCTGGTGCAGAGGCTGGCCCAGATCAGCCCAGCCCTGTGTTTATCACAGAGGAGATGCTAGCCGTATCCCTAGGGGGGCTAGAAGAGAGAATAGCAGCATTGATCGCTAGAGCTATTCCTGGTAAGAAACGGGTTAGATCCCCATCACCAAGAGGTGTATCCTCAGATGCTGAGATTCTCTCTCCGGAGGAATTGGAATCGCAGGAGGATCAACTAGACCTGAACCAAGAGGGTTCAGGGATTGAGGGATCTACCTCTGAGGAACCATTTTCAGACTCCCAGACAGAGAGACTGTGGGTACAGTCTTTGACGGACATGGTCCGCTCGGCATTTAGTCTACCATTGCCAGAGCCTCAGGTTCCTCCGGTATCCTCTCTGGGCTCTTTGAAAGCTCCGTTAAGCAACGCAGTTTTTCCGGTCCATCCTCTCTTGGAGGAATTGATCTTTCGGGATTGGGTACGGCCGGACAGGATTTTTCTGCCACCGAAGAGATTTGCGGTCATTTACCCCATGGAGGAAAAATTCTCCAAGAGGTGGAGGCTCCCAGTAGTGGATGCAGCCATCTCATGTGTGAATAAATCACTAACTTGCCCGGTGGAAAACATACGTATGTTTAAAGATCCGGTTGATAAACGGTTAGAGACACTTTTAAAAGCATCCTTTGCTACGGCAGGAGCAGTGGTACAGCCAGCTGTGGCTGCAATTGGAGTTTGTCAGGCGTTAAAGGACCAGACAAAAGAAATGTTAAAGGACATGCCTACCCAACAAGCAGAAGAGTTTTCTGACATTCCCAGAGCTCTGTGTTTTGCGGTAGATGCTATAAAGGATTCCATCCAGCAGGCCTTTCGTTTATCACTATTTTTGGTGCACATGAGAAGGCTCTTATGGTTGAAGAACTGGGCGGCGGAGCCCCCATGCAAAAAGCTTCTGGCAGGGTTTCCCTTCCATGGAGGACGACTCTTCGGGGAGGATCTGGATAAATACATTCAGACTATTTCAAGTGGCAAAAGTACCCTTTTACCGGTCAAAAAGACATTCCGGGGTCCTACATTTAAAAGGCAGCTCTTTCCTGTCTCAGGGCCCTCAAATTCCAGGCAGTATCGACGGCCGCCTGCACGATCCAACGTTAACAGTAGATCGCAGGGACAGGCCCCTGGGGGTAAGAGGCCATGGTATCGCAAGCCGACAAAGACAGCCCCTAAGTCTGCCTTATGAAGGGGCGCCCCCACTCTCGCGGGTGGGGGGAAGGCTTCATTTCTTCTCAGAAGTTTGGGAAGCCAAGATCCCCGACAAATGGGTCCGGGCGTCTGTAACCACAGGCTACAGACTGGAGTTTCTAAAGTGTCCTCCGCCTCATTTTCAAGAGTCAAGGCTACCAAAGGATCCAGCAAGGAAGGCCTCAATGCTGGCAGCTTTGGATCACCTGCTTTGCCAGGACGTAATAATAGAGGTGCCAGCCCAAGAGCAAGGGCTAGGTTTCTATTCCAATCTCTTTGTCATACCAAAGCCCAACGGCGATGTCAGGCCAATCTTGGACCTAAAGAGGTTAAACGGTTACCTAAGGGTTCGTTCCTTCCGGATGGAATCCATCCGGTCAGCAGCCGCCGCGCTTCAGAGGGACGATTTTCTGGCCTCCATAGACATAAAGGATGCTTACCTTCATGTACCAATCTTTCAGTCGCATCAAAGATTTTTACGCTTCGCGGTGGGGCAGCGACACTTCCAATTCAGGGCGCTCCCCTTCGGGCTGGCCACGGCCCCCCGGGTATTCACGAAGATCCTAGCCCCAGTTCTGGCCAATTTAAGGATCCAAGGGGTCACAGTCCTAGCATACTTGGACGACCTTTTAATCATAGATCACTCACGGCCGTGTCTGCAACAGGCAGTAAACCTCACGGTTCGGTACCTCGAAGGATTCGGCTGGGTCCTAAACCGGGGAAAGTCAGCGTTCCAGCCTACAAAGCAGTTGGAATACCTCGGCATGAGGTTAGACACAGAACAGCAAAGGGTGTTCCTGCCCCTTGTAAAGATCGAGGCTATCAAGGGGTTGGTTCAGTTGGTTCTAAGCAAGAAAAAACCAACTATTCGCCTGTGTATGCGATTACTAGGCAAGCTAGTGGCCACGTTCGAGGCAGTACCATACGCTCAGATCCACACTCGCGTCCTACAGGCAGCCATTCTAGCAGCCTGGGGCAAGAGAGCACATGCCTTAGAGTCCCCTTTGACGCTATCATCAAGGGTCCGACAAAGCCTGGCCTGGTGGTTGAACCCTCAGAATCTTCTAAAGGGAAAATCCTTCAGCCCTGTTGTCTGGAATTAGTTACCACAGACGCCAGCCTGGCAGGCTGGGGGGCGGTCTTCGAGGGGTTCTCTCGCCAGGGAACTTGGGTGAAAACAGAGAGGCAGCTCCCCATCAATATCTTGGAGATCAGAGCTGCTCGCCTAGCCCTTCTGGCATGGACCTCCAGATTACAGGGGTTCCCGGTGAGAATCCAGTCAGACAATGCCACAGCGGTGGCATACATAAACCACCAAGGGGGAACCAGGAGTCAGGCCGCTCAGAGGGAGGTGAGCTTGATTTTTCAGTGGGCAGAGGTTCATGTACCCTGCATTTCGGCGATATTCATTCCCGGAGTGGACAACCTGCAGGCAGACTTCTTAAGTCGCCAGAGTCTGTTGCCAGGGGAGTGGTCTCTGCATCCCCAGGTCTTTCAGACAATCTGCCAGAGGTGGGGAATGCCAGACGTAGATATAATGGCATCCAGGTTCAACAAGAAACTAGACAGGTTCGTGTCTCGAGCGAGGGACCCTATGGCCTGCGGAACCGATGCGTTGGTTTGCCCTTGGCATCAATTCAAACTTCTATATGCATTCCCTCCGCTACAGTTACTTCCTCGCCTGTTGCGCAGGATCAGAGTGGAGCACAAGCCGGTCATTCTAGTAGCTCCAGCTTGGCCCTGGAGGACATGGTACTCACTAGTCCTGAAGATGGCAGTGGGAGACCCTTGGACTCTTCCTCTACGACCAGACCTACTCTCACAAGGCCCGATCCTCCACCCTACATTACAACGTCTAAATTTGACGGCCTGGAGGCTGAATCCCTGATTCTCAGGGGTAGAGGTCTGTCTAGGCAGGTAATTCCTACCCTGATTAGGGCTAGAAAGCCGGCCTCCAGGGTGATTTATTACAGGGTGTGGAGGAACTACGTAGGCTGGTGTGAATCCAAGAGATGGAATTCCCGCAAATATACCATTGATAGGGTGTTAAGTTTTCTCCAGCTAGGAGTGGATAAAGGCCTGGCATTAAGCACAATCAAGGGACAGATTTCAGCTCTGTCAGTGTGGTTTCAGAGGCCGCTGGCCACCCACTCGCTGGTAAAGACCTTCATACAGGGGGTCTTGCGTATTAATCCTCCTGTCAAGTCACCAATTTGTCCATGGGACTTAAATCTTGTCCTGTCCACTCTACAGAAACAACCCTTTGAGCCGTTGGCTGAGATTCTTTTAGTCTTACTGACAAGAAAGTTGGTTTTCTTGGTCGCCATAGTTTCGGCCAGGAGAGTGTCAGAATTAGCAGCCTTATCGTGTAAGGAACCATATCTCGTTCTACATAAGGACAGGGCAGTTCTCCGGCCCCATCCTTCCTTTCTACCAAAGGTTATATCCAATTTTCACTTGAACCAGGATTTGGTACTTCCATCCTTCTTTCCAAAACCCACATCTAGAAAGGAGGGGTTGCTGCATACCTTGGATATTGTCCGGGCCATGAAGGCCTATCTTAAAGCTACAGAAAAGATCCGGAAAACAGATGTGTTGTTCGTTCTACCAGATGGCCCCAAGAAGGGGCAGGCAGCTGCAAATCCACCATCTCGAGATGGATTAGACAATTAATCATTCAAGCCTACGGTTTGAAGAGGTTGCCTCCTCCTTTGTCGGTAAAGGCCCATTCTACCAGGGCCATGGGCGCCTCCTGGGCAGCACACCATCAGATCTCTATGGCTCAGATATGCAAGGCGGCGACGTGGTCATCAGTCCACACGTTTACAAAGTTTTATCAACTAGACGTTAGAAGGAATGCGGATTCTGCCTTTGGACAGGCAGTACTACAGGCTGCAGTTTAAAATCCTCGGGATCAGAGGCACCCTTGGTTGTAAAAAAGAAAAAAAAAAAAAAAAAGTTTTTTCTTGACTAAGTTGGAATTATTATTATTTGAGTATACCTCTAAATTGAATCCTTCTTTGGAAGATGTCTCCCTCCCCTCATTAAAGCATTGCTTTCGGACATCCCATATAGTAATGAATATGCCGCTCTGTGTCCCGTGATGTACGAGAAAGAAAAAGGGATTTTTAAATACAGCTTACCTGTAAAATCCTTTTCTTGGAGTACATCACGGGACACAGAGCTCCCACCCCTCTTTTGGGGAAACATTTTGGGAGGCATACTGCTTGCTACAAAACTGAGGGACTCCCTCTAGGGGAGGGGGTTATATAGGGAGGGGACTTCCTGTTTGAGATTGCCAGTGTCCACACCTGAAGGTACTCCATATAACCCATATAGTAATGAATATGCCGCTCTGTGTCCCGTGATGTACTCCAAGAAAAGGATTTTACAGGTAAGCTGTATTTAAAAATCCCTTTTTTTACGCAAACCAAATAATATACACTTACTGGGATTTTTTTTTCTTTACCAAAGACATGTAGCAGAATATAATAAAAATAAAGATTCTCCAGTGGTGATAAAAACAAAACAAAAAAAAAAGCTCTATTTGTGTGAAAAAAAAAATGATATCAATTTTATTTGGGTACAGTGTAGCATTACCACACAATTGCCAGTTAAAATAGCACAGTGCTGCATAGCGAAAATTGGCCTGGTCATGAAGGGGATAAGACCTTCTGGAGGGCAAGTGGTTAAATATTGCATTTTCTCAATGAATGCAAAGCATTCTCTGACTGGATGAGATGGAGATTGTGGCACACATAGCCCCACCTCTTCATCTTGTGCAGTTCGGCACAAGACCTGGAAGCTAGTAGAGATCACTGTGGTAGCAATGCCTGCTAAAGGGATTTCCACAAGGATCCCACAGGTATAGCACATACATACTTACATTGGTCCAAGCTAAAGACAAAATTGACATACCTAAATTTCAGCTTTAAAGCGGATCTCCACCCTAAAGTGAAGATCCTCTGATTGGAACCCTCCTCCCCTCCGGTGTCACATTTGACACCTTTCAGGGGGGAGGGGGGTGCAGATACCTGTCTATACCACTTCCTGCCTGCAGTCTCGGGCAAAAGACGGGTTTTTCCCGTTGTGTGCTGGGAACTCTCGGCTCTCAGCACACAGCAGGAGCCAATCCGCGGGCGCAGCGCGACTCGTGCATGCGCCGCAGGGAACCGGGCAGAGAAGCCGCAGCGCTTCACTTTCTGGTTCCCTCAACATGAATGGAGGGGGGAGCAGCAGAGAGACGAGCGAACGGACGCCGCTGGACTCCAGGACAGGTAAGTGTCCTATTATTAAAAGTCAGCAGCTGCAGTATTTGTAGCTGCTGACTTTTAAAAAAAAATTAATGGGCCATCCACTTTAATTTAAACCTCCAGTGTGTTACTGAATTAATGTGGGCATCTGTGGCACCATGGTGAAATAAGAAAGTTTTCAGTACTTGATCTTATGCACCCATTGTAAGATTAAGATAAAATAGCATGATTTTAAATGCATTTGCAAGCAGAATAAGTATCTGAATTGAACTTGGTATCAGCCTCTTACAGTCCCTGTATAGCAAAGCTCAGACTGGGGGATGGAGGGGCAGCACAAGGAGCCAATGAGTTTTGCTGTGCTTATGTGCCAACAAGTGGATAGGAGAAAAGAGCAGAGTGACAGAGAGATGAGCTCATCAGTGTACTACGTCAATGTATATTGTTCATGCTCAGTGAGGGACAAAATCTGTAAATATACTTAAGTGTAGCAGATAAAAATCAGGCCTTCTCAGACAGTACTGTGTTGTGTAAGAGTGCTTTGTAAATTTCATGACCGGATGGACAGAAATATAAATTCTTTGGCAGGTAAAAGAGCTCCAAATATGTATTTTATATGTATATTGGCCCTTTGCCTGGAGTTCTACCTAACAAAACAAATATGTAGGCTGTGACTGATGAAACTACTAGTTGCCTGTCTATTGGGTTCATCCAAGGGATGCAGATCAAAACTTTAGACTTCACTATCACTTCATTACAGTAACTGCATGCTTGTTACTATGTACAATGGAACCATGGTTTACCAGTAATGCGGTTAACAAGCATTTTGAATAACGAGCAACTTAAAAAAAAAAGGAGTGTTGTCCTGCAAAACGAGCAGAATTCAAAGCTAATGTGGCGTGTAATATCGCATTTTGACCGGAGGTGCGGGGGCGCCGGAGCCGATCAGAGCTGTTCGGAGCCGTTCAGGAATTATTTGGAAAAACTTGTAAATTCTCAGTTCCCAAAGTTTTCTAAGTATTTAGAAGTCAATGCAGAACAAATTATCTTTGTTTCCATTGACTTCTATGAAGAAACTCGCTTTGATATGCGAGTGCTTTGGATTACAAGCATTCTCCTGGAACGGATTTTGCTTGTAATCCAAGGTTCCACTGTACTGTCTTGAGGCTGGAAGCTAAAGCCACATTCTTTAGCAGTCATCATTAATCCTGCTTTAACAGGCAGCTTTCCTCCTACATAGGGAGAGTGGTAATGGGAACACATTGATGGAGTCATATTAACCATAGTGACTTGCAAAGATTACCCTGTCAAGTGCATCTTCCTGACCCACATACATATGAAATCATTTCCTGGGCAAGTAATATCTAATGGTTATAAGTAGGGTTATCCCGATACCGATACCAGTATCGGTATCGCGACCGATACAGAGTATTTGCGGGAGTACTTGTACCCCCGATACCAGAATAGAATACTTTTTCCGTCCCCCCCACCGCCGCTGCGGCCGAACGCCGCCGCCGCATCGAAACCCGCCGCCGCATGGTCGGCGATGCAAGTAGTCGCCGATACCGATACATTCATTTGAATAGCTGTAGTGTTCCCGTCTGTATAGACACTCCCCCTTGCTCGGGATTGGATGGGTGATCGTGACCTGTCTAATCCCGAGCAAGGGGGAGTGTCTATATGGGCGGGAACACTACAGCTATTCAAATGAATGCTGTGATGTTCCCCGGGCGGCGGTGGCTAGGTAGGGGTGACATGGCTGCATATATGGGTGACATGGCTGCATATATGGGTGACATGGCTGCATATTTGGGTGACATGGCTGCATATTTGGGTGACATGGCTGCATATATGGGTGACATGGCTGCATATATGGGTGACATGGCTGCATATATGGGTGACATGGCTGCATTTGTGGGGGACATGGCTGCATTTGTGGGGGACATGGCTGCATTTGTGGGGGACATGGCTGCATTTGTGGGGGACATTTAAAAAAAGTATCGGTATTCGGTATCGGCGACTACTTAAAAAAAAATATCGGTACTTGTACTCGGTCCTAAAAAAGTGGTATCGGGACAACCCTAGTTATAAGTAACTGACAGAAACAAAACAAAAAAATCACAGCATATTGTATTACCTCTGATAATTTGCATCGAGCGCTTTGCAGAGAGACTGAATGTACCAGGAGCCCTCATTAGGGTCTCGGAAAGCTAAGCAGTGCAATACGGTGGCCATCCCCAGCAGGAAATCCGGTTCACCTGGAATCAGGTCATCTTTTGTCACATTAGTGTCATTTGAGGCATTACAGGCATCTGATTCCACAGGTACACATTTCTGAGTTTCCCTTCCTTGACATGCCTGGATAAAGAAGAGTTTGGGCTTTCCATCCAATGAGCGGCATGAGCGTCTACAGAAACAAAGGGTAAGATGACTGATGGCTACACGTCGCCCATCTGTGCCATAAACAAATCCCTTGTTTCCATGGGACATAATGCAGCAGATAAAACAGTCATTCTTTTCATAGTTCTTCATGCTGTAAGATCGAACAGTCTCAAGAATCTCATTTCCATCAAGGTCATTCTTCACCTCAACACGGAAACGAAGTTTGGAAAACACTTCACTGAGTAACTCTACAATACAAGAAAAAAAAAATTGATTTCTTATGGTATACAATTCAAGAAAAACAGAACATGCTTTAAGTACAGAAATCTCACGTTAGTTCATAAAAATGTAAACAGAAGTATAGGTGCTGCAACCTTCTAAGCTCCGCCCTGTGCTCAGACCTTTAGGCTGCCGACACCTCCAATGTACCAAAACAAGCAAAGGGTTGGTCGGCACTCAGGATGACAACCAAAATACTATTCCTTTATTAAATACATGTACAGGACCAATGTCTGAAAAGCGTAGGCAATACTATTTTGGATGTCATCCTGAATGCAGACCATCCCTTTCCATAAATAGTACAAACTGCTTAAAACATATCTCAAGCTTAAACTTTTTTTGTTTTGTATAGAGCAGGAATGACTAAAACCTCCATTAAGTTTTATATTGTGTCCAATTGGGGAGATTTTTCTTTACTTCCTGTTTGGAAGAGACAAGGGATACTTTAAGACTTCATGCACACTGGTTTATCGTAAACACTGCTTCACAACTGACAGGAGAAAATCAGTGTTAAAAACCCACCTAAGCCATACCTCCCAATTAGAGATGGGCTCGGGCGTGTCAGGGATTCCGCCAGGAATCCAACACTGCACACCACTAATCACAGGTAGTGAAACATTTCTCGATCTGTGCAGCTGCAGATCAGGAAATGTCTCACTGCATGTGATTAGCAGTGTGCAGTGTCGGCTTCCTGGCTGGTTTGGGACAGGTGGGATCCCTTGAGCTTGAGCCCATTCCTACTACCAAATTTCTGAAATGGGAATGAGGGACACCTATCAGAAAAAGCTTTTAGGCATAGGACACACCCCTGTCACGCCCCCTCAAAGGTGAATTGTACAAAAAATAAAAAAATATTGTTTAACCACTTGCTGAACGCTGCACAATATATACGTTGACAGAATGGCTCAGCTGGGCATATTGATGTACCTGTATGTCCCCTTTAAGAATCGGCATTGTGAGTGCACGCGCGCCCGCCGCAAGCTCCGTAAGTGTGACCTCAGGTCCCGCGGACTCGATGTTTGCAGGGATACCCTTGACCGTCTCACAGAGAGGAGAGAAGAACGGGAAAACGCTGATGTGAACAAGCACTTCCCCATTCTTCCTAGTGACAGGACTCTGATCACCGCTCCCTGTGATCGGGAGAGGTGATCAGTGTCGTGACACACGTAGCCAAGCCCCCCTACAGTTAGAACACATCCCTAGGACACACTTAACCCCCTTCAGCGCCCCCCTACTGGTTAACCCCTTTACTGCCAGTGTCATGTTTACAGTAATCATTGCATTTGCATTTTTATAGCATTGATTGCTGTATCAATGACAATGGTCCCAAAATGTAGTCAAAAGTGTCCAATGTGTCCGCCATAATGTCGCAGTCATGATAAAAATCGCTGATCGCCTCCATTACTAGTAAGAAAAAAAATATTAATAAAAATGACATAAAACTATCCCCTATTTTGTAGACGCTATAATTTTTGCGCAAACCAATCAATAAACGCTTATTGCGATTTTTTTTACCAAAAATATGTAGAAGAATACGTATCGGTCTAAACTGAGGAAAAAAATATATTTTATAGATTTTTATGGGGATAATTATTATAGCAAAAAGTTAAAAATATTGCTTTTTTTTTCAAAATTGTCACTCTATTTTTGTTTATAGTGCAAAAAATAAAAAACTGCAGAGGTGATCAAATACCACCAAAAGAAAGCTTTATTTGTGGGGAATAAAAAGGACGTCAATTTTGTTTGGGAGCCACGTCGCACGACCGCGCAATTGTCAGTTAAAGCAATGCAGTGCTGAATCGCAAAAAGTGATCTGGTCTTTGGCCAGCCAAGTGGTCCGGGGCTGAAATGGTTACCCACAAGTGCTACTATTCCTTTATATTGGCTTTTGGAATTCACAAATGCAACAGTTTAGAAATTGTATAAAAGGTTTAGCACTGGGAAACACTTTGTGATAGATAAGTAGTGCATTTTATATACAACTATACAGATCAGACCAAAATGAGGGATGAAAGAGGGACAGAGGGACTTTGTTCCAAATCAGGGACAGTTGGAAGCTATGACCTAAGCTGCATTTTTCAAACCAGTTTAGGTGAGTTTAGAAGCATTTGGTGTTTGGGAGTTTATTTATTTAATTGGCCAAAATTGTAATTTATTATGGCCATTGAAATGAATAAACTCTGAAGTGCTATACATTAGCGGTTTTATGACCAAAAGCTTTCCTCTTGAACTCTGCATTCACGAGAGGAGCTTTGACTGCCTCTAAACTCTGCTGCTCCTAAACTCTGGTAAAAGTCTTTTTGTGAATGGACACATAGGGATTGATTTACTAAAGGCAAATTGTGCACTTTTGCAAGTTCAGTTGCTCCAGAGCTTAGAAAATTATCCAGAGGGTTGGCTGCACCACTTATCTATAGACTGGCCCCCAAGCACAGGAGATTGTGTTGCGTCCATCTAAACTGACAGGTTGGACAAGGAGAGCATTAGTCAGAGAAGCAGCCAAGAGGCCCATGGTAACTCTGGAGGAGCTGCAGAGATGGGAGAATCTGTTCACAGGACAACTAGGGATGAGCCGAACACCCCTGGGTTCGGTTCGCACCAGAACCTGCGAACAGACCAAAAGTTTGTGTGAACTTTAGAACCCTGTTAAAGTCTATAGGACTCGAACATTTGAAATCTAAAGTACTAATTTTAAAGGCTAATATGCAAGTTCTTGTCCTAAAAAGTGTTTGGGGACCTGGGTGCTGCCCCAGGGGACATGTATCAATGCAAAAAAGTTTTAAAAAATTGCAGTTTTTTTCAGGAGCAGTGATTTTATTAATGCTTGAAGTGAAACAATAAAATTGAAATATTCCTTTAAATTTGGTACCTAGGGGGTGTATAGTATGCCTGTAAAGTAGCGCTTGTTTCCTGTGCTTAGAACTGTCCCTGTACAAAATGTAATTTCTGAAGGAAAAAAGTCATTTAAAATCACTCACCTTAGGGTCTGGTATGGATATTAAGGGCAACCCTGCGTCAAATAAAAAAAAATGATGTGGGGTTCCCCCCAAATATCCATTCCAGACCCTTCGGGTCTGGTATGGATTTTAAGGGGAACTCCACCCCAAATTTAAAAAAAAAATGCCATGGACCCCCACACATTTTTTTTTTATGAATGACTTTTCTCTGTATTGCCAGGAGCCGACAATTCA
The DNA here is from genome assembly GCA_029574335.1 of Rana kukunoris. NCBI lineage: Eukaryota > Metazoa > Chordata > Amphibia > Anura > Ranidae > Rana > Rana kukunoris. Next base: position 126,761,802 of record CM056054.1, on the reverse strand, counting down.
TTATAGCTGCGAGTGGTTTTAAATTACTTTTTTTCCTTTAGAAATGACACTTTGTGCAGGGACAGTTCTAAGCGCTACTTTACAGGCATACTATACACCCCCCCCCCCCCCCCCAAAAAAAAAAAATGCAGTTTTTAAATTTTTTTTTTACATTGATACATGTCCCCTGGGGCAGGATCCAGGTCCCCAAACACTTTTTATTACAATAACTTGCATATTACCCTTTAAAATTAGTACTTTAGATTTCAAACGTTCGAGTCCCATAGACTTTAACAGGGTTCTAAAGTTCACACGAACTTGCCGCGAACACCCCAAACAAACCCTACTCGAACTCGAAGCTCATCCCTAAGGACAACTATTAGTCGTGCACTCCACAAATCTGTCCATTATGGAAGAGTGGTAAGAAGATAGCTCATTGTTGAAAGAAAGCCATAAGAAGTCCCGTTTGCAGTTTGTGAGAAGCCATGTGGGGGACACAGCAAACATGTGGAAGAAGGTGCTCTGGTCAGATGGGACCAAAATGGAACTTTGTGGTGGAAAACTAACAATACACATCAACCTGAACACACCATCTCCACCGTGAAACATGGTGGTGGCAGCATCATTTTATTGGGATGATTTTCTTTAGTGAGGACTTGGAAGCTGGTCAGAGTTGATGGGAAGATGGATTGAGCCAAATACAGGGCAATCTTAAAAAGTTCTTGGAGTCTGAAAAAAGACGTGAGAATGGGGCGAAGGTTCACGTTCCAGAAGAACATTGACCCTAAATATACAGCCAGAGCTACAATGTAATTGTATCAAAGCATATTGATGTGTTAGAATGGCCCAGTCAAAGTCCAGACCTAAATCCAATTGAGAATCTCTGGCAAGACTTGAAAATTGCTGTTCACAGACACTCTACATCCAATCTGACATCGCTTGAGCTATTTTTCAAAGAAGAATAGGCAAAAATGTCACTCTCTAGATGTGCAGAGCTAGTAGAGACATCCCCACAAAGACTTGCAGCTGTAATTGCAGTGAAAGGTGGTTCTACAAAGTATTGATAGCGGTAAAGTTGACCCAGAAAGTAAAAGCGTGATCTTCATGACAGGCAATGTCTATCACAAGAATAACCAGCCTAAATGACAAATGCTTTGTTGGGTAAAACAGTAAACAATATGGGCCAGATTCAGAAAGACTGGCGTAAATTTTGGCGGGCGTAGCATATCTCATATACACTACGCCGCCGTAACTTAGAGCGCCAGGTACCGTATTCAGAAAGAACTTGCGCCCTAAGTTACGGCGGCGTAGTGTAAATGGGCCGGCGTAAGCCCGCGTAATTCAAAGTAGGCTGGTAGTGGGCATGTTGTATGGAAATTAATCGTGACCCTACGTAAATGACGCGCCTAACGAACGGCGCATTCCGTACCTGTACTCAATGCTTTCGACATGAACGTAACTTACGCACAGCCCTATTCGCGTATGACTTACGCAAAAGACGTAAACGGCGTACAATTCGACGCTGTTTCGACGTCCATACTTAACATGGGCTGCGCCTCATATAGCAGGGGTAACTTTACGCCGGTCAAACGCCTTACGTAAACGGCATATATCAATATGCCGGGCGCAATTACGTTTGTGAACTGGCGTATCTAGCTCATTTGCATATTTTTAATGGGAACGTCTAATACGTCCAGCGTAACTATGCACCCACGATACGCCGGCGTAGGCAAGTTACGCCGGATGACTGAAGGCATGTTTTTCGGCATATCTTGCTTTCAGAAGATGCGACGGCGCACATTTGAAATTACGGAGGCGTATCAGGAGATACGCCGGCGTAGATTCTTTCTGAATCTGGCCCTATGTGTTTAGGTTATGGATATAACCATTTGCCTGGAGTTCCACTTTAGTCTTGTGCTGTACAACTTTTTTCTTAATTGCCAAATCGTGTGGGTGAGGTCTCAGCATATTCAAGGAGATGCCAGGGCCTGAACCATGCTTACTAGCATTTTTACAATGTCAATTTCACATTCATTCAAATGTTCTACATATACTGGCAACTGCTAGGCCTGCCACCAGCACACGGGACAGTTTTCCTTCATGCTAAGTACTTCCTCTGGTGCCTTTTTCAAATGAAATTCACTAAACTTTAGTTTTAAAGTGATTCAATTATTTTTTTACTCAAGCACTGCTCAATCCTCTCTATGCTAATCACATCCTGGTGTCCATATTCCATAGGAGCTATCCACCCCCCCTTTCCGCTTTTCCCCCTTTCATTTATTTTTCCTTTCCCTTTTCCCTTTTTTACACACCCTATCCTCCACCAACTCCCCTCCCTCCCCTCCCCCTCCCCCTTCCCATTCTTCCCATTCTTCCTTTTCTTTCCTTTTTCTCCCGCCCAACTCCCCCCTCCCCCCCTTCCTCCCCTTCCCCGTCTATCCCCCTGTCTTTCCTTCCCTCTTCTTCCCATCTCCCCTTCTTTCCCTTTATCCATTTGTCCTCTCCCCCTCCCCTCCTCCTGCTTTCCTCCTTTCTCCTTCTTTTTTACTACCCCTTATTCTTGTCCTCCCTTGCCTATATACCCACCAACTGTGGCTTACCATTTGTCATATAATATTTTTTTGTACCGTCCAACATCCTCCTGTGTCCGCCCGGGGGGGGGGGGTACACTTTGCTGGGTGTCTCAAAATTGCCGCCAGTAGCCCTGAGGGCCAACCTTGGTAAGTCACGTTTTTTGTCACTTTAAAATACTCCTAAATAACCACATTATTAGTAGTTTAGCTACAATGTAGTACATTTTGACATTATAATTATGAGATTATATATTTTCTCAGATGTTATAGATAGACGCCTCTTGAAGAAGCGGCAGTGGGCGCGAAACATGTCAAGGAATACGTCACTATTCACATCAAATTCTGCCTCTACCTATCTCTGGAGACTGTAAATGTTTTTAATCTCATGTGTCATGTCACTGTTGTGACTTTTATTGTTGTATTTTTGTACTTCCTTTTGTGTAATAAATTATACATTTTTTACAATCAAGTGTTTTCTGTCTGGGTACAGCAATAGTCCTACCATCACTGGCGATCAGGGCCCCTCTTGGAGTAGCCCTTGATGTATCTTATCCCCCCTTCTCATTCAATATGTAGCACCCCTGTACTTTTAGGTACCGGTGCTGTCTTAAATTTAGGGGAGATAAGAAAGTTACTTGGCTCTTATCTAAGTGATTTGTTCCTGGGGTGCTGTTTCACCCCAGGATGACAGGTGGCAGCAATTGGAATTGAGAATGGTGTGCTCTCTCTCCGCAGCCAATGAGGATGTTTTGCGCCTCGCTGGGCATGCTGGGAGAGGGTATTTAGAGCCTGGACATTTTGTGTCCGAGGTTCTTCTGGAGTGCGTCACCCACCTTCAGGGTGTCAGCGCTGCGCGCCCCGGCGTCTGCCACACGGTGTTCTCGGTTCCGGGCCCACTTTTGTTCGGAGCATCTGTAATCGTGGCGGGACCCAGTGATCGACTGGGTCCCTATGATCTATTGGGGATCAAGGTGGCTGGGCACTGAAAGGCTGGATGTCGGTCGCCGGTCAGTGAGCAACCTAACTACAAAACGACCTGATGTGATGTCATTACAGGCCTGCTTTTGAAAAGGCCAGATGTTTGGCTGTGTTAGACTTAAGTAGGTTACGATCACAGATCTGGAAAAAACATGCTAAAAATGAGTGTAAGAAAAATGCGAGAATTACTATTTTCTATATTTGTTCCAGGTTAGCACATAAGACTGCTCTGAAGCCAAACCATCATGATGACAGCCAGTTCAATTTTAAAGAAGAGAAGTCAGAAATGGCAAACGCCATTAACAGTGTTCCTTTAAGAAGCCAATAACACTTGTAAAAACCTTATTTAGATATGTGGGTTATTTTTGCCATGATTTATTTTCTTCTTCTTCTTTTTTTTTTAAATTATAATTCATCTTTTGTATGCAAAATCATGTATCTAACTTAAAGGATCACTAAAGGAATTTTTTTTTTTTAGCTAAATAGCTTCCTTTACCTTAATGCAGTGCTGTTTTCATGTTCTCATTGTTCATTTTGGCTTTGAAGTTGCTGTAATTCTGCTCTAATCTCCACACTTCCTGGTTGTCTGGCTCCTTATGAAAAATCTCATGGCAGATTTTCACTGTGGTCTAAGCTGTGTGTCTAAAACTCCTCAGAACCAATCAGATTCATTTTAAAAACAAAACACTGCCCTGGATTTGTTTGTTTTTGTTCTGTGTGTCTTCTCTACTTCACAGAATCATGAAATCATTTTAAAAACGAAAGTGAAACTAGAGGCACATTATATGATTGATTTTTATCTATTTTTAATCATTTTTAAAAGGAATCAGTTAACTTTTATGTCTCTATACCCTGTAAACGGTCATTTCAGCAAAAAAATGTTTTTCCTTTAGTGACCCTTTAACTTCTTATAATAAAGTGTCAAAATGTAGATCCAGTTTTTAGTCACTCTTACGTTCATCTTTTTCTGTTCCTCTCCTGTTTTCCATTGGTTCACATCCTGGACAGTTCTGTCTTGACTTTTCAAAGTTAAAATTATTTATAATGAGGCAGATCCCACGTTCGTCACTGCTCATATGGTAAAACTCCTCTGATGCCTTAAAAAAGGGTAAGACAGAAGTAACAAATGTTAAATCATATGTATTGTATAATATTTTTAAATGTATGTAAAGCTATCATTTTAGATTGAGAACTTAAAGTGATTGTAAGGGATTACCTTATAAAAACAACCTATTAATCTTAAAATAGAAATGTAAGGCAAAACATGTGTGTGTGTGTGTGTATATATATATATATATATATATATATATATATATATATATATATATATAGCGCTCATCCCTGAAGGAGCTGCTGATTAGTTTGGGACCGGCATGTTAGGTTACCAGTGAGTCTTGTCTAGGGATAATATCAGTGAAGGTGGTTAAAGAGCAAGGGCCAGATTCAGAAAGGACTTACGACGGCGTATCTCCAGATACGGCGTCGTAAGTCCGAATGAGCTTCGTCGTATCTCGGCGCCTGATTCAAAGAATCAGATACGCCGGAATTTAGCCAAGATACGACCGACGTAAGTCTCTTACACCGTCTTATCTTAACTGCATATTTACGCTGGCCACTAGGGGCACTTCCTTAATTTTAACGCGTCAAATATACAAATGAGCTAGATACGCCGATTCAGAAGCGTAGTTGCGCCCGTTTAATACGTTGTTTACGTAGGCGTTCGACCGGCGTAAATTACATCCACTTGAGTTTTCAATGCTTTATTCCAAGGCCCAACATGGCCAACATCAACATGACACACGATAGAGGAAAGGTTGATGAGCAAAGAGAGAACTGTAGTATCAGGCCTTGGATATCAGAGAGAGAGAGCAAACCTGCTCTCAGCATAGTCAAGTTCAAACGTCGCCACTCTCCTCAGAGTGGGAAAAGTGCCCCCTGACAGGCGATTTACTCGAGCCTGGCAGCCAAAGGGGCCACTTTCAAACAAAGTCACTGGGAGGAAACAGGGCCTCTGCCACAGGCCTAGTGAATTCTCTAAGGCCTCGTACACACGATCAAATCTGTCTGCTGGAAACGGTCGGCCCCACCGTCCCAGCAAACAGATTCGACCGTGTGTACGGGCGAGCCGACGGATTTGGCCACCCGACAGATTTCAAAGCATGCTTTGAAATCTGTCTGCTGGGAACCCGTCCGCCCGACATGTCTGCTGGTTAGTATGCTAACCAGCAGACATGTCTTCTCGCACACGCGCCGAATGATTTCGACGCATGCGCGGAAGTGTTTTACTTCCTGGTGCGGTGACGTGGCGGCGTCAACGTCACCGCCACGTCAGCGCGCTGTCTGCTGGCGGGGATTTCGGTTTGCTCGTGTGTACACGCGAGCAAACCAAAATCCAAGCAGACAGATCTGTTCAAATCGGTCGGTCCGACCGATTTGAACAGATAGATTGCCTCGTGTGTACGAGGCCTTAGATTTGTCAAGCGTTAGAACCAATGAATCCTCCCAGTAAGTCCAATTTCAAGGTCACCAATTGACAGCTGAAGTGTACCTGTCATGTGGCGTAGTGACAGATCCCCGGTGGTTCGTCCAGGCCTCGCGGACAACCTCTGCCTCCGGGTTCTCCCGAGCCGATTCCCCACCGCTCTGCTCCCGGCCTAGGATCTGGGACCCAGCAAGCCGCTGGGGCCCCTCTCTGCATCAGAATGGGGTTCCGCTTGGTACGCAACCTTGGCCAGATGGGCCTCGATGGCGGGTCCCATGGATACGCGCACCCTGAAGGTGGATGCCGCACCTGGAACTCGGGCCCTGCATAGCACAACACACGCAGGCAACTGCCCCAGATATACCCTCCCGCCAGCACATCCAGAGAAGAAACCGCTCCTCTGATTGGCTGCTGGGTGGGTGGGTCTGTCAGAACCCCCTCTAGCGCCGACTGTCACTCAGGGGTAATAACACCCCCCTGACATGCAGACCGACCTACAAGGCAGTTCCAAATGGCAGCAGCCCAAATTTAGGCAATCTGTGAATGGGAGCAACTTAACTCTACCACTCCCCACTAACTTTAGCGTAGCACCCCACCAATAGAGGCGGGTGCTACATATATATTTATATATATATATATATATATATATATATATATATATATATATATATATTTTAAACATTATAAATAACATTTTTTTCATTTTTATAAGTGATCACATACCCTCTGTTCTCAGCTGCATAAGAGCTGAGATTCCCAGTGAATTTCTGGGCTGGGTGGGGTGTCTGGACAAGTCTGATCATTGGAGGAGAGCAGGCTGAATTGACAGCACAGCTAGAGAACTGACCACGGTGTGTTCTCCTGATTAGTGTTGCCAGTTTTTAATAGGAAAGCAAAGGACTGTCAGGAACACCAGGAAGCAATACAAAGAGAACAAGATACTATGTCATTCAAGTACATGGTACAGCAGGCACATATCAGGAATATGAAATGTTGGGGTAAAAAACACTTTAACTACTTCAGCCTCAAAAGATTTACCCCCTTAATGACCAGGCAATTTTTCAACTGACAATTGTCGTGCAACGCTGTGCTCAAACAAAATTGATGTCCTTTTTTTCCCTACAAATAGAGTTTTCTTTTGGTGGTATTTGATCACCTCTACAGTTTTTATTGTTTGCGCTATAAACAAAAAAAGACTGAAAATTTTGAAAAAATAAGCAATATTTTAAACTTTTTGCTATAATAATTATCCCAATAAATAAATACATTTCTTCATCAGTTTTAAAAAAAAAAATCGCAATTAGCGTATATTGATTGGTTTGCACAAAAGTTATAGGGCCAGATTCACAGAGCCATTACGCCTGTCTAACTGGTGTTAGACTGGTGTAATTTCAAATTACGCGCGTTTTCTAGCTAGTCGAAAACCTCAAACCATGAATAGACGGCTGCGGGCTTCAATTCAACTGAATTACGTGTTCGTACGCCTTCGGATCTACGCTGCAATAAAATTGCGGCCACTGGGTGGACTTCCCGTCGTTTTCTGCGTCGGGGTATGCTAATGAGCTTTTGCCGGCGATCCCAGAAATTACGATCTTCAATCGCAATCTCTTACGGCACCTTTAGTCATCTTTTTTTTACGTAACACTATACCAGCTTTTTGCTGGTCTAATATTAGACAGCCCATATTAAGTATGGCCGTCGTTCCCGCGTCGAATTTCTACGTTTTCCGACGTCCTTTATTATTTTTTACGTAAGTCGTCCGGGAATAGGAATGTTCGTAAACGCCGCTACTCAAACAACGAATGACGTAACGACGTGATTTCGCGCAATGCACGGCGGGAAATTTCTGAACGGAGCATGCGCAGTTCGATCGCCGCGGGGACGCGCTTAATTTAAATGCTTCACGCCCCCCAATCGCGTATTTCGATTACGCGGCGAGAAATAGACTACGCCGCCGTAGCGTACGGGCAAAAATCTACCAGGATTCGGTGTAGAGCCTGGTGAAATACGGCAGCGTACAGTATTTCGATTACGCAGCGCAATATTAAGTGTATCTGAATCTGGCCCATAGCGTCTACAAAATAAGGTATATATTTATAGCATTTTTATTATTATTATTTTTTGTTACTAGTAATAGCGGTGATCAGCAATTTTTAGTGGGACTGTGACATTGTGATGAACAGATCGGACACTTTTGACACTTTTTTGGGACCAGTGACATTTATACAGTGATCAGTGCTATAAAAATGTACTGATTATTGTATAAAGGACACTGGCAGGGAAGGGGTTAACACTAGTGGACGATCAAGGGGTTAAATGTGTTCCCTGGGAGGTGTTTCTAACTGTGGGGGGATGGACTGACTGGGATTACAGAGAGATCGCTGTTCCTGATCACTAGGAACAGACGATCACTCTGTACTCCCCTGTCAGGATGGTGATCATGGTGATCTGTTTGTTTACTCTCTGTTTGGCTCTCTGTAGAGTGATCACAGGTGGCCGGTCGGACATCGTGGCTGTCGGCCACGCGCATCGTTAAAGGGGTCAACGTACATCTATGCTGACCTGCCGCAGTAAAATGATAAATTGCTGGTCGGCAAGCGGTATTGGAGTAGGAAAGGGTTAAACTGGGAACATTTCCTTTTACTTCCTGTCCCAGAGATAGACAGGACAAGATGAAGAATACCCCAGTATATGTGGCCAGTGAGAGGCAAAAAACACACTCATCTCTTTGAGGGCGCTTTATCTTTTGGTGAGCTGAATAGCACCGTAACTCGGCCCACAGTTGGCAAGTCGAGGTCCTGCCTTTAGGACCGGGGCCTGCTAGGTCCTGCTAAAGGTGGATTCAAGTAGTAAGGAACCAAAAAGGTAAATTTGAGAAGACATGGGCAGGCTGGATACAGTGTGCACCTGAGATGGGCTGAGGAGAAGAGACATGGAGTGGGAAAACAGGGGGTTTAGTAGATCCATAAGGATCCTAGTATAGCTGCTTAGGGTTTTAGCTATAGAAGAATAAAGAGCCGAACTATGAACCTTGATCAGGATTGATCTATTTATGTTTTTCTTATTATTTTCTTATTTATTCATTTTTTCCCCTCCCTCTCTCCCTCTTCGGCCTCCCAACTAATTTCTCGCTGCCTTGATAGTGTGGAGTAGGATGTCCGCCACCTAATGAGGAGAGAGAGAGAGCGAGTTAAGTCACGGTGAAGTAGCGAGGGGAAGGATGGGAACAACGCTGTATCCTGGCCTAAGCCAACAAGACCCAGGCTTAGGGCAGCACTTTGCAGGGGGGCAGCACTTTGCAGGGGGGCAGCACGAAACGAGTCCCCGTCGGCTTGTGCTAAACTGTTAGTGTAACACAAATTGCTTCCTCCTATCAGCCTGGACCACAAACCTTCCTCACTGTGCTATATGTTTTCTGCTGCACCATTAGCATGGTTATATCTTCTTAGTCCTCTGCATAAAATTATCAGAAATGTGTGCTTAAAGTAGAACTATAGGCAACATTGTTTTTACATTTTGGATAGAGTAAGGGAGGGTTATAACCCCTGTCAGTTTAATTTTTTTTAACATCGCTGACCCATTGCAGAGATTTCCTGCTCCATACCCAAACAGGAAGTGAGAGTAAATCTATGCAAATTAAGGGAATTTATTGCTTGCCCCCCTCCCCCCAGGCCCTAAGAATTAGTGTCCCCACTCGAAAATTTGAGGGTGGGTTTTAAACAGAAAGGGGTGTGGCCTTGAAAGGAAGGGGTGGGTCATATTTCAATTATTGGGTGCACGAAGTTAGTCAGGCCTAGGGCAGCACAAATTCTAAATACACTACTGGATGGGAAGGCTGGTGGAGGATAAGGAATAGGGTGCACACAGGAGAGGTAAGGACTTAAAGTAGAATTATGACAGAGACTGTACACAGCCACCACAAGGATATCACGATTCCCCCCTTTTTTGGGGAAATTATGGGCTAGTCACTTAAAGCCGGGGGAAGAGTAGGTACGGTTATAAGGGCCACCTGAAGGTTAATAACAATAAATCACAAGGTCTAACATTTATTTTTGACACCATGGCCATCAGTGGCCTCATATAGGAGGTTTTGGTAGAGGGGGAATAAACAAACACGTGGAAGTAGGAGAGGGGACCCTCTTTCTCTTTTATTTTTTATTTGCTGGTACTTGATTTGGAATATGAATATGAATAAATAATATTTAACTACGTGGTATAATCCTTTTTTTTTTTTAACAAAAAAAGAATAGACACCATGGCCATTACTGGCCTCTTTGGAAATAGGAGGGGGTTGCCCCTTTTTTCCACTCCCTTTGTTTAAGTGACACAAAAGGGCATAATAGGAGAACACATAACTCAAGTAGAAGGAAAGGAGTGGGTAGGGACGGAGTAGACTTACTCCACCACAGCTAGGTGGAGTAATTTTTTTTTCCTAGGATCAGTTCAATATAATCAAGAGGACCATTGCTATCTCTGAGTAAATGAGTGAGTGAATAACTTGTATAGCGCTACAAATGCAAACTAAATCGCCTCAAGGCGCTTGTTTCCTACCTTGTTTCTGCTGCTTCGAGGGCGCCATCCCATCTTTTGAGAAGTGCCGTTTTGCACGACAGCGCAATTGTCAGTTAAAGTGACGGTGTGCTGAATCACGAAAAGGGGCCAGGTGCTTAACCTGCATATTGGTCCTGGGTCATAAGTGGTTATTGGGGTCACTGGGGTACCTTTGCTACAAAATTCTATTTTTATGCAAGATAACCAGAGTTTAGTTTTGAGAGCATTTTGGCATATTATACATCTTTTCATTTTAAATTAAATTTAAATTGTTAATGGAATTTAGTGATCAAAATAGCTCTGTTAGTAGAAACTAGAAAAAAATGTATTTGGACTAAAGACCTTCAAGATAAAATTAGTAATTATGAAGTGGTATTTATTTTATGTACCTCTGAATAATCTTCTGAAAGTGATTGTGTTTTTTCACCTTGATCTTCATCTACAACTAAAGAAAACAAGTCTGTAACTTTGCATATGACATATGTTAGTAAATTATATACATTTAATTAAAAACAAGTCTTAATTTGGCTTGTAAAACATGTATATATGACTTTTATTATAGATGATTTCCCTATGTTATTAAGAACTTAGAAATGCCCATTAAGACCCCTTTCACACTGGGGCAATGCCGCGATAGCGGTAAAGCGCCACTAGATCACCTCTGCGGTTTTTATTTTTTGCGCTATAAACAAAAATAGAGTGACAATTTAAAAAAAAAAAAAGCAATATTTTATACTTTTGCTACAATAAATATCCCCATTTTTTAATTTTTTTTTTTTAAAGCAATTTTTTTCTCAGTTTAGGCCGATACGTATTCTTATACATATTTTTGGTAAAAAAAAAAAAAAATCGCAATAAGCGTATATTGATTAGTTTTCACAAAAGTTATAGCGTCTACAAAATAGGGGATAGTTTTATGACATTTTTTATTGAATTTTTTTCTCAGTTTAGGCGATACGTATTCTTGTACATATTTTTGGTAAAAAAAAAAAAAAAAAAAAATCGCAATAAGCGTATATTGATTGGTTTTCACAAAGTTATAGCGTCTACAAAATAGGGGATAGTTTTATGGTATTTTTTATTACATTTTTTTCTCAGTTTAGGCCGATACGTATATATATATATATATATTTTTTTTTTTTGACCAGTGTCAGTGTCAGTTTAAAAATAAATAGTGTTAGAGCCGGTTCACACAGGGGCAACCCGACTTACAGCGCGACTTTGCAAGGCAACTTCAGCATGACTTCAGTTTACTGTGAAAATGACACTGGCAGTAAAGGGGTTAACCACTAAGTGGTGCTGAAGAGGTTAAGTGTGTCCTAGGGAGTGATTCTAACTGTTAGGGGGAGGAGCTACCAGTGTCACGTCACTGATCAATGTTCCCGATCACAGGGAACGGTAGATCACTGACGTGTCACTAGGCAGAACAGGGGAATGACTTGTTTACAAAGGCATCAGACTGCATTTCTCCTTTAATAAAATTAACTTCAAATAAGAATCCAACCTACACATTAGAGGTTTTGCTTTCACACCAGAGTCCCCACTTCACATCAGAGGTCCTCCATCGCATTAAAAACCCCCATACATATGAGCCCCTAAAGACATCAAAGTCCCCCTATGCATGAGTCCCCCATCACATCAGAGTCCACCCATCACATAGCTCCCCAATCACGCAGTCCCGTCATTACATCAGAGCCCTACCTTTTGGCTCCAGCAGTTCAAAGCACAGGGTGGGAGTTGGAGGAGGTCTGGAAAAGACACATTTCCATCTTCTGAATGCTGCCCTCCATGCTCTCTGCCCTGAATCAGAGTCATATAGTGTGGGTGAGCGGGCCCTGAGGCGTCATTAATTGTTATGGTGCTGGCGGCCATTCTGCCTGCACCTTGACAACTTGTGACACTAATCCAGGGCACACTGAGTCCCATGCTCACGGCAACCTGGTTGAAAAACACTGGTTAACATCAATAACCCATGTTTGTAGATCTCCTCTCTGGAGCCCATAAGAGTTCCCACTGGCTGAACTAAGTAACTAAACTTTCTTTAAACTCTAGATTGTCTCCTGATATCTTATTTTTTGACAAAATATCACATACCTGTGTTGTTTTGCTCATATTCCAAAAGTTTTGTTTTGAAGTCTTTAACAAAATGTTCAGATTTGTTTTTCAAATACTCCAGGTTATGCAGTAGACTTTTTTTCTCCAACTCAATAAAAACATCCATCATATCCTGTAACAGATTGAGAATAATATTTATGTGATATAGGTAGATTCTGACCATTATCATAGATGGATTACCAACAATGATGTTTATATGTTCTCTAAAGCCGCGTACACACGGCAGAGAACCTCGACGGGCAGAACACATCGTTCCGCCCGTCGAGGTTCTCTGCCGGCCGTCAGATTCGGCGACCCGCCCGTCGGGAATGGCAACCAGCCATTCATCCAGGCGGGCCGTCGAGCAAATAGAGAACATGCTCTCTATTTCTGCTCGACGGCATTCCCGACGGGATGCTCGCCGAGAGCGTACACACGGCCGAGGTTCTCGCTGGAATGCAGCTTCCAGCGAGGTTCTCGCTGGTTTCTAGCGAGAACCTCGGTCGTGTGTACGCCGCCTAAGGTTCGTTTGATTACACGCTTTCCCTATTTTACAACTGCTTTTGTTAAAGCGGGTGTAAACTAAAAAAAATACAAAAAAAAAACTGCAAGACAAAGGCACAATAAGTTAGTATGCTTCTCATACTAGCTCATTATGAAATACTTACCTTAGCTCAAAGCTGTTGCAGCAGACCTCACACACCGCTGTGACCAGCGACATATCTCCCAAAGTTTTTCCAGCTTCGCAGGCTCCAGCGGTGTGAGCAGCCTGAGCCGCACGTGGGAGTGACGTCATCGCCCGGATGCTGAAGAAACGAGCGGGCTGTTTCTTTAGTATGCAGATACAATAAATATCTCCTAAACTGTGCACGTTTAGGAGATATTCACGGTACCTACAGGTAAGCCTTATTATAGTGTTTTACAACCAGGGTTTACAACCACTTTAATTATTAATATTAGGGTTGTCCCGATGCCACTTTTTTAGGACCGAGTACAAGTACCGATACTTTTTTTCATGTACTCGCCGATACCGAATACCGATACTTTTTAAATGCAGCCACGTGTCACCAAATGCAGCCATGTCCCTCTGAGTTCAGCCATGGTCCCTCTGAGTTCAGCCATGGTCCCTCTGAGTTCAGCCATGGTCCCTCTGAGTTCAGCCATGGTCCCTCTGAGTGCTCCGCACTCCACCTCGCACTCAAAAAAAAAAAAAGTATTCTATTTAGGAATCGGGAGTATTCGCGCGAGTACAAGTACTAGCGCAAATGCTCGGTATTGGTCCCGATACCGATACTAGTATCGGTATCGGGACAACCCTAATTAATATACAGGATTTATTATTAATATACAGGCCCTGGAAAAGTCCTGGAGGTAAGAATGGGTGGAGGTGAAAAGAGAACTATTGAGCCGGAGGTCTTAAGGAACAAAGAGAACGATAAGGTTGGTATTTTGAGACTAGATTAGTGATGTACAGTGCCTTGAAAATATATTCATACCCCTTGAAATTTTCCACATTTTGTCACGTTACAACCAAAAACATAAATGTATTTTATTGGGATTTTATGTGATGGACCAACACAAAAGTGGAAGGAAAATGATAAATAGTTTTCCAAATTTTCTATAAATAAATTTGTGAAAAGTGTGGTGTGCATTTGTACTCAACCCCCCTGAATCAATACTTTGTAGAACCACCTTTTGCTGCAAGTCTTTGTGGGGATGTCTCTACCAGCTTTTTTTTTTTCTTTCAATATATTTTATTAGTAATTTTAAAGTTATACAATAGTAGATAATAAGACAGTGCGGTACGTTATACAAGAGGTGAAATAGCATTAGTTGCAATTACATAGATAAAATGGCAGGTAGATAAAATGAATATTTCAAACATCCGCACATATGTGATAGAAAAATTCCTAGAGAATTGTAGAGTTGGTTCAAAATGACAACAACAATGGTAAATTGGAGGACTCAATCCTCCCGAACACCCCCAAGGGTACTCATAGTGTCCGGGAGGTGTCCTCCCCCTCAGTCTCTACCAGCTTTGCACATCTAGAAAGTGACATTTTTGCCCATTCTTCTTTGCAAAATAGCTCAAGCTCTGTCAGATTGAATGGAGATTGTCTGTGAACAGCAATTTTCAAGTCTTGCCACAGATTCTCAATTGGACTTAGGTCTGGACTTTGATGGGACCATTCTAATACATGAATATGCTTTGATCTAAACCATTTCATTATAGCTCTGGCTGTATGTTTATGTCCTGCTGGAAGGTGAACCTCAGCCCCAGTCATAAGTAATTTGCAGACTCTAACATGTTTTCTTCTAATATTGCTCCATGAGATGTTCAAAGCTTGGGATATTTTTTTATAACCTAACCCTGCTTTAAACTTCTCCACAACTTCATGCCTGACCTGTCTGGTGTGTTCCTTGGCCTTCATGAAGCTGTTTGTTCACGAATGTTCTCTAACAAACCTCTGAGGGCTTCACAGAACAGCTGTTTTTATACTGAGATTAAATTACACACAGTTGGACTCTATTTACTAATTAGGTGACTTCTGAAGGCAATTGGTTTTTAGTTAGGGGTATCAGAGTAATGGTGGCTGAATACAAATGCACGCCACACTTTTAACATTTTTTTTTTTTTTTTTATTGAAAACCATTTATCAATTTCCTTTCACTTCACAATTATGTGCCATTTTGTGTTGGTCTATCACATACAATCCCAATAAAATACATTTACATTTTTGGTTGAAACATGACAAAATGTAGAAATTTTTAAGGGGAATCATTTTTCAAGGTACTGTAGCTGGAGACAAAGTTTTGCATGGCTTTGTAAGTTGTTGTTAGTACTGTAAATTTTATTTGATGAACGAGTGGCAGCCAATCGAGGGATTGGCAGAGAGGGGTAGTAGACACTAAGCGGTTGGTAAGGTGAATGAGTCTGACAGCAGCATTCATGATTGACTGAAGAGGGGATGTAAAGGTAAGCCAATGAGAGGGGAGTTGTAGTAGTCAAGGAGAGAGATGACCAGGGAGTGAACAAGCAGTTCTGCGGCATTGTTGATTAGGAACGGGTGTATTTTAGAGATGTTGCAGAGGTTGAGGCAGCAAGTTTTGGACATTGATTGGATGTGGGTCCAAAAGGACAGTTCAGGGTCCAGGATTAAACCTTGCACCTTGGCATGTGGGGACGGGTTGAAAGTTGAGCCGTTGATCTTGACAGGTTAGGGGAAGGGGCACATGGGGGAGGAAATATTATGAGTTTGGTCTTGTATAGATTGAGTTAGAGGAAGCAGTATACAGGGGAGGGCTGGCAGCCTTAGGCCTGGGGGGCAAGTCCAGTGAAGTGGCCCATAGAGCGTGGAAAAGTGATGGATCGAGGAAAACAGTCTAAGATTTTTCATGATCACAAGAACCCCCTTACATCAGAGACCGCACAGAGACCCCCCTTACATCAGAGTCTGCACAGAGGCCCCCCCTTACATCAGAGTCCGCACATAGCCCCCCCTTACATCAGAATCCGCACAGAGCCTCCCCTTACATCAGAGTCCTCGTGTCAGTGCAGAGAGTGAAGGGGATGTCAGCGCTGGTGTGCGCTGAGGCTGAGCTATGTGTGAGACGAGACATAGCTCAGCTCTGCAGCCATTTACCTCGGCACTGACACAGGCACAGCTGCACAGTGAGCAGCGGCCGTGACCTGTGTTAACAGAGCTCCAGCATTTGGTAGTGGCGGCCGGTGGCTGTGCATAGTGTCACCAGCCCGGGGGGAGATTTCCACTCTGCCCCCCCTGCCAGCCCTCCCCTGGCAGTATAACATCCAGACTATGTGATGTCTGATTGGTCACAGCAATCACATGGTACCTGGCCTATCATAGAGGCCCAGTACCAATCAAGCTGTTTCATTGTGTCTGCGTGAGTGGGTGGATATAATATGATGTCCACCCGGGATAAGACAACACCCATCCATGCTTCCTTTTACAAAAGGCCAGGCAAGATGTAGTTAAAGGACACCTTTAACCACATCGCCTCTCACATCTGTTCACCACCTATGGGCCAGACAAACGTTTACAATTTTGTATGGACTTGTTAATTTTACGATAACTTTGCCATTACTTAAGACAACAAAGTAATACATATATTGTTTTGTTTTTTTTGTCATAATTATTGTCTTGCAAGTTGCAACAATAATTTTTCCCCCCGCAACCCTTAGACAATTAAATGTTACAAAACACCCGCCATCTCTGAGCATTAGTGTGAAGAATCGGGTAATGTGCGGCGGCCGCGGCGGGGCTGGCCTATCCGTGATCGCAGCTGGGCTGGCCTATCAGTGATCACGGCGGCCTGGCCTATCAGTGATCACGGCGGCCTGTCCTATCAGTGATCGTGGTAGGGCTGGCCTATCTGTGATTGTGGCCAGCCTGAAGTCCCGCCTCCACCTCCACCGCATTGTGAACACCGCTGCCTTCACCTCCTCCAGGCTCCCCCTCTCCTCCAGACTGATGAAAGGTGCATGCTGCAGGTGAGGGGGAGGATACGGTCTGGGGAGAGAGGGAACAGCCAGCCAGAGTTAGAGTCAATTAAAAAAAACATCTGGTGTCAGTGTAAGTGTAGTGTAGTGTAGTAGTCAGTGTAATTGTCAATGCAGTGTAGTGGTCAGTGCAGTGTAGTGGTCAGTGTAATTGTCAGTGCTGTGAGGTGGTCAGTGCAGTGTAGTGGTCAGTGTAATTGTCAGTGCAGTGAGGTGGTCAGTGCAGTGCAGTGCAGTGGTCAGTGTAGTGTAGTGGACAGTGTAGTGTAGTGGTCAGTGCAGTGGACAAGTAGGTCAGTGTAGTGGCAAGTATGGGATGCAGGTAGGTTAGTCAAAAAAATGGGAAAGGGGGGATTGGGTAAGGGAGAAGGAGAAAAAAGGAGCAGCAAAGAGGAAGAAAAGGAGAGGAAAGAAAAAGGACAGAGTAAAGAAGGGGGGAAAGAGACAGGGCTAAGAAAGCAGTGGAGAGAGGAAAACAGAGAAAGCGCAGGTGGGGCAAGATACACAGGGAAAGCACTCACATTTGCCACATCCGTATATTGGATAATTGGAAAAAAAAAACACCTAATCACCGAGGTGAAAAAGAATGGCGGACTTTTGTTTATATTTTTTATAACAGTTTTTATACTCTTATATAGCAATTTTTTATAACGTTTTTTTATAACGTTTTTATAACGTTTTTTAATGGTTATTTACGATACAGTATGAATTTTATATTATGTATGTATAATCTCAAGTTTCTAACTCAAATTTTATCTTGAAGTAATTTATAGTTATTGTATGTAATATCCATTGCACTGTAGATCAAACTCCCCCGTTTAACAGACTTCTGGCAATAAATGCCTATATTGAAGTCTGTTACGGATGGTCTGTGGTACAATGTATGAGCTCGCTCCTGATGCGCTGTCCCTCGTACTAGCTGCGGGCCTGATACACATCTTATGCACAGCAGTATGGTGGGAGCAGTGACTGGCATCAGTAGCGTTGTACAATACAGACGGCGACACTTCCGCCCTGAGTTGCCGAGGTTTGAGCGAATCACGGCCAGGGAAGAGAAGTGACGCGAATGACGCGCACCCATTGAGGACGCTCTGTAGCCTATTTAATCCCGGGGGGTGTACTGAACAAATCACGCTCTCAGAAGAAGTCCTAAACGACGAAACGTCAGAGCGTGGTTGTTCAGCACCTAACCCGGAAGTGACGCGTGCGCTCCACACGGAGGAAACCAGGAAACTGCAGGAAATCTCTCCAAGCGGTCCTCAGGTATCCAGTGAAGAGTTCACACACACACACTGATTTTGATTATCAGTATTTTGCCTGAAACTTATTTAACTATGGTACGCATGCACTTGTAAGGGGGATCTATTTTGGGCTATTAAAAGTCATCAAACGATACTGCTCTATGTAGATATTTTTTCTTTCCCTACACACTTGCGAATTTTCATCCAATATACCTGGTATACAAGTTCGAGACGGTGACCAAAGGAGATGTATTGATGGGCTTTCTGATCATTACCATCTGGTAAGTGTTTCCCCAAAGGGGACTTGATTTCTCCCCCCACGTGGTGAACACTGTTGGTGATTGGAAGCACAATTTTCAAACAATCCCGGACGGTCAACTTATTGTGACTTTAACAAACCTAAGGTTTGCAGCGCTGCTGCAGAACTGAGATTGGACTATACACTAGTCTGTGAATTTTTTCTGCTCTTAATAATTGTTATTTACTTTTAGCAGCTGCTTTTCTATATATGGTATTATTGTTCATCAGAAGCATCTGTACAGAGAATTTTGAGTTATCATCCTAAGCGCAGAGTTGGCCACATAGTAGTACTATTGATTGATACAGTGCGGAAGTACGTTTAAAAAAATTAATACTTTAATATAAAACTATAACATACAATTTTACAATGTAGAAAAAATAACATAGAAATATATATTGATTATAAATTCATAGATGTTGAAACAGCCTAGGCGACTTCAATAGGATTTGTTTCAACATCTATGAATTTATAATCAATATATATTTCTATGTTATTTTTTCTACATTGTAAAATTGTATGTTATAGTTTTATATTAAAGTATTAATTTTTTTAAGCGTACTTCCGCACTGCCTCAAAGTCTGCCATTCTTTTTCACCTCGGTGATTAGGTATTTTTTTTTTCCAATTATGCAGGTAGGTTAGTGTAGTGGTCAGTGTAGGGGTCAGGTAGGTCAGTGTAGGAATCAGGTAGGTTAATGCAGTGGTTAGGGTAGGTTAGTGCAGTGGTCAGGTAGGTCAGTGTAGGAATCAGGTAGGTAGGTTAGTGTAGTGGTCAGTATGGGAATCAGGCTGGTCAGTACTATTGTAAGAAGGGACTCAGGGAGTGCTAAAAATCCACAGATTAAGGACTTTTGCCTTGCCCCATGTGCTGACAACCCACGCTACGCCACTGACATTGTGGCCCACGACCGGTTACCATGTCGATGAAGTGGCCCTCGCTCCTCAAAAGGTTGGGCACCCCTGGTTTAAATTGAAGCATGTTTGAATTTTGTTTTTGTCGTTTTTCAGAACCTGAAAAATGATGTGTAGACCACACACATTCATTTTAAATTAAGTTTTTCAAAAACAAAGTTTTTTTCATGCCGAAAAATTATTGTGTGTACGCGGCATAAGAGTTTAACAGCTTCATTAACTTTAAAAGTTTAACATAAATAAAATGTCTCCTACAGTTGCTTTGTCCAGTTTAGCATTGGAAATTTCATCACTGAACACCCTCTTAATCTTCATAAGTTCTGAGTCTGGTACAAGCTCACCGAGCTCAAAGAGAAGCAACCTATAAAAAAAAACAAAAAAAACATAGGTCACTACAAGGGATAGCACCGTCCTGTGAGTACATATGACTCATGCCTCGTCCACGCGATCGGTTTTCCCGTCGGGAAAACTGCCATGACAGCTTTTGGCCGGGAAAACCAGCCACCGGGAATCCTGGCGGTCTTTTTCCCATTGTGAAAACCATTGTGTGTATGCTTTCCCGAGGGGAAAATAAATATGCATGCTCGTAAACAATTCGACGTATGCGCGGAAGCATAGAACGCCATTTTGTCGGCTCATCATAGTCTTCGACGTCACCACGTTCTTGGCAGTCAATAGTTCAGTGGTATTTTTTGTGACTGTGTGTATGCGAGGCAAGCTTGAGAAGAATCCCGTCAGGACAAGCGTTGTTTTTTTCCTGCTGGGAAAACCAGTCGTGTGTACGAGGCATCAGTCTGTTAAACTGTTCTTGCTGAGTAGTTCTTTCTTGCTGGAAACACCCACCAACCAGTTCAGCACCGCAAGGCAGTAGCTATAGAAAGCAGCTGCAGCCAGAGTTTCACTCACTCTTTTCTTAGCCAAGCACCTGGCTACAGAAATAATACAGTGGTAGTAGCCACTAACACATCTTTTAGACACTGACATGCCACATCATATACAGTTACCGTGTGAGTATGTTATAAAAACATTAGCAGATGGGGAGTCTTTAGTCGACAGGAATAAGTATTCAGTACAGTAGCTCTTCTCTTCAATAAGTTTTGCAACCATCATCAGGAAAATGGCCCTACTTACACAATTTTTAGGTCTGTCATATATTAAAAGCAAAATAAGCGCAATTTACATACGTATATACACATTGTGACTAAGCACAATATATACCCCTGCGGGCCACCACAAACCCCCCTTTGAGTTTTGGGGTTGACTATCTTTGGGTGGCGACTAGGGATGAGGCAAACACCGCGCGCAGTCCCTGTTCTTGGGCCGCTCACAGCGCTGATAAGACTGGGAACCCCTCTGTGGATCTGTTGGGGTCTTTTTCACAGAGTTTCCTCACAGGAATGCAGTCTGCTATCGCATCCATAATGAATGCAGTGGAGTCGCAGGCTGGTGGTTTCCATTTTATTTTTAAGCATATATTGTTTTTTTGTCTCCCATCCCTTCCTTCCTTTAACTTGCCTGTCTCCTTTAAAAAAAAAAAAAAAATGTGCGCTTGTTGTCTTACTTTGTGATGCTCCCTTTAAGTCTGGTCAGTTTGATGGGGCAGGTGCCTTTTATCCTGACAGGCTTGCAGTTGTTGTTTGTTTTCCCCAAAATCAGCAGTGGGCTACAGTTTTGTTTTATATATCACTCGACATCACTGCGGCCATCTTGGATTCTGGAAAAAGGGCCAGATTTGCCCTTTTCTTCCAGAATCAATTCACAATGGTGGTTATGGGATTAGCCCATCCACCTAAGTCTATTTATGCTCAAATGCAGGATTAGCTATCAGTCTCTTCAGCTGTGCCCTGCTAGGTTTCACTGACGCTGCTCTGTGGTAGGTACCTTTGTTTTTGTTCTCAAAGAAATGGTGATAAAAAAAATATATATATATGAAATAATAAAAAAATGTATGTTTAAAAAAAAAAAAGCTCAATAGTTCATTTTTTTCCCTTTCTTACTAAATTTCCACAGCTGATCCTTCTGCCTAACTCCGCTATTAGTCATTTATCTTGCAACAAAGATCCTCACACTCCTATTAGGTATGTGACCAACTATATGTGAGTATAAAAAGAAAAAAAAGTGTGCTCACTGGTCTAATGTGAGTTCCTTACATCGTGGCCCTGCCCACTCCAAGAGGTCCAGAAAATCTCCAAGACACCATGATGACGACAGCTCAGACCGTAAGTCCCATTTTTCACGTCATAGATCAGAGAAATCAAGATCCAGAGGACAAGATCCTTTTCCTCCTCTCCTAGGACCTATACAAAGAAGAAATGCTGGACAGGTGGGGCCACACCACTACCAGACAGAGTGGTCTGTAAGGACTGTTTTATGGACTATAAATCCAGCCGTGAACTAGTAAATCAGCACGCTGTAGATCTGCACAACTGAACAATGAAGGACTCCTCTGAGCTTGTGTGACTTTGGTCCCTGCTCAACCACTTCAGCAGATATCCCAGGTTCAGGATACAGAACCTAATCTCCCTGGTACTTCAGCAGTCGGTACACCTCTGCCACTGTCAGGCTGACCAGCTAGAGATTCACCACCTGAAGATTCTTCAGAGGACCCTTCAGAGAAGTCAGAACCTTCTGGCTTCATTCTCTCCTTGGTAAAGCCGTTCATCCAGGCAGTCAAAACTGAAGTCACCTGAAAAGACGCAGAAGAGCCTCCCTAAGGCCGCGTACACACGATCGAATATATCTGCTGAAACTGGTCCGCAGACCAGTTTCAGCGGACAGATTCGATCGTGTGTTCGGGCTAGCAGACAGGTTTCCAGCAGACAAAAGTTTTAAAGCATGCTTTAAAACTTGTCTGCTGGAAACCTGTCTGTCCGACATGTCCGCTGGTTAGTATGCCTAATCAGCGGACAAAAATCCCCCGCATGCGTCGAATGGATTCTCTAGACAGACGAACCAACCTGGAGCTGAAGAGGAGCTATTTAGCCGCTGGAGCAGCGTGTAAGCCAGCTATCGCCCTCACGTCGGTATCAAATGCCACAAGATCTTGGACAGATAATATTGAGACGGCTTTGAGTCAGGATGTCCCCAATGAGGATATAATTAAAGCCTTGGAAGAGCTTAGATTGTCGGCAGACTTTGTCAGGGTAGCGGCCATTGATATGATCAGGTGCTCTGCAAGATCCATGTTGCATTCAGTAATGGTGAAGAGGGCCTTCTGGCTCAAAGATTGGACAGCTGACTTATCCTCCAAACAAAATTGGTTCAAAATCCCCAAATCCCATGGGAAAGCACTATTCAGAGACAAAACAGATAAGGATATCGCCAGGCTGTCAGGAGGGAAGTCCGGTATGCTTCCCCAGGACAGAAGGATGCGAAGATTCAGAGGCGGGTCCTTTAGGTTTTGCCAGACAAATCCAATAGATTTTAGGTTGTCAAGACAGCCCAGAGACAACAAAAGACCTTGGAAAGGTACTCAGATAATCTTTTTTGAACAGGAAGATGAAGGACCTTTCCGGCTCCACAGGAGCAGAAGCAGTCTTTTGACACCAGAGTAGCCCAGACACTCCCGGTGAGAGCCAGGCTAAAGTTCTTCATCCCAGTCTGGGCCACATGCTGTCAGGACCCCTGGGTTCTGTCAACAATTCAATAGGGTGCACCTTTGAAATGTCTCTTATCCCCCACCTCGGAATTCTTTCAAAGGAACAGAGATTCCATCCTCTCCGCAGAAGGTTTAAAGCTCTGTAAAACTTCCTAACGTCACTCCAGCTTCAGGGGGCGGTTGTTCTGGTTCCCTTGGCAGAGCACTTCGCAGGCGTCTACTCCACCCTTTTTCTGGTCCCAAAGAGGACAGGTGGTTGGAGGCCTGTGACAGACCTTTAGAGGCTCAGCCGGTATATCCACCCCGAAAGCTTCAAATTGGAGTCCCTGCAGAGGATTATTCAAGCGGTCCAGCCATCAGATTGGATGATTTCAGTCGATCTGCAGGATGCGTACCTACACATTCTAATTCTACCTGCATTTCAAAAATGTCTGAGATTTGCAGTGGGATGGACCCACCTACAGTTTCAAGCCCCGCCTTTTGGTCTGTGCACCTCTACCAGGGGGTTCACAAGATACCAATATCCGCTCTGGTTCCCCTCCTCCTAGCAAGCAGTCCGGATTAGACATGTGCATTTCGTTTCGTTACGAATTTGAATTCGGACGAATTTTTCATTATTCGGAAATTCGGATGCATCCGAATTTCCGAATTACAAAATTAACGAATTTAAAGAAATTCAAAAAAACGCGAACGAAATTCGAATTCGAAAAGAATTCTAAACGAATTCGAAAAGAATTCTAAACGAATACGAATCGAATTTGAAAAAAAATTCGAATCGAATTTGAAAAGAATTCGGAAAAATTCTATTCGAATCAAATTTCGAAAAACACAAATTCGAATCGAAAATTAAATTTGATGAAAATTGAATCAAAATAATAAATCAAAACTTTCTAATAATCGATTTCTAAAAAAAAAAATACATATTAAAATAATAAAAAAAATAATAAAACAAAGAAAAAAATAGTAAAATAAAAACAGAATAGAATTTAATAGAATGTAATACATCAATATATAATACAAATACAAATACATACAATCAAATCCGGTTGTAATTTAATTTATGAATTCGGTTTCTCAATCCGGTTGAATTGGTTGAAATCATTTCAAATTTTTTTGAATATCCGGAAAAAATCCGGTTGAAAAAAATTTCGGAATTGACAAAAATGGTTTTGTTTAATTAATTTCCAATTCCGTTGATAATTTCCAATCCGGGTTGAAATAATTTTATTCGGTTGAATATAATTTAATCCGTTTGAATTAATGAAAAATTTTTCAAATTCGGTGATTTGAAAAAAATTTGAAATAATTTGTTGAAATGAATTTCAATTTCAGTTGGAAATAATTTCAAATCCAGTAAAATAGAATCAAATTCAGAAATGTTGAAAATTTTCAAATTTCGGTTGAAAAAATTTCAAATTCGGTTGAAAACATTTCAAATTCGGTTGAAAAAATTTCAAATCCGGTTGAAATAATTTCCAATCCAGTTGAAATAATTTCCAATCCAGTTGAAATAATTTCAAATCCGGTTGAAATATCATCGAATTTGGTTAAAATATTAACGATAACGGATGAAATATTGTTGAATTCTGTTGAAATATCATATATCAAAATATGATCGAATTCGAATCCGGTAGAAATATTATCGAATCCAGTAGAAATCTTTTCGAATTCGACCGTTTTCCGAATTCGGTCGAAAACGATCAAATTCCGAAAACGAATTTAACAAATTTAACGAATTTAATTTAACGAAATTAATTAAATAACGAATAAAAACGAAATTTGAAATTATTTCTACTGGATTTGAAATTATTTCCACCGGATTGGAAATCATTTCAACCTAATTTGAAATTATTTCTACCGGATTGGAAATTATTTCAACTGAATTTGAAATTATTTCTACTGGATTGGAAATTATTTCCACCGGATTGTAAATTATTTCCACCGGATTGTAAATGATTTCAACCGAATTTGAAATTATTTCAACCGGATTTGATTGTATGTATTTGTATTTGTATTATTGTATTTGATTACATTCTATTAAATTCTATTCTGTTCTGTATTCTGTAAACTAAACTAATTTTTTCCTTTTGCACATGTCTAATCCGGATCAGTTGGTATGTCACCGGGAAATTCCTCTACAGTCCCTAAAAGAGCTAGGATGGCTAATAAATTTCCGAAAAGAGTCAACTAGCACCCACACAGCAGATAATCTACCTGGGTGCAATGTTCAACACTCAGGAGGGGACAGTGTCATTACCACCGCCAAAGGCAAGGATTGTCACTCAGAGAAGGATCAAGGTCACCCGGAGCCTGCATCTGATGGCTTCACAATGCCTGAGCCTCATTTGGACAATGTCTGCTTGTATACCCATGGTTCCTTGGGCCCATTGGCGCTTGAGGTAGTCCCAGACAGGCTGCTTGGTGCAGTGGAAGAAACAACGACTATCTCAGACGATACTGCTGACAGGAGTAATGCACAGGAGTCTTAGCTGGTGGACAGTCCCAGAAAACCTCTCCAAAGCTTGTCACCTGGTTCCCCATCCTTGGATCACAATTATGTCCGATGCAATCGGACAGGGCTGGGAAGCCCATGGCGGGGAAACCAGAATACAGGGTAGATGGTCATGTTCTACCCAGGGAGTGGTATCCAACATCTTGGAGATGAGGGCAGCCTTCTTAACACTAACTTTTTTGGCATCCCAAATCAGAGACCAGAGAATGCATCTACGCCTAGACAACATGGCAGCTGTCGCTTATCAGCAGATGCAAGGAGGCACTCACAGCAGGTCGTTCCTCAAGGAGGTGGCGCTGATCATGCTCTGGGCAGAGAAGAACCTCCTGGACCTCAGAGCAATGTATCTGCCGGGCAGGTTGAACACGGAAGCAGGCACGTTGTCAAGAAATGAGTGGGCTCTCCACCCCCATTGTCTTCCATCAGATTTCCAGCATATGGGATCCCCCCCAGGTAGACTTGTTTGTCTCCCCGAAGAATGCCAAGCTGGAGAGATTCTTCTCTCGGATGCAGCATCCACAAGCCGAGGCAGTGGATGTCCTGTCATGCCCCTGGAGGTTCGCAACGGCATATGCCTTTCCTCCCAGGCCATTAATATTCAAATTTCTCCTGAGGCTCCTCAGGGAGTCAGTCCAGGTGGTGGCAGTACTTCCGTATTGGCCGAAGAGACCCTGGTTCCCTCTAGCCATGCGCCTCAGTGTGAGCTCTCCAATCAGGATCCCTCCTTTCCCTCAACTTCTGTCGCAAGGCAGTCTAGTTCATCCAAACCCTCAGAAGTTGAATCTTCAAAAATTTGGTTGGAGAGGCAAAGGTTCGAGTCCCTCTTGTTCCCCAGGAGTCATAACAACCCTTCTAAAAGCTAGAAAGCCTACAACTAATGCCAAATTTCAAAAATGGGACAAGTTCTTGTCATTTGCTATTCACAGATCTGGATTCAAATCCTTTCCCTCCTTCCCCTACCCTAAACAATTTTCTAATCCAACCCCTTCAATCACTTTCCTTTGTCTACCTGAGCCTCCCTTCAAAGTGCTCCCAGCAATCCTCTGCCCAACAAATAAGTAGATGGGGCGGAGGATCCTTAGGTAGTCACTTTCTCAATCTAAAGAGGAGTATTCCATGTCACCGATACCCAAGTTGGATCTGTCCCATTTCCTTAAGTGGATCTATACCCCATCCCTTGAAGTTCTATGGACCCAAGTACCAAATTGAACCTCACCATAAACACGGCTCCCTATGCTAAGCCAATTACACTTGGCAGAAGAAGCCATTACCTTCTCCTTAGAATCTTTGACTTCCACATCAATATTCTTCCCCACAGGGTTGAACTTCGCCCTCTTCGAGGTTCACACCCTAACTCAAACTCCAAGCCACCATTGGAACCCATTCGCTACTACCACAGCCACCTGTTAACCCTTGTTCCCACCCATTTACATACCATGTTTCAGACATCTTGTCGTGAGCTGGATGTATCCAGAGTATCACCTGGCCTACCCTAGAAGCTTACCGACCCCCCCAGAGACTATGAGACTTTCCATTGTACCGTTCAGTAAATACAGGGGCAATGAAGCTTCCATCAGAAACTCAGGCATCTTGGGTTTTAAAGTTAATCCAGGGCCTTACAGGTGAAGAATATGCTCCAGCCTCCCATATGATAATGCCCATTCTACAAGGGTATCTCTCTTCCTGGGCACAAGGGCTAATGTTTTGTTGAAGATGGTATGCAGGCCGCCACCATTTCTCACCCACCATACCTCCTCAGACACTACCATGATTGGTCCAGCTCTCACACACTGCAGTTCAGGCTATTGTTAAGCATTACACCCACCCATACACTAATATACATCCCACATTATCATCCATGGATTCACCCCAGGAAAACCGGACAAAATGTATCACACCACACCATTTTCAAATTTCCTTTCCTATCCCATACCAATTCCTCCATACGCTCCCACCCTCTTATATTACAAAAAATTTCGAGGAATTATGCCTTTATCCAATAATTAATTCATAAATCACTACTGAAGGAGAGTCGAGCGGAGCTCTATCACAGGTATGCTGCCATGGATAGGCTGGAAGGAAAAAATTATGGTAATATGAATCCAATTTTCAGTTTTCTTCATTTTGGATGGAGGCGGGGTAATTATTACCCCTGTTTTTCCTCCTGGCTAACCCGGTCTTCTTTAGATCCACCTCCTGTTCTGACTGGCCGGGAGGAGAAGCCAGAAACCAATAGCAAATATTGATTCACTAGTGTCACAAGTGGGTGGGTTTTGGGCGCAGTGCTCTGCGCCCCAAGCCCAACCTTTTTCAAGCCAATTAGAGCCTAAGGCTCAAATCATGTGTTCAAAATAAAAAGAGTCCTCCTCCCCGAATGCAAACAAGAGGGGCTAAGCCCATGTGACCTTTATGGACCAACCATTACTGTTAGTTATAAATCAGCACAAATAACTTCATAAAAAGTAAATGATACATGGTCTTTTTCTTTCAATTGCTTACCTGAATGGAGTAATTTTTGCCACTTTTGGAATGCTTAGTTTTTTCTCCATTTCATCTTTACTACATTTAAAATGTTTCTTAAGAAGGTCAAATCTCTTCAGATAGTATAGCAGCTCTGCAACAAAATCAGTGATTTCTTGATCAGTGTAACCATGTTTCTTTAGTACCACGAAAAGGTCTTTCAGTTCTGAAGCTCCTTTTGGAATGAAGTCTTTGCACAAGAAATTCACATCTCTACTTTCATCAGAGCTCAGGTCATTGATAATGCTAAGTAACTGGTAATTCTGATTATCCATAGTGGTTAAATTCAGTTGAGAGTTTCAAAATTATTTTCTTTACCTAAATAAAGGAACAGTTAGAATTAAATAGAGGTAGAAATAGAAAATCACATGTCATTAACTAAGATAAATGTATACGAATTACATAATAACAGAAGTCAAAGTGGTGTTGGCGGACAGGGGGGCCACCAGGGGATATAACTGAGAGGGCCTGCAACAGGACAAAATGTAGAAGACCTTGGTTACAGTGGGTCATAACAAAGACATGTGTGTTAAAGGGGTACTGCTATTGGGGTGGGCTGGCTCTTACAACAACATCAAAGAATGCACGCACCTTATGCCACACTTACTTTTCATTTCCCAACATGTGATGTGATGTCTTCCCCTTTCCCCACCTCATTTACACCTTACTCAACTACCCTTTTTAAATAACAAACCATGTGAACTTTTAAAAATCCACCCCTCCATTATCCCCTAGTTTTTATGCACAGGATTCCCCGGAAAGCTGTCTTCTGGGACCCCTCTGGCTTCCATCTGGGCTCCTCCTCAAAAAACATCCATCCTATTGCTCTCCGCTACACAGTGAAAATTTTGCTGCTCGCTCCCGTGATACAGTGGCGGCCATAGCCGCCGACTGTATCCACTCGGCCCCCCCCCACCGCGCCCTCCTTTCGCTTGACTACAGCGCCAGCCATCATCTCCCCTCAAATTCATCCTATCACCCCAGCCTAGCCCAATCAACGGCCACCCCTGGGAAACCGAGAAGGATGACTGGACCCGCCCAGAGTTTCAAACGGTAAGGTAAGTAAAATGGGGGTTTTCCTTTTTTTTTTACCTTTAAGCATAGGATGCATAAGAAAAAAAAAACTTTTACTTTCCAACCAAACCCCCTTTAACAACCCCCCCCCCCAACCCATAACCTCCCTCCTCCCTAGGAATGTATGCTGAATGACATCATGACTTAACTGAATCTTAATCAACCCAACCAAAATACCACCCTTACATCCCCCAAAATACCCCCCCACCAAATGCCCCCCCCCCATTCTCATCCCATGTTTTTCAAATGCCAGAAAAACCACACCCATTTAATTAAGTCCCCTACCCACATATCCCCCCCAAAATCACCTTGACAGAACACAAACCTGCTTTGAAAAAAGGTCATAGCAGTGTCATAGACCCATAAAAGGCTCCTAATGCCCCCCCCCATAAATAAACCATCCGCTACCAATCTAGGGTGCAATCTTCTAGTGGTTCACTATCAACTCCATAACTTTGGCATTCAAAGAAACTGCTCTTCAAATGTAACCTTGCCTCTAAACAACTAATACCCTCCCACCTCCATCCCCAACAACTAACCCCCATTCTATTCCACAATTTCTCACACTATAAGAGGGTGCCAATAAATCATAATTCTCTTTATTACAATGACATGGAGTGAAACAACCAATGTTTCTCCATACCAGATATCAAACTGTTAAACGCCTCTGTCACCAAACCACACTACCCCCTTACAATAACCAATACCCTAAAAGCCGTTTTGGTGGGGTTCAAATTCTTAAAAAGTGTGCTGTGTACTTGCAAATTAAACCCTGTTTGAACCATACACCCCTGTCTCATCTAATGGATCACGAACCCTACTACTGTAAATTTCGAACCCCAGCCTTAATGACTGAACCATCAGATGTTGCCAATCTGAAATCTTCATCCAATCCCAATTCATGAGAGAGTTCATAATTGGAAGCGAGCCGAATCACGTCCCATCACCCTCGTCAATAATTTCTCTCCTTGACTAATCCTCTTGTTTAATATTGTTCTACCGTGTTATCATGCCAAATATGCACCTAAAACCATAATCATATTACATACACATCCCCCCTTCTTCAACACCCCCCCCCTGCCCACCCCCTGTGATTTGACAGGGATACTGGATTACACACAGCAGGCATCCATCTCCGACACCCACTGTGCCACAGAGTTCAGTGTAAA
Source organism: Rana kukunoris (assembly GCA_029574335.1). Classification (NCBI taxonomy): domain Eukaryota; kingdom Metazoa; phylum Chordata; class Amphibia; order Anura; family Ranidae; genus Rana; species Rana kukunoris. Next base: position 126,731,297 of record CM056054.1, on the reverse strand, counting down.
ATGTTCGGCTGCGCACTGCGTCTATCACATCCCCCTCTCTGCCCTAGGGCGGGAAATTCATCTCCCATCCTACCACACTTTCACACTAAACTTCCTTGTGTCCAAATAGAGGTATCTACTGCAAGGTGTTTGAGGGTACCATATACCTCTGTATTCCCCTTTTACTTTATTCCATGCATAATAAACACTTTAATATGTCCATGCATCTCCCCCAAACATGTGATGCTCCACCCTTACCCCACTATGTGCAGCTCCTCCAAACATATCCTACCCCAGACCACACCAATCTCACTGAGAACCAGACTATCCTATCTCCCCCTCTCCTCTCTCCCCCTTCAATAGGCTGAAGCAGCCAGCCGCCAATGGCTCCCACTGCTGTCATTCACAGCCAGTGAGTCAATGATGAGAGCATAGGGGGGCCCCCTCTATATCTACCCATCATAGTCCCCCACTTTTCCAGCAAGCATGCACCAGTCCCTCCACAAGCCGCTTGCTATTGGGGGGCACCGGGTCCAAGGGGGAGGATCCCCCGACAGGGACCCTCGATCACAATTTTTTGCATCACCTTTTACTGCTCAGACCACTTCCAGAGATGACTTTTCAATTTTACACTTAACTATGCCTTCACCTTCATTCAATCCTTTTAATCCCTTTTTGGGCCCTTTCCTATGTACAGATCCCATGAGGATCCCTTCCCTATTACCCAACCGCAAACCCACCTCCAATCACCTCTGTGCAATCCAGATGACACCCCATCATCCCTTCCTCCACCCCCCAGATCCCGCTCTGCTCAATGAGGGGAATCGGATGAACACAGACCATCTGTCCGTTTTCACCCAATCCGATCCACAGACGGATGGAAAAATAGGAATTTTCTCCGTCTGCAGAAACAGACCATAGCGGGGACTGATGAGATCGGGTGTCAACGGATGTTTATCTATGTATGTCAGATTTTCATCCGAAAACGGATGGATGAAAAACGAACATACGGTCCGAATGTGCGAAAGGGCCCTTAAACTCGGTAGAGCATTTCTGTATTAGTTTTGACTGTCTGGGAGAACGAAAGTCGGTACTCTGAGTTCTTAAACGGATTGGAGTGGACATAAGAGAGGCTGCATTTATTCCCATTTTGTATAAAAATAAAGACAACAACTACATATCCAAAAAACAATAACTACATATGCCACACCCACATAAATCTGAAACCAAACCATTCCACCCAAACACTTACCTACCTTAGCATTACTCTCACACAGCACCTTCTTACTCAAAAAAACTTACCCCCAGTTTATTTCACCATACATCTCCCCCCCACATGTTAAACAACCCCCCATGTTTTTTTTGCAGTGTGTAATTTTCAGTAAGAACAAAAACTTCCCTTCCCGCTACCCTCATGCCAAAACCCCATTCAACAAATGCCACACGTCCTTTAGCCTTCGGCTTACAAAATGCAAAAAGAATCAACTGTATTTAAATATCTGCCACATTTAAATCACTCTAAAACCCTATTTTTCTGAAATAGTCATAAATATTGAATATTCACACCTGCTGTAGCCTAGGTTTAACATGTAAATGGTTATATAGGCCAGAACCTAGGGAAGAGTACTATTGATTGTTTCACATCTTCCAATGGTATGTCTTTAGGGAGAACAATATCTCATCACATGTACAATACATTAGTGTGCAGAACTGTGTGTCCCCACAAAGATTTTAAAAGGGCAGCACCAAACACTTTCCAATGGGGTATAGGACAAATATTGAACTGAGCCCAATGACATGTCCACTACAGGTGTTCATTATAGAGGCACATGGAGGTCTGCAGGCACCCCATGGCAACTCTGGTTTTAAAGGCTGAAGGTTAGCACTTCTGCCTAGCAGTATTAAAGTCGTCAATTTGAATCCCAACCACAGTGCTATCTGCCTGGAGTTTGCATGTTCTCCCTAACCCTGTGCTTGCATGAGTTTCCTCTGGGTGGCCAGTTTCCTCTCCCCACTCTAAAGGACATGCTGGTAGGTTAATGGACTCCAGTGTTAAATTGACCCACGTACATTTATATACTGTATGAATGTGACTTTGGAACGTAGATTGTAAGCTCCTTGAAGGCAGGGACTTATGTGAATGTACATTATATATGTAGAGCACTGCGTAAATTAACCACTTCCTGACCGCCGCATGACCATATATTTTGGCAGAATGGCACGAGCAGACAAATGGGTGTACCTGTACGTCCCTTTGAATTTACGCCGTTTTCCTGCCCTGCATATGTAAAAAAGGCATTTCCCTGTTCTGCCTAGTGGTATGGGATCCACTGCTCCCAGTCATCGGGAGCAGTAATCGATGTCATGTCACTGGTAACCCACACCCCCCCCCCCCACAGTCACTCCCTAGGACACACTTAACCCCTTTATTCCCCCCTAGTGTTTAACACCTTACCTGACAGTGACATTTTTACATTAATTAGTGCATTATTATAGCACTGATCACTGTATGAATGCCAATGGTTCCAAAAATTTGTCAAAGGTGTCTGATGTGTCCGCTATAATGTTGCAGTACCGATAAAAATCAGAGATCACTGCCATTGCTATTAAAAAAAAAAAAAATGCTAAAAATCTATTCCCTATTTTTTAGATGCTATAGCTTTTGCGCAAACCAATCAATATTCACGTATTGTGATTTTTTTTTACCAACAATATGTAGAAGAATACATATCGGCCCAAACTGTGGGAAAAAAAAGGATGTAAATTTTGATTGGGTACAGCGTCGCATGGCCACGCAATTGTCAGACTCAGTGCAGAATCGTAAAAAATGGCCTGGTCATTGGGCAGCCAATTCTTCTGCTGCTGAAGTTGTTAATGTTGCTATATAAGTTCTAAATACATGAAAGTAAAAAAAACTTTTGTGTGCAGCTTTCACCCCAGTTCCCCTAATACATAACTGAGCCCACCCTTGATGCAGCAATGTGCCTGAGAGCATCTGCTCTCTCCCTTCTCAATGGCTCAGCAACAGCAGTAGGTGCCATTGCCTCCCACTGTTGTCAATCACAGCCAGTGAGGAGGGGTAGGCGTTGAGTCCTGCTCTGTGTGTGCCAATGGATACATAGAGCAGGGCTTGGTAGCAAACATGCATAAGGGCCCCCATAGCAAGTGGCTTGCAATAGAGACACTCTGTGTGTGTGGGGGGGGGGGGAGGAGCCAGGCGAGGGATTGGGCCTTCTCTGTGCAAAACCATTGCACAGAGCAGGTAAGTATGACATGTTTGTTATTTAAAAACAATAAGAGTATCACTCTACGGTATAATTAAAGCAGTTGTATAGTCAAAACAAATATTTTTTTTTGGTGCCACCTGTAAAGCAAAAGGCATTTAGCAGCTCATTGCGAGGGGAATATCTCCTAAACCGTACCTGTACCTGTAGGTAAAAGTCAAACATTTTACTATACAACCACTTAGAGAATCCCTAATGCACATGCGCCGCTGCAGTCAGAGGCTCATTGCGAGGGGAATATATCCTAAGCCGTAAAGGTTTAGGAGATCTTTTTTTACCTACAGGTAAGCCTTATTATAGGCTTACCTGTAGGTAAAAGTCGAACATTTTACTATACAACCACTTTAAAAGCCAAGCTTTTTTTTTTTTTGGATAGAGTAAAGAGGGATTTCAACACTTGTCAGGTTTTCAGGTCCCGTGTCACATTGCATGTGTTAGTATGGCGATCTGAAAGTTTTTTCGCTATAGTGCGTACCCAGCATTAGGAATCACAGTGTGTGGAAGAGTGGAATACATTTTTGCAACTGTTAGATGGTGCCATAAAAACAAATCAGAGACATTTTAGATGCTAAAGAATTTTACAGCTTCTTCCTCTTCTTCCTGCTCCTTGTTTCCTCTACATCCTCTGAGGCCTCCTGTCCTATTCTCACAATTGTAGTTACATTACACTTGTGACTTATTGGACACTCAGTTGACAATATTTTTCATCCCTAGCTGGAACATTTCTACATGAAGATTGATTTTATACCTAATAGATACATTGGGCCAGATTCACAGCCATCGGCGCATCTTTATGCCGGCGTAGCGTATCGTATATACGCTACGCCGATGCAGCGCGGGGGGCAAGCACAGTATTCACAAAGCACTTGCCTCCCAAACTGCGCTTGGTTTCCCCTGCGTAAGCTGGCGTATGTGGGAGTGGGAGTGGGCGTGAAACATGCAAATGATGGCCGAACTGCCAGCCAGATGTTTCTAACGAACGGCGCATGCGCTGCCCCGTGGATGTATCCCCGTGCGCATGCTCAGAATCACGTCGGAACTACTCCCTAGGATACGTCGAATCACTGCCTACGACGTTAACGTAACCTACGCCCAGCCCTATTCCTGTACAACGTAAACGGCGTAAACGACGTAAATTTTGACGGCGTTCATTCCCTGGTCCATACTTTAGCATGAGTTGCGCCTCCTATATGAGGAATAACTTTACACCGGACATAAGCCTTACGCAAACCGCGTATATGAAGCGGCCTATTAAGTCCATTTTTTTGTTAGACATGGATGCATGTTTTTTTCACAAATCCGTATACTGAAGGATGTGGCACCCTGAGGGGGGAGGGGGCAAGCAGGAGAGTCAGGGTGCCCACTAACACACAGCTCTTTTCTCTATCTGCAACATAGTGTCCTGACTCTTTCTGGTGTGGAGCATGACAATCCACACAAGGAAGAAAGCCTTGCATTACTGTGTGGAGTTACAGGCAGAAGAACAGGAAGTGAAATAAGGACATTTAAAAGCAAAATCGAAGGATGAGGTAAGTGAAAGAGGACTGCACTAAGGTAAAGGAAGTTATTTAGGGAAAATATTTTTTACCTTTACAAACCCTTTAAGGTTAAAAACCTTGTGACTTTAACATTCACTCTCTATTCCTGTGTAGGGACGTCTTACCCTCTACTGTCTCTAATGCCGTGTACACACGGTCGGAATTTCCGACAACAAAACCGTGTTTTTTTTCAGTCTGATTTTTGCTCAAACTTGTCTTGGATACATACGGTCACACAAATGTTGTCGGAAATTTCGAACGCAGAGACGTACAACACTACAATGAGCTGAGAAAAAGTGCAATGATTCCGAGCATGCGTCAAATTGGTTCAGAGCATGCACAGCATATTTGTGCATCGGAAATAGCTACACATGATTGGACTTTCTGACAAGAACTTTTGTTGTCCGTAAAATAGAGAACCTGCTCTCAAACATTTGTTGTCGGAAATTCCAACAGCAAATGTCTGATGGAGCTTACACAAGGTTGGAATATCTAACCAAATGTTCACATCAAACATTTGTTGTTGGAAATTCCGATCGTGTGTACGCGGCATAAGTGGCTGTGCTGCTTAAGACTTAGTTCACATCTATGCAATTTCCCTGCAGTTACATTTGCTCAAGCATAGCAGCCCATTCATTTTAATGCTGCTGTACCCACTGAAAATGCAAGGAAAAGGTTCCTGCGTCTTTTCAGAAAACACAGCCAAAAGGAAAACGCATGGAGCAGTGTGGTTCCCTGTGTGGGAAACAGCGCTGTCGTTTCCAGTGTGTGGGGTTGCCATTAGAATTATTGGTACCTCCACACATCTCCTGAACAGCGAGTGGTTGGAGGTGCAATAACAGGTGCTATCCTGCACTGGCAACACCCCTGCAAAAGTGTGAACATAGGCTAATGTTCACAGTGTTATTTATGTACACCACTTCCTGTCTCAGTGTGTCTGGGTAAGGGTTATACCATAATACCACCTGTCCTGCTATGAAGGAGCTTCTACTAACCCAGGCAGAACCAAGGATTATTAGCCAAATGTTGTCCATAGCTTCTGAGTGTATATATGTACAGTATATATTTAAAGACTGGTGACAGAAGTATATCTGTCCCTTTATTGGGAGCTGTGATCAGTGTCCCGTCACTAGGAAGAATTTGGCATATGTGTAACCCCTATGGTAACAGCTAGGGGGCAGTATGTCCAACTCTATGTCGCACCAGCCGCGCTTTCCATTAAATAAGATATGTTTTGTGGATATCTAATGGCTCCGGATCACGGATCTAATTGGAGCGCTGTCTGGTCCCTCTCAGTGTCCCCGATTTGGAGATGTGCGTGTTTTCCTGTCACAATCTCCTCCTCTCGGCCGCTGACAGGTGACACCGATCACATGATGACCCATATGCTTCATCATTGGTGGAGATGTCACACACTACATTTCCCATGACCGCCGCCTAGCTCCGAGCCGCGGTCATGTGACTGTCGCGCTGATCATGTGATCTATGATGACGTTGAGCTCGGGATTGGCCGCATATACGGACGGTCCCCGATGGTTCATTCACAATCATACATCCAATTCATATTACTATCAAGAGAGACACTTAAGACAGGCCCTAGTGTGATCACTTGGTGCGCGCTCAGGTTTATGAGCGCTGCACGGATGTGTAACACAGTTTTAGCATGTTTACAGCATTGCTGGATTATAACAGAGCTGTCCCCTATGTTGGCCTCCGTGCGGTTTGTGTCTTATAATGCAGCCTCAGGGGGCAGATCATCCACTTTATTCAATAGAGGTTTCAGTGAATGTGGTGTCCCCATACATAGAAATTGAAGGACTCACTCACTGGGTGACACAGTTTCAACATTGTTGTTGTCAATTATGAGTTATGAATTTCTATTATATTAATCCAGTATACATCATATGTTTTTAATCTTTCATGTTTATATTAATTGTTTGAGAGATGTATTGATGTTTAGTGATACATGATCGAAAGATTTGATGTTTATGTGGTTGGAAGATATACCTATTACATCACATCCTGTTCCAAGCCCTGCCCCCCGCAGGGGGATGGGCCTGATGGTCATTCATGTGTATATAAGAGAGCAATATGGGGGTGCAATTTATGCCCCTGTTGAAGGCTTATTCAGCCGAAACGCGTCGGGTTACCGCTATCTAGCACCCCATATTGCCAATCTGTGATCACTGTTTTTTTATATATATTTTGTTTTTTATGACTTTTCATAAACCTTTTTTATACTGCTTATATTCCTGTCTTTCCACATATCCACCTTGCGGCTTTGGTGAGCCCCCAGCCATATCTAGGCCTCCAACCTTTGATTTTTGGCTCAAGGATCCCACCTGGAATCTACAATCCTGACGTTCCACACCATTCAAGGTACACTGGGTCTGATGTGGATTCCCAGCCTCAATTCCAGTCATCTGTTGTGATCCTGCCTTCCGGTTTCCAGTGGTCCGTTTCCCCAAATACACATTTGCCTGTCTGACTCACTACTGTACAGTACCTGAGTCCAACCCATCTGGTAAGCGCATTTACGGTTATCCTCTGATCACGATGAGATTGTGACCTATAGAAATTCGCTTGTCTTCCCCTCATTGGATGATCACCCACCTGTCTACATATAGACTTTGGAACCTATTTACTTTGAGTCACCCATTTTGGGCCACTTCCCTGTTCAGTGTAGTGGCCTCTTATATCCTCACCGTATACAAATACAGTAGATTTTCCATATTAGTGCTAAACATTTTTCGTTTCTATAGATGGGGAAAATGCTTTCCCCGTTCTTCCTTGTCATCACTCATGGAGTGGGACTTGCGGCGTGTGCGCGCCATACACAATGTGATTTTCTTATATGGTACGGCAACGTTTATATATGTTAATCTGCCAGTTCTTCTTTCACATTGTAGCCGGATTGCGCGCCCCGCCGACGTATATCCGCAGTGTTACACGGTCGTTAATAAGCAGTGCCCAGTAGTTAAAATAGATAAAGTTTAGTACCAGAACATGAAAAATCATGCGGTCACAATACAAAAGTTTGTTGCCTCTATATGTTTCGCCATAATTATGGCTTCTTCTGGAGCTTTTGTAAGACCTTATGTATAATGTCACTAAAAACTAGATAAACAATTTTAATGAATAATCAGAAAGAAGAAAAAAGAGGAAAAAGAAAGGGAAGAAGAGGATACTGGTACATACAAAGACCCAAAAGGGTCTGTCATATTTACAATTCATATATTTACATGGATAAATTAGTGGTCACTTTGTGGGCCTTAAGGGTCCTTTGATCACATTTGGGGTGAGAATACATACATCAGACGATCTATTTAATGTTGTATTAATGGAAATATATGAATTATATGATTATGGCGAAACATGTAGAAGCAACCAACTTTTGTATTGTTACTACATGTTTTTTACGTTTTGGTATTAAACTTTATCTATTTTAACTATGTTTGTCTGGGGCCCCCGAGCTGGCCAGGGGCACCGAGCTGGCCAGGGGCCCCAGCAGGGAGGGCCCTTGCCACACCGCTGCTTCCTCCTGCAGTCCGGTCGGCCATGTACCATAACCGCGCGGTACAGGAGAATCAGGTTCCTGGCCGGACTGACAGGAAGTGCACACACTGAGTGCTCACTTAACCTAGAATATATGGGTGTGTTCTCATGATTTAAATGAAGCCTTGGAGCTCTAATAATATTTTGCCATAGAGGCAATTTTATAATACTGTGGGTATATTTCTGCATTGACAATGTTTTGCTTTATCTTTCAAGTTTAGCTTTTCTGGATTCCTAAAATTGACAGTACACTCAAACTATACTAAAGGATTAAAAAAAAAAAAAAAACGAACTATTTCTTTTAATGCTGCTGCCCTATACGATTAGTAACTAATAAGTAACTTGCAAACACCTAATAAAAGCATTTAAGCACTTGTACAGTAGTCATGATTTATCATAATTATCTGTTTACTTCAAAGGGAAGTATCCACATAAATCTTACAAGTATATAAGGATATCAGGTTTTAATATAAGGGAAGGAATTGTTATTCCGCTTACCACTTTCTGTTGTTCTGACTGTTAAGTCATTAATTGCAAAGAGCATGCAAATGAGTCCATCTGACCTGTGTTATACTTCCTGCATTTCTGAATTTATAAAAGTAACAGGTTACAATATGCATTAAAGTTAGACAAAATTAAATGTAACAAAGTCATATATCGAAGAAAAACACATACCAACAGTAAGGAGAGCATTCTGCAGTGTACCAAATAAGAACTCTCCTCCCCCCACTTCCGTGTAATGTGCTGCAGAGTTGTGGATTATGTAAGTGCAGATAGATAATGTGAGTCATGTTCAGGTGAAAAAAAAAAAACAGTTCAATGCTGAACTGTAAAGCACATGTAATACAATGACCAACATATGTACATATTGTACTGGGCTTTTTGCATGCCTTTGTAAATCATAGGCAATGTAGAGAAGGTGGTTATTTGTAATTTTCCACAATCAAATCATATTTTTCTTTTTTTTACAATGGGCCATTCTCAAAAGCCCACTTAAGTTTTTGTTTTAGGATTCATGCCTGTGAATGAAGGTGCTGCAAATGTGTTACTTGGAGTAGCAAAAAAATGTAACCCCCCCCCCCTAACACATTCTATACAATACTATAAATGTATATACTGTAATTATAATGATTAAAAAAATTAACAACGAAGAAGTAAACACACACCAAATGTGAAAAATAGAGTGCTCTTTACATTGGCCAGTGCAGAAATGCCCAATTACAATGATGACCATTGTAGAACTATCCCTTTACATTGGTGGTTAGTAAATAAGTGCCCATTACATTGGGGATCAGTGTAGTGTCCCTTTACATTGGTGGTCAGTGAGAGAATGGCCCTTTTAAACTGATGGTCAGTGAAAAGATAGCCATGTTACATTCATAGTTATAGGTAAGAATGCTCTATATCAGTGTAGTGCCTCTTTAGATAGGATGTAAGTTGGGTAACTGTCCACTTATATTGTTGTTCTGTGGAAAAAAATTAATTGTTACATTGTTGGTCAGAAGAAAGACCCGTTTCAGGCAACAAAAAACAGATAAGAGAAACTTAATTGGTACCTGCCACTGACTTAGTGTCAGGAACCTCAAGCCTGTCATGCTCATTTTCATGCACAGAGACTTGTTCATACTCGTGCGCATAAATGTGAGTGAGTGAAAAACTTATATAGCGCGGCACATGCAAACTGAATCACCTCTGGGCGCTTGGTATCCATTCCCTGAGTAGACTTTTTGACCTCAGAAGAGATAGGTTTTGATCTTTCCTCTGAAGGCCAAGTAGTTCGCCTCCGAACGGATGGCGATTGTAGAGCGTTCCACAGTCTAGGTCCTTGGACTGCGAATCTACGTTCTCCTTTGGACTTGTATCTGGCTTTGAGTATCTGGAGTATATTTTGGTTGGTGGATCGCAGAACGTGATTGGGATTGTGAGCTTTTAGTTTTTCGCATAGATATTGGGGGGCGTTTCCTTGAACACACTTGTGCGTCAGACAGAGTGCCTTGAAGATGATTCTGTCTTTGACTGGCAGCAAATGAAGGGATCTCAGAGAAGATGAGATTGATTCCCATGTTTTTGTGCCAGTAACTAGTCGAGCGGCCGTATTTTGAACGACTTGAAGAAGAGTGATTTGGTATTTGGGGAGCCCGAGATAGAGGGCATTTGCATAGTCAAGTCTGGAGTTAATAATTGTGCCCACCACAACCGCTATGTCTTCTTTTGGGATAAAGGGGGTGAGTCTGCGTTGTAGGCACAGCAGATGTGCGATCCGCTGACTACTGACCCTATTTGTGCATCCATTGTCATGTTAGTGTCAAAAATGACTCCTAGACTTTTGGGGGGATAGTTTTACCCAGAATGGGCGGGGGTGTCCATGTTGTTGCGGGATGATTTTTCCAGTTGGCGTTAAACAGGAGAAGTTCTGTTTTTGAGCCGTTGTGTTTAAGGTAACTCTTTGTCATCCAGTTTTCTATCAAGGTAAGGCATTTCTCTAGTCCGAGATAATGATCCTTCTTATTGCATATGCGAAAGTACAGTTGTGTATCATCTGCATAAGAGTGGTACAGTAACTTCTGGTTACTGATGATTTCAAAGAGAGGGCGGAGATAGATATTGAACAGAACCGGTGACAATGGGGATCCCTGAGGGACTCCGCATGACACTGTGCGTTTTTCAGAAGTGAAAGGCCCCAGTTTCACTATTTGTGACCGGTTTTCCAAAAAGGAGGAGAACCAGGATAGATCACCTTCTGCGACTCTGGCTACTTCAGCTAGCCGAGTCAGTAATAATTTGTGGTCTACAGTGTCAAAAGCAGAACTAAGGTCCAACAGTACCAGAAGACATGATTCTCCTTCGTCTGCTGCCTCAAGAGCGTCATCCCATATTTTGAGCAGTGCTGTTTCTGTCCCGTGACCAGGACAGAACCCCGATTAAAACGGGTCGAGTAATTTATGGGTGTCTAAATGATGTTGTAGCTGTTGTACAACTTCTTTCTCCATTATTTTGGAGAAGACATTTAGGCCTGTTATGGGTCGACGGTGGTTAGGGTCTTTAGGGTCCAGGGTGTTTTTTTTTTTAAATTGGTTTGATTATGCCTTGTTTCAATAAGGATGGCACCATGCCCTCCTTAAATGACTGGTTTATGAGCTGCGTGATATCTGGTGCCACAATATCAGCACATTCTTTCAGCAGTTTAGTGGGGATGATATCATTGGGCGCAGTGCTGTTACGCATAGTACCTTTGATATTTTTTGTGGCATCGATGGAGATGGGTTTTAGAGTGAAATTAGTAGTTTGCGGCGGTTTTATGTGGGTATTGGGTTTGTGATTTGGGTAGGGGTTGATGAGGGGTTTTGCTGAATACTTTCACAGATTTTTTCAATTTTGTTAATGAAATAATCCGATAATTCATTGCAAAATTCTTGTTAATCAGAATTCGGGGCTTCTAAACAGACTGGGTTCATAGTCTGGGTGACTAGCTTGAAGAGTTCGCGGGGGCGGTTTAGGGCACTTGCGATGATGTTGGAAAAATGTTTTTTTTTGGCCATAAAGATCTCTTTATGGTATTTCCTAGTAATTATTTTATAAATGGTGAGGTTTTGCTCTGAAGAGCTTCTTTTCCAGGCTGCTTCCGCTCCTCTACGCTCTTGCTTTAGCAACGACAGCTGGTCGTTAAACCAGCCGGAGTAGTTTTTCCGAATGCATGTTTTGCTTTTGGTGCTACTAAGTCGGCTGACTGTATTTGCGCCTTGTTGATGGCGTAAAGAGTTTCTGTGTAACTGAACTTGCAAGAATGAGATCACAAGCACACTCGCAGGCACATGGGCATGCCCACAGATCCTGGCACCTGGTGGCTTATTTAAATCTGAGGCCTGCCTAGTATCATTGCTGGATGGTCTTCATCTTTACCGTTTTGACTTGTGATTTGTGGTCCAGGTCCTGAAAGCCTGCTTGATCCTGTTATTCTCCCGGCTCCATCTGACTTTTCTTTGGAATTCCCTTGCTTATGTCTGCTGCATGACTTGTGTTACTGACCCTAGCCTGGACTTTTGACTAAGATTCTGCTTGCTGATTTTGTACTGCGATGCCAGCAAGTTGCCAACGCCTGACTGTCTCTGACCTGGATTCTGATTGTGATTCTGTACCTCTCTGCCTGGCTGTTTGTCACAAACTATGGTGAATGGGAGAGAACCACAACTGGGATCAGCAAGGATTATAATGCACCACTCTATGTTACGTGAGAATTCAGCATTGGACCCCAGGTGTCACTCTAATCAGAGAACAGGAGTTTGGGGGTTCTCTACATCATCTCTCTCTCACATATAGGAATGCGTTGAGCTACTAAGGATGGATGTATTACAACATGCGTCCAAACCCTAGCATTAAAAGATTACGATGAAAATTCCAATGCACTTCTGTATGCAAGTGATTATCAGTACGGGACCCCAGGCGTTACTCCACACAGAGAACAGGAGTTTGGGGGTTCTCTACATTATATCACTTTTAACATAGAGAAATGCATTAGGCCACTAAGGGTGTTGGTATGAAATACCTTCAACCCTTAGCATAGAAAAGTTAAGGCGAACATGTTCAGCAACTTAGGGCATGGCCCCATAAACAAGTAACAACTTATGTCAAGCACGTAGTAATTTAAGCAAGGTGTAGGCAACTGATTGTTGCGTAAGAGAGGCAAATATAGCTCAGGTAATTTGAGAGTGTATGTCCCTTTAAGATACTCCACAGCTGTAGTGAAATAAAGGTATAGGCCCAGATTCACAAAGCACTTACGCCGACGTAAGTGCAAATGTGTGCCCGTAAGTGCAAATTTGCGCCGGCGTATCTGTGCGCCAGACCCACAAACCAACATATGCCTAAAAACTGGCCACCCTACGCTGACGTAGCTTACTTACCCCGGTGTAGCGTGGGCGCACTTTTCTTCTGGACGCATGTTGCTGCTCCCATTGATTAGGCATTCAAACATGCAAATGAGGGGAATACAGCGATTCACGAATGTATGTGCACCCGACGCATGCTGCGTGAGGTGCGTGTAAATTGTACGTCCGGCGTAAAGTTATTCCACATAGATGAGGTGCAAACTGGCAACAGACATGCAAAGGTCTGCACCAGAGAACACAGGCCGGCGTATTGGGCGTACGTTACATTCACGGCGTACGTGGTGATCCGGCGTAGCTTAGGCAGTTGTGGCGGCGTGGTTTTGAGCATGCGCATAAGGGTGCAGTTTCATGCGTCCACGTCACGGCAACGTCACGGCACATGCGCAGTTCGTGATACGCCAGGCGTAAAACATTGCACCATGCTCGGACTATCATTTGCATGGGGTCACGACCACTTCCACCTACCAAAGTCCAAAGTCCACAGACGATACAAATCCAACAGAGTATATAATTCAAATCTCTTCCTAGACATGTGTCATATTTCTCAGAGAATACATAGAGAATATATATTCTGATCACTTCCAGACCAACATATATTCATACAGAGAATACATAGGGAGTATATTCTCTGAGTGACAAGGCTCACCTCCAAGATTATATTCTCTATCCATTGAATAGCTGAGCAATTTGATTGGCCGTCTTTGATCTACATCCTGTCTTTCAGAGTGACAGGACAATGACCCCAGCCGGAGATCATCACCTATTCCTAATTTTGCATCCTTGCAATATGCTCCCTCTAATGTGTAATTAGATTACATGTGGCCTGAGTAATGGTTTGATTGGTTTGATGTGTAGAAATAGATCCATCCAGTCTCTTTGCATATTGACAATCGACAAGCGTCTTTTGATGTGTAACATGTAATTACAGGTTACTGAAATCTGGCCTGGTCAGTTTTGGACTTATAACATAATACGACATTATATATATATAACATCCCACATAAATCGGCCAACATATTACAACACATATTACGGGGAGTGCTAACCACTAAGGCCTCGTACACACGAGGCAATAGATTTGTTCAAATCTGTCCGTCCGACAGATTTGAACAAATCTGTCTGCTGGGATTTTGGTTTGCTCGCGTGTACACACGAGCAAACCAAAATCCCCGCCAGCAGAGAGCGCGCTGACGTGTCGGTGACGTGTCGGTGACGTTGACGCCGCCACGTCACCGCACCAGGAAGTAAAACACTTCCGCGCATGCGCCGAATCCATTCGGCGGCGGTGCGGGACGACATGTCTGCTGGTAAGTGTACTAACCAGCAGACATGTCGGGCGGGCGGATTCCCACCCGATAGATTTCAAAGCATGCTTTGAAATCTGTCGGGTGGCCAAATCCGTTGGCTCGGCCGTACACACGATCGAATCTGTCTGCTGAAACGGTCCAGCGGACCGTTTCCAGCGGACAGATTTGATCGTGTGTACGAGGCCTAAGCCATGCTATGCTCATATTACGGGAGTGCTAACCACTACGCCATACTATGCTAATATCACGGGAGTGCTAACCACTATGCCATACTATGCTAATATCACGGGAGTGCTAACCACTATGTCATACTATGCTAATATGACGGGAATGCTAACCACTACGTCAAATTATACTAATATCACACGAGTGCTAACCACTACGCCATACTATGCTAATATGACGGGAGTGCTAACCACTAAAACCTACTATGCTAATATCACGGGAGTGCTAACCACTATGCCATACTATGCCAATATCACAGGAGTGCTAACCACTAAGCCATACTATGCTCATATTACGGGAGTGCTAACCACTACGCCATACTATGCTCATATTACGGGAGTGCCAACCACTACGCCATACTATGCTAATAATACAGGCGTGTTAACCACTACGCCATACTATGCTAATATCATTGGAGTGCTAACCATTATGCCATACTAAGCTCAGACCAACCACTACGCCATACTATGCTCATATCACGGGAGTGCTAACCACTACGCCATACTATGCTAATATCACAGGAGTGATAACCACTACGCCATACTATGCTAATATGACAGGAGTGTTAACCACTACGCCATACTATGCTAATATCACAGGAGTGATAACCACTACGCCATACTATGCTAATATCATAAAATGAAAAAAACCTGCAAATTGCGGTAAAAACGTGTGTCGAAAGACGCAGCAAGCATCGACACACGGTTTCACCGCGTTTTTACTGCCTATGGCATGATTCACACCTATGCATGTTGATTTTGACCGTTTTTGCATTTTGTTTTTGTTTTTTGTCCCGATACCAAGTACTGATACTTTTTTTCATGTACTCGCCGATACCAAATACAGATACTTTTTTTTTAAATGCAGCCAAGTGTCTTCCAAATGCAGCCATGTCTCCCCCCCCCATATGCAGCCATGTCTCCCACCCATATGTAGCCATGTCTCCCCCCATATGCAGCCATGTCTCCCCCCGAATGCAGCCATGTGTTGGTCTCCCTGCCATCTAGTTGTTCGGCTTTCTTTTGAATAGCTGTGTGTTCCCAGCCGTGCGTTGTTATGGCCCCTCCCCCATGTCGGGGCACTTTGATAGACAGATCATCCGTCCAATCCCCCGACAAGGGGGGAGGGGCCATGACGAAGTGTGGCGGGGAACACACAGCTATTCAAATGAAAGCTGTTATGTTCCCTGAGCGCCGGGATGAAGGGGGTAAATCTTCCGGAGGTCAAGTGGTTAATAACCTCTATCAGTGTTAAATGGTTTGTCTCATACCTGTAAACTGCTGGAGGGCTTATTCTGTGAAAAACAACAGACTTGCTGGCTGGATCGCCAGATGAAAATAGAAGTAAGGAAACAAACGCAGCCATCACATCTAAGGCTCCATTTACACCTAAGACCCGGTTCACACTGGGGCGGCACGACTTTGGGGGCGACTCGGCAAGGCGTCCTGAAGACGACTTCAGAGGCGACTTGCAAAATTACTTCTGTATAGAAGTCAATGCAAGTCTCCCCAAGTTGCCCCTGAAGTCGTACTTGTGTTGCTCTTATTAGAATGGTTCTATTGAATAGAATGGGATGCGAGTTGTCAGGTGGCTGAGTCGCCAGTGTGAACCGGCTCTAAGCATACTACACCGACACCTGCTGCATTGCGATTTTTTTTTTTTTGTGGCGTGTTCTTTGATCGGTGCTGTTCATTTGAATGGGCCTCCCTCCGCTCCAAAGGGGCTCATGTACCACGTATTGGCAGAGTCAGGCGCGTTTGGCAGCGCTATTTTTGCGTGGTTTGTTGCTCACCAATTGCGGAACAAAATGCACTTTTACAAGGATCCCAGAATCGCGGGCAGAATCACGCAATTCTAGCTACAATTCCAGTACACTCAGGTGTGAATGGAGCCTAAGAACTGGTAAGACGCGATATAATAAATGTGGGCTTTCGGGTTTAGTATCGCTTTATCGCCCGATGCCCACTGGCCAGAATAAATGGCGCTTTTCAGCTAGGGATGAGCCGAACACCCCTGGGTTCGGTTTGCACCAGAACCTGCGAACAGACCAAAAGTTTGTGTGAACTTTAGAACCCTGTTAAAGTCTATGGGATTCGAATGTTTGAAATCTAAAGTACTAATTTTAAAGGCTAATATGCAAGTTATTGCATCCTGCCCCAGGGGACATGTATCAATGCAAAAAAAGTTTAAAAAAACTGCAGTTTTTTTTCAGGAGCAGTGATTTTAATAATGCTTAAAGTGAAACAATAAAATTGAAATATTCCTTTAAATTTCGTACCTAGGGGGGTGTATAGTATGCCTGTAAAGTAGCGCTTGTTTCCCATGCTTAGAACTGTCCCTGCACAAAATGAAATTTCTGAAGGAAAAAAGTAATTTAAAATCACTCACCTTAGGGTCGGGTATGGATATTAAGGGGAACCCTGTGTCAAATTAAAATAAAATTATGTGGGGTTCCCCCCAAATATCCATTCCAGACCCTTCAGGTCTGGTATGGATTTTAAGGGAAACTCCATCCCAAATTTAAAAAAAAAAATCCGTAGACCCCCCACACATTTTATTTTATGAATGACTTTTCTTTGTATTGCCGGGAGCCGACAATTCATTATAGCCGCGAGTGATTTTAAATTACTTTTTTTCCATCAGAAATGACACTTTGTGCAGGGACAGTTCTAAGCATGGGAAGCAAGCGCTACATTACAGGCATACTATACACCCCCCCCCCCCCCCAGGTATGAAATTTAAAGGAATATGTCACTTTTATTGTTTCACTTAAAGGAATTATTAAAATCACTGCTGCCAAAAAAACTGCAGTTTTTAAAAGTTTTTTTGCATTGATACATGACCCGGGTCCTCACTTTTTTTGGACAATAACTTGCATATTAGCCTTTAAAATTAGCACTTTAGATTTCAAACGTTCGAGTTCCCTAGACTTTAATGGGGTTCTACAGTTCACACGAAC
Source organism: Rana kukunoris (assembly GCA_029574335.1). Taxonomy (NCBI): domain Eukaryota; kingdom Metazoa; phylum Chordata; class Amphibia; order Anura; family Ranidae; genus Rana; species Rana kukunoris. The sequence goes on along the minus strand of CM056054.1, from coordinate 126,713,564 downwards.
TTGCCGCGAACACCCCAAATAGTTCGCTGTTCGGCGAACAGGCAATGTTCGACTCGAACTCAAAGCTCATCCCTATTTTCAGGCTATAAACGCACCTTTCCGTCCTTGCACACAGGTCTTTCAGATGAGGAAAAAAATAAATAAATAAAATCACCAGCGCATTCACAGGAAGAGCGTTTGGGCAGAAAAAATGTGTGACTGCGCATAAACCTGTGTTACGCTAAATGTGTTCAGAAAAATTCTAATGGGCAGAAAAAAATATACAATTTTGGCCAACAGAATACATTTACATCAAACACACAGGTGCACGGGTGTGGGAGGAGCTAAGCAGAGTGTAAATGAGGAATATTAGAAGACAGGAATACATAGGGAGCAGGGAGAGCTCCTCACAGACTGCTGGGACTTGTGGTGCCCCGGTAATGACAGTCTGGAGGCTCTCCTCGGTGAATTACCTGCTGAGGTGACACAGAGCTCAATCCCGAGATATGGACGGTGAGGATCTCCTGGATACAATGTATACAGCATAGCCCCGCCCACTATAACTTCCACACACGTGAGAGCACGGCCATTCAAAACTCCATGGAAACTCCGCCCGTGTACGGTGAAAGGGGAGTGCTGATTGGCTGGTTGCCGTGCGGTGATGGTGATCTGTCTATCAACATGCCTGACAAGGGGGAGGGGCCATGACGACGTGCTGTGGGGAACACACAGCTATTCAAATGAAAGCTGTTATGTTCCCTGAGTGCCGATCAACTAGACGGCGGCAGCGGCAGCAGCTCTCCTCCAGTGGTATGTTATACATACCCAAGGACTGCTCTGCTCTCTGCCTTCCTCCCCACTTTCCTCTCCGCCTTCCTCTCTGCCCCCTCAGTCTCCTCTAGGTCTCCTCTCCGATCGTTCCCCGCCCCCCCTCTCTGCCTGCTCTCGGCCCCCACTCAGATTAAAAAAATAAAGTATCGGGTTAGGCATCGGGAATAAAGTATCGGGTTAGGCATCGGGAGCATTTGCGCGAGTACAAGTACTCGCGCAAATGCTCAGTATCGGTCCCGATACCGATACTAGTATCGGTTTTTCGGGACAACCCTACACAACACCATACTATGCTAATATGATGGGACTGCTAACCACTACGCCATACTATGCAATTATGACGGGCGTGCTAACCACTACACTATACTATGCTAATATGATGGGAGTGTTAACCACTACACTATGCTAATATGATGGGAGTGCTAACCACTACGCCAAACTATGCTAATATGAAGGGAGTGCTAACCACTACACCATACTATGCTAATATGATGGGAGTGCTAACCACTACGCCATACTATGCTAATATGAAGGGAGTGCTAACCACTATGCCATACTATGCTCATATGACAAGAGTGCTAACCACTATGCCATACTATGCAAATATGATGGGAGAGCTGACCACTACACCATACTATGCTAATATTGCAGGAGTGCTAACCACTACGCCATACTATGCTCATATGACAGGAGTGCTAACCACTATGCCATACTATGCCAATATGATGGGAGTGCTAACCACTACGCCATACTATGCTAATATTGCAGGAGTGCTAACCACTACACCATACTATGCTAATATGACAGGAGTGATAACCACTATGCCATACTATGCGAATATTACAGGAGTGCTAACCACTACGCCATACTATGCTAATATGACAGGAGTGCTAACCACTACGCCATATTATGCTAATGTCATAGGAGGGCTAAATACCACACCATACTATGATAATATCATAAAATATAAAAACGCAAATCGCGGTAAAATCGCGATAAAAATGTGTGTCGAAAAGCATTGACACGTTTTCACCTCGATTTTACTGCCTAATGCACGATTCATACCTATGCATGTTGCTTTTGACTGTTTTTGCATACTATTCTAATATCACAGGAGTGCTAACCACTTTGCCATACTATGCTAATATGACGGGAATGCTAACCACTACAACATATTATGCTAATATGATGGGAGTGCTAACCACTACGCCATACTATGCTAATATGACAGGAGCGCAAGCCACTACGCCATACTATCCCAATATGACAGGAGTGCTAACCACTACGCCATACTATTCTAATATGATAGGAGTGCCAACCACTACGCCATACTATGCTAATACCATAGGACAGGGGCGGATCCAGAGTCTGGTCTCGGGAGGGGCACTAACGGAAAATATTTTTTTTTGGGGGGGGGAGGGCAATTTATCAGGGAAATGACTGGTGTTGGCGCTTTAATGATCACGGCACCAAGGTTGTTTTGGTGTCAGGATGATTGAAATGCATTATTTCTTTTTTTCCACTGTAGCCATCAGACGCTCCATTCTACGCATGTCAGCCACAGTAGTGATCAGGTGTGGGAGTGTTGGAGGTGAGGTTGACAACCACAGTCTAGGTATGACCCGCTTGGCAGCCAAGCATTATTTCTATTACATTGTAATGTAGCAGAAAACATTTTTTTTTGGGAGGGGGGAATTTATCAGGGAAATGACTGGTAATGGCGCTTCAATGATCACTGCACCATGGTTGTTTTGGTGTCAGGATGATTGAAATGGATTATTTCTATTATTACATTGTAATATAAAAATAAATGGTTCAACTCACCATAATGTAGAATCAGTGGGAGAACGAGTGTGTCACTTGCCACGTATGATGGGAGTGCTAACCACTATGCCACATTATGCTAATAGGACAGGAGTGCTAACCACTACACCATACTATGCTCATGTGACACAAGTGCTAACCACTACGCCATACTATGCTCACATGGCAGGAGTGCTAACCACTACGCCATACTATGCTTTTATGACAGGAGTGCTTGCCACTACGTCATATTATGCTAATATCACAGAAGTGATAGGCACTACACCATGCTATGCTAATATGACAGGGGTGCTAACCACTACGCCATACTGTCCTAATATGACAGGATTGCTAACCACTACGCCATATTATGTTAATATAACAGGATGCTAGCCACTACACCATACTATGCTAATATGACAGAAGCGCTAACCACTACACCATACTATGCTAATATGACAGGAGTGCTAACCACTACGCCATACTATGCTCATGTGACAGGAGTGCTAACCACTACACCATACTATGCTAATATGACAGGAGTGCTAACCACTACGCCATACTATGCTCACATGGCAGGAGTGCTAACCACTACGCCATACTATGCTAATATGACAGGAGTGCTAACCACTACGCCATACTATGCTAATATCACGGGAGTGCTAACCACTACACCATCTATGATCATGTGACAGGAGTGCTAACCACTACACCATACTATGCTCATGTGACAGGAGTGCTAACCACTACGCCATACTATGCTCACATGGCAGGAGTGCTAACCACTACGCCATACTATGCTCATATCACATGAGTGCTAACCACTACGCCATACTATGCTAACATGACAGGGGTGCTAACCTTTACACCATACTATGCTAATATGACAGGAGTGCTAACCACTACACCATACTATGCTCATATAACATGAGTGCTAACCACTACACCATACTATGCTAATATGACAGGCGTGCTAACCACTATGCCATAGTATGCTAATATGATGATAGTGCTAACCACTAAGACATACTATAATACCATAGGAGGGCCAACCACTACGCCAGACTATGCTAATATCATAAATATTTTTTTTATAAAAAACAAACAAAATGCAAATCGCGGTAAATTCGAAGTAAAAAGGCGTGTGGAAAAACGCAGCAAGCACTGACACACATTTTACTGCAATTTTATGCTCATATGACGCAATAGCTAACCACTACGCCATGCTATGCTAATACGACGGAAGTGCTAACCACTACGCCATACTATGTTAATATGACAGGAGTTCTAACCACTACGCCATACTATGTTAATATGACAGGAGTGCTAACTACTACACCATACTATGTTAATATGACAGGAGTGCTAGCCACTACGCCATACTATGCTCATATCACATGAGTGCTAACCACTACGCCATACTATGCTAACATGACAGGGGTGCTAACCTTTACACCATACTATGCTAATATGACAGGAGTGTTAACCACTACACCATACTATGCTCATATAACATGAGTGCTAACCACTACACCATACTATGCTAATATGACAGGCGTGCTAACCACTATGCCATAGTATGCTAATATGATGGGAGTGCTAACCACTAAGACATACTATAATACCATAGGAGTGCCAACCACTACGCCATACTATGCTAATATCATAAACATTTTTTTTATAAAAAACAAACAAAATGCAAATCGCGGTAAATTCGCAGTAAAAAGGCGTGTGGAAAAACGCAGCAAGCACTGACACACATTTTACTGCGATTTTATGCTCATATGACGCAATAGCTAACCACTACGCCATGCTATGCTAATACGACGGAAGTGCTAACCACTACGCCATACTGTGCTAATATCACGGGAGTGCTAACCACTACGCCATACTATGTTAATATGACAGGAGTTCTAACCACTACGCCATACTATGTTAATATGACAGGAGTGCTAACTACTACACCATACTATGTTAATATGACAGGAGTGCTAGCCACTACACCATACTATGCTAATATGACAGAAGTGCTAACCACTACGCCATACTATGCTCATGTCACATGAGTGCTAACCACTACACCATACTATTCTAATATAACAGGGGTGCTAACCACTACACCATACTATGCTCATATGACAGGAGTGCTAACCACTACACCATACTATGCTCATGTGACAGGAGTGCTAACCACTACGCCATACTATGCTAATATGACAGGAGTGCTAACTACTACACCATAGTATGCTAATATGATGGGAGTGCTAACCACTACGACATACTATAATACCATAGGAGTGCCAACAACTACGCCATACTATGCTAACATCATAAACATTTTTTAAATAAAAAAAACAAAAATGCAAATTGCGGTAAATTCGCCGTAAAAACTAGGGCTGCGCATCTTCACCGGTCTCACGATTCGATGCGATTACGATTATCAAGTCCACGATTTAATTTGATTCGGTTCCGCGATGCATCACGATTGCAGCGCAAGTGCGCATTGCTTTCATCAAAAAAAAATTAAGTACTCCTTTTTTTATCTGTTCTTAAAAAAAAAAACACACACACACACACACACAATTACACTTCCTGCATGTAGCAAAGTCTAAACACAGTGGACATGCTACAGGAGATGGTCAGAGACTGCGGACATGCTACAGGAGATGGTCAGAGGCTGCAGACATGCTACAGGAGATGGTCAGAGGCTGCAGACATGCTACAGGAGACGGTCAGAGACTGCAGACATGCTACAGGAGACGGTCAGAGACTGCAGACATGCTACGGGAGACGGTCAGAGGCTGCAGACATGCTACAGGAGACGGTCAGAGGCTGCAGACATGCTACAGGAGACGGTCAGAGACTGCGGACATGCTACAAGAGACGGTCAGAGGCTGCGGACATGCTACAAGAGACGGTCAGAGGCTGCGGACATGCTACAAGAGACGGTTAGAGGCTGCGGACATGCTACAAGAGACAGTCAGAGGCTGCGGACATGCTACAAGAGACGGTCAGAGACTGCAGACATGCTACAGGAGACGGTCAGAGGCTGCAGACATGCTACAGGAGACGGTCAGAGGCTGCGGACATGCTACAGGAGACGGTCAGAGGCTGCAGACATGCTACAGGAGACGGTCAGAGGCTGCGGACATGCTACAAGAGACGGTCAGAGGCTGCGGACATGCTACAAGAGACGGTCAGAGGCTGCGGACATGCTACAAGAGACGGTCAGAGGCTGCGGACATGCTACAAGAGACAGTCAGAGGCTGCGGACATGCTACAAGAGACGGTCAGAGGCTGCGGACATGCTACAAGAGACGGTCAGAGGCTGCGGACATGCTACAAGAGACGGTCAAAGGACTGCAGACATAGTACAGGAGACAATCAGCAGGTAAATATGATATATTTTTTATTTTTAAGGAAAAATATTACCCTTTAGTCCTTTGGCAGCAACTTAGTAAACAGGTCAACATCAGTGCAAAAAAAAAAAAGAAAAAAGGGAAGACATTCCAATCAGCAAGAAATAATATACTGCTTAAAGATCAGTGCATTCCAGAGGGGAGAGGTGATAGGGAAATCTTTGGAAGAAATTAGACAGAAAAAGAGTGTGCACTGTGCAGCTCCCAATGTGAGTCAGCGCCCAATGGGTTAAGACCAGAATGAAGTCAATCCATTAGTGACAGTAATAAAGAAAAACTGTTTATTTGATAAAACCCATGAAGGGACTGGACCAGTACATGTTTATATGTAATAGGAATGAGCAAAAAGATTAGCATGTCACTTTTCCCAGTTGGTGTTCGTTTACAGTAATTCAATAGCACTGGTGAAGCATTCACATAAATCAAAGCATGACAAACTTATCTCACCTCTGGAGCACTTCTACCATCCCCCCTCTTCTCCTCACAGCTTGTTTACTTTTCTGAAGCCTACACTGTGCCTTATCCCACGTGTGATAAGAGCTGCTGTGATCTGTCTCACAGCTCCGTGCAGTGATCTGCGCCCGCCCATTGGGGAGATGACCGGTGTCACTCCACACAGCTACAAATCCTGAGGAGGGGGAGAGCGTCGGTGAGTGCAGAATAGTAGGCTACGGGGAACGGCGCCAGGCGCAGCCAGCCGATCTCTAGAGTGTCATTACCGGAAAAGACACTGCTGTCCGGGCGAGGGGGAGGGGCCAAAATGACATCATGAATAATCGATTATGCTACATCCCCGCATCGATGCAGAATCGTCAAAAGAATAATCTCGATGCATCGATGCGGCGATCATTTTCAACACCCCTAGTAGGGATGAGCCGAACACCCCCGGGTTCGGTTCGCACCAGAACGTTCGAACAGACCGCGGGTTCGCGCGAACATTTCGAACCCCATTGAAGTTAATGGGACTCGAACGTTCGAATTCAAAAACGGTAATTTTAAAGACCAATATTCAATTTACTGTTGGAAAACGTCTTTCAGAACCCGGGTCTTGCCCCAGGGAACATGTATCAATGGAAAAAAAAGTTTTAAAAACGCCTGTTTTTTCCGGAGCAGCCATTTTAATGATGCTTAAAGTGAAAAAAAAATCCTTTAAATATCACACCTGCTGGGTGTCTATAGTAGTGGCACGTGTTTAGAAATGTCCCTGCACAACATGAGAGGACTATAAAAAAACAGTAATTAATACTACTTGCGCACGTTCTGTGTGGCAACAATATGTCGAATATTTTAGCGGTGGTGGGGGGCCATTATTGTTTTGTGAAAGAAAATTTTTAGAAAAAAGGGCACCTCTCAAACATACTGTAATTGGAGTGCAACAAGGAGCCACGTGCAAAGTATTGCATCAAAAATTGTTATTGGGGGGCGTGGCCTGGCGTGGACGGCGGCGGACGTCTCAGAGAGGAGCTCCGAGTGCCATTGCCGCAATCCGCAGCCATCGGGGTGTTTCTTCGCTCTTCTAAGCCATAACACCTACATCATTTTTAGCCCTAATCCCCGAGGAGTTTGGGGCCGGTACTCTGGAGGAGATTGACCGATCGGCGCCGGAGATATCCCCGCATCAACCCGCGAGGTCGCCACCATATTGCCTGCCAGAGGAGCCGGATCCCACTGCTTCTGGAGGTAGGGGACCACATCCAGCCCTTACCCCCCTCCTTACCACCTGTCTGAAGGCCTCGCCGGCTCCCGGAGTCGTCCGCAACGGCCGCGGTCTGGTGCGGCCTAACTAGGCCCGTGAATCCCCGGACTTTCCTGGCGCAGAAGCGCACCTTCGGCGATACGGGCGCCATCTAGCACCCACGATCCCTTCTAAACCCCGCAGACAGTATCTGGGTCTACACCATCTGCACACCTGCTGTACAGCAGACTCACGGCGGCCATCTTGGTTCGCCTGAGACCTGTAGTCCTCCCGCAAACCAGGCCAGTTCCTGCCTCACTGACAGACCATCCGGGCCTAACAGCACTGCACCCCAGAGGGAGGCTGGAGTGGAGCCCTTTTTCTTATGATTGGAAGGGGTGGAGATGGCCTGCTCTCTACACCACTATTAACCTGATCTACCTGAAGCTAGACCTGCTAAGCTCCGCAATGGCAGCATAAAAACGGTGCTCCAGGCCCCACAGGGAATAATTAGCACATAGCAGCCCACACTGAGGTGATTGAGACAACCTGCCTTTATAACCACCCTTCGCTGATTCCTGCAACCATGACCAGAAAACAAAAGGGGCTTCCAAAGCCACAAAGGCTGACCGAATACTTCGCCCTAGAGCAGAGGCAGGGTGGCTCCGGCACACCTGTGCCCTCTGCAGCCAGCACCCCTCATCTACCGCAGAGGAAAGATAAACCCTCTAAACGAATGTCTCCAACTAACAATAGACACTCTCCTGCCTCTTCCTCTGCATCTGGCAGTCCTGAGAAGGCCAGGTTTAAGTTGGACAGCACGGGACCTTCCCATGAGGTGAGTGCAAGCCTCGAATCTGGAGATGACACCAGGGAGCTCCCAGACTCCATCGACCGTTTCCCCACGAGTAACCAACCAGTGTTGGATACCACGCTTAAAGATATGCTGGTATCTCTGAGGAGCTCCCTCCACAGCGACATGATGGCGTGCGTCCATAAATTTGGGAGTGAACTGCAGGCTGTGGCATCACAGGTAGACCATGTGGAAAACAGGATGGGGGAATTTGCCACCACAATCAACAGCCTCGTGGATGCCCATGACGCTAGGGATGAAGAAATGGAGGCAGTCAAGGCTAAAATTGCAGACATGGAGGACCGTTCCAGAAGGAACAACCTCAAAATACGCGGGGTTCCCGAGTCCATTCAACAATCGGAATTGCGCGTTTATGTCTCCGAGATCTTTACCTCAATCCTACCTGACCTCACTGAAATGGACATAACAATGGACAGAATCCACAGACTACCAAAACCCTCCTACCTTCCAGATAAAGTACCGAGGGATATCATTCTACGCCTGCATTTCTTCCACGTAAAAGAACACCTGATGTTCAAGGTGCGTAATAAAAATCTCATCCCCCCGCAATACAAAGATCTCCAGTTCTTCTCCGATCTATCTCAATTTACGCTGCAGAAACGGTGAAATCTCAACACCATTTCCAAGGCATTGCGTAACCACAAGATAGTCTATAAATGGGGATTTCCAACCAAACTCATTATCACCAATGATGGAAAAGAACACACAGTGGATTCCCTAGCTAAAGGATTAGACTTGCTCAAGACATGGAATGTCATCCCAGATAATCCCCCCGGTGGGTCTAACAGTCACAATCCAGATCGCATTGGAGGGGATTGGAATGTAGTCAACTCCAAGAATGCTCGCTCACACCGCTGAGGAAGTTGTGAGCTGCCAATATCGTTTTACTATTCCTGATTGCCCTGTTCTGGAGGCACCTAGCTGAACTTCCCTTACACCCTTTTGGTTACTTGCAGCCATGAGCTGCACTCAGGTCACAGAGACCTATGTTTTCCTGTTTTGGATCTGTTTTCTTTATTTTTGTGTTTTTTTCTTGTTTTTGTTTGGTTCTCATTGTTTACGTTGCAGTCTAGCACCCCGCTATGCAATTGGTCTCGTGGGCATCCTCCTATCCGCTGGAGCTCTATTGAAGGGACTCACGCGTGGTCGCCTAACCGTGACGGCGACTCTTCCTGGCTCACCGGTATGGTATACTAAACCACCTGATGTAAGTGATACTTGTTTTTCATACTGCCTATCAACTCAGATCGCTATCCCAGGATGACTATCATTTTCTTAACTATTAACGCTAAAGGCCTCAACCACCCAGCCAAAAGAAAATCATTGTGGGCTGAGGCGACTCGATTTAATTGTGATGTCCTCTGCACTCAAGAGACCCACTTTCAGGGAGACAAAACACCTAAATGCACCCATCCAAAGTATCCACACATCTTTAAAGCAAGTGCCTCGACTAAAAAACGGGGGGTGATGACAGCAATCAGGGACTCTGTTGCGTTCAAACTGCACAATGAAATTGCTGACTCCCAAGGCCGCTACCACATCCTTGTGTGCGACATCAACTCTACCACTTACACGGTGGTTAATGTTTATGCGCCTAATGACCACCAAATACACTTTTTGAAACGAGTCCTCAGAAGTGTTAGACCGATACAAAAAGGTTTTCTTCTCCTATGTGGAGACTTCAACCTCCCCCCTGATCCTCAGATGGACTCCACGTCATGCTCAAGCAGACACCATCATTCTCTACAATCAACACTACACTCACAGGATCTCTATGACGCTTGGAGATGTCTCCACAGCACCGAGAGGGACTATTCTTTCTTCTCAACGAGTCATGGCGTTTATACAAGATTAGATCTTTTTCTTACTGACAAGTGGTTGTTGCCTAAAATTGTGGATACTAAAATTAATGTTATCACATGGTCGGATCATGCCTCTGTGACTCTCTCGGTTGCTGATTCGCCGGGCGTGGGTACTACATTCGTCTGGCGTTCCAGCCCGAGATTGTTCCAAGCTGATAACTCCAGAAAGACCTTGCAGAAGGAGCTGAATGATTTTTTCTCTTGCAATGTCGGCTCTGTATCGGACCCTATGGTATTATGGAATTCCCATAAGGCATTTATGAGAGGGGTTTTGATTAAGATGGGGGCGAGGGCTAAGAGGATGAGGGGGCAGCAGATACAAACTCTTATTTCTAATATACACACCCTAGAATCCCAGAATAAACAAAATGCTTCCCCGCTAGTTTCTAGTAAATTAACACAGCTTAGGAGCGAGCTCCGCTTGATTCTACTCGACAACTTTGAAAAATCTTCCAAGCGCCTTAAAATGACATACTATGTAAGCGGCAACAGGGCTGGGAAACTCTTGGCCAACCGCCTCAGAGGGTTGAGACATAAGACCACTATCCCCTTTGTTCGCCACCCCTTCACCCGAGATAAATTATTTCACCCACAAGCGATAGCTGACGCATTCAGTTGCTATTACAGCTCACTCTACAATTTAAAAGACGACCCTTCCACAATTCAACTCACGGGGCCCGCTATATCAGACTTTCTGAACAAGATTGAACTCCCCCAAATATCATCCGACTAACTGGAAGACTTAAATTCTCCCTTTTCGGAAACTGAAATCGCCAAAGCAATAGATTCCCTTCCTAACAACAAAGCTCCTGGGCCTGATGGCTTCACCGGAGAGTATTACAAGGCATTTAAAATAGAACTAGTCCCATATTTAGCAGGTATTTTTAACCAAGCTGCCTCCTCGTCCTTTTTTCCATCTGAAATGCTTAAGGCTATGATTGTGGCGTTGCCGAAGCCTGGGAAGGACCCTGACACACCCCAAAATTTTAGGCCCATTTCTTTGCTCAATAACGATTTAAAGTTATTTGCCAAGCTCCTCGCCAATAGACTGGTGGACTTGTTGCCGCCATTGATACACCTGGATCAATCGGGGTTCACAAGGGGCCGACAGACATCTGATGCCACCCGGCGTCTAATTAATATCGTACACCTGGCCAATCGAACAATAACGCCTTCTCTGCTCCTAGCTTTGGACGCAGAGAAGGCGTTTGATAGAGTCCACTGGGATTATTTGGCCAAAGTGCTTTCCAAATTTGGGTTAGAGGGCAGAATTTACTCAGCTATTATGGCACTCTACACGACTCCCTCGGCCCAGGTGTATATATCGGGGACACTCTCCATGGCATTCAATATTTCTAATGGAACCCGTCAGGGGTGCCCATTGTCCCCCCTTATATTTAATCTCCTTATGGAACCCCTGGCAACTTATATACGCACTCACCCCCAGATAAGTGGCTTCATGGTTGGAGGAGTACAACATACCATAAGCCTCTTTGCGGATGACATCATTTTGATGCTCACCGATGTTGAGTCCTCTCTGGCTTCGGCTCACCAGGTATTGCAACTATTTACGACAGTGTCATAATATAAAGTCAATGAACCCAAGTCGCATATTTTAGGGTTGGGTATTCCTGCCCGGACCAGACACGCCCTTAGCATGAAGTTCCCCTTCACATGGAAGGAGAAAGGTATATCATACCTAGGTATAACTCTCACATCTTCGCCCTCTGATTTGGTGAGAGAAAACTACACCCCGTTTTTGCAAATGTTACATACTAAATTAGAGGCTCTGGCGAAATTCGAATTATCCTGGTCGGGGCGACTGGCCGCCTTCAAAATGCAGGTCCTCCTGCAGCTACTATATGTCTTTAGGACTCTGCCCATCCCGGTCCCACCCTCCTTCTTCCTATCAGCGCATTCTACTCTCAACAAGTTTCTTTGGGGGGCAAAAGGGCGCGATGCGCATTCAGCAAAATTATCAAACATAGAAGGGCGGGAGGTATAGGCCACGTTCACATCAAGGATTACTATAAAGCCTCGATCTTAGCCCAGCTGAAGGGCTGGTTTCCTAACTCCGCTTCATCCCTGTGGACTGCTCTTGAACAACAGCAGGTCCCGGACCGGAATCTTTACAATTATCTCATCACGAGCAACCTCCGCCCCCGGACATAGGACCGACTATTAGAGCGTCTACTGACGCATGGCGAATACTGACTTCGCAAATTTCCCCACAGTATAGACTTATCCCTATGAGATTTCCGCTGACTGTTATATCCTGTATTATCCCTGATATCTCTGTGGAGAGTTGGAGTTCGGGTGGGGTACTGGATATAGAAGATTTGTATGTGGGACCTGCACTTAAAACATTTAGAGCTCTCCAACTGGAGTACTCTATACCCACGACTGAATGCTTTCGGTATGTGCAAATCTCACACCTACTAAAACGACAGACTGACCTATATACCCACCTCCCGTGGCATATAGCTCAATATTACTCAACGAAACGTACGAATGTCAAGGGTATATCAGTGTTTTACTCTTACTTACAGGATAAATTGACATTCACCAAATCTTCTGATATGCAAGCCTGGAAGAAAGAATTTGACACAGTATATTCAGTTGATCAATGGCAGACGGCCCTAAGGGTAACGTACTCCTCCACCAAATGTGTTAATCTTTGGGAACTATTCCAAAAAATCTTATTGAGATGGTATCTCACCCCATTCAGACTGTCCAAAATAGGCAAGAATATATCCCCCGGGTGCTGGAGGGAGTGCGGGGGAACGAGTACACTGTTCCATATTCTATGGTCCTGCCCCGTGACAATGCAATACTGGCAACTAATCCAAAACCTGGTAGCACAGGTCCTCAAACTTAATCTGACCATGTCCCCTGGGCTGGCGTTACTCTCCTTGGGTATGGATCATATCCCTTATCACTCTAGGACCCTTCTATCCCACATTCTTCTAGCCGCTAGGCTAGCCTTGGGCAGACATTGGAAGGCCACTCCTCAACCTACATTGTCTGAAGTTATCCAGATAGTCAATACCCATGGCTCATATGAACAACAATTTGCCTCAGGGGTCGGAAATTATACAGAGGTTAAGAAAATCTGGGAACCTTGGACCGAATGGTATAAGGTTCAACCCGGCCCTGGCCCCAAATTAGTTGGCTCTTACTGGGAGATATATTGCCCACTGCTAAGGATGATTGACTGCGTATGTTCCTGATGCCCGAGTTTCAGGCTGCTACTTCATTTGTTTTTGTTTCCTTTTCTGTTCCTTTTCTTGTTTTTGCCATATCAGTTGTACTATCTCATTTCAGACGTGGTGAGTTTGGAGATGTTATATTGTCTCGGTTCTACATGAAAAATGGCCCTTTTGGTGTGATGTATGAATACGATGCCTCCTCACCCTATGACCCAATTCACTGATGTGTTTCTTTGTATTTAACTAATTTTTTCTATTTTCTCTATTCATGTCATCTATGTTTAAAACTGTTAAAACGAATAAAAACTATTGAAACAAAAAATTGTATTGGGCGCCCCTGTTAAACAGGGGCTGAAAAATTGTGCCTTGGGCACAACACAACACTTGCAACCCCTCCCAATAACTCCAATTGGAGCGCAACAAGGAGCCACGTGCAAAGTATTGCATCAAAAATTGTTATTAGGCGCCCCTGTTGAACAGGGGCTGAAAAATTGTGCCTTAGGCACTGGTGGCGGAACCCAGAAACACAACATTTCTTACTAGCTATCAGCAAGAAAAGTGAGGAGGAGAAGGATATTCCATCAGCAGCATAAGAGAACAGTCACTCAGCATCAGCATACGCAGTCTAAAAGGGATCCGACATTTCAACAAAAAGATATTATTCATTAATATCAGCATCAGGTGCTTGGTAGCTGGTGTTGATCCAAGCCTGATTAATTTTGATGAAGGTCAGTCGATCAACAGAGCCGGTGGAGAGGCGCACCCTGTGATCAGTCACAAAGCCTCCAGCAGCACTGAATGTCCGTTCTGAAAGAACACTGGATGCAGGGCAAGCCAGTAGCTCAATTGCGTACTGGGCAAGCTCTGCCCAGTGATCCATCCTCAAGACCCAGTAAGCCAGAGGATTTTCGGTGGGGAAGGGGTCCAAGTCGGATATTGCCCCTAGGTATTCCCGGACCATGTAAACCAGACGCTGGCGATGGTTGCTGGAACCGGTCAGACCTTGGGGCTGCGGACTAAAAAACTGCCTGAACGCATCGGTCAGACGACCACCTTATCCACCGCCCCTTCTGTGACTCACCGAAGCCTCAGCAAGACGTTGTCCAGAGCCAGGTTTTGGTAATTCCCCCGGTTCTGGGAACGTATTGCACAGACCCTTCTGCAAGGCCTCCCGCAGAAGTTTCATCTTCTGCTCCCTCTGCGATGGCAACATAAGGTCCGCAAGCTTACTCTTGTAACGTGGATCAAGGAGAGTCGCCAGCCAGTAATGATCCCTCTCCTTGATAGCACGTACACGAGGATCCTTACGCAGGCTTTGCAGGATCAGGGAGGCCATGCAGCGTAGGCTTGCAGAGGCATTCAGGGCACAGTCCTCTGGGTCACTGAGTACGACAGGATCCACAGGCACCTCATCCCAGCCACGTAAAAGTCCACGTGCTCCTTGGGACTGTAAATGATCCCTTGAAGACTGCTGTTGCTGAGTGCTAGGCTCCACCTCCATGCTGCTGATACAATCATCCTCCTCCTCCTCCTCCTCTTCCTATGTGCTAGGGGGGCAAGCAGGACCACTGTCTGGGTAAAGGGGGCCTTGAGAGGTAAGGAAGTCCTCCTCTTCCTCCCTCTGTTCTGCCTCAAGGGCCCTGTCCATTATTCCACGTAGCCTGTGCTCCAACATGTGAATAAGAGGGACAGTCTCACTGATGCATGCGCTGTCACTGCTCACCATCCTCGTGACCTCCTCAAATGGTGACAGGACAGTGCATGCATCCCTGATCAAGGCCCACTGGCGTGGGGAAAAAAACCTAGCTCCCCTGACCCAGTTCTGCTGCCATATTGGCACAGGTACTCATTGATGGCCCGTTGCTGCGTGTGCAGCCGCTGCAGCATGGCCAACGTTGAGTTCCATCTGGTGGGCATGTCACAAATTAGGCGGTTCTTGGGCAGGTTGTATTCACTTTGGAGGTCAGTCAGCCGAGCAGTGGCATTATATGACCTCCGGAAATGCACACAGACTTTCCTGACCTGCTTCAGGACATCCTGCAAGCCCGGGTACCTGCCCAAGAACCGCTGCACCACCAAATTCAGGACATGCGCAAAACAGGGCACGTGGGTGAGTTTTCCCTGTCGCAGGGCAGAGAGGAGGTTGGTGCCATTATTATTATTATTACGCCATAGTATGCTCACATGGCAGGAGTGCTAACCACTACGCCATACTATGCTCACATGGCAGGAGTGCTAACCACTATGCCATACTATGCTAATATCACAGGAGTGCTAACCACTATGCCATACTATGCTAATATCACAGGAGTGCTAACCACACCATACTACAGCCCTCAAAATTTCCACACGCCTACTAGCATTTGGCGAGTGGATTTAAGCTGGGGGCGAGTGATGACAGAGCTGCATGACCAATCCCCCTGCAATCTGTGCCTACACTAATGCCGCGTACACACGATCACTTTTTGTGATGAAAAAAAATGACGTTTTAAAAAAATCGTGTGTGGGCAAAACGTTGTTTTATGTCTTCAAAAAAACGACCAAAAAAAAATTCCAACATGCTTGAATTTTTTGTGTCGTTTTTCAAAATGTTGTTTTTTGTGTCATAAAAAGTGACCGTGTGTGGGCAAAACGTCGTTTAAAACGACGTTTTTAAACCAGTGCAATGCTTAGAAGCAAGTTATGAGATAGGAGCTTCAATGGAACAGAGTGCCATCGAAAGTGTCTTACGTAACCGCGCTTTGCAAGAGCATTGTGGAAAAACGATGGTGTGTATGCAATGTCGTTTTTGAAAATGAAGTTTGAAAAACATCGTTTTGTTTCGTCAGATAAAATGACGTTTTTTTTCATCACAAAAAGTGATCGTGTGTACGCGGCATTAGAGTCCCGATGAGATTGGTGGCCGAAGAGGAAAGGTGCATGCTCAGGAATAGTGGTCTGGTGAGCCGCTCACAGGCAGAGCAGTACACAGGTGCTCTCCTTACAATTCTCATTAAGCCATGGGACCTAACAGTATGTCCTCTCTGAGCCTACCCCGCTCCCCCCGGGCCCGACCAATGCAGCTGGAGAGCAGAAAGTAATGAGTGAGGTGGAGGATTGCGAAAATTACCACTCCGGTGCAGCGCTCACTGAAAGTTGCCCTGACATGAGAGCGGCAGCCTTCCAGTTTGTGCAGTTTTCTTCTCCTTGTGCTCTATGTAAGTGGCCAACAGTTCAGCCTGAGCACTGTGAACAGACTGGTCTTAATGTGTCCTGTGTCAGTGTGCACTGTGCTATGGTGTCAATGGCTATGCAGTTGTGTGGATCTCAGCGCTGGATTGTACCCCCTCCCGCTGTGCTGCAGCTCCTCTCCTCACTGCCAGCCTGAATAAAAGGGGGAAGTGGGGACATGCAAGCATGGAGCCACACACACAGGCTCCTGATGATGAGATGAATAGGAGAGAGAGAGAGAGAGAGGATGGATGGGAGTTGCAGAGGAGACAGCAAGAGAATGGGGAAGAGACACAGTTCTAGTGCCCTGTCCCTCTGGTCTGCCCCCAGTGCCCTGTCCCTCTGGTCTGCCCCCAGTGCCCTGTCCCTCTGGTCTGCCCAGCAGTGCCCTGTCCCTCTGGTCTGCCCCCAGTGCCCGGTCCCTCTGGTCTGCCCAGCAGTGCCCTGTCCCTCTGGTCTGCCCAGCAGTGCCCTGTCCCTCTGGTCTGCCCCCAGTGCCCTGTCCCATTTTGTTAAAGTTGTTGTTGGTAATATTTAATTGTGTAACTTGATTCTGCATAAAACATTTAACAGTGTCATTCCATGAGATAATCTACGAGGGCGTGTTTACGGGTGCAATTAGGCGCAGGGCAGTGTATGAATTAGGTGGGGCAACTGGTGGCAAGTAATGCCGCGTACACACTATCACTTTTTGTGATGAAAAAAAACGACGTTTTAAAAAACGTCATTTAAAATGTTCGTGTGTGGGCAAAACGTTGTTTTATCTCTTCAAAAAAACAACCAAAAAAAATTCCAACATGCTTGAATTTTTTGTGTCGTTTTTCAAAATGTCATTTTTTGTGTCATAAAAAGTGACCGTGTGTGGGCAAAACGTCGTTTAAAAACGACGTTTTTAAACCCGCGCATGCTTAGAAGCAAGTTATGAGATGGGAGCTTCAATGGAACAGAGTGCCGTCGAAAGTGTCTTACGTAACCGCGCTTTGCAAGAGCATTGTGGAAAAACGATGGTGTGTATGCAATGTTGTTTTTAAAAATGAAGTTTGAAAAACGTTGTTTTGTTTCGTCAGATAAAATTACGTTTTTTTTCATCACAAAAAGTGATCGTGTGTACGCGGCATTAGTCTTGAGGCCTGGCTAGTAGCTCAGCACTTGAAATTTTGAGCCCTGCCATACTATGCTAATATGACAGGAGTGCTAACCACTACACCATACTATGCTCATGTGACACAAGTGCTAACCACTACGCAATACTATGCTCACATGGCAGGAGTGCTAACCGCTATGCCATACTATGCTAATCTGACAGGAGTGCTAGCCACTATGCCATACTATGCTAATCTGACAGGAGTGCTAGCCACTACGCCATGCTATGCTAATATAACAGGAGTGCTAACCACTATGCCATGCAATGCTAATATAACAGGAGTGCTAACCATTACGCCATACTATGTTAATATGACAGGATGCTAGCCACTACACCATACTATGCTCATGTGACATGAGTGCTAACCACTACACCATACTATGCTAATATGATGGGAGTGATAATCACTACGACATACTATAATACCATAGGAGTGCCAACCACTACGCCATACTATGCTAATAACATAAACATTTTTTTAATAAAAAAAAAACAAAATGCAAATCGCGGTAAATTCACAGTAAAAACACGTGTCGAAAAACGCAGCAAGCACTGACACACGTTTTACCGCGATTTTATGCTACTATGACGGGATAGCTAACCACTATGCCATGCTATGCTAATATGACGGGAGTGCTAACCACTATGCCATACTATGCTAATATCACAGGAGTGCTAACCACTACACCATACTATGCTAATATGACGGGAGTGCTAACCACTATACCATACTATAATACCATAGGAGTGCTAACCACTATGCCATACTATGCTCATGTGACAGGAGTGCTAAACACTATGCCATACTATGCTCACATGGCAGAAGTGCTAACCACTACATCATACTATGCTAATATGACAGGAGTGCTAACTACTATGCCATACTATGCTCATGTGACAGGAGTGCTAACCACTACGCCATACTATGCTCATGTGACAGGAGTGCTAACCGATACGCCATACTATGCTAATATGACGGTAGTGCTAACCACTACGCCATAGTATGCTCACATGGCAGGAGTGCTAACCACTACGCCATACTATGCTCACGTGGCAGGAGTGCTAACCACTATGCAATACTATGCTAACATGACAGGATTGCTAACCACTATGCCATACTATGCTAATATCACAGGAGTGCTAACCACTACACCATACTATGCTAATATGACAGGAGTGCTAACCACTACACCATACTATGCTCATGTGACAGAAGCGCTAACCACTACGCCATACTATGCTCACATGGCAGGAGTGCTAACCACTACGCCATACTATGCTAATGTGACAGGAGTCCTAGCCACTATGCCATACTATGCTAATATGACAGGAGTGCTAGCCACTACGCCATATTATGCTAATATGACAGAAGTGCTAGCCACTACACCATGCTATGTTAATATGACATGATGCTAGCCACTACACCATACTATGCTAATATGACAGAAGTGCTAACCACTACGCCAGGGATAATCAATTAGCGGACCTCCAGATGTTGCAAAACTACAAGTCCCATCATGCCTCAGCCTTTGGGTTCATGCTGGTGGCTGTCAGAGTCTTGCTATGCCTCATGGGAATTGTAGTTTTGCAACAGCTGGAGGTCCGCTAATTGCATATCCCTGCACTACGCCATACTGTGCTAACCACTACGCCATGCTATGTTAATATGACAGGATGCTAGCCACTACACCATACTATGCTAATATGACAGGAGTGCTAACCACTACGCCATACTATGCTCACATGGCAGGAATGCTAACCACTACGCCATACTATGCTAATATGACAGGAGTGCTAACCACCACGCCATACTATGCTAATATGACAGAGTGCTAACCACTACACAACCATACTAATGCTAACCAGAAAAAAAACTATGCTAACATGAAATGCTAACCACACTACGCCATACTATGCTCACATGGCAGGAATGCTAACCACTACGCCATACTATGCTAATATGACAGGAGTGCTAACCACCACGCCATACTATGCTAATATGACAGGAGTGCTAACCACTACGCCATACTATGCTAATATGACAGGAGTGCTAACCACTACGCCATACTATGCTAATATGACAGGGGTGCTAACCACTATGCCATACTATGCTAATATCACAGAAGTGCTAACCACTATGCCATACTATGCTAATATGATGACAGAAAGTGCTAACCAACTAAAACCATACTATGCCATACTATGCAACATGACAGGGGAGCCAACGTTTATACCAATAGCTAATGCTAATATGACAGGAGTGCTAACCAATACGCCATACTATGCTAATATGACGGGAGTGCTAACCACCAAGCCATACTATGCTGATATCATGAGAGTGCTAACCACTACACCATATTATGCTAATATGACAAAAGAGCTAACCACTACGCCATACTATGCTCACATGTCAGGAGTGCTAACCACTACGCCATACTATGTTAATATGACAGGAGTGCTAGCCACTACACCATACTATGCTAGTATGACAGAAGTGCTAACCAGTACGCCATACTATGCTCATATCACATGAGTGCTAACCACTACGCCATACTATGCTAACATGACAGGGGTGCTAAACTTTACACCATACTGTGCTAATATGACAGGAGTGCTAACCACTACGCCATGCTATGCTAATATCACAGGAGTGCTAACCACTACGCCATACTATGCAAATATGACAGGGAGTGCTAACCACTACGCCACTCTATGCTAATATGACGGGAGTGCCAACCACTATACCATACTATGCTAATATCACAGGAATGCGAACCACTATGCAATATTGTGCTAATATGACAGGAGTGCTAACCAATACGCCATACTATGCTAATATGACGGGAGTGCTAACCACCAAGCTATACTATGCTGATATCATGAGAGTGCTAACCACTACACCATATTATGCTAATATGACAAAAGAGCTAACCACTACGCCATACTATGCTCACATGTCAGGAGTGCTAACCACTACGCCATACTATGTTAATATGACAGGAGTGCTAGCCACTACACCATACTATGCTAATATGACAGAAGTGCTAACCACTACGCCATACTATGCTAACATGACAGGGGTGCTAAACTTTACACCATACTATGCTAATATGACAGGAGTGCTAACCACTACGCCATGCTATGCTAATATCACGGGAGTGCTAACCACTATGCCATACTATGCTAATATCACGGGAGTGCTAACCACTACACCATACTATGTTAATATGACAGGAGTGCTAACCACTATGCCATACTATGTTAATATGACAGGAGTGCTAACCACTACGCCACACTATGTTAATATGACAGGAGTGCTGGCCACTACACCATACTATGCTAATATGACAGAAGTGCTAACCACTACGCCATACTATGCTCATATCACATGAGTACTAACCACTACGCCATACTATGCTAACATGACAGGGGTGCTAACCACTACGCCATACTATGCTCATGTGACAGGAGTGCTAACCACTACACCATACTATGCTCATGTGACAGGAGTGCTAACCACTACGCCATACTATGCTCACATGGCAGGAATGCTAACCACTACGCCATACTATGCTAATATGACAGGATAACTGCTAACCAATATCCATACTAACTAATATGACGGGATGTGCTAACAACTTAGCTATACTGATGGCTGAGATGCCAGCCACTAACCACACCACTATTATGCTAATGCTAATATCACAAGCTAGCTATCCACTACGCCATACTATGCACACAGTCAGGTAACCCTACGCCATACATGCCATACTATGACAAGGACACTAGCCCTACGCCACTACACTAATACTACTACATTGACAGAACCCTACAGTGACTCATATCACATCACATGAGTGCTAACCTACACCATACTACCAACATGCACGGGTGCAACCTCTACACCTTCTATAACCTGACAGGACTAACATCCTACTACGCCGCTAACCAATACACGGAGTGCTAATACACTATAATACTATGCTAATAATGCACGGGAGTGCTAACCACTAGACCATACTATGTTATATGACAGGAGTGCTGACCACTATGCCATACTATGCCAACTATGCCATGCTAACCACTACGCCACACTATGTGCTAACCAGATAGCCACTAACACCTACTATGCTAACACCAGATGCTACCACTACGCAATACTAAGCTCTGCTAACCCAACGCCATACCATCTAACCATCATCATATGAGTACCACACTACGCCATACTACTACACCATGACAGATCAGCTACCAACTACTGCTGCAATAACTACACCATACTACCGTCTCATGTGACAGGAGTGCTACACCACGCCTACTACCACTACGCCCACTGCTATGCTCACATGACAGGAATGCTAACCACTAATATACAACAGGAGTGCTAACCAGTACGCCATACTATGCTCATATCACAGGAGTGCTAACCTCTACGCCATACTATGCTAACATGACAGGGGTGCTAACCTTTACACCATACTATGCTCATGTGACAGGAGTGCTAACCACTATGCCATACTATGCTAATATGATAGGAGTGCTACCCACGATTCCATATTATGCTAATATGACAGGAGTGCTAACCACTACACCATACTATGCTCATGTGATAGGAGTGCTAACCACTACGCCATACTATGCTAATATGACAGGAGTGCTAACCACTACACCATTCTATGCTAATATGACAGGAGTGCTAACCACTACACCATACTATGCTCATATGACAGGAGTGCTAACCACTACGCCATACTATGCTAATATGACAGGAGTGCTAACCAGTAGGCCATACTATGCTAATATCACAGGAGTGCTAAACACTACACCATGCTATGTTAATATGACAGGGGTGCTAACCACTATGCCATACTATGCTAATATCACAGGAGTGCTGACCACTACACCATACTATGCTAATATGACAGGAGTGCTAACCACTACACCATACTATGCTCATGTGACAGGAGTGCTAACCACTACACCATACTATGCTAATATGACGGGAGTGCTAACCACTACGCCATACTATGCTAATATGACGGGAGTGCCAACCACTATACCATACTATGCGTATATCACAGGAATGCTAACCCTCATGCAAGGGCAGATCCAGAGTCTAGTCTCGGGAGGGGCACTGCCAGAAAATAAGGTGTTGCTTACAGAACTCAATTAGGTGTTCGATGTGTTTGCTGCAATGTTGCAGTACTGCTTAAAAATCAATGATCGCCGCCATTAGTAGTAAAAAATATTTTAATATAAATGCCATAAATCTATCCCATAGTTTCTAGACGATTGTCATGGACTGCAGATATGGTACACGAGATGGTCAGAGAATGCAGACATGGTACAATAGATTGTCAGAGACTGCAGACATGGTACAAGGGATGGTCAGAGACTGCAGACGTGGTACAGGAGATGCAGAAATAGGGAGGGGGTGTAATCAGCGCAAAATGATAAGGAAAAACTTTCAGAAATAAAAATAATAATGAAAATAACTCCAAAGTTAAGTTTTCACATGAATGCCAGCTGAACACAAAAGAAACTTTCACAAAATTCCCAAAATACATACAACATAGAAATAGTGCAGCGTAAACAATAAATACAATACAATGTGTTAAAGGTGCTTCTCATGCACCATTAATCAAAAGGACCTGTGTATACAGGAACAACGTGAAAAGTGATAAAACACCAATTATAAATCTTATGTGCATAAATATATAATTATATAAAAATATACAAAAAATATCTTGACAAATGTCCATATATTATTATGTGCGATTAATCCAATATTCCAATTGATCTGATTAATCAGAATCCACCAGGTGCAAAGTGTTGAGAAGGTATAAAGTGATCCCACCACCATATGGGTATTCTACTATTACCTCCGGATTAGACCACTGTTTCACCAGATGGTCAAACTGCGCATAGAATCCACCAGATAGCCCAGGGGAGAGATGTATATTGGGTCCTCACGCATCAGTCATGATATGTATCAAAACGGAAAATGAGAGAAAACAAAACATCTAAGAGCTTCCGTAAAACCAAGGATTTATTGCAGCATATAGCATACAGCTTACTCACATTTGGTGAGAAAAATAGGGGCATCAAGGACAGGAGATGGTCAGAGACTGGAGACATGGTACAAAAGATGGTCAGAGACTGCAGACATGGTACAAGGGATGGTCAGAGACTGCAGACGTGGTACAGGAGATGGTCAGAGACTGCAGACGTGGTAGAAGGGATGGTCAGAGACTGCAGACGTGGTACAAGAGATGGTCAGAGACTGCAGACGTGGTACAGGAGATGGTCAGAGACTGCAGATGTGGTACAGGAGATAGTCAGAGACTGCAGACATGGTACAGGGGATGGTCAGAGACTGCAGATGTGGTACAAGAGATGGTCAGAGACTGCAGGCATGGTACAAGGGATGGTCAGAGACTGCAGACGTGGTACAAGAGATGGTAAGAGACTGCAGGCATGGTACAAGGGATGGTCAGAGACTGCAGATGTGGTAAAAGGGATGGTCAGAGACTGCAGACGTGGTACAAGAGATGGTCAGAGACTGCAGACATGGTACAAGACATGGTCAGAGACTGCAGACATGGTACAAGAGATGGTCAAAGACTGCAGACATGGTACAAGGGATAGTCAGAGACTGCAGACATGGTACAGGAGATGGTCAAAGAATGCAGACATGGTACAAGAGATGGTCAGAGAATGCAGACATGATACAAGACATGGTCAGAGACTGCAGACATGGTACAAGACATGGTCAGAGACTGCAGACATGGAACAAGAGATGGTCAGAGACTGCAGACATGGTACAAGAAATAGTCAGAGACTGCAGATGTGATACAAGGGATGGTCAGAGACTGAAGACATGGTACAAGAGATGGTCAGAGACTGCAGGCATGGTACAAGGTATGGTCAGAGACTGAAGACATGGTACAAGAGATCAATGCAGCCTCATCAGTGCCCATCATTGCAGCCTCACTGTGCATATGAACGCAGCCCCATCTTTGTATAAAAATTCAGTCCCACTTTTGTATATTAATGCAGTCCCACTTTTGTATATTAATGCAGTCCCAGTTTTGTATATGAATGCAGTCCCACTTTTGTCTATGAATGCAGTTCCACTTTTGTCTATGAATGCAGTCCCACTTTTGTCTATGAATGCAGTCCCACTTTTGTATATAAATGCAGACCCACTTTTGTCTATGAATGCAGTCCCACTTTTGTCTGTTAATGCAGCCCCACTGGGCATGGCACTCACCATGTCATTGCCTCGATCACACACAGCAGGTATCTCCTCTCCCGACGTGTGTCATGGAACAAACAGGAGCTGTAGGTCTGTGTTCGGCAGGGCAGTGTGCTCTAGCAAGGTCCCCCCCTAGACAGTATTGTGTGATAGACAAAACACTGATTGAATCAGTGTTCCATCTCCATCTACTATCACACGAGCAGGTCTAGCACAGGCAGCACAGCCGAACACAGATCCAACTCTCACACACAGCCAGAGATGCCCGATGTCATACACGCAGGAGAGAGGGGAGCGCTGCAGTCAGCTACAGCTCAAAGCAGCCTCAGGACAGGCAGCCTACCGGCCCTGGTGATGAGAGAGAGAGAGTGAGAGACTTGGCAGCTGCAGGCAGGCCCGGACTAGGACAAAAAATAGGCTTGGGCATTTTACACTGAGAAGCGCAGGGGGGGGGGAGAAAGGAAGGAAGATAGATCGATAGATAAATAGATAAAGATAGAAAGGAAGATGGATAGATAGATAGATAGATAGATAGATAGATAGATAGATAGATAGATAGATAGATAGATAGATAGATAGATAGATAGATAGATAGACAAGATAGATAGATAGATAAAGATAGAAAGCAAGAAGGGGAGGAATTAAGATAGATAAAGAAAGAAATATAGATAAAGAAAGAAAGAAGGGAAGATAGATAGATAGATAGATAGATAGATAGATAGATAGGTAGGTAGAGAGATAGATAGATAAAGAAGGGAAGGAAGGAAGATAGATAAAGAAAGAAAGATATAAAAGATAGAAAGAAGAGAAGGAAGGAAGATAGATAAAGATAGATAGATAGATAGATAGATAGATAGATAGATAGATAGATAGATAGATAGACAGTGGCGGTGCCTCTATAGAGGGCCCTGGAGCGCCGCCCCCTCTGGCTCAGCCGCGACAATGGGCACAGTGGCGACAATGGGCACAGTGGCAACAATTAAAGGGCACAGTGGCAACAATTAAAGGGCACAGTGGCATCAATTGGCACAGTGGCGACAATTGAAGGGCACAGTGGCTGCGTTTGATGGCATGGCACAGTGGTGACACTTGATGGCACAGTGGCTGTGTTTGATGCCATGGCACAGTGGCTGCATTTGACGGCATAGCTCAGTGGTGACAATTGATGGCACAGTGGGTGTGTTTGATGGAATGGCACAGAGGTGACAATTGATGGCACAGTGGCTGTGTTTGATGGCATGGCACAGTGGCTGCATTTGATGGCATGGCACAGTGGTGACAATTGATGGCACAGTGGCTGCGTTTGGTGGCATGGCACAGTGGTGACAATTGATGGCACAGTTGCTGTGTTTGATGGCATGGCACAGAGGTGACAATTGATGGCACAGTGGCTGTGTTTGATGGCATGGCACAGTGGTGACAATTGATGGGCCCAGTGGCTGCATTTGATGGGCACAGTGAGGCTGCAATTGTTTTTTTTTTTTTTCATTTGCACCCACCAAAAATGTTGAGCACCAGCCGCCACTGTATATATTATTATCTATCTAGCTATCTTACTACAGTGGTGGCTGGTGGAGGGGTGCAAACGAAGAAAAAAAAAGAGAGAGAGAAAGAAATGGACATGGTCGCTTCCCTTAATGCCGGTCCCTCAAGATTCTCAGGTATTCCCTTAATACGCAAATTATTCCTCCTGCTCCTGTTATCAGCTTCTTCTGCATATAGTTGCAGCCTGACCATGTGTTGGTGTTGTTTCTCTAGCTTTTCCTCTAATACTGCCAGTCTAGAGTCAGTCATACCTTGATGCCTCTCTAGCCTATACAGCTTTTGTTCACCCTCCACTGCTTTTATGTGCACTTCCTCAATTTCTTCTCTCAGTTTGCCTGTTATACTTATTAGCATTTTCTGAATGTCTTCTTTGGTTGGGAGAGCCTGTATGAGCCTACCAAGCTGTCTAATGTCAGGGGCCAATTCCTGCTTGTTCCCCTGTATTTCCCAACTACTGTATGGGCGTATCTGGGTTTCCTCTTCTGTCCCAGATGGGGTTTCTCTAGATTCACTGGTTCTAGACATATCTCCACCCTGATCGAGGCTCTTTGTCCCTGTTAGTATAACTTCTAGTGGCCCTTTTAGTACCTCTGTTGGTGTCTGTAGGGATCCTCCGGTCAGCTCTACTGTATCTGGTACTCTAAAAGAATTAAACGGTACCTTTAGCTGTGTTTTTGCACACTTTATATATTGAACTAACATTGTTTATATTTATTGATATATACTTGTTGCCTATATATTAATCTTAGGCATGTGCAGACTGAAATATTTTGTTTTGTTTTTTCGTTTTCGTTTGGAAAATACATTTATTTAGTTACTCCCGAAAATCGTTTTGATTTATTTCGTTTTTCGTTGGGGAATAGCTTTCGTCCGAAAATCCAATAATACTTAGTTTCTGTCAAATGGTCAAAAGAATATTCGACGGAACGTCGAATCTTTTTGGGTTCTGTCGAATGGTCAAACGAATATTCGACGGAACCTCGAATCTTTACGTAGAATCGAACATTTCCGTTCGAATATTCTGCCTACAAGAATTCTAATGTTGTATGACTAGTAATAATTAGTGATGAGCGGAATACGCCATATTCGATTTCGCGATATTTCACGAATATATAGAAGAATATTCGCAAAATATTCGTTAATATCGAATATTCGTGATATTTTATCAAAAATTTTTTTTGCAAAATTTCGCTAATGCGAATTAATTGCGAAATTCTCGTCAGCGCATGCGTGCATGCGCGCGCGCGCGCGAAAAACACGTGAAAACTGAGATAATTTCCTGGATCTTTGCCAGTCTATTTTCGGATCGCTGTTTTGTGCTGCCCTGCGAAGCGAAGATGGTGGGGAGTAACTTTTCATCCAGTGAGGAAAAACTGCTGATTAGTGTAAGTAATTTCACCACTGTTATTTCATTATCTCTAACTGCATTTTAGACTAGTTTAAAAGTTAGGATATAAGATCAGATATTAGTATTTCCCAAACAGTGTGTCTCCAGCTGTTGCAAAACTACAACTCCCAGCATGCCTGGACAGCTGCAGACACCCTGGTTGGTAAATGTGTATTTAGGCACTTTCCTTGCTATTTAGCATAATTAACATGTTGTGGACATACGTAGGACGTATGCGAACGTCCTGGCTTCAGGGTCCTTAAGGCCCAAGACGTTCGAATACATATTGCCCTCTAGATGTTGCAGAACTACAACTTCCAGCATGCCTGGGCATGCTGGGACTTCTAGTTTTGCAAGTTCTGCAGGCCCACATTTTTCAGACCACTATACACGGGTCTCTAAACTGTGACACTCTAGATGCAGCAAAAGTAAAATTCTTAGCATGCACTGACAGACCATGCCTGAAGGGAGTAGTAGTTTTGCAACAGCTGGAGGCGCACTGGTCGTGAAACCCTAAGTTAGGTAACAAACTCGCAGTGTTTTGCAACCATTGTGCCTCCAGCTGTTGCAAAACTCCAACTCCCTGCATGCAACTGGCTGCAATAACCCCCCCCCCCTCTCCCCCAATGTGAATGTACAGGGTACATTCACATGGGCTGGGGCTTACAGTGTGCTTCTAGCTGAAGCAAATTTGGCGCTGCAGCTCAAACTCTCAGCGGGAAACTACTGTGAACCCCACGCCCCTCTGACTGTACCCTAAAAACACTACACCACACTACATAAAAATGTAAAAACACAACATATACACATACCCCTGCATAGCCCCCCTCCCCTCCACACTAAAAAAGAAAACCGTCTGGTACGGCACTGTTTACTAAACGGAGCCTACAGCTGTTGAAAACAACTCCCCAGTATTACCGGACAGCCATTGACTGTCCAGGCATGCTGGGAGTTAAAGTATAATTGTGGTACAGCTGGTGACGGTGAGCTACATGGTGTATCAGAGCATGCTGGTAGTTGTAGTTTTTAAATAACATCAACTCCATTATTTATTCAAAATTAATTCATCAAAAAGTCAAAAGAAACAAACATATTATTGTTCATATATAAAGATAGGGATGAAAAAAAAATAATCTATTGTACAGGCCCAGTATAAGGGTCAAAAAATAATTATAGCGGTCAGATGAATAGCAACTCATTTCTCCCCTATACGTGTATCCTGTGATGTTACTCATATATACATAACTATGCTAAGGATAATGGCTGCTATATTTATGCAAAAAAGGTGGCGACCAAAATGGCAAGATATAACATCTGTCATGTTACCCCTGTCAGTGATTAATAAGGCGAGAATGCTTCCAATTGTTGAATACCATACATTTACGTCATATATCCATAAGTGTTTAAACAAAAGTATTATAATACTTTGTTCTTCATCTTGCAGAGGTTCCTGCAACAGGGATATGACGCAACCCGGAGCAGCAGGACAAAAAAAAATAATGTGGTTCTTTGCGGGAGTTACTATCATGGCAGGGTGACCACATGGCCATTGTTATATGTTAGAGGCGCCACATGGCTTGGTAGATTACAGAAGTCATTGATGTTACAGCGTTTGGTGTTATATCTTGTCTAACCCAGACGCCTCTTGATAATTGTTGTGGACGCCGGTTGGAAACATATATCACCACCCAAGGTATTCATAGTACTGTTGAAAAAATACATTATTCCATCAAGTTAAACCATGGAATTAAAGTGGTGGTGTGGTGGGTTAAAGGGGAAGGGGTGGTATTTTATAACTCAATTACCACTAAATTCCTGTGCTAGGCGTGGGGTTATCATAGTAATCCTGTGTACTCCATCAGGCCCTTTTTTTAACATGAGATCGTCAGAATAATACAAAGGAAACACAAACAGCTCATTTTACCATGGTGGCAGCCCAGCTCACACTGTAGTGCCAGCAAGACCCTTTAGTATAACATTATCCCATTGGTTAACTGTCTATATAAATAAATTTGTATTCATATACAATACAGCAGAGTACACAGAATTTGCATACGTTATTAGAAATCATTTTTACATATATGAACATTGTGTTATTATAGGAGCTCCTCTACCATCTGTGCGCCCCAAGCGCACAAGGCGACAGGCCGCTGAGGAGGAGGATGAAGAGGAGGAGCAGGAGGAGGATGCACAGGAGGAGCAGGAGGAGGATGCACAAGAGGAGAGGGATGAGGAGCAGCCAGGGCCCTCCCAGTGTTTACCACCCCCAGCTCCTGTTGAGGAGCAAGAGGAAGAGCTGCAACCCCCCCCCCCCCAAACTCCTGGTGAATCAGGTGATGGAGAAGAGGAGCAGGAGGATGAGACGGTTCCTGTGAGCCCCAGGCAGGAGGGTAAATATGTGCACAAAGATTAATAACATTTCAACAATAAGATGTAGATATAAAAATGGACAGCATTTAATCCTAATTTTTTTTTCTTATCCTAACAGTTTTCAAAAAGATGGAGGAAACTTACACTCTCATCCAGAGGAACAATGCGAAAATCCTCTCAAATCGCCGTAAAATGCGATACTTAGACCTCCAAAACCAACAGCTGGAGCAACAGCAGAGGAAGAATTTTGACGCGTTGGCTGAGCTTCACAAGCTCATGCAAAAAAAATTGTAAATTTTTTTTCTTCTTATAAAAAATGTTATTCTTTTAAAATGTTTCCTTTCTTATTGAGATTGTTAGGTTTTTCAACACATCTAACTTCACATCTAACACATCAACATCAACACATCTAACTTCATAATAACCAAAAACATTTTATACTATTATTTTATTTAACACAAACCTAAGACAAACTAAAATACACGGACACAGACACTACTAACACAAACTAAACTGTTGAAAAATTACTATAACAAAAGCTACAATATATATATAGATAAAGAGAGAGAGAGCGAGAAAGAGAGAGAGAGTGCTGATTTGCTCTTGCAGACAGGCTAATGGTTGCAGTATAAAGGCCGCAAACCAGGGTTTAACATAAAGTTCAGTCTTTTAGTCACACTTGCAGTTACGATCCGGTCTGGTAGCTTGTAGCGGAGGCTGTTGGTGGATCCGCTGTGCCACAGAGGTCATGAAGCATTACTCAGCATGAAGGCAGCAGCAGTAGTATTAAAATATAATGTAATTATCACACAGGCAACATTTACAAGCAGTAGTGGTAATAGTACTAGATATCATCTAAACACTTGGGTAAGGGTGACAGGCAGACTTCTGGCTAGGATAGCGAGCTCGGAACAGAAGTCCCCGGTTATCAGGACATTGCGGACCGCTGCTGGGCTGATGGTTCATTCCCCTGATCTCATAATACAGACACTAGCAGACTTTTATGAACGGTTGTATCGCCCGGCCTCGGAGTATGGCTGAGGAGCTGTCCAACTACCTGGACGGGATTACATTTCAGCGTCTTTCCCCTTCTCAGAGCTTAGAGCTCGATTCCCCTCTGGCTCTGAAGGAACTACAGGAGGCGGTCGCGGCCTTCCCCAACTGTAAAGCCCCAGGGGGTGACGGAATCCACATGGAGATTTACAAACAATACTCCGAGACCTTACTGCCCAGGCTGCTGGGAGTTTTTAATGCTGCTAGGGTGTCCAATGCCCTCACGCCCTCAATGGCTAGGGCACAAATTGTGTTAATTCTTAAACTAAACTAAATTATAGACCTCATGTAAAGTCCCACCCTTGTTCCCCCTCTATTTATTAAACCGGGTAAGGACCCAGCGGATCCGGCCTCGTACAGGCCGATTTAGCTGTTGCAATCTGATATCAAAATCCTGGCGAAAGTACTGGCCCTCAGGCTAAATAAGGTGATCACCTCAGCCATACACCCGGACCGGGCGGGATTTATGCCCAACAAATCCACAGCTATAAACCTCAGAAGACTATTTCTTAACATGCAGTCCCGGGCTGATAATGTGGGTAGGAGAGCTCTGCTGTCACTTGACGCTATGAAGGCCTTCGATAGCGTGGAGTGGCCGTATCTCTGGGAGGTGCTGCGGCAATTCGGATTCGGAGAGGTGTTTATTTCCTGGGTGCGGTTATCATTGCCCCCAGGCGGTTATCAGAGAGGCTGGAAGGGTGTCGCTGTCTTGTGCTCTGGGCCGGGGTATGCGGCAGGGGTGTCCACTGTCCCCCTTGCTGTTTGCCCTTGCAATAGAGCCACTGGCGATTCAGATTAGAGAACATAAGGGTATCACTGGCTTCTGC
Source organism: Rana kukunoris (assembly GCA_029574335.1). Classification (NCBI taxonomy): domain Eukaryota; kingdom Metazoa; phylum Chordata; class Amphibia; order Anura; family Ranidae; genus Rana; species Rana kukunoris. Next base: position 126,681,118 of record CM056054.1, on the reverse strand, counting down.
TATGGAGACAGGCAGGAGAAGGTGATGCTATATGCCAACGACACGATGATCCTGCTGGGGGATACCGAGCAATCCCTGAGCATGACAATGGAGACGGTTGTCAGATTTGGGGAGTTCTCGGGCCTCAAGATAAACTGGTCTAAGTCTGCTTTGATGCCCCTGGATGAGGACCAGCTGCAACACGAATCACTCGGGCAAGAGTGGAGGGAGAGCCAAGGAGAGGGAATGAATGACAAGGGACCCTTCAGCGCCCTGAACCGACGGCGGGTGCCAGAAAGTCACCGCCGATCCAGGACTCATTCATCTTGATGAATGTGAGTCTGTCCACGGAGTCTGTGGACAGACGGGTCCTCTTGTCCATGACCACCCCACCTGCCGCGCTGAATGTTCGCTCAGATAGTACACTGGAGGGGGGGCAAGACAAGACAATAACTCCAGCGCATACTGAGCGAGCTCGCGGCAGGTGTCCAATCTGGCAACCCAGTACTCCATGGGGTCGTCGGTGCTCATACTGTCAGAGGCACCGACGGACCCCATGTAGTCTGCCACCATGTGGGCCAGCCGCTGGTGGTGGTGACTGCTGCTGCTGCTGCTGCTGCTGGTACTGGGTCGCTCAGATTGGAAGAACATCCTCATCTCACCCATTAGGTCCCCTGCTCGGCTGCTCCTGGGTGCAGCCACCTGCTTGGTGACATGAGGGGGGACAACTGGAGGCCGGGGAGTTGCCTGCTCCAACCGGCTGACTATGCGTGCCTGCAGTTCCTCCACCCGGTGCTGCCTCCGGCTGGCTGGGAGGAACTGCTCCAGTTTCCCCTGGCATCTTGAATCTAAAAGGGTGGCCATCCAAAATTCATCCCTCTCCTTGATAGTCTTAACCCGGGGGTCCCTCCTGAGGCATCTGAGCATGTGGGCAGCCATGGGGAAGAGCACAGCCCACTGTGACTCCTCATGGCTGACCGGGTCCATGACGTCTGAGTCTTCATGCTGGAGGCGCTGCTGCTCGCGGTCAGAGATGCCCAACCCCCGGACTATCGGTGCCCCCAACACCGGCTCTCCCTCCTGACCAGGCCCTGACTCCAGGACGTCACCAGTAACCTCCTCATCATCATCATCCTCCTCCTCCTCGTCCTGGGCCTGGTCTTGGTGGAGCAGTGTTGCCTCCTCCTGCTCCACCAAGGCTCTCTCCCCAGCTTCGAGCAGGCGATCTAGTGCCCTGTCCAGCAGGAACACTATAGGGAGCACGTCATTGAGGCCGACATGCTCCCTGCTGACCATCTTGGTCGCCTGCTCGAATAGGGGCCAACACATGGCAGACCTGGTGTATCTGCCCTCACTCCTCACTGGTGATGTACGGTAGTGTTTGTGATGGTCCGGCAGTGCCTTGCTCCAGCAGGTATTCCTTCACCGCTCTTCGCTGCTCCCACAGTCTCTCCAGCATGTGGAGGGTGGAGTTCCACCGAGTCACACTGTCCACAATCAGCCTGTGAAGGGGCAGGCTGTTGTCCCGCTGCAACTTGGACAGGGACGCGGTAGCGGTTGGGGAGCACCTGAAGTGGCTGGCAATCCTACATACCCTTAGCACAATGTCACTCAACCCGGTATAGGTGCGCAGGAACTTCTGCACCACGAGGTTGAGGACATGTGCCAGACAGGGCACGTGGGTCAGACTGCCAGCCTGGAGGGCGGAGAGTAGGTTGCTGCCGTTGTCACAGACAACCATACCTGCCTGGAGCCTTCGGGGTGTCAGCCACTTCTGGACCTGAGCCTGAATTGCGGACAGCACTTCTTGTCCAGTGTGTCTCCGGTCCCCTAAACTAACAAGCTGGAGCACGGCCTGACAGCGCACGTGCCCCACACTTGAGTAGCTACGGGGGCGCTTGCTGTGAGGCTCAGCAGCTGCGGAGACAGTGGCTTGAGGGAGACCAGCAGTTCTCCCCTGGACACCCCGGGGCGGCACCACAAAATCTGATGCCGCTGATCCCTCCCCGGCACCTCGGAGGGAAACCCAATGGGCCGTGAAGCTGATGCACCGGCCCTGCCCATGCCTGCTGGTCCAGCCATCCATTGTGAGATGCACCCTGTCGCTGACAGCGTGATCCAGCGACAGGGTTACATTCTGCACAATGTGCTGGTGTAGGGCAGGGACACCAGTCCTGGCAAAGAAATTGCGGCTGGGCTACACGCCATTGGGGTTGGGCCTGCTCCAACATCTGCCTGAAGGGGTTGCAGTCAACAATGTTGAATGGAAGCAGATGTTGGGCAATAACCCTTGCCAGGAGCCCATTGAGGGAACGCACACGTCGGTCTCCAGGGGGGAAGGGAGTGGTGCGTTCGAAGGCGTCGGAAAGCGACGCCTGGCGCCGGGCGGCAGTGCAGGACACAGAAGAGGAGGGTGCTGTGGAAGTAGAGGTCTGGCTGCCGGTACCGGTACCTATACTAGAGGGAGCGGGGGGGGGCATGACCTGCTGGGAACAGATGAAGCTGTGGCAGGGGCTGCTGTACCCTGCACACTTGTGGGTGTGGCGCTGCTACCACCACCATGCTTCATCTGGTCATACTCCTGCCAGTGGTTGATTCTCAGATGCTGGTTCAGAGCTGTGGTACCCACCCGAGCCAAGCACTTCCCTCTCTTCACCCTGGCACGACAGATATGGCAGATGGCTATGGTCTGGTTATCTGCTACCAGGGTGAAGTAGGCCCAGACAGGTGACTTCAGCGCCGCCCTTCTGTCAGATGGGTGACGCTGACTTGCACCTGCTGGGACTCGGTGCGCACAGGTGGAGCTGCCTGCTGCTGACACCTCCTGCTGCCATCACCAGTGGAGACCCTGACGCTGGTCTCCCTGGTGACCTGGCGCACCGTTTCCCCAGGGTGCCTACCTTCCTCGTCGTCACTGCTGCTGTGAACCAACAAGTCAGGTGGCACCCATGTTGGGTCACCCTCCTCTTCGCCCCCAGATATGTCAGACCCAGGGCTGAAATGTGGTGGTCTGAGGGAAACAGCTGACATGGAGGCGCTAGCCTGGCTCCGCTGTCCCCTCACCGACGCCTGGGTCTGACTAGGTGCGGGTGTTTCCTGCCCAAAAACACCAGCACCACTTGGAAGGGATGTCTCTGGGATACTGACAGCAGGTACCCCATCCTCCTCCTCCATCATCCCTTCCAAAAGGTCCTGACCATCAGTACAGAACCGGATGTCTGCCTGATGCAGGACCTCTCCCAAGATATCCCTCTCACTGTCGCTGTCAAACAGTAAGAGGCTGGACCCTTGGGGGCTGGGGGCGGGTCCTAAAGGCAACGGTGTACTGGTGGTGCTACTGGGAGTCGGGACTGACGACTCTGTGGCACTGCTGTGCCCCATATACTCCAACACTGCTGGAGCCTGAGAAGGCAATATCGGGCGGCTGCCCGAGGGAAAAAACTTGCGGATGAGGCGGACTCCCCTTCCACCTGATCCACTACCACTAGTAGGGGCGCGAGAGGTACACCGTGCTGGCAGCGACCCAGCTCTGGGAGTAACTCCCCTACCCCTGCTGCCACGGCCACGGCCACGTATGCTGCTCATACTTGCTGATGTGGGGGGGGGGACTTTATTGGGGGGGGAAATGTGAGAAAGGAGTGTTTTTTGTTTTTTTAGCAAGACAGGCACGCAGACAAAGACGCAGACAAAGACGCAGACAAAGACGCAGACAGCTACTAAACTAGAATAAAACTACTACACCTAAAAAAAAAATTTACACGGACAAAGACGTAGACTACGACACGGACAGCTACTAAACAGGAACTAAAATACTACAGCTAAAACTTTCTTTGGGGTTTTTTTTTTTTTTAAACTGAAGGACGCAGACAAGAACGAGGACTACAAATACTAAACTAATATGCACTAAACACTAACTCTACTTACACAAACTTATATGACTAAACTAAAGCTACATTTTTTTTTTTTTTTTACACTGACTGACAAGGACAAAGACGAGGACTACAAATAATAAACTAATATGCACTAAAACACTAACTCTACTTACACAAACTTATATGACTAAACTAAAGCTAATTTTTTTTTTTTCTATACACAAAACACAGAGACTAAACACACACTAAACTAAGCTACCTTAAAGAAATGCACACTTACACTAACTAAACAGAAATCTATCTAACACTAAGCTACACTAACCTGGACAAAAAACCACAAATCTGAGCTTTTAGAAAAGCTGTTGGGTCTTTTGCTTTGAAAAAAGCATTTGTTTTTGGAAGCAGCAAACTCAGAACTGAAAGCACTATAGGAAGCACAATGCTAAGCTCTCAGATCTCAATATACACAGAAAAACAAACAGAAACACTCCACTCTCTCTATCCACCTTGTGAATCTGCACTGAAATACTGCTGGGAGTGATCTTATATAATGGTCGTGCAGGCAGGTTCCTATTGATTGCTATGGAGGTTGCTAACCTCTGACAACTGTGGTAGGAGAACTCTGATTGGCTCTGATGTAAAAGAAGGGCAGAGAAAGTATTCGCGAATATTCGCATTACGAATATTCGCATTGCGAATATTCGGCAACATAAAACGATCGCCTCAGCTACTCGGCCCAGGGTCTCTAATCATACCAGCAATGCTTTTAGACGTCGATGGAGATCACTAGGATGTGAATACTCGAATATGCAATATTCGTTACGAATATTCGCAATGCGAATATTCGTGAGCAACACTAGTAATAATGTCGAATCTATTCTCTATAATGTCGAATCTATTTTCTCATAAATCGAAATCTATTCTCTGTAATGTCGAATCTATTATTTCTATAGTGTCGAATCTTTTCTCTATAATGTCGAATCTTTTCTCCATGATGTCGAATCTTTTCCCTATAGTGTCGAATCTCTCTATATCAAATTTTTACCACAACGAAAACGAAAATAATGCATTTTTTATGTCGGATCTTTCAATTTTCGTTTCTTGCACTTTCGTTATCGTTGTTAAAACGATAATGAAAAAAAACTGATTTTCGGACGAAAACGAATGCACATGTCTAATTAATCTATAGGGTACATGTTGTCCAGCGCTACACTGTTTTTGTACACACTGTCATGGCGGACCGAGATGTGCAGCAGGAGGGAGGTGGAGAGGGGCGGTCCCAGGTGGCTCCTTATGCCTATTGAAGTGCACGGTCTGTAACTGGGCGGGGATGTGTAGCTGGAGGGAGGCGGAGAGGGGCAGTCCCAGGTGGCTCCTTATGCCTATTGAAGTGAACGGTCTGTAACTGGGTAGGGATGTGCAGCAGGAGGGAGGCGGAGAGGGGCGGTCCCAGGCGGCTCTTTATGCCTATTGAAGTGCATCGTCTGTAAGTGGGCGGGGATGTGCAGCAGGTGGAAGGCAGTGAGGGGCGGTCCCAGGCGGCTCTTTATGCCTATTGAAGTGCACAGTCTGTAACTGGGCGGGGATGTGCAGCAGGAGGGAGGCGGAGAGGGGCAGTCCCAGGCGGCTCTTTACACCTATTGAACAGCATGCTCTGCGAGCCTGGGCGGGGATGTGTGGCAGGAGGTGGAGTGGACGGTCCCAGATGAGTGAGCCTGTGCGTAGCGTAGTATACTGGCTACACATTCCTGAGACAGCACAGACCTGTCCATACTCGCCCTCCTCATTTGTTTACTCGCCAAATGCGAGTAGGCGAGCACAAATATTGAGGGCTGATATAAACCATATACTGTATCTTTATTACCATTATAACTGTACACATAGGTGTGCGCACAGGGCATGCCAGGTGTGCCTGGGCACACCCTTATCACCCTGTGCTGGGCAGATTCCCTCTGCTGCTTGGTTGTGAGAAAGAGATTGGGGAATCTCTGTCCTCAGTCCCTTTCTTATTCTTAAAAGTGAAACATCAGGGGCCTGTTTAGACCCCTAATATTTCACCAAAGCCCCCAATGGGGCACCTAAAAAGATTGTAAAAAGCAATAATACATTTTTTTGTATAAAAATATTATAAAAAAAGACTGTAATAAAAAACAATAAACTACTTACATCAACCTCTGCCCTACTGACATTGTCCACTGCTCTACCGATGCTGTCCATTGCCCTATATATGTATAGGGCATGTGTGTTTGACTTTTGGGGCGCACAACCTAATGCAATAGGCTAGGCACACCTATGACTGTACACTTATTGACATGAGAAAATACATTTAACAGATAACAGCTTTAATGGTTGTTACATAAGATGCAGAGGCTCAGTAGTAGGATGCATCTCAACTGATGAGATCTTCTGGTGTTACAAGATGATAGACACTTTAACATTTCTTGCAGCAGTTTTTACCTCTAAAAATGTATCTCTAGGCAAAACCATTTGTTTTGCTTTAGAAAGAGTGCAGAAGGGTTAGACCCTCTGTCAAGTTGTTATTGCTGTCACTGTCCCCATTTGGAAGACCCACCCTTTTATTTGTATCAGTGACCACTGTCACTATAGAAGAAAGTGAGAGGGCATACAAAATTATAGAGTTGTCCCCAGAACAACAGATGGAAACTTGTTCCAGGTACAGTTCCCCTCAATTTGGGATTTTTCTTGAACTTCTTATTTAGTCTCTGTGATGGGAAGTGAAGCTCCACTGCATGTATAAATGACATCAAGGGTTATTGAGCGTTTTAAACAACAGTGTGTTTTATAAAAGCAGATAAGGAGAGCAGGCACAGCAACATGTAAAAAAAAAAACTTAAAGCGGATCTCCACCCTAAAGTGAAGATCCGCTGATCGGAACCTTCCCCCCCTCCGGCGTCACATTTGACACCTTTCAGGGGGGAGGGGGGTGCAGATACCTGTCTAAAGACAGGTATCCGCACCCACTTCCGGCCCGCAGTCTCGGGCAAAAGACGGGCTTTTCCCGTTGTGTGCTGGGAACTCTCAGCTCCCAGCACACAGCGGGAGCCAATCGCGGGCGCAGCGCGACTCGCGCATGCGCCGTAGGGAACCGGGCAGTGAAGCCGGAGCGCTTCACTTCCTGGTTCCCTCGCCGTGGATGGAGGGGGGAGCAGCAGGGTGACGAGCGATCGCTCATCCTCTGCTGCGGACGGCGCTGGACTCCAGGACAGGTAAGTGTCCTAATATTAAAAGTCAGCAGCTGCAGTATTTGTTGCTGCTGGCTTTTAATATTTATTTATGGTGAACCATCCGCTTTAAAGCTCCACCTGCTAGCTGAAAAAATCTAAATATTCACATATTTTATATTTATCTAAATGTAAAAAATAATTTTTTTGTAAACATTAAAAATTATTTAACGAGTTCGCTGCTCGTGGATATTGTGTACCGTCTATCTGCTCAAATGTGAGTTTTATTATGTTGTTTTAATACATTTGTTATACTGGATTATGCAATGTGCCCTCCTTCCCTTCATATCTTTTTGTGACATCGCTGCTCGAGTGATCTAGCACCTTTAGCGTGACTCGCGGAAGACTTTGAGAGAGAGGAGAAGCAGGACACTGACAAGCTCGCTGCTCGTGGAGATAAGCTCTTTCTCCCATCACTTTATGTAAGTGCATCCAGTGCTGGCTGCGTGCTAGGCTCTCTGTGCCATCAGTATTACGCTATCTTGCTGTGTGTTTTTTCCTCGCATGTGTTGCCTGTCACTGGGACCTGTAAGAACAGCATCCTTTATAAGATCAGATCACCGTGTACAAGCTTACGATCAGGCTACATATGCCAGCTGTGAGGTGAGCTGCTGGGACCACTAGAGGTGTGTGTGATATTCCGTGGTGTGCGGCTTGCTCCTTCACAGATTCCGTTGCTAGGTCTTCTACCATCAGACTTTTTTACTTTCATCCTTCCATCCATCAGTTGGATCTGGACTTATTAATGAGTGTGTGTTTTGTATGGATTGCACTGCCCTTATCTTTCAACCATATATGTGCTACCATTTTTATGATTTAGAGACTGTTTACTATATTGCTATTATGTTGTTACACTTCACTTGCCTTCACTAGTTTTTTGGCTGCCTATTTTGGGCCGCCCATCCACTTGTGCCTTCCCCTTCACTCACATACAGCCCTAATGTTGCATTTTCACAGCGCAGACTCTTTCACTTGTTCATAATATTTTTTTGTCTATCAAGGAAGACCTTCCAGCATTTGCAGCAGTGCTCCCTCCACCTCCCCTTCCCCCTCCCTTTCCATATTCACAGACAGCGCGGAAGTTTCACCCTATCCATTAAAAATAAAACCAATTCCTAAATAAATAAAAAAGTGTGTGTTAACCCTTTCCTGCCGCTGCCACACAGCCCTTTAAGAACTTCTAAATGCTGTGAGGTGGAAGCAGGCATTTGCGTTATGTGACCTCTGTGATTGGCTGCACTGGGAGCTTTCCAGTCCCCTCCAGTAACTGTGCTGGGCTCTCAGCACAGAAATGTTTACACTTGAGGTGCATATATGTGGCCTCTCTGTGTTGAAGACCACCGGCCGAGAAGCCACATACATGCGCACGGCCGGCTGGAAGAGGTTCAACCACAATCAATTTCCCACAACTTTTTGCTTTTGTTGCCTATACTTATGTATTATACATCTTTTCTTCAGAACAGATATGGCTTTAATTGATGTGCAGTATTAAATTGAACCTGATCTGGAATAAAAATATTTCTAAGATAGAAATAGTGCTGAACGGTGGATTTTAGATTGCCCCTATGTTCCAGTGGGGCCTCTCCCTTTCCCAATATTAAGACCATATCTGACATTTTTCTACTGTTAAGGATGAACTCCAACCTTACCTTCAGCTTTGCATAGTTGTACAGGCACCTCCCCTGAACTGAAATTGATTATTTGATTTCGCTGTACAGTTTGAGCTTATCACAGTGAACTTGCTCTAAGGGGGGGGGGGGGTGTCTTGACAGCGACACAGCGATTGATTATAACACTGATCTCCACTATATTTTGTAATGTTTGTCTCAACTATGCCGGTTCAAATAAAGTATTACATTCAGTACTATATTCTCCTGCTGTTTGCACTATATAAACTGTATGTAGCATTAGCTATATACAGTGCTGTGTTTGGGCAGCTGGATGGAAACCAAAATCGAGTTGGACTGAACATTACTCAGTCATTCACAGGGCGCTTTGTATTAATACAAAGCATCCTCTGAATAGCTGAGTTGGAGATCATGAGGCAATTTCCTCACCTCTTTGCTTTAGTCAATCAGTGGAAGCCTTGTAATTATTTATAGAATACAAAGCCACCTGTGAATGGCTGAGTGCTGTTCAGTATAACTTGATTTTTTTAAATGCTGGCCGAACACAGTACTGTATACTGTTTGTAGCTGATGCTACATGCAGTTTTTATGGCACACACAGCAGGCACAACTTGCTTTGTCCAAATTAACTATTTAAACTTCACTAAAACATGAAGATCAGCTTTAACATTGGCCTTTAGCTTCACCATCAACTATGTAGTGGAAGAGCCTTCCTGATGTGATACTAATAAAGTGTTTGTAAAGTCAGAATTTTTTGCTATCTTAATGCATTCTGTGCATTAAGATAAAAAAACCTTCTGTGTGTAGCAGCTACCCCCAGCCCCCCTAATACTTACCTGAGCCCATCTCGATCCAGCGATGTTGAAAGAGAGTGTCAGCTGCCTGGGAATCCCCCTCCTTATTGGCTGAGGCTGCAGCATGGTGCCATTAGCTCTCAGTGAGCCAATGAGGAGAGAGTGCGGGGCCAAACCACAGCAGCAAGAGACCTGAGAAGAGGAGGATCTGGGCTGCTCTGTGCAAACTGACTGCACAGAGCAGGTAAGTTTAACAATCTTAAGTATCTTAAGACTTAAGTATCACTTTAAATGCATTGTATAAATTTGTCCTCATATTACATCGTTTTTGTAAATATAAGGGATCCTTCACACTAGGGTTGTCCCGATACCACTTTTTTAGGACCGAGTACAAGTACCGATACTTTTTTTCAAGTAGTCGCCGATACCGAATACCGATACTTTTTTAAATGTGTCCCCAAATGCAGCCATGTCCCCCACATATTGCAGACATGTCCCCCACATATTGCAGACATGTCCCACACATATTGCAGACATGTCCCCCACATATTGCAGACATGTCCCCCACATATTGCAGCCTTGTATGTCCCCCACATATTGCAGTCTTGTATGTCCCCCACATATTGCAGCCTTGTCCCCCCCACATATTGCAGCCTTGTATGTCCCCCACATATTGCAGCCTTGTCCCCCCCACATATTGCAGCCTTGTATGTCCCCCACATATTGCAGCCTTGTATGTCCCCCACATATTGCAGTCTTGTATGTCCCCCACATATTGCAGCCTTGTCCCCCCCACATATTGCAGCCTTGTCCCCCCCACATATTGCAGCCTTGTCACCCACACATATTGCAGACATGTCCTGTCCCCCATACCTGATGGGTCGCAAAGCCGCCGCATACCGCCGTTAATCCTGGTGCATGACAACGGCGAGCATTACAAGCTTTCGCTTGTATACTTCTAAAGCCCGCGCTGCCATGTATAGACACTCCCCCTCTCGTGATTGGACGGATCCGTCCAATCACGAGAGGGGGAGTGTCTATACATGGCGGCGCCGGCTTTACAAGTATACAAGCGAATGCTTGTAATGCTCGCCGCTGTCATGTACCGGGATTAACGGCGGTATGCGGCGGCTTTGCGGCGGTAACGGCGGCGGCGGTAACGGCGGTAGCAGCGGCGATAGCGGCGACGGCGGCGGGGGGGGAGTATTCTATTTTGGTATCGGGGGTATTTGCGGGAGTACAAGTACTCCCGCAAATACTCGGTATCGGTCCGGATACCGAGTATAGTATCGGTATCAGGACAACCCTACTTCACACTGTCTGCCATTTTACACTGTTTACTTTGTTCTTTTACTTTATTTGAAGTGCACAAAGTGACACTTCATTCACGTGTTCGCACAGCAGTGTGATGCTTTGTGCCGCTGTGTGGGTGACATGTTGTGCTTACCTGTGCACTGCAGTAAAATGCTACATGTCTGCCGGGCTGTGTTGCAGTACAAAACAGGGCACCTAGAAAACAATAGTTTTCAACATGCTCTAGCAATGACTTGAATTTATCCAGTGCAGAAAAAATGCCAGTTACTGTACTATGTGTGAAGGAGCCATAAAGTCAATGGGAAAGAGATTATACAAAAATATTATTTAGTGTATGAGCAGCTAAAAGGGGTTGTAAACCCTTGTTTAAAAAATAAATAAAATAACAAACATATCATACCTACCTCCCCTGTGCGGTTCGTTTGCGCAGAGTGGCCCCAATCTTCGTCTTCTGGGGTCCCCCAATGGTGCTTGCGGCTCCTCCCCGCATTGTGAAATCATAGAGGAGAAGCGCTCTCCCTAGGGGATACCGTGGCGCGCTCCTAAGTCCAACATTTGCATCTGTAGCACTACCCCCGAAGGAGCCACTGGTTAATTTGGGATCTACTCTCTTTTAGCTTAACTTACCCCTGTTTAACTGGCTCGAACCCTCCCTTGACACATCAGAGACCTGTGGAGTGAGATATTGTGACAGTATGCACATGACAATATAGCTATGAATTACCTGGTATTAGGGTTAGTCCTCTTGAATGAGACACAGTGAATATATTTAGATATAAGAAGGTAAGTTTACTGTGTTTAAGCTTTAAGAAACAGCATAAAGTTTAACATAAACACAACTGGTCAGTAACAAGACAGTCTGATTAGCAAGAGCCCTTGCAAAGATCAGACTGGTAATATAGAGAAAACAATTGTAAACCTAAGAATGGTACCATTCACTTAGACTAAACAGACAGTCTATGCTCATGAGTGCCCCTAGCAGGCAGTTTTGCAGATCAGTAAATGTTCACGATACGGCCGGTTGGTGTACGTTAGAATTTGTAATCCACAGAGGGCAAATGATCAATGCAAGCTGATCCATCCGGTGTCGATCACTTTGGTGTAAATACTGCAATACCCGCAGGCCCTTAAGTCTGGACTGGGAGCCTAAAGGAGGTGGAAGGCCTGTGTGGTGATCAGTGTTGCTCATCATCCTTTAAAAAAGTAATTTGTTACAGTTATAAATTACTTGTCCGAAAAAGTAATTGAGTTAGTGACTCAGTTACTACATTGGCAAAGTAATTAGTTACTCAGCAAAGTAACTGACTTTTTTTTTACCGGCGTATAACGACCCCCTAATTTTCCAGCTAAAATGTTGGTTTTGGGATATACTCACTGTATAAGACGACCCCTCACTGTGCCATCTGTAACATGCCTCACTGTGCCATCTGTAACATGCCTCACTGTGCCATCTGTAACATGCCTCACTGACAGTGAAGCATGTTACAGGCACAGTGAGTGAGGCATGTTACAGGCACAGTGAGGCATGTGAGGCATGTTACAGGCACAGTGAGGCATGTTACAGGCACAGTGAGGCATGTGAGGCATTTTACAGGCACAGTGAGGCATGTGAGGCATGGTACAGGCACAGTGAGGCATGTTACAGGCACAGTAGGGCATGTTACAGGCACAGTGAGGCATGGGAGGCATGTTACAGGCACAGTGAGGCATGTGAGGCATGTTACAGGCACAGTGAGGCATGTGAGGCATGTTACAGGCACAGTGAGGCATGTTACAGGCATGGGAGGCATGTTACAGGCACAGTGAGGCACAGTGAGGCATGTGAGGCATGTTACAGGCACAGTGAGGCATGTGAGGCATGTTACAGGCACAGTGAGGCATGTTACAGGCACAGTGAGTGAGGTATGTTACAGGCACAGTGAGTGAGGCATGTTACAGGCACAGTGAGTGAGGCATGTTACAGGCACAGTGAGTGAGTCACTGTGCCATCATACATGCCTCACTGTGCCTGTAAAATGCCTCGACGATGATCTCCCTACCTTCTCCTGTTCTCCATATGTCAGACGTCGGCGGCCATCCTCCATTATTCAAAATCCGCGCCTCCTCCTCAGGCTGTGATCGTGATAGGCAGAACAGTAATTTTCCCAGCAAAGCCTCTGTTCAGTGTTTCCGCCTATCACAGATGTCCTCTCGTCCGAGGCCGAGGCTGAGAATGAGAAAGCTTCCGTGATAGGCTGAACACTAAACAGAGGCTCTGCTGGGAAAATTAGTGTTCCGCCTATCACGGACGGAACAGTCAGAGGGGGAGGCGCGCTTTTTAAATAATGGATGGCCGCTGACGGTGATACACGACAGGTACATGTGTAATTGCGGTAACGCCGCCCAAGTAATGGGGACGCGAGGGGAAGAGTTATCTGGTAGATTACTCGTTACCCTCAAAAGGGGTATCGTTAGGTAACAGCGTTTATTTTAACGCCGTAACTTACAACACTGGTGGTGATACTGAAAAGTCTAGCGAAAAAGGAGAGTTTAGATGTTGAGAATATGCTCCCTCACCCAATAGGCCGATCCGCCTGTTTTTCCTCACAGAAGGTGCGTTGACAAACACTGCTTCACCGCACAAAGGTTCTGGACGAAGGTGTCCCACTGTTCCGATTGTCAGCTGGGCTGCCTCTTCGAACTCCGGGTATACGGGCTGGGTACTGGAGGTCTTTCGGCAATCTTAGGCCCTGGCTTCTGGCCTAACCACACGGCTGTCTCTGTCAGCAGCTCCGCAGAGGAGAAGAGGCTGGATCCGAGAGAGCGAAAAAGCGTGCTCCCTCTCCTTATGTAACCTCCCCCACAAGTCTGTGGGGAGGCATCACATGTTCCAACAGGGCAAGGCATTGCGGGAAATGTAGTCCGTTTCTCCTAAGAGTCAATGGAGTCCATATCTCCTGCTACTTGTAGTCCCGCAATGCTGTATGCAATAATGTAATAATAATAATAATGCAATAATGCAATAATGTTTAACATATTTACAAGCGTGAACAAAGTCTTAGCGGGATGACCTGTCCTTAGACTCAGACAGGAAAACTCTGCACAGAATGCTGGACTCGGCCGATGGATTTTTTCATCAGATATCCGATGGAGCTGACTTTCATCAGTCTTGCCTACACACCATTGGTTAAAAATCCGACCATGTCCAACGCAGTGACATAAAACACAACGATGTGCAGAGAAAAATTAAGTTCAATGCTTCAGATTTTTGACCTATGGATTTCCCCACAGACGATCATTTTTTTCTATCTTTTTTTTAACCATACACAAATTTTAAAACAGGTTCTATTTTTTTTTACCGATGGGTAAAAAACTGATGGGGCCCACACACGATCGGTTCGTCTGATGAAAACGGTCCATCGGTCCGTTTTCATCAGAAGAACCGATTGTATGTACAGGGCATAACATGCCACCAAAAATGGAAATTTGGTCATCTGAAAATCCAAGGCTCAGCCTGGGTTCACACTGATACTACACGACAGTCATACGACTTTCATTCTACTTTGCCCTGCGACATCAGTCCTACACCGGTCCGACATCCACCCGACTTTGAACAGGATACTACTTTGATCCAACTTTATGATAGTCTGACTTGTCCTTTGACCAATCAAAACAATCTCAATGTGAGATAAATTCCTTTTACTGCTGCTGTAATCACATGTCGGATGTCAAAATTCGGATGGTAAGGCCAAGGATCCTACTTTGATCCGACTTCAATAATATTCAATGGGTTGAAGTAGAACCAAAGTCAGGCTGAAGTAGTACCAAAGTCGGACCAAAGTAGTACAGGGAGCATTTTTAAAGTCGGACCGACTTGTGTCAGACCAGTTAAGTCGACTTTCATAGGCAAACATTGATTTTAACACGTCAAGCAACATGAGCTCCCAATGTCGGAATGTTTGTTGTACCCAGCCTAGGCCCAATTTAGACAGGAGCCAATTAACCTGCCAGCATGTCTTCGAAGGGAGGAAATCACAGCACCTTGGGAAAATCCACAAAAGCACAGGCAGAACATGCAAGACAAGATTGATAACCACAAAGCCACTATGCTGCAGTTATCTTTGTTCCTAAGGCCGGGTTCACACTGGTACGACATGACAGGCATACAACTGTAGCGGGGTTATCCAGTCAGAGTCTAGTGACAGGACCCCTCCTTTTTCCCCTGGAACTTTACTTAAGCCTGTAAATTTGTTAGATACTGTTATACAAGTTATGCATTGCGGGACTACAAATAGCAGGAGATATGGACTCCATTGACTCGTAGGAGAAATGGACTACAATTCCCGCAATGCTTTGTCCTCCAGGAGGATGTGATATTCCGCTAGATCGGAGGACGAGGTTACTTAAGGAGGAGGAGGTGGTCTGTTTTCTCTCTCTCTGACCCGCCATCTCTACTGTGCGGAGCTGCTGACGGAGATTGCCGTGGCCTAGGCCGGAAGCCGGGGCCTAGATCTGCCGAGAGGTCAGCAGTCCAGACGGAAGCAAGACCCCAACTCCAGCCAGTGTTCCCGGAGTTCGAAGAGGTTGCCCAGCTGACGACTGTAGCTGTGGAACATCCTTGTCCGGGATCCTGTGTGTGTGTTCTGGAGCAACATCCGAATGGCGGGTTCTTTTCTTCTTCCCGAGAAGGAATCAGGCGGGTCGGCCTGTGGGGTGAGAGAGCACTTGCTCAACCTTTTGACTACCTGGCTATCACAGACACCCAGTTTCTATTTACCAGTTACGAAGATACGTTTAGCCCGTAGAAAATTCAGAGGCCTAGTTAATCATCCAAATACTTCGTAGCAGTGACTAACGCTGACAGGCGATCTGCCCCATTACGTTCTTCTACCATACACATTTTGTTGTTATTTGTTGTTATTACCGTTACCAGTGGATTTTAAATTCATGTGCACCAACCGGCCGCTACAAGCGCATTTACTAATCTAAAGGATTTGTCCGTTAGAGATGCTTGCGAACATAGACTGATTCCTGAATTTAGGCGGGTGGTACCACTCTCAGGTATAGAATATCTGTTAAAATTACATTAACCACTTACTCTTTAAAAAAATCAATCATATTTACTTTGTGGAGTGTATTTTCTCACTCGGAGGAATCATATCATCACGGCAGGTAATTAATTGTCACATTGCTATTATATACTGTGTGTCTGCTATTGTGACTCCAGCCCAGTAGGGGTCACAATACCCTACTGCCAGACTTCTCATGTGTCAAGGGCGGGTTCGAGCTGATTAATTAAGGGGTGAGTTGAGCTAAGAGAGTAGATCCCAAACAAATAAATCAGCGGCTCCTTCGGGGGTGAGCGCGTCACAACTTTCATCCTACTTTGCTCTGCGACATCAGTCCTACATTGATCCTACATTGGTCCGAAATCCATCCGACTTTCATGAACAGGATACTACTTTGATCCAACTTTGTGATAGTCTGACTTGTCCTTTGACCAACCAAAACAATCCCAGTGTGAGATAAATTCCTTTTACTGCTGCTGTAATTACCATGTCGGATGTCAAAAGTCAGATGGTTAGGACAAGGATCCTTCTTTGATCCGACTTCAATGATATTCAATGGGCTGAAGTAGGATCAAAGTCGGACCAAAGTAGTACAGGGAGCATTTTCAAAGTCGGACCAACTTGTGTCGGACCAGTTAAGACGGCTCTCATAGGAAAACATTAATTTTACACGTCATGCGACATGAGCTCCCAATGTCGGAGCGTTTGTCGGACAAGTGTGAACCCATGCTCAAAGATGGTCAAACCATAATAAAAGTCACATAAAATAAAAATATTGTGACCAGTAAAAGGAAGAGTTTTTGATTTTTTTTTCTCCTTTCTTACATTTTTTTTTTCCTCTTTAGATGCTGCTGTGTATGTGCCTCCTCCTGATTTTGAATAGAATTTCCTTTCATTTACTAAGCTCTGGAGCAACTGTATTTTCACAATCTCTAGAACAAAACGCTAAGGTTTATGGCCACAGCGAGCACCATTCCATCAAAGCATAGCTTTTATACCCAAGCTAATGTTGTCAAATGCTCAATTCTTGCATAGATAACATTTATTTCATAATATTCACTAATGTGCCATGTGCAAATCAACTCTGGCTCTGGTTTTTAAAATGTGCAAAAGACACCTTGTATAATTCTGCAGGTGCACAGAAATCTCCTATGTACTGGTATAATGTAACATTCATGGAATGACCTCCAGACATTCCTTAATAAAAGTTGTTCACTTAGACAAACAATGATAATTGGAAGCTTAAAGTGTAACTGTACATTTGGTGCAATTACACTTATAGGTATTGATCTACTAATGACAAAAAGTATTGATCAACTAATGACAAATCAGGCTGTTCACTTTGCAAGGGAATTTACGTTTAGCTTTGTGAATGAGTTGAAGCTCTGCTGACTTTCATAATCAAATCATTTACAAGTTGTGTGTGTATATATACAGGTATATGTATATTGTACATGATTATATCTAATTTTTCCTGTGAAAATTCACCATATTCATTATGTTAATTATGTTAAATTCATTATAAAGTGAACATTCATTTTGCCTTTAGTAAATCAAACCCCATACTGTATAGTACATCTTTTTTAGTTTGGGTTCACATCTATGCAAATTGGATGCGGTTTAACCCGCATCCGATATGCATAGCAGGTGAATGTGACCTGCTCTCTGTGGAGCCGGTTCACATATCTCCGGGATGGCTGCAGAGCTCACTGCACAGACACACAGTTCATCTCCCCTCTGAATTCAGGCAAATTGTCCCTGACCCGGAGAATGAAGACGCACACACGATCCTGTGCGATCCGCAGCCAGTTGCAGTGTGAACTGAGCCTTAGTCCCTCCTAAAAAAGAGAAATCACACTCAAAAAGCCAACTAGCTGCTTGTCAAAATCCATACCTGCGCATGCACAGTACACATTCCTTTTAAACTTTTAAAGAGTTTGATTGGCACTGGCTGCATCATGTACAAATTCTACATAGGACTGAATCGAGAGTGTACTACACATGTGAGGGTCTAGGTAAAGAATTCTAACAAACTTTGTGGTTTATTTAGCTGAATTGGGGACAGATGAATATACTTTTATTCTATAAACCCTTTATGGGTTCTCCTGCGACCCCGTATTTACTACCCAAAGACAAACCCTAGATGCAGTGCTTTATACTGACTGATTCCCCATTCATCTTTATAGAGCTTGTAGTTCCAGGAAGAATAATTAATGGGCAGTGATTTGCTGTGTTGCAAAAAGTGGGTTTGTACTGCATCTGAAATATGTCTTTTGGTATAACAAATTGGACGGGGTAGGGGCGACCCGTACAGGATTTTTGGCATTAGAGTACAATTGCATTTAAACTAACTTAGAAATATTAAGGGCAAGGTTAGAGAAAATAGACACTGCACTTAATTCTTCCAATGATAAGTACAGTAGAATCTCAGATTACAAGCATAATCCATTCCAGGAGTATGCACGTAATCCAAAGTACTCTCATATCAAAGCGAGTTTTCCCATTGAAGTCAATGGAAACTAAAATAATTTCTTCCGCATTGACTAAAATGGGATGCAATACCGCATCCAGCCAGATGTGGGGGGCGCCAGAGAGCCTCGGAAATGGGCGGAAAAGCCAGAGGACACGTCGGCTGACCTTGGCAAACGTCGGAAAGGCTAGGAAACTGAATATTTCAATGTATTTCCGTGTCTTTCCGAGCATTACTGAATGGCAGCGATCGGCTGCGATTGCCGCTGTTCGACTCTGCTCGGCTCTGGTGCCCCCACACGTCAGGCCAAATTCAGAACTGCAAATCAAATTGCTTTCAAACCAAGTAACTCTTAAACCGAGGTTCCACTGTAGTGCATTTTGGAAGTAATATAAGGCAACTCTACCCTTGAATGCCAACATACTGTTTGCTATTCACCGTTCTTTTTCCTGGGTCTATCTCAGTGAACATTCAGATTGTACATTGCAATTTTGTTGCAGTTTAAGTGGTGAGAGGCAGCAGCAGTGGGTTAATCTATGTGTGAAAAGTGTACACAGAAAATTACATGAGCCTTCTGTTTAAGCACAGGGATTAATAAAATTGTGTTGTGTATTGGCCAACACCTTATTCCAGGAAGTATGTGCTGAACTTGGATGATAAATGAACAAAGATTGCATAAGCCTTCTGATAAAAAAAGGAAAATAAAAACAGTGTCAGGAGGCACTGTGATATCTTTGATAGGTAATAATTACTAGACATGTGCGGTTCGTTTAGTTACAAATTGAAAATCAGATGATTTTTTTTTTTTTTGTTTATTTGGAGATTCAGATGTATGTAAATCACAATAGTAACAAACTTCATGCTGAATGCAAAATTAAAACGAATTATTCTAGTTTTGAAAATTAATTTGAATTTGAAAATGTATTTGATTGCAATAAATACAGTATAAAAGTAAAACTTTTTTTTTTTTTTTTTTTTTTTTTAGTTTTGGATAGAGTGGAGATAGATTAGAACACTTGTCCGTTTTTGTATTGCTGTTTTTGCCTCCGTTAACCACTTAAGACCCGGACCAATACGCTGGTAAATGACCCAAGGTGTTTTTGCGATTCGGCACTGCGTCGCTTTAACAGACAATTGCGCGGTCGTGCGACGTGGCTCCCAAACAAAATTTGCGTCCTTTTCTTCCCACAAATAGAGCTTTCTTTTGGTGGTATTTGATCACCTCTGCGATTTTTATTTTTTGCGCTATATACAAAAATAGAGCGACATTTTTGAAAAAAAAAAACACTATTTTTTACTTTTTGTTAAAAAAAAAATCAAATAAACTAAATTTTAGTCAAACATTTAGGCCAAAATTTATTTAGCCACATGTCTTTAGTAAAAAAAAAATCGCAATAAAAAAAAATAGCTACCTAGCGGGAACAGCTACACTAATACAGCGATGAGAAAAATGATCGCTTAGTGACGCTGGCAATAGGGAGTGAAAGGGTTAACTAGGGCGGTGATCAGGGGGTTAAAACTTTATTAGGGGGGTGGGGGGGCTATCCTGAACCTAACACTAAGTGTTTTTACACTGCCTGTCACACTGACACTAAATGCAGTAATTAGATCACTGCATTCAGTGGCACTGTGACAGGGGGGGTGGGGGGGCAGATCGCAAGGGGTTAAGTATGCGAGTGAGTGTGTGTGAGTGTGTGTCAGTGTAATGTTGGTGCACACTTACTGTTAGGTGTTTCTCCCATCGCAGCGGTTGGAAATACCGCTGCGATGGGAGATTACATCACTTCCCCCTTCCTGTGTTTACACAGGAGGGGGAAGTGACACATACAGGGGAGCGCACGCATTGGCTGGGAGCGATCGCGGGGGGGGCGGGTAAACGCCGACATCCGCCCGCTCGTCCCGGATCGCTCCCGGAGCCAGGGGGACCCCTGCACGCCACGGAGGGGGTCCCAATGGGACCCCCGAACCGCACTTAGGCGGGGACGTAAATTTACGCCCTTGTGCCTGTACGTGCCATTCTGTGGCCGTATATGTGCGTGCGGGGGTCCTTAAGTGGTTAAGGAGAGTCACTCTCTCTTTTTGTCCTGTTTACCATTATCGTTGAAACTGAAAGTAAAAGAAAGGAACGACGATAAGTGACGTCACACCTACAGCCACGCCCCCTACAGAGTATCACTCCCTTAGGTCACACTTAACCCCTTAGCGCCCCCTAGTGGTTAACCCCTTCACTGCCATTTCAATTTTCACAGTAACAGTGCATTTTTATAGCACCTTTCGCTGTGAAAATGACAATGGTCCCAAAAATGTATCAAAAGTGTCTGAGGTGTCCGCCATAATGTTGCTGATCGCTGCCATTACTAATAAAAAAATAATTATTAATAAAAATGCCATAAAACTATGCCCTATTTTGTAAACGTTATAACTTTTGCGCAAACCAATCAATAAATACTTATTGCGATTTCTTTACCAAAAATAAGTAGAAGAATACGTATCAGCCTAAAATGAGAAAAAAAATGTTTTTTTTGTATATTTTTTGGGGATATTTATTATAGCAAAAGGTAAAAATATTGAATTTTTTTCAAAATTGTCGCCCTATTTTTTTTATAGCGCCAAAAATAAAAACCGCAGAGGTGATTAAATACCACCAAAAGAAAGCTCTATTTGTGGGAAAAAAATGGACGCCAATAATGTTTGGGAGTCATGTTGCACGACCGCACAATTGTCAGTTAAAGCGATGCAGTGCCGAATCGCAAAATGATCCGGGTCTTAAGTGGTTAATGGTATGGTAGTGTAGATCAAATAATAGTTGGAGTTTGACACCCTTCCAGAATACAATCACAGGAAACAAGGGCAAAAACTTCCCCATCAACCTACTTTGCAGCATATATTTATTCTGCAGCACTAGAATACTCTTTAAAGTCAGAGGTTGGTATAGGGAATACTAGCTTCATGCGAAGAGTGTAAGCTGGTTGAGGCATTTGCTTCAAAATGGTTCCACTCTTCAAATACTGCTTCTCACTTACATCCTTGTTGACTTTTGTCAGAATGGACAAAATATCTTCACCTCTGTAAAAAAAAAAAATGGTTCAGAGATTATCGTCTAATTGTTAGAATATAAAAATATCAACATTGTTCTGTAATAAAGAATTAACTAATTACTAACCCCAACATATACTAATGCAGATCTTAAGCCCTGTACACACGGCCCAGAATCTCGTCAGGGAAAAAAACGTTGTTTTTCCTGACAAGATTCTTGCCAAGTTTCTCTTGCCGGCTGAGTGTAGACTCCATTCAAAAGAACCACCGTTCTTTTGAATGGCAGGAACGCAGTGACGTCATCGACTATGACGAGCATGCGCTCGTCACATTCAATGCCGTCGCGGCCATCTTGCTACACACTACCTATGCCTTGGAAGCTACTGCGCATGCGTCAAAGTCATTTCGCGCATTCTATTTTTCTCGTCTAGATTCTGGGCAGTTTCTTGACGAAAAACCTTAAAGCCTTGTACACACATACAATTTACTCTGCCAGCACTAGTCTTGCTTGTTCTTGCCGAGAAAACTGTGCGTATGTACGAGGATTTACACCAGCCATCCTAGCCGGGGTAAATTTGTCAGACAGGTATGGTGAAGGAAGCTATTTCTGTTGTTTTTTTTGTATAGTTTTTAAAGATAATTTGGTTGCATTAACTTACAGGTTTTCTTTATAAAGGCCCGTACACAATCGGATATTCCGACAACAACTGTGTGATGGAAGGGTTTTGTTGGATAATTTGACCGTCTGTATGCTCCATCGAACAATTGTCGGAATTTACGACAACTAATGTTGGATGGCCATGCTCTCAAATTGTCTGACAACAAATGCGTTCCGTCGGATTATCCAATCGTGTGTACACAAGTCCGTCAGACTAAAATCCAAAGTACAAACATGCATGCTCTGAACCAATGCTAACCATTAGACAACATTAGCAGAAGTTGTCCAAAGGGTGGCGCTAAAGAACTGA
Source organism: Rana kukunoris (assembly GCA_029574335.1). NCBI lineage: Eukaryota > Metazoa > Chordata > Amphibia > Anura > Ranidae > Rana > Rana kukunoris. The sequence continues at coordinate 126,658,767 of CM056054.1, read as the reverse complement.
ACGTTGTTTGTATGTTGACTGAAAAAGTTCTGCCGCCTGTATGCCAAACAAGTTCACGGCCAATGCCCTTCAAACAAAAATCCACAGATTTGTCCGATGGAAATCCAGTCATGTGTATGAAGCTTTAGGTACTGCAGAGTAGCAGTGGTGGGTTAGTGGATGTCAGCAGCATATTTCCTGATACCATCAAATGCCGGGACTAGAACCCATATGATATACAGGTGGAACTCTGAAAATTAGAATATTGTGCAAAAGTTCATTTATTTCACTAATGCAACTTAAAAGATGAAACTAATATATGAGATAAACTCATTACATGAAAAGCTGTGATTTGTCATAATTGCGGTGATTATGGCTCACAGCTCATGAAAACCCCAAATCCACAATCTCAGCAAATTAGAATATTACATGCAATCAATAAAACAAGGATTGTACATAGAACAATATCGCACCTTTGAAAAGTATAAGCATGCATATGTACTCAGTACTTGGTTTGGGCTCATTTTGCAGCAATTACTGCCTCAATGCAGCGTGGCATGGAAGATATCAGCCTGTGGCACTGCTGAGGTGTTATGGAAGACCAGGATGCTTCAATAGCAGCCTTCAGATCTTCTGCTTTGTTCGGTCTCATGTCTCTCATCTTTCTCTTGGCAACTATGGGGTTCAGGTCAGGCGAGTTTACTGGCCAATGAAGCACAGTATTCCCACGGTTATTGAACCAGGTTTTGGTGCTTTTGGCAGTGTGGGCAGATGCCAAGTCCTGCTGAAAAAATTAAGTCAGAATCCCCATAGAGCTCGTCTGCGGATGGAAGCATGAAGTGCTCCAAAACCTCCTGGTAGACGGCTGCGATGACCCTGGACTTAATGGAGCACAGTGGACCAACACCAGCACATGACATGGCTTAACACAGACTGTGGAAACTTCACACTGGACTTCAAGCATCTTGCAGTGTGTGCCTCTCCATTCTTCCTCCATGCTCTGGGTCCTGGGTTTCCAAATGAGATGCAAAATTTGCTCTCATCAGAAAAGAGGACTTTGGACCGCTGAGCAACAGACCGGGTCCGTTTTTCTTTAGCCCAGGTAAGATGCTTCTGACGTTGTTTGTTGTTCAGGAGTGGCTTGACAAGAGGAATACGACATTTGAAGCCCATGTCCAGGATCCGTCTGTGTGTGGTGGCTCTTAATGTACTGAATCCAGCCTCAGTCCACTCCTTGTGAAAGTCCATAACACTTTTGAATGGACTTTTCCTGACAATCCTTTCCAGGCTGCGGTCATCCCTGCTGCTTGTGCACCTTTATCTTCCACATAACTTTCTAATAATTTGCTTTGATACAGCACTTTGAGAACATCCAACTTATTTTGCAATTACCTTTGAGGCTTTCCCTCCTTTTGGAGGGTGTCAATGATGGTTTTCTGCACAACTGTCAGGTCAGCAGTCTTTCCCATGATTGTGATTTCTACTAAACCAGACTGAGAGACCATTTAAAGGCTCAGGAACCCTTTGCAGGTGTTATGGCTTAATTGGCTGATTAGAGAGGGACACTTTGAGCCTAGAATATTGCACCTTTTCACAATATCCTAATTTTCTGAGATTGTGGATTTGTGTTTTTCATGAGTTGTGAGCCATAATCATCACAATTATGACAAATCACAGCTTGAACTATCTTGCTTTTCATGTAATGAGTCTATCTCACATATTAGTTTCACCTTTTAAGTTGCATTAGTGAAATAAATGAACTTTTGCACGCTGTTCAAATTTTTCGAGTTTTACCTGTATGTCTATGGGATTGGTGTTTTGTTCTTTTAAAAAAAGTAGTAAAAAATAACAAATGGAACCCTGTGAACAAAAAAAAAGGGATTTTTAATAACAGCTTACCTGTAAAATCCTTTTCTTGGAGTACATCACGGGACACAGAGCGCATAGCCATTACATATGGGTTATATGGAGTACCTTCAGGTGTGGACACTGGTGTAATCAACTTCACAGGAAGTTCCTCCCTATATAACCCCCTCCCACTGAGAGTGCTTTAGTTTTGTAGCAAGCAATTTCTCTGAGGTTACACAATGTTCCCACAAAGAGGGGTGGGAGCTCTGTGTCCCGTGATGTACTCCAAGAAAAGGATTTTACAGGTAAGCTGTTATTAAAAATCCCTTTTTCTTGATCGTACATCACGGGACACAGAGCGCATAGCCATTACATATGGGATGTCCCAAAGCAATGCTCTATGAAGGGAGGGAGACCGTAAGGCAAAAAATAGCCAAACAGAAACTATATCAGGAGGTAAAATAGCTCCACCAACAGAAAAAGGGGGCGTGAACCGGGCCAGAGGATTCTATACTGCTGCCCGTAGGACCGCCTGCCCAAATGCTGCGTCCGCAGCCTTTGTGACGTCCAACTTATAAAATTTAGTAAACGTATGTACGGAAGACCAGGTTGCCGCTTTGCAAACCTGTGCCATAGAGATCTGATGGTGTGCCGCCCAAGAGGCACTCATGGCCCTCGTAGAATGGGCTTTAACTGATAAGGGAGGTGGAACGCGCTTCAGACCATAGGCCTGAAAAATCAGCTGCTTAATCCACCTAGCCAAGGAAGACTTGGCAGCCGGCTGACCCTTCTTGGGGCCATCCGGAAGAATGAAAAGCACATCTGTTTTCCTAATCTTTTCTGTAGCCTTGAGATAAACCCTCATGGCTCGGACCACATCCAAAGTATGAAGCAATCTTTCCTCTCTGGACTGGGGAGTAGGAAAGAAGGATGGTAGGACTAGGTCCTGATTCAAGTGAAAACTGGATATGACCTTAGGAAGGAAAGAAGGCTGAGGCCGCAGAACCACTCTGTCCTTATGCAGAATAAGGTACGGTTCCCTGCAAGACAAGGCTGCCAGCTCGGAGACCCTTCTGGCCGAAGCCATAGCCACCAAGAAAACCAACTTTCGGGTTAGCAGCACAAGAGGGATTTCTGTCAGAGGTTCAAACGGCTGCTTTTGTAAAGCTGACAAGACCAGATTTAAATTCCAGGGGCAGAGGGGAGCTCTAATAGGGGGATTTACATGCAAGACCCCCTGCAAAAAGGTTTTTACAAGCGAATGTGTGGCCAAAGGCCTTTGAAACCATATCGATAAGGCAGACACCTGCCCCTTTAGAGTACTAAGAGCCAACCCCTTGTCAACGCCAACCTGGAGGAATCGCAAGATCCTGTCAATAAAAAACTTGCGAGGATGCCCTCCTTGAGACTCGCACCACTCCACATAGGTTCTCCAGACTCTGTAATAGATATTTCTAGAGACTGGCTTTCTAGCTTGAATTAACGTAGATATGACTTGGGCCGAGAGGCCTCTGCCCTTAAGAATTAGAGATTCAGCCGCCAAGCCATCAAATTTAGCTGCTGTGAAGCAGGGTGGTAGATCGGGCCCTGAGACAGCAGATCTGGGCGCAGGGGGAGTGGCCACGGTGCCCTTACTGACATCCTCACGATGAGTGCGTACCAAGCCCTTCTGGGCCAGGCTGGGGCCACCAGGATCACCGGCCTGCGCTCCACCCTGATCCTTCGTAGAAGGCGGGGAATCATCTGTAGTGGAGGGAACGCATACAGGAGAGAAAACTGGTGCCAGGGGCAAACCAACGCATCGGTCCCGTAGGCCGAGGGGTCCCTGGCTCGGGATACAAATTTGTCCAATTTCTTGTTGAATCTTGTTGCCATGATGTCCACATCGGGAACTCCGAATCTTTGGCAAATCTCTTGGAATACCTGGGGGTGAAGAGACCACTCTCCCGGGAGCAACTGTTGACGACTCAAAAAATCTGCTTGAGAATTGTCTATCCCTGGGATGAACACTGCTGAGATGCAGGGTACATGGGCTTCGGCCCATGCAAAAATTAGGTTTACTTCCCTTTGAGCCGCCAGGCTCTTTGTGCCCCCCTGGTGGTTTATGTATGCCACCGCCGTGGCATTGTCGGACTGTATCCTTACTGGCAGACCCTGCAGGGGGAGAGTCCAGGCGACCAGGGCCAACCGAACAGCTCTGATCTCTAGGACATTGATGGGAAGCAGACTTTCTGCCTCTGACCACTGTCCCTGCTGGGTCCGTTTTCCTAAGATTGCCCCCCAACCTGTTAGGCTGGCATCTGTGGTTACTATTTTCCACGAGATGGGGCAAAAGGTTTTCCCTTTTGATAATTTTTGAGGGATCAGCCACCAGTACAGGCTGTGCCTGACTTCTGGAGAAAGAACTAATGGACGGTCTAATGCCTGTATGGACTTGTTCCAAGCAGAGAGAATAGCTGCTTGCAGAATTCTGGTATGGATCTGGGCGTAGGGCGCTGCTTCGAAGGCGGCCACCATCTTCCCCAGCAGTCGCATGCATAGGCGAATAGTCGGCTTCTTTTTGCCTAAGACTATTTGAATCGTTTGAATCAACGACCTGATCTTCTCTTGAGGTAAAAATACCTTCTGGCATTCTGTATCTAACCGAAAGCCTAGATATTCCAACTGTCTTGTGGGATGTAACCTTGATTTTTCTTGGTTCACAATCCACCCGAACTCTTCTAGATGCCGCACTGTGCGGACTACTGCATGATTGAGGTTGGAAGCTGAACTGTCGATAACCAGGAGATCGTCCAGGTATGCTAGGACCAAGGTGCCTTCTGTCCTTAGGACGGCTAGTACCGGGGCTAACACCTTTGTGAATACCCGTGGAGCTGTTGCCAACCCGAAAGGGAGGGCTACGAACTGATAATGACTTTGGTTTATCGTAAAACGAAGAAACTTGTGATGTGCTGGGTAAATTGGCACATGCAGATATGCATCCTTTATGTCTATAGATGCTAGGAAGTCGCCCTGATGCAGGCTGGTTGTCACTGAACGTATGGAGTCCATACGGAAGGTCTGAATCCTTAGAAAGCGATTTAGGCGTTTGAGGTCTAATATAGGCCTGACGTCGCCATTGGGTTTTGGTATAACAAAAAGGTTGGAGTAGAATCCCAGACCCCTTTCTTGGGTTGGTACTTCTACAATTACTCCTTGGAGCAAGAGGCGATCCAACGCCTTTACGAGAGAGGCCCTCTTTAACGGGTCGCTTGGAAGACTTGACCCCTGAAAATGAGGAGGGGGGATTTCTCGAAACTCTAGTTTGTAGCCTGAGGCTACTACGGACCGAACCCAAGAGTCGGGAATTCTGGCCTTCCAGACTTCGGAGAAAAACTGAAGTCTTCCCCCCACCCAAGAGAGTGGGGGCGCCCCTTCATGAATCTGATTTGATGACTGGTTTAGCCGGCTTGCGAGACCAGGGCCTCTTGTTTGCCGCGGCTTGTCCCTGTGGGCGGCTATTAACTGTTGAACGCCCGGGAGGCCGTCGATACTGACGGGAAGTCGAAGGGGCCGAGCCTGCAATGGCCTGTCGTTTAAACGTGGGCCCACGCGGTCTTTTCTTGACCGGTAAGGAAGTACTTTTTCCACTTGATATGGTGTGGATATATCTATCTAGGTCTTCCCCGAATAGTCTTCCCCCATGAAAGGGAAACCCTGCTAGAAGCTTTTTGCAGGGTGCCTCTGCTGACCAGTTCTTTAGCCACAAAAGACGACGCATGTGAACCATCAGTAGAGATAAACGGGATGCCTGTTGGATGGAGTCCTTAATAGCATCTACTGCAAAGCAGAGAGCCCTAGGGAATTCTGCTAATTCATGAGTATGCTGAGCCGGCATGTCCTTCAATATATGCTTTGCCTGATCCTTCAAGGCCTGACAAACACCAATGGCTGCTACTGCTGGCTGAACCATGGCACCTACTGAGGTAAAAGCTGCTTTCAGTAGGGTCTCGAATTTCTTGTCGACCGGATCCTTGAACATATGGACATTTTCAACCGGACAAGTCAGGGATTTATTCACGCAGGAAATGGCTGCGTCCACTGTAGGGAGAGCCCATTTCTTTACATATTCCTCTTCCATAGGGTAGAGAATAGAGAATCTTTTAGGAGGGACAAAGATTCTATCAGGTCGAGCCCAATCTTGGTAAATCACGTTCCGCAGAAGGGGGTGCATTGGAAAGGATGCACCAGTTAATGGGGCCTTTAAAGAACCCAATGAGGATACCTCCGGGGCTACTAGTTCTGGCACTGGAAGTTTAAAGGCAGTGCGAACCATATCTGTCAAAGACTGGATCCACAGGCCCTCCGCTTGAGAGGCCGAAAAATATTCATCTATAGTGGAATTTTCCCTGTCTGAACCGTCGGGACTTGGGTCTGCCTGATCCCCTTGTGGGTCCCGTTCCTCTGAAGAGGAGACCTCCGCATCTGAAAACCCCACACTGGGTGAAGGGGATCTAGCCCGCTTGCTACTTGGGCAAGGACGGGAAAACAACGCAGTTAACCTTTTCTCTAGCCCACACATGGTGGCTGCTAGCATTTCTTCCGTCACGTAAACGGGAATGGGTGGATCGGGGGCCGCCTCTGCCCCCAGCACCCCCAATGGCTCTTGTACTATGCCACTCGGTGTCCTGACTGGCGAGGGTGGGGCCGTAGAAGCCTGGCCCAAATCCTCTGACCCCGATGGAGACCCCTTTTGCTTTTTGGTACCTTTAGCAGCCTTGGCTGGTCCAGATCCCTTTGGAGCCATTGTACAACCTTGGGTCACCCCTATAGCCAACACCTGACTGTTGTAGCTAGGAATAACCAATATGAGGGCAGGTATGAGAGAAAATGAAAAAGAACTAATTTCTCTCTTTTTCTTTTATATTTCTCTTTTTTTTTTTTTTTTTTTTTTTTCAAAAAAATCTTTTTTACCCGCCTGGGAGGTGGCAATACCGAGGAAGCCTGTGAGTATTGACACACCAATGCCCGTTAGCCGGAGTCCAAGGTAGACTCAGATACTGCTGGATCTAAGGCTGAGTCCCTTTAAGCAAAAAAACCCTTTTTTTTTTTTTTTTTTTTTTTTTTTCTGGTCTATAGTGGACCTAAGTCCTAGACCTGAAGATCCACTAAACCGCCACTAGGTGTCCCTGTGTGGCCAAAAGACCCAGCTGCACGCTCTGTATCCTTTCTTCCTCTGCCTCCAGGAGGGAAAGACCAGCCAGAGAAAAGTTTTTCCCTTTATACAGACCCTGACGCTGCTGGCCCGCCCCCCCGACGCACGCCGACGCTATAAAAGGCGGCGTGCACGCGCGCGCGTATGCGCGCGCACACACGCGCGCATGATCGCGCGCACGATCGCGCGCACGATCGCGCGCACCACGCCGAACCCACATGGAGGAAGCAGAGCAGAGGAACAACATGGACCAGCGTTATGCAGCACCAACAGACACCAGGTAAGCACTAATCTTATTGTAGTGCACACACAGCGAGGAAGCTGTCCCCATGGGCTTCCTAAGAAACAGGAGTTTTAACCAGCAATTTCCTCTTTAAAACATGTGGGGTTGCAGTATCAGTGTTAACAGGCAGACCTGGGGTGAGTAGCAAATATATAACTTACACAAGTATACATATATCTACATGTTATCTGGGTAAACATTAGAATCCCATCCTGCCTCAACAGACATAGTGGAGATAGTGGCTGATGCACAAGCATACCATTAGCCAACCCAGAACCCCCAGGGGGATACCTACTGTCGAACCAAGTCCCGCAGGTTCCCTCTTACCTGCTCCACGCCGCAGGGTATTGCAAAATGCAAGAGGCCCAGCCTTCCCCCATCTCCGTGGGTATTGTCTTGGACCTTCAGGGACCGGGGTCCTGTGTTAAGGAACCCACACCCCTGGACCTATATAGCATCCTGGCATCAGTAACTTTTAGTTCTTGGAAGAGACTAAAGCACTGGAGCCCAGAATCCAGCCCTCCAAGGAGAGGCATTATAGGCAAAACCCCACTCCAGCAGGGCCCGGGTACCGTACATCTTGGCTCTGAAGCACTTCGGACGGATCCGGCTAGCTATCCTGGGTCCCGAGACCTCCGAGGGACAGCTAGACGTGACCAACACCTAAGACACTGGCGGAAAAACTAAAGCACTCTCAGTGGGAGGGGGTTATATAGGGAGGAACTTCCTGTGAAGTTGATTACACCAGTGTCCACACCTGAAGGTACTCCATATAACCCATATGTAATGGCTATGCGCTCTGTGTCCCGTGATGTACGATCAAGAAACATTTCTTGCTTACAGCTTTTGGGGTTCCATTAACATTGAATGACACAGCAAAGCATGACAAGCAGGTTTTATGTGCTTCATGTACGCGCACAAAATTGTGTGATTTTGTGCTAGTTGTCTTGTTACACTGGTGTGAATGGAGCCTGATTCTATCTAAACTGAAACAGTTACAATACATTTCTGTATTGTAACAGGCTGGAAAATTAGTCCACATCATTCCTACACAACTGCATGACAATATTGTGTGACATCTGTTTATTCTCAATACAATCTAGAAATCACACCCCTAGTGTAAGATCTGACTGTACGTTGTAACCTTCAGTATGTAATGTTCACACTGTGTGAAATGGAGAGCCTTCAATGCAGTGCGTTTTTACAGGCAATGTTTTGTTCACAATTGCACCAAAGGAAACAATAGGAAGCCACAATTTGAATATGAAATCCTGCAGGTAACCATTTGCTTTGCTCCACTATGCCCTGCATGTTTTTTCTGAATTCCCTAAAGTTTGGTACAAATGGGCTGAAAATCATGCTGAACTGGCTGACTTTTGGTCCATGTGTATTGCTGTCTATTAACCACTTCCCCACCGCGCCATAAGCATTTTACTGCTACGGCGCGGCAGGGTTATCTCGGGACGACGTCCCTGGGACGTCGTCCTTCACTTTCACGATTGCGCGTCCCCTGGGACGCGCTCACGAAAGTGTCCGTGCTCGCCGGGTCTAGAAGACCCGGCGCATCACGGATCACGGTAAATTGCCGCTGATCGCGGCCGTTTACCACGTGATCGCGCCGTCAAATGACGGCGCGATCACTTGTAAACAAACCGGCGTCATTTGATGACGCCGGTTCCTCCCTCTCCTCGCTCTCCTCTCTGTACAGTGTGCGAGGAGAGGGGGGGGGGAGCGGGGTGTCAGCAGCTGAGCTGTGGCTGGATCTGTGACAAATGCAGTCACAGATCCAGCCATCCCTCAAAACATCCCAGCTCTGCCATCCCCCCAGTACCCTGCAATCCCCAGTACCCTGCAATCCCCAGTACCCAACAATACTCAGCAATCCCCCAGTACCCAACAATACTCAGCAATCCCCCAGTACCCAACAATACTCAGCAATCCCCCAGTACCCAACAATACCCCAGTACCCAACAATACCCCAGTACTCGGCAATACCCCAATACTCGGCAATACCCCAATACTCGGCAATACCCCAATACTCGGCAATACCCCAATACTCCAGTACTCAACGATACCCCAATACTCGGCAATACCCCAATACTCGGCAATACCCCAATACTCGGCAATACCCCAATACTCGACAATACCCCAGTACTCGGCAATACCCCAGTTCTCGGCAATACCCCAGTACTCGGCAATACCCCAGTACTCCAGTACTCAACGATACCCCAGTACTCGGCAATACCCCAGTACTCGGCAATACCCCAGTACTCGGCAATACCCCAGTACTCGGCAATACCCCAATACCCTGCATGATACTTTGCAATACCCCAATACTCTGCAATACCGCCTATGGGGATTTTTAGGTAGCAAAGTTTGGCGCCATTCCATGAGCGTGCGCAATTTTGAAGGGTGACATGTTGGGTATCTATTTACTCGGCGTAACTTCATCTTTCACATTATGAAAAAAAATTGGGCTAACTTTACTGTTTTGTTTTGTTTTAAGCACAAAACAGTTTTTTAAAAAACACGCGTTCAATAAATTTCTGCGAAAATACCGTGCGCGATAAAAAGTTGTAATGGTCGCCATTGTATTCTTCAGGGTCTTTGCTAAAAAAGCATATATAATGTTTTGGGGTTCTATGTAATTTTCTAGCAAATAAATGATGATTTTTCCATGTAGGAGAGAAATGTCAGAATTGGTCTGGGTGTTCCAGAACGCCTGATGGCGCTCCCTGCATATTGGGCCTCTGTATGTGGCCACGCTGTGTAAAAGTCCCACACATAGGGTATCGCCATACTCGGGAGGAATAGCAGAATGTGTTTTGGGGTGTAATTTGTGGTATGCATATGCTGTGTGTGAGAAATAACCCGCTAATATGACAGAAACAAGATTTTTATTTTTTTTTTTACAGAATTTTCAGTCGTTTTTCTTTTATAGCGCAAAAAATAAAAAACCCAGAGGTGATCAAATAACACCAAAAGAAAGCTCTATTTGTGTGAAAAAAAGGACAAAAATTTCAAATGGGTAGAATGTTGTATGACTGAGTAATTGTCATTCAAACTGTGAGAGCACCGAAAGCTGAAAATTGGTCTGGTTAGGAAGGGTGTTTAAGTGCCCAGTGGTCAAGTGGTTAAACAGAAGCTGGTCTAACAACTGGCTTGTATTGAAAAAGCATGCTGGAAAACCAACATTGATCAGCCCTCTCAGCCAATTCCTGCAAACAATGCTCAGGGGGCCTGTCCAAAGGGTTGTGATAAATAAGGTGTACTCAGAATGGTCTAGAGTGGTTGGTGGGGTACCCCAAGGCTCTGTCAATTCTGTTTAATGTATTTATTATGTAGAGCAGGGTTTTGCAAACTGTGGCCCTTTGCTTGCCTTTATTCAGCCCTTGGAGCAATATTACATCCACAATTAGGGCACTATTCCTTCCCCTGACACCAATGATGGAGCACTATTCCTTCCACTGATGCCAATGATGGAGTCACTCTACTCCCAGTGGCCACAGTGCAGGGCGGCCCCCCTGAAGTCTGAAGGACAGTAAACTGGCCCATGTTTAGAAAGTTTGGAGACCCCTGATATAAAGGATGGGATAATTAGCTTGATCTCAGTGTTTTTTATGTCACAAAAATATGCAATAACACAGCAGGATATAGAAACTTTACAAGAGGACCTGAATAAATTAAATTATTAGAATGGGCTACTGTATGGCAAATTAGGTTTAACACTGGTAAATGTAAATGCACTTGGGGGGGGGGAATATAAACGCAAGTTACTCTAGGACAAACTCAATTTCATTGTGGGCCGCATCACCATCAGCATTATGATTGACCTTTAAAAGGGCCAGTTGTATCTTTAAGAATAGATGTCCAGCGCATCCCCTTCCCTTTACATTCGATGTTAAGAGCCACCCCACCATCAGAAGTTGAGTCCTCCACTCTCCCTTACATCACAGTGCACCCCCCTTTCCTTATGCTGCTGGGAAGAAGATGAATGCATTGCTTGAAAGCAGAACGTAGGGGTCTGGAGTAGGACCAGAGGAGGGCTGGAGCTCTCCTGCAGCTGCAGGAGACTTGTGAGGGCCACATGAAATGACGACAGTCACATTAAAGTTAAGAAATGGGGGGAGGGGGTGTTCTGCTTTTCGGAAATGACATCTTACATTAAAGTGAGAAGCACTCTAGAAGTACCTCTTCTCCCATGCAGCCAGCAAGTTGAGAAGCGGGGTGAGGTGCCGAAAATGACTTCTCACCAGGCGGGGCCTCTAGTAATTTGGGGGGCCCTTTGCAGCTTTGTGGGGCCCTAAGCGGCTTGCATAGTGAGCCTATAGGGAAAGGATGTGCTGGAACTTGAGAGGGTCCAGAGAAGGGCAACTAAATTAATATGGGGACTGGAGGATCTCAATTATGAGGAACGACTACAAGCGCTAAATGTGTTCTCCCTGGAGAAGAGACACTTGAGAGGAGATTTGATCGTGATATACAAATATCTCAATAGTGATCCCAGCGTAAGTATAAAACGTTTAAGTCCCAGGGAGTGTAAGAGGGCACAGGGCCACAACTTTATGCTGTGTAGGGAGTTTTTCCACTGTCAGGGCGGTGGGATGTGGAATTCTCTTCCACAATCGGTGGTGTCGTCAGGAAGTATGGCTTGTTTTAAAAGATTCTTGGACGTACATCTTATCAAAAACAATATAGATGGATATGGTAAACATACCTACATAGGTTGAACTGGATGGACTGTTGTCTTTATTCAACCTTACCAACTATGTAACTATGTATTCTGGAGGGAGTGGGAGGAGGGGAGTCCCCCTAAATACAATGTCTCAGCAGGAGAGATTCTTGCATAAACATCATTTTTGTTGGTCAGTTTTTCGTTTAACCTGGTGGTACCCAGTTTAACAGGGATTAGTGAATCCAGCAAATAAAAAGATAAAACAGTGCAGCTGAATTAAATGTTTTACAACATGTTTTAAGGAATTCAACATAAAGAAGATTATGTGGTCAGCACTGATGTGTTTATATTCATTGCTATTTAGATTAAAGACACTTACTTTGGAACCATTTTGATCAGGTGTGAACACAAGGCTTGGATGTACCATGTCCCCATTTCAGTGTGACGGTATGAATAGCAGCCATCAACAGTTGACATTCCGATCAAGACATCTGCATCATTCGGGATGGTTTTAATGGATGAAACAGCATCTTCTTCAATTAAATGTGCACCTTGTATTCTTTTGCCTTGGCACGCTTGTATGAAAAATAACTTTGGTTTTTCAGCTAAGGTTTTACAGTTTTGGGGGGAAAATGTAGATACTATTTCATTTATTTTCACAACTTCATTGTCAGTGCCAAGGATGGCTTGTGATTGCCCATGAGTCAAGATACAGCAAACAAAGCAATCTCGGTCAGTGTGGTCCTTCATCTGAAATTTGTTCATGATGTCAACGATATCTTGCGCTTTTCGGTCATTGTACACCAGTACCTCAAATCCAAGCCAGGAGAATGTACGTTCCAAATACTCTAGAGAATTGGAAACATTTTGAAAACTGTGTTAAATACAAGAAGATTTAAATAGGTGTTCTTATAAAATGGCCAAAGACTATAGTTTAACTTAATTACAGTATATGTCAGTTGAATGGCTCATTCCCAAGGGTTCACTTACTTTTCCCTCTAGCCATAGGCATGCGCACAGCGTGTGTCAGGTGTGCCTTGGCACACGCTAATCACTCCTTGTGGTGCCGATTCCCCCTACAGTGCTGCCAGTTTCCCTCCTCTCCTCTTAGGATCAGGGGGAAGGGGCTGGTAAATATTTAACCGCTTGAAGACTCAGGGCCAGATTCTCCAATATTTTCGGCGGCGTAGCGTAAGCCAGTTACACTACGCCGCCGCTGCGTACTGGAGCAAGTGCTTTATTCTCTAAGCACTTGCTCCCGAGGTTTCGCTTACGTCGCGTAAATCGCGCAGCGTAAACCCGCGCAATTCAAATGGGGCGGCTTGTATTTAAATTAAGCGCGCCCCCGCGTCGAACGAACTGCGCATGCGCCGGCCGGGGAAAAAGCCCAGTGCGCATGCTCCAAAGGACGTCACATTTTCTCAATGTAAACGACGTAATCGCAGCGTACGCCAGCCCCATTGAGAATCGACGTACGCAAACGACGTAAACGACGCACAACACGACGCGGTCCCGAGGCCATACTTAACATGGCATCCGACGGGACACGACGGCATCCGACGGGACCTCGTAAGGTTACTCCACATAGAAGCTGGGGTAACCTTACGAGTTCGTAAACGACGTACGCGACGACGGGGCGGCGTAAAAGCGATAGAGAATCGGCGTACTACTTCATTTGCATATGCAAATGAAAAAACAACGTAAAGGCCACCTAGTGGCCGGAGTTGTCATTACATCTACGATCCGAAAGTGTAATTGGATTACACTTGTCGGATGTAGAAGCGTATCTATGCAAAAGTGATGCTCAGCATCACTCGCATAGATACGAGTCAAAAAAAAAGGCGATACGACGGGGTATCTGAGATACTCCGTCGTAACGCCTCTGAGAATCTGGCCCTAAGCCTTTTTCTGACACTTGTTGCTTACAGGTTAAAATCAGTATTTTTTTCAAGAAAATTACTTACAACCCCCAAACATTTTATATATATATATATATATATATATATATATATATATATATATATATATATATATATATATATATATATATATATGTATATATATATATATATATATATTATATATATATATATATATAGGGAAAAAGGTGTATAATGAGGCCTGCAATACACCTACTCAGCGCCAAATCAATCCTACAGCTCTCATAGCAATGTACACCAGGGCGCCCTCTGTTGAAGGCGGAAGTGACTAAACGCACCAGAGGGTGACCTGCACGACATCCCAGAAGTGACATTTGTGCTCTACCATCTACCGTTTGTTACTGCAGTGTCTGCAAGGAGACACACACTTCCTCCTGGATGGATGATCGCGGTGATAGCGGCCTCTTTCAAGCTAGTTGATATATGTTTTATGTACGTAGCTAGTATTAAGGGCTCTTCTGATGTATAGAGAATTTGGTCATAATAAACAGGATTACGCTATGTGCAACCATTCTTGTATTCTATGACTTGTGTTGGAGCCCCTGTACCAGTGGACCAGTGGGTACCAGGACCCATAGCAAATTGGCTGATGATGAACACCTTAAAGGCCTCTCTTACTAGAGGCTCTGGTGAGTTTGACCCCCTGGGGGAGTGTGCATCACAAGGTGGAATACGGATATTGTTCTCTGGTGGAAGGTGCACGCTAGGACAACCGATAACTGACGCTTTTTGAACTGCTCCACACTATTATCTACTACTCATAAGACTTTTAACTGTGGTGCTGACCACGTTATTATATTTTAATTTTCAGTGATGTTTTAGTATCTTAATGGAAACTACTGTTTTATTCATATACTACTGTTATAATATATATAATATATATATTTTTAGCAGAGACCCTGGAGAATAAAATGGCAGTTGTTCCAATATTTTATGTCACACTGTTTTTTTGCAAAAAATACACTTTAACCACTTAACCCCCGGACCATATTGCTGGTCAAAGACCAGAGCACTTTTTGTGATTCGGCACTGCGTCGCTTTAACTGACAATTGCGCGGTCGTGCGATGTGGCTCCCAAACAAATTTGGCGTCCTTTTTTTCCCACAAATAGAGCTTTATTTTGGTGGTATTTGATCATCTCTGCGATTTCAATTTTTTGCGCTATAAACAAAAATAGAGCGACTATTTTGAAAAAAATGCAATATTTTTTACATTTTGCTGTAATAAATATCCCCAAAAAAGATATAAAAAAACATTTTTTTTCCTCAGTTTAGGCCGATACGTATTCTTCTACATATTTTTCGTAAAAAAAAAACGCAATTAGCGTTAATTGATTGGTGTGCGCAAAATTTATAGCGTTTACAAAAAAGGGGGTAGTTTTATGGCATTTTTATTAATATTTTTTTTTTTTACTAGTAATGGCGGCGATCAGCGTTTTTTTTCAGTACCGAGACATTATGGCGGACACATCGGACAATTTTGACAAATTTTTGGGACCATTGTCATTTTTATAGCGATCAATGCTATAAAAATGCATTGGATTACTATAAAAATGCCATTGTCAGTGAAGGGGTTAACACTAGGGGGCAGGGAAGGGGTTAAGTGTGTTCCTGGGTGTGTTCTAACTGTATGGGGGGGTTGACTCACTAGGGGAAATCACTGATCTTCTGTTCATACCTTGTATGAACAGAAAATCAGCGTTTCCCCCGCTGACAGGAACGAGAGCTGTGTGTTTACACACATAGCTCTCGTTCCCCGCTCTGTAACGAGCAATCGCGGGTGCCCGGCGGCCTCGCGCGCGCCCCCTAGTGGCCGAAAAAGAGAGGACGTAGAGCTACGTGCTCTCGCCCAGCAGTGCCGACCTGCCGCCGTAGAATGATGGTGGGCTGGTCGGCAACTGGTTAATGAAATGAAATGAAACAGTAAATTTAGCACAATTTTTTTTATATAATGTGAAAGATGATGTTATGCTGAGTAAATAGATACCTAACATGTCACGCTTTAAAATTGCGCACACTCATGGAATGGCGACAAACTAGGGTACTTAAATATCTCCATAGGCGACGCTTTAAAAATGTTTTAGGCCGCGTACACACAATCAGACATGTCCGATGAAACATGTCCGACGGACCGTTTTCATCTGAACAGGCTGAAGTGGTCTGTTGGTCTGATGTGCGTACACACCATCGGACAAAAATCCCATCGGACCAGAACGCAGTGACGTAGAACACAAAGACGTGATGAAAAAACGAAGTTCAATGCTTCCAAGCATGCGTCGACTTGATTCTGAGCATGCGCGGGTTTTTGGTCCGATGATTTTGTGTACTAACCATCGAACCTGTCTGATGGACAGGTTTCCAGCGGACAGGTTTCAAAGCATGTTTTGAAACTTTGGTCCGCTGGAAAACGGTCCGATAGGATCGAACATGTCCGCTGAAACTGGTCTGCTTAAACACTGTTTAAATTTGTGGGCCCAACTTACGTATGCACGGAGGGATGGGGCGGATGGGGCACTTTAACCATTTAAGCCCCGGACCATTTTGTAGCTAAAGGACCAGGCCACTTTTTGCGATTCAGCACTGCATCGCTTTAACTGGCAATTGCGCGGTCGTGCTACATGGTTCCCAAACAAAATTGCTATCCTTTTTTTCCCACAAATAGAGGTTTCTTTTGGTGGTACTTTATCACCTCTGCGTTTTTTATTTTTTGCGCTATAAACAAAAATAGAGCGACAATTTTGAAAAAAAAAAAATCCTCATTTTGGGCCGATACATATTCTTGGTATAAAAAAATCGCAAAAGTGTTTGTTGATTGGTTTGCGCAAAAGTTTTAGCATCTACAAAATAGGGGATAGTTTATGGCATTTTTGATAATATTTTTTTTTTACTAGTAATGGCGGCGATCAGCGATTTTTATTGTGACTGCGACATTATGGCGGACACATCGGACACTTTTGACACTATTTTGAGACCATTGTCATTTTTACAGCGATCAGTGCTATAAAAATGCACTGAGGTGGCTGAGACAGACAAAGCAAAAGAAGTAATCTCGACAGCGGCAGTGGTGCACAGACCTACAGCGACTGAACTTCCAAGTGCACTTGTAGTGCAAAGTGGATTTGCCTTTTGTAAATCAACCCCTATATGCCATTGGGTCAAGACGTTTACGCCTTCCTCCACCAAAGAGAAATTTAGCATGCCCTTATACGCCTACGAGAGGCAAGAGTGCCAATGGTCCAGATCTCTCTCAGAGGCCAATTTCGAGTCCCATGCATGCATATAAGTGTAGCGCTACCCCATTCAGGAGCCGCTGAGTATAAGTGGGATCCGCGTGTTGTGTTACCTGGCAGGTGTCAGGTTGTGGTGATACTTTTATTTTTTACGGTATTTTTTCACGGTGTGATTTGCCAAATGTGAATTATTGGGGTCTACTTTGTGATTACCCATTTGGCATATTAACTTTCACAATTTTGTTTTTGTGTTTGCTTATATTTATTATTTTTTGCATTTTCAATTTTGTGGACTATTTTTGGCATATCAGCCCATGGATGTCAATCTTTAATGCAATTTACTATTGTTTAATTATAATTTCACATAATTCTTTATTGTCGCAGCCTTTACATATTTTATAAAAATGCACTGATTACTGTGAAAATGACACTGGCAGTGAAGAGGTTAACCTGTAGGGGGCGCTGAAGGGGTTAAGTGTTTCCAAATGAGTGATTCTAACTGTTAGGGCTTGGCGTGTGATGTCTCTGATCGTTGTTCCCTATGACCTCTCCCCGTTCTTCAGCTCTGTGACCTGATTAAGGGATTACGATCGGGTCCGCGGATCCCACGGGCACGGTCACGGAGATCAGGACCGGGTCGCGAGCACACCGGCGGCACACGGATTAGCATCGCACAAAGAAGAAGGAGGAACATCAGTTTCTCCCTCTCCTCTGTAAAAACTGAGGCCTTAAGTGATGAAGGTTTCATCACTTCAAGTATTGGTTCTGCATTTACCTGGCCTTGGAGGACAGAGGAGGAATCAGGGGTCTAACAAACCCCAGATTTCTCCATAAAGAGGATATGTCACTACCCAAGGTATCACAAGGGATGATAAATATCACTAGTTTTGTTAGCTGTTTTTTTTGTTACGGTTATCTGAAAGATGGGTTTCAAATATTTTGACAGGAGCGCAGTTTCAGTGCTTGCCATAGGCGCTATTTTCACTAGATACGCTTTTCATTGGCCAACAGAATACAACTTTGCAATAACATATTTAGTTTGTGGGCTTCTAAAATAAAAATATATCTTACCAGCATCTTTTTTAGTTCCTAGCCTTGGGTCACTCTTCAGGAAGTCTGAATTATTTATTATCACACAGTAGCCTCTGCATTTCTGATTCATTGGATATACCTTTAAGATAAAATCCCATTAGAGTTGTAAAAAGGTTCAAGGAAAGCATGTATATACACCTCTTCATGTAGCACAGGCATGTCCAAAGTCCGGCCCGGGGGCCAAATGTGGCCCCTCTGATGATTTAATATGGCCCCCTGGGGATTTGGATATATATATTGTTTGTGGCCCCCAGGGCCACAAACAATATATACTGTATTTATTGGCTCTGCCTTGAAGGGGACAGGGAGGGGGCAGGACAAGCGCCGTCAGATTACATGAAGAGAATCTCCTGTTTACTTAGAAGCATCTCTATTGGAAGTTATGTCTCCTGGGATGCCATTGGACGACTGTTTTGTCTATCATAGGAGGTAGGACTTTGTATTAAAGAGGTCACAGAGTAAAAAAGAGATTCTCCTGTTTGTAATCTGTCAGCACTCGTCCTGCCCCCCTCCCTCTGCCCTCCGAGGCTGCAGATGGGCATCGTTCAGGCTGCACTAATGGCAATGGTAAGGCTGCATTCATTCAACATGCGAGGCTGCATTGGTTGTAATGGTAAGGCTGCATTGGTTGCAATGGTAACGATGCATTTCATGGCAATGGTAAGCCCATGCTTGTTTTTACGCTGATAAATATGGTATATCCAAATAACACGCCCAAGCTCATCCTCAGTCCTAAGCAGCGCTCTGGGATTCGTTGGGGCCACAAAAGAAATATATACAGTATATCCAAATAACACGCCCAAGCTCCTCTCTTCACCACACACAGCCACATAGGCAAGAGAATTCTTGTTGGGCATTGTGTATTAGTGCTCAGACGAACACACTTAGACCGAATTTTAATGGTTCAAAGAATGTCAGGCAAAAATGGTCGGCCCTTACACATGTTCACTTTATCAAATCTGGCCCTCTTTGAAAAAAGTTTGGACACCCCTGATGTAGCATAAACAAATGTGACAACAGTTACTTAGGATATTGGAACTAGTGTAACCCGCTTTTGTTTGTTCATTAGCCCATAGACTTTTCTATGGTAATATTTTAACACTTTCTGTAGATTTTGCCACTTTTTCACAGTCATGCCACAGATGACATAGCAAAATAAGCAATTCTATCTAACATTTTTTTTTAACCACTTCCAGACCGCCTGCCATCATTATACGTTGGTAAATTTAAGAGGAATTCCATTGTTATAGCAGCAGCTAGCTACCATAACCCCGGAATCCTCTTCTTTTGATAAAAGTGGTCTCTGCGGCAAGATCATTTTTATCGGCGGCGGGAGAAGGACCCCCTTCACGTCGCGCTCCAGTGCCTTATTCCGCTTACCGGAGCCGTCGGTAGTGGTGGAGGCGATTGTGTCATCTCCCTGGCTTAGTATGGAAATGAGTGAGGGCAAGATGGCCCTCACTCGTCTCCATACCATTGCAGGGTGGAAGCAACGTCAAAACTTCATTTCCGCCCATAGCACTTAACCCCCTTAGCGGTAAACCCGAGCGTGACTCGGGGTGGATTTTCTATGCAAAAATCGGTAACCCCGAGTCACGCTCGGGGTAGATGTGCAGAGTGTGCAGCGCGCTGGCTTACCTTTTCCAGGCAGGTTACTGTACTCAGGGCCGCCATCAGGGGGGTACAGGTATTACACCTGTAAGGGGCCCGGGGGTCCCCAGGGGCCCGGATGGGAACCACCCTAAGGTCCCCAGGGCCCCAGAGGCCACCAAGGGCCCCAGATGGCAAGCCCTTTTTTTTATAAAAAAAAATATATTTTTTATAAAAAAATATATTTTTTTATAAAAAAAAATATATTTTTTTAATATATTTTTTTTTATCTTTTATTAAAGGGACACTTTTTTTTCTTTTATTTTTTTTTTGAGGTCCGGAGGTCCACAGGGGCCCAGAGGCCCCCAGGGCACCGGATGGCAACCCCCCTTTTTTTTCTATAAAAAAATATATATATTTTTTAATATATTTTTATTTTATTTTTTTATTAAAGGCCCATTTTTTTAGAGGTCCAGGGGCCCGTAGGCCACCATGGCCCCAGATGGCAACCCCCTCTTTTTTATTTATTTTTTTATAAAAAAATATATTTTTTTAATATATTTTTCTTTTATTTTTTATTAAAGGGACAATTTTTTTTCTTTTCTTTTTTTTAGAGGTCCGGAGGTCCACAGGGACCTGGAGATCCCCAGGGCCCCAGGTGACAACCCCCCTTTTTTTATAAAAAAATATATAATTTTTATATTTTTTTTTATTTCTTTTATATTTATATTTATATATATTTATATTTATTTCGTTTTTTTAATATATAGATGTATTTTATTAAAGGGCTCAGAGGTCCCCAGGGCCCCATGTGTCAAACCCCCTTTTTTTATAATTGTATTTTTTATTTTTGTTTATATTTTTTTTATATATATTTTTTTATTAAAGGGCCCAGAGGTCCCCAGGGCCCTGGAAGGCAACCCCCTTGTTTCTTTTTTTTATATATATAAATGTTTATTTCTTTTTTATATATATTTTTTTTTCTTTCTTTCTTTTTTTTTTTAAAGGGCCCAGAGGTTTCTTTTTATTAAAGGGCCCAGAGGTCCCGAATGGAAAGCCCCCTTTTTTTGTAATTTCCTTTTATAAAAAAAAAATAAGGTCCCCGGGGCCCCAGTTGGCAACCACCCTTTTTAAAAAAAATATATATATATATAATTTCTCTCTTTTTTTTCTTTATATTAAAGGGCACAGAGGTCCCCAGGGCCCCGGATGGCTACCCCCATTTTTTATATATATTTCTCAATTTGCGGCAGCAGCAGCCCCCCCCCCCGCTTCTCAATTTCATGCAGCAGCACCCCCCTCCCCCGGTTCTCTGCCCCAGGGGGCCCATGCCTGAAGCTGTGTAAGGGGCCCCAAAATTCCTGATGGCGGCCCTGACTGTACTTACCTTGTCCCTGGATGCAGCGATGCATCCGTGCTGTGTGAGCGAGCGGCGTCCTCCATTCGATTCACACAGTGCCTGTGTGCCGCCGATCTCCGTTCCCTGCGACGTTACGACACACGGGGGCGGAGACCGGCGCCAAATTCAAAAAAGTTAACAAACACATTACATACATTATACTGTAATCTTATAGATTACAGTACTGTATGTAAAAAATACACACCCCCCTTGTCCCTAGTGGTCTGCCCAGTGTCCTGCATGTACTTTTATATAATAAAAACATTTTTTTTGTGCCTGTAAACTGTAGATTGTCCATAGCAACCAAAAGTGCCCCTTTATGTCAAAAATGGTTTTAGAGCAGCTAGAAAACAGCAATAATAAATTATAATCACTTGCAGAATTGAGCGATAGAGATTTGTGGGGAAATCCGTCTATAAAAAAATAAAAGTAATGACAGCGACAATTCTGCAACTGAGCAAATTTCAGTGATTTTGATTTGATTAAATTATTAAATAATTTTTATTATAATTACATTATCATTTGTTATAATTATTTATAGTTATTTATTATATTATAATCTAGACTCTGGTTTGGACAGATTTAAGTGAGTTATTCCTAAGAATTACAAGCCTACAGTATATAATGCCAAAATAATTGTACCGATTTTGGTACGTAATTTCAGACCAAATCATACTGCCAGGGAGGTTAAAGAGACTTTTTTTTTCAAATGACATTTACTGTATTTATTGGCGTATAACACTCACTTTTTTACTCTGAAAATAGAGGGTAAACTGTGCCTGCGTGTTATACGCAGGGGGCTGTGGAAAGTTTTTTCCCTGAAACTTCCCTCTTAGGCCCCGTACACACGATCAGACCGGTCTGATGAAACTGGCCTTAAGACTAGTTTCATCGGACCAGTTCGTCGGACCAAAGTTTTAAAACATGCTTTAAAACCTGTCTGATGGACACCTGTCCATCGGACAGATTCCATGGTTAGTACACAAAAGCATCGGACCAAAACCTGCGCATGCTCAGAATCAAGTCGACGCATGCTTGGAAGAATTGAACTTCGTTTTTTCAGCACGTCGTTGTGTTCTACGTCACGGCATTCTGACCCGATCGGATTTTGGTCACCGATGGTGTGTACGCACATCAGACAAGTTCAGAGTTGTCTGATGAAAATGGTCCATCGGACCAGTCTCATCAGACCGGACTGATCGTGTGTACAGGGCCTTAGGCCGCGTACACACGATTAAATAAATCCGATCAAATCGGTCTGACAGACCGTTTTGATCGGATTTGTCTGCTGGGCTATTTTGGTTTGATCGTGTACACCAAACCACAATCCCCGCCGGCAGACAGCGCGGTGACGTGGCGTTGACGTTGACGCCGCCACGTCACCGAACCAGGAAGTAAAATACTTCCACGCATGCGTCGAATCCATTCGACGCATGTGCGGACAGATATGTCCGCTGGTTAGTGTACTAACCAGCAGACATGTCGGACGGAGGGGTTACCGGCAGACAGATTTTAAAGCATGCTTTAAAATTTGTCTGCTGGAAAAACCCGTCTGCTCGCCTGTACACAGGCTCGAATTTGTCGAACCGTCGGACCGTTTCCAGCAGATGAATTTGTGTACGCAGCCTCAGAGTTTGGGTGCGTGTTATATGCCGATAAATACAATAATTTCATTTTTTTTTGTTTTATTGCATTTTTGTGTAAATATGAGATCTGAGGTCTGTTTGACCCCAGATCTCATATTTAAGAGGTCCTGTCATGCTTTTTTTTAAATGTTGGGAATATTTACAATAGGAATAAAAGTGACAATTTTTTTTTTAAAGAACAGTGTAAAAATTTTAAATAAATACGATTTTTTCTTTTTTTTA
Source organism: Rana kukunoris (assembly GCA_029574335.1). Taxonomy (NCBI): domain Eukaryota; kingdom Metazoa; phylum Chordata; class Amphibia; order Anura; family Ranidae; genus Rana; species Rana kukunoris. The sequence goes on along the minus strand of CM056054.1, from coordinate 126,635,670 downwards.
AACGCGCCCTGTCCCGCCAAGCTCATGCAGAAGCGAATGCATACGTGAGCAGTGCCTTGCATATGAAAACATTTTTCAAACCACACATGTGAGGTATTGCCACGATCGGTAGAGTGAGAGCAAAAATTCTAGCTCTAGACCTCCTCTGCAACTCAAAGCATGCAACATGTAGAATTTTTGGAACGTCGCCTATGGAGATCAAGGGTAAATGTTTGTCGCCATTCCACTAACGGGCGCAATTTTGAAGAGTGACATGTTGGGTATCAATTTTATCGGCTTAACATTATCTTTCACAATATAAAAATTGGGCCAGATTTACTATTGTGCTATTTTTTTAATTAAAAAAAGTGTATTTTTTCCCAAAAAAGTGAGCTTGTAAGACCGCTGTGCAAATACAGTGTGACAGATGTGTGTGTGTGTATGTGTATATATATATATATAGATATATATATATATATATATATATCTATATATATATATATATATATTTGTATATATATATATATATATATATATATATATATATATATATATATATATTATTTTTTTTAATTGTTATGCCGCGTACACATGACCGTTTTTCGCAATGTGAATTTTTTTTTTAATGTCATTAAAAACAATCGTGAGTAGGCTCCAGAGCATTTTTCAGGACGATAAAAATGGGCATTAAAAATGTAGAACATTCTCCAAATTTCCGCGTCATTTTTAACGTTGTTAAAAATGATTGTGTGTGGGCTTTAACGATGTGATAATAACATGCAAGTTATGAGATGGAAGCGCTCGTTCTGCTAAAACTAGCATTCGTAATGGAGAAGATAGCACATTCATCACGCTGTAATAGACTGAAAAGCAGGAAGACTGAAAAGTGCAAATCAGCAAAAGCAGCCCCAAGGGTGGTGCCATCCGAATGGAACTTCCCCTTTATAGTGCCGTTGTACGTGTTGTACGTCACCGCGCTTTGCTAGAGCATTTTTTTTTCAGGATTGTGTGTAGGCAAGGCAGGCTTAACAATAATCGGGTTGAAAAAAACGTAATTATTTCTAGACCATTAAAAATGGTCGTGTGTACGCAGCATTGTTTGGCGCAAACAATAAAAAAATAAAAACAATAAAAACCCCAAAAGTGATCAAATACCACCAAATGAAAGCTCTATTTGTGGGGGAAAAAGGACACACATTTTATTTGGGTTTAGTACCGCACGATTAGGCAATTGTCAGTTAAAGTAACGCAGTGCCGAATTACAAAAAGTGGTCTGGTCATGAAGGGGGGATAATCTTCCGGAGGGCAAGTGGTTAAAGGCTGCTTTAAAATTCAACGTGTGAAAGAGTATGAACGAGCCCTTCGTGTAAATGAAATCAGGGAAAATATTATACCAAGACCTGGAGGTGCAGCAAGCAGGACAGATACAAAACAGAGAATTGTTGACAGGTCCTCAGGGTAAATAGGATGCCATTTTGGAGGGTGACAAACTTTAAAACTTCAGTAAGATGATTTTGCTATTAAAGACCCAGTGAGAAGTCAGCAATAAACCAACCCATCAGATAACATTAATTGAATATCAATTTTGTGTGGGCTGACACCTTACAACTTGATACTGTAATAGCAAGTATTGTCTTTAACTAACCTCAGATTTTGTTTGGTCTTGAAGACTTAGAGCAGCAATGTCATTTTCAGTTTCAACATCTGCAAGATAAACAGGTATTAAAGTGGTTGTAAACAAAAAAATCCCTGCAAGACAAAGGCATAATGAGCTAATATGCATAGCATACTTATTATAAATTACTTACCTCACATCGAAGCCCCCCTTCGGCCGGCGACACCTTTCCCGGGGGTTACTTCAGGGTATCGCGGCTCCGGCACTGTGATTGGCCAGAGCCGCGATGATGTCACTCCCACGCATGCGCACGGGAGCCGCCGGTAACGGCACACTGACTTAAGCCACGGCACATACATGACATGCAGGGGATAGCTACAAGTAAGCCTTATTATAGGCTTACCTGTAGCATAAAGTGGTTGAAAAGGGTTTACAACCACTTTAATATGATTTTATAACCAGAGCTTTTTTTCTCAGAAAATAGGTGCAGGAACTCAACCACGACCCCGTTCAGATTTCACAAACAGTAGAAGGGTCTTAAAGGGGCATTAAATACCAGAATTGCACTACATACAATGTGCAGAGTTCAGGGGGGTTACACACAGAGTGCAGAGCTGGCACTTGTAAACACAGAAATCAGACTTCTGTGTTTACAAGTGATTGTGATGAGCAGGCACCAAAGGGTCTGAGACAAAGGTGGTGGAAGTGAGTTCCCCCAAGTTCCCCCAGAAAAAAAGCCCTGCTTATAACCATCATTTCCAACCAGCTAATTTCTGAGGGCACTTTGGTCATAGCTCCCAACTATGCCTGAATACTGCTTCAAACGTACAGTAACACACAGAACTATATAACATTAAACTTGCAGTAACGCAATGAAATATACAGTGTTAAGCTTGCAGTAACGCAATTAAATATATGTTGTTACACTTCCAGTAACGCACACAACTAAATGGCGTTAAACTTGCAGTAATGCAATGAAATATACAACATTAAACTTGCAGTAACGCACAGAACTATATGGAGTTAAACTTGCAGTAACGCAATTAAATATATGGCGTTAAACTTGCAGTAACGCACAGAACTATATGGCATTAAACTTGAAGTAATGCAATGCAATATACGGAGTTAAACTTGCAGTAATGCACAGAACTATATGGCATTAAACTTACAGTACTGCGCTTATCGCCATACAATGCACTGAAATATATACAGCGCTAAACTTGCAGTAATCAACTGAACTGTATGGCGTTAACCTTGCAGTAATGTAACTGAAATATACTGCGTTAAACATGCACTAACGCACAGAAATTCACTGCGTTAAATGGCACGTAACACACTGAAATATACAGCATTAAACTTGCAGTAACGCAACAAAATATACTGTGTTAAATGGTCACTATACTCACACTGACTGAACTATCCCTACATTCACATTATATAAAGATAAATGGTGGTCGCACTACACTCACAGTGTCTAAGCTATCCCTACACTCACACTATTATAAAGATAAGTGGTGGTCGCAGTAATCTCACAATGAACTTAACTCACAACGCCTCTATAACACTACAATTGGCCACAATGGAAAGAATACTTTTATGAATGAATGAATGAATGAATGAAAACTTGTATAGCGCGGCACATGCGAACTGAATCGCCTCTGGGCGCTTGTTGTTCCTGTCTCCTTTGATATCAAAAGAGAAAAGTCTTGACCTTTTTCCTAAATGCTAGGTGGTTCTCCTCCAACCGAATGCTGGTTGGTAAAGCGTTCCATAGTCTGGGACCTTGGATCGCGAATCTTCTTTCTCCTTTGGACTTGAAGTTGGCTTTCGGAACCTGGAGCAGGTTCTGATTCGTGGATCGCAAAACGCGATTGGGGTTATGAGCTTTTATTATTTCGCATAGATATTGGGGGGAATTCCCATGGACACATCTATGCGTAAGACATAGAGCTTTGAAAGCAATTCTGTCTTTAACTGGCAGCCAATGAAGGGCTCTCAGTGAAGGTGAGATAGATTCCCAGGGTTTTTTCCCAGTCACAAGTCTGGCGGCCGTATTCTGAACGACTTGCAGACGAGCGATTTGGTACTTGGGGAGGCCGAGGTAAAGGGCATTTGCATAATCCAGCCTGGAGTTTACAATAGCTCCCACCACGACCGCTAAATCTTCTTTGGGGATGAACGGAGTGAGTCTACGTAGTAGGTGCAGTAGATGGTGAGATCCGCTGACTACTGATCCTATTTGTGCGTCCATTGTCATAAAGGAGTCAAAAATGACCCCTAGGCTTTTGACTTTGGCGCTAGGGGTGATGGTTTTGCCCAAAATAGGCGGGGGGGTCCACACTGTTGAAAGTTGATTCCTGTGCTTGGCGTGAAACAGAAGAAGTTCTGTTTTCGCTCCGTTGAGTTTAAGATAACTCTTTGTCATCCAGTCCTCTATCAAAGAGAGACATGTCTCTAGATTGAGGTGGTGATCCTGCCTGTTGCAGATACGGAAATACAGTTGCGTGTCATCTGCATAAGAGTGATAAAGCAGTTTTTGGCTGCTGATAATCTCAAAAAGAGGACGGAGATAAATGTTAAACAGCACTGGTGACAGAGGCGATCCTTGAGGGACTCCGCATGTTATTGTGCGTTTTTCAGACATAAAAGGGCCTAACTTCACTGTTTGCGATCGGTTTTCCAAAAAAGAGGAGAACCAAGATAAATCGCTTTCTGCGACTCTGGCTACTTCAGCAAGCCGAGTCAGTAACAGATTATGGTCTACAGTGTCGAAAGCTGCACTTAGGTCCAACAGAACCAGGAGACAAGATTCTCCTTCGTCTGCGGCCTTGAGAACATCGTCCCATACTTTCAGCAATGCTGTTTCCGTCCCATGTCCGGGACGGAAGCCTGATTGCAATGGGTCAAGTAGCTTGTAGGTATCTAGATGCTGTTGCAGCTGTTGTACCACTACTTTTTCCATTATCTTAGAGAGTACATTGAGGCTTGTTATGGGACGGCGGTGGAGTGGGTCCTTGGGGTCCAGGGAGGGTTTCTTCAGGATGGGCTGGATTATACCCTCTTTCAACTGTGAGGGCACTATGCCCTCCAAGAAAGACTGGTTGATAAGCTGCGTGATGGGAGGAGCCAGGATGTAGGCGCATTCCTTCAGCAGTTTTGTGGGGATAATGTCATTCGGCGCTGTGCTATTTCGCAGAGTACAAATGACATTCTTAGTGGCCTCGATGGAGATGGGTTCCAGGGTGAACTTACCTGATATAGGGGAATTACTATGGGTGTAGTGTGAGAGGCTGCAGGGGGGGCTGCGGGGGGTATTGTTCTGCTGAATGCTTTCACGGATTGCCTCAATTTTATTAATGAAGCAATCCGATAGTTCATTGCAAAATTCTTGTGTGTCTGTATTGGGGGCTTCAATACATCCTGGTTTCATGGTCTGAGTGACCATCTTGAAGAGTTCGCGGGGGCGGTTTATGGCACTGTTGATAGCTTCCGAAAAATAATTTTTCTTGGCTTGGAAAATTTCTTTGTGGTATTTTCTTGTCGCCGCCTTGTAGATGGATAGGTTTAGCTCTGAAGAACATCTTTTCCAGGCAGATTCTGCCCTTCTGCGTTCTTGCTTCAGTAACGACAGCTGGTTGTTAAACCAGCTGCGGTTATTTTTCCGGATGTGGGTCTTTCGTTTTGGCGCTACCAAGTCGGCTGACTGTAGCATGGCCGAATTTATGGCATCCAGCGTTTCAACAGCTGTTTGATGCGGAATTTTATAGTGTGGGGCGGGATTTAGAGGGATGAGCCATGGTTGGATACAGTTATCATGACAGTTATCATGGTTCTGACAGTGCTTTGGGTCGTGATTGGGCAAAGCTTTCATTGCTTCAGCCAATCAGGGCTTTCAATGCAGAGTGCATTGTGGTCGTTCGGCGGGCTGAACAAATGGTCGAACAATCCGATAATTCGGTTGTTCGGCGAACGATCGAAAAGCCAAAGTTCAGCCCGAACTCATGCTCGGTCCAAACCATTTGCCCATCCCTATTAAACAGTAATACATAAGCATATTAATTAAATATTTTTTTAAATGTTACCTTTTTCATTGGGTAATTCTCGTACTTCCTCAAAATGTTCTCTAATGCTATCCAGGTCTGCATTAAAAATATATATAAAAAATAGAGGTCAGCATGTGCATATTACATAACTTCAGCCACGCAGCATAACTAATGTTTCAAAAGCTTCAGCTGCTATTGTCACAAATTTACCTTCACAATCTCTACTTCCTGCCACCCTGTTCCAAATTATTATGCTAATGATATTTCTCTCATTAACCTAAATAATTGATGTAAACAACAGTCAGCATAATTCTCATGTTATCAACTATTAAGAGTATAATTCAAATTTTATTGAACAAACCTCCTAATAATAACAGTTTTTTTTTTCAAAATAAAAAACTTACAATGCTCTGTTCCAATACGCACAGTAAGTTTCAAAACACCTTATAGGTTGGAAAGAACTGAAAATTGTCATTTGTTGTGTTTCCAGCAAATTTACTGAAATCAAAAGGTATTTATTTATTTATTTTTTATTTTCAATTTTTTTTTATTGAAGAGCAGTGCAGTACATTTTGAATGCCACCAGAACATCCTGGGGTAGAATGATATACATACAGAACAGAATAAAGTATTCAACTTTTAGAGAAAAAAATAATCAATACTCTACATAAAATAGGATATCCCACTGTACTTTGAACCTAAAATCGCGAGAAAGTAGAATACCCGATAAAGGCATAAAAATGTATTTCAAATTTTGAACAACATTTTAACTTTTTAAACATTTTAACAGGTCATGTTACATTTTAACATAGGACCACTTATTTGATAGCAGCTTCACAAGTCTTCCACCCATTGAACTTGTGAGTTTTTGGACAGTTTCTGCTTGAATCTGTTTGCAAGATGTCATAATAGCCTCCCAGAGCTGCTGTTTGGATGTAAACTGCCTCCCACCCTCATAGATCTTTTGTCTGAGGATGTTCCAAAGGTTCTTAATAGGATTGAGATCAGGGGAGGATGGAGGCCACATCATGACTTTCTCTTTTTTGTCCCCATAGCAGCCATTGACGCAGAGGTTCTTTGCAGCATGAGATGGTGCATTGTCTTGCATTAAGATGATTTTATTACAGAAAGCATAGTTCTTCATTCTGTACCAGGGAAGAAAGTGGTCAGTCAGGAACTCCACATACTTTGCAGAGGTCATCTTTACACCTTTGGGGGCCCTAAAGGGGCCGACCAGCTCTCTTCCCATGATTCTGGCCCAAAACATGACTCCACCACTGCCTTGCTGACGTCGCAGCCTTGTTGGAACAGGGTGGCCGTCCACCAACCATCCACTACTCCATCCATCCCAACCTTCGAGGGTTGCACGGCACTCATCAGTGAACAGGACTGTTTGAAATTTAGTCTTCATCTATTTTTCTGCCCAATGCAACCATTTCTGCTTGTTTCGTAAGCCTTCCACTGGCCACACGGTACTGCATGCTGCTAGTGCACACCCCCAGCCCCTTCTGAACAGTATCCCCTATATTCAATTCCTCAGACTAAGAAGGAACTGTACGTTAGAATCAGACTTTGTTAAAGCAGCCAGTGAATTGTGTGACAGGCTTTTAGTTAGGGGGTATAGTCGCTCTCTTCTGAAGAAATCCTTTAACCAGTTAAGGACCCCCGCACGCCTATGTACGTCCACAACATGGCTCGTACAGGCACAAGGGCGTAAATTTACGTCCTCGCCTTAGTGCGGTTCGGGGGTCCCATCGGGACCCCCTCCGCGGCGTGCGGCGGTCCCCCTGGCTCTGGGAGCGATCGCCGACGAGCGGGCGGATGTCCGTGTTTTCCGCCCCCCCCGCGATCGCTCCCAGCCAATGGGAGCACGCTCCCAGCCTGTCACTTCCTCCTCCTGTGTTTACACAGGAAGGAGAAAATGATGTATTCTCTCATCGCAGCGCTGTTTCCCAGCGCTGCTGATGAGAGAAGACATCACAAGTAAGTGTGCACCAACACAACACTGACACACACTCACATAGGCATATTAACCCCTTGTGATCGCCCCCCCCCCACCCCCCTGTCACAGTGTCACTGAATGCAGTGATCTAATCACTGCATTTAGTGTCAGTGTGACAGGCAGTGTAAAATCAGTTAGTGTTAGGTTCAGGATAGATAATAAAGTTTTAACCCCCTGATCACTGCCCTAGTTAACCCTTTCACTCCCTATTGCCAGCATCACTAAGCGATCATTTTTCTGATCGCTGTATTAGTGTCGCTGTTCCCGCTAGGTAGCTATTTTTTTTATTACGATTTTTTTTTTTACTAAAGACATGTGGCTAAATAAATTTTGGCCTAAATGTTTTACTAAAATTTAGTTTATTTGATTTTTTTTATAACAAATAGTAAAAAAATAGTGATTTTTTTCAAAATTGTCGCTATATTTTAGTTTATAGCGCAAAAAATAAAAATCGCAGAGGCGATCAAATACCACCGAAAGAAAGCTCTATTTGTGGGAAGAAAAGGACGCAAATTTTGTTTGGGAGCCACGTCGCACGACCGCGCAATTGTCTGTTAAAGCGACGCAGCGCCGAATTGTAAAAACACCTTGGGTCATTTAGCAGCGTATGTGTCCGGGTCTTAAGTGGTTAATAAAGTTATTAAACTAAACAGAAATGATTTCATTCATTCAACTAAAGCACCCAAACCAAACACGTCTGTCCACTGGCCAACTAAATACTGTTCTCAAGAAATATTGGCCGATAATACTGTAAAAAAATACATCAAATCTTTTCCTGACATCACATACCGTCAACTGGCGCAAACAGGGACCTTCTCATGTGGAAGGTGCGATGTTTGTTGTTTTTTACCCAATTCGAAAGATGTACCCTTTCCTACCAGATACCAGATATGTACACAACATTAAAAACCGGGTAACGTGTAAAACCATTGGTGTGGTTTATCTTGCCTTATGTCAATGCTTTTATGTTGGCAAAACGAAGCGACTGTTCTTTAAAAAAATTAAAGACCATATTTTGCCACTTTTTAAAAGATTAACTACAACTGCCTTGAATCGCCACATTGGCCATCAACATGGTTTTGACGCAAACATGGTGAGATTTCACACCCTTGAGCATGTTTTGCCGCATGTCTGGGGGGGGTGATATAGATCTCACCTTGTTGCAACTTGAAACAAGATGGATCCATAGTTTGGATGCAGTTAAGTATCAAGGACTTAACGAGTATGTTAGTTTCAAGTCTTTTTTATGAGTTGTTTTGATTTATTATGGATATTTTAATGGAGCATATTTGACTTTGCTTTCCATCCTCCACTTCTGTACATTTTCCCTTATGTGCATTATTTGTTTTGATTCTTTCCATCATGGGATCATTATGATTGGTTGTTTTTGGTTTCTCATTTTATTTTTATTATTTATTTATTTCATTTTATTTTTTATTTTCTCTTACCAATCTGTTGTTATATTCACCTTGGATTATATTTATGTTTTACACACTTTTTTTCCATTCATTAATATTATTATATACTGCTGTACTTATTCATTACTTATAATTGATCATTAATGCTTCATTTTTATTCTTGTTCAATTGTCTCTGCAGGATATCTCAAATAAGGCTTCTTTCCTGAGGTGTTCGCTAACTATGGATCCTCTATCTTTGTCATTCTTTTATTGTGTGCCTTCCCCTGTTAGTGTGTGTGCCTGCTATTGCCTGGCCCTGGCCGGATGTTGGCCGTGATTCGCCGTATTCCCATAGACACGAGAGTCCCTTTACCTATTGGTTGATACGGACACCCAAGGGCAGTGTCGATTGTCAACACTTTGCCCGCCCCTGGCCTTGCCTTTCTGCCCGCCCCCTCCGTGTTCATTCGTTCAGCCTCCCCTGGATCCTATACTGGTAGATGTCACGCCGCACAGGTTTCTGGGGATTGTAGGCGCCGGATGGCGTGCGCACATGAACACTGGCCAATTTCTGTCCGCAGCTGAGCGGCGGTATTCATCACAACTACAGCCGGGGGGCTATATAAACAGGCTTCACCAGCACTTGCTTGCCAGCACTTGCTTGCTGTTGAGCCTGGGTAGGCGCTAGTTTCAAGGATAGAGAGGTAAATATGCCATCATTTCTGGGACACCTTCTTTTCTGTTCAGCTAGCATAAACAACCAGCTTGTCCTTAAGGATTTTTGGGGTTGTGCTCTTATTTATCTTATTTCATTTTGGATTTTCTCAGGTTTGGTCTTTTTCCTTGTGTCTGTGCATGGGCTGCACTTCAGGTTGCAGTAGATTTCCTTATTTTGATTTTACTGCCAATTTCAAATCACTTGGTGGTTTATTCAGAGCCTACCTACTTTATAAACTTAATACTATAACTGACTAGGTATGTATGGAGGCTTTGCTAGCCCTGTCTTGTAGGGGCAATTGGCCACGTTTGTTTTGTGGCTTTTTGGAATCCCTATTTAGTATATATATTTTTTATAAATTTTACCTTTTTTTCAGTTGCAGTACTAGCCCCCTACAACCATATTAAAGGTCTTGGTCTGCTTCTGATTTCGCTATGTTTTACAGTGTTTTATTCTGCCTCATATCTGATCGGTGGTAGGTAATGGCTTTTCCTTTCTGGCATACATTCTTTTATAGGGTTTATTTTCTCACACAATGGACCCATTTTGCCCGTCCACCTCTCTGAGAGTTTAACCTTCCTTTGACATATGCTGCATTACTTTATGAACATGTTTTTTGTACTAATTATCTGTACTTTTCACTAGATTGTATCCATTATATTGACTGATTTGCATACCCCTGAGAAAGGCAAAGCCTTGCCGAAACATGTTGGAACTTTGTAAAAACTAAATGTCAACCTTTTTTGATCACCTGTGCTTTTTTGGATATATTGTATATTTAATAAAATATTGAACTTATTTGCAATCTTTTTGTGACTTGTTTAAGGCACCGCTATAATCCCTCCTCCCTTCTCACAACCCTATTTAACTCTTTAGGGATGAGGTGCTGGATCCAATAGAGGACACACCAACCACTTCCTATTTCACATGTTTGTGAGCATTGGTTAATGCTGGAAGGTTTATGCACAGTTGCAAGACTCTGGAGGACTTTACACCTTGATGTTCGTGGGACTCCAGAGGCACCAGCAGCTTCAAATATCTGTTTGCTGCTATGTAATGGTGTTTTAGCAGCTGCTCTCTTGATCCGATGCATGGATCTGGCAGAAATCTTCCTCGATGTGCCTTTATCTGCACGAAACCCATCTGTGCTCTGAATCAGCCATAAATCTCTTAATAGTGCGAGAGATCCTTTTTCTTCCCCATATTGCTTGAAAATGGTGCTCTGCTTAATAATGTGGAACACCCTCCTTTAGTAGTTTTTCCTTTAATTGGGCTCACCTGGCAATCTAATTATCACAGGTGTCTGAGATTGTTTTCAGTCACCAAATGAGCTCCTAGGCCGGTGTTCTGCGGAGCTGGTTCCTCCTATCGATATGGTTCCCTCTTGACTGCGCAGGCGCAATCCGAGCCAACGGAAATCTCCGAGCGGGAACAGCTGTTCATCAGCTGTAGACGCGCTCGCTGATGATGCCTGATTATACACGCCGCTCTATACAGCAAGGGTCAGCAGGCAGTGGATGTGATATTGAGCAGTCCTTTTTTGGGGGATGGTTTTCTCAATGGTGCCCTTTGATAAAGTGATCTTTCACGAAACTAGTCAGGGCAGATGACTCCTACCGAGATGGGTTTATCTGCACACAACCGGACAAACCGGACAAAGGACAGGTCAGACTATCACAAAGTTGGATCAAAGTAGTTTCTTGTTCATTCAAGTCATATGGATGTGGGACTGATGTAGGACTGATGTTGCAGAGCAAAGTAGGATGAAAGTCGTAAGACTGTCATGTAGTAATAGTGTGAACCCAGCCTTAGACACAATGCCACCCATAAGTTAAAGCCCTTGTGTACCTTGTGAACGAGGCCTCGGTAACTCACCTGGTCCACGCCAAGGTAGCTGACATGTTGCCTCGGTGTGTCTTCCGGGTATCGCAGCTCCAGCGCAATGTCGTCACTCCGGCGTGCGGGAGACTTCTTTCCGGCGCATGCGTGCGGGAGACTTCTTTCCGGCAAGGTCCGGCGTCTGCCGGGCCTTCAGCCGAGAATCCCCTTTGCTGCAGTCAGCGGCTTATTGCGAGGGGAATAACTCCTAAACTCTGAGCATGTGCACTCAACTTCTTTGGTCGACCATGGCATGGCCTATTCTCAGTGGAACCTGTCCTGTTAAACTGCTGTATGGTCTTGGCCACCTTGGTGCATCTCAGCTTCAGGGTCTTAGCAATATTCTTATAGCCTAGGCCATCTTTATGTAGAGAAACAATTCTTTTTTCAGAGTCCTTTGCCATGAGGGCCATGTTGAACTTCCAGTGACCGGTATGAGAGAGATATGCCTCGTACACATGACCGTTTTCCTCGGAAAAGAAAAATGCTGGCAGAGCTTTTTGCCGAGAAAAATGGTTGTGTGTATGTTTTTCGTCGAGAAAACTGTCGTGGATCTCGACGAGAAAAAAAGAGAACATGTAACAATTGGGCCCAATTTTGGACATTTTCTATAGACATAGATCTATACTCAGACTAAACTTCCAGCAGAGGTAGTGAGACAGTCAATGGTTAATGGCTTCAAGCATGCTTGTGACAAACATAGATCTATACTCAGCCAAAAAAAATTTGAGAAAAAATAAATAAATGGGTAGACTTTTTCTAACGTCACTTTTCTAGGTTTCAATACATTCTGAGAACTAAGCAGGCCTGTAAATCAGACAAGACAGTGACTAAAAAATAAGTACTAAAGCTATTAGATTAGCATGACAGCCAGCAAACTAGTATTTTTTGGAGGGAGAGTCCATAGCAGTTTTCCTGCTTCTCACTAGATGTTTCCTGTATGTCTCCATAACCAAAAATGGCTGCTATAATAATAGCCTGTCCTTTGCAAAGGTAAATACAATGATAAGTAATACAAATGTACCAGAATGGGGAATATATTAGCACATATTATATTTGTGAACATTAGTAGTTAGTTTACTTCCGCAGTAATTTGTCTGCTAGGTTCTTTGGTCTAATGTTCAGCGTCAGCTACAGAACCAAATTTTGCATTTACAAGCATTGCCATAAAATAGATCAAATGGGAAAAAGACTTACTGTCACTTTGAGATTCCATGTGTGTGGAAGAAACATCCTGTATAGAACAAAATATACAGTAAACACAATGCATATTTCATTACTAAATAAACAGAAGCATAATAGCTATTGTACAGGAAACATATTTTTGTTTTTTTACTAGGGTTAGGAGTAGGGTTAAATGTTAGGGTTAAGGTCTATGGTTAAATGTTGGGGTTAGCGGTAATTGTTAGGGTTAAGCCTAACAATTACCACTAACCTTAGCAATTAGTTCTAACCCTATCTCTAACCCATTTAGCCCTAACATTTAATCCTAGCCCTTAACCCTAACCCTAACATTTATCACTAATCCTAACATTTAACCCTAACTCTAGTTCTTAAAGGGGTAATTCCCCCAAAAACCTTTTTTTAACATTGATTGAGGCTCGTTATGTCAAGGAGAATCGGGTGGTTTTTTATTAGAAACGAAGCAATACTTACCGTTTTACAGATGCATCGTCTCCGTCGCTTCCGGGTATGAACGTCTGGTCTGGGCGTGCCTATTTGATTGACAGGCTTCCGACGGTCGCATACATCGCGTCACGAGTAGCCGAAAGAAGCCGAGCGACGGTGCGGCTCTATACTGCGCCTGCGCACCGTCGTTCGGCTACTTTCGGAAAATCGTGACGCGATGTATGCGACCTCGGAAGCCTGTCAATCAAATAGGCACGCCTATAGTCGGAGACCATACCCGGAAGCGTCGGAGACGATGCATCTCTAAAACGGTAAGTACTGCTTCATTTCTAAAAAAAAAAACCCCGATTCCCCTTGACATAACGAGCCTGAATAAATGTTAAAAAACCAGTTAAGGACCCCCGCACGCCTATGTACGTCCACAACATGGCTCGTACAGGCACAAGGGCGTAAATTTATGTCCTCGCCTTAGTGCGGTTCGGGGGTCCCATCGGGACCCCCTCCGCGGCGTGCGGCGGTCCCCCTGGCTCTGGGAGCGATCGCCGACGAGCGGGCGGATGTCCGTGTTTTCCGCCCCCCCCGCGATCGCTCCCAGCCAATGGGAGCGCGCTCCCAGCCTGTCACTTCCTCCTCCTGTGTTTACACAGGAAGGAGGAAATGATCATTTCTCTCATCGCAGCGCTGTTTCCCAGCGCTGCTGATGAGAGAAGACATGCCAAGTAAGTGTGCACCAACACAACACTGACACACACTCACATAGGCATATTAACCCCTTGTGATCGCCCCCCCCACCCCCCTGTCACAGTGTTACTGAATGCAGTGATTTAATCACTGCATTTAGTGTCAGTGTGACAGGCACTGTAAAAAACAGTTAGTGTTAGGTTCAGGATAGCCCCCCCACCCCCCCTAATAAAGTTTTAACCCCCTGATCACCGCCCTAGTTAACCCTTTCACTCCCTATTGCCAGCGTCACTAAGCGATCATTTTTCTGATCGCTGTATTAGTGTCGCTGTTCCCGCTAGGTAGCTATTTTTTTTATTACGATTTTTTTTTTTACTAAAGACATGTGGCTAAATAAATTTTGGCCTAAATGTTTTACTAAAATTTAGTTTATTTGATTTTTTTTATAACAAATAGTAAAAAAATAGTGATTTTTTTCAAAATTTTTGCTCTATTTTAGTTTATAGCGCAAAAAATAAAAATCGCAGAGGCGATCAAATACCACCGAAAGAAAGCTCTATTTGTGGGAAGAAAAGGACGCAAATTTTGTTTGGGAGCCACGTCGCACGACCGCGCAATTGTCTGTTAAAGCGACGCAGCGCCGAATTGTAAAAACACCTTGGGTCATTTAGCAGCGTAAGTGTCCGGGTCTTAAGTGGTTAAAGGGGTTGTAAAGGTTTGTTTTTTATTTTCTAAATAGGTTCTTTGATTTCCCTTCTAAATGTTTTTTTCTTAGTTTTCTTTGTCTGAATTTATCACTTCCTGTTCCTCCTCAGTAAGCTGTTCTGACTGACCCCTTTAACCTTAATATGTAACCCTAATCCTAGCCCTTAAGCCTAATCCTAACACCTTGTAAATCGCATCTAAAACACAACACTTGGATTTTTGGTGCGGGTCCATTAAAGTCTTTTACAGGCAAAACGCATTCTGAAAAAGTCTCTTACCCTTTTCCAAAAAACGTACTGGCTCAATGCGCACAGATGTGAACTAGATCCATAGGTTTTGCAAAACGCACTAAAAAACTAAAAAAGGTGTGAACCAAGGTTACAGGTGTGAGAAGGGGGCAAAGGCCTGTAAGTGTTACTTAACCACTTAAGGACCGGAAGAATTTGCCCCTTAATGACTGGGCCATTTTTTGCAATACGGCACATGTGTTGCTTAAATTGACAATTGCGCGGTCGTGCGACGCTGTACCCAAACAAAATTGACGTTCTTTTTTTCCCACAAATAGAGCTTTCTTTTGGTGGTATTTGATTACCTCTGCGTTTTTTTTGTTTTTTTTTTGCGCTTCAAGTAAAAAAGAGCAACAATTTTGAAAAAAAAAGCAATAATTTTTACTTTTTGCTATAATAAGTACTAGGGCCGAAACAACTAATCGATTATGAAATTAATCGATTACAATTTTCATAATTGATTAATCGCCCAGTAACAAAAAAGTACAAAAAAAGCAAATCACTACTGTAAATATTACTTTCACTGTCCCACAGTAAAAAAATTAACCTCTTACAGTAGCGATTATTTGCTCTTTTTGTACTTTTTTTTGTTTTCTAACCCCATTATGTTACTAAACATCTCAGGCCTGGGTCACACCTCTGTTTTTTTGGTGCTTTTTGCAGAAACACACTGCAGTTCCTTTACATGTTTTCCTATGGGACACATTCACATCCATGATTTTTTTTCAGCTGCTGCGTATTTGGAAAGGGCAAGGACTTATTAACGCAAAACGGTGCTATTTTTTGGTGTTTTTTTTGGTTGAACCTCTGCTACAGGAGATGGTCAGAGACTGTGGACATAGTACAGGAGATAGTCAGAGACTGCGGACATGCTACAGGAGATGGTCAGAGACTGTGGACATAGTACAGGAGATAGTCAGAGACTGCGGACATGCTACAGGAGATGGTCAGAGACTGCAGACATGCTACAGGAGATGGTCAGAGACTGCGGACATGCTACAGGAGACAGTCAGAGACTGCGGACATAGTACAGGAGATGGTCAGAGACTGTGGACATAGTACAGGAGATGGTCTATATTTCTCCTCCATAAAGCCCAGTCCCTGCCTGCAGTGACAATGACTTATCACAGATGACAGTACATCAGATTCCACTACATGCCCGTACCCCCCCCCCCTGTGTCCCCGGATCACAGCACCCCCCTCCTCCTCTGTACTTACATGCTGCTCTGCTTACAGAGGATGATTAGAGGGAACTTACTTGTGTCATTGCAGCCTTGTAATGAGATGGGTGATCTGCCTGCTCACCATCCCCTGATCTCCATTCTCTTGTCAGCACTCAGCAGGGAATTCTCAGCGTTTGTATAATGCCGCGCTACTGTAACTGACTGACTGCCCGACCCGCCTCTCTCCACTCCGGTCTCACGCGTCTCCTGGCATTAGCCCCGCCCACTGACTAACTATCAGATCAGTAGAAAGGCGGGAGGATAGTGTTTGTATATGCTGCGCTAATGTGACTGACTGCACGGCCCGCCTATCTCCTATGTCCACTCTGCTCTTACGGCATCAGCCCCTCCCGCCTTTCTACTGATCTGATAGTTACAGTCAGTGGGCGGGGCTGACGCCAGGAGATACGTAAGAGCAGAGTGAAGATAGGTGGGCCATGCAGTCAGTCACATTAGCATGGCATATACAAACACTACCCTCCCGCCTTTCTACTAATCTGATCGTTCTAGTCAGTGGGCTGGGCTGATGCCAGGAGAGACGTGAGTCGTAAGAGGAGAGAGGCAGGCAAAGGCAGTCACATGAGCGCTGTGAAAAATTGAACATCTGAACGGAGCGCTCTCCCGGGAGGGGGCGGGGCGAAAACATGCATCGGTGCCGCATCGGGGACACCTATCACTTGCTTTGTGAATCGGCGCAAAGATGCGACGGCGCACATTTGTACTTACGGCGGCGTATCTTTTGATACGCCGGCGTAAAGCCTTTCTGAATCGGGGGCATAGTATTGTTTTACAAATTACCTGAATAGGAAACGGTGTCTCTGACAACGGAGTATTTTCTGTGGGTGCAGATGGAATAATACTCCTCGACTCCATCGGGGACACCCAAATCGTGGATGTACTATCGCCATCAGCTCTGCCTATGTGAGTGTTTTAGTCACGTTTATTAAAAACCTTTTACTGTGTTACGCGATGTGCCCTCCTTTCCTCCCTCCCTTCCATACCATCATCGCCTGAGCCACTGATGGGACCAGCGTGAATACCGGGAAGTGCAGGAGGAGAAGTAGGACCTTACGAGTTTGTCGCTCGTGGAGATAGGAACCCCCACCTTTTACTTAGTGTAAGTGCTTCTTACTTAATACTGTGGAGGGTTCCCCTTAGTCACAGGATTACACTATATTGGTTCCTATTGTGTTCCCTACATGTACTGCTTGCCATTGGGACTCTAAGATCGCTACTCCCCAGGAAGATACCTATCCGGCAGAGGGCTGAAGTTTCTTTCCCCTTGTTTTTTTGGCTACTTACGGTAGCTATGAGGTAAGCTGCTAGGGTCACAAGAGGTGTGGACTGCATGCTTTGGATCTCGCTGCGTCTATCCTAGTCTTGGCTGGAGGAACCATTACTATCATACTTTTCTCACAGTGAATCTTCTTATCACCTATGCTGCACCTGGATCCTTCCTTTCTGTGACTTTGGGAATCTGACTGTTATCCATTCCATTACTGACTGCCTACTGTGTTTTTTTTCACATTGCCATATCATTGCTTATTATTGTTATTACCAATGTGATTTGCCCCCTAGTGGGTTTTCTGTTTTTGATGTTTCTAGTGTGATTACATATATTCACCCTTTAGCCTTGAGAAGTATTCCCCCATCCTTCGTCATTACTGCCCTGTGTGGTGAACCCCCACACCCCCCTCCGCACCCCACACCACCCCCCCCCCTGTTTTTTCCTTATCTGCCTTCTGGCAGTCATTTTCACAGCGTAGACACTGTCACCCATTTCATTTTTGCATTTGTCTATTAGGATAGACTCTCTAGTCGTTTGCTGCAGTGCCCCCACTTTTCCTCTTCCCACCCCTCCTATTACAGCGCAGGAGTTTCACCTATCACTTGCTTTGTGAATCGGCGCAAAGATGCGACGGCGCACATTTGTACTTACGACGGCGTATCTTTTGATACGCCGGCGTAAAGCCTTTCTGAATCGGGGCCATAATATTGTTTTACAAATTACCTGAATAGGAAACGGTGTCTCTGACAACGGAGTATTTTCTGTGGGTGCAGATGGAATAATCCTCCTCGGCGATTCTTTAATGACAAAAACAATTGAATTATCACTGACATTTCTAACTTTATTTTTTTATTTATAATGTTTTTCATATTACATTTTCAGTACTCACAGCACATGAAATTTGAAAGTAATGTGCCAAGTCTACAAAAAGCTAGCTCATAGCGCATACAAAATATTTTTTAACCCCCCCCCCCCCCAACCACATGTGTGAACAGCCTTAGACCAGTGGTTTCCAAGCTATAGCACTTTGCTTGCTTTCCCCTTGGGGCACTATTCATCCCACTGATATGATGCACTATTCCTCCTAATGACACCAACAATGCTGTACCATTCCTTCCACTGACACCAACGGTGAGGCACTATTCCTGTAATTGAAACCAATGATGGTCGTCCGCCCCCCCCCCTCTAAAGTCTGAATGACAGTAAACCGTTTGGAGACCCCTGCCTTATGCACCATACACACTATTAGATTTTCTGCAGATTTTTGTCTTCAGATTTCCCAAAACCATATAATATGAGGTCAAACCTTAACCGCTTGAGGACCCAGTCCTCAAATGCATCGGGACCATCCCGGCGGCATAGGCAGACCTGATCGCCACCAGTGTCCCGCTATTGGGTCGCAGAGAGGAAGAACGGGAGAGGTAAGTCATAGGGAACGACGATCAGTGATGTCACACGCAGTCACGCCCCCCCCACAGTAAGAATAACTCCCTTAGGGCACACTTAACCCTAACAGCACCCCCTCCTGGTTAACCCCTTTACTGCCATTATCATTTTTACAGTAACCAGTGCATTTTTATAGTACTGTTTGCTGTAAAAATTACAATGGTCCCAAAATAGTGTCAAAAGTGTCCGATGTGTCCGCCATAATGTCACAGTCATGATAAAAATCCCTGATCGCCGCCAAAAATTATTAATAAAAAGGCAATAAAACGATCCCCTATTTGGTAGACGCTATAAATTTTGCACAAACCAATCAATAAAAGCTTATTGCGATTGTCTTTACCAAAAATATGTAGAAGAATATGTATCGGTCTAAACTGAGGGAAAAAAATGTTTTTTATATATGTTTTGGAGATATTTATTATAGCAAAAAGTCAAAAATATTGTTTTTTTTTTTCAAAATTGACGCTCTATTTTTGTTTATAGCGCAAAAAATAAAAACTACAGAGGTGATCAAATACCACCAAAAGAAATCTCTATTTGTGGGGAAAAAAGGACGCCAATTTTGTTTGGGAGCCACATCGCACGACCGCGCAATTGTCAGTTAAAGCGACGCAGTGCCGAATCGCAAAAAGGGGCCTGGTCCTTTAGCAGCATCTTGGTCCGGGGCTTAAGTGGTTAAGAGTGCTAAACTTTTTTAAAATGCAAATGCTCCTATTTCACGATGTCATAAATGGCTACTTTATCAAAAGCAACATGTATTTCAATCATATATATTTTTTTGTACGTTGGAAAATAATATGCCAAGTCACCCTACCTCTGGATTCCTTATACTGGTTTATTCTTCTTAGAAGCTCCTGTGAAACATTGCGGAACACCTTCTCCAGAACTTCTAAATTATCCTCTGATATTACTTCAGTCTTATCCAGGTAACATAAAATATCCAAAAAATTCTGAAAGATACCATGTTTATTAAAAACAATCCAATAATTTTTGTACCAAAGCAAGGCATAGCAAGTACATGAACACTATCAGCTAGCTACTTTTCAATAAAGTACTGCAAAGAGGTAATCCTATGCACCCTTTTTTTTCGTATTTACCTACCTGATTTGGGTAACTGGGGCAGCTGTGAGGGATGAGCAGAGGAGCTCAGGGAGTGAGGAGACAGACAACTGCCACCAGAATCTGTCAAATGTTGAAGATAAAAAAAATCCTAAAAATGTTGGTCTCTGACAAACTGAGAACAGCCTGGAAATGGATTTTGTTTTTGATGTGAAGAGGCAGTGAGTGCCAGAGGAAAAGACATTCATTAAGGAATAGAATAAAAGTTTTTTGAGTTCCTCCATTTAACACCTCTTGTGGGATACTGCTTATCTGAATCTAAATCTAAATCCCTGCAAGACTTTACCCTCTACAAATCTGCCCTTCTCAAATACAACTCCTGTCTCCACACTGCTAAAAAAACATATTACAACACTCTCATCAAAACCCTCTCATCCAAACCTCATCAACTCTTTTCTACCCTTAATTCCTTACTTCACCACCCACTGCCCCCACCCACTAACTTGCTTACCACTCAACAGATTGCCAACCATTTCAATAGCAAAATCAACACAATTCACAAGGAGATATCCAGCATTCAAATTCCTCCACTACCCAACACGTCGGGTCCAACACCAAACACAATACTCTCCTTCTTTTGACCAGTTACCACAAATGAAGTTGATAAACTCCTCTCCATGGATCACCTTACTACCTGTCCCCTGGACCCTGTCCCCTCTCAGTTACTGCAACTACCTTCCAGCTCTATCCTTAACTCACTAACCTACATCTTCAACCTCTCACGAGGTCTGGCACTCTCCCGAGTGCCAGATAAAAACAATGAAGTATAAAGATTTAAGATGGAAGCAATTTCCAAGTATTTCTTGAATAACACAAAATCTTGTCTTCTAATACGGAGTGTGATAACCTGCCACCGGTATAATTATGAGCATCTTCCAGTTACCGACATCTTGGTTTATTCCATATATGCTCATTTTGACTCACGGAGACATACGTCCCCCTGAGTCCATCCCTTCCGGTAAGTTCACAATTCTACCGGTGGCGGGTTATCACACTCCGTATTAGAAGTCACGATTTTGTGTTATTCAAGAAACACTTGAAAATTGCTTCCATCTTCAATCCTTATACTTCATTGTTTTTTTCCTAGCACTCGGTGGACTATTTTTTTTTTTTTTGCTTTTTTTCAACCAGCCGTGTTAGCAGCTATACCGTATATTGGCAGTGCAGGGTTATTTACAGAACATTACCCCCATCCTTAAAAAATTTTTTACTAGACCCCACCTGTTTGAATAACTTAAGACCCTTCTCCCTGCTCCTGTTTACCTCCAAGCTCATTGAATGACTTGTCCATGACCGAATGAGTCGCTACCTCACAGACAACAACCTTCTCGACCCCCTACAGTCTGGCTTCCGCCCACAACATTCTACTGAAACTGCCCTATTAAAACTCACCATTACTCCATACTCATACTCTTAGGCCTCGTACACACGACCGCTTTCCTCAACAGAATCCGTCAAGAAACTTGGTGGGAGAGTTTTTTGCCGCGGAAAACGGTTGCGTGTATGCTTTTCATCGAGAAAACTGTCGAGGAACTCGACGAGGAAAAAGAGAGCAAGTTCTCTTTTTCCTTGACTGGAGTCTCAATTTCCTCGTCATGTTCCTCGTCGAGCTGGTTTTATTTCTATTTATTTTATAATGTTTAACACTGGAAAAAAAAAAAAAAAAATTATCACTTTTATTCCTATTACAAGGAATGTAAACATCCCTTGTAATAGAAAAAAGCATGACAGGTCCTCTTATATATGAGATCTGGGGTCAAAAAGACCTCAGATCTCATATTCAGGCTTAAATGCAAAAAAAAAAAAAGAAAAAAAAAAAAAGTCAAAATGTAAACAAATTAAATGTCTCCTTAAGACGCTGGGCGGAAATGACGTTTTGACGTCACTTCCGCCCAGCAGAGGTATGGGGACGGCTGAGGGCCATTTTTTCCCCTCAGTCGCATCCCCGGACAGCCAGCAAGAGGACCCGATCGCCTCCGCCGCTACCGACGGCTACGGTAAGCGGCGGAGGGCGCGGGAGGGGGGGGCACCCTCTCCCGCCGCCGGTAACGGCGATCTCGCGGCGAATCCACCGCGATGACCGCCGTTATCGTTAACAGGACCGCCCCACGAAGAGATGGATATCTCGGTTGTGGCAGCAGCTGCTGCCGTTACCGAGATATCCATCTTCAAAAAAATGACGTCTTTGGACGTGGGGCTGGTCAGAAGTGGTTAAGCAGGCTATCCCCCCCTCAGTCTATTATGATACACCTCACTAACCGATCCATGACTGCTGCTCCTCTCTGCCAATCCCTTCACTGGCTTCCCCTACCCCACCGTGTAAAATTCAAAATGCTAACCATAACATACAAGCCCATTCACAACATCTACATCACCAACCTCATCTTCAGATATCGCCCAAATCGTCCCCTCCGCTCCTCCCAGAACCTCCTGCTCTCTAGCTCCCTTGTTACCTCCTCCCATGCTCGCCTTTAGGACTTCTCCAGAGCCTCTCCCATCCTCTGGAACTCTCTGCCCCAGTATGTCCGATCAGCCCCTACCCTGTCCACCTTTAGGAGATCCCTTAAAACTCATTTATTCAGAGAAGCCTATCTACAAATCTGTCACACAAAAGTCGAAAGTACAAACACGAATGCACAGAATTAATGCTCACCAAACATGAAATTAACAGAAGGAGCCCAAAGGCTGGCACTCAAGAGCTGAAATTCCTTGTAGTACATCACTTTGTTCCTGTTTGTGGCACAACAATTGTGTACCATTAGTATGCAAGACAAGATCCTGGCACACACTCTATTTGACAAAAGTCAGGCACTCAGTTAGCCAACAATCGGATCGTGTGTACGAGGCTTACCACTGAAAATTAAGCTCAGGTGCATCCTGTTTCCACTGATCATCCTTGAGTTGTTTCTACAACATAATTGAAGTACACCTGTGGTAAATTCAGTTGATTGGACACATTTTGGAAAGGCACACCCCTGTCTATATAAGGTCCAACAGTTAACAGTGCATGTCAGAGCACAAACCAAGCCACGAAGTCCAAGGAAATATCTAGACCTCTGAGACAGGATTGTATCGAGGCACAGATCTGGGTACAGAAAAATGTCTGCAGCATTGAAGGTCCATATGAGCACAGTGGCCTCCATCATTTGTAAATGGAAGAAAAGGTTTGGAACCACCAGGACTCTTCCTAGAGCAGGTCTTCGCTTAGTCAGGGAGGTGACAAAGAACCTGATGGTCACTCTGACAGAGCTCCAGCGTTTCTCTGAGGGGAAACTTCCAGAAGAACAACCATCTCTGCAGAACTCCACCAATCAGGCCTGTATGATAGAGTGGCCAGGCAAAGGCACATGACAGCCCACCTGGAGTTTGCCAAAAGGCACCTGAAGGACTCTCAGACCATGAAACAAAATTCTCTGGTCTAATGAAACAAAGATTGAACTCTTTGGCTCGAAGGGCAAGTGTAATGTGGAGGAAATCAGACACCGCTCATCACCTGGCCAATACCATCTCTACAGTGAAGCATGGTGGTGACAGGCTGACAGCATCATGCTGCTGGGATGTTTTCCAGTGGCAGGAATTGGGAGACTAGTCGGGATCGAGGGAAAGATGAATGCAACAGAGACATCCTTAATGGTAACCTGCTCCAGAGCACTCAGGACCTCAGACTATGGTGAAGGTCTATCTTCCAACAGGAGAACGACCCTAAGCACACAGCCAAGATAACAAGGGTATGGCTATGAAACAACTCTAACTAACTTTGAATATCCTTGAGTGGCACAGCCTAGACTTGAACCCAATTGAACATCTCTGGAGAGATCTGAAAATGGCTGTGCACTGACGCTCCCCATCCAACCTGATGGAGCTTGAGAGGTCCTGCAAAGAAGAATGGAGGTAACTACCCAAAACATAGGTGTACCAAGCCTGTAGCATCACACTCAAAAAGACCTGAGGCTGTTATTGGTGCCAAAGATGCTTCAACAAAGTATTGAGCAAAGTCTGTGAATACATATGTACATGTGATTTTTTTTTTTTTTTCATTTGTCATTTCAAACAAACTTCTTTCACATTGTCATGTATTGTTTGTAGAATTTTGAGGAAAACAATTAATTTAATCCATTTTGGGATAAGGCTATAACATAGCAAAATGTGGAAAAACTGAAGTGCTGTGAATACTTTCCTGATGTACTGTATATACAGTATCTCACAATAGTGAGTACACTACTCACATTTTTGTAAATATTTTATTATATCTTTTCATGTGACAACACTGAAGAAATTACACTTTGCTTTCACATAAGTTGGGACTTAATGGACATTTTTTTTTCAACTTCACCTACTATGTAACTGCGTAAAGTAGTGAGTGTACAGCTTGTACAACAGTGTACATTTGTTGTCCCCTCAAAATAACTCAACACACAGCCATTAATGTCTAAACCACTGGCAACAAAAGTGAGTACACCAATAAGTGAAAATGTCCAAATTGGGCTCAGCTGGCCATTTTCCCTTTCCAGTGTCATGTGACTCGTTAGTGTTACAAGGTCTCAGGTGTGAATGGGGTGAAGGTGTGTTAAATCTGGTGTTATTGCTCTCTCTCTCATACTGGTCACTGGAAGCAGGAATTATGCCCCTTACACAGCTTCCGGGGGGGGGGGGGGTGCTGCCACAAACTGAGAAGGCGGGGGGGCCCTTTACATAAAAAAGAAGAAATAAATAAAAATATATATAAAAACAGGGGGGTAGCCATCCGGGGCCCTGGGGACCTCTGGGCCCTTTAATATTTTTTTTAAGACCTCTGGGCCCTTTAATAAAAAGAAACCTCTGGGCCCTTTAATAAAAAATAAATAAAAATATATATATATATAAAAAATAAATAAACATATATAAAAAAAAGGGGGGTTGCCTTCCAGGGCCCTGGGGACCTCTGGGCCCTTTAATACATTAGAAAAAAATAAACATTTATAAAAAAAAGGGGGATTTGACACATGGGGCAAGATATATATAAAATAATAATATATATATATAAAAAAATAACAAGAAGAAAAAAAGAAATAAAATAATATAAAAAAAGGAGGGTTGTCATCGGGGCCCTGGGGACCTCTGGGCCCTTTAATAACAATCATATATATATATAATATAAAAGAAGTAAAAAAATATATTAAAAATATTTTTTTTATAAAAAAAAGGGAGGTTGTCATCTGGGGCACTGGGGATCTCCAGGCCCCTGGGGACCTCCAGACCCCTAAAAAAAAAATTGGCCCTTTAATAAAAAAATATAAATATATTAAAAAATATATTTTTTATCAAAAATAAATAAAAAAAGGGGGGTTGCCATCCGGGGCCCTGGGGGCCTGCGGGGCCCTGGGGGCCTCCAGGCCCCTGGGGACCTCCGGACCTCTAAAAAAATTAAAAGAAAAAAATTGTCCCCCCTGATGACGGCCCTGACTGGAAGTTCAACATGGCACCTCATGAGGATCTACAAAAAAGAATTGTTGTTCTACATAAAGATGATCTAGGCCAGGGGTGGCCAACCAGTGGCCCGGGCGCCACATGTGGCCCGCGGAGCCCTCTGATGTGGCCCACAACCTCCTGCTCTGGAATGGTGGGTTGGCAAGCCCAGATCAAAGGTTGCCGACCCGCCATACAGCAAAATCAGTATGGTGAATGAAGCTGGTGGTAGAGGAAGAAAGCGGCTGGGGAGTAGAGCCCCATAAGCCGATGCTTTCTCTACAATGCCGGCTTTTGCCACAGGCAGAGCCTATGGTAAAGTTCAGCTAAACCGCAGGATAGACACAGGAGCACTACGCTGCACCCGCAGTGTGGGTAAACCACAGCACATCGGTGTGAAAGCAGTCTTAGGTCCTTTTCACACAATCGGACCGACCAAACGGGACCCTCAACTCACCTCTATAGAGCGACAGATGTCCATTCAAAGCACTGTACATAAGGGCAGAGCCATCAGTGGGCAGTATGTCAGTGCAGGGCAGTCAGCCATCCCCATGAGATACAGACCCCATTATAGCAACTGCCACCCCCACAAAAAAAAAACACAGAGCGGCCAATCAGCCCTTCAGATTTGCAGAGACCCCAAAAGCATCACTAACATACCCCGTCTACCCACACATCACAGTGCAGCACCAGAAGGAGGGCTGGAGTGATCCACTCTGAGGCAGGCCACACCCCCTACAGAGTCCCACCCAATCACGACTGAGAGCCTTGCATCAGCCAGTAAGAGTCCCTAATATGGAATAGAGCCATTCTAACAGCTCAGCTGCTGGATGAGGAGGAAGAGGGAAGAATATGTCTCTGCACTGGTGGCGCATATTTTTGTGAACACGCCTTACAGCACAGACAGGTTGTCCCAATCATCAAAATTGAGCTGTCTGTGACTGACCTTGATTTCCGGAACTTAGCCTGTTTAAATTCAGTAAGTGTCCTGGACTAATCGGGACTGTTGGCAACTATGGTTTCATCTTTCATTCATAATTAACATAAAAGATGTGACCAGATGTTTTTTGCAGTAAATTTATTTCTACACCAGTTTCTCTGCTACATCTTTTACATATCAAACTATTAGGGCCTGTTTATAGTAAGTGCAGTTACCTGTGTTTTTCCTTATGGATAAACACAGGTAACTGCAATGACACACAGAAAACTACTATTGTTTTCAGTGTGTCATATTCGCACCAGAACACTGTTTCAATATATTAGTGCATTATCCTCTAGTGTGCTAGATGTACATAGTTTGTAGTGTAGAAAAATTTGGCTTGGCTGAGAGCCTGGCCTGGGTTGAATCTGAGTCAGGGCTGAGTGACTCAAAGAGGCTGGATAATTTAGCAAGCAGCATTTTTGGTGACTTCTCCTGCTTTCTGGAATCTTGGAGAAGCTTTCAGAAGTAGTGGATGGAGTCTAGGAGGAGTTGTTTGGAGTATTATTAAGGGCTAGATCCAATCCCCAGCAAAATGGGCTGGCAGGGGGCAGGCCACCTCATATATACTCATGGGTCATGCCAGGGGCAGTCAGGTGAAAGATGTGGAGGAGGAGTGCTGAGAAGGCTGTCGGACGCCCTCGAGGGTGCCCCCCCCAGCCTGGGCTTGGGGGCTGGAGGGGCCCTCTACAACAAGGAATCCTTCCTGGAGACATGGGAGCAAGGAAAGGACAGCGGGAGCAGGTCAGCCCATCCAGGTGGTCTCATGAAAATACAGCTGGGTGGGCTGGTGAGTGATCAGTCTGGGAGGACTGAGGAGAGAGTGTCAGTCTGGGAGGACTGTGTAACTGTGTAAGTAGCCAGTAGGGCTAGTAAAAAGGGGCAGCTGCAGCCAGGCGGCCTGGCAGTGCCTGAAGAGGTGGTGCTGGAATCAGTAGCCACAGGAGTGATCAATCTGGCCACTGCAATTTAGCTACATACTTAAAGGGGACTCGGGTTCAAGAATATAACTTGGGTTCTCCAAATCTGTTCTTTGTCAGATCTACAACAGAGTGTAAACTGGAATTCTGCAAGCAAGTGTGCTGGAGGAAGTGAGAAGTGTATATAGACTGCAACTTCTCTATGGGAGAAGTTGTCCCTGAAGTTCTTTGTCAAGTGGACATCTCATAATTTTTCCAATCCCTATCCAAGTACTATCCCCTCAATAAAACAAAAAAACAATAGTACCAAACTGTTTTCTGACTCTGGAGTGACTGTAAAAATTCTATGTGTCTGGCTGTGCAGGGTGAGGGGGTTCCCATTCTTATTGCGGCTCCTTAGGGGGTGTGCTACATTTGCATAATATTGCACTGCTCTAGAGGACCCTGCATGTCACCATGAATGACATGTCCCAATGTACTCTTCATATAAAGTTGAAACAAAAAAGCCAGCTGTGCGATGTGATAAAACCGCATCACACCACCCCCAGCCGCACCTCTCTGCAGTCTAAAATGGACAGCTGCCCACATGCTAAACCTCTCCAGTTTAGTGTGCGGGCGAGTATGAACTGGACTAGATTCTCTTCTTTCAGTGCACATTGTCATGGATTTTTACATGCATTATAAACAATCATTGATTTTTATGCACTGCTATCACCAGGCCCTAAAACATGCTTTGATGCATCAAAAAAGAGAATCATATTTTAACGCATTGCACTGATGCGAAACAGTGGCTAACCTGTGTACATAATTTGATTTGCATTAAAGGCTAATTTCACCCATATTTAGGGTGTAGACTGTAACAAGTCTATAAGTACCCACCTCACATCCCAGAACACCCCCCACCATGACAGCATGAAGGGGTTCTCCCCCACAGCCACTGTCACATTTGAACCTTCCGCTGTGCACAACTGGTCATTAATTCACAGAGATCGGTGAATAAATGAACTACAAGTCTGTCTGCAACCACAGCAGACAGACTTGTAGTTATCAATGCAACATATTAATCAGCACACTCATAGTCCATTTACACTTTGTTCAGCTTATTACCTAAAAGTATGGGCAGGGAGCTGGAGAGTCTGCAGGCGCATGACATCCAGTGATCACGGGTAGAATGCTTTGCAGGCCACCATGAAAAAAGAAATAAAATGCACATTATTTGTCCTGCAAAAATATGTGCATTTATTATATATTTCGTAAAGGTGAACTTAGTCCTCAAAGCTGAACTCTAGCCAAAAACAATATTTGGACATGTGTAAAAATACATTAGCACTAATGAAGTGTGTGCCATGTTTGTAGAATGCAGAATTATGTAAGACTTTTACCACCTTATACAGTATAGTAAGATCCAAATAAATACACTATCAGTATAATAAATCCATAAACGAATGAAACATAAATCAGTCTTTCACCTTGTTTTCCTTGAATTTGCTTGGAATGTCCAGAAGAAATATTATACTCCTTAGGTCTTCTTTGGTGATGCTTTCTGAAAGCTCAAAAAGCATTCGTCTGTAGTAATAAGAGAACAGGCAAACATAAAATAGTTAGGCATTGACTTGTACTTATATATTTTTAATATTGCAAAGAAAAATGTTTTAACCTAATTTTCATATTTTTCAGTAATTTTTTTGCGTCCTGGAATTTTCATTATTTGATGCCTTCACTGATACAATGTAAGTGTGTTTTTAGCTATTTATTAATTTGGGCACTCAGCAGGACAGGAGCACCGGTTAGGGGATCTGAGAAAAGGAGGATCCGGGCTGCTCTGTGTAAAACCACTGCACAGAGCAGGTAAGTATAACATGTTGTTTTTTTTTTTTTGTTTTGTTTTAAACAAGCCTTTAATATCACTTCCAATCAAAGCTTTAAATATAAATCTTAAATAAATAAAAAGAAAAATTTTACTTAGTGTAATGCCGCGTACACACGATCACTTTTTTTGATGAAAAAAAACGTTGTTTTATCGCACGAAACAAAACAACGTTTTTCAAACTTCATTTTAAAAAACTACGTTGCCTACACACCATCGTTTTCTGAAAATGCTCTTGCAAAGCGCGGTTACGTACACCACGTTCGACGGCACTCTGTTCCATTGAAGCTCCCGTCTCATAACTCGCTTCTGGGCATGCGTGGGTTTAAAAACGTTGTTTTAAACGTCGTTTTGCCCACACACGATCATTTTTTATGACACAAAAAACGACATTTTGAAAAACGACACAAAAAATTCAAGCAGGTTTGAATTTTTTATTTATTTTTGTTTTTCAGAAGACATAAAACAACGTTTTGCCCACACACGATCATTTTAAATGATGTTTTTTAAAACATTGTTTTTTTTTCATCACAAAAAGTGATCGTGTGTACGCGGCATAAGTCTTATGCCGCGTACACACGGTCGTTTTTTGCGATGAAAAAAAACGTCATTTTTTAAAACGTCATTTAAATTGATCGTGTGTGGGCAAAACGTCGTTTTTTGTCTTAAAAAAAACGACCCAAAAAAATTCCAACATGCTTGAATTTTTTGTGTCGTTTTTCAAAACGTCGTTTTTTGTTTCACAAAAAGTCACTGTGTGTAGCAAAAACTTCGTTTAAAACGACGTTTTTCAACCCGCGCATGCCCAGAAGCTAGTTATGAAGTGAGCTTCAATGGAAAAGTGTGGTGAACGTAACCTCGTTTTTTGTGAAAAAAACGATGGTGTGTATGCAACATCGTCTTTGAAAGTGACGTTTCAAAAACGTCGTTTTTTACTTCACAAAAAACGTCGTTTTTTTTCATCGCAAAAAACGACCGTGTGTACGCGGCATTATACTCTGCTGATTTATCCTAATGTGTAAGTACCTGTCTCTATTTTAAATAAATGCTGTTTTAGTGTGGCCTCCTTTTCCCATTACGAATGATGATGCTATCTGGCCTGGTACATTAACTCAGGGAGCCATCTGAGATTCAATGGTTGGTGGTCTGATGGCAGTCTGATGTGGACTATCATTGAGCGCCTGGAATACTCTGTTTGCAACATGCTGTATTGATCTCTGTTACAAGGGATCAATACAATTCGGTAAGAGGTTTGTTTTTACATTGGAAGGCACAAGGTGCTTATATTCATTTATTCCAAGAATTGTTTATTTGTTCGATGAATGGTTTCAATTCTTCATATAAATATTTGCTTGATGCATAGGCGTGCGCACAGGTTGTGCCAAGTGTGGCTGGGCACACCCTAATCACCCTGTGCTGGGCAGTTTTCCCCTGCTGCTTGGTTGCGAGAAAGAGAATGGGGAATCTCTGTCCTCAGTCCCTTTCTTTGTCTCAAAAGATAGACATCAGGGGCCTGTTCAGACCCCTGATATTTCACCAAAATGGGGCACCACATTTTTTTTGTAAAAAAACAATAATAAAAATTATCGCATACAAATATTATAAAAAATGTAATCATGGGGAAAAAAAAAACACTGACATCAACCTCTGCCCTACTGACATCGACCTCTGCCCTACTGACATCAACCTCTGCTCTACTGACATCGACCTCTGCCCTACTGACATCGAACTCTGCCCTACTGACATCAACCTCTGCCCTACTGACATCGACCTCTGACCTACTGACATCAACCTCTGCCCTACTGACATCGACCTCTGCCCTACTGACATCAACCTCTGCCCTACTGACATCGACCTCTGCCATACTGACATCGACCTCTGCCCTACTGACATCAACCTCTGCCCAACCTACACTGTCCATTGCCCTATATATTTATAGGACATGTGTGTTTGAGCTTTAGGGTGCACACCCTAATGCAGTAGGCTGCGCACACCTATGGCTTGATGGACTCATTGTTGTGCAACGTTTGATTTAAGATTTTATTATTTAGATTTTGTACACTTTTTAAATGTTGTTTTCATCACATTCATGCGTTTTTGTGATTTGTTTGAATGCGCACTTATTATTTGTATATGTTAAAAATAAATCTGCCAGGCAGTAAAATATACCAGCTCAAAAACTATTTTCTCTTCTTATAGCATACCGAAGCCCTTTCCTACCTAAGCAGTAGTTATTTTCCATTATTTAATAAACTACTGAGGGTTTGTATTTATGGGCAATTTACAATTTATGTTGAAACTGAAGGATTAATGCAGTAAAAGGGATACTGCTACAAACAATGATCTATTACTTATGCACCTTGCCCATCCATATGCCTCGCACGAAACTCAAAATGTTCCAACCCTATAAATTTAAATGTATATGGAGTTCAAGAAGCTGCTATTACTATTAACCACTTGATACCCGCCCGTGGTCAAATGACGGCGGGCGGGATACTCTATGGTCCTGACAGCACGTCATATGACGTCCTGTCATTTAAAGCTGCTAGGGAGGCGCGCGCACACCTGTCGCGTCACTGTGAACACCGTGCGTGTGCACGGCGGCCCCCGATGGCCACTGGGCACACGCGATTGAAGACAATTGAGCTGGGACATGGAGCTCTGTGTGTAAACACAGAGCTCCACGTCCCTGTCAGGGAGAGAGGAGACCGATTGTGTCCTTTGTACATAGGGACACAATCGGTCACCTCCCCCAGTCCCCCCGCCTCCCCCTACAGTTAGAACACAAACTAGGAGAAACATTTAACCCCTTCCTCGCCCCCTAGTGGTTAACCCTTCCCTGCCAGTTACATTTATACAGTAATCAATGCATATTTATAGCATTGTTCACTGTATAAATGTAAATGGTCCCAAAAATGTGTCAAAAGTGTCCAATGTGTCCGCTATAATGTCCCAGTCCCGAAAAAAAATCGCAAATCGCCGCCATTCCTAGTAAAAAAAAAAAAAAAAATCATAATTATGTCCCCTATTTTGTAGGCAATGTAACTTTTGCGCCAACCAGTCACTATACGGTTATTGCGATTTTTTTTATTTTATTTTTTTACCAAAAATATGAAGAAGAATACGTATCGGCCTAAACTGAGATAAAAAATGTTTTTTTTTTTAAATGGGATATTTATTATAGCAAAAAGCAAAAAATATTGTGTCTTTTTTCAAAATTGTCGCTCTTTTTTTGTTTATAGCGCAAAAAATAAAAACCGCACGGGCGATTAAATACCACCAAAAGAAAGCTCTATTTGTGGGGAAAAAAAGGACATAAATTTTGTTTGGGAACCACATCGCTCGACCACGCAATTGTCAGTTAAAGCGACGCAGTGCCGGAAGCTAAGATTTTGTCTGGGCAGGAAGGGGGTGTAGGTGCACAGTAGGCAAGTGGTTAAAGTAGTAACCAGCAATCGCCTGGAGGAAGCATTATAGGTTGCAGGAGCTCAAGGGTCAACAGAAAAGGAAGAACATAACAACAAATTAGAGGAGAAAAAGTGGTAAAAGGAAGAGAGCTCTCCTCCAACCAAAAAACAGCCCCTGCCCTCCACCTGAAAATGTTTCAACTGATTACCAATGTATAGGCAGGCCTCCTCCCTGTGATCACCAAGGTAAGAAGGACTTTCTCCCTTTGATCACCAATAGAAGAAGCAACAATATAATTTCCAATGCAGCAGACCCTTCCCCCTTTTATTTACAGCACAAGGAGAAAGGCAAAGAGGGGCAGGAAGTGGGGGAAATGCATTTACATTTTCCTCCAAACCTGGGCAGTCAGCAGTCTCACTATCCAGAATTTCAACCTGCTCACATACTATTAACCACTTGCCCACCGGGTTTGTTTTTCAGATTCGGTGTTTACGAGACTAAAACTGTTTTTTTTTGCTAGAAAATTACTTAAACCCCCCAAACATTATATATTTTTTTTTTTCTAACACCCTAGAGAATAAAATGGCAGTCATTGCAATACTTTTTGTCACACCGTATTTGCGCAGCGGTCTTACAAGCGCACTTTTTTTGAAAAAAAAACACTTTTTTGAATAAAAAAATAAGACAACAATAAATTTGGCCCAATTTTTTTATATATTGTGATAGATAATGTTACGCCGAGTAAAATGATACCCAACATGTCACACTTAAAAATTGCGCCCGCTCGTGGCATGGCGTCAAACTTTTACCCTTAAAAATCTCGATAGGCAACGTTTAAAAAATTCTACAGGTTGCATTTTTTGAGATACAGAGGAGGTCTAGGGCTAGAATTATTGCTCTCGCTCTAACGATCGCGGCGATATCTCACTTGTGTGGTTTGAACACCGTTTTCATATGCGGGCGCTACTCGCGTATGCGTTCGCTTCTGCGCGCGAGCTCGTCGGGACGGGGCGTTTTACATTTTTTTTTTTTTGTTTTCTTATTTATTTTTAATTAGTTTATAATTTTATACATCGAAATAAATTAAAAAAAACAAATTATCACTTTTATTCCTATTACAAGGAATGTAAACATCCCTTGTAATAGAAAAAAGCATGACAGGTCCTCTTAAAT
This sequence comes from Rana kukunoris, assembly GCA_029574335.1. Taxonomy (NCBI): domain Eukaryota; kingdom Metazoa; phylum Chordata; class Amphibia; order Anura; family Ranidae; genus Rana; species Rana kukunoris. The sequence continues at coordinate 126,601,866 of CM056054.1, read as the reverse complement.
ATGAGATCTGGGGTCAAAAAGACCTCAGATCTCATATTTAGGCTTAAATGCAAAAAAAGAAAAAAAAAAAAAAAAATGTCATTTTTCAAATTTCAGAAAAAAAAAATGTTTCTTTAAGACGCTGGGCGGAAGTGACGTTTTGACGTCACTTCCGCCCAGCAGAGCTGTGGGGGACGGGTGGGGGCGATTTTTCCCTCACTCGTATCCCAACACAGCCAGCAAGAGGACCCGATCGCCTCCGCCGTTACCGACGGCTCCGGTAAGCGGCGGAGAGCGCGGGAGAGCGGCGGGAGGGGGGGGGGGCCCTCTCCCGCCACCGATAACGGCGATCTTGCGGCGAATCCGCCGCTGGGACCGCCATTATCGTGTACAGCACTGCCCATGGAAAAGATGGATATCTCGGTTGTGGCAGCAGCTGCTGCCGTTACCGAGATATCCATCTTTAAAGTCATGACGTATTTTGACTATGACACCACGGGCAAGTGGTTAAGTTCTGTAGTCACACAGGGGTTGGAGGAAAGTACCATTACACAGCAAGGACTACTGGTTCTCATTCAGGAAACTGGTATTTAGATTTTTGTTTTTTAATTTGACAGGTTCTCATGAAAGTAAACATGGAATTTGCTTACTCATGGCAAAGCAACAGGTTTACTTTGCTTTCCCGCTCTCTCCAGCACATACTTGACTTCCTTTCACTCCAACGCCACTTCATTTACTGCTTGGAGCTGAAGGATATATCTGGTCATGGAGGATAATGAGACTCACCCCATGTGACAGTACTAGCCCAATCAGTGTCAGCCGACACATACCAAACAACACATCTGTCGGGAGACGAAAAAGGTGGTGAGCGGAGTGATGTGCTGGTGACGTCACAATCTTTTTCGTGTCCCTCATCAGACAGGTTGTTTGGTACGCCAAATATCAGCCTTTTTATTGCTTTGAGCTGGAACTTTCACTTAATAAACCTAAGGATTTTACACTTTCTGGTTTCTTTCCAGTGTCTAATTCCCATAAAATCCCTTGCGTACCCTCGGGAGAAATTGAGTGACCCTGTGATGTGGAGAAAGGCCCCGGCTGGGTTTTAAGCCATAGGTGTTCATTGACCCCCTGTCATTAGGGGTCAACTGGAGCTGGTAAGCAGATTCTACAGCTGGTGGTGGATTCATTGTGATACTATTGGTGATGGATGATGGACACTGTCATGGAATTATTCACCTTAAGTGTGGACATTCTTTGAAATAACTAATTTGGTCACATATACAGACTATTATACGATTAGCGCAATTTTATTATTTTTACAATTTTTGAAGAAAGCCTGTTAGGGTCTGCAAAAGACTTGAGACTAGGGTGGAGGTTCACCTTCCAGCAGCACAACGGGCCTAAACATACAGCCAGAGCTACAATGGAATGCTTTTGATCAAATAATATTCATGTGTTAGAATGGCTCAGTCAAAGTCCAGACCTAAATCCAATTAAGAATCTGTGGCAAGACTTGAAAATTGCTGTTCACAGACGCTGTCCAACCAATCTGACAGAGCTTGAGCTATTTTGCAAAGAAGAATGGGCAAAAATGTCACTTTTTAGATGTGCAAATCTGGTAGAGACGTCCCCAAAAAGACTTGTTGCTGTAATTGCAGTGAAAGAAGGTTCTACAAAGTATTGACTTTGGGAATACAAATGCACGCCTCACTTTTTACATATTTATTTGTAAGAAATTTTGAAAACCATTTATCATTTTCCTTCCACTTCATAATTATGTGCTACTTTGTGTTGATCTATCACATAAAATCCCAATAAAATACAGTTACGTTTTTGGTCATAACATGACAAAATGTGCAACAATTGTTATTGTGAAGGTCCAGGTTTGAGAAAAATGCACATATAGTGTAATGTACTAATTAGGATTAATCTTTCTACCTGCAAAAAGAAATCAGTTAAACCAAAAAAAAAATAAACAAAAAAACTGTACCTATACATAGATATGTATCGTTCCTCTATTAAGGCATCGTTCATTTCACTTTTGTTGGTGTTTAGCTTCTTTAAAAGGTTGTGCTGTCCTATTAGGTAGAGTAATTCTGGCAGAATGGACATATCCTCTTCGGATTTCTGAAGCTCTTCAAAGATATCTAGGCTTGATTTCATTTTCTCCAGTTTTTTATTTGAAATTTTACCCACACAGAGAAATTTTAAAGATTCAAAGTCTTCTTGACCAAGATTGCTGTCAATATCGTAAAGCAGCTGGTTAAGCTCCATCTTCACAAACACAGAGGTCAGTTAACATGCCAATTTACCTGAGACAGACAGAAAGAAAGTTTAATAAATACACATAAGTCTGTAATAAGTAAAGGCCAAGCAACCTAAAACATTATTTCCACTTTAGATGAATAATTGAGAGGTAAATTCTGTTTCTGCTTATTACATCCATCATAGAGATCTTCAGTTACTCAGTCTCTGCCCTCAGCCATAGCAATTAGGAAGCTACACTTGGTTATCTCATTCTCCCTACTGCATTCTTGGGCATATAAAATAAATGAATCGTGAATGAAAAAAATGAATGCAGAATCGAAGAGCAAGACAGAAGAATATGCGTCCAATCAGACAGGCAGAGCTGGGTACTCTTCTTTGAAGTCCTTGGAAAGTATAGGAATCCAAATAATGATTTAACCTTCCAGCAGGTACGTGCAGTGAGGGGAGGCAGGTGAGGCCATGAACATTAAAAAAAAACAGCTTTGATGGTCATAGCTCGTAGGAGCGGGGGGGGGGGGGTCTGGTATGTAGCCTAAGTCTTACCGCACCACTGGTAAAAATGTAGGGCTCCTATGACCTATAGTTCCAGAGTAATGGGACTCCTTGCACAATCTGCCAGAAGCTAAATACAGAGTGGCCCCTTTAAATACAAGCTGTTACACTCTGTTTGCAGCAGCCGCGTACACACGATTAGTCCATCCGATGAGAACGGTCCAAAGGACCAAGCTGGATGCTGTTTGATGGGGGATCGGTCTGAGGAGAACCCGGAGGCAGGTGATCCAACAGGGCTCGAACGAACCATTGGGGATCTGGTTACCAGACGCTGACAGAACATCAGCTGGTGACCTCTACTAAAATACCTACTGGGAGGATTTGCTCTACAACTCTACGTCGCTAACATTGGGCCTGTGAGAGAGGTTTCCATCTTAAAATCCTAAATTAATTAGAGCCTAGTCGGTGGCAGAGACTTGTCCCTTCCCAGAAGCTTTACGTTACACTTCGGCTGCCAGGCCTGTGAGAGGGGTCTGTCCGGGGGCACTTCACCTACTCTGGCTAGAGTGGCGACGTGATAGACACTACAGTTGAAGACAGGACTGCCTTACTTATGCAAAGCCTGATGCTGCAACGTTCATCTTCTTTCTTTCATCAACCTATCCTGTCTACCTCAAGTTGATGTTGGTCGTGTTTGACCGAAAATAAAGCACTTAGAAAACGTCAACCCTTGGCATGGACATTTCGTTACTGCTCTCACAGGTTTCTACCATCAATTTCCCTAGACACATCAAAGGTAACTTAACTTATGCCGATCCCACATCTAACCAGCGGCCCCTTAAGGGGGTTAGCACTACATTTAAATGCGTTTTTTATTCATGAATAAAAAACCCCCACTAAAGTTAGCCTGATTTTTTTGGTATAATGTGAAAGATGATGTTATGCCAAGTAAATAAATACCCAACATTCCACAATTGTGCACACTTGTGGAATGGCGCCAAACTTCAGTACTTATAAATCTTCATAGGTGACGCTTCCATTTTTTTTTTACAGGTTACATGTTTAGAGTTACAAAGGAGCTAGAATTATTGCTCTCGCTCTTACGATCGCGGCGTATGTAACCTGTGTGTATCTGGCTCTGATTCTAGCCAGTGCCTCACCAGCCACTGACCTCACCGCACGTCCCTGCCTTCCAGTATCACCCTATATTGGCATGTTTATGTTGGGATCATGCCAATAAATTGAATAGAAACATGGGGGTTGATTTACTAAAACTGGAGAGTGCAAAATCTGGTGCAGCTGTGCATAACAAATCAGCTTCTAACTTCAGCTTGTTAACCATTAGACGTCCACGCTATAGCTGAATGCCAGCCACAGCGCAGACCCCAATTTCTGGGAGGCAGTCAGTAGTCTTTCCCTTTGCACGCGGCATGCGATGTGATCACCCAAGTCACTGAGATTCCCGACCCCTTATCATGTGATCAGCTTTGAGCCAATGACAGCTGATCACGTGATGTAAACAAAAGCTTGATAATCTTTTTTTTTCCCCTCACGATGATAGCGTGATGAGAAAAAAAAGCTGATCACCGGCTTATGTGCAAGGTGTAATGATGTGTATGCTTTGTTATACTTCAAGTTCAATTGTTATACCCAGTTCCTTATCTTGTTAGGAAACAGTTAACAGTTTTGGTCATGTGATCTGGGGGTGGGGATCTGTGGGGAGTTCTAAGATGGAGGCTACTGAATAAAGACCAAGCTCATGTTCAAGCTCATGCTGTCTGCCTATCCTTCATGCTAAATCTTTACACAAGGGACATCGGTCCCAAAGAGGAAGAGGCAATTCTGCCTCATCTATAAACTGTAAACCATGCAATCCATACCCCCTGCCAGTGCCACCTGCAAATTACCACCTGCCAGTGTCCACAGTACCACCTATCAATGCCCACAAGTGCCACCTATCAATGCCCACCATTGGTGCCAATCAGTGCCTCATCAGTGCCATGTGATACTTCCACGTTCAGGAGAGGGAGGTTAAATGACGTTGGACCTCCCCTAACCACAGCATCCCCTAAACCAGGAGTCTCCAAACTACGGCCCTCCAGGTGTTCAGGAACTACATTTCCCATCATGCCTAGTCATGTCTACGAATGTCAGAGTTTTACAAGGCCTCATGGGAAGTGTAGTTCCACAGCATCTGGAGGGCCGTAGTTTGGAGATCCCTGCCCTAAACAATCCTAAAAGCCTTTTGCCATGTACACACAATCGGAAATTCAGACAGCAAAAGTCAGATGTGAGCTTTTTAACGGAAATTCCGACAGTGTGTATGCTCCATCAGACTTTTGCTGTCGGAATTTCCGCCAACAAAAGATTGAGAGCTGGTTCTCAAATTTTCAGACGGAAAAAAATCCAATCCAACGCATGCTCGGAAACAATTAGACGCATGCTCAGAAGCAATGAATGTAATTTTCTCGGCTCGTCGTAGTGTTGTATGTATGTCTTGACGGACGAAAATTTAGAGAACTTTTGTGTGACCGTGTGTATGCAAGCCAAGCTTGAGCGGAATTCCGTTGGAAAAACCATCCAAGGTTTTTCTGACAGAAAATCCAATCGTGTTTATGCGGCATATGTGTACATTGACACATTGGCTTTTATGGAGTTGAGTTTAGGAACTGTGGCAAATAAATGCCAGAAGCTCTTAAACTCAAGTATTAGGAGCTGCTAGTCTACATGGAGCCTAAACGTTAGAAGAGAAGGTTGTTTATAGGCTATCATCCCAAAAGCAGAAGATGCAAAACTTATCAGCCTCAGCTCAAGGATACTAAATAGGGAGTGGAAGCCACTGATAAGGAGCCTAGACTGTGACCCATGTCCTTAGTTTTCTTGTTATTCTAATCCCAGCAACACCCATCTGATGTGGCAAAGCATTTTTACTGTTCCTAATGGATTTTTTTTGTTACCTTTAGAAGACTGGAGCACAATGGTCACGCATAGCTCCCTACTATCCCAGATTTGGAGGGACTTGAAAATAAGTCCCTCTGTCCCTCTTCAGTTGTCCCTCTTTTTGGTCCAATGTGTAGACCTCTATAAACAATGTAATATTTAACTGTCAAAAATTATTGATTTTCTTACTTAAAGCCAGTATGAAGGGAAAGTATTGGTAAAAAATAAATAAATAATTAAGAGGGTTGGCGATGTTGTCGAGGGTTGTTGACATACTATACTTTTTGCTAATACGTGTCCTCCTTTCCCATCTCAGAAAGTGAAAATTACTTCACCTATATAAAAATCATCATCAGCCAGCATCTTTAATAGGAAGATCTCAACACTGAATTCCTACAAAATATGAGAGGGTAGTGGGTATATAATACTAACAGAATCTATCATATGCAATATATCAGTTTTTGTAATCTGAGGCCTCGTACACACGACCAAGGAACTCGTCAGAAAAGACACATAGTTTTCCTCGATGAGTTCCTTATTAGGCTTGTCGAGAAACTTGACAAGTTGTCTTTGCGTACACACTGTCAAGACCAAATCTCTCCTTGTTCTCAAACGTGGTGACTTCAACACATACAACGGCAGGGGAAGTTTGATTCCACTGGCACAACCCTTGGGGCTGCTTTTGCTAATCTGATGTTACTGCGTGTTAGGTAAAAGTTTGGTAAGAGGTATTTGCACTTTTCAGTCTGTTACAGCGTGACAAATGTGCTATTTCCATTACAAACGCTACTTTTACGAAGGTGCGCGGGTTTTTAAGCATACACACCAACGTGTTTCTCGTCGAAAACCAGCCCAATGAGGAACACGAGGAACACGGTGAGAAAATTGAGGCTCCCGTCCTCGACAGTTTTCTCGATGAAAAGCATACATACGACTGTTTTCCTCGCAAAAAATCTCTCCCACCAAGTTTCTTGATGGATTCTGTCGAGTTTCTCAGATGTGTGTACGAGGCCTTACACTCACTCTAAAATCTGTTATCGTATTGTGAAGGGAGGTATCTTGCATTTCTGCTAAAGTCGGAGCCGTCTGGAAGAGGACCTCCACGCCATGCTGCAGGCCCTCAGCATGAGGTTGGACATTGAAGCCCTAATCCTCCGCATAAAAGAGGTCCATAGCAGGGGCATGCAGGAAGTGAAAGTGGAGATGCACTCCCTTTCCGATTGCATGGACTTGAGCACAGAATGTCAGACCTGGAGCGCTCCCAGACCTCCCAGGCTGCCACGGCCGTGGATATGCAGCTTTTCTTGGAGAACCTCACCCATCGAGAAAACTTGAGGCTGCGGGGCCTCCTGGAGGCCACCGAAGCAGAGGACCTGGCGACGACGGTCACAGCTATTTTCCACAAGCTAATGGAGGTGCTGCTGCCTTCCCCGAAGCTGAACACTTGGGCCTAAATCATCTAACCCTGACAGGACCCAAAATGTTCTATGCAGGCTGCATCACTACTCGCAGAAGGATCTTATCCTCCACAGGGCCTGGGAGCATAGAAAGATAGAGTTTGACGGTGCTACAGTGAGAATCCTTCCAGAGCAACATTGCAGAGGAGGGCCCTGCTGCGACCAGTCATGGATTTGGCCAGGCGGCATGATTGCACCTACAGATGGGGATACCCTCTGGCTGTCAAGTTCCGCAAAGCCCACTCATCCTTCACTCTGCACTGCCCAGCGGATCTTCCTCCTCTCTTTACCTTCCTGGAATTTAGACCCTGGGCAGGTACAGGACTGGCTCCAGATCTTCCCTTAAAAGTCAGGTAGATTGGGTCTCTCTGTGAACCGGAACAACCTGACTGCCCTCTTGCAGAGATCCAGACGGAGGTCCAGGTCCCCATCCATGGAATTAAATATTGATTGGTTTGCACAAGTTATTGCGTCTACAAACTACGGGATTGATTTAGGGACTTTTATTTATGCTTTATTGTTTTTACTGGTAATGGCGGAAATATGCGATTTTTAGCAGGACTGCAACATTGCAGCGTACAAATCTGACCCCATATTACACTTTTTGGGGACCAGTGACATTATTACATTGATCTTAAAAATGCACTGATCAATGTAAAGATTACACTGGCAAGAAAGGGGTTAACATCAGGGGGCGCCGTGATCGTGGGCCGCTGGTGGACATTGAGTCTGCGAGCCTGCTTACATTTAGGAGATAAAGTATAGAGAGATTAGAACATCTGTCACGTTTTATTGCTGTCTGTGTCCTGTTAGATTCACTCTCTCTATTTGTCCTGTTTATCATCGAAAGTAAAACAAAATCCCACATTTTGGGTTGAAATCAGAACAGCAATAGAGGGGGAATCTTCCAGTGGTGACACTAGTTCTGATGACACCCAGGGACACAGATGGCCAAAAAAAAACTGACAGAGCTTATAAAAAAAAGCTTTGTCTTTAGTCACAATTTAGGAATACATGATTGAATTCATTTGTTTTTTTAAACCAGAGTTTTGGGTCACTTTAATTCTATTATAAGGTAAAAGGGACAATTCAGGAAATGTAAAAAAATGACACAGCCTTTTTCCTTAGCCATCCGAATATATTAGACAGAGACACCAATCCCCACCACCACCTTCACCTTGGCAGCTGTTTACTTTGATGGCAACGCATGTAATATCGCACATTTTCTATAGCCTGGCTGGTAAAAACCAAGTGCCAGGCTACCCATGCCTATGCTCTAACACCCCATTGACTTGAAATCCACATCAGTCAGTCAACATATTTAGACTCCTTTCACAATGAGGCAGATTTGAGGCATTTTAGCGCTAGAAATAGCGCCTGTAAAGCGCCTAAAACCTGCCTCCCATGCTGCCCGAATGTGAAAGCCAGAGGGCTTTCCCACTGGGGCGGTGCACTTGCGGGACATTAGAAAAAGTCCTGCAAGCAGTATCAGTGGGGCAGTTTGGAAGCACTCTCAAAACGCCCCAAAGATGCTGGAAGCACAGCAACACGATCATTTTTAACAGGGCCGATCCTAGGCAGGGTGCGCGGGGTGCACCGCACCCAGGCGCCACAGAGGTGGGGACGCCGAAGCTCCAAAGTGCTCCCCTCCCTCCTCCTTGTCTGTGTCCAGAGGTGGAGCGCATGTAGCCGGTGCTGCGGTTCCCCATCCAGCTTGCTCTCTCTGCTGGCAACTGACAAGAGCGCATACCTCCCGCTGTCCACCTGCTGTGGGGGGCTCTGTTGGGGGACACTTGCTGTGGGGGGCTCTGATGGGGACACCTGCTGTGGGGGGCTCTGATGGGGACACCTGCTGTGGGGGGCTCTGATGGGGGACACTTCTTAGTGGAGCATCTCTGTGTTTGAGTCGTAGCCATAGAAACATTTTTAAAGGGGAGGAGTTAGTAAGATGACCATGCCCATGTGGGGGCACCAGCAATATTTCTGCACCAGGTGTCTGTGACCCTAGGATCGGCCATGATTTTTAACCCCTTCTTCGGCCGCTAGCTGGGGTTAAAAGAGCCCCGCTAGTGACCACAATGCTTTACAGTTCATCAACTTATTTTTTAAAGAGGAACTTCAGTCTGCTCACTTAATTGGTAATAAAAACATCTTTGCCATTCTGAAGCTTCCCTCCAACCACTTTGCATATTATATTATATATACTGTGATTCTGTAGTTGCCAATTATGCTAAAGAAATCTCCCTCTACTGAGTCTGACTCCAACCATTTTAACTGTGGGCAGCTGAAGCTGCTGCCTGTTCACTTCCTGGATTTACAGAGACACCCCTCCAGCTCTGCAGCTCTCATTGGCCCTCTTATGAATCATCCCCCTTTCTTCCTGGCAAACTCTCACGAGAGGAAAAGCTGTGCATGATGTCATAAGTCTAGGCATTTTTACCAGACAAGGAAGAGGAAGGGGTATGTATAAGGTATTTGCTGGCACAAGAACATTATAAATACCTTTTTTATTTTTATAAGTGGGGGAGGTGAAACATCAGCATACTTGTCTTCCCAGTAAAAGGCTGTGAGGGGGGGGGGGGGTGTTTGGACAAGTCTAATCATTGAAGGAGTGAAGGCTCCCAGCACAGCTAGAAAACTGACCACAGTGTGTTTCAAGCATTATTCAAGCGTTATTCGAGCGTTATTCAAACACCACTAAGACCCTAACGTTTCAGGGTGTTTTTGCAGTGCTTCAGTGTGAAAGGGTAAGGTGTTTTTACAGTGCTTTCAATTCATTTCAATGGAGAGGGGCGTTTTTGGAGCGTTTTTTTTCAGCGCCCAAAATCTGCTCCAAAGATGCTGCTTGCAGGACTCAGTGTGAAAGGGTCCATTGAGATGCATGGAGAGCGTGTTATGAGCGTTTTAATAGCGCTATTTTTAATGCTAAAACGCTGTAAAAACAATTCAGTGTGAAAGAGGTCTTACTATAAACTGTTAAGCTGCAGTGGCGTAACCAGAGTCATGGGCGCCCGGGGCAGATTTTTTTTACGCCCCCCCCCTTATATAAACATGATATCAGGGCTGCAGTGTGGAGTTACCTATTAAGCTATGGACCGGGCCAGGCCAACAATCTACTCCAGTGGAGTCCCAGCCTCAGCCTGTGGCAGAGGCAGGGTGTGCGCTGGGGAAGACTTGGGACAGGCAGCCTGCAGGCGCCGCCGGACTGCAGAGTGCGTCGCCATCTTGGAGCCTACGCAGCGCACGCAGGTGTTATGCTAAACAGGGCATCCCCTGCATCCTTCCAGGCGTGCCCGTGCCGGCCACTGGGAGGTATCGGCGGGCGGCTGTGCGGTCAGTGGAGGAGCCACTCACTATACTATCTGCAGAGCTGCCGGTCGATGGCGCCCCCCTCAGCTCAGCGCCCGGGGCAGACGCACCCCCTGCCCCCCTGGTTGTTACGCCACTGATAAGCTGTAAAGATGTTTAATGCCTTGTCTATTTATCAATCTAGGTATCGTAGTCTTCTGCCATTTTACAGGCACACACAATTCTTATGCCTTGTACACATGACCGTTCTTTAACGACGAGAAAACTGCAATTTTTTATACTGGTCGTGAAAAATGGTCGTGTGTATGTTCTCTAGTCGTTTTCTCGACAAAATAACTGCCTGCAATTTTTTTTAAACCAACTCTCTTTTTTCTCGTCGTGTTTCCCTCTTTTTCTCGTTGCGAAAAACATTCTGTGTATGCTTTTCAGAGGGGAAAAAAAACACGCTTGCTCAGAATCAAGTACGCAGCCCAAAAGCAGCCCAAAGGGTGGCACCATTTGAAAGGAACTTCCCCTTTATAGTCCCGTCGTACGTGTTGTACGTCACCGTGCTTTGGTCGGACGTTTTTTTGCATGAACGTGTGAAAAACTTGTTTTTTTCCTGCCAAGAAAAATGGTTGTGTGTTCGAGGCATAAGGCTAGATTTGACACTGTTTCCTATTTTTATATATAAAACCCAAAACCAGAACTGTAATATATTGCAGCTTACCAATGATTAGATATGATGGCTGTATTATTTTTCTTTTTTTATGCTTTTTCCCCTCTGTTTTCACCTGGTGATCTGGCCACTAACACACCTCTTTTATTAAAGGAGCACATGGGGCACATTTGGACAGCAACCGTGTCACACTGGAGCGGGCGGGCATTGATGGTAAAACACCGCTAGCTTTACCGTCATTTTAGCGTCGCTATTCGGCCACTAGCAGGGTGCTTTCGGCTGATGAAGGGGTTAAATGCACCCATGGTGAATATTTTACCAAAATTCCTGTACCTCTTTCAGACACTCCCTATTGCAATCCCCAAGCTTTTTTTAGGCAGACACAATCTCTGTTCAGTAGATTTATTTGGGCAAATAAACGCCCAAGAATTAAGGGACGTTTACTATCATTATCTAAACGAGATGGAGGAATGTCCGCCCCAGACATTTATAGATACTATCAGGCTACTTTACTGGAGCAGACATACAGGAGAGAAAATATGGCCGGCAATAGAGCAAGCTCAATGTGGCAGTATGCTTCAGCGAGCCGCATGGTGCTACAGGGAGCTCCCAATAGATATTAAGAAACATCCACTGATAGACCCCCACGCTCCGGATGGGATTCGGGTTATTTGTGAAAGGGAAATTATCAACAGTAGACTAACCCCTTATATCTATTCTGGGGAATCCTCAGTTTGAACCAGGATCATTGAAGGGACCGTTTAGTGGATGAATAGAACAGGGGTTGTTTCAAGCCTCTCATTTCTTGGGGGCAGGAGTATGGCCCACGATTCAGGAGATGACAACAGGAGGTACACTCTATCAACTGGACGTGTGGAGGGCATTGCAATTGAGACACTTCATTTAGGGTCCTTTCACACGTCCGTTCCGGTCGTCCGTTTTTTGGACGTCCGTTAACGGACCTCAATGCTTTCCTATGGGTTAGCGTCCGTTAGCGGATGAGCATCCGCTAACGTCCGTTAACATCCGTCTGCGGTAAGCTCCGTTTTTTTGGACGGAAGAAAACCCTATTTTTCTTCCGTCAAAAAAACGGAACGGACGAAAAACGGACGTTAGCGGACGATCCGTTTACCATCCGATCCGCTAACGTCAGTTCTTCATCGAAATATATGTAAAAAAGTTCTAAAAAAAAAAAAAAACGGATGAAAAAACGGATGAAAAAAACTGATGAAAAACGGACGGAAAACGGAACGGAAACGGATGTAAACGGACGGAAAACTGACGAAAAACTGATGAAAAAACGGATCAACTGAAGGGGGAAAAAACTGATCTAAAAAACTGAACGGACGTGTGAAAGAGCCCTAACACCTTGGTTTTCCCGGGTAGATACAGTCGAATGACGGCTTCAGCGCGGACCTGAAAATCCAGGAGGACGTCAATTGATGTCCTCCCCTTAGCTCGTTCCCTGCGCACGCTCCCGAGCGCGCATCGGGGAAAATCTGTGTTGGCCGTGTCCCTTGGACACAGCCAATTACAGATCGCCGCGAACAGCAAATCAGAGTCGCTGTTTGCGATGCAATCTGTGCGGCCAATGAGAGATGATCTCAAATGTAAATATATGAGGTCATCTCTCATTGTCGCCTCTCCCTCCTCACACAGACACAGCGTGTGAGGAGGGAGAACGGATCGGATCGGTGAGTGTACAGTGCCCATACAGTGCCATCCCTGTTCCACCACATCAGTGCCATCCCATCAGTGCCATCCCTGTGCCACAGATCAGTGCCATCCCTGTGCCGCCGATCAGTGCCATCCCTGTGCCACCGATCAGTGCCGACCTGTGCCGCCGATCAGTGCCCACCTGTGCTGCTGATCAGTGCCCATCTGTGCTGCTGATCAGTGCCCACCTGTGCTGCTGATCAGTGCCCACCTGTGCCGCTGATCAGTGCCCACCTCTGCCACCTATTTGTGCCCACCTGTGCCGCCAATCAGTGCCCACCTGTGCCGCCGATCAGTGCCCACCTGTGCGGCCAATCGGTGCCCATCTGTGCCGCCAATCAGTGCCCATCTGTGCCATCTCATCTGTGCCCACCTGTTCTGCCTCATCTGTGCCCACCTGTGCCGCCTCATCTGTGCCGCCTCATCAGTGCCACCTCATTGCCCACCTGTGCCAATCAGTGCCCATCTGTATTTGCTGGGCATTTGTACTTTCCTGGCTTGTTAGGGTCTCAAGAAATGAGATAGGCCTTCAGTACATCAGGTGTGATCAGATGTGATAAATTTTTATTTTCACTATAGCTTGTAAAACTTTCACACAGACCAAATAATTTCCAAAAATGTGGGGTTATTTTTATCAAAGACATGTAGCAGTATAAATTGTGGCCAAAACTTATGAATACAAATTAATAATTTGCAAAATGTTATCACAGAAACTAAGAAAAAATCATATTTTTTTCAAAATTTTCGGTCTTTTTTCATTAATAGCGCAAACAATAAAAACCCCAGAGGTGCTCAAATACCACCAAAAGAAAGCTCTATTTGTATAAAAAATAAGGACAAAAAAACAGTGTTGCATGACTGAGTAATTGTCATTCAAATTGTAAGAGCGCTGAAAGCTGAAAATTGGTCTGGGCAGGAGGGGTGTTTAAGCGCCCAGTAAGCAAGTGGTTAAGGGATATTGTAACGGAAATGGGGTGCTTCAAAATACCCTCTCTAAAATTAGTGATTTACTGAACGCACCTGAGGAGGATTTTCATTTACCTATCTTTAACCTCCCTGGCGGTATGATTCTGTCTGGAATTACGTACCAAAAGCGGTACAATTTTTTTGCATGGAAATTTGGTGGTATGTATTATAGGCCTTCAATTCTTAGTAATTACTTACTTAAACCTGACCAAAACAAGACTCTAGTAGACATTCCAGATGTGATAAATTTGAAACACAAACACATGAATTATAATCTAATAAATAATATAATTGTATTCAATAATGCAAAGAAAAATAAAGAAATTAGTCAAACAAAGAAATTTAATACACATCCTGGGTGTGAAAAAGTTTGAAACATGGAACTAGACAAAGTCCGACGTTGCAATCTGGCCAATAGTACCTTGTTTCCTTTCGGACTTTTTTTCCATTTCCATCCTTCTTGGAACAGCAAACGACGCACATCCTGGTAGGCGCTAACTTTCGTGCGTTTGGCGGTACAAAGTCTACAAAATGACGACCTGTCAGGCGCTCTGGATTGCCAACGTCAACAGAGCGTCGTCCGGGTCTGTTAGCAGACACTGATGGCGTCGGGTGGTTGATAAAAATCTGCTCAGCCACCTTCCATATAAAGTCGCAATGAAACAGAGGCGTGTTCGTGTTTGCCTTATAAAGAATATAGGCGTTCCAAAGACATTGTTCAAGGAGATGCCTGAAAATCTTTTTGTAGTATTTTTTCTGTTGTTTGCGCATCGCCGGGTAAAATGTCATTGCCTGATCGGCTCGGTCGACACCCCCCATCGTGTGATTATAGTCGATCACGACTTGTGGCTTCAGCACATCTTTTCCGTGTTTTGTGCGGACCATGGCAGTGGAGGTGCTGTGCACGGTGCTCATGACACACACGTCCTTTTTGTCTCTCCATCTCATTGCCATCATTTTTCCCTTTTGGAAGGCATCTCTCCTTTTTTTAGTTTTTTCTTGCCAAACGTAGATGGCATGTCACGCCGGTTTGGCCTCACTGTACCATACCCATCCGTTTTTTTGAGGAGCAAAACCTCATAAAGTTCCGGTGACGTATAAAAATTGTCTGTTGTCACGCAATATCCCTGGTTCAGTAATGGGTCCAGCAGTGAAAGGACTGATGATGTGGCCATCCCATAGCGGTTGTACCTGGGATTGAATTTGGTACCTTTCCCGGTGTAAATTACCGCATTCCAGATATATCCGGTGGAAGATTCACATAGCATAAAACATTTTATGCCAAAGCGCGCCCTTTTGGACGAAAAAAATTGGATCCAGCTCAGGCGTCCCTTGTAGGCCATCAGACTTTCGTCCACACTGACATCCCTTTCTGGCACGTAGGTCCGCTGGAAGTTGGCGACAATCATCTGGCACACCTCCCAGATTTTTTTTAGCTTGGGCGCAGGATGCGTGGCCTCATCAAACTCTTCGTTGTTGGCGAAGTGTACGTTTTTCATAATAAGTGAAAAACGATACTCAGACATCACAGTCCCAAAAAATGGCGTGGCCAGCATCTTGTTGGTGGTCCAGTACCATTTTTGGAGCGGTTTGCCGACCACCCCTTGAAGGATCATGAGTCCTAGAAACTTCCAGATGTCCTCTTTAGTGACAGGTTCCCATTTCCTGGATCTGGAAAATCTGGCACGCAGAGTAGCAGATTGCTGATCGTGGTATCGATTGGTCTCTGTCACAATTTTTAAAATTACCTCCTCAGAAAGAAAAAGTTTTAGGTACGCCAGAGGGTTGTCCCTCTCCACATCAACCTTCATCCCAGGAGATCCAGTGAATCGGAACCTCGGGGCGCTGCTTGGTCTGCATCGCTGTCTATAGCGCACCAAGTGCGCACATCACTTAGGTCAGGTGCTGGATCATCGGCGTTGTCACTTTCTGCATCAGTGTCAGTGTCAGAGTCAGATGACAAATCGCCCCACGACTCACTGTCGCTCTGTTCTGCGATCAACTCCGTTTCGCTGTCGCTCAGCTGATCAAAAAGCACATTCGTAGGACAGCGCTTTTTAGATGCCATTTTCAAAGGGTTTTCAAAGGTTTTATTTGTCACAAATGACAATGGCAAGGGGCACTGAAAGGGCACTGTGTCAGATTCCAAGGTGATACAGTGTAATCCTCTCAGATTACATTGTATCACCTCCTTTTTATATGTTTGTGCAACATTTGAATTCATTTGAATTTCCCTCCCAGTTCCGCTCCCATGGACCATTGCGGTGCAGGGAACGGAACCAGGAAGTCAGATGACCGGTGGACAGCGCGGCGGGGATCTCGGCGGCGATCACAGCAATGGGAGATCATCGCTGGATCTCCTGGAGAAGGTAAGGAACGCCGCTGCAGGCTCTGCACATCCACCCCGAGCGTGACTCGGGATACCGATCTCAGCAGAAAAAAACAACCCGAGTCACGCTCGGGGATACCGTCAAGGGGGTGAATAAATGGGAGGCAGAGCTGGGTAGGGCCTTTTCAGAGGAGCAAAAGAATAAGATACTACGAAACTTATTTGAATCCTCAGTATGTGTAAAGCCCCATACACACTATCAGTTTTCCTGATGGTTTTCTCTTCAGGTTTTACCAAAACCATCTAATATGAGGTCAAACCTCAAGAGTTTCAATTTGTATGCAATCAGGCAGGCCCTTGCACTACATGGTTTTGGTAAACCTGAAGAGAAAACCGTCAGGAAAACTGATAGTGTGTATGGGGCTTTAAGGTTCAGGAGATGAATTTTAAGATTCTATCACAGTGGTACCGTGCCCCGGTCATCTTAAATAGGTGTTACCCAGAGACACCAGATAGATGTTGGCGGTGTGGGAGAAAAGGAGGAACGTTCATACACATCTTCTGGGCTTGTCCTAAAATACAGAGTTTCTGAGAAAAGGTTCAGGAAATAGTGCAACGGTTCAGTGAGGAGGAGCTACTGGGGGATTGGACTTTCTATTTGTTACAGGATTCGGATATAGCAATCAGACAGTATAGGAAGTCAGTGGTTTGTCACTTTTTAAATGCAGCAAGGGCCTGTATTCCTGCGATGTGGAAGCAGACCCAGCCCCCGTTGGTAGGGATGTGGCTCAAACGTGTGGAAGAGTTGAACAGAATGGAGCACTAAGTGTGGACCTCGCAGCAGAAGCGGGGGGTTTATTTGGAGACATGGGCGGATTGGAATCGTTTTAAATACTCAGAGGAGGGTAAAACCTTAATAGATGCAAACTGACTGAGGCAGGTAGAGTTGGTGCTGGGGGGTGCAGAGGGGGGAGGGTTGTTTGGGGTTTTTTTTGGGGGGGGGGTTGGGGGGATGGAGGGTTAAAAAGCAGAGGAAGATGGAACAATAGAGAGATAGAAAGTTTCCCCACTGCCTTGAGGACAAGAGTCTACCTTGAGGTAAGGGGGTCTACATCCCCAATCATGGGTATTAGTGGAATTTAAAGACTAAAGAGGAGGAGTAATATCACTAGGGTTGGGTTATTGATGGTTAATAATAGGAAGAGTTATTAGTCTATAGAGGGAAGGAGAGGCTACAGGTTGGCAGAAATACATAAATTGAAAGTAGACATTGGTACATGTCTGTAATGTATCCAGGGATGTATTCTGGCCTAGGCCAACAAGGCCCAGGCCTAGGGCGGCACTTTGTGGGGGGCGGCCCTCTGTCCTCTTCCCACGGCGGCCCTCTGTCCTCTTCCCACGGCGTCCCTCTCTCCTCTTCCCAGGGCGTCCCTCTGTCCTTCTCCCAGGGCGTCCCTCTGTCCTTCTCCCAGGGCGTCCCTCTGTCCTTCTCCCAGGGCGTCCCTCTGTTCTCCTCCCAGGGCATCCCTCTGTCCTCTTCCCTCCCAGGGCGTCCCTCTGTCCTCTTCCCTCCCAGGGCGTCCCTCTGTCCTCCTCCCAGGGCGTCCCTCTGTCCTCCTCCCAGGGCGTCCCTCTGTCCTCCTCCCAGGGCGTCCCTCTGTCCTCCTCCCAGGGCGTCCCTCTGTCCTTCTCCCAGGGCGTCCCTCTGTCCTTCTCCCAGGGCGTCCCTCTGTCCTTCTCCCAGGGCATCCCTCTGTCCTTCTCCCAGGGCGTCCCTCTGTCCTCCTCCCAGGGCGTCCCTCTGTCCTCCTCTCAGGGCGTCCCTCTGTCCTCCTCTCAGGGCGTCCCTCTGTCCTCCTCCCAGGGCGTCCCTCTGTCCTCCTCCCAGGGCGTCCCTCTGTCCTCCTCCCAGGGCGTCCCTCTGTCCTCCTCCCAGGGCGTCCCTCTGTCCTCCTCCCAGGGCATCCCTCTGTCCTTTTCCCAGGGCGTCCCTCTGTCCTCTTCCCATGAATATGACAGGGATGTGGCTTTGACAGGAAGGGGTGGGTCATATTTAAATTAGAGGGTGTGCAAGTTTAGTCAGGCCTAGGGCAGCACAAAACCTAAATACACCTCTGAATGTATCTCTTCCTTCCCTTACTTTTCCTGTGTTATTTGTCTGTGTTAAATACATTGATGTGTATTTATCTTGTGTCCATTACCTGTTAGCTTTAAAATCAAATAAAAGAAGATTGAAAGTATAAAAAAAGGGAGGAAAGGAAAAAAAGAAGGAAGGGAAAAAAATAAAAATGCGCCCATGTAGCATGTAAGCGCTTTGCAGGTGCTTCAGCAGCAGAGCCTATTTATTTCAACAGGCAGGAGTGGTGAAGGAGCGCTCCAAAGATGCTACTTGCAGGACTTTTTTTAATGTCCTGCCAGCGCATCGCCTCAGCTTTCACACTGAGACTGCAGGGGAGCCGTTTACTCAGGCGCTTTACAGGCGCTATTTTTAGCCCAAAAGCGCCTGAAAAAACGCCCCAGTGTAAAAGGTGTATAACTGTTAGATTTTATGAGATTAAGGGGAAAAACAGGAAAAAATCGGCATTATATCGGCCATCGGCCGCTGCAATTACTAAATATCGGCCAGAGAAAGACCCATATCAGTTGACCTCTAATTAGGAATAAAAGTGACAACATTTAAAAAAAAAAAAGAACAGTGCAAAAAATTAAATAAAAGATAAAAAGTGTAAACGCGCCACGTCCTGCCAAGCTCACGTGCAGAAGCGACTGCATAAGTGAGCGGCGCCCGCATAAAAAAATGGTGTTCAAACCACACGTGATATCACTGCCATCGATAGAGCAAGAGCAATAATTCTAGCCCTAGATCACCTCTGTAACTCAAAGCATGCAACCTGTAGAATTTTTTAAACGTCGCCTATGGAGATTTTTAAGGGTAAATGTTTGTTGCCATTCCACGAGCGGGTGCAATTTTGAAGCGTGACATGTTGGGTATGAATTTACTCAGCGTAACATTATCTTTCACAATATGAAATAAAACTGGGCTAGCTTTAGTGGTGTCTTATTTTTTTATTAATTTTTTTAATTTTTTTTCAAAAAAGTGTGCTTGTAAGACCGCTGAGCAAATACGGTGTGACAGAAAGTATTGCAACGACCGACATTTAATTCTCTAGGGTGTTAGAACAAATATATATATAATGTTTGGGGTTTCTAAGTAATTTTCTAGCAAAACAGTTTTCAACTTTTAACCACCTGTCCACCGCCCACCGTCAAATGGCGGCGGGCGGAGGACTCCATTGTTCTGACATCACGTCATATGATGTCTTTTTAAAGCTGCGGGCGCGCGCGCGCCGCCGCTCTGCGGGGATCCCGTGCGAGTGCCCGGCGGCAACGATTGCCGCCGGGCACACGCGATTGCCCAGTAACTGAGCGGGGACGTGGAGCTCTGTATGTAAACACAGAGCTGCACGTCCCTGTCAGGGAGAGAGGAGAGCGGTTGTGTCCCTTGTACATAGGGACACAATTGGTCACCTCCCCCAGTCACCCCCCCTCCCCCTACAGTTAGAACATTCATAGGACACACATTTAACCCCTTCCCCGCCCCCTAGTGGTTAACCCCTTCACTTCCAGTCACATTTATACAGTAATCAATGCATATGTATAGCATTGTTCACTGTATAAATGTAAATGTCACAAAAGTGTCCGAAGTGTCCGCCATAACGTCGCAGTCCCAATAAAAAAATCGCAGATCACCGCCATTAATAGTAAAAAAAAAAAAAAAATGCCATAAACTATCCCCTATTTTGTAAACACTATAAATTTTGCGCAAACCAATCGATAAACGCTTATTGTATTTTTTTTTAACTAAAAATATGTAGAAGAATACGTATCGGCCTAAACTGAGGAAAAGAATATTTTTTTTATATATTTTTGGGATTATTTATTATAGCAAAAAGTAAAAAATATTGCATTTTTTTCAAAATTGACGCTCTATTTTTGTTTTTATAGTGCAAAAAATAAAAACCGCAGAGGTGATCAAATACCACCAAAAGAAAGCTCTATTTGTGGGAAAAAAAGGACGCCAATTTTGTTTGGGAGCCACGTCGCACGACCGCGCAATTGTCAGTTAAAGCGACGCAGTGCCGGAAGCTTACATTTCGTCTGGGCAGGAAGGGGGTGTAGATGCACAGTAGGCAAGTGGTTAAACAACAAATCTCAGACTCGGTCCTTAAGTGGTTAAGCACTCCTCCCCCCCTCCCCTACCACATTTGACATGTCAATTTTTTTGGGGGGGGGAGCAGGTACCTAGGTTCCCACTTCCACTCAGATCGCCTAGGTGATCTGAAGCGGAAGTTCTCCCCCTCCATGCAGTCTTCTGGGACATGTGACAAGTCCCAGATTGCAACCCAACTTGCGCATTCAAAGTGTGCACCCAGCTGTAAAGCCGCAAGTTGTTACAGCTGGGCACCCACAGTTGAAATGCCGAGGGGGAGAAGCAACAGTTCTGGTGAGCACATCACTGGATCCTGGGACAGGTAAGTGTCTGTTTATTAAAAGTCAGCAGCTACACTTTTTGTAGTTGCTGACTTTTAATAAACACAAAAATGACTGGAGCTCCACTTTATAGTGGTTGTAAAGCTTTAAAGCGGAGTTCCGTCAACTTTTTTATTTTTTTTAAGTCAGCAGCTACAAATACTGCAGCTGCTGACTTTTAAAATAAGGACACTTATCTGTCCAGGGCACCCGCGATGTCGGCACCCAAATCCGATCTATTTCTTAGCTCTCGGGTGCTGCCGCCGCCATCTTCGTTAAGGGAATCAGAAAGTTCCTTACTGCGCATGTGTGTCTCCCAGAAGACAGAAGACGGGCGGAGAAGGTGCCAGAAGTGGCGTAGATACCCGCAGGTGGCTCGGGTATCTTTCCCTGGAAGTGGGAGCAAAATACTTGTATAAAGCCCTGTACACACGGCCCAGAATCTCGTCAAGAAAAACACTTTTTTTTTCCTGGCGAGATTCTTGGCAAGAATCTCTTGCTGGCCGGGCGTACAGACACTACATTCAAAATAACTGCTGTTCTTTTGAATGGCACAAACGCGGTGATGTCATCAACTACGACGAGAATGCGCTTGTCACATTTGATGCCATCGCCGCCATCTTGCTACACCCTATCTATGCCTTGGAAGCTACCGCACCTGTGTGAAAGTCATTTTGAGCATGCGCGGGTTTCCATGGCGACAGGTAAATATACAGACGCTTGGGTTTCTCGGCAGGAAAACATTGCCGAGAATCACGATGAGAAAATAGAGAGCAGGTTATGTATTTTTTTCGTTGAGATTCTGGGCAGTTTTATTGATGAGAAACCTCAAAGCCTTGTACACACGTACGGTTTACTGACGTGCATGTGAAGGAGTCTTTAGACAGGTATCTCCTCCCCCTCGCCCTGAAAGGTGTCAAATGTGACACCGGAGGGGTGGATAAATCCAAAAAGCAGAAGTTTCATTTATGAGTGGAAGTCCGCTTTAAGGTTTTTCACCTTGTTGCATTATATGCATTTGTGTGAATAACCTTCCGTGCTGTGGACGCGGAGATGAGGGGGGCGGAGCCTAGCCTAGTTGTTTGTGTTTATGAATGAAGCAGTTGGACTCGGTAGCGAGCCCGCAACGGTCCCCCTATGGAAAGCAGCTTTCCGTGGGGGCACCCCATGTAAAGGAGGAGCCTGTAGCGCCGGTGGGGGATCCCAGAAAAAAGAGGATTGGGGCTGCTCTGTGCAAAAGCATTTCACAGAGCAGGTAAGTATAACAAGTTTTTGATACAAAGAGAAGAAAACGACTTTAAATATACCAACAAATTGAAACTGAACTTTATACTTTATAATCATTTACAGCAAATATTGTATTTTCCTTTTGGGATAAAGGTTTTACATAAATAAATAAATGTTGATCATTGTACCCCTGCTAGTGTTGAATGGTTATGGTTTGTCTCAACCCTGCAAGAGAGTTTCTTCTTTTGAAAAACAACAGACTTACTGGCTAGGTCAGCAGATTGAAATAGAAGAAAAAAAAAGAAAACTAATGCAGCCACCATACACACGCTTAGATTTTCAAATGACCAAAGGTTTGTTTTTTGTGCATGCTAAAGTGAAGCGGTTACTCACAATACAATTTTCGTACAAATACAACCTCAGAAGTGACGTAATGTGTTGAATAGTTTTGTTTCTGAGCATGCGTAGTCTCGCTCTTACGTTTTTTTTGTACGAAAACCGTACTAATGAAACAAAAAGCGAACGTTGAGTTCACATCCGACAAAAATTATATAGTCTGCACTAGGGGTGCAACGGATCGTGCCCGATCCGAATGGGTCGACATGTTCGGATCGGCACAGACTGCGATCCGTGGAGCGCACCCCCGCCGTGGCCTTAGGCCTAGCTCCGGAGCGGTCGGCCATCTTGTACACCCGGCGGCAGGTGCGCTGAAGTCATCACCCCTCTGCTATTCCTACCAGAGCGCGCGCCGCGATCTATTCTCAATGCATCTGCAAGACTGCAACAAGTACAATGAGTTGAATCATGATTGTTGGGCAATGCTAAAACTACTGGCTATTATTACTAATATGTGGGGGCAATGTTATACTACTGAGTGGCTATAGATGTACACAAAAAGTATTTTTATGTACCTAAATGTTCTCTAGGCTTTTTAACATATATGATTTGGGGCCTTGAATTTATTATTACTAATGTGGGGGCAATGTTATACTACTGGCTATTATTACTATGTGGGGGCAATGTTATACTACTGGCTATTATTACTATGTGGGGGCAATGTTATACTACTGGCTATTATTACTATGTGGGGGCAATGTTATACTACTGGCTATTATTACTATGTGAGGGCAATGTTATACTACTGGCTATTATTACTATGTGAGGGCAATGTTATACTACTGGCTATTATTACTATGTGGGGGCAATGTTATACTACTGGCTATTATTACTATGTGGGGGCAATGTTATACTACTGGCTATTATTACTATGTGGGGGCAATGTTATACTACTGGCTATTATTACTATGTGGGTGCAATGTTATACTACTGGCTATTATTACTATGTGGGGGCAATGTTATACTACTGGCTATTATTACTATGTGGGG
This sequence comes from Rana kukunoris, assembly GCA_029574335.1. NCBI lineage: Eukaryota > Metazoa > Chordata > Amphibia > Anura > Ranidae > Rana > Rana kukunoris. Next base: position 126,578,609 of record CM056054.1, on the reverse strand, counting down.
GCAATGCTATACTACTGGCTATTATTACTATGTGGGGGCAATGTTATACTACTGGCTATTATTACTATGTGGGGGCAATGTTATACTACTGGCTATTATTACTATGTGGGGGCAATGTTATACTACTGGCTATTATTACTATGTGGGGGCAATGTTATACTACTGGCTATTATTACTATGTGGGGGCAATGTTATACTACTGGCTATTATTACTATGTGGGGGCAATGTTATACTACTGGCTATTATTACTATGTGGGTGCAATGTTAAACTACTGCCTATTATTACTATGTGGGGGCAATGTTATACTACTGGCTATTATTACTAATGTGGGGGCAATGTTAAACTACTGGCTATTATTACTATGTGGGGCAATGTTATACTACTGGCTATTATTACTATGTGGGTGCAATGTTAAACTACTGCCTATTATTACTATGTGGGGGCAATGTTATACTACTGGCTATTATTACTATGTGGGGCAATGTTAAACTACTGGCTAGTGGCTATTATTACTATGTGGGTGCAATGTTAAACTACTGCCTATTATTACTATGTGGGGGCAATGTTATACTACTGGCTATTATTACTAATGTAGGGGCAATGCTGCTGATCCGAAAATGATCCGATCCGTGACTCCTGATCCGAGGATCGATCCGATCCGTGAGTTTTTTGATCCGTTGCACTCTTAGTCTGCACATCCGGCTTTTGTGTGATGAAAAAACAAAAACGTCTGTCGAAAGCACCGTATTAACGATCCGAAAATCAGAAGACAGCAATTTTTCCATCCGATTTTCGTATCGTGTGTAGTAAATGTTTGCTTTTGGGTTTAATACCATTTCAAAATATCTGTATAAAGACATTCTTGTCATGTCAAAACATAAAGTAGCAGCTTAGTAAAATAATAACATTTGGAGGTTAAAAAGTGTTTATGTATTTTTTTTTTTTTAACAGATAATATTGATTTCATAAACATTTGCACAAATATCACGCATTATAACAGTACAATGAATAGCGTTGTTTTATTCTACAGGTCCTTTGCTTTCAGAAAATAAATATACATAGCTTTTGGTATTTTAGTAACATTTTCAAGTCAATAAAGTACATTTAAACAAGCTTAAAAAAAAAAATTACAAAGAAACTGCGTTAGCAAAAGGGTTTAAACGCATTTCATTAGTCATCCAAATATACGAGATACGTATACGTAGCTGCGTATACGGGATAAAATACATTTGAGAAGAACATGTGGAATAAATGAAGATATGTGTATCACTAGATAAATGTTGAAGCTTTCAGTTTTCTTTCTTGGGGTATAGATCAATGTACAGACATGTCCACACATGGAGAACTTCCTTATAGTCAGCGAATGACATGACATACTTACGAGAACTCTCAACGACGATTCCCAGAACTTTCTCCAAGTAAAGTTTACGCAAAGTGAAGTCAGCCCCATAAAGCTGGGGGATTTAGTATGTGCGACCCCCGATCATGTCTACAGCAAGTAACTTGTGAAAAGACCAGCTCCTCCTCGCTCACTAACACATATTTACTCAGCACAGAGCATGTCACTTCCTAGAGGGCTACAGGAAAGTCACGACAAGCACGCCCAGCCTCAGCTCTGTACAGAGCCTCTTATGAAATGTAGGAAGTGAAGGAGTTATAGAAGGGAGGAAGTAGAACCTTTGTAAATGTAGTTGACTCGGGTTTTCAAAGATATTAACCCTTTCGCTGCCAGAGCCTTTTTTTTTTTTTCATTTTTCGCATTTACACTAAAAAGCACATAAACCAATATTTTTTTTTTTTTTAAAGTACAAGGACAAGAAAACACTGTCACAATTGCATGATATATGCGCAAAGTTATATGAATTCTTCATTTACAAAAACAATAAAAATTAAATTCTTCATTTAAAAAAAAGAAATACCATATTTTCTGGTGTACAAGACTACCTTTTACACTTAAAAAACATCGGTGGTCGTCTTATACATCGGATATAGAATGCTGCCCCCTGGATGTCCGGCAATACTGTATGTTTTTTTTTTAAAAGCTTTATTTAAAACTTTCACATATATACATAGTCACATTACATTTGAAAAAAAAACTATTTACAAAGATTTGTACAATGCCATTTTACATACTTTTCCATATCGTTTTTGCAAATCAAATTATAAACTGGCAAACCAACATTTCCATTTAGTATGTTTCCAGTTGAACTCTGCCTTTTCTTCTCCCATTTGTTTTGCCACATACAGTATTCACCACTGAGCCAATCCCGGCGAGCGATGTATTCTATTAATGAATACAGAGCCTTCTCGGATTGGAGTAACAACCTCTGCCAATCCATACAGTAGTCTGCTCGGATTGGCTTTGATAGAGAGAGAGGGGCACTGGCTGACGATGCTACAGTCTCTGCCAGTCCAAGCAGGCTTTGTATTCATTAAAAGAATACATCACTCACCATACTTCACAGGGTAAATCCATTCACTGGTCTCCCACTACTATACATCCTCCCACTACTCTACATCCCAGGCACCCAAGAGAAACGGGTATCTATCTGAGACATAGGACAGGGGGGTGGTTGTATTACTAGTGAATTTTAATACATCTATTTGGTGGACAATTCCCATAGAATGTAACCCAAAAGTGGCATAGGTTTGGTTAGTGAAAATTCTACTTTCCAGAGGTGTGGCATTCAAGAGATCTCTGTCTGTGTTATTAATGTTTGATTTACTGTATGACATCACGGATGAGTAGCTGACATCCTTGCTTTGTGTTTTTTAATGTTTCTAATGTGTTTTTTTTTTTAAATGGTGTTGCCTCAGAAGGGGTAGTAGTCTTATACAGCGAGTATAGCCCAAAATGTTTTCACTGGAAAAATAGCGGCACAGGGCGCCATGGGCAACAGGGGCACTGTGCGGCCATCACAGCTCGCAGAATGTGAGTCGCAGTCAGTTACTCACATGATCATCACAGGAGTCCGACTCCTAGCAGTCACAACAGCAGCCGCTGCCAGGTCCCCCTACCCTGGGACATCGGCTGTGGCACCTGAAAAAAAATGGCTGCTGCCGGCCCCGACAGGCACACTGCGCATGCGCCGCAGCTGCTCAGAAAAGCCCGAAAACGCTCGGCTATTCTCGGTCTGACGGCGCATTCGCAGTGGCGTCTAAGCACTGGGCGGCCCCATTTTTAAATGCAAACCGCACCGTCCACCGACAGGTAAGTCACACTGAGCCCCTGACCCTGCATGCATCTACTTTTTCAGATAAAACAAAAAAAAGTATTTACTTTTTATAGCCAGCCTACACACAGAAGGACATAAAGGAACCTCTTTGTGTATGTTTAGGTGACCAGGGGGCGAGGGGTGAAGATGGGGGGGGGGGCCACAGGATTAGCTCGCACAGGGCGCCTGAACACCTAAGGCCAGCCCTGAGGAGGATCCGCATCAAATTCGTAGTAGTGTGAACCCAGCCTAAGGACTTGTTTACACAAGATGTAATGAAGTGTGTTTTTAAAGCGAACTTACACCAAAAAAAATATATTTTAAAGTCAGCAGCTACAAATACTGCAGCTGCTGACTTTTAATATAAGGACACTTACCTGCCCAGGGCGCCCGTGATGTCCTCACGATGGGTGGAGGCGCCGCTGTCTTCGGTGAGGGAATCAGGAATTATATCAGATTTTTGTTGGTGAAAGCGGTACAATTGTTTTGCATGGAAATTTGGAGTTTTATATTTTAGGCCTGCAATTCTTAGGAATAACTCACTTAAATCTGTCCAAACAAGAGTCTAGTAGACATCCCGTGTATGATAAAGTTTGAAAAACAAAATCCTAAATTATAATAGTTACAACAAATAATAATAATATAATAATAATAATAATAATAATACAAATTTATCAATAATGTAATCAAATCAAAAACACTGAAATTTGCTCAGTTGCAGAATTGTCGCTGTCATTACTTTCAGTGTTTGATGACGAATTTCCCCACAAATCGCTATCGCTCAATTCTGCAAGTGATTCTAATTTATTATCGCTGTTTTCTAGCTGCTCTAAAACCACTTTGACATAAAGGGAGACTTTTTGGTTGCTATGGGCAATCTACAGTTTCCAAGCAGAAAAATGTGTCTTTATACTATAAAAGTGCATGCAGGACACTGGACAGACCACTAGGGACAAAGGGGGTGTGTAATTATTTTATACAGTACTGTAATCTGTAAGATTACACTATACTGTATGTGTACTGTGCAGTCGCCGTTGCGACTGGGCCCTGCCGTTCTGCCGCTGTGGGGGGGCCCCCAAGACCCGGCATCTCCCCCTGCATCTCCAACTTTCAGTTTGTGATGCAGTGGGGGGGGGGGGGGGGGGGGGCGGGAGGCAGCTGTATGGTGCGATCGGCATCTCCCTGGGGCTTGTATTTCTCCTTCGGCATGTGTACAGTGGAGGGGGAGGAGCCTCTGACCCGGGCAGCTACAAGTTTCACTCTTCAGTGTACATGTAAGTTGCTCGGGTCAGAGGCCCCTCCCCCTCCACTGTACAGACTCAGAGAGAGAATTCCAAGCCCCAGGGAGATCCCCCTGCAAATGGACAGCATAGAATTGCCGATCTCCGCCTCCCACCTCCCCCTGTGCTGGGGGTTGGAGGTGCACAACCAGCCAGGTACAGGGGAACCTTTGTGGGGGGGGATGTTTAAGTCTTCGAATCCTGATGTATGGGGGGCCCTCTGATATATGGGGGGCTCTCTTTGAACCCTGATATATGGGGGGCTCTCTGTGAACCCTAATGCATGGGGGGCTGTCTGTGAACCCTGATGTATGGGGGGGCCTCTGGGGACCCTGGTGTATGGGGGTCTCTCTGGGAACCCTGATTATGGGGGGCTCTCTGTGAATTCTGATATATGGGGTGCTCTGTGAACCCTGATGTATGGTGGGCCTCTGGGAACCCTGATGTATGGGGGTCTCTCTGGGAACCCTGATGTATGGGTGCTCTCTGTGAACCCTGATGTATGGGGGTGCTCTCTGTGAAACCTGATGTATTGGGGGATCTCTGTGAACTCGTATGGGGGGTGCTCTCTGGGGACTCTGGTGTATTGGGGGCTCTCTGTGAACCCTGATGTATTGGGGGCTCTCTGGGATCTCTGGGGGCTCTGATGTATGGAGGGCTCTCTGGGGACTCGTATAGGGGGCTCTTTGGGGACTCTGATGTAAGGGGGCCTCTCTGTGAACCCTGATGTATGGGGGGTGCTCTCTGGGGACTCTGATGTATGGGGGGCTCTCTGTGAACCCTGATGTATTGGGGGCTCTCTGGGGGGCTCTGATGTATGGGGGGGGCTCTCTGGGGACTCTGATGTATGGGGGGCTCTCTGTGAACCCTTATGTATGGAGGGCACTCTCTGTGAACCTTGATGTATGGGGTTTCTCTGGGGACTCTGATGTATGGGGGGGCTCTCTGGGTACTCTCATGTATGGGGGGGGGGCTCTCTGGGGACTCTGATGTATGGGGGGCTCTTTGTGAACCATTATGTATGGGGGGTACTCTCTGTGAACCCTGATGTATGGGGGTCTCTCTGGGGACTCTGATGTATAGGGGGTGCTCTCTGTAAACCCTGATGTATGGGGGGCCTCTGGGGACCATGAAGTATGGGGGGCTCTCTGGGGACCCTGATGTATGGGAGGGCTCTCTGGGGATTCTGTATGGGGGGCTTGGCTCTCTGGGGACTCTGATGTATGGGGGCTCTCTGTGAACTCTGATATATGAGGGCTCTCTGTGAACCCTGATGTATGGGGGTGCTCTCTGTGAACCCTGATGTATGGGTGTGCTCTCTGTGAACCCTGATGTATTGGGGGATCTCTGTGAACTCGTATCGGGGGCTCTCTGGGGACTCTGATGTATGGGGGGCTCTCTGTGAACACTGATGTATTGGGGGCTCTCTGGGATCTTTGGGGGGCTCTGATGTATGGGGGGCTCTCTGGGGACTCTGATGTATAGGGGGGTCTCTGGGGACTCTGTATGGGGGGCTCTCTGTGAACCCTTAGGTATGGGGGGCACTTTCTGTGTACCCTGATGTATGGGGGTCTCTCTGGGGACTCTGATGTATGGGGGTGCTCTCTGGGTACTCTGATGTATGGGGGGCTCTCTGGGGACTCTGATGTATGGGGGGCTCTTTGTGAACCCTTATGTATGGGGGGGTACTCTCTGTGAACCCTGATGTATGGGGGTCTCTCTGGGGACTCTGATGTATGGGGGGTGCTCTCTGTAAACCCTGATGTATGGGGGCTCTCTGGAGACCCTGATGTATGGGGGGCCTCTGGGGACCATGAAGTATGGGGGGCTATCTGGGGACCCACCCTGATGTATAGGAGGGCTCTCTGGGGATTCTGTATGGGGGGCTTGGCTCTCTGTGAACTCTGATGTATGGGGGCTCTCTGTGAACCCTGATGTATGGGGGGCTGTCTGTGAACCCTGATGTATGGGGCACCTCTGGGAACTCTGATGTATGGAGGGTGCTCTCTGTGAACCCTGATGTATGGGGGGTGCTCTCTAGGGACTCTGTATGGGGGGCTCTCTGTGAACCCTGATGTATTAGGGGCTCTCTGTGAACTCGTATGGGGGGCTCTCTGGGGACTGTGATGTATGGTGGGCTCTCTGGGGACTCTGATGTAAGGGGGCCTCTGTGTGAACCCTGATGTATGGGGGGGTGCTCTCTGGGGACTCTGATGTATGGGGGGGGCTCTTTGTGAACCCTGATGTCTTGGGGGCTCTATGTGAACTTGTATGTGGGGTCTCTCTGGGGACTCTGATGTATGGGGGGCTCTCTAATGTATGGGGGGGCTCTCTGATGTATGGGGGGTTGCTCTCTGGGGACTCTGATGTATGGGGCTGCTCTCTGGGGACTCTGATGTATGGGGGGTGCTCTCTGTGAACCCAGATGTATGGGGGAGCCTTTGGGGACCATGAAGTACAGGGGGGTCTCTGGGAACCCTGGTGTATGAGGGGCTCTCTGGGGACTCTGATTTATGGCAGGGCTCTCTGTGAACCCTAATGTATGGGGGGCTCTCTGGGGACTCTGTATGGGGGTACTCTCTGTGAACCCTGATGTATGGGGGGCTCTCTGGGTACTCTGATGTATGGGGGTGCTCTCTGTAAACCCTGATGTATGGGGGGCCTCTGGGGACCATAAATTACGGGGGGGTCTCTCTAGGGACCCTGATGTATGGGGGGGGGACTCTGATGTATGGTGGGCTGGGCTCTCTGTGATATCTGATGTATGGGAGGGCCCTCTGTGAACCCTGATGTATGGGGGTGCTCTCTGGGGACTCTGTATGGGGGCTCTCTGTGAACTCTGATGTATCTCTGGGGACCCTGATGTATGGGAGGAGACTCTCTGGGGACCCTGATGTAAGGGGAGACTCTCTGGGGACCCTGATGTATGGGAGGAGACTCTCTGGGGACCCTGATGTAAGTGGGGAAGGCTCTTTGGGCACCCTTATGTAAGGAATTGTCTCTCTGGGGACCCTGATGCAAGGAGAATCTGCACTCAGTTATGTGACAATATATACATACATACACACACGTATATTGTATACATGTGTATATCCGCCCAAGCATATGACTTTCTTTACTTGCTTGCTACACTTCTATGGGCTCTAGCCCGAGATCTTTTGTAGACCTAGCAATGCCCATGGGGGGGCCCTTCATGGTTTCTTGCACCGGGGACCTGAAGATTCTAGTTACGCCTCTGGGCTTGTATGTACTAATGATGTATAGGAGGAGGGGAGACTCTCTGCACAGTCCATGGACAACTATCACACCATGGATAATAATTACACAATTCATGATAGAGAAAGTAAACACAGAGTGGCTACGAGAAAATGTCTGCCTCTTTATAAACACTTAGGGCCAGATTCTCAGAGGCGTTACGACGGAGTATCTCAGATACCCCGTCGTATCGCCTTTTTTTTTGGCTCGTATCTATGCGTGTGATGCTGAGCATCACTTTTGCATAGATACGCTTCTACATCCGACAAGCGTAATACAATTACACTTTCGGATCGTAGATGTAATGACAACTCCGGCCACTAGGTGGCCTTTACGTTGTTTTTTCATTTGCATATGCAAATGAAGTAGTACGCCGATTCTCGATCGCTTTTACGCCGCCCCGTCGTCGCCTACGTCGTTTTCGTCCGCGTAAGGTTACCCCAGCTTCTATGTGGAGGAACCTTACGAGGTCCCGTCGGATGCCGTCGTGTCCCGTCGGATGCCATGTTAAGTATGGCCTCGGGACCGCGTCGTGTTGTGCGTCGTTTACGTCGTTTGCGTACGTCGATTCTCAATGGGGCTGGCGTACGCTGCGATTACGTCGTTTACATTGAGAAAATGTGACGTCCTTTGGAGCATGCGCACTGGGCTTTTCCCCCGGCCGGCGCATGCGCAGTTCGTTCGACGCGGGGGCGCGCTTAATTTAAATACAAGCCGCCCCATTTGAATTGCGCGGGTTTACGCTGCTCGATTTACGCGACGTAAGCGAAACCTCGGGAGCAAGTGCTTAGAGAATCAAGCACTTGCTCCAGCAAGCAGCGGCGGCGTAGTGTAACTGGCTTACGCTACGCCGCCGGAATTCTATGAGAATCTGGCCCAGAGTGGCTACAAGAAAACATCCGCCTCTTTATAAACACAGAGTGGCTACAAGAAAATGGCCGCTGCTGTTACAGTAGTGTGCTGATTGTTGTTATTATGGTAACCAGGGGACATGTTTACTTGTGGAAGGATAGACATGTACTTCATGCAGGTCGGTCCTGCCCATTCCTCTCCAATCACTACGCCCACCACACTGACAGCGGACAATTTGTAAAGAAACCGGGGGATGTCCGGGGTGTACTCCCAGCAACACCAGGCTCCGCCCAACGGTACTGTCATTGTTATTGGTTAGTGACATATGCCCAGATCCTGATATGTGGGGGACTATGGGAACCCTGATATAAGGGGGGACTGTGGGGACCCCAATATAAGGGGGATCTGTGGGGACCCTGATATAAAGGGGGACTGTAGGGACCATGATATAAGGAGGGGCTGTAGGGACCCTGATATAAGGGGGGGACTGTGGGCACCCTGATATTAGGGGAGGGCTGTGGGAACACTGATATAAGGGGGGACTGTGGGACCCTGATATAAGGCAGGACTGTGGGGACACTGATATAAGGGGGGAGGGGACTGTGGGGACCGTGATATAATAGGGGGACTGTGGGGACCCTGATCTAAGGAGAGACCCTGATTTAAGGGGGTGACTGTGGCGACCCTGATATAAGGGGAAGGGGGACTGTGGGGACCCTGATATAAGGGGGTGACTGTGGGGACCCTGATATAAGGGGGTGACTGTGGGGACTCTGATATAAGGGGGGACTGTGGGGACCCTGATATAAGGGGGGCCTTGATATAAGGGGGGGGGGACTGTGGGGACCTAGGATAGGCCCAATCTGTGGCCTAGCAGCTCGGGGCAATAAAACACACATCCACCCAAACCAGGACATTATTTAACCACTTAAGACCCGGACCAATACGCTGGCAAATGACCCAAGGGGTTTTTGCGATTCGGCACTGCGTCGCTTTAATAGACAATTGCGCGGTCGTGCGACGTGGCTCCCAAACAAAATTCGCGTCCTTTTTTTCCCACAAATAGAGCTTTCTTTTGGTGGTATTTGATCGCCTCTGCGATTTTTATTTTTTGCGCTATATACAAAAATAGAGCGACATTTTTGGAAAAAAATCAATATTTTTTACTTTTTGTTATAATAAAAAACCAATAAACTAAATTTTAGTCAAACATTTAGGCCAAAATTTATTTAGCCGCATGTCTTTAGTAAAAAAAAAATCGCATTAAAAAAAAATGAGCTACCTAGCGGGAACAGCGACACTAATACAGCGATCAGAAAAATGATCGCTTAGTGACGCTGGCAATAGGGAGTGAAAGGGTTAACTAGGGCAGTGATCAAGGGGTTAAAACTTTATTGGGGGGGTGGGGGGGGCTACCCTGACACTAACACTGACTGACTGTCACACTGTCTGTCACACTGACACTAAATACAGTAATCATACATGTATGATTACTGCATTCAGTGACACTGGGGCTGATTTACTAATGACTCTGCGCTGCGCCGGTACATGCCTTAATTAGTGCGCTGGATGAAGCCCTAATTAGGCGCATGAACCGGCGGCAGCAGCAGCGCGATGTGATTGATAAGTAAAGCCGCCGCCGAACTCCCTGTATAAGTCTATGGGGGGAAATCTTAATAGTGAATTTTAAAGGCTAATCTGCAAGTTTTGTCCTAAAAAGTGTTTGGGGACCTCAGTCCTGCCCCAGGGGACATGTACCAATGCTTTTTTTATTTTTTAAAACCGCCGTTTTTTCGGGAGCAGTGATTTTAATAATGCTAAAAGTGCAATAATAAAAGTGTAATTTTCCTTTAAATATCGTACTATGGGGGGCTCTAATGTCAGCATGTGAAAAAGCGCATGTTTCCCGTGGTTAGAACTGTCTCTGCACAAAATGTCATTTTTCAAAGTAAAAAAGCCATTTAAAACTGACTCGCGGCTATAATGAATTGTCGGCTCCCGGCAATTGCAGGAGAATTTATTCATTAAAAAAAGGAAAAAAAAAGCGTGGGGGTCCCCCCAAATTCAATAACCAGACCCTTTAGGTCTGGTATGGATATTAAGGGGAACCCCGCCGTCAATTTAAAAAAAAAAATGATGTGGGGTTCCCCCCAAATATCCATAACCAGACCCTTCGGGTCTGGTGTGGAATTTAAGGGGAACTCCACTCCAAATTAAAAAAAAAATGGCGTGGAGTCCCCCCTAAAATCCACACCAGACCCCTTATCCGAGCACGTTGACCTGGCCGGCCGCAGAAAAGAGGGGGGGACAGAGCGCGGCCCCCCCCCTCTCCTGAACCGCACCAGGCCACATGCCCTCAACATTGGGAGGGTGTTTTGGGGTGCCCCCAAAACACCTTGTCCCCATGTTGATGAGGACAAGGGTCTCTTCCCCACAACCCTTGCCCGGTGGTTGTGGGGGTCTGCGGGCAGGAGGCTTATCGAAATCTGGAAGACCCCTTTTACAAAGGGGCCCCCCAGATCCCGGCCCCCCCCCTGTGTGAAATGGTAATGGGGTACCTTGTACCTCTACCATTTCACGAGTAAAAAAAATGTAAAGGGTTAAAAAAGACAAGAGCCGGTTTTGGACAAGTCCTTTATTATCTTCTTTCTTCTTTCCTTCGGGTTTCTTCTTCCTCCTCCTTCTTCTTCCTCTGCTTCTGTCTTGGGTCTTCTATTCCCGCATCTTGCCCGGCGTGTTCTTCCATCTTCTGTTCCTCCCGCTGTCCTTCTCGTCCGCATCTTCTTCTCCTTCTTGTTCTTCTTCGCCGGAGCGGCCGCTTCCAATTGAAATCCCCGCTGTCTGCCGGACCACGCCCCCCCCCCTCTGACGCCTCGGGCAAGCTCTTAGGAGTGTGCTGCAAGTGCGTCCGAGGGGGGCGTGGTCACAAGTGAGAGGGCGGGCAATTCAATTTGAAGCTCGTGCGCGGCTTTTTCTTTGCCAGAGTCGCCGCTTCCAATTGAATTGCCCGCTTTCTGGAACATGTGACCACGCCCCCCTCTGACGCACTGGCACCACACGGGGACTTTCCTAAGAGCTCGCCCGTGGCGTCAGAGGGGGGCGTGGTCCGGCAGACAGCGGGGATTTCAATTGGAAGCGGCCGCTCCGGCGAAGAAGAAGAAGGAGAAGATGCGGACGAGAAGGACAGCGGAAGAAGATGGAAGAACACGCCGGGCAAGATGCGGGAATAGAAGACCCAAGACAGAAGCAGAGGAAGAAGAAGGAGGAGGAAGAAGAAACCCGAAGGAAAGAAGAAAGAAGATAATAAAGGACTTGTCAAAAATCCGGCTCTTGTCTTTTTTTACACTGACACTTTTTTTTTACTCGTGAAATGGTAGAGGTACAAGGTACCCCATTACCATTTCACACAGGGGGGGGGCCGGGATCTGGGGGGCCCGTTTGTTAAAGGGGTCTTCCAGATTTCGATAAGCCTCCTGCCCGCAGACCCCCACAACCACCGGGCAAGGGTTGTGGGGAAGAGACCCTTGTCCTCATCAACATGGGGACAAGGTGTTTTGGGGGGCACCCCAAAACACCCTCCCAATGTTGAGGGCATGTGGCCTGGTGCGGTTCAGGAGAGGGGGGGGCCGCGCTCTGTCCCCCCCTCTTTTCTGCGGCCGGCCAGGTCAACGTGCTCGGATAAGGGGTCTGGTGTGGATTTTAGGGGGGACTCCACGCCATTTTTTTTTTAATTTGGAGTGGAGTTCCCCTTAAATTCCACACCAGACCCAAGGGTCTGGTTATGGATATTTGGGGGGACCCCCACGTCATTTTTTTTAAAAATTGATGGCGGGGTTCCCCTTAATATCCATATCAGACCTGAAGGGCCTGTAATGGAATTTGGGGGGACCCCCACGTCATTTGAATAATTTTTTTTAAATTCGTACCATGGGGGGGGGGGGGGGATGTCAGCAGGTGAATAAAGTGCACTTTTCCTGCGGTTAGAAATATGTCTTTGCACAAAATGACATTCTGAAAAAAAAAAATAAAAAAAAAAAAAGCCATTTAAAACTGACTCGCGGCAATAATGAATTGTCGGCTCCCGGCAATTGCAGGAGAATTCATTCATTAAAAAAACGAAAAAATAAAGCGTGGGGGTCCCCCCAAATTCAATAACCAGACCCTTTAGGTCTGGTATGGATATTAAGGGGAACCCCGTCGTCAATTTAAAAAAAAAATGACGTGGGGTTCCCCCCAAATATCCATAACCAGACCCTTCAGGTCTGGTGTGGAATTTAAGGGGAACTCCACTCCAAATTAAAAAAAAAATGGCGTGGAGTCCCCCCTAAAATCCACACCAGACCCCTTATCCGAGCACGTTGACCTGGCCGGCCGCAGAAAAGAGGGGGGACAGAGCGCGGCCCCCCCCCTCTCCTGAACCGCACCAGGCCACATGCCCTCAACATTGGGAGGGTGTTTTGGGGTGCCCCCCAAAACACCTTGTCCCCATGTTGATGAGGACAAGGGTCTCTTCCCCACAACCCTTGCCCGGTGGTTGTGGGGGTCTGCGGGCAGGAGGCTTATCGAAATCTGGAAGACCCCTTTAACAAACGGGCCCCCCAGATCCCGACCCCCCCCCTGTGTGAAATGGTAATGGGGTACCTTGTACCTCTACCATTTCACGAGAAAAAAAAAGTGTCAGTGTAAAAAAAGACAAGAGCCGGTTTTTGACAAGTCCTTTATTATCTTCTTTCTTCTTTCCTTCGGGTTTCTTCTTCCTCCTCCTTCTTCTTCCTCTGCTTCTGTCTTGGGTCTTCTATTCCCGCATCTTGCCCGGCGTGTTCTTCCATCTTCTTCCGCTGTCCTTCTCGTCCGCATCTTCTCCTTCTTCTTCTTCGCCGGAGCGGCCGCTTCCAATTGAAATCCCCGCTGTCTGCCGGACCACGCCCCCCCTCTGACGCCACGGGCGAGCTCTTAGGAAAGTCCCCGTGTGGTGCCAGTGCGTCAGAGGGGGGCGTGGTCACATGTTCCAGAAAGCGGGCAATTCAATTGGAAGCGGCGACTCCTGCAAAGAAAAAGCCGCGCACGAGCTTCAAATTGAATTGCCCGCCCTCTCACTTGTGACCACGCCCCCCTCGGACGCACTTGCAGCACACTCCTAAGAGCTTGCCCGTGGCGTCAGAGGGGGGGCGTGGTCCGGCAGACAGCGGGGATTTCAATTGGAAGCGGCCGCTCCGGCGAAGAAGAACAAGAAGGAGAAGAAGATGCGGACGAGAAGGACAGCGGGAGGAACAGAAGATGGAAGAACACGCCGGGCAAGATGCGGGAATAGAAGACCCAAGACAGAAGCAGAGGAAGAAGAAGGAGGAGGAAGAAGAAACCCGAAGAAAAGAAGAAAGAAGATAATAAAGGACTTGTCAAAAACCGGCTCTTGTCTTTTTTAACCCTTTACATTTTTTTTACTCGTGAAATGGTAGAGGTACAAGGTACCCCATTACCATTTCACACAGGGGGGGGGCCGGGATCTGGGGGGCCCCTTTGTTAAAGGGGTCTTCCAGATTTCGATAAGCCTCCTGCCCGCAGACCCCCACAACCACCGGGCAAGGGTTGTGGGGAAGAGACCCTTGTCCTCATCAACATGGGGACAAGGTGTTTTGGGGGGCACCCCAAAACACCCTCCCAATGTTGAGGGCATGTGGCCTGGTGCGGTTCAGGAGAGGGGGGGGGCCGCGCTCTGTCCCCCCCTCTTTTCTGCGGCCGGCCAGGTCAACGTGCTCGGATAAGGGGTCTGGTGTGGATTTTAGGGGGGACTCCACGCCATTTTTTTTTTAATTTGGAGTGGAGTTCCCCTTAAATTCCACACCAGACCTGAAGGGTCTGGTTATGGATATTTGGGGGGAACCCCACGTCATTTTTTATTAAAATTGATGGCGGGGTTCCCCTTAATATCCATACCAGACCTAAAGGGTCTGGTTATTGAATTTGGGGGGACCCCCACGCTTTTTTTTTGGTGTTTTTAATGAATGAATTCTCCTGCAATTTCCAGGAGCTGACAATTCATTATTGCCGCGAGTCAGTTTTAAATGGCTTTTTTCCTTCAGAATGTCATTTTTCACATGCTGACATTACACCCAGGGCCGCCATCAGGGGGGTACAGGCAGTACACCTGCAGGGCCGCCATTAGGGGGGTACAGGCATTACACCGCCCGGGGGTCCCCAGGGGCCCCCAGGGGCCCGGATGGGAACCACCCTAAAACAAAAAAAAATATTTTTTATTTTTTATTTTTTTTAAGGGCTCCGAAGGTCCCCAGGGGCCCGGAGGCCACTAAGGGCCCCAGATGGCAAGCCCTTTTTTTTAAATAAAAGATATATATTTAAAAAAAATATATATATTTTTTTAATATATTTGTTTTATTTTTTTTAAGGAAAGGGCCCAGAGGTCCCCAGGGCCCTGGAAGGCTACCCCCTTGTTTTTTTACTTTTTTTCGATAAATGTTATATTTAAAAAATATATATATATGTATTTTCTCTCTTTTTTATTTTTATTTTATAAAGAGCACAGAGGTCCCCAGGGCCCCGGATGGCTACCCCCCTTTTTTATATATATTTTTCTTTATTTCTTATTTCTGTCAAAATTTTTGTAAAGGGCCCCCCCGCTCCTCAATTTGTGGCACCACCCCCCCCCCCCCGCTTCTCAATTTCATGCGGCAGCACCCCCCCCCCCCCGGTTCTCTGCTCCAGGGGGCCCATGCCTGAAGCTGTGTAAGGGGCCCCAAAATTCATGATGGCGGCCCTGTACACCTGTAAGGGGCCCGGGGGTCCGGAGGTGCCCAGATGCCTGGAGGCCCCCCAGCGCCCCAGATGGTAACCCCCCTCTTTTTTTTTTTGTATATATATTTGTTAGTTGGTTTTTGTAGGATTTTTTATTAAAGGGCCAATTTTTGGAATTTAATATTTTTTAGCAGTCTGGAGGTCCCCAGGGCCCCGGGTGGCAACCCCCCAAATTTTTTGTTATTAAAGGGCCAATGTTTTGTTTTAGGGGTCTGGAGGTCCCCAGTGGCCCGGAGATCCCCAGGGCTCCAGATGACAACCCCCCACCTTTACAAAAAAAAGCCAAAAAAAAAAAATTATATATTTTTTGGTTATTTTTTAAACATATATATATATAATATAATTTTAGGGATAAGGTGAAAGATGATGTTCCCCGAGTAAATAGATACCTAACTTGTCACGCATTCATATTGCGCACACTCATGGAATGGCGCTAAACTTCGTTATTAAAAATCTCCATAGGCAACGCTTGACTTTTTTTCTCAGGTTACCACTTTTGAGTTACAGAGGAGGTCTAGTGCTAAAATTATTGCTCTCGCTCTAACGCACGCTATGATACCTCACATGTGGGGTTTGAAGGATGTTTACATATGTGGGTGGGACTTGCATGCGTGTTCGCTTCTGAGTGCGAGCTACTAGGGACAGGAGCATTTAAATTCCTTTGTTATTTTATTTTTTTACTTAATATTTTTAATTTTTGCACTTGTTTGTCCCTTTGTTTGTATTATTTTTCACTTTTCTTCCTATTACAAGGAATGTAAACATCCCTTGTAATAGGACTAGTGTGTGACAGGTCCTCTTTATAGAGAAAGGCGGGGTCAATTAGACCCCACATCTGTCCTCCAGGCTGGAAAGCATGTAATTGGTTTAAAAAAAAACATCTCATGCTTTCAGCTGCAATCATGTTCGTTCAGCACAGTAGCGTAGTGTGTAGCATGTTCACCTAGCAGCAAAAGGGTTGCTGGTTCGAATCCCGCCCGTGACACTATCTGCCTGGAGTTTGCATGTTCTCCCTGTGTGGGTTTCCTCCCACAATCTAAAAACATGCTGTAAATTGGATCCTGTCTAAATAAGCCCTAATATGCAGTAGGATATTTAGGTTTTGTGCTGCCCTAGGCCTGACCAAATTTTGGCACCCCCCTAATAGAAAAATGACCCACCCTTCCTGTCAAGGCCACACCCTGTTTTTTTATGACCCACCCAGGAATTTTCAGGGGACACACACAAGTTCTGTGGGGGGGGGGGGGGGCACAGGAGACCCTTAATTTGCCTAGTTTTTCGATCACTTCCTGTTTGGCTATGGGGCAGGAAGTGAAGGCCAATCTCCCCAAACGGACAGGGATAATACAAAATAAACTGACAGAGCTTCTAACCCCCCCCCCCCCCAACTCTATCCAAAATGAAAGAAATCCAAAAAATAAAAGTGATGATTATTGTTCCAGTTTAACCCCAAATTTCATATCATTTTATTGAGAGGCTTAAGAAAATATAACCATGCCAATAGGCCAGGATCCAGCGTTGCTAATATGTATGAATGTGTGTTAGGGACCCCCACAAACACCACCCAATGTTAAATCAACTATTTTCTTGTTTGTTTTGGGGATGCCTGCACCCCTGATAGGGTAAAGACACCTCACAAATGTTGTCACTTTCTACTTAATTCATTCACTTCCTGCCACACAGCCAAACAGGAAGTGAGGGAAACACCTGAGTAATGTTTTGTTGGGGACACACAGATCAATATAAATAGTTTCCCATTTTGGAAATGGCATTTTGCTGTGTACACCCCAAATTAGTAGGAATCTTGGACTTTGGGGTCCATTTACTAAAGGCAAATCCACTTTGCACTACAAGTGGACAAGCAAGGAAGAAAACTCTAAACTTGGCGGGATTGGAAGTAAAAACCATCAGTGCTTCCCTTCTGATTTTCATTGCCTACGCTTCTACTGCAGAGCGGCTTTGCCTTTACTAAACCCCAAAATAACTAATCATTTGGGGTGTACACTGCAGTGCAATTTGCTTAATGGTGACACTAGTTAGATTGACCTGTGTCCCAAAGAAAAGACCATTGGTAGGGTTTTAACCTCACTTCCTGTTCAGCTGTGTGACAGGAAGTGAAGCCAATTTTAGGAAAAGGGACACAAAGCCCAGCCTAAAAACACTAGCAGGGGTTCTAACACTCAATTGGCTTCCCTCAAACAACCCACAATTAGAATAGGATTGTCTTGTGCTAGTTTCAAGCACAGCGCTGTAAATCAGCACTTCAAGCCTGTCCACCAATACACCACCCCCCCCCCCCCCCCACAGGCCCTGTATGCAGCTTTTCCTACATCTTGCACATGTGCTTTAAAAAGTCAGTCTGGACATCAGTTCTAGGAAACAATACTTACCGCTTTGTCCTTCCTTTTCTGGTGACTAAACATTTCATGCATACACACCAGGAAAGAGCTTAGAGACAAATCACACTTGATGGTTTAGGCCCAAACTAGTTCAGCTGCAGCGGTTGAAATCCATAGCAGGAAAAAAATATCACAAAACAAACTTCAAAATTTGAAAGTAATTTTATTGGTCCACAAAACAAGGAAAGCAAAACAAAAAATTACAAATAAACACACCAAAAATATATAAAAACACCTAAAAACAAAAAAGACCAACGTTTATTTCACAGTCATTGGAAAATAAATCATGCTTTTGAAATAACAGGAGAGACCCACAGGATTAAAACATTAGTCATTAACATCTTGAGAAACATTTAGCAAAATTATGTAGCAGAGAAAACATCAAAAAATACAAAACTTGCTCCAAAACATCTCTGTTTCACTCCGCCATTCCTTCCAGCCAGCAAATCTGCCCCCTCTGAGGGGCAGCTGACACGTGCAGTATCCACGCTTTTTATAACATGTGTGCTAATGAACCAATTGGAAACACATGAAGAAATGTCAGCCTCTAGTTTGTGTGCACTTGGAACTGCTTACACCTGTTAAGGATGTCCTTAAATTACTAAGCCAAAAAAAGAGCTTTCTGAGCATGCTCAGAAAGATGCAAGTCATTTTCAGGATGAAACTTCCAACTTCTTTTTCTAACTGTTCGAGCATGCCCAGTTCACTCGAAATGCAGTACCAGAATCAAATCTGCAATGGCGGATGAAAGCATTAGAGGTGTTAAATTTTTTTTTGGTCCCCATGAAGTGATGCTTTACAAGCTGAACGGGAGGTCTTATAGAATTTTTACGTAACAAACCTAAATAGTAATAATTTAAAAGCCCCTGTCCCTAGTAGCTCGCAGTCAGAAGCGAACAAGCAGCATTTTTATTGTTTCCGGTTACCAGTTTAGATTTACAGATGAGGTCTAGTGCTATAAATATTCCTCTTGCTGTTACGCACGCTATGATACCTCACATGTGTGGTTTGAAGAATGTTTCCATATATGGGGGCGGGCCTTAAATGTGTAAGCCCCGCCCACATATTGAACCCCCGTTCAAACCCCACATGTGAGGTATCATAGCGTACGTTAGAGCGAGAGCAATACTTTTAGCACTAGACCTCCTCTGTAAATCTAAACTGGTAACCTGAAACACATAAAAAAGCGTTGCCTATGGGTATTTTCAAGTACTGAAGTTTGGCGCCATTCCATGAGTGTGTGCAATATTAAAGTGTAACATGTTGGGTATCTATTTACTCGGTGTAACATCATCTTTCACATTATGGCCATAAATTGGGCTAACTTTAGTGTATTCTTAATTTGTAACCACTTGAGCCCCAGAGCATATTACTGGTCACTGACGGGGCCATTTTTTGCATTTCAACACTGCGTCATTTTGACTGACAATTGCGTGGTTGTGCGACGTGGCCCCCAAAAAAATTTGGCGTCCTCATCCTCCCCCCCCCCCCCCCCCCTAAAAATTTTTTTTTTTTTTTTTGTTGGTGGTATTTGATCACCTCTGCGTTTTTTCTTATTTTTGCTTGACCCAAAAATATAGCGACAATTTGGTAACTAAAAAAACATATTTTTTACTGTTTGCTATAATAAATCTCCCCCAAAATATATTCAAAAAATGTTTGCCCTCAGTTTAGGCCGATAAGTATTCTTGGACATATTTTTGGTTGCAAAAAATCACAATAAGCGTTTGATTGGTTTGGGCAAAAGTTCTAAGTAGGGGTTGGTCTTATGGGTTTTTTTGGAATAATTTTTTGTTTTACTAGTAATGGTGGCTATCATTGTTTTTTCTGTCTAATGCGACATTGTGGCGGACACATTTTTGTGAGATTTGGCATTTTTGTAGCGAGCAATGGTATATAAATGCATTGCTTACTATAAAAATGACACTGGCAGGGAAGGGGTTAACACTAGGGGCGCGGAAGGGGTTGAATATGTTACCTGGGTGTGTTCTAACTGTAAAGGGGGTGGGACTGTGTAGGGGAAATGACAGATCGCTGTTCATACATTGTAGGGACAGACGAGCAGGCATTCCCCCCCCCCCCCTGACAGGACCGGGATAAAGGGGAACTCCACCCCAAATTACAAAAAAAAACGGCGTGGGGGTCCCCCTTCAGGTGCACAACAGGCTCTTAGATTTGATCTGGAACATAAGGGGTTAAACCCACGCCAAAAAACGGCGTGGGGTTCCCCCTCAGATCCAGACCAAACCCTTCTCCCAGGCACGCAGTCTGGCCGGACAGGAATGGGGGTGGGGACGAGCGAGCGGCCCCCCCCCTCCTGAGCCGTACCAGACCACATGCCCTCGACATGGGGGAGTGTGTGCTGTGGGGGAGGGGGGCACTGCCCCCCCACCCCAAAGCACTCTTGTCCCCATGTCGATCGGGACAAGAGCCTCTTCCCGACAACCCTGGCCGTTGGTTGTCGGGGTATGCGGGCGGGGGGCTTATCAGAATCTGAGAGCCCCCTATATTAAGGGGGCCCCCAGATTCTGGCCACCCACCCTATGTGAATGAGTATGGGGTACATCGTACCCCTACCCATTCACCGGGTGGAAAAGTGTAAACACCAAAAAAAAACACACAGAAAAAAATAATTTATTAGTCAGCTCCGGGGGTCTTCTGCCGGGACCCCCCACCACCAGCCCATTGGGCCCCGGGCTTCGCCGTCTTCTGCCGGGGGGGGACACCCACCGATGATCTCCGCCATGTCCAGCCAGGCCCCCACCCCAAAATAAGCTCTTTCACATTCGGGGGGGGCCGGCCGAAAAAAGCAGAGAACAACGGGGGCGGAGCCCCTCGGTCTTCCAGACGTTTTCTGCCGGGGGGGCTCCAGCCCCGCACCGGTCTTCGCCGCCGCCTTCCGCCGGGGGGGGACACCCACCGATGCTCTCGGCCATGTTCGGCCAGGCCCCCTACCCCAAATCAAGCTCTTTTACATCCGGGGGGGCCGGCGGAAATGGCGGAGAACAACGGGGGCGTCGCCACTCCTCGGTCTTCTAGCCGTCTTCTGCCGGGGGGGGGAAACACCCACCCATGCTCTCCGCCATGCTCGACTGTGCCCCCACCCCAAAATGAAGCTCTTTTACATCCGGGGGGGGCCGGCCGAAAACAGCGGAGAACAACGGGGGTGTCGCCCCACCTCGGGCTCCTCCGCTTCTGCCTGGCTCCTCCCAGGGCTTCTTTCGCCGTCTTCCGCCGGAGGGCGCCACTCTCCGGGCTTCTCGACGTTGTCTTCCGCCGCGGGGGCCAGGCCTTCTTCTTTGCCGCCCCCTTCGAATTTTTCGGCCTGGACGGGGGTCGTACATCCCATCCAGGACTTGGACGTGGCGGGCTTCTCGTCGCCGTCTTCTGCCGCTGCCCCCTTCACCACGAAGCTCCGTGCTTGTTTGATGAGGGCAGCGGGCTTCCGTCGTCTTCTCCGGGGCGAGGGTCGTACATCCCACCCCGGATTTCGTCGCCGTCTTCTGCCGCTGCCCCCTTCACCACGAAGCTCCGTGCTTGTTTGATGAGGGCAGCGGGCTTCCGTCGCAGTCTTCCGCCGCGGGGTGACACTCGCGGGCTTCTTCTTCCATTCGATGTTGACACGGCGAGGTCCGGCGCTGAAATGCCTTCTGAGCGGCGGGCAAGGACTTATATTGGCATTGGGCGTGGGCGTGGTTATGCCAACATGTGACCTTAACCCATGTGACAGTGATGTGACGTGACATCACTGTCACATGGGTTAAGGTCACATGTTGGCATAACCACGCCCACGCCCAATGCCAATATAAGTCCTTGCCCGCCGCTCAGAAGGCATTTCAGCGCCGGACCTCGCCGTGTCAACATCGAATGGAAGAAGAAGCCCGCGAGTGTCACCCCGCGGCGGAAAGACTGCGACGGAAGCCCGCTGCCCTCATCAAACAAGCACGGAGCTTCGTGGTGAAGGGGGCAGCGGCAGAAGACGGCGACGAAATCCGGGGTGGGATGTACGACCCTCGCCCCGGAGAAGACGACGGAAGCCCGCTGCCCTCATCAAACAAGCACGGAGCTTCGTGGTGAAGGGGGCAGCGGCAGAAGACGGCGACGAGAAGCCCGCCACGTCCAAGTCCTGGATGGGATGTGCGACCCCCATCCAGGCCGAAAAAATCGAGGGGGGCGGCAAAGAAGAAGGCCTGGCCCCCGCGGCGGAAGACAACGTCGAGAAGCCCGGAGAGTGGCGCCCTCCGGCGGAAGACGGCAAAAGAAGCCCTGGCCCCTAGTAGGAGCCAGGCAGAACCCGGCGACGAAATCCGGGGTGGGATGTACGACCCTCGCCCCGGAGAAGACGACGGAAGCCCGCTGCCCTCATCAAACAAGCACGGAGCTTCGTGGTGAAGGGGGCAGCGGCAGAAGACAGCGACGAGAAGCCCGCCACGTCCAAGTCCTGGATGGGATGTACGACCCCCGTCCAGGCAGAAGAATTTGAAGGGGGCGGCGGAAGACCCTCAAAAGTGAAAACGTTCACCAGGTGAATGGGTAGGGGTACGATGTACCCCATACTCATTCACATAGGGTGGGGGCCCGAAATCTGGGGGCCACCTTATTAAACGGGGCTCCCAGATTCTGATTGGCTCCCGCCCGCATACCCCGACAACCAATGGCTAGGGTTGTCGGGAAGAGGCTCTTGTCCCGATCGACATGGGGACAAGAGTGCTTTGGGGTGGGGGGGCAGCGCCCCCCTCCCCCAAAGCACACACTCCCCCATGTCGAGGGCATGTGGTCTGGTACGGCTCAGGAGGGGGGGGGGCGCTCGCTCGTCCCCACCCCCATTCCTGTCCGGCCAGACTGCATGCCTGGGATGAGGGCTTGGTACGGATCTGGGGGGGAACCCCACGCCGATTTTGGCGTGGGTTAACCCCTCACGTTCCGGACCAAGCCGGAGAGCCTATTGTACCCCTGGGGGGGAAGCCGCGCCGGTTTCACATTTGAAATTTGGCGCGGAGTTCCCCTTCAGTGTCAGCGCAGCCCGAGAACAGCTCGGAGCTTGCCGTGCGCCGCTCCAGGCAGTGCAAACACTGCTACGCCGCCTGGTATTTACCAAGGATTTCCCGGCGTACTGAAGAGGCGCGCGGTGAGCTCCGATTTTTCCCTCTGCGCATGCCCAGTATGCAAGTGAACCTTCCGAGGTTCTAGCGTACTTTGCAAGGGCACGGGGATCGGGTCCCAAAAGTCACTTTCCCTTTCAAATCGGCCCGCCACACAAGTTTAAACACATGTCACTACACTTCCCCTGCATCACCCCCCTCCCTCCCCTCATAAACTCCCGCCCGAATCCCCGATGTTTACATTACTAAATGCCGCACGCCAGCTCTGTACTGGCGTGCTGTGCGCCCTCTTCTGGGCGCATTAGGCACTTTAGTAAATGAGGAAACACGCTGCACTGGCAGCGTGTTTCTTTGGTAAATGTCAAAAACAGGTTTACTCCTGCTTGTGCACCATGAGTCTTGGCGCACAGGCTTGGTAAATCAGCCCAACTGTGACAGGGGGGAGGGGGGGGGGGCGATCGCGGGGGTTAAATGTGTTTGTGTGTGTGTCAGTGTGCTGTTTGGTGCAGGACTTACTTGTTCTGTAGTGATCTCTCCTCAGCGGCGCTTGAAACAAACGCCGAGGGAGAGATCACGTCGCTTCCTCCTTCCTGTGTTTACACAGGAGGAGGAAGTGACAGGTCAGGCGGGCGCGCGCATTGGCTGGGAGCGATCCGGAGGGGGCGGATGAAAACGGATAGCCGCCCCCACTTGTCGGATCGCTCCTGCAGCCGCGCGGACCGCCGCATGTACGGGGGGGGGGGGGTCCGATCGGACCCCCGATCCCCCCCAAGGCACCAACGTATATATACGTTGATGTGCCTGTCGGTGCCATTCTGCCGACGTAAATGTACATGCGGCGGTCCTTAAGTGGTTAATGTTGATTGGACCCTGGGCAAAAAAATGTATACTAGCTCAATATGCCTTTGTCTTGCAGGTGTGTCCCCCCGGGACTGACATCTCATGAGAAGACACTCCTACAATGGACTGGGTGAGATTTCTCCAGCTCTGCATTCCTCAGGAAACTTCCCGGAAGGACGATAACACATGTCACACCCACCTATGCAGAAAACGGGGGGGGGGGGGGACCCAAACCCTTTATTCTTTACAGGTACATTTTATAAATGCCTTCACCGGATGACACACTATATTACCAAAAGTATTGGGAAGCCTGCCTTTCCACACACATGACCTTTAGTGGGATCCCAGTCTTGGCCTGTAGGGTTCAATATTGAGTTGGCCCCGCCCTTTGCAATTTTCTCCTCTAGTATACACTAAATTTCCAAAAGTATTGGGACGCCTGCTTTTACACACTCATGAACTTCAATGGGATCCCAGCCTAATGGCCCATACACACGATCCGAATATCGGCCGATGGATCGTACGACTTTTTTTGCTTAATAATCGCAAGTAAAATAAAATAAGTTATTAAACTGATGAAAATTCTCGTACGACAGAAAAAAAAGATCGGAAGTGATGTCACGTGTTGTAATGTATTTGTATTGTATTGTCGGACGACGGCTGTACTGACTAAACGAAAATCGTACAATCTGACATCGTACGAGGAAAATTTTCGCGCATGTCCGATCGAAAAATATCGGATGAACGGTCGTGATCGGCTCTCGAAAGTAGTGTACACACGATCCGAAAATCGTACGATCCATCATCGGACGATCGTTTTTGTCCGATATTCGGATCGTGTG
The DNA here is from genome assembly GCA_029574335.1 of Rana kukunoris. Taxonomy (NCBI): domain Eukaryota; kingdom Metazoa; phylum Chordata; class Amphibia; order Anura; family Ranidae; genus Rana; species Rana kukunoris. Next base: position 126,554,012 of record CM056054.1, on the reverse strand, counting down.
TATGGGTCATTAGTCTGTAGGGTTTAATATTGAGTTGGCCCTACCCTTTGCAATTTTCTCCTCTAGTATACACTAAATTTCCAAAAGTATTGGGACGCCTGCTTTTACACACTCATGAACTTTAATGGGATCCCAGCCTTAGTCTGTAGGGTTTAATGTTGAGTTGGCCCACCCTTTGCAGCTATAACAGCTTCACCTCTTCTGGGAAGGCCGTCCACAAGGTTTAGGAGTGTGTCTATGGAAAGGTTTGACCATTCTTCCAAAAGAGCATTTGTGAGGTCAGGCACTGATGTCGGACGATAAAGCCTGGATCGCAGTCTCCACCCACATGCCTTGTACACACGATCGGAATTTCAGATAAAAAAGTCAGACGGAATTTTTTCATATGATATTCCGACTGTGTGTGGGAACCCATGTGAATTTTTTATGTCGAAAACATGTTTTATTTTTTTCCGATGGAAATTCCAATCGTCTGTGTGGAACTCTGAGGAAGAAAAAAGTCTGACAGTGTGTATGCAAGACAGCTTGAACGTAATTCCGACGAAAAATTCCATCGGATTTTACCCCATTGGAATTTCCAATCATGCGTACAGTGTATAATTCATCCCAAAGGTGTTCTATCGGGTTGAGGTCAGGACTCTGTGCAGGCCAGTCAAATTCCTCCACCCCCAAACTCGCTCATCCATGTCTTTATGGACCCCTCCACCAAATGATTTGGACCAGTGCACAAAGCAAGGTTCATAAAGACATGGATGAGCAAGTTTGGGGTGGAGGAACTTGACTGGCCGGCACAGAGTCCTGATCTCTAACCCGATACAACACCTTTGGGAAGAATTATAGCGCAGACTGCGAGCCTAAGACTGGAATGCCATTAAAGTTCATGTGCATGTAAAGGCAGGCGTCCTAATACTTTTGACAATATAGAGACTAGACTTTTGGTGTTAACCACTTAAGCCCCGGACCAATATGCTGCTAAATGCCCAGAGGCGTTTTTACAATTCGGCACTGCGTCGCTTTAACAAACAATTGCGCGGTCGTGCGACGTGGCTCCCAAACAAAATTCACGTCCTTTTCTTCCCACAAATAGAGCTTTCTTTTGATAGTATTTGATTGCCTCTGCGATTTTTATTTTTTGCGCTATAAACAAAAATAGAGCGACATTTTTGAAAAAAAAAAAAATATTTTTTACTTTTTGTTATAAGAAAAATTGAATAAACTAAATTTTAGTCAAACATTTAGGCCAAAATGTATTCAGCCACATGTCTTTAGTAAAAAAAAAACACAATAAAAAAAAATTTTGCTACCTAGCGGCAACAGTGACACTAATACAGCGATCAGAAAAATGATCGCTTAGTGACACTGGCAATAGGGGGTGAAAGGGTTAACTAGGGCGGTGATCAAGGGGTTAAAACTTTATTAGGGGGGGTACGGGGCTACCCTGAACCTAACACTAACTGCCTGTCACACTAACACTAAATGCAGTGATCAGTACATATATGATCACTGCATTCAGTGACACTGTGACAGGGGGGTGGGGGGGGGGGTGATCGCAAGGGGTTAAATGTGCCTATGTGTGTGGTGTCAGTGTAGTGTTGGTGCAGATTTACTGTGACTCTTCTCTCATCTCGGCGGTTTGAAAATACCGCCAAGATGAGAGCTGCATCACTTCCTCTGCCTATGTTTACATTTTACAGGCAGAGGAAGTGACACGGAGGCGGCGCACGGGATTGGCTGGGAGCGATCACGAGGGGGCGGACAGAAACGAACCGCCGCCCCCTCGAGTCGGATCGCTCCCGGAGGTAAGCCGACCGCCGCACGCAACGGAGGGGGTCCCGATTGGACCCTCGACACGCTAGAAGGCAGGGACGTATATATACGGGGGATGATATAAGGGGGACGACTCTGATATAAGGGGGACTGTGGGGACCCTAATAAAAGACAGGACTGTGGGGACCCTAATATAAGGGGGAGGGGACTGTGGGGACCCTGATATAAGGGAGGGACTGTGGAGACCCTGATATAAGGGGATACTGTTTGGACCTTGACTCCACCACCGTGCATTATAACGTTGCAGGGAACTAAGCTCGGCTTAGGCACTCAGGCACTGTGAATCGAGCAAGGAGACAGCTCGCTCACACAGCGGGGAGACATTGCAGGATCCAGGGGACAAGGTAAGTAACCATGCCTGGTACTGCAATGCAATCCCGAGTCTGGATCGGGGATACCGCTAATGGTACTGGAATTCCACCCCGAGCCAGACTCGGGATTACCGCCAGGGAGGTTAAGGAGAGTCACCCTCTCTATTTGTCCTGTTTACTATTAACATTGAAAACAAAAGTAAAAATCCCAGAAAAGTAATAAAGGGGACATTTTCCAATGGGGACACTAGTTCTGGTGACCTGGGGGATCCCCAAGGAATTCCCTTAAGCTGCAGGGATTTCCTCTCACTTCCTGTTTGGTTATGGGACAGGAAGTGAAGCAAACTCTCCGCAATGAGACACAGATGGCATTTTTTTTTTTACAGGGGTTATAACTAGGGTTGTCCCGATACCACTTTTTTTGGACCGAGTACAAGTACCGATACCTTTTTAAATTCTCGCCGATACCGAATACCGATACTTTTTTTTAAATGTGTCCCCAAATGCAGCCATGTCCCCCCACAAATGTAGCCATGTCCCCCCACAAATGCAGCCATGTCCCCCCCACAAATGCAGCCATGTCCCCCCCACAAATGCAGCCATGTCCCCCCACAAATGCAGCCATGTCCCCCCACATATGCAGCCATGTCCCCCACCATATGCAGCCATGTCCCCCACATATGCAGCAATGTCCCCCCACATATGCAGCAATGTCCCCCCACATATGCAGCCATATCCCCCCACATATGCAGCCATGTCCCCCACATATGCAGCCATGTCCCCCCACATATGCAGCAATGTCCCCCACATATGCAGCAATGTCCCCCATATATCCAGCCATGTCCCCCATATATCCAGCCATGCCCCCCCCCCCCATACCTACATGCCGTCGCCGTCTGGTTAATCAGCGTGTGGGGAACACCACAGCTTTCAATTAAATAGCTGTAGTGTTCTCCGCTGCGCCGCGTATAGACACTCCCCCTTGCTCGGGATTGGACAGATCACCCGTCCAATACGTGTCTATACGCGGCGCGGCGGGAAACACTACAGCTAATTAAATGAAAGCTGTAATGTTCCCCGCACGCTGTTTAACCAGACGGCAGCAGCGTTGCGGTATGCGGCGGCAGCAGCTTTCGTTGCGGTGGCGGTGGCAGCGGCGGGGGGGTGGGGGGATTAGTATCGGATGAGGCGGCAAGTTCCCCCCGCAAATGCTCAGTATCGATACCGATACTGGTATCTGTATCGGGACAACCCTAGTTTTAACCCTCCTTTTCTCTATCCGCAATGAAAAAAAAAATTTTGCCTATAGTTCTACTTTAGTGGCTTCCCACTATAGCCAAAAAATGTCTCTATCTGTCTCAAAAAAATATACAAATGTCACTTGGGTACAGTGTTCCCTGACCACGCAATTGTCATTCAAAGTGCGACAGCGCTGAAAGCTGAAAATTGGCCTAAGTAGGAAGGGGGTGTATTAAAGTGTTTAAAAAATGCACCACAAACGCACTGAAAATGCATTGCAAACAAATGTAAATGCACAGCGAACACTGGTATTAAGGAGTAAATGAGCCCTAATTCTTACTAATGTTATATGAATGAGTATTGCTATTTACTTGCACATGGGGCTTTAAGGACTCATTCAGTTGTGCGGTTAGGGGACAGTAAAAGCAGGCAGTTGAGCCACAGTTTTACCGACCACCCACCTGAACAAGAAAATGCAGCTTCTCAGGGCTGTAGATATATCACAGCTGTAATTCTTTGTTTTGTGGCAACAGAAATGGCTTCTCACATTCAGCAGGTGATACCACTGCCGACCCGTTCAAGTGAATGTGGCCCTATGGAGCATCTGTGGTGCATCATCAGTTGGAAGGTGGAGGAGCACAAGGTCTCTAACATCCACCAGCTTTGTGATGTCGTCATAGAGGAGTGGAAGAGGACTCCAGTGGCAACCTGTAAAGCTCTGGTGAACTCCATGCCCAAGAGGGTTAAGGCAGTGCTGGAAAATAATAGAGGCCACACAAAATATTGATGCTTTGGGCCCAATTTGGCCATTTTCACTTAGGGGTGTACTCACTTTTGTTGCCTGCGGTTTAGACATTAATGGCTTTGTGTTGAGTTATTTTTCAGAGGACAGCAAATTTACACTGTAATACAAGCTGTACACTCACTACTTTTACATTGTAGCATAGTGTAATTTCTTCAGTGTTGTCACATGAAAAGATATAATGAAATATTTAAAAAAATGTGAGGAGTGTACTCACTTTTGTGAGATAATGTATATTTTTGTAGCGCCCTACTCCCATTGAGTGTTAAGTTATAGTTGTCTGAGAAGTAGTTTTGGCTCTTCTAAATTGTTGGCTCTGTTCAGTTCAGCTTGGTTGCACAGGTTTTCCCCTGACGGTGGGTGTCGCTGGTCACGGTTGGAAAGGCAACAGGCTGGACATATTGGGTATCTCTCTCTCAGAGGAGGCTCAGGGGGTGTGGCCAACCCACTGTGCATTCTGGGGAGGGGTACTTAAGGGACAGACGCCGTTCTGGCGGGGTTCGTCTTCCGATCCGGACCTGAGGGCCCTCCTGGCCTCAGGGATGTTGAGCTGTTTTGTAGCCTCGGGGCCGGCTGGCCCAAGGCCTAGCAACTGAGAATAGGCCCAGGAGTTTCTGGGGCCTACTGATGCAGGGATGGTCCTTCGCTACCTTATCTATGGAAGAAAGCTAAACCAGTGGGATTCAATTGATGGACGTACCCTGGCGAATTTACCTCACTGTGCTGCCGGTCCAGCTGAAAGATTCTTGGCACCGTGAGTCGTGTAACTTTTGTTGGAACTAAAAGTGTGCAGTCAGTTACATTATCTTATGGCAGAAGATCGTGGGACGACCTGATGACACTCATCAAGTCTGTGGCAGAGACTTTGTCGAGCTTCGCATCAGCTGCTAGGCCGGTGAGAGTAGGCCTATCTAGTGGTTGCTGAAATCCAGTGTGGAGCTCAGTTAATCCTCTGGATTTAAGTGGTACCTGTAATCCGCAAAGTGAAAGTGCCTGAGTCTTTCCCTGTCCCTCTACCCTCTGTTGGAGACTTTGTTAATAAAACCCTTGAAAGAGACTTTGTGTTGGTGCGTACATTCTTGTGGACAACTTTTCAAAGACAACCCCTGAAACTAGCGTATGAAACGGTAAGTTAACAGCAGGCCCAAATCTAAACCAGCAGCTCCTTTGGGGGTAGTGCTACATGTGGGGGCTCGTCCGGGATTTGTAGTTACCTTTTGCAACTTGAAACAAACTGTTCTTCTGGGGCCTATAGCACAGAGGGGGAGAACTTTGCAGTCACTCTTAGCCATGTGGGCTGTGGGAGGAGCCAGAAAAATAAAAGCCAGCGAGCTACATGCTAAAAGGAGCAAGTGGGAGGAGTTCCCGCCTACTTGCCCCTTTCCAAGTCACATGTGTGTCCAGCACTCAGAGAATCGGAACCCCGCCATGTCTTCAGTGCTATCACTTTAGTCTGCTATAGGGCCCAGGATGTTTCCTGTGGGTACCGCTACAAGTACCATGCTGCCGGGAACCATGCTGATGGACACAGGCATTTGGCTGAAACCGCATGGGTGGTTTGTGCTCTATACGATCGGTGATGTGGAGGCACTGGGTATGCTGTGCAACAGGTGTGAAGGACTGGTCATGCATCCCCGTCCATTTGTTCAATGCCTACCCTGTAGGGGGGGCCCTGCATTCGATCAAATCGCCAGGCCCATGCCTACCGCATCTGCTACTGTGAGTAATCCCGAGGGGGATGTTTCTGTTACTGTCGTGAGCAGGTCACCAGCGGACACCATTACTGCTCTTGCCTCCACCATAGCTACCTTCGCTGCAACTGTTTCTGTGGCACCTACTGAAAAGGAGGTGGTATACGCAAAGGCCTCCCGCGGCCATGGTCGAGGCCTACCCAAAGGACTGCCCAAACCGCACCTGAAGAAAAGTCAGATCTCCGAGAGGTCCACGACAATTTATTTGAAACTTTGTCGCAAGAATTGTTATGGGCAAACAGCCATGATGTCGTCTCAGCTTTTACTTTTCCAGTTTTTACTTTACACAGCTATGAACTTGGGGGAGACAACGCCCAAGGTGGAATCCCCACTTGTTACTGATAAGGTCCTGGCCCGCGGTACCAGTTCGCTGGGGTCAGGAAAGTTTTCCGCTAATGCTATGGTGCACAAATCTGCAAACTCGTGTGTACCTCAGGGAACTATAGGTATCAGGTCCCTGCCAAGGCTTGCTCCGTCACAGAGATTACTGAATAAGCGGGTGGCCACAGAATATGGACTGGAGTTCCCCTATGTTCCCAGAGAAATTATGCAAGAGATTGAGTCTCACAGGGAGCAGTTGTACAGCGAGACTGTTTGGACTATCTGTCAGTACCTAAACCGTTCCGGGAAAATAGACCATTCCGTGTCATAGATGATTGGTTTAAGGTATGTCTGCTACACTGGAGTTATAGCAGGCATATTCATGTGGATAAAGTGGTCATTTGCCTACCAGGAAAAGACAATGTGGTATACTTTATCACCACTTTGGACAAACAAGGGAAAAGCCTGACTTTACCAGACCCCCGATTTTACTGGTGATGAGTTATGGTGACTGTCTAGAGTTTTTTTTTCTTTTTAGGCTGTCAGGGAGCAGTAGATCACTGTCCTGTCACTAGGCAGAACGGGGAAATGCCTTTTTTTTTTCATAGGCATCTCCCTGTTCTGCAGCTCTGTGACATGATCATGGGACATCGGCGGACATTCCGCACGGCGGCAAATTCAAAGCAACGTAGAGGTCTGTTGCTTTGCGCAGCCGTGCCATTCTGCTGACATATATCTACAGGAGGCGGTCGGTAATCGGTTAAAGTTTATATTCGGTAAGCACATATTTGGCACATTGGGCACAATTCACTAAAGACTATTGCATGCATTACGCCGGTCGCGTGATCACTTAACGCATGCGATCACAAAAATGTCAATTCACTATCGCTCGTATGTGGTACTTAACGAAAACACCAAAAACGTTTGGTAAATAACGCATAAAAAGCATTAACTGCGGCAGGTTGGCATGGCTGTGCAAACCGCTGTATGTGTCCGTCGGGGCGATTTAAAAGCTATAGGGGGTGTGCACATGTGCCCACAACGCAAGAGCCAATGCACATGGCTGGCGGCCACAATGTCCACCGGCGATCCCCCAAACGATCGCTCCTCAGAGAGAGAACAGGGATCTGTCAACGCAAACAGACAGATCCCCGTTCTGTCAGGGAAGTAGAGAGAGATCTGATGTTCCTAGTAATCAGGAACAGCAATCTCTCTGTACTCCCAGTCAGTCCACTCCCCCCCCCCCCCAGTGTTAGAAACACCTCCCTAGGGAACAGTAACCCCTTGATCACCCCCTAGTGTTACCCTCTTCCCTGCCAGTGACATTTATACAGTAATCAGTGGCTATTTATAGCTCTGACCACTGTAAAAAAATGTCAAGGGTCCAAAAAAGTGTCCGATCTATCTGCAGCAATATCTCAAAAAAATGTAGAAGAATACATATTGGCCTAAACTAATGACTAATGAGAAGTGTTATCTAGAGGCTGTCAGAGGATATCTTATTGAAATGAAGCCCTTTGCATCCAGTCTCCTGTAATTTAAGGCAATGCAGAAGAGGAGTAGGAGAAGTTGTGAAGTGGTCCTTTTGATGAAAAGAACGATCGTGTGTGGGCTGCAGAGCATTTTTCGGGTTATAAAAAATGGGCACATTTTTTTTCTAACATGCTCTATTTTTTTCACAACGTTTTTAAGGTTGTAAAAAATGTTCATGTGTGGGCTTTAACGACGTGAAAAAAATGTGCATTCTCAGGAGCAAGTTATGAGAAGGGAGCACTAGTAAAACTACCGTTCATAATGGAGTAAGCACATTCATCACGCTGTAACAGACTAAAAAGCGCGAATCGTCATTTACTAACATGAAATCAGCTAAAGCAGCCCAAAGAGTGGCGTCTTCCGCATGGAACTTCCCCTCTATAGTGCCGTCGTACATGTTGTATGTCACCGCGCTTTGCTAGAGCATTATTTATCACGATCGTGTGTAGGCAAGTCCGTTTTAATGATCGGGTTGAAAAAAACGTTTTTTCTAGACCCTTAAAAACGTAATTTTTTAGAATCCAAAAAACGGTTGTGTGTACGCGGCATAAGACCCTAAAGAAGTTCAGATTATCCAAGCAACTGATAATGGAGTTGTATATCCAACTGATCGGGTACCTTGAGTTCTCTACACAGAGAAGTTATCATGCCATACCAGCCATGACCAAGTTGCTGGCAGCCTTATGTTTTTTTGAAAAGGCATTATACCAGATGGTGGCAGGTCGTCTTTTTCCCATCTCCTCGACCAAGTTCAAATTGAATTCTGTGCAAGTGGGATGCCCTAAAAAAAAATAGATGTCTACAGTATTGCAGAAAAATACCCAATGTGCCCATATTGCCTTTTTTGCCTCATCATTTAACTACTTGCCGCCCATGCTATAGCCGAAAGATGGCTACAGCACGGCCTTAATGGCTGGGAGGGAAATAAAAGACAATCACCGCCTTCTGCCAGAGGGACATCGGTCCCTCACATTTTCTGTGCCCACCTGTGTCATCTACCAGTGCCACCTGTCAGTACCCACCAGTGCCACCTACTAGTGCCCACAGTGCCACCCATCAATGCCCACCAGTGCTGCCAATCAATGCCCATCAGTGTCTTATAATCAGTGCTGCCTATCAGTGCTTGTTTGGCATGAGTGATTCTGAGGTGTATCGCATCTTCAGATTCACCCCTCATGCCATCCTGGAATTAACCACAACCCTGCAGGAGGACATCACCAGCCCAACACAACGCTCACATGCAGTGCAGCCACTGGTCAAGGTCATGGCAACATTCCATGTCCTTGCCAGTGTCCTTGTCCTTCAGCGTACAAGTGGAGTGGTGGCTGGGATGTCACAATCCTCCATGAGCAGATGTGTGCACCAGGTTGTCCCTGCAATCCTCAGACGCATGGCCAACCAAATCATCAAACCCACCACTGAGGACCTGCGGCTGAAGGCAATGACAGATTTCTACAGAATTGCCAGATTCCCATGCACCATCGGGGCCATTGATTGCACACATGTGGCACTCCAGCCCCCCCCATGAGACAGAGCACATGTACCGCAATCGGAAGCATTGGCATTCCATCAATGTACAGGTGATAGTCGATGCCCAAGGCCTCATATGGCACGTCCGTGCCAAACACCCAGGGTCCAGCCATGACAGCTACATATACAATCAAAGCCCCATCCGAATGGAATTCGATCAGAACGTGTATGGGGCCACCTGGCTGGTTGGTGAGTGACATGGGTGGCAGGCATGACTGTACCCCCCCATGATGCACACATCACAAGGGGCACATGCATGACTAACATCCTCCTGTCTTTTCCCTTACAGGTGACTCTGCATATCCACTGGGACCCCATTTCATGACTCCTATCCAGAATCCCCAAACCCCAGGAGAGGAAAGATACAATCAAGCACATGCCCAAACACGAGCAGTGGTGGAGCGCACCTTTGGCCTCCTGAAGTCACGTTTCCGATGCCTGGATAAGTCTGGGGGTACCCTCTTGTATTCCCCAAACTTTGTGTGCCATATCATCGGTGCATGTTGCATGCTGCACAACTTCGCAGTAAGAAAGGGCCTGCAGATTGACCTACGTGATGACCTGACCCCTGAACCAGACAATCCCCCCCCTAACCGAGGGTCCCCCGTCTTCTGAGGGAAGAGCAGCCAGGAGACAGCTCACATTGGGCATCTTTGCACGTTAAACACACACATTAATCATGGCACAATGAGAATGCATGCATGCACACCACTGTGGTCCCTAGCACACACACCCCACATCCTCATCAAATTGGATTGGCACCAGTCCACCATGCAGGACTTGTGAGCAGTAACGCCACGCCAAGGCTCCAATTATGTCATTCATACACCATTCACACGGACCTGAGGATCACTTTTCCCTGGTCCTGGGGAACCCTACTCCACCAAAATTTAGGGTGACACCCCTTTTCCGGCAGGAATGTCACCCCCACATTCAAACAGCATTCACAACCCCAAAAAAAAAAAATGACCAGCAAAATCAAAAAATTTCCAGCAAAAAAAAAAGGGGGAAAAAAAATTAGTGCCCTTGACGTGAGCCACGCCTGGGGCGCCCCCGGCCACGGCCCCGGCTCCTCAGGGGAGACTCATGGGGAGGGGGAAAACCGGGGAAGGAGGAGCAGCCCCTGATCTCTGCCCTCCAAGGCCACGGCTATTCTGTCCAGGGCACCACCTAGTGTTGCCGTGTTGGCCTGGATAGCCTGGGTAAGGGCCCTCACATCCTGCCCAACGCCTGCTGATGTAGTCTGCAGGTCGTTAAGGCCGTTTGTGAAAGCCTGGGAGTGGGAGTCCAGGTTCCCCAGCATATCCTTGATGGAGGACAGGCTCTCCTCCATCCGCACCAATGTCTGGCTGACCTGTCCCAGATGGCGGGTCTGGAGGAACTGGTCCCTTCTCAGAGTGGCGGGCAGGAGATCGGCCACCCCCCTGGTCTTCTGGGACGACTTCCTGCCTCCAGCTGATGCTTGTGGCTGGGGAGAAGGGGAGGCCCTTGGGAGGGGAGCCATGTTGGGGGAGGAGGGGGGGCTGCCTGCTGCCAGCCAGAGGGGAAGAGTCCTCAAAAACCAAAAGTCCAGTGCCTTACATGGACTCCTCCTCCTCATGAAACTCCTCCTCCTCAACCTCCTCCTCCTCTTCAACCTCCTCCGCAGACTCTGGCCTTGTCGGGGGGGCCTCATTAGGCTGCTGTCCTGGGGATGGTGCGGTCAGGCCAGATGGCCCTGCACCCTCCTGCACATCTGTGCATGATACAAAACATTCACAGGTTGGAGGATCCACACACTTGCCACATATTCCCTTTCCCCCCCTCCCCCTACACACCTGATATTAAAAAAAAACGTACCTGGCACCACGGGCTCCGGACTTGAGTCAAAGCCGGGCAGGCCCTTCACTTCATGCCGATGAAAGGTCAGGGCTACCGCACGCTCCTCCGCTGTCAGCCTAACATGGCACTGTGGGCCCCCTCCTGTGCCCCTGGCATGGGCAAGCATTTTGGCCAGCTTCTGTTTGACCAGACGCCGGAGGTCATTAATCTTTTTGTCAATCCCAGACCGGGTCCATGTCTCCCCCTCCCCCGCTGAATTGACCTGCTCAGTGATGAGGTCCAAAATCTCCCTCCTCCTGGCCGGGGTGGTGTTGGCACTGTCCGGGCCGTGGAGGAAACGCCCATAATCGCTAATGGCCCGGGCAAGAATTCTTTTTTCCCCCAAAGTAAAATTTAGTTTTCGCTTTCTCTCTGTCATACTGAAAAAAAACACTCCCAGTCAACAAAAATCAGTCACAAAAACAAGCACAACCAATCAAGCAAGAACACACACAAAGAGAAAACTAACACCCAAAAAATCACACAAGCACTCAGCAAAAATCAGTCACAAAAACAAACAGCAAAAATTAAGCAAGAAAACAAACAAACAGAAATATATCAAACAAACAGTCTCTCAAACACTTATCAAAAAACACTTTCAAAGATCTACTAACAAACACTTGATCACACAGTACACTAATCTGACAAATACAAAACTCAACGCAACTAACAACGGGACAAAAGCACTTGGTTAAATGGGAAGGGACAAAGAGATGTACTTTTGCAATGGAAGTGCGTTTGTGTCTGTCTATTTATGCTGTCTGCGTAGTCCTTAGTCCATTTCCAATTTCACTGATTGCGCCGTTCCCGAGTTGTGAGCATGCGCACAGCGGAGCTGACCATGGTCTCCTTCAAGCGCGCATGCGCGAGCCGGCCGGCCCTTCATTTGCATGGGGTCACGGCTCATTTCAATGTAACACGCCCACGTCCTTCCCAATTTGTATTACTCCGCCTTACGCCTCTGAAATAACGTTACGCATGCACAATTTTCTGCGCAAAAGCTACGAGAATAGGGTGATTACGCGGCTACATTGCGTAACGTAAAGGCGGTGCGCTACGCCGGTCCAATAATGCGCAGATGTACCTGAATCTGGCCCTTTGTTTTTTTTTGTACCCGAACCCGAATAATTGGAAAAGGTTCGGGTTCGGAGTTTGGCTATGTTATGGCGCGCTGCACGGCAGCCAATCGCCATTTGTTTTACTACTGTGACTAGGAAGTGATCACAGCCATGCCTACTAATGGCATGGCTGTGATTGGCCAGTGCAGCATGTGACCAGCCTCTATATCTGATAGGGAGAGGCTGCTGCTGCTGATTGAGGGACAGAGTTAGTTAGGTTTATCCTGCTTTATTGTGCTTTACCTAGGTTAGAGACAGGCTGCTGCTGATTGAGGGACAGTGTCAGGTTTATCCAGCTTCACAAATCAACAACAGCACTGTTTATTTCTGTCAGATCTGCATCTTACCGTTTAGGGACTGTGCATTACATTGTTTCAGTGTGCTTAAGCTAGGATAGGGACAGGCTGCTGCTCATTGAGGGACAGTGTCAGATAGGTTTATCCTGCTTCAAAAATCAACAACAGCACTTTTTATTTCTGTCAGATCTGCATCTTATAATTTAGGGACAGGTTCCAGCTATTTGCTATAAGGACAGCAATATATAGGTGACTCTCTGGCTATTTCACCAGCACTGCACCTGTCACCTGTGATATACTGTGTGTGTCCAGTACATTGTTTAGGGAGAGGTTCCAGCTCTCTCCTATAGGGACAGAAATATATAGGTGACTCTCTGTATATTTCACCAGCACTGCACCTCTCACTTGTGATATACTGTGTGTGTCCAATATATTGTTTAGGCTCAGGTTCCTGCTATCTCCTATAGGGACTAGAAATATATAGGTGACTCTGTATATTTCACCAGAACTGCACCTGTCACCTGTGATATACTGTGTGTGTCCAGTACATTGTTTAGGGAGAGGTTCCAGCTATCCCCTATAGGGACAGAAATATATAGGTGACTCTCTGTATATTTCACCAGCACTGCACCTCTCACCTGTGATATACTGTGTGTGTCCAGTATATTGTTTAGGCCCAGGTTCCTGCTATCTCCTATAGGAACTAGAAATATATAGGTGACTCTGTATATTTCACCAGCACTGCACCTCTCACCTGTGATATACTGTGTGTGTCCAGTATATTGTTTAGGCCCAGGTTCCTGCTATCTCCTATAGGGACTATAAATATATAGGTGACTCTCTGTATATTTCCCCAGCACTGCACCTCTCACCTGTGATATACTGTGTGTGTCCAGTATATTGTTTAGGCCCAGGTTCCTGCTATCTCCTATAGGGACTAGAATATATAGGTGACTCTCTGTATATTTCACCAGCACTGCACCTGTCAACTGTGATATACTGTCTGTCCAGTACATTGTTTAGGGCTAGGTTTCTGCTTCTTGCTATAGGGAAAGAATTATATAGGTGAATCTCTGTATATTACACCATATTACACTATTGTTGTATTTAAAAAACACCCATTTAGGGCAAGATCCTACATTTGAGAAATATGAGGAAAACGTCAAATAAGGGACGTGGCCGCGGTCATGGTGCTGCTGGTGCAGCTCCTGTTACAGGGAGAGGACGTGGTCGATCTGTGCCAGCTACACGCACAAGTGAAACACCTTTCTCAGGTGTGAGTAGGCGACAGAGCCTGCAGCGGTATTTGGTCGGGCCTAATCCAGCTCTACGAATGTTGAGGCCAGGAGCAGAACAGGCGGTAGTAGATTGGGTTGCTGGCAGTGCCTCCAGTTCCTTCACACTGTCTCCCAACCAGTCTTGTGCTGAAAGTTCAGAGTTGGCGCCTGCAGCCAATGTCCACCATCAGTCTTTCACCTCACCCCCTTGCAACTCAGCCAAGCACTCTGAGCCCCAAATCATGCAGCAGTCTCTTCTGCTTTTTGATGAGTCTGTTAGCATGTGTTCCCAGGGCCATCCACCTAGCCCCGCCCCAGAAGTAGAAGAGATTGAGTGCACTGATGCCCAACCACTTATATTTCAGGATAAGTACATGGGGGGACCATCACAGCACGTCTTGGATGAAGATGAAACACAGTTGCTAAGTGCTGGTGCTTTTGCAATTGTGCAGACCGACAAGGAGGGCAGTGGTGAAGACTGGGTGGAAGATGATGTGGAGGACGATGACGTCCTCGACCCGACCCGACATGGAATCAACCTCATGCAGGTGACCCATGTAGTTCAGAGGAAGAGGCGGTGGTCGCACCGAGCCACCAGCACAGCAGAAGAGGGGGTAGGGTGCCAAAGCAGAGCGTCCGTCCCCTAGACAGTATACCTGCTAATGCCCAACGCAGCAAGGGACCGAGCACACCAAAGCCAGGTCCAAGGAGTTCCATAGCGTGGCAGTTCTTCACACAGTGTGCTAATGACAAGACACGAGTAGTTTGCATGTTGTGCAATCAGAGGCTGAAGCGAGGCATAAACGTTCTCAACCTGAGCACAACCTGCATGACCAAGCATCTAAGTGCAAAGCACAAGCTGCAGTGGAGTAGACAGCTCAAAAACCAAGAAAGGTCTCTGGCTCCTCCTGCTTCCTCTTCTGCATCAGTCTCGGGCCTCTCGGCCTCTTCATCCACCTCTGTAGTGACAGTCCCACCTGCCACCCCTCAATTAGAGGACCGACAAGCAACACTACCACCTGGGTAACCAAACATCTCCACAATGTCCCATGGAAGCATTCAGCTCTCTATCTCCCAAACACTGGAGCGGAAGAGGAAGTACCCCCCTACCCACCCGCGATCCCTGGCCCTGAATGCCAGCATTTTAAAATTACTGGCCTTTGAAATGCTGGCATTCCATCTGGTGGAGACGCAGAGTTTTAAAAGCCTGATGGCATTGGCTGTCCCACAGTACGTCGTGCCCAGCCGCCACTACTTTTCCAGGCGAGCCATCCTTTCCCTGCACAACCAAGTGGGGGACAAAATCAGGTGTGCACTGCGCAACGCCATCTGTGCCAAGGTCCATCTTACTACGGATACGTGGACCAGTAAGCACGGTCAGGGACGTTATATCTCCCTAACAGCGCACTGGGTAAATGCAGTGGCGGCTGGGCCTGAGGCGGATAGCAGTTTGGTGCATGTCCTTCCACCACCGAGGATTGCAGGGCGCTTCAGTTGGCCTCCTGTTCCTAACTCCTCCTACTCCGCTTCCTCATCCTCTACCGCCTCCTCATCCAGTCAGCGTAACAAATGCACCACCAACTTCAGCACAGCCATGGGTAAACGCCAGCAGGCAGTTTTAAAACGTTCCTGTTTGGGGGAAAAACCACACACCGCACAGGAGTTGTTGAGGGACATAGAACAACAGACCGATGAGTAGTTGGCGTCAGTGAGCCTCAAGCCGGGCCTGGTGGTGTGTGCGATAACGGGCAAAATCTCGTAGCAGCTCTGGGCCTAGCCGGTTTGACGCACATCCCTTGCCTGGTGCATGTGCTGAATTTGGTGGTGCAGAGGTTCCTGAAAACTTACCCCAATCTGCCACAGCTGCTGCAGAAAGTGCGGGCCGTCTGTGCGTACTTTCGGCATTCTCACCCTGCTGCTGCTCGCCTGTCAGTGCTGCAGCGTAACTTCAGCCTTCCCGCTCACCGCCTTATATGTGATGTGCCCACAAGGTGGAACTCTACCTTGCTCATGCTAGCCAGACTGTGCGAGCAGCAGCAGGCGATAGTGGAGTTTCAGCTGCAGCATGCACGCGTGAGTCGCTCTGAGGAACAGAACCACTTCACCACCAATAACTGGGCCTCCATGCGAGACCTGTGTGCCTTGTTGCGCTGTTTTGAGTACTCCACCAACATGGCCAGAGGAATCGGGTTCATTTCCAAGGCTTTCAGGGCAGTCATTCACAAGTGGCTCTGAGGGTGGGTTTGTGCACCAACAAAGGCCACAATTCTCCAGCAAGGGCACAGTTCTGGAGGATGACGCGGTGGAGGATGAGGAGGAGGAAGACATGGAGGAGTAGGAGGAGGAACCATGTTCACAGCAGGATGGCATCCAGACCAGCTCATGGCCATCACTGGTGCGTGGCTGGGGGGATACAGAGGACACAGATGATACACCTTCCACAGAGGACAGCTTTTTGTTGCCTTTGGGCAGCCTGGCACACATGAGCGATTACATGCTGCAGTGTCTCCGCAATGACCGGCGTGTTTCGCACATTTTGACAGGTGCTGATTACTGGGTGGCCACGCTGCTGGATCCCCGTTACGAGGACAATGTACCGTCCTTAATTCCCTCACTGGAGCGTAAACGCAAGATGCGCGAGTACAAGCGCAATTCCCACCTGGCAGCATGGGCACAGTGGAAGCACAAGGCAAAGGCAGAGGAGGAGGAAGAGGTCACCAACGCAGAAGGGGCACCCGCCAGCACCTCAGAAGGCAGGGTTAGCATGGTCGAAATGTGGAAAAGCTTTGTCAGCACGCCACAACAAACAGCACCACCAGCTGATATGGAACGTTTTAGCAGGAGGCAGCATTTCAGCAACATGGTGGCGCAGTATGTGTAAACACGCCTACACGTACTGAATGACGGCTATGCCCCCTAAACTTCTGGGTCTCCAAATTGGGCACATAGCCTGAGCTTGCCCTTTACGCCTTGGAGGTGCTGGCCTGCCCTGCGGCCAGTGTATTGTCTGAACGTGTATTTAGCACAGCAGGGGGCGTTATCACAGACAAGCGCAGCTGCCTGTCCAGAGACAATGTGGACAAGCTCACATTCATTAAAATGAACCAGGCATGGATCCCAGAGGACTTGTCCGTACCTTGTGCAGAATAGACACCGGGCCGGCCTTACCCAGCAATTGTTTTTTTTCTGATCTTTCTAGGGTTGCCATCTCATCCCTTTAAAAACAAAAACATATTAATTACACAGGTTCTCTGGCTGATTAAGGTGCTGCTAATTAAACTCACTTGGTGCCTTATCGACAGTAAATTAGCCCCAGAACCTGTGTAATTACTCTGTGTTCAGGTTTAAAGGGATGAGGTAGCAACCCTAGATCTTTCTCACTCTTTTGGGGTTTACCCTAATTTAAAAAATAGATATATTAAAAACCAAAACCTGCTGTGTTGGCTACCTCCTCCTCCTCCTCCACTGCCGCTTCCACCTACACCGCCGCCACATCCACCTCAACCTCCTAATACATATGGACCTCGTCCTCCTAGGTCAAAATTATTTTATTTTTTATTTTTATATTTTTTATGTTATTTTAAGTTATTTCCCTATCCACATTTATTTTCAGAGTAGTTGCCATGTTCTTCCCGGCATTTTGCAAAAATGATTTATTTATTTTTTATGTTATTTTAAGTTATTTCCCTATCCACATTTATTTTCAGAGTACTTGCCATGTTCTTCCCGACATTTTGCAAAAATTATTTATTTATTTTTTATGTTATTTTAAGTTATTTCCCTATCCACATTTATTTTCAGAGTACTTGCCATGCTCTTTCCGGCATTTTTCTGCCATTTGCAGCCCTCCAGCCCTTTCCCTTCGTTTTTTAGAGACATTTTTGTAGTCAAAAGTCCGGGTCCCCATTGACTTCAATGGGGTTCGGGTTCGGTTCAAAGTTCGGGTCGGTTCGGGTTCGGACCTGAACCCGAACATTCAGGTGTCCGCTCAACTCTAGTTACAACTTTGTGATGCCAATCTAATCATCAGGAATGTTGTCACAGGATTTGCAGGATCTGTGCATGATGCACACATATTACGCCAATCTCTAATCTATGAGAAGTTCAAAATATATCTGCAGGTTGGCTGATGGGTAAGATGCTTACATGTTTTATCCTTCCTTTTTAAGCTTGTTTTTTAAACGTTGTGCGATATGTTACCGCATACTGGTATGAGGTACTATATCGCTTAGTCCATTGTGCCCATGATTACAGTATTTACCTACCTAGTATTATATGTGACTTTTGTTCACACGATTGCACGTCTGCTCTGCTGTTTGACATGTAAAGTTTGTAGAGTAACCACTAGAGGGAGCTCTTTGGTCACTTAAAGCTGGATTCACACCTATGCATTTTTGGTGCTTTTTGCATTTAGCAGATTTGCATTACAGACCATGTTTCATAGGAAACAATGTAAAATGGACTGCAGTGCAAACCTGCAAAATGCAAAAAGCACTAAAACTGCATAGGTGTAAATCCAGACTACAATAGAATAAATAAAGATGTTTGTTATACAGCAAGTGGGTTATGTTTTTATTGAATCTGATTTAATGAAAGACTCATTTCCTGGGTGGCAAGTATCAATTGCCCAACACATAGATATGAAGTGGGAGAAGAAAGAACAAAGCACAACTAAAAAAATAAGTAAGCAGGACCTGCTGATGTAATGATAATATGTTTTGTCCCAAATCTATAGAAAATTACAGAAACTAGGAAATACATCAGTTATTTTTTTATGGTTTTGATAGGGTGTTTATGCCATGAATAGGCTTGTAAAAAAAAAAAAAAAAAGAGAAAAGCTTCATGAATTTTGACATTGTAGACAAGGGCCCCCTTTGGGTTTAGTCATAGATGGGATTTTGTTTTACATGTGTAGATGTATTTTACATTCTGCTGTATTTATTATGTTGTAACAACTGTAATATGGTTAATTGTTAGTTATAGGCCGGCTGTCATTTTTAATGGGATTTTTGGTGGTGCCTTGGACAAATAGTACCAAAAAAAGTACCAAAAAAACATTTTATTTGTACATCATTAAAAAGTTTGTATGACATAAAAAAAAGTTACCAGGTTATCATTTTATCACGTCATGGAGAGCATTCTCAAACTAGGTGAGGATGTGAAGTTTTTAACCTGACATGTTTCACCCAAAGGGGCTTCCTCAAGGGACTGGTTAAAAGATCTCCGTTCAAAGAAAAAGAAATACCATAATAATGGAAAACAATATACACTTAATAATACAGAGAAGAAAACAAGAAAAAAATAATAATGGTACAATCAAAACTATTTATATTTATTATTCGCCATGTCCAGCTATTCAGTAGCTTGCACAGGTAAAGTACCCAGGTACACTGTAATATGTTTGTAACATTTTAATCTTAGATTGGTTTTTATGTACTTGTTCGTAGTTACTTGAGCGGTCATTCCAGTAAGTGTTCACTTCAGGAATTCCATATGTCACTGTTTGCACTGAGGGTGGGGTGGTATTTAAAGTGCCATTAAGTACTTTCAGTCCCGACCTTTTCTGGCACTTTGTTCACATATAACAGTTTTTTGTTAAAAAATTACTTAGAACCCCCAAACATTATATATTTTTTTTAAAGCAGAGACCCAAGAGAATAAATTGGTGGATTTTGTAAGTTTTTCATGTCAAATGATAGTTGCATAGCAGTTTTTTAAACACAATTTTTGTGAAACAAATAAAAAAATTTAATTTTAATACAAGATACACAACCAAATTTTTTAGTAACATATGAAAGACGGTGTTACACAGAGTAAATAGATACCAAACACGTCACGCTTTAAAATTGCGCACACGCCCATGCAACGGCGACAAACTACGTACATTTTACTATCCATAGGTGACAATTTAAAAGCCCTTACAGATTACCACTTTAGATTTACAGAAAAGGTCTGGTGCTAGAATTACCGCCCATGATCTGATATTTACAGTGATACCTCACATGTGTTGCATAATCGCTGTTTGCATTCTTGCAGGACCACAGCGGGCATTCACCTTTGCACACATGCACGGGAGGATGAGGGCACTTTGAATTTTTTTTTTTTTTTTTAAGATGCAGCATGCAGGACTTTTGGCGTACCTTCAGAAAATGTGGCAAAAATGTGCAACCTAATAGTAGTCTATGAGACTGCGGCTCTAACCAGGAGTTACATGTAGGAAAACTGCGAGTACACCACCACTGCGTCCAAACCACAGCATACCAGTGTGAACCCAAAGGATTGTTTACACTTGCAGCAGGCACTGTCACTCCACTGAAAAGTGATCCATGATGAGGTCTTTTTAGAGGCATTTGACAGTTATGCCGCGTACACACGGTCGTTTTTTGCGATGAAAAAAAACGACGTTTTTTAAAACGTCATTTAAATTGATCGTGTGTGGGCAAAACGATCAAAAAAAAATTCCAACATGCTTGAATTTTTTGTGTCGTTTTTCAAAACGTCGTTTTTTGTTTCACAAAAAGTCATGCCACGTACACACGGTCGTTTTTTGCGATAAAAAAAACGACGTTTTTTGTGAAGTAAAAAACTACGTTTTTGAAACGTCACTTTCAAAGACGATGTTGCCTACACACCATCTTTTTTTTCACAAAAAACGAGGTTACGTTCACCACACTTTTCCATTGAAGCTCGCTTCATAACTAGCTTCTGGGCATGCGCGGGTTGAAAAACGTCGTTTTAAACGACGTTTTTGCTACACACGGTGACTTTTTGTGAAACAAAAAACGACGTTTTGAAAAACGACACAAAAAATTCAAGCATGTTGGAATTTTTTTTTGGTCGTTTTTTTTAAGACAAAAAACAACGTTTTGCCCACACACGATCAATTTAAATGACGTTTTAAAAAACGACGTTTTTTTTCATCGCAAAAAACGACCGTGTGTACGCGGCATTACCGTGTGTAGCAAAAACGTCGTTCAAAACGACGTTTTTCAACCCGCGCATGCCCAGAAGCTAGTTACAGAAGCTAGTTATGAAGCGAGCTTCAATGGAAAAGAGTGGTGAACGTAACCTCGCTTTTTGTGAAAAAACGATGGTGTGTATGCAAAATTGTCTTTGAAAAGTGACATTTCAAAAACATCGTTTTTTACTTCACAGAAAACGTCATTTTTTTTTCATCACAAAAAGTGATCATGTGTACGGGGCATTAGTGAGGAGGTGATATCACATTTCCTCACTGCCTGTTTTAACTTCCTAAATGCATGGTGAGCCAGAAGAAAGAAAGCTCTATGCTTGCAGTTAACCTCCCTGGCGGTGTTCCCGAGTCTGACTCGGGGTTAGATTTCTGTGCTACGATCGGTAACCCCGAGTCAGACTCGGGCTCGCCTCGCAGCATCCACAGAGACTGTTTACTTACCTTATCCGTGGATCCAGCGATGCATCCGCGCTGTGTGAGCGAGTGAGTGCTCGCTCGATTCACACAGCGTCCCTGCGCGCCGCCGATCTCCGTTCCCTGCGACGTTACGACGCACGGGGACGGAGAACGGCGCCAAATTCAAAAATGTAAACAAACACTATACATACAGTACACTGTAATCTTATAGATTACAGTACTGTATGTAAAAAATACACACCCCCCATGTCCCTAGTGGTCTGCCCTGTACACTACATGTCCTTTTATATAATAAAAACTGTTCTTTCTCCCTGCAAACTGTAGATTGCCCATAGCAACCAAAAGTGTCCCTTTATGGCAAAAATTGTTTTAGAGCAGCTAAAAAACAGCGATAATAAATCAGAATCACTTGCAGAATTTAGCGATAGCGATTTATGGGGAAATTCGTCATAAAAAAAAAAAATTACAGCAAAAATTCTGCAACTGAGCAAATTTCAGTGATTTTGATTTGATTAT
This sequence comes from Rana kukunoris, assembly GCA_029574335.1. Classification (NCBI taxonomy): domain Eukaryota; kingdom Metazoa; phylum Chordata; class Amphibia; order Anura; family Ranidae; genus Rana; species Rana kukunoris. The sequence goes on along the minus strand of CM056054.1, from coordinate 126,532,241 downwards.
ATTATTGAATAATTTTTACTATAATTATATTATTATTTGTTATAATTTTTTATAATTATTTATTATATTATAATTTTTAATAATAAAAAAAAAAAAAAATCATACCCGGGATGCCTATTAGACTCTTGTTTGGATAGATTTAAGTGAGTTATTCAGAATTACAAGCCTACAGTATAAAACGCCAAATTCCCTTGCAAATAATGGTACCGCTTTCAGCACCTAAAATCTGAAAGAATCATACCGCCAGGGAGGTTAAGAAAAGGTTCTGTTGGGGTACAACATAAGGAAGAGGAGGAGGATGGAAAGGGATTGGGGAGAGAGATGGCAAGAAGGCATTGAAGGAAAAGTGAGACTGATGTAAAACTGATGTAAGTGTGGGGGGGGGGGCTCTCTGGGGACCCTGATGTAAGAGGGGAACTCTCTAGAACCCTGATGTAAGGGGGCTCTCTGGGAACCCTAATGTAAGGGGGAGGCTCTTTCGGGACCCTGAATGTAAGCAGGGAGGCTCTCTGGGGACCCTGATGTAAGGAAGGAGACTCTCTGGGAACACTGATTTAAGGCGGGCCCTGGGGACCCTGATGTAAGTGGGGGGGGCTCTTTGGGGACCCTGAAGTGGGGGGGCTCTCTGGGGAACCTAATGTAAGTGCTCTCTGGGGACCCTGATGTAACGGGAGGCACTCTGGAGACCCTGATGTAAGTAGGGAGGCTCTCTGGGGACCCTGGTGTAAGTGGGGGGGCTCTTTGGGGACCCTGATGTAATGAGGGGGGCTCTGGGGATCCTGATGTATACATGTGTATGCCCGCCCAAACATATGACTTATTTTACTTCGCTATTATGGGCTCTAGCCCCAGATCTTTTGTAGACCTAGCAACGCCTCAGGACAGCAATGAGCTCTGGTGTCTCTGGAAATAGGCAGAGGGTTTTTTTTTTTCTAAAATGCTTAATCTTTTTTTTTTTTTTCTTATTTGGGGATTGGCAGGCAGTCATTAAAGCTGACCCAGTAATGCTGACAAGTTAATATCCTAGATACACAAAAAGTGGGCTAACAATTCAGCCTACCATAATCCACCTACAACTGAAATATCAGTATTGGGTGCACTGACCCTTCAATAATGCCACCAAAATAATAGACAAATAATCCTGCTTTCACATAAGAATGCTTTATTTTATAAACGATAACAGTGATATAATAATATAAGAAAACAATGGTTCATACTTGTTATGATTAGTATATTTTAGTACATAAATATAAACAAAGTTCTGCATTTACTACTAGCAACTCATAAATGAACCTTACAATGGCTCTTTAATTTAATAGTTAGTAATGGTCAGTAAAATAGATGTACTATAAAAGTGTGCATAGATCTGAACCAGCATGCCAAGAACTAGTTACAACTCCATAGTAAGAAAGTATGAGCAATGACACTGACACTATAACCAGGAGCAGAATAGATATGGATACAGGTATATGGAGTGAATGGCTTGCTTCTGTGGTCATTTTGTTATTCAGCAAAGTAGACCTCCAGATTAAAGGGGTTGTAAAGGTACCATTTCTTTTTCTCCCCCTCCCCCTCCTGTAGTCCATGGGAGGGGGTGAGCACGACACTCCACACCAGGGAAAAAGCCTTGCATTATGGTGGTGAGTTACAGACAGAAGAACAGGAAGTGAGGATTTCTCAGAAGAAAAAAGGACATTTAAAAGCAAAATGGAAGGATGAGGTAAGTGAAGGAGGACTGCACTAAGGTAAAGGAAGCTATTTAGGGGGAAAAAATTGTACCTTTACAACCCCTTTAAAGTACAACATGAATAATCTGCAACACAATACTACACTCTCAAAAATGTTAATGTGATTCAAATATTGTTTTTAACAATATTTTCAATTTGCTGCTTTAAAATACCATGAAAGTCCTTGTTCGAGCACTTACTGTCATGAGTTAAACAACTGTCTCCCAATTGTACCCCTGCGTTGTCACCCTGTTACATGTGTCTTAGGTGGAGACTACAAGTGGCACAAGTGAAAACATGTGGTACATGCTTGGTCTTCTGTTGTATTTATTAGGATGCAATTCTCGAGCAACCCCTTTAACCCAATTGAATAGATTTCCTTAACACAACACATGTTAACACACTTATGTTATTGTACCGCATTAGTGTGAACCCAGTCTCAAAATGAATTGTACTATCAAACAACGAAATTACAGTTTAAAAAATAAATAAACCTAAGACCTCATTTACACTAGTGGGGGGGGGGGCATTGAATACACAGTTGGAAACTCCTCCCAACTACCCCCACCCCCTTAAGGCCAATGGCAGCAAATGGGGGTGTACATATACCGCAGTCAGGATCCTTCACATACGCAGCAAAAAAACTATCCAACATGTGAAGATAGTTCAAAAGAATGGGGAAGCGCCACAAATGCCTTCGGAATCACGTGCAATACATGCTGTTGCTGCACATTTGTTCATCAAAAATGGGATTAAAACAGGCAATGAGGAGGCATCACATCGCCTCCTCACCACCTGTCAATAACCTCTGAAGAGCAATCTGAACTCAAAGTGCTTATTAGAGGAGCAGCAGGTTTAGATGCATGTCTAAACGTAGCCTAATAAAGGTTCTAAGGCTTCCCAACACCATCCAATACAATTAAATACATGTTTTCCCTGAGATTCAACTGAAGATAACTTTTTGTTTAATGCAATCATCTGTTTTTTTTGTTTTGTTTTTTTAATGACTGTTAAGTGCAGTGAGACTGTAAGGCCGCGTACACACGATCAAATTTATCTGGTTAGTACACTAACCAGCGGTCAGAAATCTCTGCGCATGCGTCGAATGTATTCGACGCATGCGTGGAAGTATTTTACTTCCTGGAGTGGTGACGTGGCCGCGTCAACGTCACCGCTACGTCACCGCGTCCTCAGCCCGAGGGGATTTTCGTCCGATGGTGTGTACACGCCATCGGACCAAAATCCGATGAGACATGTCCGCTGCAAACGGTCCGTCGGACATGTTTGAGCAGACATGTCTCATCGTGTGTACGCGGCCTCAGAGCCGGTTCACACTGGGGCAGCACGACTTCCAAATGACTCGGCAAGGCGATCTGCACACGACTTTAGAGGCGACTTGCAAAATTACTTCTGTATTGAAATCAATGCAAGTCGCCCTTAAGTCGTTCCGAAGTCGTACAGGAACCTTTTTCTAAGTCGGAGCGACTTGAGTCACTCCTATTAGAATGGTTCTATAGTACAGAACAGAGCGCGACTTGTCAGGCAGGTAAGTCGTCTGACGAGTCGCCCCTGTGTGAACCGGCTGAGATCAACAAAGCTCACACTTTGGGGTGGGGGGATCAGACCACTGTATACAGCTGAGGCGATCCTTTTATGTTGCCGAATATTCGCAATGCGAATATTCGTATTACAAATATTCGAAAATACTTTCTCTGCCCTTCTGTGTTTTGTGTATAAAAAAAAATAAAAAATTAGCTTTAGTTTAGTCATATAAGTTTGTGTAAGTAGAGTTAGTGTTTAGTACATATTAGTTTAGTAATCCAGGAAATGATCTCCGTTTTCGCGTGTTGATGAGAATTTCGCAATCAATTTCGCATTCGCATTAGCGAAATTTCGCATTCGCATTAGCGAAATTTCGCATTCGCATTAGCGAAATTTCGCAATATTGTTTTTTTGATAAAATATCACGAATATTCGATATTAGCGAATATTTCACGAATATTCTTCTATATATTCGTGAAATATCGCGAAATCGAATATGGCGTATTCCGCTCAACACTAATTAGCACACAGAAAGCTAAAGAAATTCCATATAAAAAGTATATATACTTTTTAGTAAAAAAAATATATATATATGGATGTCTCAAAGCCTTTAGAATAACAACACTATTTTAAAAATATTACAAACGAATATGTTCACATATATTTTGACAAATGCTATAGCATTTTAATAAACAAATAAAAAGGAACTAGATTACAAAAACATAGCCATTCATTATTACACATAATTTGTATGCATCTTTTTCGCACATTTGAAGAGACTTTATATTCTGTATATTTTTATATCATTTTTTTTTTTTTTTTACACATTTATGCACTGTATTTTATACCTATATTGATTATCGATATCTTTTCACATTGATCATTGTTTAAAATGGCACTGAATTTATAATGGTATATATTTGGAATGGTTTATATATCCATAGAATATTGTACATGCACATTAGGAATGTTATACTATATTGATTTATTGCATATATTCCACTTTGTACATTCGAGTCAGTGCTATATTCATCTGTATTTGTCACGTATTGGTAATTCTGTATAGCGCTGCTCCATTTTATTTATTTTCTATAGCTTTTTAATGTGTTCAAAATAGTTTTTAAAGACTTTGGACCCATCTATAATGAAGAGCAAATACCACTCTTTACAGGACACCACAGTGATTCTTCCACGTTGCATCTGCGCTTACGATTAGTTCATCAAATGGAAGTTGTAGTGTCCTACACAAGGTTCGCATAATACAAGGATAGGAGGAGAGCTCTGTCACATGATCTACCAAAGTCTTGCATCAGGTTTTCTCCTCCTCCAAGTATTTCCATCGGAAATTCCGATCGTGTGTAGCCCCATCGGAGTAATTCCATCAGAAATTCTGATGAGTTCCATCAGAGTTTAGATAGAGAACATGTTCTATTTTACTCCGATGGAATTCCGTTGAAATTCTGAGTGAGTTTGGCCAGTCAAAGGTCCGAACGTGTGTACGGGGCATTATGGGAAATACAAATCTGATGATGACTTTATTTAACCCACTATGCTTCTACACAGTGATGTATAGTAATGTAACACAATTATAAAGCACTATATGTTGTGATGCTTTTATTTAACTTTGTTGTTTTATTATAAATAATTTAAATAAATAAATTAAAACATTTTAAATATATATATTAATTAGGCATTTATTCTACAAAAAGTTTAGAAAAAATATGACAGGAGGCGGCATTCACACCTGAGCTTTTCAGCTCATAAAATGCTCATCTCAAAAGTTCAAAAACTCCCAACAAGCAAAATTCCATTCATTTAAATGGCCCCTGTTCACATCTGAGCATTCTGTCATAAAAAAAAGTACATGAGCTTCTATTTGGGCAGATTACACTGTAAAAATTGACACAAAATCTGTTTACAGGCGCTATTTTTAGCGCAAAAACGCCTGTAGAGCACCTCAGTGAGAAAGGGGTCTAAAAGAATTGTTTTTACTAAGTTATTGTAAAAATAATCAGTTAATAATATTTAGTTAAAAAACTAAAACTGTGTACCATCATTAAAGAGATACATTTATCTATAACATGCACAGACATTAGCGCAGAGGTAGGCAACCTTTTAAAGTGGTTGTATACCCGCAACAGTTTTTTTTTACACCTGAAAGGCAAAAGGCATAATGAGCTAGTATGCACTGCATACTAGCTCATTATGAAATACTTACCTTGGAACGAGGTGTGGGGAACTTACCTGGTCCACGCCAAGGGAGATGTCATCTTGCCTCGGCGTGTCTTCCGGGTATCGCCGCTCCAGCACTGTGATTGAGACTTCATTCCGGCAAGGTCCAGCGGCTGCCAGGCCTTTAGCCGAGGATTCCCGCTGCGCATGTGCCGCTGCAATTAGCCGCGCATTGCGCGGGGAATATCTCCTAAACCGTACAGGTTTAAGATATATTCTCTATAATAAGGCTTACCTGTAGGTAAAAGTGGTAGTACAGAGTTTACTACCACTTTAAGCATAGTGTGCCGAAAAAAGTTTTTAAAGAAATTGAGAGTGCCAGCTACATAAAAAAAAAATATTTTTACTTCATACTCTCAATCAGAAAAAATATTTTTTATAAATTATAAATGCTGTAAACAACTTGAATAATAATCACACCTCAGATGACGCCCATTTTCTGCACCTTCACACCTTAAATCAACCCAAATCCTGCACCTCCAGATCTCAAGTGAGACCCAATGCATGCACCCTCACGCCTCAGATCAGCCCCAATTTCTGTACCATTACACCTAAGATCAGTCCCTTTCTGTGCCTTCAGATCTCATATGAGCCCCAATACATGCACCTTCACACCCCAGATAAAGCCCAATTTGTGCACCTTCACACCTCAGATCAGCCCCAATGTCTGCAGTTTCAGGTCTCAAATGAGCCCCAATTTCTGCAACCTCAGATCTCATACGAGCCCCAATGCATGCACCTTCACACCTCAAATCAGATCCAATTTCTGAATTTTCACACTTGAGATCAGGCAAAATTTCAGCACCTTTACACCTCAGATAAGCCCAAATTTCTGCATTTTCAGGTCTCGAATGTGCCCAAATTTTTGAACTTTTAGATCTCATATCAGCCCCAATGCTTGCACCTTCATACCCCAGATAAAGCCCAATTTCTGCACCTTCACGCTTCAGATCAGGCCCAATTTCTGCAACCCCAGATCTCATATGAGCCCCAATACATAAACCTTCACACCTCAAATCAGACCCAATTTCTACATTTTCACAATTCTGATCAGGCTAAATTTCAGCACTTTCACACCTTAGATAAGCCCAAATTTCTGCAATTTTAGGTCTCAAATGTTCCCAAATTTTTGCACTTTCAGATCTCATATCAGCCCCAATGCATACACCTTCACACCCCAGATAAAGCCCAATTTCTGCACCTTCACACTTCAGATCAGGTCCAATTTCTGCATTTTCACACCTTAGATCAAGCCCAATTTTTGCACCTTCAGATCAGGTATAATGCATTCACCTTCAGATCTGAGATTTGCAGGCCCACATTCTACTTTAGACATTAGTGTCTAAATATGACTGTGTAGATCCTTCTCTATGTACTTTTATACCCAAGCTTAACTCTGGCTATAATTTCTGCTTCGCACTCACACTAGTGATGTACTGAACTTGCTGGATTCAGTTCGAGCAGGGTTCTGTGAACTTCAGACACTCACAGAACGTCTTTGAAGTTCCAGAGAAACCCGTAGGCATTCAACCCTTAGTGAAATCAATTGGAGCCAAATATGGCTAAATAAAGATGCCCATTTTCTTTTCTAATTGGCAAGGGGGTGTAAAAAAAATAGCACAAGGGTAGTACTGGCCTGGGAAGCGTGTACCAATTTAAAAAAAATGCTTTTTTTTATAATTTTTTTATTCCATGTGGCTGGCATCAGTGATTTTTTTTTCAAAGCACTGAGATTAAAAAAAGGAAAAAGTGTTAAGCTGCCAGCAAATTACATTTCCCTCCTGGCTTCTTATTTTAAAAGAAAAAACAGCACGCCGACCCCTACGAATCTGTTATGTATGTATGTATGTATGTATGTATGTATGTATGTATGTATGTATGTATGTGTGTGTATTTTTTTTTAAGAAGCTGGCAATAAAGTTTTGTTTTCTCACATTTTAAACAGTGTCATTGTTTTTTTTTTATACATATAGGGCCAGATTCAGGTACAATTACATTGGCGCAGAGTATCAGAGATACACTACGCCGCCGTATTTTACCTGGCTCTACAGCGAATTCAGGTAGATTACGGCCCGTAAGGTACGGCGGCGTAGTGTATTTCTCGCGGCGGAATCGAAATACGCGATTAGGGGGCGTGAAGCATTTAAATTAGGCGTGTTCCTGCGGCGATCGAACTGCGCATGCTCCGTTCAGAAATTTCCTGCTGTGCATTGCGCGAAATAACGTCGTTACGTCATTTTTTGTTTGAGTAGCGTCGTTTACGTACATTCCTATTCCCGGACGACTTACGTAAAAAATAAAAAAAGACGTTGAAATTCGACGCGGGAACGACGGCCATACTTAACATGGGCTGTCTAAAACTAGACCAGATAAAAGGTGGAATAACTTTACGCGACAAAAAGATGACTACAGATGCCGTAAGAGATTGCAAACGACGCTCGTAACTTCGTGGATCGTCGGAAAATAATCATTTGCATATCCCGACGCGGAAAACGAAGGGAACTCCACCCAGCGGCCGCAAAATTATTGCAGCGTAGATCCAAAGGCGTACGAACACGTAAGCCAGTCGGATTGAAGCCCGAAGCCGCCGTTTCATGGTTTGAGGCTTCAGACTAATGAAACGACGCGCGTAATTTGAAAGTACTCCGGTCTAACGCGAGATAGACCGGAGTAAGGGCTCTGTGAATCTGGCCCATACTTTTTGCTTTAGCACAGCCTACTGTGAGGCGCCGTACACACGGCCGAGGTTCTCGCTGAAAATCAGCGAGAACCTCGCTGGAATGCACATTCCAGCGAGGACCTCGGCCGTGTGTACGGTCTCAGCGAGCTTCCCGTCGGGAAGCCCGTCGAGCCGAAATAGAGAGCACGCTCTCTATTTCCTCGACGGCCCGCCTGGAAGAATGGCTGGTTGCCATTCCCGACGGGCGGGTCGCCGAATTCGACGGCCGGGAGAGAACCTCGACGGGCGGAACGATGTGTTCTGCCCGTCGAGGTTCTCTGCCGTGTGTACGGCACCTGAGACTAAAAAAAAAAAAAAATGACCTAGAGTCTCCCCCACCCCTAAATGCACACCAGGCCCTTCAAATCTGGTATGGATTTTGAAGGGGTGCCTCACACATAAAATATGCATGAGGTTCCCCAGGAAATCCATGCCAGAGCCTGGTATGCATTCTTGTCAGCCTGTGCACTATGTAAGATAAGACATCCACATCAGTCTGTAAACCAGAGGATCTTACACTCATGTCCACCAACAGTCACAAACTATTATTTAGCATTCCACTCCCCCTATTTATTTATTTTTACCGCTGGAGCATGGGAGGTTTTCGAAGAATTTCCTGGGCCTTGGTGTAACTAAGGCTAAGAACCACCAGGACTACAAGTCTGTGTAAGTACACAGATTAAGGGGTACAGCCATTAATCACCAATGCCAGCATACAGCACTCAAGTAAGTGCAGGAAGCCCATTTCCATTCAGAGTGAAAGTTTTTTTTTTTTTTTTTTAAGGCATTTCCAATTAAAATAAGCTTAAATCATTATCTATGGCAGTATATGACTATAGTGATACAAAAATCGTAAAAGACTTTGTTTGGGTTGTACATGTCCTCGCCGTTACTTTTAGAATTTTTAAATATAATATTTTCTCATGAAAAGGTTTCTATGACGTTGTGACTGTTATGAAATAGACAATGTGGTTATGTCAAATTTATATAAATATACACACACACATTATATATATATATATATATATATATATATATATATACACACATACATACACACACACATTTAGGCTTCATTTGAACGTGCAGCATAAATGTGTGGTTAATCTACGTTTTTGCTGCCTGCCAACCACCCCCCTTAAAGTGGAAGTAAACCCTCCTTCTATCATTTTCAGCCAAGGAAGCCTCAATTTTGGCCTCTGTTTAATCTTCAACTCCCATTATACTGTACATGCGATCAGTTATGACACCAGCCATTGGATGGTTTGACAGCTACATTCCTGGCACGTGTTGGGAATGAAACAGTTTTTTAAACTGTTAAATCAATGTGTTTACGTCGGCTTTAAGCTTCAATAAGTAGGGGTGTTTACATGACATTAGGCATGATGCTTCAAAGTTTACCCGACATGTAGCAATTGGTGGGCGGCAAATAATGCACGCACTTGTGGTTTACGTGTCGACAAAAATGGGGCTAAAACAGGCAGCGAGGAGATGTCAGTAGCCTCTGAAGCATGACCTGAACTCCGTTCAGGCTTCAGAAGAAAGGGAGATTTGGACGCAGATCTAAATCTACTCTTAAAGCTGTCTGTTTTTTCCTATGTTGGACAAAAATACATGTAATATGGCATACAATATTGGTAGACAAAAAAAAGTATACAATTCATTTAATGCTGAGAACCTATGTTAATAGAGCAAAAATACAAAGCCAGGGCACGAGGAGAAAGGTTAAGCTAAAGAAGACATTATTTTGCCCAGTTGTGTCTTTGCCTCTTTAGTTCCACCATATGAAAATCGGGACTGTCCAGCCACAGTCTACAGTGGAGACGCAATGGGTTGTACATACATAAAAGCAGTCCCCGGTTTTTCTGTAGGTTTGTTCTTAAAGTGGATGTAAACTCTCACCTATACCTAGTGAAGTGAACAGCCTCAGATTATAAACAGAGATGAAACAGATCTCCCTACATAATTCTCACATGTATATCTACTCTCTTCATCGGTTCATATCCTTTAGAAAGTGCTCTTCGTGTTAGGAGATTTTCTCTCCCTGTTCAACACTAGACATGTGCACAATTAAAAAAAAATGTTTCGGTATTTCGTTTTTGTCAGAAAATACATTTATTTAGTTACTCCCGAAATTCGTTTTTATTTATTTTGTTTAGTTAAAAAATGCATTTGTCCAAAAATCTGAATGAATTTAGGTCAAATCTGTGATTGAAGTCTTATGGCGTCTGTCGAATGTTTTAAGAAGATTTGACGGAGCAGCTGTACAACGCCACAATCGTACATTCCCGGTCAAATGTTCCGCCTACAAGCTATAGAAGAATTCTAATGCTGTATAACACTAGTAATAATTATATTTATAAATTATTAATACTAGTCAACCAACATTCTAATTCTTCTATAGCCTATGGGCCGAGCATTTGACCGGAAATGTATGATTGCGGCATCGTACAGTTTAGCTTCTTGTCGAATCTTCTTAAACCTTTTAAAAGATACCATAAGCCTTCAAAGACAGATTCTACGTTTGTATGTTTTTCGCTGGTTAGTTGAATCTCCATTGTTCATGTCAAATGGTCTACCCCAACACTGTCTGTATAATGTCGAATCTTTTCTCTCTCTGTCAAATCTTTCCTTTCTATGTAGAATAATCTTGGACTACTAGAGTTAACGTTAGGCAGATTCGACCGCAGGTTCGATAGACACAGATTGCTATTGTCAGCGTCATGTCGAATCTCCTATCTAAATCGAACTGTTGTAGCAACGAAAACTAAAATAATGCATTTTTTTATGTTGGATGTTTCGGATTTCGGATTCTGCACGTTTGTTTTAGTTTGTTAAAACAATAACGAAAATACCCAAAATTCGGGCAAAATGCACTTGGGCGAAAACGAATGCACATGTCTATTCAACACTGCAGTGAAGCCTGGGCAGCCAAAACAGCTTATTGGAAGAAAGGCACACACCCCCTCTCCTCTCTGGCAAAGGAATTAAGAATTGTGCATAGCTCTGTTTTTAGACAACAAGCCAATTGCTAATCTATTCATAGCAACCTCCCCCAGCTCTAAATTAATGAATTGGGTTTACATCCACTTTAAGTTGAATTTGTATGTAAGTTGGAACAGGTACATTTTTTAAGTGTAACTCCAGCCCAAAAAAAAAGTTTACATTTTTTGGATAGCATAGGCAAGGATAACACCCCTGTAACGTTTGTTTTGTTGTCTGTGCCCCTGTTCGGAATATATCACCTCACTTTCTGTCCCTGTGTTGTTGTGGAAAAAGGGATTGGTGATAAAGCTTCACTGGAGACACATTTTCCCACTGTAACTGTTACAGGAGTGAATTTCCTTTCCTAGGAGTAGATTTTCTCTCACTTGCTGTTTTCTCCATCCAATTGTAAGTATGAGTGGTATGTACGTTGCATGTTTGTAACTCGAGGACTGCCTGTATACTACTAACTGTATATGTGCCATCCTTTACCTACAATATTCACTATGATGAAGCCGTCTATTCAACTCGTCCCATTTTATGGCAAGATGGTTTTAATTTAGTACTTCTATTATTTCATGCTGCATGAATAAAGAGTTTTTTTGTGAGAGTATGCTGGAGCAGTACTGAGTATCCGTTTTGCTTGCTGTATATAATCTTATTAAGTTCTGTGTGAATCTCTTGAATGTCCTGGTGTTTCCTGCAGCCAAAACAAAGAAATAATTTAACAACTATGTAAAACAGGTTAGAAAAATAAGGTGTAGCTACTGCAGTGCACTGAAAGAGAAACATAATACACATATAGAAATATGAAGTGTAATTTAAAGTCTATCTATGTTCAAAATATAAAATGATATATTAATTTCAATAATATCTAGCCTACTCCTATTAATCTGAATAATCTTAAAGATTGAAAACTTCTCACTCTAAAAATAGGCACTGCTGTGTCACATATTTCACAGAGCCTGCCTTCTGAACTACATAGGTGCTGAGGAGGAGATTTAGAATGCAGAGTTAGTATGGGAATCATTTTCCAGGCAGCAAAGTACCATGGGATATGTAGTCTTCATGAATCAAAAGTAAACAGCAGAATAGAAGTGCTAAAGCATGCAGGAAGTTCAGAAAGTTGTAAAAAGAGATGGTCAGCAAACAGGCAGCACTGAAAACATGAAATAAGATTTTTCTAGTAAGCCATTGTTTGTATTGCTATTACAATGCGGATGTTATTAATGAAAAGTGTTTGTTATGATCATGGAATTCCTGTAAGTGTATTTCTGGGCTGCAAGTAGAGCAAAACACCTGTTGATTCTTCCAAGAAATCAGTGAGCTCCTAGCTTCCAGCTCTGCCTAATGTCTCCCCTGCAGGATTATAGAACTCTGTCTTATGTTATGATGATGGGAAGCAGTGGTGCTCACAATGATCGGCTTTTATTCATGTAAAACAGTTATGCCAAAAGGAAAAATTGTTTACTGCAACGGCCTATGAGATGTTAAAAAAGACAACCTGCAAGACGAAGGCATAGCATACTAGCTCATTATGAATTACTTACCTGAAATCGAAGCCCCCTGCAGCATCCCTTGTTCGCCTCCTCTGACGCAGCCATGATACCGGAGTGACTTCCGGGTATCGCTGCTCTGGCGCTGTGACTGGCCGGAGCAGCGATGTCACTCCTGCGTATGCGCGCAGGAGTCGCCACTAACGGCATGATGCTGTTAGTAGCAGCACACTCAGTGCGCCTGCGCCCAAGTTTAGGTTCGGGAGATATTTCTTGCACCTACAGGTAAGCCTTAATCTAGGCTTACATGTAGGTTAAAGTGGTTGTAAAGGGTTTACAGCCACTTAAAGCACCTGCTAATCAAACCTTACCCTCCCCAGATGGACAATGCTGCTGTCCAATGGTGTCTGCCTTACTACTTCATCTAGAATGCAGACACATTGGGGTTTATTTACTAAAATTGGAGAGTGCAAAATCTAGGTCAGCTCTAAATAGAAACCAATAAGCTTCCACGTTTTATTGCCAAAGCTTAATGGAACAAGCTGATTGGCTGCGATGCACAGAATTTTGAGTGCATCAATTTTAGTAAATCTCCCCAACTGGGACAGGAAGTGTGTTACTGGCTTGATCACCAGGCAAAATAAAGGGAAAAAAAGCATAGAAAAAAAGAAAACCAATGCAGCCAACACATTTATGGATTGGTAAGCTGCAATATATTGCATTTTTTTATTTGTGTGTTTAATTGCTTTAGGCAAAACTGCTTGGATTTCAGTGGACAAGAGGCCCTTTGTTGTCAGGTCACTACAGAATATTAGGAGCTCACTGGATTTGTAGCAGGATCAACAGGTATTTCTCTGTATTTGCAGTGTTTGTAAAGGGATAAATCCTGGGATGTATTTTGAGGATATACCAGGGAACAAGGAAAAAGCAGATTAAAAAAATAACATGGGGCACAGTGCCTCTTTGAGGAACGTTAATCAGGATTTAGAGATAAATATCCCTACATATTATCCCTACATATTATTTTCTTTAGAAAAGGTCACTTTCTGGTTTATATATTTTTAACCTCCCTGGCGGTATGATTCTTTCAGATTTTAGGTGCTAAAAGCGGTACCATTATTTGCAAGGGAATTTGGCGTTTTATACTGTAGGCTTGTAATTCTTAGGAATAACTCACTTAAATCTATCCAAACAAGAGTCTAATAGGCATCCCGGGTATGATTTTTTATTTATTTTTTATTAAAAATTATAATATAATAAATAATTATAAAAAATTATAACAAATAATAATATAATTATAGTAAAAATTATTCAATAATGTAATCAAATCAAAATCACTGAAATTTGCTCAGTTGCAGAATTTTTGCCGTCATTATTTTTTTTTTTTTATGACGAATTTCCCCATAAATCGCTATCGTTAAATTCTGCAAGTGATTCTGATTTATTATCGCTGTTTTTTAGCTGCTCTAAAACAATTTTTTGCCATAAAGGGACACTTTTGGTTGCTATGGGCAATCTACAGTTTGCAGGGAGAAAGAACAGTTTTTATTATATAAAAGGACATGTAGTGTACAGGGCAGACCACTAGGGACATGGGGGGTGTGTATTTTTTACATACAGTACTGTAATCTATAAGATTACCGTATGTAATGTGTTTGTTTACATTTTTGAATTTGGCGCCGTCCCCCCCCCCCCCCCTACGTCGCGACGCTCGCAGGGAAGGGAATCGGCGGTACACACAGCATCAGGCGGACATCCGGCCGCCGTGTACTGCGGAGATTCATCGCTGGATCGCAGTAAACTTTTTTTCTGCATCCAGCGAGGCAAGTCCGTGTGTGGCACGGGGTTACCGATCTTAGCTTAAAAATCTCACCCCGTGCCACACACGGGAAGACCGCCAGGGAGGTTAATGCTTGAAGTAAGCCATTTTTCCCACACTAACTATAGCAGCATGTTTGTCATCTAAGTTCAGCTCAAGCATAAAATCAATGGATTTGCCGTATTGTAGAAAAGCAAAGTGACATTATGACATTCGAAAAAAAAAAAAAACTGTAAAAAATGGAGGAGGTCATATCAATTATACTTATCTGAGTTCTTTGTATTATTCACCTTAACTCAATGGGGGTTGATTTGCTAAAACTAGAGAATGCAAAATCTGGTGTAGCTCTGCATGGTAGCCAATCAGCTTCTAACTTCAGCTTGTTCAATTAGGCTGGGTTCACACTAGCCTGCAGTTTGCCGAATTTGTGCTGCTCTTACGAGATGCACAGGGCTGCCATTCATTCTGAATAGCACCCCCATGCTTCTTAGTCTACAGTGGGTTTTCGGGTGTGGGAACTGCCGGGAAATCAAAAAGACCACGCGGTATCCCTGCGGCCACGTTTTAAAAAGGTGCATGCACCTTTTTCCTGCAGGAAATATGGGCACCGCAGCCCATTCAAATGAATGGGCTGCGGTGCCTGAGAAAACGCGGGCCGCACAGTCCACACTATTTTAAACCAAGTCCTAAGCTTTGAGTCGATTGGTTTCTATGCAGAGCTGCACCAGATAAAGCACTCTCCAGTATTAGTAAGGCTGGATTTACTGATGCGATGCGTCACAGCGTACGTTATTTGCACAGGAATCGCACCGCATTTTAAGCTTATCAGTTGGCACAGCTCAAATTGCACTGCAGCCCCCCACGAAAAAGGTGCTAGCACCATTTTCTTTGCCGCATTGGAATCCAAGGGTGTTCGCACCCATGTGATGCAATTCAAGCAAATGCACTGCGTCCTGCAACCTGTTTTTGGGGTGTTGTTAACTTTTAATTGACACCCGCACCAGACTGCATAAAAACTGTGTGATTGCTATGCAGTGCGATGTGGGAAATGCAATAATTCCTGTGCATTTCCTGCATTGCATCAGTGTTAACCTAGCCTAAATCAACCTTAAATTGGATGGCCCATTAAAACAAAATATTAAAAGCCAGCAGCTACAAATACTGCAGCTGCTGACTTTTAATATTAGGACACTTACCTGTCCTGGAGTCCAGCGCCGTCTGCAGCAGAGAGACGAGCGTTCGCTCGTCTCTGCTGCTCCCCCCTCCATCCACGGTGAGGGAACCAGGAAGTGAAGCGCTCCGGCTTCACTGCCCGGGTCCCTAAGGCGCATGCGCGAGTCGCGCTGCGCCCTCCGATTGGCTCCCGCTGTGTGCTGGGAGCCGAGTGTTCCCAGCACACAACGGGGGGGCGACGGAAAGCTAGGAAAACCCGTATTTTGCCCGACTCTGCTGTGGCCGGAAGTGGGTGCAAATACCTGTCTTTAGACAAGTATCTGCACCCCCCTTCCCCTGAAAGGTGTCAAATGTGACACCGGAGGGGGGGAAGGTTCCGATCAGCGCGACTCCACTTTAGGGTGTAGATCTGCTTTAATGTCCAATGTCTGAACATTCTTGTTCTATCATGGTGCCTGATTCCGGACCACAGAACAAAATAAATATGCAAAAGTGCTGAACGTTCTGACAATTTTTTCATCATATGAAGGACTTGTGGCAGCAGATTTGGTTGTGTCAGATGGATTTTATATTCATATACAAGTCTGTGCCTAAAGCAGTTTTAACGCAGGTTATAAGTAGGTCAGCTACAGGTTAAAGGAACCTGTCAATGTATCCTAAATGTTCTCACAAGCATCTCAACTGATGTCATCAACACAAGCCCTGAGTCTGAAAACAAAGTCCCTAGTGGTGCTATATTTCAAATCAGCAGGACATGCATATTTTATCCAAAGCTTCATTAACCATCAAACATTTTTAACAGTATGTATTTGACTTGACACAATTGTATGCGTTACCTTTTTTTCTTGTCACCTAGTAAGTCATTAAGTGTCTTTAGGTACAAAGAAGGGGAACCAGAAAGTCTCTGGAGCTGCCGCTCAGCTGCTTTACAATGACTCCAAAATATGTCTGCTTCATTTGGTGTGTTGGTAATACTTCGCCTTCTCTCTTGGCCTGCTACACTGGCGGTGGGACCATCCGCTTCCAAGAAGCCTCCATCGTGCTGCACTTCACAATCGTCAGTGATATAGTTTTGTATAAAGAAGAGTTTTGGTTTTCCTACCAAGTTTGGACATGACCTCCCAGTGAAAAAATTCCTAATTTTATCCAAAGGAAGTCCCGGTGAGCATTCATCTACGAAAAAGAGAGAGTCTGCATTCCCCCGGCTGATTAGGATACATATGAAAACGTCATATTGCTTGAGCTGTTCCATGTTAGCAACATCTTGCAGCATTGTTTTTACTTCTTCAATTCTTGCGTATGTTTTAACATTGACAACAAAATTTAGACTCTGAAATATATGTTCAAGCATTGCTGTAGAAAAATAAACAAGTGATTAAAACCATCAAATGTGAGAAGTAGAAAATAAATGAAATCTCTAACAAACTACAATAATAATATTTCTCCAGCAGCAGGACTGTTATGATTATTCAGTAAGTCAATTCAAATAATAAGAAATATTTGATCAAAGCTGAACTCCTGGGAATAAATTATTTTTTGACCCCTGGCCTGCACTGGATCCCCCTTTCGACTGCAAGAGTTAAAGTAGAACTAAAGACAATGTTGGCCACCAGGTCAACCTTTTTCTCTTATTGTCATAGACGGTTTGTTTGCTGATGTCAAATTGAAAGAACCGTTAAAATGTTAGAAAAAGTCGATCCTCTCCAGCCAGTTCTCCCAGTTTTTTCAGTTTCTCCAGCTCTCCCCATCTCCACCAGCTGTGTGTAAGTCGCTGACAGTCTGTCACAGTGGGGGAGATTTACTAAAACTGGAGAGTGCAAAATCTGGTGCAGCTCTGCATAAAGACCAATCAGCTCCCAAATTTTATTGTCAAAGCTTAATTGAACAAACCAAAGTTACCGTGTTTTTCCGAAAATAAGCCCGGGTCTTATATTAATTATGCCAACAAAAGACACGGTAGGGCTTATTTTAGGGGTAGGTCTTACTCCCTCCCTGCCTGTCAGGAATCCCCAGTGTCAACTGAGTTAAAATGCTTGTAAAATCCTATAATCCACTCTATTACAGTATTATATAATGTACAATGTGTGTGTTTCTGTAATATAATTGTGCCAAATACATTTGTTATAGTGCGGCTCTGCACTTCTGTTACCCACCAGAGCTCTCTTCCCCACAATTATATTGCAGAAACACACACATTGTACATTATATAATACTGTAACAGAGTGTATAATAGGATTTTACAAGCATTTTTAACTAGGGCTTATTTTTGGGATAGGGCTTATATTGTAGCCCTCCTGGAAAATAACGCCAGGTCTTATTTTCAGGGTAGGTCTTATTTTTGGGGAAACAGGGTAGAAACGGATCGGCTGCCATGCACAGCTGCACCAGATTTTGCATTCCCTAGTTTTAGCAAATCAATCCTTGTATGACAGAGACGCAGGGAACTGTTCTACCCTGGGCACTTGGCGCCCTTCTGTGCCACAAGTCACGATCCAGAAGTAATGTGTGGCATTGCTTCTGGGTAGTGCAGACAAAGTCTAGGAGTGAACAGGGTACACTAGTTCCCTGCAGGTACATGGCTGCAATGAAAAGTGTATGTATTAGGTCAGCGTTTCTCAGCCTTTCAGTCATGGCACCCTTTAAAAGTATGCAAAACTATGAAGAACCCCAGTCCTAAGCTGTATCTCTTGAGCTGATGGACACTGACATCCGCACTGAATGACGATGTCACTCTCTCCCTGGTACCACACGGGGGAATCCCCACTTCACAGCAGCCTTTCCCCTTCACATCAGAGTCAGCTTCCTTCACATCAGAGTCCCTCCATTACACGAGAATATCATCCTAACATTAGAGTTCCCCTTTACCCTAGAGACCCTCCATCACATCTGAGTCCCCTCATCACATCACATAGAGTCTCCCCATCACATCAGAGTGTGTTGTTCCACCTGCCTGCACGGTGGAAATTAAAATTGCAATGTAGTGGATAGGGGCAGGGAACTTGTTAAGGCTGTGCACTGCTTATTTTTATTATTCAAAGCAAATCCACCCATCCATGTCTCCATGTTTTATTTTGTTGAGAAATCACTTTGAAAAACACCACCCTAGCATTTCTAGCTGCAACCAACTTGTGTAAGAACAGATGATTCATGTAGAATGTACTTCCTGGGATTTATCTGCCTTTAGCTCAGGCATGCCGGCAGGGGGCATGCTTAGCTTAGAAAGCCCTCCTCCCTAACTGCATATGAAAGGCAAAAAATGCCCATGAAGACCCAAATTTTGGTCTAGGCCAGAAACCAGGAAGCAACTGAATAAAAGGAAACAAAAAAGAAAAAAAGTTTAAAAGATAGAAAATAGATAGCTTTCTATCTATGTACTAGGGCTAGTGGCATAATGATTAAAAATAATGTTGATTGAGAGAGTCAAGCCCTGTACACACGATCGGTTCATCCGATGAGAACGGTCTGATGGACCGTTTTCATCGGTTAACCGATGAAGATGACTGATGGTCAGTCGTTCCTACACACCATCGGTTAAAAAAACAATCGTGTCATAACACGGTGACGTAAATCACAACGACATGCAGGAAAAAATTTAGTTCAATGCTTCCAAGCATGCGTCGACTTGATTCTGAGCATGCATGGATTTTCAACTGATGGCCATGCCTACAAACGATCGTTTTTTTGCTATCGGTCAAATTTAAAACAAGTTTGCTTTTTTTTTAAGCGATGGATAAATAACCAATGTCGCCCACACGCGATCGGTTTGGACCGATGAAAACGGTCCATCAGATCGTTCTCATTGGTTTAACTGATCGTGTGTACGCGGCCTAAAGTTCCGCTCTAAACATTTTATTTGTAGCTTTACGAATACCCAAACTGCCTATATCACGATTCAAACACAAGACTAACGGGACAAATCCTGCCCGCAAGATCATTTCACATGTCCCCTGTACCTCTGCTGCAGCGGGGGCACCCCCTCATTCTCACCCCCACCTCGGCTGCAGAGAAGAAGGAAAGAACTCCTCATACAGATTCTGGGGGTCTTTGTGCAGTCTCAGCACCCCCTCCTCTCCTCCTTTGGTCTCAGCAATTAGCAGACTCCAGCCCTCCCCTGGTCCTTCTCCAGACCCTGCACTTTCTGATTTCCAGCTCAGCGCCCAGCTTTTTCCCATACGCAGGACAAGGTGAGGGGGTGCACTCTCATTTAAGGTAGGGTGGGGGACTCTTAACTTCTGATGTAAGGGGGGTGTTCTGGACATCTAATTTTACAGATCTAATCAACCATTTGAGATCAACCATAATGCTGATGCAGCCTACAGTGAATTTTGACACCTCTGGCCTATATGAAGAAAAGTCATCACAATTTAAATAATGGACTGAATTAATCTGTACTTATTAAATATGTGTTTTTATTACATGCACCCAGGAGCCCAGTAGATCACATTATCCCTTTGTCGTGGTGATCACATGGTGTTTTACCAATTTGATTACTGTGTCCACACAATGCAAACCATGTAAAATTGAAAGTAAGCATCGGTTCTCTCTGCTTTCACCGTGAGAGCAGAGAGAACCGATGCTGCAGCATGTGAGTGTATAGCAGCCCGTCAGGCTGCATGAACACTCACAGACTGCAGTACCAGCCTGCCCCAGTGTCCCTGATCACTGCCCCAGTGTGGCCATAATAAACAATGCATCCAGGACCTGTCCCAGTGATAACAATAACACCACCATAACTCATAACAGTGCCATCATCACTGCCATACCAGCACCCTGATCCCCGCCATACCAGCGCCCTGATCACCACTATGCCAGCGCCCTGATCACTGCCATACACACTACAAGCATCACGATCACTGCCATACACCATACCAGCATTCTGATAACCCCAAATGCCATACCAGCATCCTGATCACCGCAAAGCCTCATCCCAAAGTCCTGATCACCTCCATACCTCATACCAACGTCCTGATCACCGCCATATGCCATACCAGTGCCCTGATCACTGCCATACACCTTGCCAGCATCCTGATTGCCGCCATACCAGCGTTCTGACCACCCCACATGCCATACCAGCATCCTGAACACCGTAATACCTTATACCAATGTCTTGATCACTGCCATACCCCATACCAGCATCCTGATCACTGCCATACGTCATACCAGCGTCTGACATTTTAGGGTCGCAACTGATCACTTTTCAAATATATATCCCATAGGTTTGTAGAATCTATAACTTTCACACAGACTAAATAATATACACGGTTTTCGATTAGTTTTACCAAAAATTGTAGCAAAATACATTTTGGATAGAGCTTTTTCTTTTTTTTTCTTTTTTTACATTTTCTGTATTTTTTCATTTATATAGCAAAAAATGTAAAACCCAGTGGTGATTAAAGGGTACAGTGTCGCATGACTGAGTAATTGTCACGCAAAGTGTGGCAGTGCTAGAAAGCTGAAAATTAGCCTGGGCTAACAGGGGGTGAAAGTGTCTGGACTTGAAGTGGTTAAATACATTATTAATAAAAACAGTTACCTGAGTCATTTCCAACACAGTCAATAATCAGGCAGAAGCCCAATGGCATGGTTCTTACAGGATACCTGTCATCATTCGTCTCTGCCTGTGGAGGACAATGGTTGTGCCACATTATTGTACATTTTCAGTAAAACAATTGACTCTCTATTATTACATCACAGATAAACAAAACTGCTAAACAGGCAAAAGTCTATAATAATATGCATATTTGAGTTTATTACATCAAACTACCATTTCTTTAAAATAAAGTTTTAGCTGATATTTTAGAGGAACAAAAACAGCAAAACATGGAACCAGGGAAGAAACCAAAAGGATAAACAGGCCAGCATGAGGGAGGCTGCATCAATATTCTAATGCAGGGACCTTGCTTTTGGATTTTTTTCCTGTCAGGATTGCTTTAAGAGTCGAGCAGTGTGTAATGTAATACAAATAGAAGTGCTGGTGTACCCATAAATTCCTAAAATATCTTTGAGTACAGGAATTGATGATTATATGATGCTACCTTCGGGTGACTGGACAATGGCAAAACTTTTGCTGGCACCCTACGACCAGTGTACCCATATAAGCCTGCCAACTTCATGAGGCTTCAGTTTTTTTTAGCAAGCAGTGAGGAGATCACAAAGGAAGAGGGGAGAATCTGTGTCGGGTACTGTACTCCAGGATATGGAATGTATAGGCAAGTCCTGCTTGCCCCATCCCCCCTCAAGAGGCTTTCTCCACACCAGAGAGAAAGCCTTGCATTACTGTGTGGAGTTACAGACAGAAGAACAGGAAGTGAGGGTTTCTCAGGAGAAAAAAGGACATTTAAAAGCAAAATGGAAGGATGAGGTAAGTGAAGGAGGACTGCACTAAGGTAAAGGAAGCTATTTAGGGGGGGATGTACCTTTACAACCCCTTAAGGACCGCCGCATGTACATTTACGTCGGCAGAATGGCACAGACAGGCACATCAACGTATATATACGTTGCTGCCTTGACGTGGGTTAGGGGTCCGATCGGGACCCCCCCCCCCGGTACAAGCGGCGGTCCGGTATGCTATGCGAGTGATCGGGGATGAGGGGGCGGCTGTTAGTTTTTGTCCGCCCCCTCCGGATTGCTCCCAGCCAATCCGCGCGCTCCCCCGTGTGTCACTTCCTCCTCCTGTGTAAACACAGGAAGAGGGAAGTGATGTGATCTCTGCTCTCGGCGGTATTTTCAACCGCCGCTGAGGAGAGATCACATCACACAGTAAGTCTGCACAACACTACACTGACACCAGGACACGCAGGCACACTTAACCCCTTGCGATCACCCCACCCCCCCCCCCTCCCCCCTGTCACAGTGTCACTAAATGCAGTAATCATATATGTATGATTACTGTATTTAGTGTCAGTGTGACAGTCAATTAGTGTTAGGTTCAGGGTAGCCCCCGTACCCCCCCTAATAAAGTTTTAACCCCTTGATCACCACCCTAGTTAACCCTTTCACTCCCTATTCCTATTGCCAGCGTCACTAAACGATCATTGTTCTGATTGCTGTATTAGTGTCGCTGTTCCCGCTAGGTAGCTATTTTTTTTTTATTGCGATTTTTTTTTACTAAAGACATGTGGCTAAATACATTTTGGCCTAAATGTTTGACTAAAATTTAGTTTATTTGATTTTTCCTATAACAAAAAGTAAAAAATGATGTTTTATTTTCAAAAATGGCGCTCTTTTTTTGTATATGGCGCAAAAAATTACAATTACAGAGGTGATCAAATACCACCAAAAGAAAGCTCTATTTGTGGGAAGAAAAGGACGCAATTTTTGTTTGGGAGCCACGTAGCACGATTGCGCAATTGTCAGTTAAAGCGACGCAGTGCCGAATCACAAAAAGGGGCCATCGTCCTTTACCTGCATTTTGGTCCGGGTCTTAAGTGGTTAAGGTAAGGTGACCAGATTTTTCAAATTAAATTCGGGGACATATTTTTTTTACTAGTAATGGTGGCAATCAGCGACTCTCTGCCCATCGCCGCCTGCCTCACAGCCTGTCAAGTTTCACTTTACGGGCCCCGGCTACTAATGGATGGGGTGTGGAGGAAAGCAAGGAGATAAAACAGGCAGGTGGACTCAGAGATGTATTATGGCCTAGGCCGACAAGGCCCAGGCCTAGGGCGGCACTTTGCAGGGGGGCGGCGAAAAAGCAATAGGAGGGAAGGAGGGGGGGGGCAGGCAGATACGAGGTGAACGAATGAAGTGATGGGAGAGGAGAGGGTGGTATGGGGATATATGCTGGGGAGTGATTTAAAAGGGAAGAAGATATGTTCTAGTGGGGCGTCGGATTCCCCCCCCCACTAGCACATATCTTCTTCCCTCTCAAATCACTCCCCAGCACATATCCCCATACCACCCTCTCCCCCCAAATTAAAAGATGCTATGCCCCCCTGTGCTCATCCCACCCTGTCCCCCTGTGCTCATCCCACCCTGTCCTCATCCCACCCTGTCCCCCTGTCCTTATCCCACCCTGTCCCCCTGTCCTTATCCCACCCTGTCCCCCTGTCCTTATCCCACCCTGAACCCCTGTGCTCATCCCATCCTGTCCCCCTGTGCTCATCCCACTACGTCCCTCTGTCCTCATCCCACTACGTCCCTCTGTCCTCATCCCATGAAAATTACAGGACGGGTCTTAAAAAGGAAGGGGTGCATCATATATAAAGTAGGAGGTGCGCGAGGTTCACCAGGCCTAGGGCAGCACAAAACCTAAATACACCCCTGGGTGGACTTGAGCCAAGGCAGAAGAACATGCGAGCAGGGCTGAATGGGCATGCACCCAAAACTGAAGAAATATTCCCTCTGCTCACCAGCACATTATCTTCAGAAAGGGGCACAGATAATGGAAAAAAATACACCCCCCCCCCCCTAAGTTAGTAGGAGCGGCGGAGTGGAAGTGTGTAATTCCCTTTTTTTTTATTTTTTATTCTGCACTGAATGTCTTTGTACTTGCCCCAGCCCCTGTTCAAATCCAAACCGGGGACAGACTTGGTCTGGGGACAGTGTCCTCAATCGGGGGACTGTCCCCTGAAACCGGGGATGTCTGGTCACCCTACTTTAAGGATGCCTCAGTCATGTATGCTTTGCACTGCATAATGACAGCTCGAAACATCACATTTCTATATAGGAGTATTATGCATTGTATCTTGTTTCTGCCTGCTTGCTTTGCACTTTAATAGTTATATGGACTGAATATTCTGGTATGTACATCCTCTGTGCATAACACTTTTGTTATACTGGAAAATAGCCTGCCTAAGCCTAAATTATACCATTGGCCTACTGTCTTCATGCACAAGGCATGTGACAAAAAGTGAACTGGAGATTACTTTAATGTGTGAAGCAACTTTCAAAATGACATTACACTTGAAAAGTTTATGAAATTTTAGTGATTGCAATTAAACCTACTAGTCAAGGCACAGTTACAACTATAGAGGATTTGGCAAATCTGCTTTTACCTTCAACTGGGGAGCCCTTGAAGCAGTAGGAACATGTCTTGATTGGACTGGCTATATTGAAAGAAATGAAAACCTGGTCAAATGCAGCCTCAGAGGATCATCCACAATGTAAAATGAGATCTGAAGATTTGCGATTAATTCTTTAAATGCTTGAAAAACATAGCCCATCCACACAAGCCCCTAAAGGTACACTCATTACTGGGGCCCTCATGTCAGATTATTGTGTTATTGATACTCCCTAGAGAATGTATACAGTATGTGTTTGGACCTGCTTTGTTTGGGTGATCTACTGAAAAGAACTGCCGACACAGCATCGATAGCTTCCAAAACTGGAACCAAAATCGAATCAACTAAACTATGCTCTCACAATGAGGCACTGAGCTATTAATCAGTGCTCATTTGTTATATTATACAGCTCAGTGTTACATCAGCTCTGAGAATCGAAACTTGAAATACGTGTATGAAATGAAACCAGGGAATGGGAAAGTCCCTCTTTTGTAAAGCCTGATCCAGGATACTGATTTGGAATGAAAACAGTATATAGTAATATAATAATATAGTATATAAAATTGTGAGCAAGAAACTGTAAAGCCTATGTATAAATTATTTATCATTTTTAGAAAACAAAAAAAGCAACCTGATTAAAACCTTGTGTGCAACTGTGCACTGCATATAGCAAACACAAATCTGTTTCTTTATAAAGCCTACATTTCAAAATGACTTGTCCTCACAATCTAAAAATGAAAGCAAAAGTAGTCTGAAAAAATATCTAAATGTATTTTATAAAGACAAAGTAAATGTGTGTAAATAAGCTAGAACACTCTTTATGACAATTGCTCTGTGTTCTGGTCAAATGGATGAGTAAGTGATTATGTCACCATCATAAAATACTTACTAACCAACTATGTAGTTCAGATGGTAATACAGTAAAACCTTGGTTTGAGAGTGTTTTGCAAGACAAGCAAAATGTTTTAATAAATTATACCTTGATATACAAGCGATGTCTTGATATAAAGGTAGCATCACAACTGAGTATAAAAGAGAAGAGAGGAGCCTCTAAGTGTAGCAATATGGTTACATTTAATGAAGGTACAACATTTAGCAACTTATTGCTACACTAAGGCTGCATTCACACCTTAGCACGGCGTTTTGTACCGCGATTTGCCGCGACAAATTCCGGCGTTTTGTACCGCGATTTGCCGTGACAAAACGCGTCGTTTTTAACCGCAGTTTTTTAACAGGTCATTGTCGGCTATGCCGAACACTGAAGCCGCCTGATAAAAAGGACTTGTTTGAGCTTCACGCGATCGGCGTTTCGCCGTTCGGCGTGGAGATGTGAACCATCTCCATAGAGATTAATGTTATTTCTCCCCTCCAGCGTATCTGAGCGTCGCTCTTCAGGCGAGAAATCGCTCAGGTGTGAATGGAGCTCTTCTCTTTTTATACCCTGTAAAAAAATGCTTTGATATACAAGGGCTTTGGATTACAAGCATGTTTCTGGAACGAATTATGCTCACAAACCAAGGTTTTACTGTACCAGCAAAAATATTTAAACTCAACTGTATCTTATGATGATATTATAGAATATCCAAGTCTCTTATTGTTTGTTTAACATACCTAGTAACTGCCACAATAATTATCAAGCAAAATACAAAGGAATTTTTAGCAGCTTAGCAACTTTGTGTACTTTTAGTGACAGCCTTAGTGGTTAATATTGCATGCCCACATTAAAATTTCATATATGTAAGTTACTGATAATTTAACACAACCACACAAGCTGTAGTTCACAAACCACTATTACCAGAAGCCGCTTTGATCTGATTTGTATTTATAACAGTAGAAATACTGTGAATTTACAGAAAACAATGAAAAAGTGTGTGTCAGATTTGAACATGTGTGGCACCCCATTAACAAAATGTATCTCTTAGATATACAGGATCATATGTGAACATGAGTAGCCAATGATACCTGTATGATTGAACCGGTTTCCTGTACTGGGATTGACTCTAGAAAAGACAAAACAGTTATAATTTTAGCAAGGCAGTGAACAAAGGTTTTTAGGTTAAGACAGTCTCCTGAACCATTGAGATACAATGAGCATAAGTATCCCCCCTCAATGTTGTTACCGTCTTTAACGGGTTTGGAAATTATGAGCACAATGCTTCTTGAATCATTAAGCTTGGGCTCTTTATAGTGTTACCATCTAAATTTTACATGGATTGGAGTCAGAGTTTTATATAACTGAAAAGTACCTAAAGTTGAGGTGGATCATACAGTAAAAAATGCATAAATATGCACTCTCTTTTGCTGTGGAAGTACTATAAAAGCCCTGATACAACCAACTATGTTTAAAAGCGACATTATTATCCCACCTCTGAAATAAAAGTAGTCTTAAATACATCCTGAAGACAAAACAATTAAAAGAAAACATTTGGAGAAACACCAACCAGGGTTGGGTTATCCGTAGCACTTTAATATCCATTGTTAACCAGATAAGCTCTTGCACCTGTACATTTTTTTTCAATTTATTTGTAGGGTTGCTTTAATGTCAAGCATATGCAAATCAAAGACCACCTCTTGATTTGCAAATTAAGTAAACAGAGTAAATACAATGTAACAATAATGTTATTATATTGTATTTCTCAAATCATTTTCCGATCGCTGCTGTTCAAAACAGCCGCTGCTGTGATGCAGAGTAAATCCTGGATGTCATTTTGACAGCTGAGATTGGCCAGCAACAGTGGCTTTAGATTAGTGACAGGGGAAAAAATGACAGTGTGCAGCTCATGCAATGGATTTTTGTTGATATTTGCTAGGGTATATGCTGTATGCCCTTAAAGGGGTGTTCCAGCCCTTTTTGATATTTATTAAAAGTCAGCAGCTACAAAAAGTGTAGCTGCTGGCTTTTAATAAACAGACACTTACCTTGTCCATGGTTCCAGCGACGCGCCGGCCGGGGCTCCGCTCCTCCCCCCCCCTCCCTGGCCGGCGTCTTCATTACAACTGTGGGCACCCGGCCGTGACAGCCTTCGGCTTCACGGCCGGGCACCCACTGCGCATGCGCGTTCGGCACTGCGCATGCGTGGACGGCGCTGCTCCGTCCCATTGGACAGGAGATCGCCTGGAACCTGTCAGTGTCCCAGGTGATCGCCTACAGGGAGGGGCTGAAGTTAGGCAATTAAGCTTAATCGCCTAACCAGCCCCTCGGCGGAAGGAGGAAGTGGGACAGGAAGTCCCACTCCTCCTGAAGCCCCCACTCCCCCCCCCAAACAAATTACATGCCAAATGTGGCATGTAAGGGGGTGAGGAGTGGGTTAAGCGGAAGTTCCATTTTTGGGTGGAACTCCGCTTTAAGCCCCGTACACATGGGCGGACCTTTGTCCGACCAAAATCACATTGGAATTCCGACGGAACATGTTCCAAACTCCGACGGAATTCATCGAAATTTCCAATGGAAATAATCCGGTGGGGCATACACACGGCATACACCCGGTCAGAATTTACGATGGAAAAAGTGTGACCGTATGTACGGGGCATAAGTCTCCATTATTCAGAGAAAAGACCAAGAGGCCAAGGGAAAGGGAGAGAGCTACAAAGATTTACATCTGAAATGGGAGAAGCTGTCAGTGGGACAACCATAAATCTGGATTTTTCACAAGATTGCTGGAAAAAAAACAATTCCTTTTGGAGTTTTCCAAGGAGCAGTAGTAAACATATGGAAAAGGTTCTCAGATATAAGACCAGTTAATTATACAGGATTTAAAGTGAGTATACTATCGTGAATTGAAACAACCTCCAATTAAAAAAAGATTGTAATCTTTACCTTTATGTCCATTGCTCAGATTTATAGGTTTCTGAAAAAGAAATACCTTAATGTTAAATAATTGTATTGATGTTTGCACAGAGGGTTTTTCATAGTTTAACACAGTAAGCTTAATTCAAAGAGCTTCACACATAAATAGTGGGGCAGGGGAATAAACAAAGGTGGTATCATCTTCATACGATAGGAGGGTTTAGTTCTACTTGAGCTCCTAATGCACTAAAGGCATAAATGCAAACAACATAGTTTACATGAGCATAGTTTGCAATATATGCATTCCTAATGGAATCATACATATAAATGATCACAAAGAACAAGCATTAATCTGAAAATGCATATTGTGTACTGGCTCTTGTATCAGCTGAATGACTTACAAATGAAGAAAATACTTGTTTCCTAGGTATTGGCGGAGGTACAGCAATTTTATTGATGTAATGATGACTCCCATTTTCAGTATGACCTAAAAGAAAGACAATATTTAACTTATAATAAAATCTTATCTTTAAGTGTACAACTGGGCACAATAAAAAGGTGTATACATTACATTGCTGCAATACATGCACATGTCTCTATGGTTTGTGTTTTAGTAAATACTACAAATACAAAAAAAAAATAGCTTTTGCTGCTGGACTACAGAACACCTCCTTTCTATCACATAAGGAGAGAACTGTAATCACTGGTCAAGAACAAGCAAGCAGCAAGTAAAGTCATAAAAAATCAGAACTTGTGATCTGTATAATTGTTTCAGATCTCTGCCTACAAAAGTACTAAATTTACTGGTTCACTTAACAGCCAAGCATCTAACATTTTAAGGCAGGCATGTCCAAAGTCTGGCCCGCGGGCCAAATGTGGCCCCCCTGTTGATTTAATATGGCCCCCCTGGGGATTTGGATATATATATTATTTGTGGCCCCCGGGGCCAGCTGCCTTGGAGGGGACAGGGAGGGGGCAGGACGAGCACCGTCAGATTACATGAAGAGAATCTCCTGTTTACTCAGCAGCGTCTGTATTGGAAGTCCCATCTCCTGGGATGCCATTGGAGGACTGTTCTGTCTATCATAGGAGGCGGGACTTTGTACTAAAGACGCCACAAAGTAAACAAGAGGTACTCCTGTTTGCAATCTGTCGGCACTCGTCCCGCCCCCCTCCCTCTGCCCTCCGAGGCTGCAAATGGGCATCAATCAGGCTGCACTGATGGCAATTGGTAAGGCTGCATTCATGGCACATGTGAGGCTGCATTCATGGCACATGTGAGGCCGCACTGGTTGCAATGGTAAGGCTGCATTGGTTGCAGTGGTAAGGCTGAATTCATGGCAATGGTAAGGCTGCATTCATGGCAATGGTGAGCCTGTGCCTGTTATACGCCAATAAATACCGTATATCCAAATAACACGCCCAAGCTCATCCTTAGCCCTGAGCAGCGCTCTGGGATTCGTTGGGGCCACAAAATATATACAGTATATCCAAATAACATGCCCAAGCTCATCTCTTCACCACACAGCCACAAAGGCAAGAGAATTCTTGTTGGGCCGTGTATTAGTCCTCGGGCGAATACACTTAGACCGAATTTTAATGGCTCAAAGAATGTCAGGCAAAATGGTCGGCCCTCATGCATGTTCACTTCATCAAATCTGGCCCTCTTTGAAAAAAGTTTGGACACCCCTGTTTTAAGGTATGTCCAGGTTTGGCAGGCTCCACAAACCCATAGTACAGATTTCCTTCAATAAGCACAAAAAACTAAGTGCATAGTGCAATAATCTATACAAACTAATATCATTATACCTTTTAGTTTTATCACTATCAAAATGTCTAAAGCCCCGTACACACGGCCGAGGTTCTCGGCAGAAACCAGCCCAGCCCATCGGGAAATCCGTCGAGCAAATAGAGAGCAGGTTCTCTATTTGCTCGACGGCTCGTCGGGATGAATGGCTGGTCGCCTTTCCCGACGGGCTGGTCGCCGAATCTGACGGCTGGCCGAGAACCTTGACGGGCGGAACGATGTGTTCCGCCCGTCGATGTTCTCGGCCGTGTGGACGGGGCCTAACAGGTTACAATGTATTACTGCACTGTCAATGCGTTGCCACATTAGATAGGCTTACTTTGAGGCAGTTATTTACTCCTGTCTATAAGCCCTGCTGGGAAGGTTTTACACTCACTTCCTGTCCTGCTCACACTGCCGTTCTTGGAACAGGAAGTGAGAACAAATCTTCAACAAGGACATATTTTTTACCTTGTGCGATATATTTCCCCTAATTTCCTGCACCATGACAATGATGTCACTGGGACAGAAAGTGAAGAAAAATTACAGGCAAAGAACGCAATAAAAACTGGACAGGGATTTTCATACTTCCCACCTCAAAAAAGAAGACAACTCTTCACCTATTGGAGGCCTAAGGGTCCCACACTTTTTGAGATACTGTTATGCTACACAGCTTGCTCAACTGATGACATATCTGAGAGTCTGGGTCACCATAAGAGGCTATTGATCATCTTCCATTATCCATACACAGTTTGTTGTGTCTACACACATGACATAGGAACTACCCTCCAATCTAATTACCCAACATCCCCCTTATGTATGGGATGACATAAAATACTCTGGTGGTCTGATATCCCCACATTTACTCGTTCTATCAATTATTCGCAAACCTTATTTTTATACCAAAAGGCATGAAGTCCTTCGTCGAGCTCCAAAAATATACCACTTGACCGGGTTTTTCAGTTACTTGCAGGTTAAACATTATATTTTAACCTTTGTCTATTTATACAGTGAGAGATTATCATTTGCTTCACATGAATAGAAAAGGAAAGGACGACCCACATTCCCCTGGGCTGATTTCTCTTCTGTGGGCCAGATTCAGGTAGAGTTAGGCTGGAGTATCACTGATACTCCAGCCTAACTGTCACTTTAAGCCGGCGTTTCTGTTTTCTGTAACCAGAAAACAAGAAACGCCGG
Source organism: Rana kukunoris (assembly GCA_029574335.1). Lineage (NCBI taxonomy): Eukaryota > Metazoa > Chordata > Amphibia > Anura > Ranidae > Rana > Rana kukunoris. The sequence continues at coordinate 126,500,776 of CM056054.1, read as the reverse complement.
GTTGGAGTTCCGATGCGATCGGTGCAATTGAATTTCGCCATCGCATCGCAACTTTAATTTAAAAATGGCGCCTGATTTACGCTGAAAAAATATGTTAATCAGCGGGAATCGGCAATTCACGATCGTATTAGGGCGCGACGCAGTGACTTTCCGACGTTTCCGTAAGAGATACGCGGCGTAAAGATAAAGCAGCCCCCTAGTGGAGTATCCTATGTTAAGTATAGCCGTCGTCATCGTGTCGAAAAAAAAAAAATCGCGTCGTTTGCGTAAAACGTCCATGAATGGGGATTTGACGTCATTGACGTTCACTGACAGAATTTGGAGCATGTGCACTGGGATGCATTGACAGTCGACGCATGCGCAGTACGTTCGCCGCGGGATCGCGCTTAGTTTAAATAATACAAGCCCCGTACCCGCCCAATTTGAATTCCGCCGGCTCATTTGCAATACGCTGCCGCAACTTTAGGAGCAAGTGCTTCATGAATAACAGCACTTGCTCCTAAAATTTCGCCAGCGTAACGTAAATGAGAAACGTTACTCCAGAGCAAAGATGCTCCAATCTACCTGAATCTGGCCATATATGGCAATCAAATAACGAAATGATACTTCTACGTCCCTGAATTATGTTCAGAAATGGGAACAGGGACATCATCAAATCATGTTTACACAATGTTTTAGTGATAGAAACAAATTGTAAAGTGCTGCTTCAGTGGTATATGTTTCCTTGTCGGTTAGTACATGTGACCCCTTGCAATCCTACTTGCTTTTGCAATTGTTCGGACATAGGCACATTTCTGCATACCTGTTGTCCAAAGACTGGTCGCATGTATATAGAATCCTGCACAATCTATTCTATCTTCCTATTAACCCATACAAAGCATGCCTAAACTGGAAACCCCCGGTATTTCCAAGCACCAATTTATACCCATGACTCTTTGATAGCTGTGAAACAGACTGATAGCCATGCTTTTGCTATTGAGACTTGTACTTGATGGAAGACTTTAATGGACATTACTTAATGGACATTACTTAATGAGAAATTTAAAGGGTTGTAAAGGTTTGTTTTTTATTTTCTAAATAGGTTCCTTTAAGCTGGTGCATTGTTGGTTCACTTACCTTTTCCTTCGATTTCTCTTCTTAATGTTTTTTTCTTTGTCTGAATGTCTCACTTCCTGTTCCTCCTCAGTAAGCTGTTCTGGCTGACTAACCCCCCACCAGAACAGCTTGGATGATGGGGGCAAGCTTACTGAGGAGAAACAGGAAGTGAGAAATTCAGACAAAGAAAAAAAACATTATGGGCCAGATTCAGGTAGGAGAGCGAATCTTTATTTTGGAGTAACGTTTCTCATTTACGTTACTCCGCCGAAACTTTAGGAGAAAGTACTGTTATTCACATAGCACTTGCTCCTAAAGTTGCGGCGGCGTAGCGAAAATTCAAATTGGGCGGGTAGGGGGCGTGTATTATTATAACTAGGCGCAAACCCGCGGCGAACGTACTGCGCATGTGTCGACTGTCAGTGCGCATGCTCCAAATTCTGTCAGTGAACGTCAATGACGTCAATCCCCATTCACGGACGTTTTACGCAAACAACGCAAACTTTTTTAAATTTGACGCGATGACGACGGCCATACTTAACATAGGATACTCCACCTAGGGGGCATGTTTTTCTTAACGCCGCGTATCGCTTACGGAAACGTCGGAAAGTCACTGCGTCGGGCCCGAGTACGATTGCGAATTGCCGATTCTCGCTTATTAACATATTCTCTGCGTTAATCAGCGGGAACGCCCCGAGCGCCATTTTTAAAATTGCAGTTCCGATACGACGGCGAAATACAATTACGCCGCTCGTATAGGAACTCCAACCAGGCGTTTCTTGTTTTCTGCTTACAGAAAACAGAAACGCCAGCTCAAAGTGAGAGTTATGCTGGCGTATCACTGATACTCCAGAGTAACTCTACCTGAATCTGGCCCTTAGAAGGGAAATCAGAGGAAAAAGTAAGCACTAGCTTAAACCTATTTAGAACATAAAAAACAAACCTTTGCAATCCTTTTAAGGGCTACATTTTAATGCTCTATGCCAAAGTTCTACAAGGTCTGGGAATCGTGGGTTACCAATTTTTTACCAGCCAATTTTGAGTACCACCTCATTGAATTATGATGTATGTTACCCTCGGTCATCGTGACACATAATGGCTGAAAATTCTCCCTGGCCAAACCTTGCTCCCTTTTTTTTTACCTAAGGTATCTTAGTCCTTGCCCTACCCCTTCCATAACTTCTCTTAGTTTCCCTTCACAACTCTTCTCCCTTAGCCCCTCAGTTGCTACTCATGACATTATCATCATTGTTTATGATATCTGGTTATGAAACTTTATATTTTCATTTTAAACACTTTCTAATGATTGAACAGAAAAAAAGGCCAACTTTTAAGCAGTCTCTTACCTTTTTGTTTGAACTTGAGGATTTTATTTTTCAGGTCTACCCTGTGAATTGTTTGGAAACTCTGCTCTAATAAGTCCAGGTTCTCTGATGATATCAGGTTATTTTTTTCCATATCACTTACAAGACTCAGGAAAGTCTGTGGAAATAATAACAATCTGTTTAGCAAATAATATGTATTTTCCTTAATCAAATGGTGGTGCTCGATAAGACCCCAGTGGCCAAGGCTGAGTGATGTGCAGACAGACATTCACTTCCACTGATAGCAGAAAGGTATAAACAAAGTCATTTTATATATGGTAATTTTTATCTACACCAGCTACTATATCTAGCCTCAAAAATATATAAAAATGTGTAAGTGGTAGTGTCAAGGTTGTAGATCACATTAATATTAACAAAATATAGTTTAGATACACCAGGGAACAAACTTATATTAGCTAAGTTGATAGACCTTTTTAGGTCTATCTATAAAACACGTGCCCTAATAATAGACGCGCCAGACCAAAAGGATAAAAGAGTGCAAATTAAAGGGTTTGTAAAGGAAATGTTTTTTTTTAATCCTAATAGCTTCCTTTACCTTAATGCAGTGCTGTTTTCATGTCCGCATTGTTCATTTTTGCTTTTAAGTTGCTGTAATCCTTCCCTGATCTCCACACTTCCTGGTTGTCTGTTTCCTTATAACCACAGTGCTGGCAGCTTTCTCTCTGTGGTCACTAATCAAGGAGGTGTGATTATTGTGTGTCTAAAACCCCACAACACCAATCAGTTTTGTTTTCCAAACCATCACTGCCCTGTATTGGCTCTGTGGCTCTGTGGCTCTGTACATCACAGAAGCAGGAAACAGCATGCAAAAATATAACTAGAACCTACAGTACATTATATGATTGATTTTTATCTATTTGTAATAATTTTTTTAAGGAATCAGCTAACTATTATGTCTCTATACCCTGTAAACAGTCATTTCAGCAAAAAAAAAATAATTTTCCTTTACAACTCCTTTAATTTATTAGTTTATACTAAAAAAAAAAGACAACGTGTTTTGGGGGGTCAGAAAAACTTCCAATTCACCCGGGCTACAATAAGAACCACAATATAATGCAAATGTGGCTGATAAATACACAAAATAAAACCATTAACAATAAAATAAAGTGTGTCATCATTAAACAGATGTTTAGAAAATAGGGCTTACAGATTTAAAAAGAACAAATTCCATAAATAAATGACACCCTTTTACTTACCATCTGATATATCTTTTTTTTGTTTTCTCCATTTCTATGCATGTTTATGTGGATGTGTATACATATACAGTATCTGTTTTTGCCCTCCCACTAGTTTGTTTCGATCAATGCCCCAGCACCATGCTTTTTTCTTCATTAGGTTATCTGTGTCATCCATATCAGTTTCGTTTTTCAGAATGGAAAAGAAATTGGAATGGGTTCTGCACCAACTTAACTAAAATCTCAGCCATTTTTTGTCCGAACTGGAATGCGGGATGTGAGCTCTCCGCAGACAGCTGACACCCCTCTTTCTGCTCATGCAGCTATTACACTACACAAGCAGGGCCTGCAGATTTAAAGGGGTTGTAAAGGTACATTTTTTTTCTCCTAAATAGCTTCCTTTACCTTAGTGCAGTCCTCCTTCACTTACCTCATCCTTCAATTTTGCTTTTAAATGTCCTTATTTCTTCTGAGAAATCCTCACTTCCTGTTCTTCTGTCTGTAACTCCACACAGTAATGCAAGTAATAGTCCAAGGGAGGAAGCGAGAACGACACTCCACACCAGGGAGAAAGCCTTGCATTACTGTGTGGAGTTACAGACAGAAGAACAAGAAGTGAGGAATTTCGCAGAATAAATAAGGACATTTAAAAGCAAAATGGAAGGATGAGGTAAGTGAAGGAGGACTGCACTAAGGTAAAGGAAGCTACTTAGGAAAAAAAAATTGTACATTTACAACCCATTTAACAGACTTCTTCCTACCTCCTACTCTCAGCTGAGCATGGAGTGGCAAGCAGAGGGATCCAGAGCATGCAGCTGGACTGCTCTATGCTGTGCTTGTTGCAGACACTGCATAGAACATGAAACGTATGGCTTCTAATCAGGGGAGGGCTGGCAGCCTTAGGCCTGGGGGGCAAGTCCAGTCAAGTGGCCCATAGATGTGGAAAAGTGAGGGATCGAGGAAAACAGTCTAAGATTTTTCATGATCACAAGAGTCCGCACAGAGGCCCCCCTTACATCAGAGTCCGCACAGAGGCCCCCCTTACATCAGAGTCTGCACAGAGGCCCCCCTTACATCAGAGTCCGCACAGAGGCCCCCCTTACATCAGAGGCCCCCCTTACATCAGAGTCCACACAGAGGCCCCCCTTACATCAGAGTCCACACAGAGGCCCCCCTTACATCAGAGTCTGCACAGAGGCCCCCCCTATATAAAAGTGCGCACAGAGCCTCCACTTTCATCAGAGTCCGCACAGAGCCTCCCCTTACATCAGAGTCCTCATGTCTGTGCAGAGAGAGAAGGTGCGCGCTGGTGTGCGCTGGTGTGCGCTGAGACTGAGCTATGTGTGAGACGAGACATAGCTCAGCTCTGCAGCCATCTACCTCAGAGCTGACACAGGCACGACTGCACAGTGAGAGGTGAGCGGTGGCCGTGACCTGTGTTACCAGAGCTCCAACAGGCATATTCCTGCTCTGCAAAAACAACATTTGGTAGTGGCAGCCGGTGGCTGTGCATAGTGTCACCAGCCCAGGGGGAGATTTCCACCCTGCCCCCCCTGCCAGCCCTCCCCTGCTTCTAATAACCAAGGGGCTTGCCACACTTTTGTTAATTAGGCTCAGGAAGTTAGAAGAGTGGCACAAGCAAAAAGCCTGCACCACTCTTAGTTCCCTCCATAGTTGTACAAATTATACAGCAATGGCCAGCATAAAAGCACTCTGGTCAGGTGCTGCACTTCATAGTCACTGGTCAGGTGCAGCACAACCAAGAGGGCTTCTCTGGGGGCTTGTGAATATTGTTCTTTTTGGCCAACAAATGTGTTTCTTCCAGGCATCAAGGAGTGCTCAGCTGGCAATAGGATCACACACGGCCCTTGTGCTCATGCTGAGACACGTGCTATTTTTTGTTGACTCAGCTTCGGAAGGACGTTTTAAAATCTTGCTTGTGACAAGTTATGTGATGTAATTACTGTATATTCTGTTTTAAAACATTTATGAATCATTTAAGCCAACTGGATGTTCCAGTGAATATAATGGCTACAGAATAGCACTGTAGTTAGTATACATGCCTTTTTGATGTTTCCAATATTTCTTAGTTGATTTTTCAACAAAAACAAAAATGATTTCAAATCTTCTTCCTCCAATTGTCCATTGATGTCTACCATTAGATAACTGCAAAGGTAAGAAAAACAACTTGTAAATTATTCATATATATTTCATAAATATTTATTAAAGTGATTGTAAGCAATCATCCTTTAAAACAACCCATTCAGTTTAAAATATAATTGAAAGGCAAAAAATGTTTATATATATATATATTTTTTTTTTTAAAAATCTATTTACTGTGTTTGATGTTTATATATATATATATATATATATATATATATATATATATATATATATATATATATATATATATATATATATATATATATATATATATAAACATCAAACACAGTAAATAGATTTTAAAAAAAAAAAAAATATATATATATATATATATATATATATATATATATATAATCACATTCCCTCTGTTCTCAGCTGCAAAGAACCGGGGGAGGAGCTTCCCAGTGAGGCCGGGTTCACACCTATGTTAATTAGAGCTGCACGATTCTAGTTAGCCCAATGTTTTTGCATAATATGAAAGATGAAGTTACGCCGAGTAAATAGATACCCAACATGTCACCCTTCAAAATTGCACACGCTTGTGGAATGGCGCCAAACTTCACTACTTAAAAATCCCCATTGTCCCCAAATCCCCAAAAAATCCCCAGGTGACGCTTTAAATTTTTTTACTGGTTACATCTTTTTAGTTGGAGAAGAGGTCTAGGGCCAAAACTATTGCTCTCGCTCTAACGTTCACAGCGATACCTCACATGTGTGGTTTGAACACCTGTTTTCATATGTGGGCGGGACTTACGTGTGCGGATGCTTCTGTATAGGGCGCTGTGAATTTTTTTTTTATTGTTCATTTTACTTTATTTATTTTAGTTTGACATGTTTTTCCCCAAAAATAAATGTTTTCTTTTATTCCTATTACAAGGAATGTAAACATCCCTTGTAATAGTAAAAAAAAACGATCACAAAGTATTGCAGAGTATTGTGCAGGGAGTATTGCAGAGTATTGCGCAGGGAGTATTGCAGAGTATTGTGCCGGGGGTATTGCAGAGTATTGTGCCGGGGGTATTGCAGAGTATTGTGCCGGGGGTATTGCAGAGTATTGTGCGGGGGTATTGCAGAGTATTGTGCGGGGGTATTGCAGAGTATTGTGTGGGGGTATTGCAGAGTATTGTTCAGAGTACTGCGCAAGGGGTACTGAAGAGTATTGCGCAGGGGGTACTGCAGAGTATTGCGCAGGGGGTACTGCAGAGTATTGCGCAGGGGGTACTGCACAGTATTGCGCAGGGGTACTGCACAGTATTGCGCAGGGGGTATTGCAGAGTATTGCGCAGGGGGTATTGCAGAGTATTGCGCAGGGGGTATTGCAGAGTATTGCGCAGGGAAGGAAGAGTATTACAGGGGTTAATGCAGGGATGGCTGAGAAGGAATGGCTGGATCTGTGACTGCAATTGTCACAGATCCAGCCACAGCGCTGCTGACACCCGCGCTCTCCTCTCACACTGTACCGATCGGTACAGAGAGAGGAGGGAGGAACCAGCGTCATCAAATGACGCTGGTTTGTTTACATGTGATCGCTGCGTCATCGGCAATTTACCACGATCCGTGATCCGCCAGGTCCCCCTGACCCGGCGGTCACGGACATTCCCGTGTGCGCGCCCCAGGGGGCGCACGGGAGAGCGACTCTGTGAGGACGTTATATAACGTCCTACAAGAGTTAAGGAACCACCTTGCAGCCATTATTTTACGGCCAGCGGTGGTTAAGTGGTTAATTACAGTATATGTAAATCTGACGGACTGTTTACATGTTAAATTTTAAAAGCAGCAGCAAACCTGCTGACCTCACATGCTTGCTAATGTAATAGAACACCTCTGATTTCCACTAAATGTGAAAATCAGAGGTGTTCAGTCACATTAGCAAGCATTTTACTTTTGCTGCTGCTTTTAAAATTTAACATGTAAACAGTCTGTCAGATTTACATATACATATAAGCTCTGTTTTGTGTTGAAAATAACTGTGAAATTTAAAACTCTGTTGGGTGTAACAAGATGTCCGCTTGCCCCTTCTCACCAACATTACTGCTCAGGAGTGTGGGGGTGGAGCAAGATGGCAGCGACAAAACGTCACTTCCTGACGAGACAGCCGCCGCCGGGTGTACCAAGATGGCCGCCGCTCCGGAGCTAGGCCAAAGCCGGGGACTTTCCTATGGCCGCACCCGCAAATCGCGGGTCATCCGGCCTGGAGATCGTGGGGGGTGAATCGATATCGCGATCATTTTGCGATTAATCGTGCAGCTCTAATGCAAATTTAATGCTAGTTTCTGTGACTGGCTCTCTATGGAGCCGGTTCACATATATCCAAAGCATTTTTTTGGAGCGTTTCAAGTTTGATTTCAGCCCAAAATTCAGGCTGAAATCGGACCTAAAACGGTGAACCAGTACGGACCGGACCTCTGGTGTGCGCCACATGCGGCGACAGTGTGAACCCGGCCTGAATGGCTGTGTAGTGGGGGCATGTCAGGACGTTTCTGATCATCGGAGAAGAGCAGGCTGAGTTCCCGACATACCTAGAGAACTGACCACGGTATGCTCTCCTGCTTAGTGTAGTCAGTTTTTAAGTTAAGCATGGGGACTAGCAGGATCACCAGGGATTTCACACAAAACAAAGTAATACAAAGAGAACAGGATACTTTCTCATACAAGTACATGGTACAGCAGGCAAATATCAGGAAAATTAAGTGCTGGTGTAACAAACTTTAATTCTTGGTTTGGCTTGGTGAACTTTAAAAGTAAATAGACATTGAGCCAGGTGTGAGCTGCGCATCATGTGACTGGACCGTAGAGGGCTGAAGACAGGTAGCTATACATATGTTTTCACACAGGTTAGGCAGCATAGGTAGCAGGAGGGGGTAGGGAATTTTTTTTAACACAGTTGGTATTAGGCAGGTGTTCTACTTTAAGGTATATGTAAACTCATGTAGTTTAAAATAGAGATGCAATGTTTGTGTATAAAATGAAAAAAAAAATGTTAACACACTTTTTTTTTTAAGTGATCACATCTCAGCTGCCTAGGAGGATTGAGAAAGTGGGGTGGAGGTCTTGGGGATGGTGGGGCATGTCACCAAGAGGCAGAGAAAGAGCAATACACTGATCGTCTCAGTAAAGAGTTGTGCAGGGGGCATGTCAGCTAAAGTTTTGACCATTGGAGGATAGGTAGGCTGTGCTCCCAGCATAGCCATAAAACTGACCGCACTGGGATGGATGTGCTCTCATGCCTAGCATGTTCAGTTTAGAATAGGAAAGCAGGGAGGCTGGCAGGATCACCAGGTATTTCACACAGAGCAAGCAACTCAAAGAGAACAGGATAATTTTTAACATAAGTAAATAGTATGACATACACATATCAGTAATATATAGAAAGAGGGGTCACCCAGAGAGGATTGGGATTTTAAAGGCAACTGAGTATAAGTACAAAACCAATAATTGAAAATACTGTATAATTAATTTAGGGCTGTGCAAATTAACTTTTAATTGATCGATTAATCTTTAATTTTTTTGATCGAAAAAAAAAAATATTTTTGATCGATTAAAATTCTTTTCATTGGTACTCACCTCTCCGCCGGTTTCTGGGCCTTCAGGGAGTTTCGTCGGAGATCTGGTGATGTCACGGCCACCAGCGGGGCTTGCCGTGTTCATCTGAAGGGCTCCTTTGCTGTGCCTTCATATCTGCATGTCGGCGGGACCTTACTATCTGCCACACACAAGGGCTGTTACACTTCCCTCTATAACTCCCCTCTATCAACCTGGGATTCTACAACCATCCACTGGGAATTATGATAGTTTCCTTCACAGCACAACTACATGCCGACGGACTGATGTTAACCCCTCCTCATCTCGATTCAGCAGTGGTATCGTTGTACACATTTTTATACCAGTATCACACTTAGCTACATGTTTTTATGACTACTTTTGGTACCGTTTGGTATTACTTGCACCATTTTTACAGTTTATGTAGCTACATCGATTTTATCTCCAGTGCAATATTTATTTTGTTACCTACTTGAAGACTATAAAAGTTTTAATGCTATTCCCATCGAGCGCTGCCTTTGTGTGTTTTTTGCATCCTGCTATTCATTTTCCAGTGGTTGGTATCGGTATCTGCCTGCAAGGAGATCAGCTAAAAGTAGTTGGATCTGTATGTGCGTTATAATTAATCGAAATTAGTCGATTAATCGATTAAAAAAATAAACGATTAATCGAACACAAAAATTTTGATCAGTAACAGCCCTAAATTAATTAGATGTAGTTAAAAAGACAATAATTAGAACACCATTAGAATTTAATGGTTTTTAAGAACAATATCAAAATAACAGAAACAGTTACAATGATTACAAATTGACACTGATATTGTCTCCAGAGTAGAGATTATGTCCGACGCATTTCAAGATCGTATCCTTTCTTCATGGGCATTCCCTTGTGGAGAACAGTGTATATCTATAGAAAAAACAAATCCCATTGACAACGTCCTATGACGAAACGCGTCTGGGAAGACGTGCGGTGACGTCATCACGCTTTGGAGGAGGGTCCCTTCCCATCTGTTTGCCGGCCGGCAACATTGTATTTTATATGCCTGTTTAACTCATCTTGAATGTGAGTATTCTGTTTTTTTTTATGATTTTAAATAAAAGTCCCAGCGGGATTACGCTATGTCTGCCTCTATTTATCATTCACATATGATCTAATTGGTGGAGTTGATCGAGCGGAACCCTGGTGTAGGCACTGCCCTAGGATTTGGGATTTGTTCTGGTTCCCTTAAAGGCCGCGGCTGGGTCACAGCCGACTGCTGATTACAGCCATTTCTCTGGTAAGCTGCTTATACTTCTGGTGGTGGGCCACATTGAAGAGCCTAGTTTGAGCACAGTGGTGATTAATACACGGCTATCCTGATATAAGAACAACGGAGACTGTCTGGAGCCAATGTTATTGCTACATTCCTTTGGTCTGAAGGATTGTTTATCTCCACATGATTGATATATGGACTCTTTTTGACTATTCTGAGTCTGGGTGACAAGGCGCAGCTCTAAATCTTTGTTTTTTCTAGTGTATATCTATAACAAGAAAGTACAAAAAATGTTGGTAACACAGTTCCATGTCTCTGTGTTACCAACGTTTTTTAGTACTCTGTTATAGATATACACTGTTCTACACAAGCAAATGGCCCTGAGGAAAGGATAAGATCCTGAAACGCGTCAGTCATAATCTCTACTCTGGAGACCAGTCAATTCTAATGTTGTTCGCATTATTGACTTCTTAATTACATCTAATAAATTATATTTTCTATTATTGGATTTCGTACCTATACTCAGTTGCCTTTAAAATCCCAACCCTCTTTGGGGGACCCCTCTTTCTATATATCTATATACGGGATGGTGGCAACATCAGAGTCGGTTCACACTGCTTCGGGGGCGACTCGGCAAGTCTTCCTGAAGACGACTTTGGAGGCGATTAGCAAAATGACTTCTGTATAGAAGTCAATTCAAATCGCCTCGAGCCGCCCCCCGGAGTCGTACAAGAAACTTGTGTCGTTCCTATTAGAACGGTTCTCATGAATAGAATGGGACGTGGCTTGTGTGAACCGGCTTTAATGGTCCATCCTTGGTGAAACATTTTTATAAGTCATATCAGTAATATAAAACGTTGGGGTAACAAACAATTATACAAAATACAATGCTGAAAATACGTTTGCTTAAAAAATACCAATTTAATGTAGGGCAACAGAAAATATTTACCTGTATTCTGAAACTATTCTCTTTTGTTGCATTATCATTTGTTCAGCTTCATTTTTTGTTATCTGTAGGTATTTCTTTAGGAGATCAAACCTTTTCACCAGCCGTAACACTTCAACTATTCCATGTACATATTTTGTTTCGTTTAATTCACTTAACAGCTCCCGGACATTTGTCTGAGTTGTGATGTCTCGACAAGCAAACAATATCATGTCTCGCTCCTCTGCTTCCAACTCTTCCTCGATCTGTAGAAGTGTTGCACTAGAAACACAATGCTTGCTCATCACAGTAATCTGCGGCAAAGGACAGCCAGCATTTAGAAGACAAGAAGTCCTTTTATGGAAAAATAGTGGATTTGGGGCAATCTATAGAAAAAGCAGAGGTGAAAAATATAAATAGAGAGATACAAGATTTGTGTATGACATTAAATCCTACATACAAGGAACGGATGAAATGACTTATTTCCTGAAAAAAAGCATCTGAGGTAAAGCACCTACAACAGAAGCTGCAAAGCACACAATCCCTCAATTGACCAGTAACCCAAACTGACAATATTCATACATAAATAAAAATCCTCTGAATAAAACATTTGATACACTGAGAACATATAGCACCACACACTGACAGATCTCCAAATCAGTTCAATAACCCCAAAAGGCTCTAGTGAGGAGCAAACTTGTTGTGATCACAGCACTGCCACACATTTCACTGCAGCGGCGGGTAGTGATAAACTTTTGGGTGGAGGCAGCAAACAAACAAACACCCCCAAGTCTGCACTCACCCTTTCAGGATCACCGCGCCGTGGCTTCTCCAGCTCCTCCTGCCTCCTGTCCTGTTCGGCCGGAAGGAGAAGCCGGAAACCGATAGTGAATATTAATTCGCTAGTGTCAAATGTGGATGGGTTCGGGGCGCAGTGCTATTTTGTTCAGACGGCATCTGCATCCAAGGCTCTTTTTTTAACTCTACAGGTTTTAACAATTACAGTACATTTAATATACTTAAAGTGGTTGTAAAGGCAGAAGTTTTTTTTATCTTAATGTATTATATGCATTAAGATAAAAAAAAAACTGCGTACAGCAGCCTCCCCAGCACCTCCTAAGGCCCCTTTCACATGTATGGATCTCGTGAGGATCCGTAAATGTCTTATCCACTTGCTCAGTTTTTTTTTTTTTTTTAGGGTTTACATCTACTTTAATGAAAGGAAGTTTTACAGGCCAGCTGTTGTGCGACAGCCATAGGATCACAGAAGAAGAATCTCAAATCGCTAATGTGCAACTAGCGCCCCCTTCAGTCAGTCCAGGTTCCCCTGCAGCACTGGTATCCGTGTCCCAACCAGTATACTGGCCAAATAATTAGTCTCTTTCTCTTATTCAGCTGTCCCCGGGCGTCTTCCCAACAAGAAATCTCATTTTTTTTTCCCGTTTATCCCAATTGAAAGTCAGTTCTGACGAATTTACTAAAAAGTTGGAGTTGAAGCATCTTGAGAAATGCAGACAGGAGCGCTGGCGCCCCCAAGTGGGAAGGGCACAGTATGACGCTGCATGATATTGTACATATACAGGAGGAGGAGGTCTGTACTGGACACAAGGAGGAGTTTGATCTCGGAGAGATGTAGAATTTAATCTCGCAATGGTCGGGGAGAGGGGTCAGTCCTGGGCCTACAAGTTGGTCAGCAGATAGGCACTCAGCCAGTACAGCGGGAGGGTGATGAAGGTGATCAGGACAGTGTCTGGGAGGGGAGCCTGGTCTATGGCGACGGACTCTACTTGGACATCGCTAACATGACTTTTAATCCAGTCAATGTAGGCGTTGGGCTTTATATAGACTCCGGGTCGGTTCTTTGCGGCGCACTTGTCTCCCCAGCTGACCACGCCAACCTGGTACCATTTACTGCCGATATTGCAAGCGAGGGGTCCACCCGAGTCACCCTGGCAGGCATCTATGGTGCCCTCCTTGTACCCCGCACACAGCATGTCTGATTGGATGGTTGTCACAGGTTCGTTTGGGCCTAGGTTAATGCTATGCAGACATTGGCAGGTCCTGGAACTGATGATTTGCACTCGGCCCACTTGCATGGTCTTGGGGTTAGGGAGAGAAACTCCTTGTTGGGTGTTGCCCCATCCGGTGACATAACAAATCAGTCCGGCCGGGACCTGGATGCCGGCGGCCAATAAGCTGATGGTGCCCACATGGCTTGTTAAGGACAGCGGCTTTTTAAGTTTGACCACGGCGATGTCTCCGGTATAGGCGTCTTCGTTGTAGTATGGGCTCCTGTACACGGCTTCGATCAATAGAGTCTGGGTGTCGGGATCTGTTTGATCCAGGTTGGTGGTTCCAGCGATGACATCATAATCTGAAATGGCGTGCTCAGTAGGGAAACAATGGCTCGCCGTTAAAATGAACTGAGCTGCGATTATGGAGCCTCCACATGCCGGGGAGCCCAGGTACCTCAAATTCACTTGCCAGTTATAATTAGCAATATCTCCATTAATTCCTCCAACAATTCGGTCCTGAACTTGAGAAGAAGCAAAATTCAGAGCTGCCAGGAGGACGAGAAAGTGGGGTAGAAACGTTCCCATCGCTGAAATTTAGATCCCCCTCGTCTTATGAGGGTCCAGGGAACCGGTGGGGGTTCAGGGAAGAGTATCAGAAAAGATCCAGGTGTGGGAATGGCACAGAGACGTGAATTCTGGGCCTCAGGTAGGTCAGTAGATGTCTGGGGGTCAGGTGGACGTCTAGTCCAGAGGTCTTGGTAAACTAGGTAGATGTCCTGCCCAGGGGGTCAAGTAAATGTCTTGGTCAGGTAGATGTCTTGCCCGGGGGGGGGGGGGTCAGGTAGGTGTCTTGCCCAGGGGGTCAGGTAGGTATCTCCTCCAGGTGAGTTCTTTCTCAGGATACAGGTGGATCCACTTGCTCAGTTGATCCTCGCAGAGCCGGCAAATGACAGGGCGGCCTGCACAAACTTTCCGGCAACAAATGTCCTACGTCGGCTAATACGATTGTGTGTACACAAGTCCAAAGTACAAACACGCATGCTCAGAACCAATGCTAAAGATCAGACAACAATAGCAGAAGTTGCCCAAAGGGTGGCAGTAAAGAGCAGAAAAACCACGTAGTGCATCTATTATGTCAGGTCTCAAAATTTCAAGCCCTCAGGCCTCAAGAGTTACTCGCCACCAGTTGCCCCACCTAATTCATACACTGCCCCGCACCTAATTGCGCCCCTAAACACGCCCTCATAGATTATCTCATGGAATGACACTGTTAAATGTTTTATGCAGAATCAAGTTACACAATTAAATATTACCTACAACAACTTTAACAAAAAGGGACAGGGCACTGGGGGCAGACCAGAGGGACAGGGCACTGGGGGCAGACCAGAGAGACAGGGCACTGGGGGCAAACCGGAGGGACAGGGCACTGGGGGCAGACCAGAGGGACAGGGCACTAGAACCGGTTCTCTTCCCCATTCTCTTGTTGTCTCCTCTGCAACTCCCATCCATCCTCTCTCTCTCTCTCTCCCTCTCCTATTTATCTCATCAGGAGCCCCTGTGTGTGGCTCCACGCTTGCATGTCTCCACTTCCCCCTTTTATTAAGGCTGGCAGAGAGGAGAGGAGCTGCAGCACAGCTCAGAGAGGTCATACTGTTAGGTCCAATGGCTTAATTGAGAATTGTAAGGAGAGCTCCTGTGTACTGCTCTGCCTGTGTGCGGCTCACCAGACTACTTTTCCCGAGCATGCACCTTTCCTCTTTGGCCGCCAATCGCATTGGGGCTCTAAGTGTAGGCACAGATTGGAGGGAGATTGGTCATGCATCCCTGTCATCACTCGCCCCCAGCTTAAATCCACTCGCCAAATGCTAGCAGACGAGTGGAAATTTTGAGGGCTGTATTACGTCACTACGTTAGTGTTTGTTGGCTGAAAAAGTCCTACAGTGCGTATGCATACCAAGTTCGCGGATAACGCCCTTCGGAGCAAAATCCACAGAAAAGTTAGTTGGAAGTCTGATCGTGTGTATGAGGCTGTACACTACCTTTACGCATGAGAAACAGACATGACTCTTTTATAACTAAATGCACCCAACCCACTGTATACGCTTTAGTGCGAGTGCAATGCAGGCTGCTGTAACATTGTGCTGGGGTGCCAATAGAAATTAATGACAAATAACTGTGTTGTGGTGCCTTTAAAAATGAATGGCACCAGAATACACTGCAGTTGTGTGCTAACGTGCGGTAATTGAATGAAAATCAATGTTCTTTTGCCAACATGCTTTAAAAAACAAAAAACAAAAAAAAAATGCATATTTGAATTATGTTTAGTATTATAAAATCAAGAAATGTAGCACTCTACAATTTCTCCTAGAAAATGTCGCCATCAATTTGCTACCTAGACACAACTATTAACATCAATTCTTGTATTTTTCCTGACTAAATAAATATCAAATATAAATTGTTAGCTTGTTTAACCATAACTGTAGCTCTATCAGTGTATATTTATTACAAAAAAAATAATAATAATAAAACCACAGTGTTCCACAAAAATTGGCCAGGTAAAACTGCAAGGGAAATATCAGCACCAAATAGTATAAAAGGAAAGGAAAGGAAATGAGTTCCACACAATCGATCTATTTTCATAACCTGGAGACACAGCTGCTGCAATCTGCTATGTGAAACACAGAGAACATCTTCTACAAATCCAAATGATTGTCAACCTGAAAGTAATTAGGACCATGTTACACCAGCAACTTTATGGCAGAGATCTGTAGCACCTACAAATCTTTCTGATTATTTTCTCTGGTGACGACAATGAATAAAGTGCATCCATGGTGACACTAAAGCCGATTCCAAAAAAGGCCATTGCTCAGCAGCGAAGTCATAAATCGCTGGAATCGCTGTCAAATAAATAACTTCACTAACTGAAATTCCTTTTTCTCTAAAGTAATTTTCTATAATGTTATCAAGCAATACAGCTTTACAGTCAGGGTTTCATGCCTTTTCTTCTGTTATCATTTCAAAATAGTGTCTTAAATACTCACCTCCTGTATATTCTCCTCTGCACATTCTTCTTCACATAGAAAGCATTGCCTATTCCTTATTTAATTATTATCCTTTTAAATTCATAAGATGGTATAACGTATGCCCACATCAAAATGCAAATGTGCTTTGGAAACAAAAGTGAAAGAAAACTATCAAATGGAAACAAAACTCCATTACATCATACGCTTTGGTAATGGGGGATTACAACTCATCAATCACAATGAAAGACGGAAAAAAATTACTCTTCTTCGGCCATTTTTAACCGCTTCAACCCCAGAAGATTTTACCCCCTTCCTGACCAAAGCACTTTTTACAATTTGGCACTGTGTCGCTTTAACTGACAATTATGCGGTCGTTCGAAGCTGTACCCAAACAAAATTTGTGTCCTTTTTTTACCAACAAATAGAGCTTTCTTTTGGTGGTATTTGATCACATCTGTGTTTGTTTGT
The DNA here is from genome assembly GCA_029574335.1 of Rana kukunoris. Classification (NCBI taxonomy): domain Eukaryota; kingdom Metazoa; phylum Chordata; class Amphibia; order Anura; family Ranidae; genus Rana; species Rana kukunoris. The sequence continues at coordinate 126,483,735 of CM056054.1, read as the reverse complement.
TTTTTGCACTGTAAACAAAAAAAGAGCAACAATTTAAAAATATATATATATATTTTTTACATTTTGCTATATTATTATTATTATTATTATTATACAAGATTTATATAGCGCCAACAGTTTGCGCAGCGCTTTAATAAATATCCCCAAACTTTTTCCTCAGTTTAGGCCAATATATATTCTTCTACATATTTTTGGTAAAACAAAAAAAATAAATCGCAATAAGCAGATATTGATTGGTTTGCGCAAATGTTAGGCTCCATTCACACTAATGCTTTTTTTGATGCAATTTGCAGAAATGCAGGGAAATATTTTAACATGGTTTCCTATGGAACATGTTCACATCAATGCTTTTTTGTGCCTCTGCGTTTTTGGAAAGGGTCAAAGATTTTTTTTCACGCAAAAAGCAGCATTTTGCATGCAATAGAATTCAATGGACCCGCATCAAAAACGCAAGTACCGCCTTTTTACTTTGATTTTGTGGAGAAAGCCTCTTGAGGGGGAAGGGGACGAGCAGGGGGGTCAGGAAGCTCTCTACTTTGCAGATAGAGAAAGGAGCTGTGTGTTAGTGGGCGTCCTGCCCTCCTGCTCGCCCTCTCCCCCTTCAAGAGGCTTTCTCCACGCCAGGGAGAAAGCCTCACATTACTGTGTGGAGTTACAGACAGAAGAACAGGAAGTGAGCATTTCTCAGAAGAAATAAGGACATTTAAAAGCAAAATCGAAGGATGAGGTAAGTGAAAGAGGACTGCACTAAGGTAAAGGAAGCTATTTAGGGATTTTTTTTTTACCTTTACAACCCCTTTAACCACTTGTCATCTGCCCACCGTCAAATGACGGCGGGCAGACGACTCCATTGTTCTGACATCACGTCATATGACGTGATGTCCCTTTAAAGCCGCGGGCGGGCGCGCGCGCGCGTCGCCGGCGGCGCGCGCGCGCGCACCCGCCGCTCTGCGGGGATCCCGTGCGAGTGCCCGGCGGCAACGATCGCCGCCGGGCACACGCGATTGCTCAGTAACTGAGCTGGGACGTGCAGCTCTGTGTGTAAACACAGAGCTGCACGTCCCTGTCAGGGAGAGAGGAGAGCGGTTGTGTCCCTTGTACATAGGGACACAATCGGTCACCTCCCCCAGTCACCCCCCCCTCCCCCTACAGTTAGAACACTCATAGGACACACATTTAACCCCTTCCCCGCCCCCTAGTGGTTAACCCCTTCACTGCCAGTCACATTTATACAGTAATCAATGCATATTTATAGCATTTTTCACTGTATAAATGTAAATGGTCCCAAAAATGTCAGAAAAGTGTCCGAAATGTCCGCCATAACGTCGCAGTCCCAATAAAAAAAATCGCAGATCGCCGCCATTAATAGTAAAAAAAAAAAATGCCATAAACTATCCCCTATTTTGTAAACGCTATAAATTTTGCGCAAACCAATCGATAAACGCTTATTGCATTTTTTTTTTACCAAAAATATGTAGAAGAATACGTATCGGCCTAAACTGAGAGAAAAAATATTTTTTTTATATATTTTTTGGGTTATTTATTGTAGCAAAAAGGAAAAAATATTGCATTTTTTTAAAAATTGACGCTCTATTTTTGTTTATAGCGCAAAAAATAAAAACCGCAGAGGTGATCAAATACCACCAAAAGAAAGCTCTATTTGTGGGAAAAAAAGGACGCCAATTTTGTTTGGGAGCCACGTCGCACGACCGCGCAATTGTCAGTTAAAGCGACGCAGTGCCGGAAGCTTATATTTTGTCTGGGCAGGAAGGGGGTGTAGGTGCACAGTAGGTAAGTGGTTAAGAAGAAAATGAAAAACAAACAATGCAATATGCCTCTCACTACACTATACAATGGGCCTGTTAACTGCTTGCCGACCGCCGCACACACTTATATGTCGTCAGAATGGCACTCCTGGGCAAAAGGACGTACCTCTGCCTAGTGTCATTGTCCCTAATCACCACTTCCTGTAATCAGAAACTGGTGATCACTATCTTGTCACACACAGCCCATCCCCCCTACAGTTAGAACACGTCCCTAGGCACACTTAACCCCTACAGCGCCACCTAGTGGTTAACACCTTCACTGCCAGTGTCATTTTCCCAGTAATTAGTGCATTTTTAGAGCACTGATCACTGTAAAAATGACAATGGTCCCAAAAATGTGTCAAAGTGTCCGATGTGTCCACCATAATGACGCAGTCATGATAAAAATTGCTGATCGCTACCATTACTAACGGGAAAAAAAATATTAATAAAAATGCCATAAAACAACCTATTTTGTAGACGCTATAACTTTTGTCCAAACCGATCAATAAACTATTATTATTTTAAAATATTGTTTTTTTTTCCAAAATTTTCGCTCTATTTTTGTTTATAGCACAAAAAATAAAAACCGCAGAGGTGATCAAATACCACCAAAAGAAAGCTCTATTTGTGGTGGAAAAAATACATTAATTTTGTTTGGGAGCCACGTCGCACAACCACGCAATTGTCAGTTAAAGCGACACAGTGCCAAATCGCAAAAAGTGGCCTGGTCTTTGACCAGCAAAATGGTCCGCGGCTTAAGTGGTTAAAATTGACGTGCCTTCTGGGCTTAGTTTATATGATGTGTTGTATGTCTTAAAGTTAACCCTTATATGTCCAATCTGAATTGTGCAGGATTTGGTTTCCCTGTATTATATATGTGCAATGTTTCGATATATATTATTTGTTTAAAAAAAAAATGCAGCTGCTCTGAATGGATCATAACAATCAGAGGAAAAACGTTTCTGCTAATAGGAACCAATCAATCTGAAAAATTGGAATACACAGGAGGAAAACCCATTCTTTTATATGAATGACCTGAAATTCATGCTGTAAAATTTACATCAAGCAAAATCAAATTGGTACCAGTTATAGCCAGCATATCTCTACACCAAGATCCAAATTCCACAGAAAAAAAACACACATTTAATATAGATCTGTCATTCACAATAAAGCTAGAAGTTGCACAGAGATATTTGCAGGTGATGATTTAGAAGATACATAACTATTATCAGTTAAGCTGAAAAGAGGAAAACAATGATTATATTTACCAAAACAGAAGCTTGGGTTGCATACAAAGCACTGGGAGATACATAGATTCAGCCAGAAGACTTGTGTCTAACAAATCAAGCAAGGTTGTGCCCAACTAGCAGCCAACTAACCTGATACTACCTTTCTTCGCGAATTAGTGACCCTAATAAGAGAAGTAAGGCATAAGAACTCGCAAAAGGCAAATACACTCGTGATTATTCTGATGTGGAAAATCCCTAAAGAAAATGATTTTGCTATAGGTTAAAGCTTTGAGCAAAGTCTTAAGGGACTTTATTCTGTTTTGCCGAATACTATACAGGTCATTACGTTTGTAGAATGTATTATCAAAGTTCAATGAGAAACTGGAAACTACAGTACATTCATCTACTGTGACATTGGGATTTTCCAAAAGCGAAAAGAAGATAGAGTATTGTAAGAAGAAGACCGACCCAAACCAAAGGTCACGAAGACAATGCTTTCTATAATATAATTAAATAAGGTCTGGTTTCATTTTTTTAATTTGTAATCAGTAGAAACAAATGTCTTTTTTTCAAAAGTTTCTATATTTTGTAGACTAGCTCCTGGGTTTAATTACTCTATAGCAGTGGTTCTCAACTCCTGACCTCAGGAGTAGGGTTACCACCTCATCCCTTTAAAACTGAACACCTATTAAATTACACAGGTTCTGTGGCTAATTTAATGCAAATAAGGCACTACTTTAGTTTAATTACAGCCTTAATCTGCCACAGAACCTGTGTAATTAATAGGTGTTCAGTTTTAAAGGGATGAGGTGGCAACCCTACTCAGGACCCACTAAAGCCACGTACACACGATCAGGTGGACTTTTTCCATCGGAAATTCTGACCGTGTGTATGCCCTATGGGAGTAATTCAATCGGAAATTCCAATTAATTCCATCAGAGTTTACATAGAGAACATGTTCTATTTTACTCCGATGGAATTCCGATGTGAATTTGGTCGGACAAAGGTCTGATCGTGTGTACAGGGCATAACGGTCCAGATTTTAAGTATTACCTTGGGGAGATGCAGACTAGAATACTGAAATCACTGAGCAGCAAATGATATCACCTGTCATGTATTTCAGTTATCTTGCAAACCTGGCCTGTTAGTGGCTACTGAGGACAGGAGTTGAGAACCACTGCTCTATAGGTACAGTATTTGAAGGGCTTGACGTATATGAGAGTCAAATTTAGTGGAGGACATTTATCAAGTAAATTAGTGATGTAATTAGTCGGAAATCTGGCTGTGTCATCTTCACCAAAATCTATGTGTGTTTACAGACCAGTGCGTCTTCAAAAGTCATATTTATTACTGAAGACAAGATAGATTTCCACTCTAAACAGATTCATAGTTAGGAAGTGGTCAGGGACAGGTTATATTGAGTCAGTTTCAGTCAAAGATAAGGTTTAAGACTTAAGCTGTGGCTTTGCAATAAACCATAATCCATCTCCTGTATTGGTACAAATCAAACTAAATGGTTTCTTTAGTAGTATGAACCAGTGGCGTAACCAGAGTTATGGGCGCCCGGGGCAGAATTTTTTTTTCGCCCCCCCCCCCTTGTATAATCATCCACTCTGGTTATAAGGATCTGTAATGTATCCCTCTCAGGGCTTTCAGCATGTAAGGGGTAAATTATTGCAGGATTAATCATTTAACCCCTTACTGTAAGGGATTAACAGACTGACCCCCCCCCACAACCACAGATCCCCCATCATAGACTGAACCCCCCCCCCCCACAATCACAGATCCCCCATCACAGACTGACCCCCCCACAATCACAGATCCCCCATCACAGACTGACGCCCTAAATAACAGACCTCTCATCACAGATGGATCCCCCCAATCACAGATAGACCCCCCACAATCACAGACCCCCTATTTAACAGACCTCAGACAGTAACCCCCACCATAGTGCAGACCTCAGACAGTAACCCCCAGTAGTGCAGACCTCAGACAGTAACCCCCACAATAGTGCAGACCTCAGACAGTAACCCCCACAATAGTGCAGACCTCAGACAGTATACCCCAGCATAGTGCAGACCTCAGACAGTATACCCCAGCATAGTGCAGACCTCAGACAGTATACCCCAGCATAGTGCAGACCTCAGACAGTATACCCCAGCATAGTGCAGACCTCAGACAGTATACCCCCATAATAGTGCAGACCTCAGACAGTAACCCCCATAATAGTGCAGACCTCAGACAGTAACCCCCATAATAGTGCAGACCTCAGACAGTAACCCCCATAATAGTGCAGACCTCAGAAAGTAACCCCCATAATAGTGCAGACCTCAGACAGTAACCCCCATAATAGTGCAGACCTCAGACAGTAACCCCCATAATAGTGCAGACCTCAGACAGTAACCCCCATAATAGTGCAGACCTCAGACAGTAACCCCCATAATAGTGCAGACCTCAGACAGTAACCCCCATAATAGTGCAGACCTCAGACAGTAACCCCCATAATAGTGCAGACCTCAGACAGTAACCCCCAATAGTGCAGACCTCAGACAGTAACCCCCAGTAGTGCAGACCTCAGACAGTAACTCCCAATAGTGCAGACCTCAGACATTAACCCCCAATAGTGCAGACCTCAGACATTAACCCCCAGTAGTGCAGACCCAGAGATGGAGAGCTCCAGCACACAGTCTGAAAATGACAGCCACAGTTGCTCATGTTCTCTGTGTACTGTGAGGAGGGGGTGTGTCCCTTCCCTCCCAATCAGGGCTCAGAGCTCTCTTCCCTGATCTCTGTAGTGTGAGACTTCAGATCCCCGTCCCCTGCTTTTCAGAGCTGAGAGACGCTGTATAAAATGCATGGTTTTGGATGGCTGTAGAGAAGAGAGGGCTAAAGATAATCAGGTACAACCTATGTAGGTCTCTGTGCATCACCTGATGGTAGCCACTTCACTAGGTGTATGTAAGGGTTTTTAACCACTTTAACCACTTTAGCTCCAGAAGGTTTACCCACTTCATGACCAGGCCATTTTTTGCAATACTTAGCAAAAACTTTCAATTACACTGGCGTGCAACGCTGTATGGAAAAAAAATGTATGTCCTTCCCACAAATAGAGCTTTCATTTGGTGGTAATCGATCACCTTTGTTTTTTTTGTTGCGCTAGAAACTAAAAAAGACAGACAATTTTGAAAAAAAAATTATAATATTTTTTACTTTCTGCTATAAAACATTCCCAATATATATATATTTTTTTAAATATATATTATTTCTTCATCAGTTTGGGCCAATATGTATTCTGCAACATATTTTTAGTCACAAAAGTTACAGCGTCTACAAACTATGGGATATTTTTCTTTTTTTTTACGGCAATCAGCGACTTATAGTGGGACTGCGAGATTGTGGCGAACAAAATCAGACACCTTGTTGTTACTGCGCTGATCTGACACAAAATGCTAATTGACCCCTCAATCTCGGTTTCAATTAAAAACTTATATGTGATGAAATAAAGTGCTAAATCCAGTGCAGTGATGTACTTAATAAATCACAGTAGATAACTAATGGCAATATCCAGCTCTTTCGGGCAGGTGCAATTGCGTAATGCTATGTGCGACTACTGTGCCAACAAACAAACAATGTTAATAAATAAATAACAATGTCCAGCTTTCTCAAGCATATATATAACAATGTCCAGCTCACTCAAGCGTGTAGAATGTACGATGCCAACAAACGAATATAAATATAGATATAAATATAATGTGCAAAATCATATAACATATGTGCAAAAAAATTTGAAAAAAACTGTATAAAAATTTCATAAACTTTCATAACACATCCCAGGTGGCGTGAAAAAAACACACAACTTCACAGCTTGGGTCCAATAAGGGAATAATTTGATCCTGTCTCATGCGTATAGGGTGCAGCTACCTCTTCCACCCGACAGAAATAAGTGCTACCACCACCAACTGCTGAAATGCGCACTTACCAGACCCCAGCTGGTAATAGGCCCAAAACGTATTCCCTTTCAATCAATGGATATGTCCTCCATTTTCCTCTCACAAGATATTCCTCAAAAAACAAGGGCACATCATGGTGTAGTACGTAAAAAAGGTTTTGTTTAATTAAAAAAGTTCAAATCAAACTACTCACAAGAGAGGTGCTTTAAGACCAGCACCTGGTGTCTTTGGCAGTATCGGGCATGGACAGCCGCTTACCAGCTAGTCTTTGGGGTGCGTGCCCGGCTCCTGCTATGCTGTGGTCCCACAGGTCAAAATGCACTCCCTCTGTGCGTTGTCCATAAAAAAAAATGTATATTTCAGTGCTACACACCTGGGGCTATGGTCGCAAAATTAACTTAGACTGTGTGATTATCCTTAATCCAAACAAGGATATTCAACACTTTATTACTACAGTAAATGCCAAAGGAGAGACGGTGACCCGACATGGATTATAATGCTAACTAATGCTCTTTACTACTGTACTGTATATATTACATAAATAGTAAGGACATAAGGCTACTGTTTATATTTTTCCCTCAACCCCTTGGGTGGTATGCCACACGTAAATTGTATATGTCTAATATTTATCTGCCCTGTGTGAACTGCCATTCACTTATGTATATCTTATACATGTTTACTCCATGTGGTACGCCATGTGTATTGTTTGTTATTTTTTCTTTCCCGTTTCCCCATGCATCCCAGTTTTTGCCAGGACATTCGCTCTCAGGCTTGAGAGCTCAAATTATTTTTCTGCAAACTCTGAGACATTGTTTTTGTAGGCAGGGGGAGGATGTAGCACCCTGGTGTTTAGGCAGAGTTGCTATTAAATTTATCTGCCAAGTGATAGTTGCCATGGCCTATAGATAGGTCAATTGATTTCACCCTAATTCTGGAATTGCTGCCCTTCTTTCTTCTGTCACTAGATGGCCAGGTATCTGGTGGCATTAGATAAGGCAAGGACAGATTAGGAATAATTGGGGTGTCTCTGCCAATGGGCAGGGATTTTCTTGGGCCCCTTGGCCTGCTAGGAGAGCCTAGTTATTTGGGTGAAGTCATGTGATCGGGGTTCTGTGCCACCTGGACGGCTGTCTGGGTGGATGTGTGTCCAACCACAAGCAACAGTCCTGCCGGCTAGAGAACCAGCTGTCTTCGGAGGTAGAGGGGGAAGCTGTCGCCACTAAGGGACCATCCAGTTTGCTACCAGAGACCACTGTGAGTAGCTGAAACAAGTACCTGAGCAGTATTATCACCAGCCAGGGGCGGTAAAGAATTGGCAAAACTTCAGCAGGTGCCAGCCAGGGACCCAGCCAATGGAGGCGACATTTGCAGAGCATTATCGTGTGCCAAGCCAGGGACCAAGCAGGTCAGTGGGGTGATGCTTGAGGGGCTCCGGTTGTTTTTATGTTTATTAAGAGTCAACAGCTACAAAAACTTTAGCTATTGACTTTTAATAAACACACACTCACTTGTCCAACAATCTGCCGATTTGCTCACCCAAGCTGTCCCTTCCCACAGGCTTATCTTCCAGCGCCGGCATTTCAACTGTGGGTATCCGGCTGTGACAGCTTGCGGCTTCACAGGCGGGTACCCACTATGCATGTGCAAATATCACTGCATCTCTTGAATGGTCAGGCAGTCTTCTGGGTCCTAAAGATGGCAGGGAGGGAAGGGGAGAGGAGAACTTCCACTCATTTCACCTCCCCCCCCCCCCCCCCCAAAAAAAAAGACATGCCAAATGTGGCAGGGGAGGATTATTTAAAGCAGAATGTCCCCATTTGGGTGGAACTCTGCTTTAAACTGCTCCCAGCAAATTATATATATATATATATATATATATATATATATGTGTTTTTTTTAATTGCAATGGTCCATGCTGTCAGGGCTCAGCTCCTAATGCCAAGTGTTTGATAATCCCTGGTGTATTACCCTTGAAAATGGCCAGGATTAAAAAATTCAGCTCTCATTGATTTTGGATTAATGTTTGAAATTGTGAGCTATTCAGCGACTCTCCCGCAAACTGAACCCAGGTACATTTGTCTCATCTTTAGCAGTTACTGACTGCCCGGGTTATAGCATACCACTTGTAAGTCGTGTTATTGCAGCCTATATTATTAAGGCATTTGAAGAAGAAAGAAACATTATACATTACAATACATTATAACTCTTTCATGCCTACGCCTATTTATGACATTTGGCGTTTACAAGTTAAAATCCATATTTTTTGCTAGAAAATTACCTAGAATCCCCAAACATTATATATATTTTTTTAGCAGAGAATCTAGAGAATAAAATGGCGATTGTTGCAATATTTTATGTCACACGGTATTTGTGCGGCGGTGTTTTAAACGCAACTTTTTGGGAAAAAATGTACTTTCATGAATTAAAAAAAAATGAAAAAGTCAAGTTAGCCCAATTTTTTTGCATAATGTGAAAGATGAAGTTGCGCCGAGTAAATAGATACCAAGCATGTCACGCTTTATAATTGCACACACTCGTGGAATGGCCACAAACTACGGTACCTAAAAATCTCCATAGGCGACGCTTTAAACTTTTTTTACGGTTACCAGGTTAGAGTTAGAGAGGAGGTCTAGTGCTAGAATTATTGCTCTTGCTCTCACGATCGCGGCGATACCTCACATGTGTCATTTGAACACCATTTTCATATGCAGGCGCGTCTTCCGTATGCGTTTTCTTTGTTGCGCAAGCTCGCGGGGAGGGGGGCGCTTTAAAAAAAAAAATCTTGTTCATTTTATTTATTTTTAGAATAATAAATTGTTCTTTTTTTTTTTTTTTTTTTTTTTTTTACATTTTGATTACTTTTATTGCTGTCACAAGGAATGATGTAAACATCCCTTGTGACAGTAAGGCCTCGTACACACGAGGCAATAGATTTTTTTAAAACGGTCTGTCTGACCGATTTGAACAAATCTGTCTGTTTGGATTTTGGTTTGCTCGCGTGTACACACGAGCAAACCAAAATCCCCGCCAGCAGACGGCGCGCTGACGTGTCGGTGACGTGGCGGTGACGTTGACGCCGCCACGTCACCGCACCAGGAAGTAAAACACTTCCGCGCATGCGCCAAATCCATTCGGCGCCGAATCCATTCGGCGCCGGTGCGAGACGACATGTCTGCTGGTAAGTGTACTAACCAGCAGACATGTCGGGCGGACGGGTTCCCACCCGATAGAAATCCGTTGGCTCGCCCGTACACACGATCGAATCTGTCTGCTGGGACGGTCTAGCAGACCGTTTCCAGCAGACAGATTTGATCGTGTGTACGCGGCCTAATAGGTGGTGACAGGTACTCCTTATGGAGGGATCGGGGGTCTAAAAGACCACCGGTCCCTCCTTTGCACTTCAAAGTATTCAGATCGCCGAAAACGGGTATTCTGAATACTGTGTTTTTTTTAAAATCCGGCGCCATTGCCAGCCGAGAAACCCGGAAGTGACGTCATGACGTCGCTTCCGCGTTTACACTTTGCAGACTGAATGAAAGCCTTTTACGGCTTTCATTCAGTCTGCGCAGGGAGACAGGAGGCCCCCGGGACACAGGAGGCGTCGGATCGAGGATCGGGAGGCCCGGTCAGAGCGGTGAGAGGCGGTGGGAGGGGGGGGATGTCCCCTCCCGCTCTTCCGGCATAACAACCGAGCGGCTTTTAGCTGCATCGGTTATGTCAGGCTAGTCAATCGCCCGCTTGACACAACGGTACCGGGATGATACCTGCAGGTGCAGGAATCATCCCGGTATAACCCCTGAAAGCCGAGGACGCATATCTGCGTAAGCTCGGCGCGAAGGGGATAATCATGAAATTACACAGATGATTTGGAGCGAAGTGTTTCTTATCTACTATTGTGAGCAGTGCTGGTGCAAGGATTTTTGACACCCTAGGTGAAACCTAATTTTGTCACCGCCCCTTGGCCCCACCCTCTTTTCCATGCCCATGTTTTCCCACCTTTTTAATGAAGAGCCCAGCAAATGCAGCCTCACCAGCGCCCAGCAAATGCAGCCTCACCAGCGCCCGTGAAATGCAGCCTCACCAGCGCCCGTCAAATGCTGCCTCACCAGCGCCCGTCAAATGCTGCCTCACCAGCGCCCGTCAATGAATGTTAACTTGCTTTCATTTATTCGGGAGTCAGGACACACAGTCCTCCGCCGCCGCTGCGCCTCTGACACTATGTGCGAACGGAGTGGCGGCTGCCTGCTGAGGCTTAGTTGCTTGCTGCAGAGAGAAGAGAGTAGGAACACCAGTGGATGGGCGCCCCCTAGGTAGCAGTGCGCCCTAGGCGGCTGCCTAGTTTGCCTAGTGGTAGTACCGGCCCTGATTGTGAGTATTGCATGAGAGCATGCAATAAAGACGATCTACTATTATAATTTTTATTTTACAGTTCTGTCCTCTATGGGACAAAGTATGTGTAGTACTTTTTTCCATGTTTAAAAGTGCTTTCCAAACCTTGCCGCGTCTGATTTAACAACAACTTTAAGGCTAGATTCACACCTATGCAGTTTTAGTGCTTTTTGCAGATTTTCACGGCAGTCCATTTAACATGGTTTCCTATGGAACACGTTCTGTAGGGCAAATTTGCAAAATGCAAAAAGCACCAAAAATGCATAGGTGTCAATCCAGCCTTAAAGGAGTTGTAAAGGAATTATTATTTTTTTACCTAAAATTAATGTCTGCAAGGTAGACAGACAGAATAGTGTAATGATTCTGTCAAGAGAAAAAAGTAAATACCTATTAAATTCCTTCATCTATATCACCTCCGGCGTTCTAGTTTCTGTTTTCTCATTCACTTCCTGGTTTGCGGTGCTCGTTCATGTAAGAACTACATTTCCAGGTATGCATTGCGGCACGCCCAGTAATTTACACCTCCTTGAAGTCTCTAACATGTAGAGAGTGTCCTGCCGCACAGATGTAGTTCCCAGGAGAGGGCGAGCATGTTACTGACCACCGCAGTAAAGCCTCCCTTCACGGTGGTGAGTAACAATCAGACAAGCAGGAAGTGAACAGAACAGCAAAGAAATAGAGCAACTTCTGAGCAAAAACGAACAATGAGGAAGTGAAAAGAGGAATGTCTGAAGGTAAAGGATGCTTATTATGAAAAAAAAAAATCCTTAACAACCCCTTTTAGGAGACGGGTAATTTGTAGTTGCAGTTTGTCTCAGTTGTGAGCCCTTTCCCGAGACAAGTAACAGCAAAAGGAATGCAGAGGCTGACACTCCTCCCCTGCATACATAGTTTAGTCAGGTTGAAAAAAGACACAAGTCCATCTCGTTCAGCCAATAAAAGAAGGGGGGGGGGGGGTGATCATACAATCACATATACACAATCCTATACCCACAGTTGATCTAGAGAAAGGCGAAAAACCCCAGTATGGCATGATTCAATTTGCTACAGCAGGGGAAAAAATTCCTTCCTGATCCCCCTAGAGGTGATCAAATATTCCCTGGATCAATTTTACCTATAAATGTTAGTACCCAGTTTTATTATGTACATTTAGGAAAGTATCCAGGCCTTTTTTTAAAGCAATCTACTGATCTGGACAGAACCACTTCTGGATGAGACTATTTCACATTTTCACAGCTCTTACTGTGAAGAAACCTTTCAGTTTTTAGGAATATATTTCTTTTTCTCCGGGCATAAAGAGTTTCCCCTTGTCCTCTGCGATGACCTTAAAGCGGACCTTCAGTCATTTTTTTTACTTTCCATCTATTTAATCTTCTGCCCTTGTCGTTTTAACTTTGGATAGTAAAACATTGTTTTTCTGCCAGTAAATACCTTATGCAGCCCACTTCTCGTTTCTTGTCCTCTCATAGGTGTGTGCAGCCTATTGCATTAGGTTGTGCGCCCCAAAGCGCAAACATACATGGCTTTCTCTGCAGCCTGAGCTGCACTGAACAGTGAATGGATAGTGCTCTGTTCGGAGAGGCTTCTTAGTCATTCACAAACCCAAGCATAGTAAACGCAGTTTACTATGCTTCAGTTATGAATGAACACAGTGAATGGGCGTGTTCATTTAAAAAAAGGAAGGGGCTGGTAAATGACATTTACTAGCCCCTTCCCCCACTCTCCATTCTAGGAGTGCAACCCAAGGGGAAGCCCAGGCACGCAGTGATTGGGGTGTGCCCAGGCACACCCCATGCACATGCCTATGCATGCTCTCATAATTTTCTCACAAAGTTGGGTGCGAAACACTCAGCTCCAAATAATCTGTGTAACTTCCAGATTAGATAATACTGTCAGCTCTTGTAACCAGTTTGTTTACATTTCAAACATAGTTTCCAGTGCCTCCTGGATGGTCTGCTCATGAACGATTCCCTGTAAAATAACCACAATGCAATAAACATACAATTAAGACTGAAAGTAGACTTGCAGAGTAAGGCCCCTTTCACACGGACGGCTGTTAAAAGCATGTACATGTACTGTGAAATTCAAGGCTCCAGGCACTGCGATTAGCTGCATTTGTACATTGCGATTACATGCGTTTATGTGCGGTTACATGCGGCCGCGTTTAGCTGCGGTAGTCATTTCCATCGCAACCCTTTTTATTTACATTTTTCGGGCCCCTTGAATCAAGCTATTATCCGCAGTTGACACAAAAGACTGCGATTACCTGCGGTTATGTGCGCTAAATCACACCTGGATGCATTCACTTCTATTTTTTCTATACACACCAAACCGCATGTAACAAAATCGCAGCGAAACGCTGTGTGTGAACGGGGCCATAGGAAAGTGTGTGCTTTTTAGCTGCGGTAGAAAACTAGAAAATCTGCAGCTAAAAGCACCATTCTATCCGTCCGTGTGAAAGGGGCCTAAGAACATAGCAGTAATAGGTGTGGTGGTTTGCCTATTCCGAATCACTCAGTAAATGGTGAATATTTCCACAACTACAGCTATTCTCATCAGACTTGTGTAGTGGCAGGGAGTCACACATTCGGAACACACAAAGCACATGGGTGGAGTGTCCTTGTGACTGTGTTCTGTCTAAACTGACTGCAGCAGACATTTTGTGACTCGTCTTTTACTTCCTGAATTGTTTCTGCAGGTATTACATTACATTATTATTGGGAAATCTGCCATGTTTCCTCATGCTCCCTGTGATGTCGTATTCCCAATGTGCACACTATATAGAAGAAGGCAGTTAATTATTGAACAGCATACTTTTGCAGCCCCCTTTCCTGATCCTGCTATGATTACGTATGAGCACTCTGCCCCGCTACTGCTAAGTGCGTCATGGTGGCTATGGCGTGCTTTTTTCACTATCCTCACCAGAACTCCGAAGATTTTAACCCTCAATGCGCGGATTCTGCTGAGAGGATGACGCTGCCATTGCTCGGCTTCTTCCTGTAAAATGTGACTGGGAGTGGCAGATTATTAACCTCATAGTTGCTGAAAGTCAGCTGTTCCTCATAGATGTCAGTGCAGTGACTAACAATTCCTTCTAGTTTTAGGACTACAAAAACACCCCATTTTAGGGATCTTTATCCTACTTTCAGTTTGCCATAGACAAGTATTGTAAAAACAAAAAGAAAAGAGAGGGTGACGTGTTCCTCTGGGACAGGAAAGTGAGTCAGACGCATTCCATCCGGGAACACTGTGTCTCTTCATAACGTCTGTAAGGGGATTTCCCAAAGCCATGGCTTTTATCAGCATGCCTGGCAATGGATTACCACACACGTTACAATCCGATTCTACCACCGTCTCTCTACGATCTCCTTTCGATCTACTAAAACTGTAATATGAGGACGCAGCTAAACACTTTGGGCCAGATTCACATACACTTAATATTGCGCTGCGTAATCGAAATACTCTACGCTGCCGTATTTCACCAGGCTCTACACCGAATCCTGGTAGATTTTTGCCCGTACGCTACGGCGGCGTAGTCTATTTCTCGCCGCGTAATCGAAATACGCGATTGGGGGGCGTGAAGCATTTAAATTAAGCGCGTCCCCGCGGCGATCGAACTGCGCATGCTCCGTTCAGAAATTTCCCGCCGTGCATTGCGCGAAATCACGTCGTTACGTCATTCGTTGTTTGAGTAGCGTCGTTTACGAACATTCCTATTCCCGGACGACTTACGTAAAAAATAATAAAAGACGTCAGAAAACGTAGAAATTCGACGCGGGAACGACGGCCATACTTAACATGGGCTGTCTAATATTAGACCAGCAAAAAGCTGGTATAGTGTTACGTAAAAAAAAAGATGACTAAAGGTGCCGTAAGAGATTGCGATTGAAGATCGTAATTTCTGGGATCGCCGGCAAAAGCTCATTAGCATACCCCGACGCGGAAAACGACGGGAAGTCCACCCAGTGGCCGCAATTTTATTGCAGCGTAGATCCGAAGGCGTACGAACACGTAATCCAGTCAAATTGAAGCCCGCAGCCGTCTATTCATGGTTTGAGGTTTTCGACTAGCTAAAAAACGTGCGTAATTTGAAATTACTCCAGTCTAACACCAGTTAGACAGGCGTAATGGCTCTGTGAATCTGGCCCTTTGTTCAG
Source organism: Rana kukunoris (assembly GCA_029574335.1). Classification (NCBI taxonomy): domain Eukaryota; kingdom Metazoa; phylum Chordata; class Amphibia; order Anura; family Ranidae; genus Rana; species Rana kukunoris. Next base: position 126,468,202 of record CM056054.1, on the reverse strand, counting down.
TTTGTATCACATCAGGCAGGCCTTAGGCCAAATTCGCACCAGGCATCGCTGATGCACGCAATTTTGTGTACTTTTGTGTGCATTTTTCGCATGTTTTAACTTAAATAAGCTGCCCTACACGCAACAAACGCATCAATGAACCTCTTGCACCTTTATGTTCATAGATCTGCGTGTGTAACTATCAGATTAATATATCTACTCCCCCACAATCTAATTTTTCCTATGGACCAATCAAAATAAATTTAAATGAATCGATTGATTTTGTTTGATTCAATCGATGACACAGTATGTGTGTTTTTAATCATTTGTAGATTCACACTGTCCAATTCTGTAAAGAATCATTCAATTGGATCTTTATTTGTATGGCCACCATTACACTACTTAGCTGATGGTAGATCTAAAGCAGGGCTGTCTTAATGCATGGGCACCACTAGGCACTGCCCAGGGGCCCCAGGTGCATGGGGGCCCCATGATAATCTTGAATTACCTCATACTTTCCAACTGTCCTGGATCTGCTGGGACAATCAGGCTTTTTACTATGCTGTCCTGAGATGTCCGTACCCCCAGGTAGCATTCCAGAACTTGTACTGTGCCCTCCTGGTCCCAGTACTGGATTGTGCCCTTTCTGGCCAGGTGTGTACCTTCCAACCCCCCCCCCCCCCCCCCCCCCCCCCCCGATCCATGCCTTTGGCCCGTAATCTACATGCAGGGCACCGGATGCATGGATTTCAATGTTTTTTTTTTTTTAAGCACATGATTAGAGCTGAAGCTGCCACTACTTCTGACCCTCCCTGTGTTGTGCCCTTCTGCCTCCCCTTTGTGTTTATTAGTCTTTGATTTATAGCATGTTTTCTTATTGTTTAAAATCTATTTTTTTTAAAGTACTATTAAATATATGTTTAATTCTATCAACTAGAAGGGCATGGCAGGCTGGCAGGGGCCCCAGTGCATTACTTTGCCCAGGGGTCCAGGATGCTATTAAGATGACCCTGATCTAAAGGAGATTGTAGAATCAGATTGTGTAGTGTATGGTCAGCAGCCTAAGGGGGCCTGTTCATACTCTCACATTAGAATACACACATGTATTTTTTGCATTTAATTTGGGTTATTCCAGTGTTTGGCATGTTTTGTCCTTTTTATTTTCATCATCGCTTTTCTTTTTCGCCAAATTTTCGCCAAATTTTTTTCAAGACTTCCTCAGTGATAAAGTCCATTTAGTTCAACCAAAAAAAAAAAAAAATACAATCCTTCGCCCACAGTTGATCCAGAGGAAGGCGAAAAACCCCAGCAGAGCACGCTCAAATTTGCTACAGCAGGGGAAAAAAATCCGTTCTAATTCCCCTGAGAGGCAATCGGATTTTCCCCGGATCAACTTTACCTACAAATCTTAGTACTCAGTTATATTATGTACATTTAGGAAAGTATCCACGGGGGGGATTTATCAGGGAAATTACTGGTGTTAGCGCTTCAATGATCACGGCACCATGGTTGTTATGGTATCAGGATGATTGAAGCGCACTATTTCTATTATTACATTGTAATATAAAATGAAATGGTTTAACTCACCATAATGCAGAATCAGTGAGAGCCCCGAGTGTGTCACTTGCCACGCCACCTGCCACCAGATGCAGCTTGTTACTTGCCACACGTTGCGGATTGTCACATCACCTGGCACATGTTGCAGATTGTCACTTGCAACGTCATTTGCCACGAATTGCGGAATGTCACTTGCCTGCCACCAGATGCAGATTGTCACTTGCCACGTCACCTGCCACAAGTTGCAGATTGTCACTTACCACATTACCTGCCACATGTTGTGGATTGTCACTTGCCACGAATTGCGGAATGTCACTTGCCTGCCACCAGATGCAGATTGTCACTTGCCACGTCACCTGCCACAAGTTGCAGATTGTCACTTACCACGTTACCTGCCACATGTTGTGGATTGTCACTTGCCACGAATTGCGGAATGTCACTTGCCTGCCACCAGATGCAGATTGTCACTTGCCACGTCACCTGCCACAAGTTGCAGATTGTCAATAACCACATCACCTGCCACATGTTGTGGATTGTCAGTTGCCACAAGTTGCGGAATGTCACTTGCCTGCCACCAGATGCAGATTGTAACTTGCCCCGTCACAAGTTGCAGATTGTCACTTGCCACATCACCTGCCACATGCTGTGGATTGTCACTTGCCAAGTCACCTGCCACAAGTTGCAGATTGTCACTTGCCACATGTTTCAGGTTGTCACTTGCCACATCACCTGCCACATGTTTCAGGTTGTCACCTGCCACATGTTGTGGATTGTCATTTGCCAGGATACCTGCCACAAGTTGTGGAATGCCACTTGCCTGCCACCAGATGCAGATTGTCACTTGCCACCTCACCTGCCACATGTTTTGGGTTGTCACTTGCCACATGTTGCGGATTGTCACTTGAACATCACCTGCCACATGTTGTCAATTGTCACTTGCCACGTCACCTGACACAAGTTGCGGAATGCCACTTGTCTGCCACCAGATGCAGATTGTCACTTGCCACCTCACCTGCCACACCTTGCGGATTGTCACGTACTAAGGTGGTGTTTTGCTTGTCAGAGTCAGGCAGCAGAGAGATGATGTAATCTCTCTGCTGCCTGCACAGTGAGGGTGGAAGTTACTGCAGGGATGCAGGGCAGGCGCGGGGCAGTGAGAGATGATGTCATCTCTTTGCTGCCTGCACAGTGAGGGCGGAAGTTACTGCAGGGATGCAGAATGCGTGCGGGGCGGTGAGAGATGATGGTCTGTTCCCCCCGGCCGCCGGCTTGTTGATTGGCCAGCCACCTGCTCACCCACAGAGCAGACCAGCTGACCATCCACTCTCTGACCTTACTCGGCGCCGAGCCGCCCGTCCACACACCGAGACACCCGGCAGCCCACGCTGTCCCCCGGCCGCTCTGTCACTTGCCCGCGGACTCTCTGGCGCAACGCACATTCCGCAACTATAAATTAGTTAATTTCTCGGGGGTGGCAATTTCCCTGTTGCCCCCCCTGGATCTGCCCCTGCCTTAGGGCTAGTTTACACCAGGCGCAGTTCCGTGTGCTTTTTTTCTGCACAAAATGCATGCACAGTGTTTTCCATGTATTCCAATGGCTCTAGTTGGCTCTAGTTCACACCATGCAGTCAGTTTATGCACCAGAAACTGACTGCATTGTGTGCACAGCATACTAGCTCATTATGTAATACTCACTTGGGATTGAAGCCCCCTCTGCGGTCCCGTAGTTATTTACGGGTATTGCGGCTCCGACGCTGTGATTGGTCAGAGCAGCGATGGCGTCACTCCCACGCATGCGCCGCCAGTCACGGCATGACCTCCTTTAGAAACGTCTCGATCGCTGTTTCTAAAGTGCGCCGCTGTCTACGGTGCATGCGCTGTAGACATTGGCGCATGTCTCTATTGTAAATATCTCCTAATCCGTGGAAGTTTAGGAGATATTTCCAGCACCTACAGGTAAGCCTTAATCTAGGCAAAGGTAAAAGTGTTTGTACAGGGTGTACAACCACTTTAATCTCCTCTTCTCAAGAGGGAATAAATTCAGTCCCTCTAATCTTTCCTCATAGCTGAGCTCTTCCATGTCTCTTATCAGTTTAGTTGCCCTTCTCTGCACTCAATTCCCAATACCTTTTTTGAGAATTGGTGCCCAAAACTGAACTGCATATTCCAGATGAGGTCTTACTAATTATTTGTACAGGGGCAAAATGATATCTCTCTCTCTCTGGAGTCCATACCTCTCTTAATACAAGAAAGGGCTGCTTGCTTTGAAAACCACAGCTTGGCATTGCATGTTATTATTGAGCTTATGGTCTATCAAAACCAGCAGATTCTTCTCCCCCAGTTGTACTCCCCCTAGCATGTATGATGCATGCATATTCTTAGCCCTCAAGTGCATAACTTTACATTTATCAACATTAAACCTCATTTGCCCAATTTAACAGTGCATTGAGGACATTGGGACATTATTCCACTGCATAGATTAGTGTCGCAAAAATGTCAATTTCAGTCTCAGACCCAATATCATTTATAAAAAGGTATTAAAAAGTAAGGGTCCTAAAAATAAAAAATAAAACACTGAACCTTGGGGTACACCACTGATAACCTTGGACCATTCAGAGTAAGAATCATTAACCACAACTCTCTGAATTCTGTCTTTTTTTTACAATTTTTTTTTACAAATAACATGGTGTTTTATTTAAACAAAAGCACAGCAAATATAGTTACATAGACAATTGTAGAGCATAGTGATGTTCATAAATGGACATACATAAGGTGCATACAAAAGGAAAGGTATACATAATACCAAAATACACAACTGATAAAAAAAATTATGGAAAAAAAAGGTTGGTGAAACTCTGGACAGCACAGACCAAAGATATCAATAGTGTAGGTCTTGGTAGCTGGGGGGGGGGGGGGGATTGGGAGGTCAAAGGGTGACAGCAGTCAAGGGCACCTAAACACAGCGCGGAGGGGCACTAATCGAGTACTTCATTACAGGTAGCCGCAGTATCAAGCCAACAATCCCATATATTGCCATATTTTGTCGGGCAACCCCTATGCACATATATTTCTTTTTTATAGGGCAGGACTTGGTTAATCGCTCTGATCCATTCCTGGGTACTGAATTCTGTCTTTTAGCCAGTTTTCTATCCATTTACCAATTGATCTTTACAAGCCTGTGTAGACTTTACCTTACACATGAGCCGTGTGTGGGGAACTGTGTCAAACGCTTGCAAAATCCAGGTATACCACGACCACCGCCATCCCTCTGTCCAAGGTTTTACTTACCTCTTCATAAAAAGAAATCAGGTTTGTCTGACAACTTTTGTCTTTCATGAATCCATGCTGTCTGTTGCTTAACCACTTAAGGACTGCCTACTGCACATATACGTCGGCAGAATGGCACGGCTGGGCACATCAACGTATATATACGTTGATTTTAGTACCCAGCCGTGGGTCACGGGCGCGCGCCCGCGGCGCGCTCCCGTGACCCGGTCCGAAGCTCCAGGACCGGGACCGCGGGATTCGCGGACCCGATCGCCGCTGCAGTGCGGCGATCCGTCCCTGGAGCTGAAGAATGGGGAGAGCCGTGTGTAAACACGGCTTCCCCGCGCTTCTCTGTGGCCGCAGCATCGATCGCGTCATCCCTGTAATAGGGGGACGCGATCGATGACGTCACACCTACAGCCACACCCCCCCTACAGTTGTAAACACACACACAGGGAACATTAAAAGTCACAGCGCCCCCTGTGGTTAACTCCCAAACTGCAACTGTCATTTCCACAGTAAACAATGCAATTTAAATGCATTTTTTGCTGTGAAAATGACAATTGTCCCAAAAATGTGTCAAAATTGTCCGAAGTGTCCGCCATAATGTCGCAGTCACGAAAAAAATCGCTGATCGCCGCTATTAGTAGTAAAAAAAAAAAAAAAAAAATGCAATAAAACTATCCCTTATTTTGTAAACGCTATAAATTAACCTATAAACACTTATTGCGATTTTTTTTACCAAAAATATGTAGAAGAATACGTATCGGCCTAAACTGAGGAAAATTATTTTTTTTTATATATTTTTGGGGGATATTTATTATAGCAAAAAGTAAAAAATATTGAATTTTTTTTTAAATTGTCGCTCTATTTTTGTTTATAGCGCAAAAAATAAAAACCGCAGAGGTGATCAAATACCACCAAAAGAAAGCTCTATTTGTGGGGAAAAAATTTTGTTTGGGAGCCATGTCACACAACCGCGCAATTGTCAGTTAAAACGACGCAGTGCCGAATCGCAAAAAGGGGCAAGGTCCTTTACCTGCATTTTGGTCCGGGTCTTAAGTGGTTAAATAGTTTTTTCCAAGCAATAACCAATAACTCATCTATGTGGTCTTTTATTAAACTCTCCAGTATCTTCCCAACTATACAAGTTAAACTAACAGGTCTATAGTTACCAGGTAAAGACTTTGATCCCTTTTTAAATATGGGCACCACATTGGGCACCAATCTAATGGTATCATTCCAATCATTAAGGAGTCCCTAAATATTATAAACAATGGCCTTGAAGTTAAAGAGCTCATTTTTTTTAGGATCCGTGTGGGGATGCCGTCTGGTCCAGCTTCATTCCGTCTATTTTTTTTTTTGGACCATATCACTTTTGAGCAATTGTGGATCATTTGGGGCTGTGTCACTACCACCCCCATTATGGACATGAGCCCCCCCATGCTACTTTGTATACATAGAGCTGAAGAAAGTATTTAGAACATTTTCCCTCTCTTTGTCCCCAGTCACCCACTCTAGATTATTTTGAAAAGGGCCTACATCCTCAGACCTGACCTTTTTACTATTAATATACTGTATTTATGGGCGTATAACACTCATTTTTTTTACCCTGAAAATAGAGGGTAAACTGAGCCTGCGTGTTATACGCAGGGGGCTGTGAAAAAAAAAATCCGGAAATTTCCCTCTTAAAGTTAGGGTGCGTGTTACATGCCTGTGCGTGTTACACGCCAAAAAATACAGTATTTGAAGAATTTTTAGGGGGTTTGTCCTACTATCTTTTGCAATCTGTCATTCGTTTTGAATTATTCTTTGTAACATTTAAATGATGATAGCATTCCTTCATTTTTATATTTTTTTAAAGGCCCTTTTTTTTCTTATTTATAGCCATTTTAACTTTGGCTGTGAGCCACAGATTTTATTTTTGGCCTTTTAAACTTATTGCCCATGGGAATATACCATACTTTGGAATGAGTTTACATAGTCAGTTTGAAGATTTCCCATTTCTGTTATGTGTTCATTGATGCCAATATTCCTAGTCTAAATCATATGCCGCGTACACACGGTCGTTTTTTGCGATGAAAAAAAACGACGTTTACTGTGAAGTAAAAAACGACGTTTTTGAAACGTCACTTTTCAAAGACAATTTTGCATACACACCATCGTTTTTTCACAAAAAGCGAGGTTACGTTCACCACTCTTTTCCATTGAAGCTCGCTTCATAACTAGCTTCTGGGCATGCGCGGGTTGAAAACGTCGTTTTGAACGACGTTTTTGCTACACACGGTGACTTTTTGTGAAACAAAAAACGACGTTTTGAAAAACGACACAAAAAATTCAAGCATGTTGGAATTTTTTTTTGGTCGTTTTTTTTAAGACAAAAAACGACGTTTTGCTCACACACGATCAATTTAAATGACGTTTTAAAAAACGTCGTTTTTTTTTTCATCGCAAAAAACGACCGTGTGTACGCGGCAATAGAGAGAGGCCCTCATCCTTGGAAAATTTGCTCTCTTAAAGTTAAGTGTTTTTATCTTACCCATATGTGTTTGTTGCTTACAGCTAACATTAAATGAAATCATGTTCTGGTCACTGCTACCCAGATGTTGTTTTACATGAATATTGTTAATAAGCTCTGCATGTTTTGAGATTACCAGGTCCAGCAAAGCTTTGTTCCTATTCAGGGCCTCAATAAAATGGATCATAAAATTGTCTTGTAATAGGTTTGTACATTTGCCCTTTTTACTGTCTCAGCAGTGCCATTACGCCAGTCAATTTCCAGGTACTTCAAATGCCTCTTTTATATTACTGTCCCAGCCCTTGCAGCCCTTTTCATCTGTGCAACGAGCTGAGTCGCCACCTCCTCACTAACACGGGGAGGTCTATAACAAACTCCAATGACAAACTTTGTAGTACACACACCAATGTACAGTTCCACTCATAATGCTTCAAACTCATCACGCTCTCCATCAACTAGGTCCTCTTTCACACTCGCTTTGAGATCACATATAGACAGATACCACCACCCTCCATTTTACCCTGTCTTTCTGAAAGAGAGTATAGCCAGGAATATTAATGGCCCAGTCATGAGAAGAATGAAAAGGATTGTTCGGATATTAAAGAATTTTGATTGATATTGGAGTGCATCCATCTCTTTCATTGATGAGAAGAATAAAGCCAAGACTCAGCAATACCAATTATATCTCTTCATGCACCAGAGCTTCCAACGCACCTATGTTGCTTGGCAGACTTCTGGCATTGGTGAACAAACAATTTAATTCATTGTCACATTTTGCAAATGTATGTTGCATATTTTTTACGTATTTTAGTACAAATTACCATTTCCAATAGTTGTTTGTAACATAGGAGGAGATATATCTCCTTTAAAATCGTGGTGCTCATCTACTGTCAATAGCCTTGGGAAGTAGAACTATAAACTAGAAGTATAACAGGTGCTGTATCTGTGCACAAAAATAAGGGACTGTTAGCCTCATAACTTCCCTGGTACTCAGATCTGACAGTTGGCAACAGACCTAATTCCACTAATGTTATTTTATTCAGCTTTAAATAAATAATTAACATCTATTCGCAACACTTCAATTAAAACAAATGTCTCTGTTTCATATGGGAAGCCATTATTAAATGTGACACTAGAAGTTTAGGGTAAAAGACTTGGTGGTCACCAGAGATGTCACCACTGGGGAGATATAAAGATATGTCAAGCGATCACCCTGTTGCCGGACTCAATGTTCACTTGCCCGCCATGCTGCAAGCTATCTGAAATGGATACCTAATTTCTGTCTATATACAGCATGCTTGTGGGCAGGCAGGACTGCATTGGGGTTGTTTCTCATGTCCTTCATGTTTTCCCATTTACTTGTTGGGCTGGGTCACATGGAATACCTACACCACGTAAGTTCATCTGCGCTACGTTAGGCACTCTGTACAGGGTCACTTTACACACCTGGGATACTCTACTTTGTGTCATTTTTACCAATTCCCTAGGGCATGGCTGAGAATGCCGTGATGGAAAACTCAACCTTACGGCAGACCTCTACACTTAGAGATGAGCGTACACTATGTACACTAACACCACAACTGTCGGTTCTCTGTGAAAATGTACGCTTCTCTTCTTCTTACTTTCAGTAAGGACGCTATTTAAATTTAAAGGGGGGATGAGAGAGTTATTTTGCTCTCATCCATGATTGTGCTATAAATTGTTCGGGTTGGGCTTACTGTGGTCCCATTATGCGTTTCAGGGATATGTTTATCCTTGGGTCAACAGGTGGAGCCAGAGGACCCAGGCAGAAAACGCTTTTACCAGCAGCCAATTAGAGGAGGTTCTCCCTCGCGGGGCATGCTGGGGGAGGGTATTTCTGGCGTTGACGCGAGTGTTTCCGGGTCTTCCACTCGGGTCTTCTACCCGCAACGGGTCGCAGGTGCAGCACCCACCTTTGGGGTATGCGCACGTCACAGGGCCTACCTGGCCGGGGCGCACGTGCTACGCGGAGTTCTACATTCTGGGCCCTTATAGCTCAGGGCATATAAAGTCGCAGAGGGGCCACAGTGACTTACTGGGTCCCCACACCGAGAGAGAGATTCCAGGCTGGAGGTGCTGTTCGATGGAGAGTCGGTCTGGGGTGAGCCCGGAGGCAGGTGATCCTACAGGACTCGGACAAGCCATCAGGGATCTGGGTGACTGAACACTGGCAGGTTGTATGTTGCAAACTGTTAGTCAGTGTCCCCAAATTATTTACTGAGAGCATCTGCTCTACGTCTCAAACATTTGAGTATTCAGCCTGTGGCAGAGGCCTTCTACTGATCGAAATCTTAATGGAGCCAAGTCGGTGGCAGAGACTTGTTCCTCCTCAGTGATTCCGAGTGACGCTCTGGCTGCCAGGTTCGTGAGAGGGACCTGTCCAGGGGCACTACACCCACTCCGGCTGGAGTGATGACAAAGTGAGATTAATCCTCAGAAGCAGGACTGCTTCTCTTCTTTATCCATAGTCTGAATCTGAAAAGTTCTCTTTCCACCAACTTATTCTGTCTACCTCGAGTTGCCTGTTGGTCGTGTTGGACCAGGAAAATAAAAGCATTGAAAACGTCAATTGATTGCCTGGACACTCCGTCACTGCTCTCAGCACTGCTATCACCCCTAGACACCTCACAGGTTAACTTAAATACGCCAATCCTACAACAAACCAGTGGCTCCTGCGGGGGTAAGTGCTACATCTGTAATATGCATTTTGAAGAGGCATGCTAAGCCAATGTCCACATCCACCTGTCCAGTGTTTTCCACTACTACTCCCAAGTAGCGCAGTGAGCCCCATCGTGCACTCTGCTCTGGCTTCACACGTGCACTTAACTTGACTCTTGGACTTCAGTACCTCTGTACAGGATGGGGAACCTCTGTAATGCAATCCACTGACATTGCCCTTGGAGACAGACCATGAGCAGGAGTGACGACAACTCTAGGTAACCACATGTGTCTCCATATTACTCCACTCCACGCTAATGTCCTCTTACCCCAATGAGCTCAGACCCATTGGTTAACTGTATGTGTGCCGTGTGTGTTTATTACTTGCAATACACCTCTTTAATAACTTCAGACCAGACAACAGTTCAATACTTTACTTAGAAAAAAATGCAAAATGAACTTAGCACGGTCCAACAGATAAAGGTAGTGTTCATTCCCAAATCCCTAACTATCACTACAGGCTGAGTGCTTGCCCGGCATACCTGCAAAAGTGTCTTTCCGTAATCATATCTCTGATTATCCCTCTTTAGAGGCTTTCTCACGCAAGTGTAAATCCTGTTTTCAGGTCGGACCCCAAGCTAAAGTCTCTACATGTGGGCAGTGATGTACACCATCCTTTTGCTTTTCCGGGTCTCATCTGCACTTGAACTCTCTGGCCTCACTCGCCTCTCTTCTCAAGAAGCTCATCAACCTAGATCATTGACTCAATTCATATCACACAGGACAAGTGGGCCTTCCGGCTGGGACACTACCTAACTAATTGTTTCAACCTGCCCACGTGCTTATCTTTGGATTTTTTTGCTCTGCATCACCATTAAGAAAAGGTTTCTTTGGCATTTATTGGCTGCCCATGTCTGAGTAGAGAGTAAGCTCTATGCTATATCAGAAGGTCAGAAATAGCGTGGAACCAGCAGGTTGGTTGGAGCCAGCTAAATATTAGTCCAGGTGTATTCTACTAAACATTTCAAAATTTTCAGGTATTAAAAGAGATCTAAAAATAATTTTTGATGTTTTGATTCACATAAAGATCTGTTCAACAGCAGAAGGACGTTCCTCAGCTCATATTGTTTAATACGTGTGTAATGGGATCCCTTATCGGGCGACAGTTCCCGCCATGCTGAATCTGGACCCACTCAGCTTCTTCTTAGGTGGCATAATCACCTACTTACTGTTTGGATATACTCCGCCATATTTTGACACACTTCTTGGCTGGAAACCCCCCTCATCACATTCCTGGCCGAAGGCCTATTATCCAAAATAAAGAAAGGTCCGATCCAAAAGGCTTTTCAGTACTTTTGTGCACAACTTCACTCTGGTGCAATTCTTGTAGTTGCAGTCACTTTAAAGTTCTAACTACAGAACACTTTCTCTCCTACTTGTAACAGAACGTTCCACGCTCCGCTTGAGTGCTTCCGTCATATACCGCTTCCTCCAGTCCAAAGATAGATATCAGATATTATAGCCGCATATTAGAACCAAGAACTAGGCAGGACTTGTTTGGCTGCAAAGCTGGAACACATTTATTTGAACAAACTAACACAAAATATATACATCACAGGAGGACAACCCTGCTCCTGATCATATTACCCTAACAATACAAACTGCTAATAGGATAATAATTAGAACAAAAAATATATACTATAAACATTACGTTAATTAGCCACCTGGATAACTCAGTGCCCACCCAGACAGAAATAGGTGAATGGGAATTCACACCTAGACAAAGCTTTGATTAATCAGGATCTCACTACAGGTCAGACTTGCTGTCACTGAGCTTCACACAGTGCAATAAACATTATCATAAGTATAAACACAGAACACCTTCAGACCATAGCAGGAGACCTATTTACAATAAACACATTATGGCAGGGGGCCCCAGACAGGTGGCTTGCTGATCACATCAACATCTGCTATGAGTCCCACAGTGTGGAGCAGTCCTTGCTGGAAATGTGGCATCTAGGCCTTTAACATGGACCCCGGGCTTAGAATCCAAGAGTCTGTGTGTCTTGGGGAGACATGGACTTGAATCCAAAGTGACAAGACCACTCCACGGATCCCCCCGGTATACACCTTCCAAAGAGTAGAGTTCCCTTAAATACAAGGGCACATAGTCAGTGGGTAAGAATCTTGCTCCCAGTACTCTCCAAAAGCCCCTGTCCCTGCTAGGTCTGTCACACTTATGACTTCCCATACAGAGGTCCGTCAAGTGCAGAACACTCCCATACTTCACAGAATGGTTATAGCCATCTACCTTTGATGTTACACTCTTTTATTCAGATGTTTTAAACTCAGGGTGTACCTTCCCCACAAACCGGGGGAAACACTTTATAGGCACCAGAGACCACTCTAAACCAAGCCAGGTTTAGATGCACTAAGGTAAAAAATGTTTAGGCATCAGTACCCCCCCTTTTTGTTTACTTACCTGAGCCCTCACTCCATCCAGCGCTGTGCCTAGAATCTGCATCTTTTCTCTCCCCTCACTTCCTGGTCTCACAGGCTTTACTGAGGCATTAGGAGCCATTGGCTTTCGTTGCTGTCAATCAAAGTCAGTGACAAGGGAGCAGGGCCGAGTCTCAATGTCTGTGTCTATAGAAGCAGAAAGCGAGGCTCGAGAGCGAGCCTGCATGAGTACCCCTATAGAAAAAGTGGAGGAGCACCGGTGGAGGACAAGAGAAAAGGAGTTTTAGGGCCACTCTGTGCCATTGCACAGAGCAGGTAAGTATAAACATGTTTGTTATTTTAAAAGAAATAAAAAGCATTTAGAGCCGGTTCACACAGGGGTGGCACGACTTGCCAATCGACTCGGCAAGGCGATCTGCACACGACTTCAGAGGCGACTTGCAAAATGACTTCTGTATTGAAATCAATGCAAGTCACCCTGAAGTCGCTCCGAAGTCGTACAGGAACCTTTTTCTAAGTCGAAGCGACTTGAGTCACTCCTATTAGAACGCTTCCATAGTACAGAACAGAGCGCGACTTGTAAGGTGGCTAAGTCGCCTGACGAGTCACCCCTGTGAGAACCGGCTCTTACAATCACTTTTAGGCTGCATTCACACCTAATCGCGCGTCCTGGCCCGCGAATTGCGGCGACAAATGTGAGGCATTTTGTACCGCGATTCGCGGCGACAAAACGCCTTGTTTTTAACCCCCCTTTTTGGAGAGGTCCATCATCTCCTATGCCGAACGCCGAAGACGCCTGAAAAAAAGGGTCCGGGACTTGTTTTGGGCTTCAGGCGTTCGGCGTTCGGCGTGGAGATGTGAAACATCTCCATAGAGGAGAATGTTAAATTTCCCCTCCAGCGTCAGCGGCGTCGGGCGTAAAAACGCCGAGATGTGAATCTGTCTATATAGCTAGTGTGTACAAAATCAATATGTAATGCAAGGTTTTTTTTTTTTTTTTTTTCAAATCATATGTGTCTGTGAGAAAAATAACCTAACTAAAGAATAGAGGACTTTGAAGGACTTTTATATAAAAAGTGAATATTTTGTTCTACGAATGATAAAAAACATATATAGCATTAAAAGGACAACAATGTTGCGAGCAAACATTACAAGTACATGGGATTGTATTACATGTCATCATTCATCATCCCTGCCAGACTTGGAGGATGGAATGGTTACTGTAACCACCCATGTGGCACAGATTCCCCCTGTTGCCTGGGATCATATGTCATTCAATGGCGCCCTCCGTTTTTTTGTGAATGAACACAGTGAATGATTGGCACATATCACTTACTGTGTTCATACATATCTGAACCATAGTAATCTGTGTTATGTATACACAGTGTAGGGTTTTAGCATTGGAGTGCATACCCTAATGCAATAGGCTGCGCACACATATGATGCTTGTGTAGCATTACCCCCCGGGGGAGCTGCTGGTTGTTTTGGGTGGCACATTTACCTTGTGGCTCTTCCGAATTCCTAGGGGTGAATGGTGCATATAGCAATAGTAAAAGAATGTCCGCAACAAGTGTCTTTGCTGTGCTCTTTATTACCCAGCTGGGTAAAAACAATGAACTGGTGATATAAGGGATAGAGTTTGTAAGGAGAACAGCAGATTCAGGCGTAGTATTTGGAACAGTCCTGTTCCCATATGTAACACTTTCTGCACCACTCCTGCCTGAGTGGGTTTAGTGTACACGGACAAGCCTCTCTCACTGACCTGGCAGCCGGAGTATCACTCAAACCTTTGTAGGATAAAGTCTCTGCCACAGACCCTCCTGAATGAACGTGAACTTGAGGAAAAGTCTCTGCCACAGACCCTCCTTGGTGAACGTCAGGGAGACACCTCTGCCACCGGCCCTCTCTGATTGTAGTTACGCAGGCAATCCTCCTTAGATGAATTACGCCTGGATCTCCTTCTTAATATCGCCTAGGTACCAACTGACAGGTGATCAATCCTTCAATGTCCGGCTACCTTGATCCCCAGTGGTTTGTCGAAATCCTATTGGATCGCCAGCCTTTCATTGGCGCTCCTCAGACGGACTCCCCACCGAACAGCAAAACCGCTTGGGATCCCCAAAGGTGGGAACCCAGTCGCTCACTGGGTCCCCGTCGCTGCTCAAATGCTCCAGACCAACATGGTCTCGCAACCAAGAACGCCGCATGGCACGCACGCCCTGGCCAGGTAGGCCATAACGCCGGGGCGCCGTGATGTGGCCACCCTAAAGGTGGGTGCCACACTGGATGAAGAAGACGAACCCAGAACCAATGGCGTCTGCCCCATAAATACCCTCCCCCAGCATGTACAGCGAGGCTCAAACCTCCTGATTGGCTGCTGGGGAAGAGCACCCAAACCTTGACTCCACTGCTGCCATCTACTTCACTGGGGTAGAAAGAACATCCCAGCACAACAGAATGAGCCCACAGCACAGGCAAGCTGAGACAGAGACCCTGTTTTGAACATAACAATTTGGATCAGAGTTTAGCTACACTCTGATCTCCCTCTGAATTTAAATAGCACCGGTACTCTAAAGTAACCCGGTGCTACACTTGTTATACTCACAGTGGAACATAAGGAGTTATTTCTCCGCAAATGTGTAAAAAGGCTGTTTGATCCTGTCCTCTCTGATCCTCCCATTCTTTTACTGTCCACAATAAATCTGCTGATATAACAGAGCCTTGGAGACACTCTACACATGCTCAATTTGGTGTGTACTGCTAGAGAGTTGTTGTTTTTTTTGGGGGGGGGGGTGCTTGTGATCAGCAAAGGGTCAATCAGCACTGTCCAGACAGAGGGTCAGGGGTCATGCAGGCTCATAGGACAGTCAGAGAAGATTGAAAACTCCTCCTACAAGCTTTAACCAGACACTCAAAGAAATCACAAGACTTCTATACACTACTGGTAAAAAAAAGATTTAGCAGTTTATATTTACTAAAATAATTGTATTTCAAATGTTCTGTGTACTGTGGGAAACCAGATATAGTAAATGCCGGGTTCTGGGTTTAATAACATTTTAACACTGCCAGGGGTGATAACAATGATCAGCCTTGAATTATTTATGTAAAACCTTTATCCCAAAAGAAAAAGTGTAGCTGCTTACAAAGCGTGAGCTGGGGGTTTTGCTTCAGTTTGTTAGGGTATTTAAATCTGCTAGTGCATCTAACACTCCCCTCGTAGACTGCTAATGTTGCTGTCCAACGGTGCTCCTGTGCTCCTTTATCCAGAGTGGTGTCTCTCTAATAAAGTAGGTGTGTTACGGGTCAGATCACTGGGTGTAACAGGGGGAGCTTTAAAAAGCTGTCACATCTAATGATTGGTAAACTGAAATATTACATTTTTGGATTTGGGTTTATTATTGGATTTGGGTTAAGTATTTTCTTGTAGCAACAATGTAACTTATAATACAGGTAATCATCGGTAGGTGTTGAAACTCTGACTACTCTCCAGAATATAAATGTAAAATCCTAATATGAAGATAATAACACCAAATAGTGCCGCAGTCATAAAACAGGCTTGTGTAGGGTTGGGTAGAACATCAAACAAAAGCAGATATATTTCCATATACAGACCGAGGAGAAATCTGTAAAAGCTGTCACTATACCTGGAGCTCTGGGATCTATGTATATAACAATACATTCCTGAGCCTCACCTGTATTTCATCTAACCTACATGATACCTACATCTCTTTCTATAGACAGACTGCTTTCAGTTACCACAAAGTCCAAGAATTACAGAAAGTACCATACCTTCATTGTAGGGCAGCAAAGGGAGGTCATCCTGTTCAGCCGGGAGAGGTTCAGAGCAGAGCGAGTAGAGAGGAAGTTGCTTCAGGAGGAAGGATTTCCCTGTAAATATCATATGACGCACACGCAGCTGAGTCAGGAGTCACAGCTAGAAAACTGGTTTGCCATTGTAGGGTCTGGAGAAATCGGTTTTCTTATTAGGTCAGTGTATGAAGCACAGTAGCGACTATGATCTTCCCGCAACCTCTAAATTCCAGGCACAATTTTTTTTTTTTTATTCAAAGTGGTATTAACCCTTTCATGACTAAGCCTATTTCTGACATTTGGCGTTTACAAGTTAAAATTGGTATTTTTTTAGCTAGAAAATTACTTAGAACTCCCAAACACTGTATGTATATATATATATATATATATATATATATATATTAGGGTTGTCCAGATACCGATACTAGTATCGGTATCGGGACCGATACCGAGTATTTGCGGGAGTACTTGTACTCGTGCAAATGCTCCCGATACCTAAATAGAATACTTTTTTTGTATTTATCAACATGTTCTGTGAAAATTCTTTGAGTTTTTTACTACTGCGTGACAAGAAAATAAAAATGTTTTATTCATTTTTACCCATTTTTATTCTTTTATAATGTCTTGAGTTAGAGTTCTTCATAATTCTAAAGAAAATATCCTTAGTCTGTATTGTGGTTTGAAAACTGTCACATGACATTTAAAAAAAGTATCGGTATTCGGTATCGGCAAGTACATGAAAAAAAGTATCGGTACTTGTACTCGGTCCTAAAAAAGTGGTATCGGGACAACTCTAATATATATATATATATATATATATATATATATACAGGGCTTTTTTTCAGGGGGAACTTGGGGGAACTCAGTTCCACCACCTTTGGCTCAGACCGTTTGGTGCCTGCTTACCACTATAACTAGTAAACACAGAAGTCTGGTTTCTGTGTTTACAAATGACAGCTCTGCACTCTGTATGTAACCCCCCCTGAACTCCTGGTATTTAATGCCCCTTTAAGACCCTTCTACTGTTTGTGAAATTTGAATGGGGTCATGGTTGAGTTCCTGCACCTATTTTTTGAGAAAAAAAGCTCTGTATATATATATATTAGCAGAGAATCTAGAGAATAAAATGGCGATTGTTGCAATATTTTATGTCACGCTGTATTTGTGCAGTGTTGTTTTAAAAACAACTTTTTGGGAAAAATTTAAAGTTTGCCAAATTTTTTTGTATAATGTGAAAGATGATGTTACGCCAAGTAAATAGATACTAAACATGTCGCGCTTTATAATTGCACACACTCGTGGAATGGCGACAAACTACGGTACCTAAAAATCTCCATAGGCGACTCTTTAATTATTATTTTTTACGGTTACCAGGTTACAGAGGAGGTCTAGTGCTAGAATTGTGGCTCTCGCAATCGCGGCGATACCTCACATGTGTGATTTGAACTGTGAACCAGTTGGCATATTTGTACCACACCTGTTCACAGGGCTGTCTTTACCATAGGGCAAACAGGGGCAGCTGCCCAGGGCCCAAAGCAGAGCCGCCCGTTAAGCTAGGGTGACCAGACATCCCCAGTTTCAGGGGACAGTCCCCTAATTGAGAACACTGTCCCCGGACCAAGTCTGTCCCTGGTTTTGTCCCCAGATTGGATTTAATAAGGGGCAGGGGCAATTTCAAAGACAGTCAGTGCAGAATTAAAATAAAAAAAATTGAATTACACCTACTAACTTAGGGGGGGGGGGGTTGTATTTTTCTCATTATCTGTACCCCTTTCTGATGATCATGGAGCGGAGGGAATATTTCTTCAGTTTCGGGTGCATGCCCATTCAGCTTTGCTCGCATGTTCTTCTGCCTTGGCTCAAATCCTGGCCAGCCACCTGCCTATCTCCTTGCCTTCCCTGGCGGAGTGATCTTCCTCCACTCCCCACCCAGTAGTAGCTGGGGTCCCGAAGAGTAAGACTTGAGAGGTTGTGAGGCGGGAGGCGGCGGCAACGGGCAGAAAGTCGCTGATTGTTGCCATTACTAGAAAAAATATGTCCCGGATTTCATTTTAAAAATCTGGTCACCTTACGTTAAGCCCCTGTGCTGCCCACAAATCAGTGTTAAAAATCTTCAGCGGCACGCGGTACTGCTTCCCTTCCCAGTGTTTTAAAATGTAAAGCACCCCTGGCTTCCCTTTAGACGTGCACTTCTCCCTTCCTGCCACTGGGTGCTGCTTGTATATAAAAGTTAATTAGAACGTGATTTTATAGCATCCCCAGTTTGATCTTCCAGAGGCTGACTTTGTCATGTCCAGCTCCTTAAGGTATGTCACGGTTTGCTAAACTATATTGTAAATAGAAGTTTTCTGTAGAGTGTGCCCAAAGTCTTTATAATATTTGATGATTCACTGCAGGCCTGGTCAGAGTTTTAAAAAGTTCCTGTATTTTACACATGGCATGGCATGGGGTCACAGCATTGTCTGTCCATTTTGCTTTAGCACCATGGGACCCCATGCCATGCCATGTGTAAAGTACAGGAACTCTTAAAATCAAAGACCAGACCTGCAGTCCAGGCTGAGTAAGGCCTCAGAGCACATGGCATTACTGTCTGTATTTAACTGCTTGATGGGCTTATTTTGGGCCTGGCTGGTTCACATGTATGTGTTTTGGCGGCCCACATTTGCGCAGGCACAGCAGCCCATTAATTTGAATTTGCTGCCATGCCTGCGTTTCCTGCAAAGAAAAGCGCATGCCTCATGTAATAGGCTGCGCACACGGCACACCTATGCCCATCAACCAATGAAATACAGCACTGTCTGTCCATTCTGCTGTATGCTGTGACTTATCTGCAGCTCCTGCACTGTCAAACTTGCTGCATTTTTAGACGTTTAGGTCACGCTTTTAAAAACACAGTGCGTTTGTGTGTGCAAGAACTGCAGGTAAGTAGCGTGGTGCAAAAGCAGAATGGATTTCAAGGCAACTGTATTTTTAAAATGCTGAATGCACCTTTTTTTCTGCAGGAAACAAAGACATGGCATCCCATTCAAATCAATGGGCTGCTGTGCCTGCACAAATGAGGGCCGCCAAAAAAACATACATGTGAACCAGCCAGGCCCAAAATAAGCTGGAGGGGGGGCCCAAAAAAATGTTTGCCCAGGGCCCAAACCATATTAAAGACGGCCCTGCCTGTACTAGGACCAATATCAAGCTTTTGTTTTGTTTTTGGCACTTGGATTTGTAAGTATTTTATGTGATTTATTTATTTTTTGTTTTTAAGGACCTGGTCTTTCCTATTTATGAGTCCTCGCACCTTCTGATGAAGCGAGCGTTGACTTATGTGCAAGAGCCTGTTTGCTATGAATTATCTGTGATGCTGAAAAATGTATGTAATGGTCTACGTGTACATTATTGCTTTATGGATGTTTATAAATTACCTCTTTGCCTATTGTATGTTTTTAGGATGTTTATTTTGAATAAACTGTAAAAAAAAAAAAAAAAAATCTTTCAACTTGTCTCACAAAGTCCCTTGTGCAATCCTGTTGGTTTTGTGCTATTATATCTTTCATGGGGCAGAGGCACATTATGCCCATGCATGTGAGGCACTCATTGTGTCTGGTTATATTTAAACATACCCCTTTAAATCCTTCCCACTTTTACTGCAAATTGGCCAAAACTACAAATCACTGTGATGCATTTATCTGCATCATGTATCTCTTACAGTCCCTAAATTCTGTTTAGATTTTGTTTAGTTCGGAAAGGTGATGGGGGTAGGAAGAGTCCAGTGTTCAGCTTTAACTTATTAAAACCAAAGTGTTGGCAAAGCAGCCAGGCGCCTAGCATTTTCAAAACACTGCCAGAAATGGCATCTCCCCTTTTTTTCTCATGAATGGTGTACTTTAGGAAATGCAATGTAGAAAGAAAGAAGAAGGAACTATTAATCTCACCACATCCATTGCATTCATTTCCCATAACATATATACATATATTGCACAAGATAGGAGTCTTGTCTTTGTGCAGTCAGTTGCCTTACACAACAGAAATATAGAAAAAAGAAACACAACAAATACTGTTTGTGGACAGGAATGGAAGGAAGGGAGGGAGAAAAATATGTCTTTTGTTTTGGGCGCAGGGTGATTAAGAAAATAATGAAGACCTTCAGACTGACCTCAGTAGCCTTGTACAGCTACGGGACCAGTTAAGCCCCACATAGAAGGACCAGGCTAAGCGGCTTCTGTGGGAGAGACAGGCAACTTTTTCCCAAGAACCAGGCTACACAACCCTGGCTGTGCATAAGGTAGAGAACCCTGGACAAGCACCCCTTCGACAGCCCCCCTACTGTATTCCTGAAGCAGCCCGAGAAGGAATGCGTGGACTACAGGCGACTCAATAAGAAGACCACCACCGACGCCTACCTGATGCCCAGGGTAGACAAACTGCTAGATTGTATAGCCAGTTATTTAAAGGGGAGTTCCACCCACAATTTCACTTTTTAAATATAAATACCCCTGTAATACACAAGCTTAATGTATTCTGGTAAAGTTAGTCTGTAAACTAAGGTCCGTTTTGTTAGGTTGTTACAGCATTTATAATCTAGAAATAGACCGTGGCCATCTTAAGTGTGGGCATCATGAAGCCAGACTGTATGACTTCCTGGATTTCAGCTTTGCATATCTCGCACATGCTCAGTGCTGCACAAGCAATGTTATAGGTTTCAGTCAGGTTTGCAAGGACTACTGGGAAACATTATGCCTATCCCAGAAACCCTTGCAAATAGCCTTGTGACTTAATAGCCTAGGCTAATAAGGAGGAGGAAGTAATGAAGGATTACAAAATAAAGGTATTTACAAGCAACAAAATAAATAAAAATTGTCCATTCTGAACACTATGAGATTAGGGCATGCAGCACAGACAAACATAAAAAAATGGGTGGAACTTCACTTTAACTACAATAGACCTGTGTAAGGGCTATTGGCAGATTCCCCTGGCCGAGGATGCTATCCCCAAGTCAGCATTTATTACCCCGTTTGGCCTGTACCAGTCTAAGATCATGCCATTTGGGATGAAAAATGCCCGGCTACCTTCCAACGTATGGTGGATTGGCTCCTTGATGATTTCCAGGATTGTGCATGTGCATACCTGGATGACATTGTGATCTACAGTGGGTCTTGGGAGGAGCACCTGGTTTTCACGTAGGGGTGGTTCTGGACAAGATTCGGGCTACAGCCTGGACCTTGAAACCAGACAAGTGCCATCTAGGTATGGTTGAGGTGCAGTACCTGGGACACCGAGTAGGGTGTGGGAACCAGAGACCAGAGCCAGCCAAGGTAGAGGCAGTAGCTAACTAGCCCACACCCCGTACTAAGACCCAGGTATTAGCCTTCTTGGGGACTGTAGGGTACTACCAACGTTTTGTCCCTGATTATAGTGCTATCGCCAAGCCCCTAATTGACCTGATTAAAAATAATTCACCTAGGCAGGTCCTATGATCTCCAGCTTGTAAAAATACATTTCTAGCCCTCAAGCTAGCCCCTGTCTTGGCTGCTCCTATTACTTTTGGCTCTGAGGATTCGCCCTTGCAACGCATAAGCCGTAGCGGTAATCTATGTCGTCTGGACTCTCCGGCTGTTTGGTTCCAGTAGGAGACCTTTCGGAGGCATCTATCCCTATGATAGAGTGATGTTTTTGCTTGTTTTTTACTTGGTTTGTGAGTATTCATGACTTTTTATACAATTTTAATTAAACCTTGTGTAGCGCGCATGTACGGGTGCTAGTGAAATTTAATGGGAATGATCAGAGTGTAAGTGACTCTAATATCAATTCTGATTAAGGTAAGGCTCTCTGCTTAAGCTTGGCTGTGCTGTGGGCTCATTCTGTCGTACCTGGGGTGTAGTTCCACCCCGAGTCGACAGGTGGCAGCAGTGGAAGCTGAGGTTTGGGTGCTCTCCCCAGCAGCCAATTGGGAGGCTAGGGCCTCGCTGGGCATGCTGGGAGAGGGTACTTATGAGGCAGACACCATCTTGGCTGGTTCTTGGTTCCTGGAGTGTGGCACCCACCTTTAGGGTGACGACATCAACGCACCCCGAGCGTTATGGCCTACCTGGCCGGGGCGTGGGTGCTACGCGTTGTTCCTGGATCCTGGCCCATTCGGGCCTAGGACACTCACACAGGACGGGGACACATTGATCGACTGAGTTCCCACTTTGGAGATCCCAAGCAAGTTTAGCTGTGGCAGAGGCGCTTTGCTGAAGTTCACCCTTAAAGAGTCTGTGAGAGAGACCTCCTTTCAAGTTCCGAGTGATACTCTGGTTGCCAGGTCGGTGAGAGAGACCTGTCCAGGTACGCTACACCCACTCAGGCTAGAATGGTGAGAGAAGCTAACTGTTAATGGAGACAGGACTGTTTCCCTATCTAAGGCCTGAATCTGCTTTTCTCCTTCCAACCTTTATCTATCCATTTCCATCACCTGTTACTTGTTTTTACCCGGCTGGGTAATAAACAGCACATATAAAGAGAATTCCTATTTGCGGATACTGCGCGTCACGACTTTCCGAAAGAAGCCGAACGTCACTGCGCAGGTGCCGTATAGAGCCGACTCTATACGGCGCCTGCGCAATGACGTTCGGCTTCTTTCGGAAAGTCGTAACGCGCAGTATGCACCGGTCGGAGGAACATCAATCAACTAGGAACGCCCAGCCACGCAAGAATCGTACCCGGAAGCCGAGGGATGAAACACCGCTAACATGGTATGTATGAAAAAAAAAATTCTCTCAAGAAATATGAAGATTTTATCCCCTGTACACTGTGAGGTCTATGATCAGGAAGTATAACCCCTAATATGGGCATTGCAGGAAGTTCAATGTAAGAGACCAAGCATCTATTGCTTAACAATGTTGCTTTTGTTTGGATAAGTAAATTGTGTTAATCATTGCATTGTATGAATCTATCCATAGCCACTGAAGCCACCCCCTATTCAGGCATCCGGCCCCTTTTCGGACGCCGGGCGCCTGAATTACAGCGACGGGGTCGTTTTTTTAAAGCACCTGATTAGAGCCATTGGCTTCAAAAAAGGTGGACCTGTAGGGCAGAACATTGTACTCGCAGTACACCCAGGAATGTTAGAAAAGCAAATTAACATTTGCTTTTCTAACACTAAACCGCCTCTCTGTCAACAAGGAGGCACAGGTCTAATACCGATTACCTGATTGGCTGAAGGCACAGGCAATTCCATTGGCCAGCTAGCAGAAGTGAAAAAGAGACGCACAGAGGACACAGGAGCCATCGCCTGACCCGCGCTACCCATCCCAGGATTGGTAAGTGCTGGTCAGGCAGTGAGTGGGTGAGGGGGCATAGTGGCTGGATATGATGGGCACAGAGGCTGCAATTCACAGGGCACAGAGGTTGCATATGATGGGCACAAAGGCTGCAAATTATAGGGCACAGAGGCTGCATTTCATGTATACAGAGGCTGCATATGATTGGCACAGAGGCTGCATTTCATGGGCACAGATGCTGCAATTGATGAGGCACAGAGGCTGCATTTCATGGACACAGAGGCTGCATATGATGGGCACAGTAGCTGCAATTGATGGGCACAGTGGCTGCAATTGATGGGCACAGAATCTGTAATTGATGGATACAGTGGCTGAAATTGATGGACACAGAGGCTGCATATGATGGGGACAGTGGCTGCATTTCATGGACCGAGTGGCTGCAAATGATGGGCACAGGGGTTGCATTTCATGGGCACAAATTCTGCAATTGATGGGGCACAGAGGCTGCATTTCATGGCCACAGAAGCTGCATATGATGGGCACAGTAACTGCAATTGATGGGCAAAATGGCTGCAATTGATAGACACAGTGGCTGCAATTGATAGGCACAGAGACTGCATGTCAGGGGCACAGTATCTGTAATTGATGGGTACAGTGGCTGAAATTGATGGACACAGAGGCTGCATTTCATGGGCACAGAGGCTGCATATGATGGGCACAGTGGCTGCATTTCATGGACACAGTGGCTGCATATGATGGGCACAGTGGCTGCATTTCATTGACACAGTGGCTGCATATGATGGGCACAGTGGCTGCATATGATGGGCACAGAGGTTGCATTTCATGGGCACAGAAGCTGCATATGATGGGCACAGGGATTGCATTTGATGGACACAGAGGTTGCATTTGATGGGCACATTGGCTGCATTTGATGCGCACAGTGGCTGAATTTGATTGGCCCAGTGGCTGCATTTGATTGGCCCAGTGGCTGCATTTGATGTTTTTGTTTCAGTTTGTTTGCGCCCCTCAAAAATTTTGAGCACTAGCCGCCACTTTTAGGGAGAATTCACTACTGTCTTGAAGAGACAACAGGTAGAGAGAGAATATCTCCCCAAAGTGAAGGAAATCCCTCCTAAGGGCTGCATTTGAGAGGGTGTTTGAAAAGCAGTTGTTGGGCAAGTATCATGCTGACTATGCCAAGTTAGGGGCAGGGCCTTGCACATATGGGTAACTTTCCCGTCAGTGCGCTAATCAAACATTAGCCACTTAGCAACCGCCCACTCACAAGGTACTGCAGACAGGCAGTTTGGGCGCCCCCCTGCATGGCACCTGATTCAACTATACACAATGGGAGCCTGTCAGCAAGTCCTGGCCAATGATTTACCGCAAGACCTGCAATGACATCCCAGAGCTTTTGTGTGTGTTGCAGGAAAAAAAATTGCTCCATCTATGGACAGGTTTAATTTCCCTAGCAGAGAAACAATTAGCCAAACCCTGAAAGGGGGTTTTAAACACTTCCACACTTTATCTAAAAGTAAAAAAACTTTTAGCTTTGGATACATTTTAATTCTCTAACAGATCTGTCCTGTGTGCTCCCCATGTCTATTAGTTAGTAAAAATCCCCGATGACAGCAGGTGGTTACTACTGATTGGGGTTAGCTTTTTTTTGCATATTAATGACACTGGTACTACTTGGACAAGAGTCAGTTCGCTAATTAAAATGTATTACAAATTGAATGTTTCGGGCAGTCTGTCAGTATAACGGATCATGTTGTACTGTAATACTAAAGGTATCATGGGCTCAACCATTTGGTTTTAATCTCTAGGACCAGGCACAGAGTAGTGTTGACAGCTCCTGATTATGTAGAGGTTTCTGCAGCATTGCAGGAATGTTAGACAGAAAACACCAATATTGCAGACTTTCCACTTTCAAAGACCAAGGCTCTGTTCACATTTATGCGACACAGAAACATGCGTGGTATTGCACGTGTTCCCACAGCACATGTTTAACGTGCTATGCCATTCATTCTTAATGGTACCCCAAATGCACCAGCCAAATACAATGCAACAAGATGTATCTTATTTCCAAGCCTTATAACAAGGGTGCCCAACCTTTTGAAGAGCGGGGGCCACTTTAGTGACATAGTAACAGGTCTCTGGCTGTGATGAGCGGAGCAGGCGTACGACAGGTCCGTGTCCATTTAGCGTATACAAGGCGGACACGGACACAGCCCGCTCTACTCTATGGGTCCCGATCCATCAAGACTGAAGGGGATAGATGCCCTTCTTTTTTTGGAGGTAGGCGGGTGCAAAAAGACTTCTGCCGCTCCATAAAGGTGAATGGAAAGTTTGATTAGGTTCCGCCTGAAAAATGGACATGCGGAACTCATCGGACTGATCGCATGAAAGGGGCCTAAGGTTATGTAGCAAGGTCCCAGGCCTCCTTCAGTCTAATGACGACCTCCGGGGCCAGAAATAGCTGGCATCCTTCTGGATCTGGTGGGTTGTAAGGCATAGTGGGTGTGATGCAAGGTAGATTCATTGGGCGCCAGACACTTCTTGAATACAAAGAGATTTTTATTTCTCTTAACAGAACTTTAGAAGAGAGGGTGAGGGCCAGGACACCTTTAGGTAGTTGCAATGTTAATTGGCAGCTATGCAGGGAAAGGCCTCCAACAAGATGCCACATCTGCATGTGTAGGAATGATGTCTCCTATGGCAACAGTCTTTAAGGCCTCGTACACACGATCAAATCTGTCTGCTGGAAACGGTCTGTTGACCGTTTCAGCAGACAGATTCGATCGTGTGTACGGGCAAACAGACGGATTTGGCCACCCGACAGATTTCAAAGCATGCTTTGAAATCTGTCGGCTGGGAACCCGTCCGCCCGACATGTCTGCTGGTTAGTATGCTAACCAGCAGACATGTCTTCTCGCACACGCGCCGAATGATTTCGACGCATGCGCGGAAGTGTTTTACTTCCTGGTGCGGTGACGTGGCGGCGTCAACGTCACCGCCACGTCACCGACACGTCAGCGCGCTGTCTGCTGGCGGGGATTTTGGTTTGCTCGTGTGTACACGCGAGCAAACCAAAATCCAAGCAAACAGATCTGTTCAAATCGGTCGGTCCGACCGATTTGAACAGACAGATTTAATCGTCTGTACAAGGCCTTACAGTTTCTAACACAAGGTGTAACAGTTCCGTCACTTCCACTACAATAACTTCTTGTAGTTCTTCAGCCCACTGATCTCCCAGTCTCTCTCACTAGATTAGATGATTCACTGCCACTGAATCCATTGAGCTCTTCCAGTCTTCACTGTAGTATCTTTCTTTAACCACTTCCCCACCGCGCCATAAGCATTTTACTGCTACGGCACGGTGGAGTTACTTTGACACGACGTCCCTGGGAAGTCGTCGTGCACTTCCGCGATTGCGCGTCCCCTGGGACGCGCTCGCGAAAGTGTCCGTGCTCGCCGGGTCTAGAAGACCCGGCGCATCACGGATCACGGTAAATTGCCGCTGATAGCGGCCGTTTACCACGTGATCGCGCCGTCGAATGACGGCGCGATCACTTGTAAACAAACCGGCGTCATTTGATGACGCCGGTTCCTCCCTCTCCTCTCTGTACCGTTCGGTACAGTGTGCGAGGAGAGGGGGGGGGGAGCGGGGTGTCAGCAGCTGAGCTGTGGCTGGATCTGTGACAAATGCAGTCACAGATCCAGCCATCCCTCAATCCATCCCAGCTCTGCAATCCCCTAGTACCCTGCAATCCCCAGTACCCAGCAATCCCCCAGTACCCAGCAATCCCCCAGTACCCAGCAATCCCCCAGTACCCCACAATACCCCAGTACCCAACAATACCCAACAATACCCCAGTACCCAACAATACCCCACAATACCCCAGTACCCAACAATACCCCAGTACCCAACAATGCCCCAGTCCCCAACAATACCCCAGTACCCAACAATACCCCACAATACCCCAGTACCGAACAATACCCCAGTACCCAACAATACCCCACAATACCCCAGTACCCAACAATACCCCAGTACCCAACAATACCCCAGTACCCAACAATACCCCAGTACCCAACAATACCCCACAATACCCCAGTACCCAACAATACCCCAGTACCCAACAATACCCCACAATACCCCAGTACCCAACAATACCCCAGTACCCAACAATACCCCAATACTCGGCAATACCCCAGTACTCGGCAATACCCCAGTACTCGGCAATACCCCAGTACTCGGCAATACCCCAGTACTCGGCAATACCCCAGTACTCGGCAATACCCCAGTACTCGGCAATACCCCAGTACTCGGCAATGCCCCAGTACCCAACAATACCCCAGTACCCAACAGTACCCCACAATACCCCAGTACCCAACAATACCCCAGTACCCAACAATACCCCAGTACTCAGCAATGCCCCAGTACTCGGCAATACCCCAATACTCGGCAATACCCCAATACTCGGCAATACCCCAATACCCTGCATGATACTTTGCAATACCTCAATACTCTGCAATACCGCCTATGCGGATTTTTAAGTAGCGAAGTTTGGCACCATTCCACGAGTGTGCGCAATTTTGAAGTGTGACATGTTGGGTATCTATTTACTCGGCGTAACTTCATCTTTCACATTTTGAAAAAAAATTGGGATAACTTTACTGCTTTGTTTTGTTTTAAGCACAAAACAGTTTTTTTTTAAAAACACGCGTTCAATAAATTTCTGCGAAAATACTGTGCGAGATAAAAAGTTGTAACGGCCGCCATTGTATTCTCTAGGGTCTTTGCTAAAAAAGCATATATAATGTTTTGGGGTTCTATGTAATTTTCTAGCAAATAAATGATGATTTTTCCATGTAGGAGAGAAATGTCAGAATTGGTGTGGGTGTTCAAGAACGCCTGATGGTGCTCCCTGCATGTTGGGCCTCTGTATGTGGCGACGCTGTGTAAAAGTCCCACACATGGGGTATCGCCATACTCGGGAGGAATAGCAGAATGTGTTTTGGGGTGTAATTTGTGGTATGCATATGCTGTGTGTGAGAAATAACCCACTAATATGACAGAAACAAGTTTTTTTTTTTTTTTTTTACAGAATTTTCAGTGGTTTTTCTTTTATAGCGCAAAAAATAAAAAACCCAGAGGTGTTCAAATACCACCAAAAGAAAGCTCTATTTGTGTGAAAAAAAGGACAAAAGTTTCAAATGGATAGAATGTTGTATGACTGAGTAATTGTCATTCAAATTGTGAGAGCACCGAAAGCTGAAAATTGGTCTGGTTAGGAAGGGGGTTTAAGTGCCCAGTGGTCAAGCGTCACCCCAGCTTCTCTGTTGGGTCCCTAGCTTGGCACTCAAGATACTTCAGAAGCTTCACCCCACTGCATGCGATTAACATGCAGTAACGCACTCGAATATACTGCATTAAACGTCAGTAATGCACTGATATATTCTGCTTTAAACGTGCAGTAGTGTACTGATATATTCTGCTTTAAATGTGCAGTAATGCACTCAAATATACTGGCAGGTCAAATTAAGGTAAAAGCCTCTCCTCCAGATTAGAAGCCCCAGGTGCTGGCAATGCATGTAACAATGCAAATGGGAAGAAATTCTGGACAAACAGTGCTTAGTCATAGCTATGACTAAGCACTGTTTGTTAGTGTGAAACGCGTCAACTTTTCTGTCCGTTCTGATCTGCTGTGGCATGTATTTTTTAATTCATTTTTTGAATAAAGGCAAAAACTTTTTTTGGAGTGCGGCTGTCCAGCATTTCTTCATGTTTGCAACGCACTGATATATACTAAGTTAAACTGCAGTAACACACTGATATTAACTACATTAAACGTACAGTAACGCACTGATATATACTGCGTTTAAAGCAGTATATATTAGTGCGTTACTGTAAATTTAACACAGTATAATTGAGTGCGCTACTGCATGTTTACCGCAGTATATTTGAGTGCGTTACTGCACGTTTAACGCAATATATATCAGTTAGTTACTGTACATTTAACACAGTATATTTGAGTGTGTTACTGCATCTTAAACACAGTTTATTTCAGTGCGTTTGTGCACATTTGCCAGAGTATATTGCAGTGTGTCAGTGCAGTTTTACTGCAGTACAGTGCCTTGCAAAAGTATTCACGCCCTTGCCATTTTTCGTGTTTTGTTGCCTCACAACATGGAATTAACATGGTTTGTTTGAGGATTGATTTGCATCATTTGATTTGCAGAACATGCCCACAACTTTGAAGATTTTTTTTATTGTGAAGCAAATGACAAATAGGACAAAATAACGGAAAAAGTCAATGTGCATAACTATTCACTCCCCCAAAGTCAATACTGTACTTTGTAGAGCTCCAAGTCGCTTTGGATAAGTCTCTATGAGCTTGACACATCTTACCACTGGGATTTTTGCCCATTCCTCCTTGCAAAACTGCTCCAGCTCCATCAAGTTGGATGGTTTGCGCTTGTGAACAGCAATCTTTATGTCTGACCACAGATTTTCTATTGGATTGAGGGGGCTTATCTGATGTGGGGAGAGGAGCCGCGAGAGCCGCAAAGGGACCCCAGAAGAGGATGTTCGGGGCCACTCTGTGCAAAACGAACTGCACAGTGGGAGGTAAGTATGACATGTTTGTTATTTTTTTTTTAATATAAGGGCTTTTTTTGTGTTTGCATAATAATGTTGTTGCTGGCAACTGAAGCTTGAGTAGTGTTTTTTAACCAATGAAAAGCTTTTTACTATGAAAGCTTTGTAAGGCACTTCCATTGGTAAGTCTATTATGCCGCGTACACACGATCTGAAATTCCGACAAGAAAACCGTGGATTTTTTTCCGACTTTTGGCTCAAACTTGTGTTGCATACACACAGTCATACAAAATTCCGACCGTCAAGAACGCGGTGACGTACAACACTACAACGAGCCAAGAAAAAATAAGTTCAGAGATTCCGAGCAAGCGTCAAATTGATTCCAAGCATGTGTGTCTTTTGTGCGTCGGAATTGCAAACAGACGATCAAAATTTCTGACAAAAACTTTACCCGTCGGAAAAATTGCAAACCAGCTCTCAAACTTTTCTTGACGGAAATTCCGACCGTGTGTCAGAAATGCTTGAAGCGTTAAGTGTGCAGCTCAAAAAAAGCTCAAAAAAAGCTCATGTACTTTTTCAAGGTACAAACCTCAAGCAACACTACACTCAGATGTGAACAAGTATATTTAAATTGTGATTTTGAATGTTGACCATTTTTGAGCTTGCTGTGAATGGGGCCTTAAGGAGGACGACGGGCATTAAGCAATTACCCATGGCAAACCAATCCCCCCAAAACAATGAATAGATTTGTAGTTATTGTGCCCAACAGACCTCCTTCTACTCTAGTTTTCATAAGCTCTGTTGTATATTTCCATTCTGGGACCTTAAAAACATTAGCTTTTACACACAGCATTTCTAGGTGTTAACATCACCCTAATGCTGCAAGAAAACCGCAACATGACTCATGGACTCAGAGAACACTTCTAGAGACTACATAGGTATAGAGAAACAAGGCCAGTGCTATTTACACAACTCAGTGCTGTACCAAACTAATTTTACTAAATCAACTCAGCCGTGTAAAAAGATGGTGTTGTGCTTTAAATGGCCAGCCAAAGCTCATACAGTGGAACCTGGGGGGCATCGGATCTGAGTGGTGCCAGAGCCAAGAAAGGCAGAGCGTAGCCAAGAGGAGCCGAGCGGAAATACTCGAAAAAACTTGGAAATACTCTGTTCCTGAGCCTTTACAAGGTTTTCCGAGTTCAGCTGAGCTGTCCCTGAGTATTTCCGAGTCTCTCCGGTGCCCCCCCCTCTTGCCACATGTGGTATTGCATGCCATAGAAGTCAATGCAGAACAAATTATCTTTGTTTCCATTGACTTCTATGGGGAAACACGCTTTGATATGCGAGTGCTTTGGATTACAAGCATTCTCCTGGAACGGACTATGCTCATAATCCAAGGTTCCACTGTATTTCAATTTTAGGTGGATGTTATATCAGAACTGTTTCTATTTTCTTGCTAGCTGCTTTAGTTTCTCTCTATATCCCAGATACCCCTCTACA
The DNA here is from genome assembly GCA_029574335.1 of Rana kukunoris. Lineage (NCBI taxonomy): Eukaryota > Metazoa > Chordata > Amphibia > Anura > Ranidae > Rana > Rana kukunoris. The sequence goes on along the minus strand of CM056054.1, from coordinate 126,436,578 downwards.
CCATGGATACTTCCAGCACATTTATCCCCACAATACTTAAGATACCCCCACCCAGGGCTTTTTTTCACAGAAAATAGGTACAGGAACTCAACCACAACCCCCAAAACCCCTTCTCACCCCCCTCCCCCATACACACCCTCCAAACCACATAAAATTGTGGGTGTGGTCAAATTTCACTAACAGTGGCAGGGTCTTAAAGAGGCAGGATGCGGGAAGATCATTCAGTGGGGGTGTCAGCGTCTGCACTGTACCCTGGGCACCTGCATCTCCCTTGTCCCCATCTTGCACTCGGTGGGAGCCATTGAGAGAAAAACTATCACTGGTAAACACAGAGGTCAGATTTCTGTGTTTGCAAGCAATTGAGGTGAAAAGGAAGCAGAGGGCCTGAGCCAGAGGTGGTGGAACTGAGTTCCACCAAGTTCCAGCTGAAAAAAAGCCCTGCCCCCAACACTGACCCCTCTACACCCCAGGCATTGCCACAGCACTGTGATCTCTCTACACCCCACATGGTTCTTACCACTGTTACAACCCGGACAGCACCATCACATGATCTCTCTACACTGTTGATACACCCAGCTCTGTGACTCCTTTACACCTTCAACACCCTAACCACTGTAACTACTCTACACCCCAGATACCGCCCCACTGCTGTGACCCCTCTACATATCAGATACCCCCAACCATTGTGATTTCTTTACACCCCACATACTTCCACCAATGTTACCCTTTTATACCCCAGATGTTCCAAGCATTGTAACTACTACACACCCCAGATACTGCCCAGCACTGTTGCACTGTGACCCCTCTACACCACAGGTACAACCACCACTATACCCATTTTACACACCAGATATCCCAGCACTCTGGCCCCTCTTCACTCCAGATACCCCCCCCCCCCCCAGCACTCTGACCCCTCTTCACTCCACCACTATAATCGATCTACACTCTAGATACCCCCACCACTGTGGCCCCTTTACACTGCAGATATCCCCTTTGGTGTGACCCACCTAAATCTCTACAGAGGAAGTGTCTGAACTCAGCAGCATGCATGGCCAAATCGTATAGTGTTGAATATACACAGCAGAGCACTACTGACAAAGCCCTGATCCCAGGACAAAGATGTCGCAGACCAACTGCCTAAAAAGTGTGACTGTCCGGGCAAATCTGGGACAATTTGTAAGTATGCCGTATCCTTTGGCTTCATGCGCACTGGACGCTATAAAAAGCCAGTAGCTTTGCAGGGAGTCTTTCAATGTATTTTAACGTTTTTGCAACAGCGTTCATTAGCGTTTTTTAGCGTTAGCTATTTTTATCGTTTATTTTTATTTTTTGTTCTTTTATTTCAAAGGATCAAAAATGCAAAAAAAAAAGCTGGTGAGCCACGTTTTTGGCGTTTATCGTTTTTGAGGTAAAAAAACGTCACTTTGAACGCATTTTTAGGGCGTTCATAAAAAAGCATATCAATTCCACTGCTCATTAAAGCTGAAAAACGTCCATGTGTGCATGGACACATAGGGGGTTATTTACTAAAGGAAAATCCACTTTGCACTACAAGTGTACTTGGAAGTGCAGTCGCTGTAGATCTGAGGGGGACATGCAAGGAAAATAAAAAACAGCATTTTAGCTTGCACATGATTGGATGATAAAATCAGTAGAGCTTCCCCTCATTTCAGAGCTTCGCCTCAGATTCATGGGCCTTTAAAAAAACGCCCAAACTCCAATAAACTGCAGTTTATTAGCTCCAGTGTGCATGGAGGCCTAAAGAGGAAGTAACCCCCCCCCCCCCGAAAAACAGGGGGAAAAAATAGCTCATTATGTGGCACTTACCTGATATCAAAGCCCCCAAAGTCCTCCTCGTTCCGCCATGTCCCCTCACAGGTACTTCCTGTTTTCGCTGTTCGGGCGCTGTGATTGGCCGGAGCAGCGATGACGTCACTCCCACGCATGCGCGGAAATAAGGCATTAACCCTGGTTATGCCATTAAGAAAAACTGCACTTTCAGTGCGCCTGCGTAATTACGGCCAGTGCGTCTATAACTACTGTAAATATCTCCTAAACCGTGTAGGTTTAGGAGATATTTCTTGCACCTATAGGTACACCTTAATCTAGCCTTACCTGTAGATGCAAGATGTGTGGTTGGGTTTACAGCCACTTTAATGCCGCATACACACGATCGGTTAAAATTATGAGAACGGTCTGATGGACCGTTTTCATCGGTCCAAACCGGTCTTGTGTGGGCGCCATCGGTTAAAAAAAAGCCAACTTGTTTTAAATTTAACCGATGGATTCCTAACCAATAGCAAAAAAACGATCTTTAGTAGGCACGACCATCGGTTAAAAATCCACGCCTGCTCAGAATCAAGTCGACGCATGCTTGGGAGCATTGAACTTTTTTTTTAAGCACGTAGTTGTGTTTTACGTCACCGCGTTCTGACGTGATCATTTTTTTAACCGATGGTGTGTAGGGACGACGGACCATCAGTCAGCTTCATCTGTTAACCAATGAAAACGGTCCATCAGACCGTTCTCATCGGATGGACTGATCGTGTGTACGCGGCATAACACAGTCAGCTTTCACTTGTTTTACTTGAGATATACAAATAATAATAATAACTCGGATATAAAAATCTCACAATGTATCGCAATACCCAGCTTGATATAAATTCAGTTCTGATGTGGCAGTTGCCTTGATTTAAGCTGATACTTAACCATGCAGAAAATTCCATTCACTTTATGCATGATCAGACCTTATCGTATTATTACTATCATGATAGCGTAAGCGAGAGGAACTAAACAACGTAGAAAATCATATGACTTGTCCATATGATTCTTTTTTTTGTGTAGTTTCCAAACATCACTGACTTGAGAACTTCCCTTTACATCATACTTTCATTCTCATTATTTCTTGGCCACTTCTCATTCATTCCACACTGCCCACGCAGAAACTTTTCAGATCTTCTTTAAAGCAATAACAAAAAGGAAGTGCATACAGTGACTTGAAAAAAGTATTCATACCCCTTGAAATTTCCCACATTTTGTCATGTTACAAACAAAAACTTGTATGTATTTTATTGGGATTTTATGTTATAGGCCAACACAAAGTGGCACATAATTGTAAAGTGGAGAAAAAAAGATAAATGTTTTTTATTAATTTTTTTTTACAAATAAATATCTTAAACGTATGAATATGTTCCTTTGTATTCAGTCCCATTTACTCTGATACCACTTACTAAAATCTATTGCCTTTAGAAGTCACCTAATTAGTAAATAGAGTCCATCTGTGTGTAATTTAATCTCAGTATAAATGCAGCTGTTCTGTGAAGCCCTCATAGGTTTGTTAGAGAACTTTAGGGAACAAACAGCATCATGAAGGCCAAGGAACACACCAGACAGGTCAGGGATAAAGTTGTGGAGAAGTTTAAGGCAGGGTTAGGTTATAAAAATTACCCCATGCTTTGAACATCTCACGGAGCACTGTTCAATCCATAACCTGACAATGAAATCAATATGGCACAACTGCAAACCTACTGTAGCGCCCCCTTACTTTCAGAAGGGACGCTATTGTAAATTTAGTGGGGTGAGAGACTTATCTGCTTTCACCCAGGTTGATTTGTGGTAAATTTGGGCTGCTGTCAGCCCTGAATTGTCCTGTGGGTCATTCTGTGCTCCAGAGTTGCAGTCTCATCTCTGGGCAGCAGGTGGCGCCAGAGGGGTTCAGGCAGAGCCACTTTTCCTCAGCAGCCAATTAGAGGAGTGTTTCCCTCGCAGGGCATGCTGGGGAGGGGTATATCTGTGGCAGATTCCATTCTCGGAGGTTCTTCGCGGGTTCCTGGTTCCGGGTGCGGCACCCACTTTCAGGGTGTGCGCACATCACAGGCCCCATCATCATGGCCTACCTGGCTGGGGCCTGTGCTATGTGGAGTTCCAAACTCTGGGCCCTCATGGCTCAGAGCAACTGAAATTGCCAAGGGGCCCCAGTGACTTACTGGGTCCCCACACTTCAAGAGAAAAGGATCCCAAGCTGGGTGCTGTTCGGTGGGGAGTCAGTCTGAGGTGAACACGGAGGCAGGTGAACAAATAGGGCGCAGACAAAACCATCGGGGATCTGAGTGACCGGACACTGACAGGTTGTATGCAGCAAACTGTCAGTCGGTGGCTCCTTAATTATTGACTGAAAGGATTTACTCTATCGTTCTCAAGTATCGGACCTGTGGCAGAGGCCTTTACTAATTTATCAGAGCCAAGTCGGTGGCAGAGACTTGTTTCTTCTCAGCATTCTCATTGACTTTCTGGCTGCCAGGCCTGTGAGAGGGATCGGTCCGGGAGGCGCTCTACTCACTCCGGCTGGAGTGGCGACGAGACAAACACATTCGTTGGAGGCAGGATTGCTTCTATTATCCACAGCCTGTATCTGCAAGGTTACTTTTTTTCACCAATCTACTCCATCTACCTCGAGTTGACTGTTGTTCATGTTGGACCAGAAATAAAGCATTGAAAACGTCAACCAGCAGTCTGGACATTCTATCACTGCTCTTATCACCATCATCATCCCTAGACACCATCACAGAGGTAACTTAAATACGCCGATCCCAAATCTAACCAGCGGCTCCTTTGGGGGGTAAGCGCTACACTACCAAGACATGGCCATCTACCTAAACCAACAGGCCAGGCAAGGAGAGCATTAATCCGAGAAGCAGCCAAGAGGCCCATGGTAACTCTGGAGGAGCTGCAGAGATCCACAGCTCAGGTGGCAGAATCTGTCCACAGCACAACTATTAGTCGTGCACTCCACATAGTTGCCCTTTATGGAAAAGTGGCAAGACGAAAGCCATTGTTGAAAGAAAGCCATAAGAAGTCCTGTTTGCAGTTTGTGAGAAGCCATGTGGTGGAGACAGCAAACATGTGGAAGAAGAGGCTTAGGTCAAATAAAACCAATATTGAACTTTTTGGCCTAAACCCAAAACGCGATGTGTGGCGGAAAACTAATACATCACATCACCCTGAACACACAATCCCCATCGTGAAACATGGTGGTGGTAGCATCATGTTGTGGGGAAGTTTTTTTTTCAGCAGGGACAGGGATGCTGGTCAGAGTTCATGGGAAGATGGATGGAGCCAAATACAGGGCAATATTAGAAGAAAACCTGTTAGGCCCTGTACACACGATCAGTCCAAACTGATGAAAACGGACTGAAGTTCATTTTCATCGGTTCACAGACTGATGGTCTAATGTGCGTACACACCATCAGTTCAAAAACCGATCGTGTCCGAACGCGGTGATGTAAAACACAACGACGTGCTGAAAAAAAACGAAGTTCAATGCTTCCAAGCATGCGTCGACTTGATTCTGAGCATGCGCAGGTTTTTGAACCGATGATTTTGCATACTAACGATCAGTTTGGACCGATGGTCAGGCGTCCATCAGTCCGATTTTAAAGCAAGTTCAGGACAACAGAATGATGTGCCGTACACACGGTCGGTTTGGACTGATGAAACTGGACTTCAGTCCGTTTTCATCAGTTTGGACTGATTGTGTGTACGCGGCCTTAGAGTCTGCAAAAGACCTGAGACTGGGACAGGAGCTCACCTTCCAGCAGGACAACAACCAGGGCCGGCCCTATGATGGGACCGGGTGGTACCATGGGTACCAGGCGGCACTTTTAGGGGAGCGGCATTCTGCCGCCCCTGCCAGCCCGTTCCGCCCGCTGCCTGTGAGGACACTCCCAGCGGAAGCAGTCAGCGAGTGAGAAGGGCAGGCGCCGCTGAATCTCAGGAGCCAGGCGCCGCTCTGTAGTGGTGACAGGACACAGGAGCGGGCAGGCCGCAGGGCTTGTCCAGATTTGACACATGTGCGTGACTGTGAGTGATCGTCATCGTGGCCACCCAGAGTCCCGTCCCCCCTGCCTGGGGCGCTGTTTCTTCTGACTGCCTGGGATGAGGTAGGATGAGGTCTGTGTCTACCGCTCTTCCACTCGCACGTCTGTAAGCCTGCCCCTCTCTGTAGGCCTCCCCCTGGCTGTCAGCAACCCCCGTCAGCAACACCCCCCGTCAGCAACACCCCCTGTCAGCAACAACCCCCTGTCAGCCCCCTCTATTTCAGCAAGTCCCCCTCTGTCAGCAAGCCCCCCTCTCTGTCAGCAAGCCCCGTCAGCCTCCATTACTGTCAATCCCCCTCTCTGTCATCAACACCCCTTGTCAGCCCGCCCCTCTCTATCAGCCTCCCTCTCTGTCAGCAACCCTAGTCAGCCCGCCCCTCTCTGTCAGCCCGCCCTTTTCTGTCAGCCCGCCCTTCTCTGTCAGCCCCCTCCTCTGTCAGCAACCCCGTCCGTCAGCCCCCCTCTTCTGTCAGCAGCCCCGTCCATCAGCAACCCCGTTCATCAGCAACCCCGTCCGTCAGCCACCCTGTCTGCCAACCACCCCCCTGTCAGCCAACCCCCGACAGCCACCCCCTGACAGCCCCCCTCTCTGTCAGCAACCCCCCTGTCAGTCCCCTTCTCTGTCAGCAACCCCCTCCGTCGGCCCCCTTCTCTGTCAGCCCACCCCCCCTGTCAGCAACAACCCCCTGTCAGCCCCCTGTATTTCAGCAAGTCCCCCCTCTGTCAGCAAGCCCCCCTCTCTGTCAGCAAGCCCCGTCAGCCCCCATCCCTGTCAATCCCCCTCTCTGTCATCAACACCCCTTGTCAGCCCGCCCCTCTCTATCAGCCTCCCTCTCTGTCAGCAACCCCGTCAGCCCGCCCCTCTCTGTCAGCCCGCCCTTCTCTGTCAGCCCCCTCCTCTGTCAGCAACCCCGTCCGTCAGCCCCCCTCTTCTGTCAGCAGCCCCATCCATCAGCAACCCCGTTCGTCAGCAACCCCATCCGTCAGCCACCCTGTCCGTCAGCCAACCCCCCTGACAGCCCCCCTCTCTGTCAGCAACCCCCCTGTCAGTCCCCTTCTCTGTCAGCAACCCCCTCCGTCGGCCCCCTTCTCTGTCAGCCCACCCCCCCGGTCAGCAACAACCCCCTGTCAGCCCCCTCTATTTTAGCAAGTCCCCCCTCTGTCAGCAAGCCCCCCTCTCTGTCAGCAAGCCCCGTCAGCCCCCATCCCTGTCAATTCCCCCTCTCTGTCATCATCACCCCTTGTCAGCCCGCCCCTCTCTATCAGCCTCCCTCTCTGTCAGCAACCCCGTCTGTCAGCCCCCTCTCTGTCAGCAACCCCCGTCAGCCCCCTCTCTGTCAGCCCGCCCCTCTCTGTCAGCCCGCCCTTCTCTGTCAGCCTCCTCATCTGTCAGCAACCCCGTCCGTCAGCCCCCCTCTTCTGTCAGCAGCCCCATCCATCAGCAACCCCGTTCGTCAGCAACCCCGTTCGTCAGCAACCCTTCTCTGTCAGCCCACCCCCCCTGTCAGCAACAACCCCCTGTCAGCCCCCTCTATTTCAGCAAGTCCCCCCTCTGTCAGCAAGCCCCCCTCTCTGTCAGCAAGCCTAGTCAGCCCCCCTCCCTGTCAACCCCGATCTCTGTCATCAACCCCCCTTGTCAGTCCGCCCCTCTCTATCAGCCTTCCTCTCTGTCAGCAACCCTGTCTGTCAGCCCCCTCTCTGTCAGCAACCCCCGTCAGCCCGCCCCTCTCTATCAGCCTCCCTCTCTGTCAGCAACCCCGTCTGTCAGCCCCCTCTCTGTCAGCAACCCCCGTCAGCCCCCTCTCTGTCAGCAACCCCCGTCAGCCCCCTCTCTGTCAGCCCGCCCCTCTCTGTCAGCCCCCTCCTCTGTCAGCAGCCCCGTCTGTCAGCAACCCAGTTTGTCAGCCACCCCGTCCATCAGCAAACCCCCCTGACAGCCACCCTCTCTGTCAGCAACCCCCCTGCCAGTCCCCTTCTCTGTCAGCAACCCCCCTCCATCAGCCCCCCTCTCTGTCAGCCCACCCCTCTCTGTCAGCCCACCCTTCTCTGTAAGCCACTCCCCTCTGTCAGCAACCCCCCTCTCTGTCAGCCCCCCTCTCTGCCTCTGTCAGAAACCCCCATGTCAGCCCCCCTCTCTATCATCAGCCCCCCTCTCTGTCAGCAGCCCCCCTCTCTGTCAACCTGCCCCTCTCCTCTGTAGCCTACCCCCTCCTCTGTCAGCTTCCCCCCTTCTATCAACTACCCCCTGCAAACCCCTCCTTTCTTCCCCCTCTCCAGCAGGGCTAATGTCCTGCAACCAGGTCACACTGCACTGTCTGTGCACTCCAGAGACAGTGAATGGAGGGCCACATCTTTGCAGTGGCTCCTGGAAGGTGATGTTTTTTTTTGTCTTTCTGTAATGGAGGTCTCTATTGGGGGGGCACAGGCACTGTCTGATATTTAATCAGTTATTTTCTTCTCTATTTGTGGGGTGCCTGTGGATTGGTTTGAATTTTTTTAGAATTTTTTCTGTAATTAAAAGGTGCTTGAAAGGGTTGTAGAATGCACAGTGCCACTTTGTGAACAGTTTGTATGGGGTTGGGTTCAGTAGAGGTGATTCAGGTTTTTGGATGGAGGTACAATGCTGCTGACACCGTCCACTGCCCTACTGACAGCATCCACTGCCCTACTGACACCGTCCACTGCCCTACTGACAGCATCCACTGCCCTACTGACAGCGTCCACTGCCCTACTGACAGCGTCCACTGCCCTACTGACACCGTCCACTGCCCTACTGACACCGTCCACTGCCCTACTGACACCGTCCACTGCCCTACTGACACCGTCCACTGCCCTACTGACACCGTCCACTGCCCTACTGACACCGTCCACTGCCCTACTGACACCGTCCACTGCCCTACTGACACCGTCCACTGCCCTACTGACACCGTCCACTGCCCTACTGACAGCATCCACTGCCCTACTGACAGCATCCACTGCCCTACTGACAGCATCCACTGCCCTACTGACAGCATCCACTGCCCTACTGACAGCATCCACTGCCCTACTGATGGTTTTTATTTTTTTGTGCTATAAACAACAACAAAAACATCAATTTAAAAAAAAATGATATATAACTTTTTGCTATAATAAAAAACTGAATTTCTTCATCAGTTTAGGCCAATATGTATTCTTCTACATATTTTTGGTACAAAAAAAAACACAATTAGCGTACATGATTAGTTTGCGCAAAATACATTGTGGCCACCGGCAATGCACAGGTCCCTTTATACTCCTGGATACATGTATAGAGCCATGACAGGTCCTCGTTATTCTCCTTTATATATGTATAGAGCCATGACAAGTACTCTTTATATTCTTTACATGTAAAGAGCAATGACAAGTACTCTTTATATTCCTTTACATGTAAATAGACATGACAGGTCCTCTTTATACTTCTTTATACATGTATAGAGCCATGACATGTCCTCTTTATACTCCATGTATAGAGCCATGACGTGTCCCCTTTAGCTATCATGATATAAAATAATGAATGTGTTTTTTTTTTTTTGGTGGGCGTGATTTATTTGGCGGGATGGTGGGGGGCAGCATTTCATTCTTGGTGCCAGGCAGCACAATGTCTTGGGCCGGCACTGACAACAACCCTAAACATACAGTCAGGCCCCATAAACACGACCGGTTTTCTCGGCAGAATTCAGCAAGAAACTCGTATTCTGCCGAGAAAACCGGTCGTGTTTTTGCAGAGAAAACTGTCGAGGAACTTGTCGAGCCAAAAAGAGAGCATGTTCTCTATTTCCTTGAGTTTCTCAGTCGTGTGTACGGGGCCATAGAGTTACAATGGAATGGTTTAGATCAAAGCATATTCATGTGTTAGAATGGCCTTGTCAAAGTCCAGACCTAAATCCAATTGAGAATCTGTGGAAAGAGTTGAAAATTGCTGTTCACAGACACTCTCCATCCAATCTAAGACTGGACTCACACCTGTGCATTTTTAGTGCTTTTTGCATTTTGCAGATTTGTACTACAGAACGCGTCCCATAGGAAACCATGGTAAATGGACTGTAGTGCAAATCTGCAAAAAGCACAACAAATGCATAGGTGTGAATCCAGCCTTACAGAGCTTGAGCTATTTTGCATAGAAGAATGGGAAAAAAAACTCTCCACCTCACAGCAAGATGGCGTGCACGTGAGGACGTGACGCATCTGTAGGTGGGAGGAGCCATGGGATTTCCGGGTCGGACGCTACCACGGAGAGAGGACGGATCTCGGTAGTACGGCCGAGGGAGACGCGGCAAACAGACCGATGCGCCTGCTTTACTCGATAAGCCCCGCTCTGCTCCGCTCCCGTTCTGCTCCGGAGCCACCCCCGTTAACGGTCGGTATGCAGCGCGGCATACCGCGGTAAGACAGCCTCCTCACCTCCCTCTCTCTCCTCGTCAACACTCCCTGAAGTAAAGACCAACGGACCTACACGACTGATCCTTAAAGAAGCTGGAGAGATAAGCCCCCATGATTGGTCTCCCTCGGGAGAGGCAGGAATGGACGGACAGCTCTAAGAAGACCAGCGTGGAAGGTATGATATCTACCCTTATTGCCACACAGACAAATGTAAAAACTGGGACTCTGTAAGGTATGGAGACTAAATGGAAAAACGTACAAGGCTATTGATTGTCTATTTTAATGCCTAAATCCATTTAACATGAGTACTGTCCCTTACTTCTCTAAAACTCCTTCTCAAAAAAACCCACTGCATAAGAGATCATAAGGGGGACTATGAATATATCACCATGAATGTGCTAGGATACATTAAAAGCTATTGCGCTTAATCGTACTGTCATATAATACATATTGAACAATTTGCTGAAGTGGGTAAAGGCTGAATGAGGGTGTTTTAAGGATAAACTTTAGGGGCCAAAGAGAGATCGACATACAGACATGGAAACTCAAATTTAAGTATTGAGCTGAAGAAATAGGAGATATACCAGTATTTCCCCCCTACACGGACTGGCTGTCCTCTCTATCTCTCCCCCTGCCTTGTCCCTCCCTCTACCTTGTTCTTGCGTTGACCCTGTTTGAAGGACACTTTCTACAACCTGGCTTAGAGGGGACGGGAGGCAGGGAGAAGCGGAGAGTATTTGGGGGAGTGGAAAGTGTATTTAAAAAAAAAAAGAAAAAAAAGCGAGAGACTAATTGAAAAGGGACAAAGAGTAGAAATACTCAAGACACCCCTCCTACTCCCCCTTGTACCCCCGTACCCCCAGGACGAGCTGGGGGCCCCCCCCAGCCGCTGCCTCATCTCGAACACATATTGAAATCGGATAAACGGAGAGCTTTAGGACTATGTGGAAGGAAATAGGAGGAGAAGACTCAAGAAATTAAGCTGGGGAAGAGAATTTGGAGGGAGAATACCATGCAAAGAATGACGAGTAGGTCTACAAAGGGGGGCCCCCCGAAAACACCTCCGAAAATACCAAGTAATTCAACAACAACAAGTTCTATTAGACAATATATGACAAAAGACGATAGCCCACGAACCCAGGGCACTATAAAGCAACAACAAGCAAGTAAAGACAAAAAGACGGATAACAAGAACCCCCAAAATAGAAATTCAAAGGAAAAACCCATGGAACCAAGAGAAGAAGGGACTATAGATAACGAAATAGAGAACAGCTGGGTGGGTGAACAAAGATCAGACGAACTAGGCCCATCAAAGGGAGAAATGGCAAAGATGTTGCTGAGACTGGAGAATGCTATTAAGGGAGAAATACAGACACTACGGACGGACCTTGGACATCTCCTCTCTAGAATAGAGTCCGTTGAATAGAAAACTGAAAAGCAAGAACAAGATTCAATTTATTTAAAATACCAAATAGAACAGATAAAATTACAGCAGAGGCACATCCTTTACAAATTGGAAGACCAGGAAAACAGAAATCGGAGACAAAATTTAAGAAAAAGATCAATACCAGAGGAGCAAGGAGAAGAGTTGAGGAAGATCATACAGGAAATATTTAACACACTGCTGGAAAGATCCCCAGAAGATCCAATTAGGATTGACAGAGTTCATTGTGTAGGCAATCCTAGAAGAACGGACACAGAGAGGACAAGAGAAGTTATAGTGAGATTTAGATTGTATGAGGAAAAGGAAAGAATCTGGAAAAAATTAAGGGGAAAGCCATCCCTGGAATTTAGATGATCAGAACTCCAGATTTTTACCGACCTAGCCTCAGAAACACTGGCAAGGCGACGGTTATTAAAACCACTCCTAAACCAGTTAATAACTCAGAAAATTAAATATAATTGGGGCTTCCCCGCCTGTTTAATAGGGATTAGAGAAGGGAAATCCGCTACGCTAAGATTCCCTGAAGATTTTAAAACATTCTGCAGCAGACTGGACATTCAAATTCCAGACCTCCCCGGCTGGGAATAGAGGGGGGAAGGGGGGGAGGGGTTAGGCTATGTCACCTTGGAGAGGCGACGACCAGCATCTCCTCCCCTTCGAGATGATGGGGGGGAGAGTTAAATCCCAGGCCCACCTAGAGAGATCTGAACCAAGTCCTTTGGAAGTTGGCTCAGAGGCCGTTAGATGGCCGACAAGGGGGAGGGAGGGGGTGGGGGGGGGATTCAGGGAGGGTGGGGAATTGGCAAGGGGAGGGGGAGGTTGGGGGAAGGTGGGGGGGAGGAGGGTAGAAGGGGGGAGCCGGAGGGAGGTGGGAGGAAGCAAGGGTGGGTGGGGGTTCTATCTCACCAAATGAGCCAAGAAGAAAGAGCATTTCCAAGAGGGAAAGATGTATTACCCGGGAATGGAAGAGGAAAAAAAACAAAATTTAGATGCCGATAATTAAATGTCTGTCGTATAATGTGAAAGGCCCTAACAGTCCAACAAAGAGACATAAGGTCTTAAAGGAATTGAAAAGTTATAGAACGGATTTAGCTTTCCTACAAAAAACTCATTTTACAATAGAATCTAAAACTCATCTTACAATAGAATCTAATATTAAGTTATTCTCTCCAGACTTCCCCATATGGTTTTATGGAGACACTATTTCCAAACGAGCTAGGGGAGTAGCTATTGGAATAGCTAAGGGAGTACGGTTCACACTGATAGGCTGATAGATCCTGAAGGGAGATTCCTCTTTCTAAAAGAGAAATTAGAAGAGATGGAATGTACCTTGGTCAACATCTACGCTCCCAATGTGCATCTGATAAAATATCTTGTAGAATTATTAGGAAAATTGAAAGACTTTAAGCAAGGAAAGGTAATCGTTGGAGGCGATATCATTTAAACTTCTGCTTAGATCCAGAGGTGGATAAGACCCCTCAGACACAAGGGATTAAAAAAAAAACACTTCTAAAAAAGATAAAAAACAGCTTATACAGAAGTCAACTGGTAGATGTTTGGAGAGTTCTTAATCCGGCGCAGCGGGACTATACGTTCTATTTCCCAGTCCATGGAAGCTATTCCCGCATCGACCACATTCTTGTGGATCATAGTGGGTTCGAGATGGTGGTGGATGCGGAAATAGAGACCATGACACTTTCAGACCACGCTCCAATAAGTGTATCCTTGAATATACCAGGCAACCAGAAACTATTTCAGAACTGGAGGCTCAACGAAGAATTAGTGGTGGACAAGAGTAGCCTAGCCAGGGTTAAAAAAGAGCTGGAGGAATATTTTAGGATTAATGACACAAATTAAATATCGAAAGCAACATTATGGGAAGCACATAAAACTGTGATAAGAGGTCCCTGATTTCAGAAGGGACAAGGAAGAAAAAAGAAAGAAGCTGTAAAAGGGATAAAATAATAGCAGAGATATTCAATTTAGAGCAAAATCACAAAAAATCAGTAAAGCAACGGGAGATCTATCATGCCCTAGTTAATAAACAAAGCAAACTTAAAGAACTAATAGACCAGGAAAGGAGAAGGGAATTTAACATAATTGCAAAGGTAAGGTACATGTGGGGAAATAAAACAAACATCTGGCTAGGATGGTACAGAAAAAAAAACCAAGAAATTATATTGATAAAATCAAAAATGAGAAAGGAGAGACTGTACATACAACAAAAGAAATTGCAGAAACCTTTAGAGCATACTATGAGAAGTTGTACACAGTTGAACAGAGAAATTGGAAACAGGGGGGAGAAGGAAAATAAAATAACAGACTTCCTAAAGGAAGCTGGTTTATCAAAAATTAGCCAAAACAATGCATTAGCGATGGAAAGGCCTATCACAGAAAACGAAATTAAGGCAGCTTTAACAGGCTCAGCGTTAGGTAAAAGTCCAGAGCCGGCTTTACAGTCTTATATTATAAAAAATGCAAGGAGATACTCCTCCCAAGACTCTGCCAATACTTTAATGGTCTGGTGACAGACTACTCTCTAAGTAGAGAAGCAGCAAAGGGCGACCATCACAGTTATCCAAAAGGAAGGAAAAGACGGTAAAATATGCCCAGGTTATAGGCCAATATCTCTGTTGAATACAGATATTAAATTATTCGCAAAGATACTGGCCGGAAGAGTTTAACAGGAGATGACAAAACTAGTACATCCTGACCAGACGGGGTTTATTCAGGGAAGAGACAACGGGGTGAGAGCCCTCCTTATTCTCCAAAAAAATGGGTTTTGGGCAGATGATGATGAAGTGGATTAGGACTTTATACGAAGCCCCGACAGCTAGGATTAAAATAAATGGCAGTCTCTCCCAAGCCTTTACGATGAGAAATGGAACAAGGCAGGGGTGCCCCCTCTCACCACTGCTATTTGTTCTATCCATCGAACCCCTGGTGGCCAGGATACGTAAATGTCCAGAAATTGAAGGAGTTAAAATAGAAAAGGAGGAACACAAGCTTTCTGCTTTTGCAGACGATGTTCTCTTCTACCTAGTAAACCCTAAGACATCAATTCCAAAACTACTTGAACTATGTAGTCAATATGGAGAAATATCACATTTCAAATTAAACATTACTAAAACAGAAGTATTGAATGTAAACACATCCAGGGTAGAGGAACGAGCACTTAGGGTTAAGAACAAATTTCCGTGGGTGAAAGAACTTAAGTATTTAGGGATTAAATTAACAAACTCAATTAATAAGATCTACAAGATAAATTACATCCCACTCCTCGATGAAATTAAAGCAGAAATAACAAGGGTAAAAAATAGACCAATCTCATGGATAGGCCGAATACATTTTTGTAAAATGGTACTACCAAAAATGTTATATTAATTCCAGATGCTTCCTGCTGCAGCAGCTGAAGTCACAGCAGCACCAGCTAAAGGGAGAGGAGAGGTGCAGATACCAGTCTCCATGGAAGAGGAATTCCAAAGAAGGTTACAAGAGATGCGGATACAGCATAGAGGACCAGTATCAGAGGAGGTCCTGTTGGGATGGTCGGATGTGATTCGGTGCCAACTCTGGAAGGAAGCGTTAGCTCAGGAGCAGCAAAACCAAGGAAAGGTCCTGCCCTCCAACTATGCAAGGTACTGGCCGCAGTATGACGTACGAATGCTGTTGTTGGGGGAACAACCGAAGCAGGAGTGGATAGCCGAGTTAAGCAGGCTGATCCGAGCAGAGATGCAGCTGGATGAGAGCTACAGAGCCCTCCGGTGGTATGTAGCCCAAGAGTGCCCGTGGTCAGCGGATGACAGCCCCACAGAAGGCTATGACTATGATGGCCTGGGATTGTTGTATTGGAGGATGTCCAGTGATCCCGACTTTGGGGATGATCGGAAGTGGCGCTTGGAGGACATAATGGAGCACAGAGAGGAAAAATTAAATATCTCGGGAGGCCACTGGTCACAGGAAGATTTAGAATTTCTGGCCATTCGGGAATGGGAGCTGGAGGTCGCCTACAGACAGCTGCTAGACTCGGCTCAGCAGCAGGGTGGGGCTCCCATTGCCTGGGACTATGAGGAAAGTTCAGATGACAACTGTGAACTCCTGGCTGATGAATCGGCAGTGGAAAATATGGAGATTTTCATCCCTAAAGCCGAAGCGGATGGTGTGGAGTTCCAGGGAGCCGGAGCGGTTGGCCCCCCTCTCCAGCAACAAGCTGAGGTGGTAAAGCTTTTACCCCCAGCTGAATCACTGGCAACAGAGCAGGGTACCCCAAGCCTCTACTCCCTACTAGCAGAAGAGGGGGACCCTGTGGTAGTGGATGGGACTGTGGTCTCCACTCACAGCAACACAGCGGAAGAGCTGGCAACAGAACAGAGGGTCACGGACCTCTGCTCTTCACTAACGGAAGAGGGGGACACTGTGGTAGTGGATGGGACTGTGGTCTCCACTCACAGCAACCCAGCGGAAGAGCTGGCAACAGAGCAGAGTGTCATAGGCCTCTGCTCCTCACTAACAGAAGAGGGGGTTCCTGGGGTAGTGGATGGGACTTCAGTCTCCACTGGCACAACCCCAGAAAATGGTACAGGACTGGGACAGGAGGATGTCGGCTTTGCTTTGCAAGCACCGGGAGGTTTTCACCAAGCACCAGTGGATGGGACTTCAGTCTCCACTGGTATACCCCAGGAAGGGGGGGCAGTTGGCCCAGACCCCCAACAGCATGATGGACTGAGCCCAGCTACCCTGCCTTCTCCCCAGCGGCAGGCGTGTTCTCTGAGAGAGGCAGAGGTTGGCGGGGGGAGTAATGCTCAGTTTGGAGCCATTTATTTGGGGTACAGTATGGATACCAGCATTGGAGGACGGGAACTACTGACGGACTTCGGAGTCAACCCGTTTGGGGTTCCCTCCTGTGTCCGTCTCCCACCGAAAGGGGAGAGATGTAACAGAATGGCCCGTGACACCCAGAGACGTTGGAAGGATGAGAGATACTCTTGTGCCAGCAGCACCAAAAACTCTTGGGTCGAAATCCACCCTGTGCCCTTTTGGGTGTAGGGTGGCTAATAGTGAATCATAATTCATATTACATGAGATGGGACATTAATAATACTTCATATTGCAGGACTGAGATATCACAAGGAGTCATGATGACATGACCAGGTCAGCCAGTGAGTCATACCTTTTGTATAATAGGCTATTGAAATATCCTAAGGTGTTGGCTATTCAATGTAAAGACACCCACTCTCACTGCCATTGTGTGACAAAGCTGTATAGAGAACTTATTCAACTAGATGTCTGTGTTACTATTCAAGGTTAATTGAACCCTATTGATAATACGTTGCCATCATGTCTAGCTACCAATTAAAGAATTATCCTCAGTGAGTGAATAGGGGGGTGGAGATTACATTGTCCTGTGATTAACTGCATTCTGTTGTACTGGATATAAGCAAGCTAAGAACCAATAAAGTTATCCATACATTTTGGAAACTAGAGAACGGAGCGCTGTCTCGTTTATTCTGGGAAATGGAATGGATCATGTCTGCCTGGTTGTTGGTGTGTCGGATAAGCTTGTCGTGGATGGATGGAAGGTTGTAAGCGGTGGTAACCGTTACACTTCCTATCACCTTACCAAAAGTAATGCTTCAGACCCTTAAAAACCTAATCATGAAATATATATGGAGAAACAAGAAACATAGAATTTCGTTCCAGGTTCTAAAACAACCAAAAGAGAAGGGAGGGCTTGCAGTACCCGACATTAAAAAATATTACGATGCTGTAGTACTGTCGAGACTGGTGGAGTGGGCCAGAGGGAATAAAGAAAAAAGGTGGGTCAGTATAGAAAATGCACTATCAAAGGTTAAATTAGAAAATATAATTTGGAACCCCCTTAAAGTAGGGTTTTGGGCACAAATATACACGAGATAACAAGGAACGCACTCAATATATGGGACACTACATATAAAAAAACTGATAAAGAATTTAATTCACCTTTTATAGCACTAAAGGATAATGATTATTTTGAACCAGGTAAAGTCTCGGTGGGATGGAATTGGATAAAAAAAAACACGGTACAACTAAGAGACGTAATAAAGGACGGGGACTTAATATCACTGCAGGAATTGAAACAAAAAAAAAAAATGTATGATAATAAATAATTGGAGGTAACAACAGCTCAGACACTTCATTCTAAAATTTCCACAACCAGTAAGGACGGGAAAACAGCTAACAGAAATGGAAAAATTATGTTCCTTGGAAAGCTCCGTTCAGCCATGTCCCTCACATATGCAGCAATGTCCCATGTCCCTCACATATGCAGCAATGTCCCTCACATATGCAGCAATGTCCGTTCAGCCATATCCCTCTAGCCATGTCCTTCACATATGCAGCCATGTTCCTCTAGCCATGTCCCTCTCCTCACATATGCAGCAATGTCCGTTCAGCCATGTCCCTCTAGCCATGTTGCTCACATATGCAGCCATGTCCCTTCAGCCATTTCCCCCATACCTTTGCCGCCGAAAGCCGCATGGAGAAAATCACAGGATTCATTTGAATAGCCCGCCCGCATAGACACTTCCCCTTGCTCGGGATTGGACAGATCACGATCACCCATCCAATCCCGAGCAAGGCGGAGTGTCTATACGGGCGGGAACACTACAGCTATTCAAATGAATGCTGTGATGTTCCCGCACGGCGTTTAACCCCTTGCAGCGGTTTCGATTCGGCGGCAGCGGCGGGGGAAGTATTCTATTTAGGCATCGGGAGTATTTGCGCGAGTACAAGTACTCGCGCAAATACTCGGCATCGGTCCCGATACCGATACTAGTATCGGTATCGGGACAACCCTAGTTGTAACATGACAAAATGTGGAATATTTCAAGGGGTATGAAAACTGTTTCAAGGCACTGTATGTGAACATTCCTATGCAGTGAAATAAAGTTATCTAAAAAAGCTATTCTATAAAACTTAAAGGATAGGTTCACCTTTTTTTTTTTAAAAGGAAAAAGGTGAATTTAATATATATATATATATATATATATATTTTTGTTGGAAGCCTAAAAAGCATTGCACACATGACCAGCAGATAGTGACAGACTCTGTGTAAGCTGTCTGGCTGTACATCATACGGTCAAGCAGTCATACACTAACAGGAAGCATCAAGGAACTACCACATCGCTCAACAGCACTGTAGTAGTTCACTGAGAACTACAAGCCGACAGCCGCAAAGGCTGCTGGACCTTGTAATTTTCTATTCACAGAATTCAGTGAATTAATGACGTGGACAGGTGGGCGTAACATGTTACACGCTGAATATTAATAAAGGTGAACTTATCCTTTGGCCCCTTTCACACTGCCCTGTAGCAAAATCGCGGTAAACGGCATATGCATTTTTACCGCAAGTTTGCGGTACTTAAGATGTGTTTTTGGAGCATTTTAGGGCTGCCGGCACCTGTGAAAAATGTGACACAAAAACATACCAAAAATGCAAATTTCAGGTGCATTTTTACAGCGATTTTCATTTATTTCAATGGGAAGCTGCGTTTTTGGCGTGGTTTTAAAAAGATGCAGCATGCAGGACTTTTCAAAAATACACCACACCCACAGCACGGTGGTGTAAAAACTCTCATAGGATCTAAAGGGAAAAACTTATGTGAAAGAGCCCTTTAAAAGCATGACCCAACTGTCAATGCCTGTGTGAAAGATCCCTTACTGCATTGGTATTGTTTACTAACAAAACTTATTGTTGTTTGCTAGATATTGGCTTGGGCATGTTCGAAATTCCCCATTCCCGTTCCTGCCAGGAAGCTGACTCTGCACACGACTAATCACAGGCAGTGAGACACTTCTGGGTACGCAGCTGCACAGACAGAGAAAGGGTCCTTTCACACGTGCGGACCATTTTTTTGAATCAGTTGATCCGTTTTTTGTCTGTTTTTCATCAGTTGTCATCCGTTTTTCGTCCGTTCACATCCGTTTTTTCATCCGTTTTTCATCTGTTTTTTTTTTTTTAGAACTTTTTTTTTATTACATATTTTGATGAAAAACGGATGTTAGCGGATCGGATGTTAAACTAACATCCGTTTTTCGTCCGTTCCGTTTTTTTGACGGAAGAAGAATAGGGTTTTCTTCCGTTCAAAAAAAACGGAGCTTAACGGAGACGGACGTTAGCGGATGCGTGTGAAAGGACCCATAGGAAAGCATTGCGGTCAAAAAACGGACGTCTAAAAATGGACGAACGGTCCGCACGTGTGAAAGGACCCAAAGTGAAGTAACCGCTCCAGGTGGATGTGTTTTGGTGATCAACCTCCTCTCAGAGACCAAGTGCGTATAGCAAAGAACGAAGAAAAATGTTTGGACAGCCGCACTCCAGAAAAAAATCCTTCAGTTGCCTTTATTAGTAAAATGGGATAAAAAGCACTACAAGGCGAGAGGCGGGCAGTCTTGTGAGCGCCGAGGGGCACTCTGAAATCAGGTATAGACAGGCATTTTTTTTATATAAAGGATTTTTTTTATTTATAAAACACACCTATTATTAGTAAACACACAGGATTATATAAACTATTAAAAGTAATTTCAGCAACAGGAGGGAAGAAGGCAGGCACAGTCACAAGCTGACAGGCAGGGAGGGAGGGGGGACAGGGGAGCACATCATTGACAGCGGATAAGGGAGGCATGTAAACTGACCATGGTGTCAGGGCTCAGCAGCCATGATAAACAGTGGTCAGTTTACAGGGGGGTGGGGGCAGAAACAGGGAGGATCAGCCAGGTATTTTTGGTGATACACGGGGCCAAATTACACAGCACAATCACTATGCTGCATAACATGCTTTAAAGGAACAGGATTTTTTTTTGTTAGGGTAACAAATGCTTTAACCCAAACCCTAGCCCTTAACCCCAACATGCAACTTTGGACACATAAAGGTTCTTGCACTACTTTGATGAGTGCCAGAGAGTGTAAAGTCACATCAAAGTTGCACTCTGTTGCAAACTGTTATACTTTCATATTACTTGCATTTTTTGGTGCAGGTCTGTTCAAATCTATTAGGCCCTGTACACACGATCAGACCGGTCCGATGAGAATGGTCCGACGGACCGTTTTCATCGGGTCACCGCTGAAGTGGTCTGATGGTCTGATGTGCGTACACACCATCAGTCCAAAATCCGATCGGGTCAGAATGCGGTGACGTAGAACACAACGACGTGCTGAGAAAACAAAGTTCAATGCTTCCAAGTATGCGTCGACTTGATTCTGAGCATGCGCGGTTTTTGGTCCGATGCTTTTGCGTACTAACCATCGTTTTGGTCCGATGGTCAGGCGTCCATCGGGCCGATTTTAAAGCAAGTTTTAAAACTTTGGTCTGATGGACAATGGTCCGATGGGCCGTACACACGATCAATTTGGTCCGATGAAACTGGCCGTTAAGGGCAGCCGTCTTTGGATCCAGTTAAGGTGTGAATTCAGGCTAAAATTCAGACCTGAACCAGTGTACAGGAATGCACTGGACCCAGGCACAAACCCGTGGTCACACATAAAGTATGTGAACATGGCCTAGCTGTTCAGCATTAAAAAAAAAAAAAAACACCCTAAACTGGACTTTCTTAAAATCAAATGTTTTTTCTGTTAGCCGGTACTTGGCATTTTTAGTTTGCCAATATAAAAAATGCCCTGTAATCAACCTAGAGGGAATAAGTTCCCCTAGATATCCACCACGTGGCCGAGATATGGGGACGCACCCATGAGTCACATAATTGAAAAATAAATACTCGCCTTAGGCCGGCCATACATGGATCCAAATTTGTCTGGGTTCACTAGGGACCGGATGAATTTCTATCCATGTAGGGGAAGGCTGGTTCTATACAAGTCAATCTATCGATCAACAGCCTGTTGAAAAAATTCTCTCGATCATTGCCTCCGGCATGCTATTGAGTGTATTTTGATGGTAGGGGAATCTCCCCCGTCAGAAAACAGCATGGATGGGGGAATCAAGCATTTTCCTTTTGTTCAACCAGTGGGTTGAACAAAAAAAAAGCACTGGTGTATCTTTTTTGTATGTGTTGGTCCCTCACTACGAAAAACACAGCAAAACCAAGTGTTGCCTCGCTCTCCAGCCAGTCAGGGAGTAACATATGCAGGCAGGTAAGTGTTTCACTGCTTGTTTTATTAACAACATTAAAGAAAGCTGACAGTATATCCCCAGGTGTTACATCAAACTGACAGAACCTGTAGAAGTCCAACGTGACTTCATCAATTAATAATGATGATAACAATCAGCATAAAATTCATACATGTATTAAAGCCACACCACAGAACCTGTTCAACTACAATTCCCAGCATAATTATCACTTATAAAGAGTATTAGTAATACATGAAAATTTGTATTCATTGTTGTTATACTTTAACCACTTCCCGCCCCGGCCAATAGCATATTGAATATCAGGGAAGTGGCTCTGTTATCCTGACTGGACGTTTATTGATGCCCAGCAGGATAACCTCCCAGCGCACACGGCGATCACGAGTGCGGCGTGTCAGTCTGACACCCCGCATCTCCGATCGTGATAAAAAGCCTCTGTCAGAGGCTTCTTACCACGTGATCAGCTGTGACCAATCGCGTGAACCAGGAAGTGCCGGTAAACTGCATTTCTCGGTTCGCCCTGACAATCAGCGGCACTCTCTGTCAGGGGGGGTCTGTGCTGACAAACCAGTGCCCCAAAAAAAAAAAAAAAAAAATAAAAAAGAAAAAAAAAAAAAAAAAAAAAAAAACATCTTTCTCCGATACACACAGCAGCTATTTTCTTGGTTTGCAAAAAAACCCCCTCTATCTGCGTTGTCTTGGGTATCCCAATACAAATCTACTGTGTTATTTATTGTCTTGATATTGCTTTTTTCTGTACAAATGTGAATATGTTGTTTTAGATCTACATGACACATCAACATGTGTGGTGTTGATGACCTGTAGCTATTTATACTATTTTTATATTAAATTAAAATTATTTTTTCTATATTTGATGCCTACAAAGTCCATTTCCTTTCCACAAATATTCTCTCAAACCAGTGCCCCAATAATAAACTATGCAAGTGCCCACCACAGTGCCAATCCTGCCCACCACAGTGCCAATCACTACCCAGCAGTAACACCTGTCAGTACCTCATCATCAGTGCTGCCCATCAGTGCCACCTGTCAGTGCGAATCAGTACTGCCTATTAGTGCCGCCTGTCAGTGCCCATCACAGCCGCCTATCAGTGCCCATCAGTGCAGCCTGTCAGGGCCCATTAGTGCCTCCTCATCAGTGCCACTTTATCAGTGCCGCCTCATCAGTGAAGGGGTAAACAAAACGTTATGACAGAAACAAAAGAATATATATATATTTTTTAAATGTTGGTCTTTTTTAGTTAATTTAGCAAAAAATAAAAACCACAGAGGTGATCAAATACCACCAAAAGAAAGCTCTATTTGTGGGAAGAAAATTATAAAAATTTTGTTTGGGTACAGTGTTGCATGACTGTGCAATTGTCATTCAAAGTGTGACAGCGCTAAAAGCTGTCCTGGGCAGGAAGGGGCGTAAGTGCCTGGTATTGAAGTGGTTAATTTAGGCAAAACGTGAATGGATGTGCTAGGTTCTATAGTTCTTTCAGTTTCCTGCTTTAACGTTTTTGTAAATCCCAACAATGAACTTCTCTTATTTGATCCTTCTTGGTCTATTAAATATACCCTTGTAAAAATGTTGTACCCTATTAAAAAAAACATTTATGCTTAGTACACACAATGAGAAAATCAGGCGAACAATACCGCTTTCATAGCGATCTTCCGATAATCTGATTGTTACACAGCTTTTAAGAGCTGTTTACGACAGTTCATGCAAAATTATCTGAAGGGACAAGCATGAAAGTTTCATACCAGAACGGACAATTTTTGTTTAATTGGGATCAGACCAGAGAGCCAGTGACTGATAGTCCCCAGGTCTCTGCTCACAGAACTCTGAAGCCTCATACACATGGCCAGGAATTTAGCCAGGAAAATTCCCAGACGAGATTCCTGGCAAGCTTTTCTTGCAAAGCCGAGTGTACACACGGCACATTCAAAAGAACGCGGCGACCTCATCGACACGATGAGCATGCGCTCATCACATGCGATGCCGTCGCCGCCATCTTGCTTCACTCTACACTACCCTTGTAAGTTACCGCGCATGCATCAAAGTCTCATCGAGCATGTGCAGGCTTACAGGAGGACAGGTAAGCTTGTAGCCGCATACACACACACAGTTTTCTGGTCGGGAAAGAGGCCGATGAGAATCCTAAGGAGAAAAAATAGAGCAGGTTTTCTATTTTGATCGTTGAGATTCCCGGCAGTTTTCTCGACGAGAAAACATACACACGACCAAGCTGCCAGTGTGAACCGAGCTACCAGTGTTCTTCGATTGCTTGTGTCTCAGTCTTAGCACCTGTGGGGGACAGATTCAGCATTGGACCGATGTTGCATTCACCTAGGTAAGTGTAATTGTAAACAAAAAAAACAGGAGACGAGCACTACACACTGACGTCATGCCGCCACATCTGGGTTCCGGATCGACGGCCATCCTGGTATGTTCGGTCGCTTTGTATACTATATACTCCACATGGAATTTCAAATACTATATGTTTTATACTACACTATTATACCACACTAGGGTTCCTAGTGGTGAGCTGGAAAAATACAATTTTTAACGAAACGACGCAGGGCAGAGCAGTGCAACGTGATCTCCCTGTTACTGCTCGCTAACCCAGATGGACGGGTTTGTTCGATTGTGTCACGGCTGACACTTCAGACTTAAGGCTTTCTAGTTAAAGTCACATTGTAAGTGTGTTTTTTACTGTTTTTATTACAAATAAATCATAGGGTTTTACACTATCGAAAAGCCTCTATATTTTTCATACCACGCCATCCATAAACGGTTTTGAACATCCATTGAGGGATCTGACTAGCGGAAAAGCAGGTTTGAAACACCTCCTGGCAACCAGCCAAGCCATTTTTATGCTGTCCCTGATCCTCGTTTGCGGGGGATCACGGAGTTACAGTAAGCGGTGAATCTTTCCATTGGTGGTGGATCTCACAGTCACTTTTATTAGTTTGAAGAGCTCTTATCTATGGATTAAATAGGAACTTTACACGGGTGGATTTCTGGAATGTTACTAAATGTATTCCATGATTGGACTTTATCTTTGGACACTTTATTCCTCATTTATGGTTATGTTTGAGTACTTATGACACTATACTAATTTGTTCACACAGGATCACTGGTGTTTTTTGATTTTCAATCACTTATCATTTATTTGGTTAATCACACAATGTTTCACTTTGTAGTTTACAATAGACTACAAGGGTGCTAGTGATCCTTGTGCAACTCAGTAACTTTACAGTACTTTAACCGCTTGCCGACCATATAACTTACATATATGGCAGTAAGGTGGCACTCCTGTGCCAGATGATGTACTAGGTACACGAACCAGCACTTCTGGGTAGGGGGTGTGCACACGTACCACCGGTAACACAGGACAAGACTCAGGACAGCCTATGTACAGCCACCCATTAACCCTGTGATCACCCTAGATATTTAACCCCTTCCCTGCCACTGTCATTAGTACAATGACAGTGCATTTTTTTTTTTAGCACTGATGACTGTATTCATGTCACAGGTTTCCAATGAGTGTCGAAAGTGTTAGTTTCCGTATGTCAGCTGCAATATTGCAATCCCGCTATAGGTTCCTAATCGCCGCCACTAGTAAATAAAGAACAATTGCAGTATATATATATATATATATATATATATATATATATATATATATATATATATATATATATATATATATATATATATATATATATATATACACACACACACACACATCGTTTGTGCACAAACCAATCAATATATAGTCATTAGGATTTTTTTCCTAAACGATGTAGAAGAATACATATTGGCCTACATTTTGAAGAAATTATTTTCTCAATTTTTTATTAAATATGTTTTATAACAGAAAGTGGCATTTTTTTATTCCAATTTGGACAATTTTTAAAGTGGTATTAAACTCAAACATGTAATATGTTGCAGCTTACAAATCCTTAGATGTGGTGGCTGTATTCATTTTTTTTTTTTTTTTTTAGTATTTATCTCCTCTGTTTCCACCTGATAATATGGCCAGCAACACACCTCCCTCCTGTAATAGTTAGAGTGTCCCCAATCTAGATGATTGAGCACAGGGCACACAGCAGCATTGTCAGTGTGGAGAGGAGGGGTATTAGTGTAAAGCCCTGTACACACGATCGGATATCTGATGGAATCTAATCCTATGGATTTTTGTGTCGGATATCCGATGAAGCTGACTTTCATCAGTCTTGTCTACACGCCATCAGTCAAAAATCTAACCGTGCCAAAACACGGTGACGTAAAATACTACGACGAGCCGAAAAAGTCAGTGTGTTTTTTTTCATTATTTTTTACATTTTATTTTTTTTAATGAATTTTTTTTAATCAGCCCTGTTGGGGGGGCTTTGGTGAGATATTGTCGGTCTTAACAGACCTCTGACATTTCCCCTTTAAGACAGAGAAAGGGACTAGGGACACAGATTCCCCAGTCCCTTTCTCACAGCCTCAGCTAAAATGAATGAAGAGAAGCTCCTCTCCATTCATAAACTGAAGCATCGTAAACACAGTTTACAATGCTCCGTTATATGAATGAACAGAGTCAGTGATCACCGACACTGTTCATTCAGAAAAGGTAGGAGCCGGGTTCAGCGGCTCCTACCTCCGCTCTCCATCCTGACAGACTGAGGGGGAGAGCTGCATGGAGGGGGACAAGACGGCGGGGGAGCGCTGCACGGAGGGGAGAGCGGCACGGGGGAACAAGATGGCACGGGGGAACAAGATGGCACGGGGGAACAAGACGGCACGGGGGAACAAGACGGCACGGAAAAGACTAGCAACTACACCCACCACCCGATACCTGACTGCCCAGGTATCGGGTGAAGCATCTGAGCATTTCCATTTCCTACTTGGGAAATGCTCGGTATCAGTACCGATACTAGTATCGGGACATCCCTAATTGATACATTTGTAGGAGAGCTTGGTCTTTTGAAACACAACAGGCTTACTGGCCCGCTAACCAGAAGAAAATAGAAGGAAAGCCTAAAAAAGAAAAACATCACATCTAAGAATTGGTATGCTGCCATATAATAAATGCATTCCAGTTTAAAGGGGTTGTAAAGGTTGAATTTTGCTTATTTCTTTTTTTAAACCAACATACCATACTTACCTCCACTGTACAGTTCGTTTTGCACAGAGTGGCCCCGATCCTCATCTTCTGGGGTCCCTCGGCAGCTGTCTCAGCTCCTCCCCACAAGAGCTAACCCCCCTCTGGAAATCACTCTCACGAAGGGGGTTAGCTTGCGTGCGTGCTCCCGTGTGATACTCAGCCCCGCCCCTGGCAAGCCACGTCATTGATTTGATTGACTGCAGCGGGAGCCAATGGCTACGCTGCCATCAATCATCCAATGAGGAGCCATTCAGAGATTGAGAGAATGGCGTGGGATCGCGCCCACTGAGATTCGGGGGTCAGGTAAGTAAAATGGGGGCTCGGGGGGATGGAGATTGCAAGGTGTTTTTTCACCTTAATGCATAGGATGCATTAAGGTGAAAAAACACAAAGCTTTAGAACCCCTTTGAGCTTTTTAGCCTCATCTACACAAGCACAGAGGCCTGCAGTGTGAGCAAGGCATTTTTGGTGCACCTACCCCTGCATGCTTGTCAAATTTGGCTGTATTGGGGAGTCCATATATTACTGTACATTGGCTGTCTGCATGTAGAAGCCAATGGCACCACCGCTGCGTCTCGGCCAATCAGAAGGGAGAGTCCCAGACAGCTGAGACATTTGTGGACATCGCTGGAGAGAGAGGGATCTCTGGTAAGTATTAGAGGGTGCTGGGGCAGCTGCTGCACACAAAAGCCTTTTTATCTTAATGTAGTAAAGCGAAGTTCCACCCATAAAAATAAAAAAAATTTATTGTGTAGCAAATAAAATCGAACAAATTACATTTGGAGATTTATTTATTTTTTACTTACCTTTTAATTCATGTTGCTATGTAGTCCCTTAAAATCTTCCCCTTCCTCACTGCAGCTCCTGACGTCACTTCCCTCTGCGCCTCTGCTCGCTACTGCTCCTGGGAGACGTGTCATTTCCTAGGAGTCAGTGGGAAGTGCCAGGGGCTAGGTTGCCATAACAACGAAACAGGCACTTCCGCCGCTGCCCATTGTGATGGCAACCTGTATAGTTTACAGCACAGTTTATTACTGTGAATGTGAGAACAGGCGGTGCATGCTGGGAATACAGCAGCGCTGTATCCCGGAAGAATATGCTTGTGGGCTTCTCCTGCCCATAAGAAAGAGAAATCGAAGGCATTTTCTTTTCAATTATTATCTTCTGAAGGCAGCGCCAATGACAATAATTAGAGTAATAATTATAAAAAATAAAAATAAATAAAAGATGTGGGTGGAACTCCACTTTAAGATAAACCTTCTGCCTTTACAACTCCTTTAGCCACTTAAGGGTGTTTTTCAGATTTAGTGTTTGCAAGACTAAAACATTTTTTTTTTGCTAGAAAATTACTTAAAACCCCTAAACATTATATATATTTTTTTCTAACACCCTAGAGCAGTGATGGCGAACCTTGGCACCCCAGATGTTTTGGAACTACATTTCCCATGATGTTCAAATACACTGCAGAGTGCAGGAGCATCATGGGAAATGTAGTTCCAAAACATCTGGGGTGCCAAGGTTCACCATCACTGCCCTAGAGAATAAAATGGTGGTCATTGCAATACTTTTTGTCACACCGTATTTGCATAGCGGTCTTACAAGCGCACTTTTTGGAAAAAATTCACTTTTTTATTAAAAAAAAATAAGACAACAATAAATTTGGCCCAATTTTTTTACCCAACATGTCACGCTTAAAAATTGCGCCCTCTCGTGGCATGGCGTCAAACTTTTACCCTTAAAAATCTCGATAGGCGACGTTTAAAAACTTCTATAGGTTGCATCTTTTGAGCTACAGAGGAGATCTAGGGCTAGAATTGTTGCTCTCGCTCCAACGATCGCAGTGATACCTCACTTGTGTAGTTTGAACACCGTTTTCATATGCAGGCGCTACTCACGTATGCGTCTGCTTCTGCGCACGAAAAATAAAAATGTGATCACTTTTATTCCTATTACAAGGAATGTAACCATCCCTTGTAATAGAAAAAAGCATGACAGGTCCTCCTAAATATGAGATCTGGGGTCAAAAAGACATCAGATCTCATATTTAGACTTAAAATGCAAAAAAAAAAAGAAGAAAAATGTTGTCATTTGAAAAAAATGACAACAAAAAAATGTGCTTTTAAGACGCATGGGCAGGACTGATGTTTTGACGTCACTTTCGCCCTGCTAGGCTATGGGGACAGGTGGGGGCCATCTTGCTCTTACTCGCATCCCCACACAGCAGGCTGAAGGACCTGATCGCCTCCGCCGCTACCGACGGCTCCAATAAGCAGCGGAGGGCGCAGGAGAGCGGCGGGGGGCCTCTCCCGCCGCTGATAAGGGCGATCTTGCTGCGGAGACCGCCGTTATCGTTTACAGGACTGTTCATGCTAAAGATGGATACTTCAGTTGTGGCAGCAGCTGCTGCCGTTACCGAGATATCCATCTTTAAAAAAAAAAACTACATATACACATGAGCAGGTCCTTAAGTGGTTAAGCTTTGACAATAAAACCTGGAAGCCGATTGGTTTCTATGCAGAGTTGCATCAGATTTTGCACTCTACCGCTTTAGTAAATAAACCCCACCATGTACACTATGGGGGTTATTTACAAAAGGCAAATCCACTTTGTACTGCAAGCACACTTTAAAGTGCAGTCGCTGTAGATCCAAGGGGGACATGCAAGGAAAATAAAAAACAGCATTTTTGCTTGCACATAATTGGATGAGAACATCAGCAGAGCTTCCCCCTCATTTCATATCTTCAGCGACTGCACTTGTAGTGCAGAGTGGATTTCTCTTTAGCAAATCATTCCTTATGTATGAACCTCAGTCAGTCTCTGTAACCCTTATACATTTCAGTAAAAAAAAAAAAAAAAAAAAAACACATGCCAACTGTCAGACTGATTTGAAATTTTAGTTTGTATTAGGAGAATAACTTTTCTCTAAAAGTATTACCGTAATTACACAGTGGACCAAAAAAAAAAAAAGCACAAAAGGCCTAGTTAGACTTACCGGTGACGGTATTTCTAAGAGCCTTTCAGGACAACCTTGGAGAGAGCGCAGCTCCGCCCATTTCCCAGGAAACACACGTGATCCTTTAAGATCCCTCCTCTTCCACCATGGCCTCAGTTATTGTGGTCTCCGCCCACTGGAAAATAAAGCACAGAACAACCACAACAAAACCATGATAGACATTTCAAACAATCTTTTTATTCAAAATACCTAGGGAGGGAAATTAGCGGTTGTCCTGAAAGGCTCTTAGAAATACCGTCACCGGTAAGTCTAACTAGGCCTTTCTCCAATCGCCTTTCAGGACAACCTTGGAGAGGATAACCGAGTAACTTACCCTAGGGTGGGACCACTGCTTGCAGCACCTTCCTGCCGAAGGCCTGATCTGCAGCGGACAGTAAGTCTAGCCTGTAGTGCCGTAGAAAAGTTGAATAGCTGGACCATGTAGCTGCCTTGCAGATCTGGTCAGGCGTGGCACCGGCCCTTTCGGCCCAGGAAACTGCCGTAGATCTTGTTGAATGGGCCGTCACTCCCGAAGGAGGCACCTCTTCCTTTGGCTTGGTAACCCTCGGCAATGGCTTGTTTGAGCCATCTGGCCAATGTACTTTTGGAGGCCTTCTCCCCTTTCCGGGATCCTGAGAATATCACGAACAAGGCGTTGGTTTTCCTGAAATCCTTGGTGACAGCGAGGTATTGAAGCACACACCTTCTTACATCAAGAGTATGAAAGTTTTCTTCCCCTGCATTAGAGGGAGTTGAGGAGAAGGTAGGAAGGACTATTTCCTGAGACCTGTGAAAGGTTGATGAGACCTTAGGAAGAAAAGCTGGATCAGTTTGGAGAACTATTCTGTCCGGCAAAATTCTTAAGAAAGGCTCTGTAACTGCCAAGGCTTGGATTTCGCTGACCCTTCTTGCGGTCGTTATGGCCACCAAAAAAATTGTTTTTAGAACTAAATTCTTCAAAGAAATCTCCCTTATGGGTTCAAACGGGGCCCCCGTGAGACCCTGCAACACAATTGATAAATCCCAATTGGGAAAAGCTCTAAAGGCTATCGGTCTACTCCGACCTAGTGCCTTGAAAAATCTTGAAATTAAATGTTCTTTAGATAAAGTCCTTTCTAAATAAACCGACAGGGCTGCCACTTGAGTTTTTAGAGTGCTAATTGCTAACCCTTTCTCCATTCCTGCATGAAGAAACTCTACAACGGAAATTACACTGTTAATCTGGAAGTTTTTGGAGGTACACCAGGAGTTGAATTTTCGCCAAACCTTGAGGTAAATTGCTCTGGTCACCGGCTTCCTGCTGTCTAGCAAAGTTCTTATCACTTTATTAGAGAGCCCCTTAGCCCTTAAGAGGTCCTCTTCAGAAACCAGGCCGTCAACTGCAAGCGTTCTACCTCCGGATGGTTCACAGAGCCCTGACACAGTAGGTCCTTCCTGAGTGGAAGTTTCCACGGTGGTTTCGTGGCTAAACTCTGAAGAGATGCAAACCACTGTCTTTTTGGCCAATATGGAGTGATTAAGATCAGACTGGATTTCTCTTCCCTGAATTTTCTTAGGACTAGAGGTATCAGAGTGAAGGGGGGGAAGGCGTAACACAGCTGGTAGTGCCACTGTTGAGCTAGTGCGTCTATGGCTATTGCCTGGTCCTCTCTGTGGAGAGAGAAGAACCTTTGCACTTTCGTATTCTGCTGGTTGGCAAACAGGTCTATCTGTGGCTGGCCCCACTCCTGAGCGATTGCCCTGAAGACCTCCGGGTTTAAGCTCCATTCTGCCTCTAGTATGCTTCTCCTGCTTAGCAGGTCTGCTAACAGGTTTTGAGACCCTTTTAGGTGCACCGCTGATAGGGATGCTACGTTCCGCTCTGCCCAGGAGAGGAGCTGGTTGGCCAGCTGCATAAGGCCCCTGCTTCTGGTCCCCCCCTGCTTTAGGACATATGCCACTGCCGTGGTGTTGTCCGACAGGACCTGCACATGTTGACCCTTCACCAACTGATGGAACGCTTGAAGCCCTAGAAATATCGCTTTCAACTCCCTCCAGTTTGAGGATCTTCTGGATTCTGTTTTGGACCAGATGCCCTGGGCAGTCTGTCCCTCTAGATGGGCTCCCCAACCCCAGGAACTCGCGTCTGTTGTTAAACGCTTTCCTACTGGGAATACCCATGGAAGACCCTTGTTCAAATTTACCGGGTTTCTCCACCACCAGAGTGCTCGTTTTACGTTTGAAGTTAACCTGAAACGTCTCTCTAGTGACTCTTGGTGTGACCAAGACTGCAGGATATTCGTTTGAAGAGGACGAGAGTGTAACCTCGCCCATGGGACCGCCGGAATTGAGGCTGTAAGCAGCCCCAAGACGGCCATTGCTGTCCTGACTGACACCCCTTGGTTTGTCTGTACTTGAGCCACCGCAACCATGACCTTCTCTATCTTTTCCTGAGGTAAAAAGACCTTCTGAAGGATCGAATCTATGGTGTACCCCAGAAACCTTGTTTCTTGAGAAGGTATCAGATTCGATTTCTCGCGGTTTAGTAACCAGCCGAGACTTCCAAGATGAACCTGCGACAACTGCAGATTCGTCGCAAGCTGATCCCGGGAGTCCGCAAAAAACAGTAGGTCGTCCAAGTATGGGATGACCGAGATCGCTTTGAGCTTCAGTGGTTCCAAGGCCTCTGCCATGATCTTGGTAAAGATCCTGGGTGAGGACGACAACCCGAAAGGGAGGGCTCTGAACTGAAGATGCCATATCCTGTTCCCAAGATCTACTGCCAGTCTGAGGAACTGTTGAGATGCTTGGGCAATCGGGACGTGCAAGTAGGCATCCCTGAGGTCCAGAGATGCCATGAAGCAACCGGGTGTCAACAGCTTTGTTATTGAATAAATCGTATCCATCCGGAAACGTTTGTACCTTATCGACTTGTTTAACATTTTTAGGTTCAAGATCAGGCGGAATTTGCCTGAGGGTTTTTTGACCAAAAAAATGTGGGAATAAAAACCCTGACCCTCTTGATGTTTTGGGACCTGCACTATCACTCTCTGACTCATCAGATCCTGTAACAGGTTCGTCATTGCAGTAGCTTTTTCTTTGTCCCGGGGAAGGGCTGTGACATAGAACCTCGTTGGGGGACACTCTGAAAATTCCAGACTGTACCCCTCCGTAATGATTCTTTCCACAAAGGGGCTCACGGTCATCTGTTTCCACTGTGGGAGAAAAGCAGCCAGTCTTCCTCCCACCGGAAGCAGATCGTCACTTGCTTTTGGTAGTTGGTTCTGAGGGGTTTTTAAATAAGATACCTCCTCTACCTCTCCCTCTTTGGGACCCCCATCTCTTTTTATTTTCTTCCTTACTCTTATGGGACTGTTGAAAAGGACGAAAATTTTTCTTAGGGTTCTGACCCTTTTTAGGGGGGAAAGCCTTCTTCTTATCCGCCGTTCTGTCAAGAACCTTTTCTAGGTCCTGACCGAACAAAAGGTCCCCTGAGAAAGGCAGACCACAAAGCTTGACCTTAGAGGGGGTATCACCCGACCAGGTCTTTAACCAAACTGCTCGCCTGACTGAGTTCACCAGGGCTGCTGACCTTGCAGCCATTCTAATGGACTCGGCCGAAGCATCTGCCATATATTTGATGGCTTTCAAGATTAAGGGGAAGGAATCGAATAGATCCTTTCTTGAGGTGCCTGCCTCGACATGACTCCTTAATTTCTCAACCCAGCACTCTAGATTGCGGGCGACTATTGTGGCGGCCATGGCTGGTTTCAGACTGGTTGCAGTAGAATCCCAGGCCTTCTTTAGGAGGGAATCTGCCCTCTTGTCCATCGGATCTTTCAGGACCCCCATGTCCTCAAAAGCCAGGTCTGTATGACGAGACACCTGTGAGAAAGCTGCGTCTACTTTAGGCTTTTTGTTCCACACCTCTGTCTCACCGCTTTCAAATGGAAACCTTCTTCTAAGGGTCTTTGAAAAAAAGGGGGCCCTTTCAGGGTCCTTCCATTCCTTCTTGATGGTGTCCGAGAGGACTTTGTGGACCGGGAAAACCCGGCTTTTAGACTCATCCAGCCCCTGATACATTTTATCGTGTATGGATAACTGAATCTTCTCTTCCTGGATACCCAGGGTAACATAAATTGCCTTAAGTAAGTCCTCCACTTCGTCTAAGGACAATTTAAACTTTGAGCTTTTGCTACTATCTTCTTCCTCCTCCTCCTCATCTGAATCCCTGAGAGAGGGGAGAGTACTAGTCCCTTCATCTGCCGAATCCCCCTCTGTTTGTCCCGAAACTGGGATTTTCGGACTAGGTGGTGGCTGCTGTGGCTCCCCCAAACTTGCGGAGCCTTGTGTGATCAGATCCTTCACTGAGCCTAAAGAGCTTGCCAGCTCCTGGACTGAGGAAAAAAGGTCTTTATACTGTTGTGAAGTTTCCTCTTCCACCAGATTTTTAATGCAGGATCTGCACATTGGCTTTTGCCAAGAATCCCTTAAAGGATTTTTGCAAGACGGGCATTTCCTGGGTGTATCCAAGTGCCTAGCTTTGGTTGTAGATTTTTCCTGTAACGAGATGAAACCAAAGTTACCATCTCCATTTTTTTTTTTAAACACCCAAGTGCCGCCACCAGAATAAACCAAAGGCCTGGACTAAGTGCCACCACCACTAACGGTTATACAGACCAAGAGCGTTAACCTGGACTGGTAACCACAGGCTCCCTCAGGGAGGAACAACAATAACACAAAATTAGGCCCAATATAGTAAGAATAAAAGGCACCGCTGTACCCCTCTTACCTGGGCCTGACCGGTGCTTGCAGCGCCTGTATCCGCCGGTGTTGTCTGTCTCTCCTCCATTGTAGAGCGCAGTCACACAAGTAGCTGGAGAACGACTCCATTTTAAATTTTCCCGGCCGCCCGCGTCATCATCGGGGGCCGGAAACGGAAGTACCGGTCACCTGACCCGCCCCACAGATGCTGCGTTCCAGGCGCTGGGAACCAGCAGTGCCACGCCCCCCCCGGAAACGGCGTCACCGTGCATGACGCGGTCGCCAGCCGGGACCCGGAACTGAAAATGCGGAACACCGCCGACCCGCGCCGGTTACCGCTCGGTCGCCTGGACCTCTACCGCAGTTCCTGGGCACAACGACACCGTCCCCTGGGAGGCCGAAAGTTCCGCTGAACCGGAGCGTCTGGGGACTCCTGAGCGCCCCCTCCCCGTGGAGAGGGGTCAGGATGGTCGCCGCCAACAATATGCAAACAAAGGTAAGCTCAAAAAAAACCTCCGCCTGGAGAGAGACAGCTCCCTGGTTCCCTGTGATGCTTCCACCATGGCGGAGGAAACACAATAACTGAGGCCATGGTGGAAGAGGAGGGATCTTAAAGGATCACGTGTGTTTCCTGGGAAATGGGCGGAGCTGCGCTCTCTCCAAGGTTGTCCTGAAAGGCGATTGGAGAAAATGACACTAAACAATGTGCTTTAATGCAAAAAGATTATGCAACCGATTTTTTTTTCCCGATGACAAATAGTAAATTCTCTTGAAATACTGTTTAAACAATTAAAAGCAGTTGTAAACCGCCGGAATTTTTTTTTTTTTTTCTTCGTACCTGCAAGGTAACCGCACAATGTGCTAGTATGCATCGCATTCCAGCGATGTCAATGCTGGGGGGGGGGGGGGAACTCGCTTCCAACTTCACCCCGGATTCGCGGACTCGGCTGCAGTCATGATGATGTCACTCCTGCATACGTATGAGGGAGCCGCCGTTTAAGGCACTGGTCTCTGAAGAAACGGACTGGGTGGCCATTCCTTCAAAGCGAATGCGTCGATGATGTCTTCCGTTGCATATACATTAAATATCTCCTAAACTGCGCACGTTTATATTTACAATATCTATAGGTAAGCCTTATTATAGGTTTACCTATAGGTACAAGTCAGAGATGGAAGCTTTCTTCCATTTAAACTCCACTGATATTACTTGTTGTTATCTTCCCATTTGATTTGCACTGATTATTAAAGTTTACACACAAAGTAACTACACATCTAAAGTAGGACAGATCATTTTAATAAAGTTCCTTTTGTTTAACAGACTTTATACATATTTTAATGGTGTCCACTGTTTTTCTTAGGTGGAAAAAGGGTGTACTCTACTCCAAGTGCAACAACAAAAGCAACGAAGCCCCATTTAAAACCTTTGAAGAGAACTTGGTTTAGGGTGACAGGTTTAGAAAAGGCTCCCGAGTATCTCCAGGCTTCATTCCTGTAAATTAAGCAAATGTAAATAAAATCAGTCAGCAAACATAAAATAGGTAAAAACACACAACTTGCACACGTCCACTTCCCCAAATTGTTGTGGGTCTCTGTGTAAGAAATCCAGCAGCGGTCTGTGTAGTCCCGCCCACTGATCCCAATCCTTCCTGGTAATTGGCCCCACGTGCTGCAGCTCCTCCTTTCTTCCTAGTATTGGTTTTGGCTTGGGGGAGCGACAAATAAATGCCATAATTAACCTGTAATGCTCACTAGGGCCGAAACAACTAATCAATTAATCAACAACTATAAAATAGTTGTCAACTATTTTTATAATCGTTTCATCAGCCAGCCGATTAGTTGGCCTGCATAAAGAATGGAATATTTGTTTACAGATCATGAAATACTGTGCAGCACACATACAGCTTAGTACACCGTCCATACATGTCAGTAAGTGTCTGAGAACTTGTGAAAGTGTGAGGAGCAATGCCTCATGGGACATGTAGTTCTGGGCAGGAAGCGAGTGGTTCTAGAGGCAAAAGTTTTTTCTTACCTTGCTATAGGGGCACTCTATACTAGACAAATAATCATTAAAAAATTGTGATATTGACTCAACCCCCCTGATGATCTCCAATGCAGAGTTTGCATTGGAGACTTCACCACGGTATAGGGCTAGAAGAGGAGTCGCCCAGGTGGCAAAAAAAAAGGAGGGAGGACAGGAAGTCCCACTAAAAATAAGGTACACCCCCCCCCCCCCCCAAAATGGCATGCCAAATGTGGCATGTCAGGGAGCGAGGAGTGCTGAAAGGCGGAAGTTCCACTTTTGGGTGGAACTCTGCTTTAAGGATAAATTGTCTTTTATTTTAATCTCTACATATTAACTAAATTATACACCTCACTTTTTTAAGGGTATTATCCAATTAATCGAAAAAACAATAATCTGCCAACTAATCGATTATGAAAATAATTGTTAGTTGCGGCCCTAATGCTCACTTCACTTGCAGTAATAATAATATTAAAGTGGCAGGGGACACACCAAAGGCTTAGCCACTTGTCAACCGCCCGCCACCAAAAGACTGGGTGGACGTCATATGACGCTGAGCCTTTAAAAACCACTAGGGGGCGTGTAATGCGAGGCTTTCTCCCTGGTGTGGAGTGTCGCGCTCGCCCCCTCTCGGACTACAGGAGAGTCAGGACGTTTTCTACGCTGCAGATAGAGAAAGGAGCTGTGTGTTAGTGGGCGTCCTGACTCTCCAGTAGTCCAAGGGAGGGGGCGACCACAACACTCCACACCAGGAAGAAAGCCTCACATTACTGTGTGGCGTTACAGACAGAAGAACAGGAAGTGAGGATTTCTCAGAAGAAATAAGGATATTTAAAAGCAAAATGGAAGGATGAGGTAAGTTTTCCCATTTTCCAGGGGATTGGGCG
Source organism: Rana kukunoris (assembly GCA_029574335.1). Classification (NCBI taxonomy): domain Eukaryota; kingdom Metazoa; phylum Chordata; class Amphibia; order Anura; family Ranidae; genus Rana; species Rana kukunoris. The sequence goes on along the minus strand of CM056054.1, from coordinate 126,398,941 downwards.
AGTATAAATGCTATAGATGCTGTGTTCACCCCTATACAAACCGAGCAGTTAATCCATGCAGTGTAGACATAGCCCCACTGTCCGGGGAAATTTATTTTCATTGAGCTGGGCTTTAAGGTCAAGTGATGGGCAGACTTTTACCAAAAAAAAATAAAAATTAAACCCAATAGGAAAAAAATAAATAAATAATTGAACTATGCAGGTTACATACTATTCTGGATTGTTTAGTGGTGAGTAAACGGGAACCCTTTCCTTCAACTTTAATAAAGCCATATTTACCTTAACCATGGATCCTTCAGACCCCTTCTTGCAAGCCTGGCCTGTACTTCTTCCAGGGGTGTTCCCTCTATTTTCCATATCCTGTAATCTGGTATGTGGAGCTTCCCATGTCCATGTCCGTGGTGTTCAGGTCCATGACCCATACCTGTGTCAATATTCAAACAGTACACAGATCAAACATGCGTATAGATAAATGATATTCCCTATAGATTGTTTGTCACCAAGACAAAACAAAACTGTACATACCACATTACAGCTCAAATCTGAACCAATAAAGTTATTCATTTTAAAGCTGGACTTCACTCACTCAATCAACTATTTTTAATTCTTACACTGCTAGCATTAGTAAACAGAATATATAAGACATATCATATTAACTTGTTTTAAACTTTTGGTTTCCAGGCCTAGACATCCCAGGAGTCCTTAGGAGGGGTTCTCAGCTAAGCACACTCTCTAAAGGATTTCAGGAAGTAAATGCTACATGACTTATCTTCTCTTACCTAGGCTACTTTCATACTGAGGCGTTTTTGGCGCTAAAATTGTGAAAGTAGCCTTAAAGTGAAGTTCCACTCATTTTTGTGTTTATTAAAAGTCAGCAGCTAAACTCACTTGTCCCACACTTTAGTAGTGCACTCACCCCAGGAGTTTTTACACTCTCTCCTCCCTCAGCTGCGCTGGCAACTTTACTATGAGCACCCAGCTGTGACAGCTTACTACTTCACAGTCAGGTGCCCACTGAGCATGCCTGAGCAGTGCTGTGCTATGCAATTGGTCTCAAAGTCTTCTAGGACCTGTCATGTGTCCCAGAAGACTTCAGGGAGGGAAGGGAAAGGAGAACTAAAGCAACCAGAATGGAAGTGGCAGTGGGAACCTGTCAAAATTGGGTACCTGCTCCCCTCTCCTCCCCAAAAGCCCTGTTTCACAAACAGGAGCTGGGGAGGAGGTCTTAAAAAATATATATATATATTTTTTTTTTTACTTTAAGTGATTTCTCAGCAAAATAAAGCATGGAGATAGATAGGCGATTTACTCTCAATTCTAAAAATGATGTACATAAAGTTTTTTGTTTTGTGGTGCTCAGATGCAGTGTAGTGTAGTTCCACCTCAAAACCTCTGTGTCAAAACCCAGCATTTTCATGTGCCTGGTTGGCACAGACGCAGCATCCGGCCCCGCTACCTGTCAATTTGTAAACGCATAGGACCCAAGCATGAGTACGACTTGATTTAGCTTCCAGACCCAGGGCCAGATTCAGATACATGTGGTGTATCTGTCCGGCGGCGTAGCGTATGGTCTTTACACTACGCCTCTGTAAATATTATGGGCAAGTGCCTTATTCAGAAAGCACTTGCTCCATAATATTCGGCGGCGTAGTGTAAAGTGCCCGGCGTAAGGCCGCGCAATTCAAATGTTGAGGATGGGGGCGTGATTCATGTAAATGAATCATGACCCCACGCTCATGATGTTCTTTCTGAACGGCGCATGCACCGTCCGTGGACGAATCCCAGTGCACATGCGTCAAATCACGTCGCTATTTGTCAATGTAAACGACTGTGAACCTAACTTACGGCGAGCCCCATTCCCAAACGATTTACGCAAATGACGTAACCGACGTACAATTCGACGCTGTCCCGACGTCCATGCTTAACATTGGCTGCGCCTGCTATAGCAGGGGTAAACTTACGCTGGAATAACGCTTACGCAAACAACGTAAATTACTACGACGGCCGGCCGCAAGTACGTTCGGGAATCGCCGTAACTCCATAATTGACATATTCGACGCGTAAAACTACGGAAGCGCCACCTAGCGGCCAGCGTAAAACTGCAACTAATATACGATGGTGTAACAGAATTACGCCGCTCGTATATTAGCAGAATTCCGGCGTATCTTTTCTGAATAGCAAAAAAAGATACGCCGGTTATTCTTAGTATTTACGTGGCGTATCTCTTGATACGCCGACGTAAATACTATCTGAATCTGGCCCACAGTGTATTACAGCCTGTCAAAGATCTGTGTTCCCCAGGTGCACAAAATTGCTGGGATTGGATACACAGGGGCTAAGAACAAGTGTGCATGAGGCTTGGCTATTACTAGTTGACGAAAAGTTGCTCAGTTTTATTATACATGATATTACTATACCTCATAGAGTTTTATAAAGATAGTCCTGTTAAAGCATGAACATACACAGAATGACGAGACGCAATTTATAAAAGACTAAATACTGCCATCTAGAGGTAAATAAAGAAAAGCGATAGAATGGTTTGATGAATTAGCAATGCCGTGGACAATTCCAGCTTTTACCGGAACTCACCAAATGAGACATCATACACAGCCAGGCCACTTATTCTCCGATTCAGAACACTAGCAGAATCCTTCCATAAGAAAAGCTACAGCAACAAAACCATTATTACAAGTATAAATTCCATCCTGAATACCCGAAGAGAAAATTTCACATTTCTACAAGAGGAAAAACAGCTGTGCACATTTAATAACTTCATACACTCCAGCACTAAAAAGGTATATAAAAGATAATCAAAGAGCAGCAATCCATCATAACAGAGAATGAAGAAAATCTACAGACAACCCCCATAGCTGGCCTTCAGGCAACAAGCCAATTTTAGACTTAAAAGCAAAGTTTACCTTTGTTCACCTTTTTTTTTTCTAAATTCCAGCTCCCCTATGTACCAATATAGCATTAATGAACTTCTTTTGTAAAGATAAAACGGCTTTCCATTTATTCTACACACGCTTGCCTCACTCTTCATGGATGTTTGAAAACACTGCTCCATTACTTCTGCCTTTCTTCCTGGACAGACTTTAGGTCATGACACAGGAAGGAGTGGACCATCAGAAGGTAGATCATAGGTGTCAAACACAAGGCCCACGGGCTAAATCCGGCCCTCCAAGCCATTTCATGTGGCCCTCGCACCTCCAGCCCTCCTTTGGTCCTGCTCCTGACCCTTACTTTCTGCTTTTAAGCATTGCATCCAGCTTCTTCCCAGCAGCAGCATTAGGTGAGGGGGGGTGAACTGTAATGTAAGGGAGAGTGGGGGACTCAACTCCTGATGGTGGGGGGGGGGTTCTTAACATGTAATGTAAGGGAATGCGCTGGACATCTAATCTTACAGATAAAACCGGCCCTTTTGAGAGCAATCATAATGCTGATGCGGCCCACGATGAAATTGAGTAGGGATGTCCCGATACTGATACCAGTATCGGTACCAATACCGAGCATTTCCCGAGTACTTGTACACAGAGGAAATGCTTCATCCGATACCTTGGCAGTCAGGGTGATCGATCGGTGCGGCAGGGGAGTTGCAAGTCTTCTCCCCCATGCTCCGTGTGCTGCCTTCTCCTCCATGCTACCTTCCCTCCATCCACCGTGTGCTGCCTTCTCCTCCATGCTCCCTTCCCTCCGTCCTCCGTGTGCTGCCTTCTCCCCCCTCCGTGTGCCGTGAAGCTTCTCTTCATTCATTTCAGCTGAGGCTGCTCAGAAAGGGACTGGGGAATCTGTGTCTTTAGTCCCTTTCTCTGTCTTAAAGGGGAGATGTCAGGGGTCTGTTAAGACCCTTGATATCTCCCCAACATGGCTGATTAAAAAATAAAATAAAAATTGCAATAAATAATAAAAAAAATGAAAAAAATAAAATAAAATGTAAATAAAAAAATAAATAAATAAAAACACTTACAATCCAGCCCCCCCCCCCAAAAAAATACAAAAATAAAAACACTGTATAAAAAAAAAAAGTTAAAAAATAAAAACTGAGACTGTCACATGACATTAAAAAAAAAGTATCGGTATCGGCGAGTACTTGAAAAAAAGTCTCAAAGAAGTGGTATCAAGACAACCCTAAAATTGAGTTTGACACCCCTGAGGTAGATGATGCAGGGTGTGTGCTAATGAGATCAGCAGGTCAACTCTTTCCTGTATCATGACCTAGAGTCTGTCCCCTGCAGACGGGACTATAAAGGGGAAGTTCCACTCAAACGGCGCCACCCTTTGGGTTGCTTTTTCTGATCCCTGTGTTAGTAAAAGTTTGGTGAGACGATTCACGCTTTTCAGTCTTCGTGCTTTCAGTCCGTTACAGCATGACGAATGCGCTCTCGTCTCAAACGTGATTCTGAGCATGCATGTTTTTTTCCCCTTGGAAAAGCATACACACGACCAGTTTTCCAGACGGGGAATTCCGGCAGGAAAAAATAAAACATGTTCTCTCTTTTTTTGGGGGGGAAAACCGTGGGGAAAACTGTGATGGAGCATACACACAGCCAGGATTCCTGGCCAAAAGCTCTCATGGCAGTTTTCCTGCTGGGAAAACCGGTTGTGTGTCCCGAGACATGACTGTTGAAATCGGCACATAGCTGTGAGTGGACTCTGCCCACCCACCGGCTCTATTCTCAGGGAGCTCCAAGAACCGAGCAATCAACCCTGTTTGATCAATCAGTTCTCAGTCTTGGGACCCATACACACGATACAAAAATTGGATGGAAAAAATTTGTACAACGAGCTGTCTGCCGATCCTCGGATCGTAAGTACGGTGCTTTTGACAGCCGATTTCATGAGACAAAAGCTGGATGTGCAGACTATAATTTTTTTTGTTGGATGTGAACTCAAATGTTCGATTTTCGTTTCATCAGTACAGTTTTCATACGCGAAAAATCCTAAGAGCGGGACTACGCATGCTCAGAAACAAAAGAATACATACAAAACTATTCAACCCTTTAAGTCACTTCTGAGGTACGAAATTTTTTGGATTGTGAGTAACCTCTTCACTTTCGACATGAGACTAGCATGCCACAAAAATCAAAATTGTTCTACGAAAAGCTAAGCGTGTGTACGAGGCTTCATCCACCTAGGTAAAGCAGGATCCACCCCAAAAAAATTCCCTTGCTTCTTTATTCAGGTTTTCCCACACCAGTGACACCCAGTTTTGAATTTCTGTTTCTATCCTGGTGAGTAGCAGTGTTGACCAGGACAAAGAACAAGGTGAAATCTATCCAGTGGGGACATAAATAGCAATAAAAACCTGGAGCTGTAGAAATATGAGCACCACAATGGTTTTGAAATCTAAAATTATTTATTGTATTATAAAGATTGAAGGTTACAGATCAAGGTTTTTTGGGGACTTTCAGATGCCCTCTTTAATAGGGCGCCAATGACTGGATAGAAAGAAATGATGGAGTCTGGAAAATTATTGACTTTAGAAGTAGATTTAGTATCAGTAATTAAGGATGTGAAAATCAGCTGCTACAGCCTTCTTCATACCAGTAATAAATCTACCTTTAAAGTGATACTAAAGCTTCACATTTTTAAATAAACAGACATGTCATACTTACCTCCACTGTGCAGCTCGTTTTGCACAGAGTGGCCTCGATCCTCGTCTTCTGGGGTCCCTCAGTGGCTGTCTCGGCTCCTCCTACTTCTGATAATCCCTTCTGGGAAGCGCTCTTCCAAGGGGGTTACCTTGCGGGCACGATCACGAGTCCTGTATTCGGCATCCATAGCCGCCAACTACAGGACTTGGCCCCGACCCTCACGACATAGGAGTTGATTGATAGCAGCGTGAGCCAATGGCTGCACTACTATCAATATATCCAATGAAGAGCCGAGAAGAGCGTGAGGAGGGGGGCTCTCTTTACTACAGAGGAAGCTTGGGGGAAGACTTATACAAGAGTGAAAGCTTAGGGGGGGCTCCCAGTACTGCAGGGAAAAAATTGAGGGAGCTCCATGCACTACAGGAAAGCTTGGGGGGCTCACTGCACCACATGAAAAGCCTAGGATACTAAAGCCTTGTGACACACGGTTGGATTTTCTGCGGACAAAGAGCAGGACTTTTGCCCGAAAGACGTTGGCCATGAACTTGTATTGCATACAAATGGCAAAGAATCGTCGTCCAACAAACATGAAACTATGTGTTTTTTCAGCTCTTTAGCACCACCCTTTGGGCAACTTCTGCTAATGTTGTGTTAAAGTGAGCATTGCTTCTGAGCAGCAGGATTTTCCGACAACAGCCGGTCATCGCACAATTCCCGTCTGAAAATCCAATCGTGTGTATGAGGCTTAACTATACCATGGGGTAATCATGGGGGTGGGGGAATGTCATATTACAGGTAAAGCTTTGGGGAGCTTATTATACTACAGGGAAAGCTTGGGGACTCACTGTACTGAAAGGAACCAAATCCAAGTTTAACTTTAAATGAGAAAAATGTGAGTTTGATAGGCTGACATGCACTAGATATGTGGCATGAACCTGTTTTTTTTTTATTGGTTTAATAGAGTAAAATACACTATCAAAATGTTTTTCATCCTTTTTCTGAGCCATTTTAATCTGTCATTAAGGTACATAACTTATGCAGGACCCTCGAAGCGGAGTTTTTGGTAAAACTGGAGAAAGATCATGGTGAAGCAGTGCTCCAGGAGGTCTATGGGACTTGCCATACACTGTGGAAGTCATTGTTATTTGGTGAGTTTATTTCAGTCCATTGTTCAAGGTTTCCATTTCTGGACAGTTACATTGTTCTAATGCCTCTTGTTTTAGGCAATCTACCAGTCCAAAGTTACCCAAGTTTCCTGTCCAGGTCCTCCACTGCCGCTCCTTTCGGTGTGGGGAATCGCTGACCCAGCATTTCGATGTCACCCAGAGACCACCGGTCCTCTACTGTCCCCCTGAGATGAGGTCATCCTCTTCTCTCTCCTGAGAGGTCCCCAGCAGCAGCCATTTAAGAGGAAGTGTCCTGGTCTCGCAGTGAAATGGACACCCAAAAAAAAAAAAAAAACTTCTAGTACATCCAACACTCCCCTCCCCCTTGAATGAAAACACTGCTGCCCAAAGGTGCCCCCTGTGTTCTTTTATCCAGAGTGGGGGCACTCTAATACAGGAGGTGTGTTACCGGCCAGATCTCCGGTGAAAACAGAGTTAAGAAAATCCTAAAAAAAAAAAAAAAACACTGATGCAGCCACCACATCTAATGATTGGTTAGCTGCAATATATTAGTTTTGGTTTGTTTACACTTTATTTCAGGTATAAAATACACCATGGAATGTATTTTTAAACACAATTAGTTTAGGTACATGAATTTCACCTTGTATCGGCTTTGCAGTCTCTGTACAGCAGAGCTGGAGTGTGAGAGGAAGAAGCAGCACAAGCAGCCATCCAGTTCATGTACTGACATGAGGCATTGTGATAGGAGGAGAAGACAGAGGTGAGCCCATCATTATTCTGCTAGTCTTTTCACTGTCCAGTATAACCTGGGTACAGAGGACATCTAGTGGCAGAAAAAGAGTACTGTAGTGCAGGGGAAATCTTTGGATTGAAGGTGAATGTTGCAGTAAAAGCTGGATTTAGTATTTTATCTAATATTAGATTCATTTTTAGGTTTTTTTTTTGTTTTTTTTTGTGACTGGAGATCCAATTGGCTGCCACGAACATTTATTTTCTGTAAGCCCACTTTTCATACATCAGAATGTAGCTGTTCCCAACCCACTGCTCCCTGTTTCCTTTTGTAGAAATCTCATGACAGTCAGACCCACGATATAGAAAAATCGAAGGTTGCAAACGAGCCCAGCGCACACCACACATCAACCTTCTACGTCCTTTATCGGAGGAATTAAACCCTCTCCTCACCTGCAGTCACAGCCTCCGTAGCAGGGCCACTTCTTGCAGAACGGAACCGGAAACGGGTTTCAGTGAAGGACGGATGTCAGAATAACCTTGTGAGCTCTTTGTCATATAAATAAAGTTATTGAGTAAAAAAAAAAATATCCAAAGCCATTTACTACAGAATGACCTCATCCAAAACTATTGTCTAATCATCGGTGAGTATACCGAAACGAGGCTTAGAACGCAAACAGCTGTCCCTGCTTCCGCGGTGACGTGTGCCCCGAGCAGCACACCAATCAGGGCGGCGCTTGCTCGTGCAGCGGCGTTGTCCTATGGCAGGTGGCGTTGGTGCTGTGCTGCAGCTTGTCAGGAAGAAGAGCTGGAGGGGAGACATGACCGGGGCTCCGGGAGAGGAGGAGGAGTGAGCCGAACCGAGCGGGGGCGGCTGTGGCGGAGGAGCTCATGTCATTAAAGCAGGTGAATGAATGGAAGGCTTGTGGAAGGGAAAGGAATGGGGCTTCTCGGACGAAGAGAAGAGGAGGAAGGAGGGGGTTCCCTCACACTCACCTCTGCAGCACACGTCAGTGGACAGCCGTGCAGCCCAGACGTTCTTCCGTGTGTCAGGAGTGTGAGCACAGGGGACATGTCTGCACACCAGGCTGTGTCATCAATGACATCCCTGGGCAAAGCCATACACACACACACACACACACACTCCATTCATTTCAGTGCATTGCCATTCATCTCACTGGAAAACATTCCACATTAGTTGGAAATTAGAATCTCTCTCGTCTCATCCTGATCTTTTGTTTTTATGACCTGTCAATGAACACTAATGTTGGCCATACACGGGTCCACGATTGACCGGATCCGATGAATTTAGAGCAGTGTGTGGTAGGGTTTGCTGCCTCATCCCTTTAAAAGGTTCTGTGGCTGATTAAACTTGCGGTGCCTTATCAGCATTACATGTAATTCATATGTGTTCAGGTTTAAAGGGATGAGGTGACACAAGTGTATGGTTTCAGGGACTTCTGTTGAAGGGGCTTTGTTGGGACTTTTTTTTTTCCAATCAGCAGCTCCAGCCTATCGGCTGCAGCCACTGGTCAGTGTATTATGACAGCGCGGGGTCCCACTGTCAGAATACAGTGGCTGGGGAGGAGTTCTTCCATCTCATTTGTGTGCCACTGGTTGAATGAAAAAAATAAAAATGAATGCTTCCCCTGCAGACATAATACTACCTGATTGTTCACTTTAAATACTGCATATCTAAAGACTGGTTTTATTTGTTCTGTCCTACTCACAATAGGGTTGATTTGCTAAAACTGGTGCAGCTCTGCATTGTAGCCAATCAGCTTCTAACTTCACCTTGTTCAGTTAAAGAGGTTGTAAACCCTCCTGTTTGTTTTTTTTTTTTTTTCACATTAATGCATCATAAGCATTAAGGTGAAAAAACATCTGAAAAGTACCAGCCCCCCGTTTTTACTTACCTGAGCCCTGGAATGTCACACGATGTGGATGCTGCATCTGTGCCCAAGGTTCTCGGCTGTTGATTGGACAGATTGATGGCAGCGCAGCCACTGGCTGTGAATCAAATCCAATGAGGTGGGGCCAAGTCCTGCATTCGGTGGCTATGGACGCCGAATGCTGGACTTGGGAGTGCCCCGCAAGGTAACCCCCTTGGGAGAGCGCTTCCCAGAGTGGGTTATCTGATGCAGGGAGGAGCCAAGAGAACTGCCGGGGGACCCCAGAAAATGGCATTTGGGGTCACTCTGTGCAAAACGAGCTGCACAGTGGAGGTAAGTATGATGTGTTTGTTATTAAATAAAAAAAAGGACAAAAAAAAACTAAACAAACCTTTAGGGCTCTTTCACACGGATGTTCCGTATGTCCGTTTTTCATCCATCCGTTGTCGGATGAAAAACGGACATACATGTATCTCTATGGGATTGCGGATGTCAGCGGGGACATGTCCGCTGACATCCGATCCACTCCGCCAAAGTATGCCGGAGGAAAAACCCACTTTTCCGGCTGGCGGATCAGATCGGATGAACACGGACAAACGGTCCGTGTTTATCCGATTCCCCATAGGGGAGAGTGGAGAAAAGACAGGGCGGTTCCTGCACAGTGTACGGAGACCGCCCTGTCATCCGGCAGCTCAGCAGAGATCGACGGAGCGATCTCCACTGAGCAAACGGAGGTGCACAGGGCGGATCATTACTGATCCGCCCTGTGTGAAAGAGCCCTTAGTGTCACTTTTAAAGTGGATGTAAACCCTTACATATACCCAGTGAAGTGAACAGCCTCAGATGATGCGCAGAGATTAAACAAATCTCCCTACATAAGTTTTACATGTATATCTTCAGTCTTCCTCCTCCACATAGGCAGAAAAACAAAGATACTTGCTGTGAATAGACAAGCTCTCTGCTTATCTGTATCCAAGTTCCATCCCCGACACAAATTTCCAGCTGCTTTTTTCATGTTTGAGAACTTGTCAGACGTTATTATGCTGATAACCGAGGAACGGAGCGGTAGAAATGCACAGGACTTCGCTTTGGAGTGAGATAATTAAACACTACAGATATATGTGCCCAGGTCAAATTTAATGAATCGGGTTTACAGCCACTTTAAGCTTTGACCCCCCCCCCCCAAAAAAAAAAATAGAAGCTGATTAGTTTCTGTGCAAAGCTTCACCAGATTTTGCACTCTCCCATTTTATTAAATCAAACCCGCTGTTTGTAAGATCCTCTTTAAAGTTATAGTTAACCGCTAAAAAAACAAAACAAACCTGAAACACGACGGGATAATGTGCTAACATGCATTGCATACTAGCACATTATGAAATACTCATCTTAGAACAAAGTCTTTCCAGCAGTGGTTGCTCATTGCTGAGAGGGCTGACATTTTCTCCCATCCTTTCTTCTGGGCTCGCAAGCTCTGGTGCTGTGAGTGGCCAGGGGCCGTGATTACGTTGCTCACGTGCCTTTTGGTTTCCGGCAAGAAGCTCTGAAGGTCTTACCACGGTATGCCGGACCTTCAGGAGCGCATGTACCACTGCCGTCAGCTGCTGCATGAATGGTGAATATATCTCCTAAATTGTGCACGTTTAGGAGATATTCATTTTACCTACATTTTGCCTTATTTGCTTTATTTGCCATTTTGCCTTATTTCTGGCTTGCTTGTAGGTAAATATAAAGTGGGGTTTACAACAGCTTTAAAAGCCAAGTTTAACTTTAGGGAAAAAATAAAAATAAAATGCACATATTTTTGCAGATTTTTGATTTACTTTAGGATGTTAATTTTAGCATTTAGCTCTTCTTTCATTTTTTTTCTGGCAGTTTTCCCATCGGAAAAACTGTGATGGAGCATACACACGGTTGGAATTCCTGGCCAAAAGCTCTCATCGCAGTTTTTCTGACGGGAAAACCAGTCATGTGTACGAGGTATAAGACTTATCACAGGGAAAGGTTTGCGATTGAGAAGCACAAGCTCCAGTAATGGGGAGGTCCCCTCTGCATGATCTGATGCACAGACTAGCAGAAGCAGTCACATGACCACTACTTGGAGGCACCAAAAAACTTGTGTATACTAAAATAGTAAATATTTGTTAGCGAGATGTAGTGTGCAAAGGCTGTGTTTTATGTGTCTGGAATTCAACTTGAGCCTGTTTATAGATGGCTATTATGTCTTGCAGTACAGGGAAGTGTCCACCTTCCATTTAATGTGATTATCTGTGAGGAGAATTTACTAAGAAGCAGACAGAATCTGGATCAGCTGTGCATGGCAGGCAACCAATTCGCTTCTAGTTTTTAATTTTCAAAGCTTAACTAAACAAGCAGAAGACAGAAGCTGATTGGTTAGTATGAACAGCTGCTTTAGATTCTCGTCCTGTTTTAGTAATTTCCCTTTCAGTGTGCTTTGACATTAGAGTTCTGATTGAGATATGCAGGCAAGGCATACATCAATACTAAGTTGTGGTTTTATTCCTGCTTTGGCTAACTTGGGCTTCTAGTCAGATGAAAACTGAAAATATGAATGATATGAAATATTTTAAATGAGTGTCTTAAAGCTAATCCTTACTGCATTTGAGCACTACAATCCAAAAACACTGTTTAATTCTTTATTTTTTTCAAAATATTTTAGTTTCAGAAAATAAACATTACAATACAGTACATTACGGTACATCTCATTATGAATAATCTGGTAGATGACCTTTTAGAATAAATACTATTTTGTAGATAAATAAAGACATATCATTAAAATGATAGATATGGTTTTAGAATGTTAAATAATTAATACGAAGAATTTAAATAAGAGAAGTTTCTCCTATATAGGCCAACTGATAAACAAAGACATTTCTGTCCTCCCGGTGCCCCTTATCGGGAACTAACTGCACCAGGGGAGGAAACCTCTCACCATACTTGCAGTTTTACTTAGATCCCTTTCACACTGAGGAGTTTTTCAGGCGGTACAGCGCTAAAAATAGCGCTGCTATACCGTCTGAAAAACTCCTTCACTGCCTACTCCATGTGAAAGCCTGAGGGCTTTCACACTGAGGCGATGCGCTGGCGGGAGAGCAAAAAATCTCCTGTCAGCAGCATCTTTGGAGCGGTGAGTGGAGCGGCGTGTATACCGCTCCTTCTCAATTAAAACAATGGGAAACCGCGGTAATACCGCTCTGCATAGAGGCACATTGCGGGCGGTATTAACCCTTTATCAGCTGCTAGCGGGGTTAATACCGCACCACTAGTGGCCGATTCCTGCGGCAATCCCGGCGGTATAGCGCCGCTATACCACCACCGCGGCTCCCGCTCCGATGTGAAAAGGGCCTTAAAGATTCCCGGAATAGCCAGGCTAAAAGAGATCGACCTTATTATCTATGAAAGAGGATATTTTATCTATCATTTCTATGTGTAATCAGAAAGTAAAAAAAAGGGGGGGATAGGTCTCCCTCAGAACATCCCCAGAAATCCCTATAGAAGGGAAAAAATAAATAGAAGAGGGGAAAAGTATGAGAGAGAAAAAGGAAGGAGGGGGGGGGGAGTGCCTAACTTAGTTATGTAGGAACCGGAGGAACCCCTGTGGGTAAAAATTAATTTGTAATATTCATAGAAAACTACCCCCCCCCCCAAATTCATCCACGTCTCCATGCTTGTATTTGTTGAGAAATAATAAAAAAAAAAACGCCCCCAGCATTTCTGGCCTTGGCAATCTTGAGTAAGGGCAAATAATTCATATAGCATTTACTTTCTGGAATGCATCTGCCCTTAGCTCAGACCTGCATGCAGGAGAGTGTACTTGGCTGAGAAAACGCCTCATCCTCTCCTCCTCCCCTAAAGACTCCTGGAATGTATGACATAATTTGCCTAGGCAAAAAAACAGAAAGTAGCTGAGGAAATGTAAAAAAACAATTAACCAGAAAATTATACCATATTTACTTATCTATTTATTAATGCAAGAATGATGAGGATTCAAAATAATCAATGTTCATTGGGCGAGTGAAGATCCACTTTAATTTGAATAATAATGGCATTATTTGCCATGGAATCACCTTTTTAAAATGGAAACTCCTATGAGGATCCTTTTGGATAAAAGTTCCAGTGAGAAATTTGTGCAGTGATTGAAAATTAAAATCAGTTTATTGATAGAGGATGGATTTATTTTTATGGAATGTTTTACTGAGTTGAAGTAAATCACACCAGCAAACACTGCCTGTCTTTTAACAGATGCTGTGTACTTCCAGAATGGCTAACCCGTTATATTGAAAGGTAAGCATTGATATGTGTTGCCCTCTGCATGGCTGCATTTGTGACATTTATGTACTGTACATTCACACTCAAATTTGGAGGGAGTCGTGCTTTATCTATTTTTTTTTTTTTTTGTCATTTAAATTTGTCAAGTGATGCTTTAGACATGTCATCACTAGTCTTATGTTGGCAGATTATTGTTACTGGAACGTATACATGATTAATAATCTGTTTTTAGCATCATTTGTATTGGTTTGGGTTATGTCCTTCATTGTCCTTGTGGAGGAGTATAGTGATGTAAGTGAGCACAGAACATCTACTAGAAATAAGAGAAGACCTTGATAAAAACGAGTAAAGCTGTATCGGGGATCTTTACCTAGCAGGTTTATTAAGGTTAAATGCTGGCATTTGTAAGATTGTAAGAGTTTTTAGATTTAGCAGAAACACATTTCTTTTCCTATTTGCTGATATATAAAGATTGGGTTAAAGTGGAGTTAGGTGGAGATATCTATCCATCCTATCTATCTATCATTATTATACATTTTTAAGACAACTTTTTAGGGCTGCAACGAAGGATTATTTTCATAATCTATTAGTTGGCCGATTTATTGTTTTGGTTAATAACCTTAAAAGTATTTTTTCTACGATTTGCATTTTTTTATTTATTTTTTGGGCCCAATTTGTTTTATGGACAGATAAAAAAACACAACTTGCTGCAAAAACGCAGTACATGCTTTTCTGCAGCTTCTCCATTGAAGTATATTGAACCAAAAAACAAAATGGCATAGTTTTGCATTAAAAAAAAAGTCCTTGCCCGTTCCAAATACGCAGCAGCTAAAAAAAAAAGCATAGATGTTAACTTGTCCCATAGGAAAACATGTAAATCAACTGTAGTGTGTTTCTGCAAGAAGCACCAAAAAGCACAGAGGCGTGACCCAGGCCTGAGATGTTTAGTAACATAATGGGGTTAAAAAAAAAAAAAAGGACAAAGTGCAAATAATCGCTACTGTAAGGGGTAGTTTTTTACTGTGGGACAGAAAGTAATATTTACAGTAGCGATTTGCTCTTTGTATGCCACAAAGGGATATTTTTTTTTTTTTTTTTTTTTAACCCCATTATGTTACTGGCCGATTAATCGATTATGATAATGGTAATTCGATTATTTTATAATCGATTGGTTGTTTTGGACCTACAACCTTTGTTTTATAATTAATAGCTTTCCAAAAAGCTAATTATATGCAAAGTTGCTGTCTTCTTTCAGTATTTTTCATTCAAACTAACCTTTCGTTTGGCTTGTCAGCGCGCTCCCATCTTAATTGTGGGCATGTGAAACCCATTGTCTTTATCCGGGATAAGGTGCTGCTGGTGACCCAGCATGCACCTCCTGATCTCGCGCATGTGCGTAAAACACATAGAGCGGTGCATGGCTGCCATCACAACTGCATCAGAGGAAGTTCCTGTCCCATTGTGGTGGCAACCTAATATATGAATGTAGCCCTCTGACTTCTGGGAATGATGACACACTTCTCCCAGGAGCCAAGGTGCCGCAGGATTTGACGTACATCGCTGCTGCGCCACCGCGGAGGAAGTAAATACCATAAACCCTAGCAACAAGGTACAGCAAGCTAGGGAGGAAAAAAAATGCCCTATGATGTTTTTATTTTGCTGTTCAGAAAGGGATCCTGTGAAGATGTATATGTGGGTGGAACTCTGCTTTAAAGAGAATGATACAATGATGAACATTGCATGCTTGAGTAATTTTATGGACAAGTGCCCAGACCTCCAGTAAACTCATTAGTCCTATTTCATAAAGTGCGGCAACCTGCAGCCATCATCCTACATTGTTGTGGCTTTTGGGATTGGTGACTGCTCCTAGCACATCCATTATTGCTCTTTGCAATGTCGGGTGTTTGTAATGTTTTGCAATGGGAGAGTTTGGACTTTTAATTACTTTTCGTGCGTGCTGCTATGTTTTTGCTGTTTCCACGTGCTATGTGTTTGCATTAATGTGATACTTCACTGCATGTGAGCATTGCAAACCAAAAAACACAATTTCATTCATTTTGATATTCAAAGCAAACTCTCCCATCCATGTCTCCATGCTTTATTTAGTTGAGAAATCGCTTTAAAAAAACACCCCTTAACATTTTTGTCCATGGCCATCTTAAATAAAGGCAAATGATTCATGTAGCATTTACTTCCCTGAATTTATCTGCCCTTAGTGCAGGGGTAGGCAATCTCAGCCTTCCAGCTGTGGTGAAACTACAAGTCCCATGAGACATTGCAAGACACTGACAATCACAGCCATGATGCCTAGAGGCAGAGGCATGATGGGATATGTAGTTTCACCACAGCTGGAGAGCCAAGGTTGCCTACTCCTGCCTTAGTGCAAGCGTGCATGCAGGAGAGTGTGCTTTGCACAGAAAATCCCTCCTGAAGACTCCAGGGATGTATAAAATCATTGGCCTAGGCAAGAAACCAGGAAGTAGCTGAAGAAATGTAAAACGAGTTTAAAACAAGTATTGTCAAAAGTTGAAACTATGGTATTGGCATGGGACTTTTGAGGCGCAACATTCTTTTTTCTGTTTAAAACACATTTTTTTAATCCATTCAAAAAATCAATATTGATTAAGAGAGTGAATTTACAGTTGAGGTCCAACCCTCCCAATACAAAAAAATGAGCCAGCAGCTACAGATACTGCAGCTGCTGCCCTTTACTATATGGAGACTTACCTGTCAAGGGAGCCTGCAATGTCGGCACCCCAGCTGATCTTCGGATTGGCTGTTGGGTACAGCTGGGACCATTCCTGGTTCCCTACTATGCATACGAGAAGTGTGCTGCGCTTTCTTATTGGCGGAGGAAGGAGGAGGGGCCCCAACTTTCGCGGCCCTGTCTCCCAGAAGTGGGGAACAGTACCTGTCAAAAATACTGTCCCCCTCCCTCCAAATGTGGCACCAGAGGGTGGGGGGAGGAGATGGATAAATGGAAGTTCCACTTTTGAGAGGAAATCCGCTTTAAGTTATATTGTGATTTTTATTTGATTTATTTACATAGCTCTGCATTAATGCTTATTATCACACATACATATTTGTGTTGATTTAAATACATTTCTTGCACTATACTGCAAAAACTCAAACTGCATAAATTAACATCTTTACATTTTTAGGATATTCCTTGTATTGACTTTTTTGTTTGTTTTGATTGGCATAAACGTTGCTTGCTACCTTTGTCCTTTATTTCCTGTTGTGATGGAAAAATTGTTTAGAATTTAATAACATGGTAACAGTCCAATCTGTCAGTTGTATTGTTTCTGGTTGCTAGATGCTGTAGACTTGTTTGTTCAGGGAGCCATGCTGATGGATATGACAATAACATTTTTGTTGGAGTTGATGCCTCTTTATGTATGCTGTGTCTAGCAACTTATGAATGAAATGTTTTATGTCCCAGGCTCACTGGATTCCTCACTCTTTCAGCTGGTTTGCAAACCAAAGAGCAACCACAGCCGGAAAACGGCTCAGGAAAGTTCAATACGGTGTTTGTTTAGGACAGCATGGCATGTTTATGGGTCCTCCCATAGCATACATTACATATAGCAATGACTGCGCCTTTCCAGCTACTTAAACGCTATGGAAAATGTTTGCAATTCTTTTTTTTTTAGACATACAGCAGTTAAGACACATTGGTT
Source organism: Rana kukunoris (assembly GCA_029574335.1). Classification (NCBI taxonomy): domain Eukaryota; kingdom Metazoa; phylum Chordata; class Amphibia; order Anura; family Ranidae; genus Rana; species Rana kukunoris. Next base: position 126,381,632 of record CM056054.1, on the reverse strand, counting down.
TAAATTGCATCATATACAGTTTTTTTTTTTTCTTTACAAATACTTACAAGCATGCTCCGATTTATAAAGCCCCCAGCTTGTTGGCTTGTGAAACACTTTCCAGTATAACAGGTAGAGGGAAACCATACTGAGGATTACTTTAGATTGTAAGCTCTCACAAGCTAGCGCTCCCATTCTACTTGTATTGAGATGTGTTATGAATGTACTGTCACCCGTTATACAAAAAAATAAAATAAATGCTGCACAAACTATTGGTGCTATATAAATCTTGTATGATATTATATTTTCATGAAATTTGAGAGAACCTCCAGTGATTTCATTACCTTTTTGTAATGCATTTTGAATGTAGATCACTCGCAGCTAAAAGATACATCAGAGGTAGCTGAGAGCCACATGTGGCACCCAATCCACTGCTAGACCATTGCAGTAAATATTGGTTAATTTCTAAAAAAAATTACACAGCCACAGGGTTCAGAAATGTATCCAGTACTTGGATCTTCTTGGTATTCCATAGTACCAGATGCTCTCCTGGCATACTAGAAGGCTGACAGTTAAGATAATGACCATGGTAAAGGTAGCTAGATACTGCAGTTTGTTTACTTGTTTTTTATTTTCTTGCTTTGCGCATGTGTCAATACACTAATTATTTCTGGGAGCCAATATACTAATAGCTGCAAGTATTAGTTGACAGTAATACGTTTATTCATTGTGATGTCCCCTGCTGACATGCCTGGAGCCCCCCCCCCCTCCCCCATTCAGTTTCTAAGTTTCCCAATAGTGGAATATAAGCCTATTTCGAAGTGCAATTTCCATTGCCTGTCATCTGGCCTAAGCAATGTCACATGGGATGCGGATTAACTATAGATATCTGAATCGCATAGTCATGAGCATTTCAAGTGTGTGTAAAATTTATATTCTACAGTATCTCGTAAAACTGAGTACACCCCTCACATTTTTGTCAATATTTTTATGTGACAACACACTTTGGTAAAATGTAAAGTAATAAGTGTACAGCTTGTATAACGGTGTACATTTGATGTCACCTTTAAAATAACTCAGCACACAGCCACTGATGTTTAAACTGCTGGCAACAAATGTGAGTACACCCCTAAATGAAAATGTTCAAATTGGGTCCAAAGTATCAATATTTTGTGTGGCCAACATTATTTTCCAGCACTGCCTTAACCCTCTTGGGCATGGAGTTCACCAGAACTCCACAGGTTGCCACTGAAGTCCTCTTCCACTTCTCCAAGATTACATCACGGAGCTGGCAAATGTGAAACCTTGCACTCCTCCACATTCCGTTTAAGGATACCCCACAGATGCTTAATAGGGTTTAGGTCTGGAGACATGCTTGGCCAGTCCATCACCTTTACCCTCAGCCACTTTAGCAAGGTAGTGGTGTTCTTGGTGACAAGAGGCGGTTCATTACCTGTACTCTCAGCCAGTAAATATAGATACTTTCTATCTATTTACCAATGCTGAGTCTGGGTTCACACTAGAGCACAGAGCGGCTCAAAGCAGGGGGTCTGGTGCATCTCCATTCACCGGTTCAGGTCCAATTTCAGCCAGATATTTTGGCTGAATTGGGGCCTGAAATGGACCAAAAGATGCCCAGGACTTCTAGGGGGAGCTGTGGAGGGGGTGGGAGTGACCAGCTCAGGCTCTCAGCGGCTCGCTGAGCGGCTGGGCCGGGTGCCAGCTAAGGCATGTGGGCGGATCCTGACTTTAGTGTTGCGATCTTGCCTGAGCCTGGACCGGTTGTGTGATGTTAGCTGACATTGGCTTCAGCCCGCTGTGTGCAGAAAACTGGTCACAGGAGTGATGAATGAACTGCAATCCTATGATCCACAGGAGGAGAACAGACAAACAAGCTTTGCTGTACTTCTCCTTTAACTTGTAGCAAGAAAACGCCTGCATTTTTATTGATTCTTGATGCATATCTTTTTCCTTTTGAACTAATAGTATTTATTTTTGTCCCTTTTTAATTTTGCATGTTTTTCTTCTTAGGATTATAAAAATTTCAAAGCCTTTGTTTTGAATGGATGTCTTCTTTACTGTTTCCATTAGCAAATTAAAATATTGCTTGATTGCTCCTTTCTGTGTAATTTCTAGGCTGAAGTGGATTGATACGGCCCATCAGCATTAATTGCTACAAGGCCCTGTAGCAGCGTTATCACAGGCTATCCAAAAAGGTTTACATTTCATTCATTTGTAAAGAGAGGTGTTATCTCAAGACGACAGTACAGTATAATTTTGGAAATGAAGCCATTCTGAATAATATACTGTTTGGGTCCCAGCCACACTTCTGTGCTACGGTCATTGACCTGAAACACTATTGATCTGGTTCATTTTCAAAGTCATCATTCACTGACTGAAACAAGGCAATCTCTCTGGAATTCTCATTCTCGATATAAGATTTATCTTTTTAAACTGCACACTCGGCCTTTTGTGTTGTGCTGAAAAACAAATGTAAACTAATGTTGCTGCTAGAAAAATAAAGGAAAAATTTGAGATGGTAATTGCCATTTATGTGCCTAGAACTATTGCAGATTGTCAGGTTAGTGCCAAGAAGCTTTGTTTTTAAAGGAGACCATATTCATGAAAGAATTCTTATTTCTTTCTCGTACATCACGGGACACAGAGCGGCATATTCATTACTATGTGGGTTATATGGAGTACCTTCAGGTGTGGACACTGGCAATCTTCAAACAGGAAGTCCCCTCCCTATATAACCCCCTCCCCTAGAGGGAGTCCCTCAGTTTTTTCGCCAGTGTCTTAGGTGTTGGTCACGGAATAGCTTTGCTCCACATCCTTTGGGATTAAGGGCGGGCTAACCGGATCTGTCCAAGGAGCCTCAGTGCCAAAGTGGACAGTACCCGGGCCCCAAACCGTGGGGTTTTGCCTATAATGCTCCTCTTTGGAGGGCTGGACCCTGGGCCAGGACTTGGAGTTTGCAAAAAACCATAAGGTTCCTGTTTTGCCAGGGTGCTATATAGGTCCAGGACAGTGGGTACCTTCATAGGACCCCAGGGCCTGAAGGTCTACTACGCTACCCACGGAGATGGGAGAAGACTGGATCAGTTTGCTGGTCAAACATCCTGCAGCATGGAGCAGGTAAGGGGGAGCCTGCGGGACTTGGTTCGACAGCAGGCTCCCCGGGGTAACCTAAAAGGGGGATAGCCTGAGTATGCTCTGCATGGGCAACCGTGATCACTATGTCTAAGAGACAGGATGACACCCTTTCTCCCCCCCATCACTAGGCCCCCCTGTCTAAAGGTGTTGCTAGCTAACCTGCTGTTTCTTCCTAGAGGCTAGTAAAGGATCCTTAGGGGCCTTGAGAGAGTCCTACCTGGCCGGGAGTTTTGAATCTGCCGCCGTTTCTGCGCCATGGATCTCCAGCAGCGCGGCTCCTCCATGTTCTTCCTGTTTCCGGGTACGCGCGCGGCGCGCGTGCACGCGCGCGTCTTATTGACGGTTTCGCGCCATCCAGACAGGAGGGCGGGGGGGGCGGCCTGCGGCGTCATACAGGGGCGCGCCCTTCTGCTGTTATAGACAGCAGGCCTTGTCAGGGCTCAGTCTGTGGCTGATTTTTTCAAGGAGAGGACGCAGGGCGGCAGAACAGTGACTCCCGGTGGCGGAAGAGGGGTAGTACATATGGACTTTGTCCCAATGTCTTTATTGTTAAGCCAAAAAATCCCCCTTATTTGACAGCAGGTTGGAGGCTGGCAAACTTAAATTAGGGTCATTGTATATGGTCAAAGAAAATATATAATATATAATTATTTAAAAAAAAAAAAAAAAGAAAAAAGACCAACATACGGGCCCATCAGTTTGTGGGGACACTAGTGATCTACTCTCCCCTAAACTCTGGAATTGTACTCCTGGCCACTACAGTCTGTTGTGTGGGCGGAGTCCTCGATTTTGTATTATGGCTTCCAAGGGTTCGGGGTCAAAGGGTACAAAAAAGACCAAAAAACAAAAGGGTTCCCTTTCTGATTCTGATATGCCGATTCTTTCCCCGCAGCTTATTAATTTAAGAAGCGCCTTGGATGAGCCATTAGGGGGATCTGGTGCGGAGGCTGGCCCAGATCAGCCCAGCCCTGTGTTTATCACAGAGGAGATGCTAGCCGTATCCCTAGGGGGGCTAGAAGAGAGAATAGCAGCATTGATCGCTAGAGCTATTCCTGGTAAGAAACGGGTTAGATCCCCATCACCAGGGGGTGTATCCTCAGATGCTGAGATTCTCTCTCCGGAGGAATTAGAATCACAGGAGGATCAACTGGACCTGAACCAAGAGGGTTCAGGGATGGAGGGGTCTACCTCTGAGGAACCATTTTCAGACTCCCAGACAGAGAGACTGTGGGTACAGTCTTTGACGGACATGGTCCGATCGGCATTTAGTTTGCCATTGCCAGAACCTCAGGTTCCTCCGGTATCCTCTCTGGGCTCTTTGAGAGCCCCGTTAAGCAACGCAGTGTTTCCGGTCCATCCTCTCTTGGGAGGAATTGGATCTTTCGGGGTTTCGGGGTACGGCCGGACAGGGTTTTTCTGCCACCGAAAAGATTTGCGGTCATTTATCCCATGGAGGAAAAATTCTCCAAGAGATGGAGGCTTATCCCAGTATGGATGCAGCCATCTCATGTGTGAATAGAATCACTAACTTGCCCGGTGGAAAACATGGACAGTTTATGAAGATCCGGTTGATAAAAGATTAGAAACACTTTTAAAAGCATCCTTTGCTGGGTTTGGTGCAAGGTAGGTGGTAGTTTGTCAGGCATTAAAAGGTTTTGATAGACAAAAGAGATGGTTGAAAAATGAATGAGTTGAGGAAAGAATGATTGTTTGCTATTGACAGGGTTTTGTATGGGAAGTCCCAGAGCTTCTGTGTTTTGGCGGTAGATGCTATGGAAATTATCCAGCAGGTGTTTTCTTTTGGTATGACATGAGAAGGCTCTTATGGTTGAAGAACTGGGCGGCAGAATATGGCAAAGAGCTTCTGGCAGGATGTTAAAAATGGAGGACGACTCTTCGGAGAGGATCTGGATAAAGGATATTGGACTATTTAGGAAATGGTGAGGGGGTGTTTTGGGTCAAAAAGACATTCGGGGCTCCTACATTGGTATGGGGAAGGCAGCTTTTTCCTGTATCGGGGCCCTCGAATTCCGGCAGTATCGACGGCCGCCTGCGAGATCCAAGGTGGAATCAGTAGATAGGCAGGGACATTGAATGGGGGTAAGAAGCCGTGGTATCGCAAACCGTTAAGGACAGCCCCTAAGTCTGCCTAATGAAGGGAAGCGTTCTGGGAAGGAGTGGGGGGAAGGTGGTCTCTTCTCAGATTTGGGAAGTTGATTTCCCCGACAAGGTGGGTCCGTAAGGGTAACCACAGTTACAGATGGAGTTTCTAAGGTACTTTCAAGCAAGAATCCAGCAGGCCTCAATGATGGCAGAAATTGGATCATGCTTTTGCAGGAGTAATTTGGAGAAGGTGCCAGCTTAAGAGGCAAGGTAGAGGTGTTTAATTCCAATTCTCTTTGTCATACCAAAGCCCAATTGCGATGTCAGGCCAATTTTGGACCTAAAGAGGTTAAAGTTTATCTAAGGGTAGCGTGTCCTTTGGGGATGGAATCCATCCGGTCAGCAAGCCGCCGCGCTTCAGAAGGACGATTTTCTGGCCTCCATAGACATAAAAAGATGCTTACCTTCATGTAAGTATCTTTCAGTAGCATTTTTTAACGCTTCGCGGTCGGGCAGCGACACTTCCAATTCAGGGCGCTCCCCTTTCGGGCTGGCCACGGCCCCCCCGGTATTCACGAAGATCCTAGCCCCAGTTCTGGCCAATTTAAGAATCCAAATGGAGTCACAGTCCTAGCATACTTGGAGACCTTTTATGGATTATTATTGATCATTCACGGACGGGTCTGGAGTATCAGTAACCTCAGGTTCGGTACCCTCGAAGAATTCGGCTGGGTCCTAAACCAGGGAAAGTCAGCATTCCAGCCTACAAAGCAGTTGGAATACCTCGGCATGAGGTTAGACACGGAACGTCAAAAGGTGTTCCTGCCCCTTGTAAAGATCAGGGCGATCAAGGGTTGGTTCAGTTGGTTATAAACAAGAAAAGACCAACTATTCGCCTGTGTATGCGATTACTAGGCAAGCTAGTGGCCACATTCGAGGCAGTACATACGCTCAGATCCACACTCGCGTCCTACAGGCAGCCATTCTAGCAGCCTGGGCAAGAAGGGCACATGCCTTAGAGTCCCCTTTGACGCTATCATCAAGGGTCCGACAAAGCCTGGCCTGGTGGTTGAACCCTCAGAACCTTCTAAAGGGAAGATCCTTCAGCCCTGTTGTCTGGAAGGTAGTTACCACAGACGCCAGCCTGGCAGGCTGGGGGGCGGTCTTCGAGGGGTTCTCCCGCCAGGGAACTTGGGTGAAAGCAGAGAGGCAGCTCCCCATCAATATCTTGGAAATCAGAGCTGCTCGCCTAGCCCTGTTGGCATGGACCTCCAGATTAAAGGGGTTCCCGGTGAGATCCAGTCAGACAATGCCACGGCGGTGGCATACATAAACCAAAGGGGGAACCAGGAGCCAGGCCGCTCAAAGGGAAGTGAACTTGATTTTACAATGGGCAGAGGTTCATGTACCCTGCATTTCAGCGATATTCATTCCCAGTGACAACCTGTGCAGGCAGACTTCTTAAGTCGCCAGAGTCTGTTGCCAGGGGAGTGGTCTCTGCATCCCCAGGTCTTTCAGACAATCTGCCAGAGGTGGGGAACGCCAGACTTAGATATAATGGCATCCAGGTTCAACAAGAAACTAGACAGGTTCGTGTCGCGAGCGAGGGATCCTATGGCCTGCGGAACCGATGCGTTGGTTTGCCCTTGGCATCAATTCAAACTTCTATATGCATTTCCCTCCACTACACAGTTACTCCCCCGCCTGTTGCGCAAGATCAGAGTGGAGCACAAGCCAGTCATTCTAATAGCTCCAGCTTGGCCCCGGAGGGCTTGGTACTCGCTAGTCCTGAATATGGCAGTGGGAGACCCTGGACTCTTCCGCTACAACCAGACCTACTCTCACAAGGTCCGATCCTCCACCCTACATTACAGCGTCTAAATTGACGGCCTGGAGGCTGAATCCTGATTCTCAGGGTAGGGGTCTGTCTAGGCAGGTAATCCCTACCCTGATTAAGGCTAGAAAGCCGGTCTCCAGGGTAATTTATTACAGGGTGTGGAAGGAACTATATAGGCTGGTGTGAATCCAAAAGATGGAATTGCCCAAATATACTATTGATAGGGTGTTAAGTTTTCTCCAGCTAGGAGTGGATAAAGGCCTGGCACTAAGCACAATCAAAGGACAGATCTCGGCTCTGTCAGTGTGGTTTCAGAGGCGCTGCCACCCACTCGCTGGTAAAAGACCTTCTACAGGGGGTTCTTGCGTATTAATCCTCCTGTCAAGGCACCAGTTTGTCCTTGGACCTAAATCTTGTCCTGTCACACTCTACAGAAACAGCCTTTTGAGCCTTTGGCTGAGATTCCTTTACTCTTACTGACAAGAAAATTGGTTTTCTTGGTCGCCATAGTTTTCGGCCAGGAGAGTGTCAGAATTAGCAGCCTTATCATGTAAGGAACCATATCTTGTTCTGCATAAGGACAGGGCAGTTTCTCGGCCCCATCCTTCCTTTTTCTACCAAAGGTTATATCCAAATTTCACTTAAACCAGGATTTGGTACTTCCATCCTTCTTTCCAAAACCTACGTCTAGAAAGGAGGGGTTGCTGCATACCTTGGATATTGTCCGGGCCATGAAGGCCTATCTTAAAGCTACAGAAAAGATCCGGAAAACAGATGTGTTATTCGTTCTACCAGATGGCCCCAAGAAGGGGCAGGCAGCTGCAAAATCCCACCATCTCAGATGGATTAGACAATTAATCATTCAAGCCTACGTTGAGAAGAGGTTGCCTCCTCCGTTGTCGTAAAGGCCCCAACCAGGGCCATGGCGCCTCTTGGCAGCGACACCATCAGATCTCTATGGCTCAGATATGCAAGGCGGCAACGTGGTCATCATGTCCACACGTTTACAGGGTTTTATCAACTAGACGTGAGAAGGAATGCGGATTCTGCCTTTGGACAGGCAGTACTACAGGCTGCAGTTTGAAATCCTCGGGATCAGAAACACCCTTGGTTATAAAAAAAAAAAAAAAAAAAAAGTTTTTTCTTGACTAAGTTGGAAATATTATTATGAAAGTTTAATCTCTATCCAATTCCTTCTTTGGAAATGTCTCCCCTCCCCCTCATTAAAGCATTGCTTTCGGACATCCCCCACATAGTAATGAATATGCCGCTCTGTGTCCCGTGATGACGAGAAGAGAAGAAAGGGATTTTTAAATACAGCTTACTGTAAAATCCTTTTCTTGAGAACATCACTGGGGACACAGAGCTCCCACCCCTCTTTTGGGTGACCATTTTGGGAGGCATACTGCTTGCTACAAAACTGAGGGACTCCCTCTAGGGGAGGGGGTTATATAGGGAGGGGACTTCCTGTTTGAAGATTGCCAGTGTCCACACCTGAAGGTACTCCATATAACCCACATAGTAATGAATATGCCGCTCTGTGTCCCGTGATGTACTCCAAGAAAAGGATTTTACAGGTAAGCTGTATTTAAAAATCCCTTTTTTGCAACCTCTGGTATTGTGAATAGTGAAATTGCAGGACGGTGATCTGCCTACTTATACATGCATGTAATGTGATTCTCAATAATTTTGGAAGAAGGACTTCACTCTATAACGTATCTTTCTAATAGCTGGATGGTGTAATTCTGTTAATATAATTTCTTTTATTTTTATTTTTTATTCTGAGAAACCTATAGTTGAAACCTGCTTGGTCACTGTCACGGAGTTGTAAAGGAAAAATGTTTTTTTTTTTTTTTTTTTTGCTGAAATGACTGTTTACAGGGTATAGAGACATAATAGTTAACTGATTCCTTTTAAAAACGATAAAAATCAATCTCATAATGTACCTGTAGTTTCTAGTTTTGTTTTTGCATGTTATTTCCTGCTTCTGTGCTATACAGAGCATACAGAGCCAGCAGTGATGGTTTGCAAAACAAAACTAGAAACTAGACACAGTAATAACACCTCCCTGATAAGTGACCACAGAGAGAAAGCTCCCAGTACTGTGGTCATCAGGAACAACCACGAAGTGTGGAGATCAGAGAAGAATTACAGCAACTTGAGAGCAAAAACGAACAACGAGGGCATGAAAACAGCACTACATTAAGGTAAAGGAAGCTATTAAGATAAAAAAAAAAAATGTCCTTTACAAACCCTTTAAGGCTGTCCACTTGTTCTTTAAAACTTGTGAAACTCTTATGCTGTGTACACACGACCGTTATTCATGTCATTGAAAAAAACAGTCATTTCTCTTAAGCCTGCCTTGCATACACACAATCGTGAAAAACAATGCTTGAGCAAAGCGCAGTGACGTACGACGGCACTATAAAGGCGGAAGTTCCATTCAAATGGCGGCACCCTTTGGGCTGCTATTGCTGATTTTGTGTTACCGCGTGTTAGTAAAAGATTGGTGAGAGACGATTTGCGATTTGCGTGATGTATGTGCTATCTCTATTACGAACGCTAGTTTTACCAGAACGAGCGCTCCCATCTCATAACTTGCTTCTGAGCATGCACGTTTTTTTTTCCCCCCTCATTAAAGCCTACACATGATCGTTTTTCACGACGTGAAATAGAACAATGTGAAAAACGACGAGAAAAAATAGAGCAGGTTCTAAATTTTTAACGGACATTTTCCACGTCGCAAAATGCTCTGGAGACTACACACGACGAATTTAAAAAATTGCATTTTTCTCGTCATGAAAAACGGTCGTGTGTACGCGGCATTATATTCTTCATACTCTTGAGTAGCATTGCCCCAGCTAATTACCATTCACATGTACATTAGTATTCCATTCTTGCTGCATAATTCTTATAAAGCACCTGACAGTTTAGGCTGGGTCTAAAAAAAACGCTCATATAGAGCATTTTTTGTACAAAGTTTAGGATAGGTTTCTTTTTTTTTTTCTGCCTCCAAGCACAAACGCGAACCAGAAGGTTTTTTTTTTTTCATATATGCCTCTAAACTCAAATTATGCCTCTTAATTTCCTAATGTGCATGGACACATAGGATAACATTGAGCTGCTTCTACAGGCAGAACACAAAACTCCTGTAGAAGCAATTTTGTGCCAAACAGGAGTAGAAAATGCCACATCTTTAGTGGGAGGAATAGTACCCCATCATTTGTGTCAGTGGGTGGAAGTGTGTCCATCATTGGTATCGGGAGGAAAAGTTCTGCATTGTCAGTGGCAAGAATTGTACCCCCATTGTTAGTGTCAGTAAGAGGAATACTGCCACAATGGCTGGATAAAAGCAAGCAAAGGGTATTCTGTAACTACTGGTCTAGATCCGCCGTTTTCAACCAGGTGCCTTAAGGTTTCTTCAGGGGTGCCTTGGCAAAATGGCTAAAAAAAAATGATCAAAAATTGTATACAGGGGCGTGGCCTGGACACGCTGGAAGATGGCAGCTTGAATCCGTAGCTCCCGCCGCTGCAGTCTTCTCTTTACACACCGGAGGCTTTCCGCTGTTTTCGATACCCGCTGACTGTACGGTTTCGATCCTGTGACGCCAGTGTACAAGAACTAACAAGTACGTTCGCCGTTAAATCGACGGTTGTCCCGTTCCGACGGCGATAAAGGCGCATACATGGCGGCCCCTAATGTAAGTGCGTCACAGGAAATTTCGATAGACGCTCGAATGGCGCATTCGATGCCTCATACTAAAATGCCAGCTGTGGTGATAGGAAACAACACTGAGATGAGCTACCAACAACCCAGCCTGTTGGACCTAAGCTGTTGCAATTGTATTAAAAATTGATGCTGAGCAGCAATGCGGAGTCCGGCGTAGATTGGGCAAACATGGCGGGGTGTGCAAAATGTGGTTAGTACACAGCATGATAATGCCCTACGTAGAATGAGATAGCAAAATGAACGTGCAATTACTTCAAATGAGAGACTTGCAACGTCAAACAGAGGACTTGGGAATAGAAGTAGACGCCATAATTTACGTATACGTGGTCTACCGGAAGAAATAGAAAATGAGCATCTGCAACCTGCCATTGATTATATACTTAATGACCTTCTGGGCAGACCCCCTGCGTCTAAAATCAAAATGGAGCGCTTACATCGTGCGCTCAGACCCAGAGGTAAACCAGGTGATCCTCCCAGGGACGTAATTTGTTGCTTGACTGATTATAAACTGAAAGAAGACATCCTGCTAAAGATGAGGGGCAAATCTAAAATATCATACAAAGGTGCTTCTGTACAAATCTTTCAAGATCTTTCTAACATCACCTTGCAAAATAGAAGAGATCTCAAGCCCTTACTGGAAGCATTACGCAGTAAGAATATTGTGTACAAATGGAAGTTCCCGTTTGGTCTTTCGGCCACTTTTCAAGGTCGCTCTGCTTTATTAAGAGTCCCTGAGGACCTTAAAATGTTCTGTAACGCCATGAACATTCCTTTGATCGACGTCCCTGATTGGTATGCGGAGTTCCGGCCTAATTATAAGACTAGAATAGCAGACGAACCGAAGTCATGGAGACCCACACCACTGGATTTCGTAGACGTCGATCCCCTTCAAACGACCAACTGTCTACTTCAACGCATGGTCGTAAGGATGATTCGACAGGCTCACCGCGCTCAAGACGTGCCCCCGACGCAACTATTGACCTACTTGGGCCCACTCTCTTCATTTTTCTCCTATGAGCTCCTACTCAATTTAATATGCTATGTATCAGGCCCCCTTGCTCGCTACTGCCTGCAAGAGCCTTTCAATATTGGGTACTTTTTTAAGTTCGTTACTTGTGTGATACCCTTTATTGAAGCATTAACTTTGATGACTGTCACGTAGTCGTATACTATGTTGAGATTATTAATATCAACACATTTCCACTTGAAGGTTAGCTCCTTTTATTAGTATTATAGTTGTTATTTGTTATTTCACTGTATTGTTGTTCCCTTTATGATTAGAAGCTCATTTATTGTCATGAATGTGCACGCCTTCACCTATGCTACATGTTACTCATGCTGTAGCGGCGGAGACCGGTCGTGGCGCTGTTTTTTTCTTTTTTTTCTCTTTTTTCTGGCTAGTACTTGCCAACCCCCATACAGTAGTAGAGCCTTGGGTGTTATATATTTGGTATCAGCGCCTGTTCGCTCTACTCTGTACCGTATCACCTTAGATAAGATCGTTTTTGGGAACTCTATCTGATTTCCCACGTGTTGTTTTTATTCAAGGGTTTTTTTTTACCCCTTGCCCCGTCCCCTATTTTTTGTGTTTTGTTTTTATTCCCCTTTTGTGTTTCCCCTGCTGTCGCTCTTTTACAATCGCTTTTTGACAAATTTTGTGTGTTCAGATTCTCTTTCACTTCTGATAGCACTATGACGCACAAAGGGGCCGTTTCGCCTCCGTCCCCATTGGTCAATCTTTATTCCTTGAACATTAAGGGTTTGAATATACCTGAAAAAAGATCTAAGTTGTTTTTATTATTGAAGAAGGCAAAAGCAGACATAGTATTCCTGCAAGAAACTCACTTCCGAAACAATGACATCCCTAATCTTAATAACAAATGGTACCCTTCTGTTTTTCATGCCACCAATCCCGAATCCAAATCTAAGGGAGTCTCTATTCTTATTTCGAAAAATTGCCCCATTCAAATTCAGGACACCCTCTCTGATGTTGAGGGTAGATACATATTTTTAAAAGGTTCCCTATATAACAAGAATATCACATTGGCTAATATTTATGCTCCCAACAAAGGTCAAGTCCCATTTCTCAGGAATACTTTTAAATTTGCTTTGCTCTTTTCAATCGGGTATACTGATTCTGGGGGGGGACTTCAATTTAGCTATTAATCCACTGATAGACACCTCATCGGGATCATCCACAATATCCTTCTCTGCACTCAAATCGGTCAAGACACTTCTTAAAAATCTGAACCTACATGATACTTGGCGTACCTTGTTTCCAAACACTAAAGATTATACTTTTTTCTCTCCACCACATGATAAATACTCAAGAATCGATTATTTTTTTATATCCCAATCAGATCTGGATTCTCTGATTTTGGCAACCATTGAACCCATGGTTCTCTCAGATCATCACCCAATTTCTATATCACTCAAATTCTCTTCGATCCCCGCTAGATCCCCAATTTGGCGTCTTGATAGTTCACTCTCCTCAATAATCTGCGGACGTTGAGGCTTTGAATTCGATCCTTTCAAAATACTTTGAAGAAAATCACTCCCCGGACACACATCCCATGACATTATGGTTAGCACACAAATGTGTTGTAAGAGGAGAATTAATTTCGATTGCTTCTAGAAGAAGAAAAGCACGTGATGCATATGTTAAATCCCTTTCTGATCGTATTCATTCTCTTGAAAGCAAACACAAGTTATCACTGGCAAGAGAGGCACATGTTGAGCTCCTTGAGGCTAGAAAACTCCTTATTAGAGGTACTCGAAAAAGTCACTAAACGAAAATTCATTCTATCACGCAAGCTCTACTATGAGTTTGGCAATAAAGCTGGGAAGTTACTTGCCAGAGCTATACAAATAAAGAAATCTGCTTCTACCATACACTCAATTCTAGATCCTACTGGTAAGAAAATCTCTTCCTCCTCCGAAATAGCTAAACAATTTGTAAATTTTTATTCCAAATTATATAATATTCAGAGAAATACTCTTTCTGATGCAGAAACCCAAAGGAAACAATTAATTACGGAATTCTTAGCGACTTACGGTCCTAAACCAATTTCTAAAGAAGAATCAAAACTTTTAGATAGACCTATTGATGCAGTAGAAACATCCAGAGCACTCAAACAACTTAAGATTGGAAAATGCCCAGGTCCAGATGGTCTGTCGGTCTCCTACTATAATTCATTTTCTGAGATCACAATGAAATACTTCCTGAAGGCGTTTAATTCAATTCCGGACCGACCCCTTTGTAATGTAAAAGATCTTCTTGAAGCCCATATTACGATGATACCGAAACCAGGAAAAGATGATTTACTAGTATCTAATTATAGGCCCATTTCCCTGCTCAATGTAGATCTAAAGCTGTATGCCAAAATAATAGCTAACCATATTTTGCCCTTACTTCCTAACTTAATATCCCTAGATCAAGTGGGTTTCGTTCCCGGTAGGGAAGCTAGGGACAACACCCAAAAGGTCATTACGATTCATCATTGGTTGAATAACACGTCTAAACCAGGATTTTTCTCTCCCTTGACGCAGAGAAGGCGTTTGACAGGGTTGATTGGCTATATATGCAGTGAAACTTTAAAAGCTATGGGATTTGGAGGACCGTATGTTACAATTCATCCTTGTATTGTACTCATCACCCACAGCTAGAATTAAGATAAATGGCTGCCTGTCGGACCGCTTTCTCCGTGTCGAATGGGACACGTCAGGGTTGTCCCCTCTCTCTCTATTATTTTCATACTGACTCTGGAACCTTTTCTCTGTAAGATACGAAATAACCCTGATATTAAAGGAATTGGGATCAGAGACGGACATTATAAATTGGCTGCTTACGCCGATGACATCATCCTTTTTCTATCTGAACCTATTACCACGATACCAGTCCTTTTAAAAGATTTCTCATTTTTTGAACTAGTCTCGAATTTAAAAATTAACTTCGATAAATCTAGAGCCTTAAACGTTTCGTTAAAACCAGATATAGTTTCTCTTTGTCAGAAAAATTTCCCCTTCAGATGGGAATCCCATGCACTCACATATCTGGGAATACATATTCCATTGAAGTTAAAGGATCTATACTCCTGCAATTTCCTTCCCATTCTCAAATCTATTCAAGACGATCTTTTGAAGTGGGATGCTGGTTTCTATTCCTGGTTTGGTAGAGCTGCTATCATTAAGATGACTATCCTTCCGAGAATTCTATACCTACTCCAAACAATTCCAATAAAATTACCTGCCTCTTTTTTCAACACATACAGAAAACTTTGTTTAAAGTTTATTTGGTTCTCCAAGCGCCCTCGAATAAGGTGGGATAAACTCGTATGTCCCAAGATGTTAGGGGGAATTGGATTACCAGATATCCAAAGATATTATTGGTCCTGTCACCTATCCAGAATTGTGGATTGGCAGTTACACAGGAGTTCGAAAGACTGGATTAATCTTGAAGAACTAACATGTAATACTTTGCTCCGTCAATTGCCTTGGTCAGACCCTAATAAGATTCCACGATCCGCTAAAAACCATCCTCTTTTTAATGCCACTTTGCAGATCTTTAAATCTCTGTGTGCTAAATTAAATATCTCCTCGTTTCCTCGACCTATGACTCTCATTGATCCCGGTTCAAGATTTCCCTCTAAACTTATAGGGGCGCCTCTTTCATACTCACCTTTAATGTTGAGAGCTGAATCCTTCTTTATGAAGGGCAGTTTTACCACTTATGACGAATTTCATAAACACTTTAAGGATTCAGGAATTACTCTCCAGGAATTTGAAAATGTTAAACAACTCTTTCTCACAACTATCCGCTCTCCCCTTTGGTGCAGGGAAAAGACGCCCTTTGAAAACTTATGTACAGAAATGGCTCCCCAAAGACATCTAATTTCTAGAAATTACGCTTTGTTATTCTCGAATATTAATCCCAAGGATGATATAGCCTCCAATTACTGGGAAAGATCACTTGAGATAGATATTTCACCTGAGGATTGGGAACAGATTTTCACATATATACATAAAGGTTCGCTGAACGTGTTAGCTCAAGAGAATGGATATAAAATTTATTCTAGGTGGTACAGAACACCTTACTTGATAAACAAGTTTGACCACACTTCCTCCCCCTTGTGCTGGAGGTGTAAAACCAATGTAGGCACTCTTCTGCATATATGGTGGGATTGCCCTCTCATTCAAACATTTTGGAAGGAGGTACATCGAATCATTCCTATTATCACTACCTATGTTCCGGATTTTACTGCAGCCCAATACTTACTGCATCACACTTCACTACCCCGCTATGTTTATAAGAAGTCTATTATTATTCATCTGATTAATGCTGCCAAGTTGTGCATTCCAGCTCGATGGAAGGACCCGTCTCCTCCTTCCGTTTCGGAATGGTTTCAGAGAATTATTAGAGTTGCTGAGATGGAGGAATTGATCCAGCAAGCTAGAGACTCCCCAAAATCTTTTTATGAAAAATGGGCTTGCTGGATCCATTTTACCAATTCTAATGAATACACAAACATAATTACTTCCTGAATGTATTATCTTTGTTTTAGACTCCCCATAATATAAACCAATATTGCTTGTCTTGAATGTGATTGTTTGTTTATTAATTACTTAAGCAATGCTTACTTTTTATTTTCCCCCTCATCCATCCCTTTACTTCCCCCTTTGTTACTTTGTGGTTTATTACGTACATGAATGTTTATTAATTATAGTATGGATTCGCTTTCTCTAATTTGGATTATTTACCTGTTCAATGTAGTATCCATACACTCCTATGTGTTGCTCAGTTGTATTTTGTGTTCTTACGTGATGTCATGTTTGTTGTTATACTTTATTCCGAAATACCAATAAAAAAAATTTTGAAAGCAAAAATTGTATACAAGCCAGCAGGTGGATAAAGCCTGCCTTTTAGTTGCACAAAGCCACAGGTTTTTATTATGCACCATTATGACTTTCTAGACACTGGCATCCTGACAACCAATGATGTTATCCGTTTATAAGGAGGATGTCTGTTGCCTCCACAGCATCCTTGTTTGACCCTCCTCTGCACCTCTTCCTCAGCACTGGGGTGACATGTTTCGGTGGAGAGAAATTGAGGGAGAAGAGAAACATAGGAATACTAGTCAGGCCCAGTGTGCAAAAGTGTATCTACTTTGGGAGAATAAATGGCCTTCAAAATTGGGTGTCCTACATATGGATGTTGCTGCATTATTTTAAACTATTAGAATCATTTTTACATTTTAGAATAGGGTACCTCGAGACTGTCCATACTTCTTTTTTTAAGGGGAGCCTTGAGATTGTCTATAATTTTTGAGGGTGTCTTAACTGAAAAAGTTGCTAAACACTGGTCTAGATCACACATCCTACATTTAGTGAATAATAGACAAGCTTTCTTCCTTTACAAGTGTAAGCATAGCGGCACAAATGGTTTCCTGAACCAGGTCCCAAACAGAATGTAATTTGATAATACTGCTCTGTAGAGTAACACACTATTGAGACCAGTTGTTTTTTGAGTTCGTTCTGTCTGTGCAGGGAAGGGCAACATGTGCTAGGATAAAACCTCTGCTATGGATACCACTGCTGTTTATGGAGACAGAAGAATTGGCACGGAACAAAAATCAATATATGTGAAAGGCATTCTGTTCTACCAGTTGTGTTTTCTCAGGTTGCTTCCTCTGTGGAGCTCAAGAAACCTGGTATAGGATATTTACTCTGTATGTATGTGTGGTACATACTTATTCACAACGTACCAAGTACATCATGTAAAGTAAATACATTTACAATTTCACAGACAGATTTAGCTTTAGAGTCCATATATACAGACCTTTTCTGTGCACCATTATTCAATATTTTTATATAATTTCTTGCAGCTTGTGTGATGTTCCACTGTCTTGCTTTCAGGAGTGTAAAAAATTGCATTAAAATTCAGCCTGTGAAAAAGCATATACTTTTTATTCTGTGTGATTTGGGCAAAAAAAAAGCGTGATTTCCTAATTTTCATTGATTTTTAAAATGTAAAATACCTAATTTGAACATTTGATGGGGATAAGTATTATAGGAACGTCCTATAATATCTTGTGCTATCTAGTGGCCAAATGCAGCTATGCAAATTGTTTAAATGCACCCTCTGTGTTGCCAGTGAAGTTCCTTTTAAAGCAGAGTTTCACCCAAAAGTGGAACTTCTGCTTATTTGCTTCCTCCCCAACCCCCTTATTTGGCACCTTTACAAGGGGGAGGGGCGGTACGGGTACCTTTTTTTTTTTGACAGGTCCCCACTTCCGGAGATGGCACAGTCCCTTTGAAGTTCAGATCCCCTTCTCCTTTCTGCCGTGCATATTCGCGCAGCACGCTACGTGCATGCGCACGAACACCTCCTTTTTCATTTTTGCTGTCAAAACCCCCAAAAAAACACCTGTGTCCTTGCTTCATGTGGGTTTAACCCTAACCAACTTCCAATAAACATTAATATTCTAATTGTCTGTGAAGCTAAAAGGCTTCACTGCCAGTTCCCCTTGGTGGAGATGGCGGCAGCACCCATCAGCTGGGGGGCCGACATCGCGGGCTCCCTGGACAGGTAAGTGTCCATATATTTAAGACCCCTTTCACACTAAGGGCGTATTGCAGGCGCTATAGCGTTTAAAAGTAGCGCCTGCAATCCACCCTCAAACAGCTGCTCTATTGTCTCCAGTGTGGGAGCCTAAGGGCTTTTACACTGGAGCGTTGCGCTGGCAGGACAGTAAAAAAAAGTCCTGCTAGCCGCATTATTTGGAGAGGTGTGTATACCGCTCCTTCACCGCTCCTGCCCATTGAAATCAATGGGACAGCGCGGCTATACCGCCCACAATGCACTGCTTCAGCAGCGCATTGCGGGCGGTTTTAACCCTTTCTCGGTCGCTAGCGGGGGTTAAAAGCACCCCCTAGCGGCCAAAAAAAGTGCCGCAAATCTGCCCATAGTGTCGGCGGTAAAAATGGCGGCGTTTTACCGCCGACGCTATGGGCGGCTCAGTGTGAAAGGGGTCTTAAAGTGAGCAGGTGTGTATATATAGCTGCTGACTTTTCATTTTTATTTATTTTTTCCAGGCTGGAACACCTCCTTTTTTTCATTTTTGCTGTCAAAACCCCCCAAAAAACACCTGTGTCCTTGCTTCATATGGGTTTAACCCTAACCAACTTCCAATAAACATTAATATTCCAAGTTCTTCTGTACCGTATACAGACCTGCCTGAAACCATGTGGACTTTTCAGCGTGGAGATCTCTTGTACTTTGGTTACTACACTTTGTTGACGGATTTGGAGAATAAGCAGCATGTCCCCATTCTACCATCTGTTAAATCGGTACAGATGGGCAGCTTTCTGTATATTGAGGTCTAAACAGCGTCAGAGCCCTTGATGTAAGTTGACTGAAATCTGTCTTGATTTAAAAAAGAAAGTACATTATATATATATCATTATATATATATATATCATTTCTGATTACTAGGGAAGCAAAGTGGAATGTTAAATGTAAAACATCCAACTTGCATACCACTATACAGACAATATTCAACATGTAAATCATGAGAAGGGACTTGGTAGGTGATATCAAGTATTGTACAAATCATTCAGTCGATAAAATATAAAATCCTAATTTTATTATTGCCATGTTACAATATAGCTGCAACGCCTAGTCCTAAAAAAGATCTTTCTTCAGGGAGAGGCTATTGACATAGGATACAGAAACATGTGGATGTGGCCCTTGAATTCTGTCAAATAGCATCACACCAAGTTAGTACAACATTGCAGGTACTGTGGGGTCCCATGCTAGCAGAGTGGATTATCCACGTGTGATCCATTGTTCACAGGAAACCCTGCTGAGTCTCCCACAGGAAATCCTTGTCGGTCTCAAACGCACATGTGAATGAGGCCTTTGATGGAGGCTTGTGTGCATGCATGACCCAAATGTAAAACAATCATTTTTATGAATGAGCATTGTGTAAATGGCCAGATCAGATAAAAGAACATTTATCTGTAGGCACCTTTTTAGGTGGGTTGGAGGAGATAGTTTTGCTGGTGGTGGGGAGGGAAGTGCAGTTTAGCTTAGGAGGGCTTCTGGGTAGGTTAACATTACTTTAGAGAAAGCCAAGCATTGCATCCCCTTAGCTTCCCCTGTGCTCCATTTACCCACAGGGGTAAGGGAAAGAAGTTTGAATCTGTCTTGATTGAAGCTTGGACAGTGCTGGCTTTTCAGTAAACTAATTGCCTTGTCAAATCACAGGTCTACCTGCAGTTGGATTTATTTTTATTTTTTCAAATATAACAAAAAAATAAAATCTAAACTGGCTTATTTGATCCAAATGCTTGCGGGATGATTCATTCTGCACAAAGGACTGACTGTGTCTTCTAGGACCACACCTGAGCCACGTCACCCTTGAGTTTGTGTTTGTATAGCAGTTAGTTGTTGTTAACCCATTCTGTCCACATAATATGTCCCAGAAGTAGAGGAGAGATTTTTGTGATCATTATCTGTGTAAGACTTTATCCAGTAGTATATGGCACTATGCAACCAAAGTTTTATATAGGGGGTTGTAAAGGCACACTTTTTTTCACCTTAATGCATTCTATGCATTAAGGTGAAAAAACATCTGAGGATTAGCACCCCCCAGCCCACCTATTTATTTACCTGACCCCTCGAAAGTCCCACACCGTGAGCGCTTCTCGGCTCATTCATTGGTTGATTGAAAGCAGCGCTGCCATTGGCTCGCACTGCTGTCAATCACATCAAATGACCCAGGGGCGGGGCTGAGTGATGCAGTCTGCGGCTATGGCCGCAGGCTGTATCACGGGAGCGAGCCCGTGAGAACTAACCCCCATGGATGAGAGCTTGCATGTAGGGGGTTGGTTCTTGCGGGGGAGGAGCCGAGACAGCCGCTAAGGAACCCCAGAAGACCATGTTCGGGGGGCACTCTGTGCAAAATGAGCTGCACAGTGTAGGTAAGTATAACATGTTTATTTTACGGCGGCAGGTTGGCTCTCCTGGGCAAGAGCCCGTAGCTCTACGTCGCTCTTTAAGCAGCCACTAGGGGCGCGCGCTCCGCCGGCGGCACACGCGTGCTCCCCCTGAGTCCCGTGCACGGCGGGCGCGATCGCCGCCGGGCACTCGCGATTGCTCAGTACAGAGCGAAGACCGGAGCTCCCGGGCCTGTCAGGGGAGAAATGCTGATCTTCTGTTCATACAATGTATGAATAGAAGATCAGTGATTTCCCCTAGTGAGTCCACCCCCCCATACAGTTAGAACACACCCAGGAACATACTTAACCCCTTCCCCGCCCCTCAGTGTTAACCCCTTCACTGCCAGTGGCATTTTTATAGTAATCCAATGCATTTTTATAGCATTGATCGCTATAAAAATGCCAATGGTCCCAAAAATGTGTCCGAAGTGTTCACTATAATGTCACAGTACTGAAAAAAATCGCTGATCGCCGACATTGCTAGTAAAAAAAAAAATATTAATAAAAATGCCATAAAACTACCCCCTATTTTATAAACGCTATAACTTATGTGCAAACCAATCAATAAACGCCTATTGAGTTTTTTTTTTTTTTTTTTTACGAAAAATATGTAGAAGAATACGTATCGGCCTAAACTGAGGAAATTTTTTTTTTATATATATTTTTGGGCGATATTTATTATAGCAAAAATTAAAAAATATTGCATTTTTTTTCAAAATAGTCGCTTTTATTTTTGTTTATAGCGCAAAAAATAAAACGGCAGAGGTGATCAAATACCACCAAAAGAAAGCTCTATTTCTGGGGAAAAAAAGGATGCCAATTTTGTTTGGGAGCAACGCCGCACGACCGCGCAATTGTCAGTTAAAGTGACACAGTGCCGAATCACAAAAAGTGCTCTGGTCATTGGGCAGCAATATGGTCCGGGGGTTAAGTGAAACTCATTGATTTATATCCACCCTGGTAGCAGGAAAGAGGATCCATTGCCAGATGGTTGAGAATGACTGACTATTTCAGAAGCTTATGTCCTTAGTGGCTTGGATTCTCATCCAGTCAGGATTCGTGCACACTCCACTAGAGCTCTCGCAGCAAGCTGGACAGAAATAGCTGGTGCCATCCCCAAACAAATTTGTAAGGCGTCTACATGATTATGTTTAAACGACTTTTGTCTGCCACTACAGATTGGACCTCTTGGTGGCAAAGGATCAGGCCTTTGGGGAGGGGATGTTGCTTTGCTGTCTGTGTAATGGATGCAGGCAGTGTGGCTTGGTTGCGAGCCCGCCGTTGTGCCCTTGCAGCAAGCAGCCTGCTATAGGGGCAGCCTCGGAAGCGGAGGAGCCAGGAGCTCCAGCGGGAGACCTTAGAAGAGGTTTGGGGCCGATTTGTGAAATTCCATTGCAAAGAGCAAATCAGTATAATGTGTTCTCTGTAAAAAAAAAACAGGCTCACTTCCCGCCAGTCGTACTCATATGTGGTCTCTCGGCAGGTGGACTTTAACGCAGAGCGCCCACATATATGCTGCCCTGTGTAAACTAATTACTGTGCCAAGAGCAAACTCCCTGTGCTCCCAGCACGGTAACAGGCGGGTACTGGAAAGCTCCCGATGCATACTTGTGATCAGGAGCTTTCTGATCATGTGACAGACGGTCACATGATTGGAATATCCAGTAAGGCGTTAAATATAAGCTCGGCTCTAAGAAATGTTTTTAAAAGCTGTTCTCTCATTTGTAAAAGTAGATCAATCTTCTAGAACATTAGCCCTTAGTGCTGGGTCTTCAGACTTTGATTTACATTGCATAGGACTCTTGACTTCACTAATATTGATTTGAAGCATTGCACCTCATTTTATTCCTGCCTATTCTGCAGTTTTTAGCAAAGCTACCGTTCTGTGAAGCTAAAACATTAGATGTCATTAGAAGTGTATGGCAAGAATGCAGACATGTGAAACCTTGCCACTTTACAGTCCAGATTATTTTCTTCAAACTTATGGTGGAGGCACTTCCACAGCATGCATGAACAGGAGATGTCTGAACTTGTCACCTCTCTGTAACTTGGCTTTGCCTCTCAGACTTGTATATTATTTCTTGGTGTGGGGATAATTGCTTCCAGTGCCCAGTAATATAACTAACTTTTATAGGCTGATTTACAGTACCGGTAAGTGTTGGCTTAAAGTGTTTATTACCACAAGATTTCATCCCCCCCGACCCAGGGTCAAAAGATGCCGGGGAAAGCCTCTTACCGATCCAGGTGGATGTCTGACATCCGCCTGGATCAAGCTGGGCTGCACAGCAATGTGATCTATGACTGATCACTACACCCGCCTGCTGCCGGTACCATGTGACCACTGTAACCAATCACAGTAGGTCACATGAACATTGTAAACAATAGATGGCTTTATTTTAAGCCATCCATTGTGTTGCTAGCTGTGATGTGACTGGTCACAGTGATCACATGGGACAGACTGAGCCCTTCTGAGCCTTATGATCCGCTGTGGCCAATCAAAACAAAACAAAGTGAATGATTTGATTAAATCCAGTAAAATACTTGCATCTAGCAGTGAAATTCATTACTATATACAAGCATAATGTGTAGTGTATACAAAATAAATAAATTGATCATTTCCACATAGTAGTACAATGATACTATGGTAACATTTATATTGCTCTGGTCAAAGTGTGTTTAAAGAAAATAAAAATCTTAAAAAAGAAAAGGGAAAAACAATATATTATAAATGAATATATCAATTTTTGCTTTTTTTTTTTGTACTGTCACCAGTGTCTCTGATCACCAGTTGATGCTGTCCTGCACTGGTGACAGTATGGGAAAAAAAAAAATTCTTTATTTTTCAGATGACGATGTAGATAAAATCGCCATGCCTTTTACTAAATACTTCGGACAGTCTACTTTCTTAAAAGGGTTAATTAGGAGATTATCTTGCTGCGCTGACATTTTTGGGTCTTGTCCGGACAAGGATTGATTTTTTATTTTTTTTTCAAATATATACCATAGTTTGCGGACTCTATAACTTTCCTACAGACCGAATAATTTACACTGATTTTGGGCTATTTCTAACAAAGAAATGTAGCAGAATACAGTTTGGACTAAATTCATGAAGAAAGATTATTCATTTAGCAAAATGTTATAACCGAAACAAGACTTTCGGTCTTTTTTAATTTAGCAGGTGATTAAATAACACCAAAAGAATGCTCTATTTGTATGAACAAAATGATACAAATTTTGTTTGGGTACAGTGTTGAAGGACCGCGCATTTGTTATTCAAAGTGCTGAAAGATGAAAATTGGCCTGGTCAGGGAGGGGTTAAATGTTTCCTGTTCTTTGCATTGCTTCCTTTGTGTGAAGTGATCCTGTCAGCCCCCCTGCTTTCCTATTGCAAACTGACCATGCTAGGTGAGATGAGAACACATCTATCTGTGTGATCTGTTTTGTGGCTGTCCTGGGAGCACAGCATATCCATTCACTGAAGATCAGTGTACTGCACTTACTCTGCCAGTTGAGAATAGAGTCAACGTTCATCTATAGACATTATTTTATTTTTTTTTCTTGCAATGCTGTACCCAAGTACAATTTGTATTTTCTTCTCCTTCAAATAGATTGTTTTTGGCAGGATTTGAAGACCAATTAAAAAAAAATAGAAAATGTTTTTTACTTTGTGCTATTAAAATTATCCCATAAAAAAAGGTCTTCTTAAATTAGGGCCAATATGTATTCTGCTAGATGTTTTTGGTAAAAAAAAAAAAGCCAATAAGCATATATAGCGTCTACAAACTATGGAAGAAATACTGGAATTATTTTTTCTTATACTAGTAATGGTGCCGATCAGCCACTTGTAGTGGGACTACAATATTGTGGTTGGCAATCGGATACTGACACTTTGCGGGAACCAGTGACACGAATACAGTGATCAGTGTTAAAATATGCACTGTCATTGTGCTAATGACACTGGCTAAGAAGGGGGTTAAACATCTAGGGCGATCAAAGGGTAAATGTGTGCCTAGCCAGTGTTTTGGGTTTACTACGTGTGCTGCTTTTACTAGAGCAAGAGATGGATTCCAGTCGCTGCTTTGCAGGAGCGCAGAATCCATCCTTTTTTCCCCCCTTCCCCCTGTCAGAACAGCGATTTGTAGGCAGGTTCCTGTTCTGTATTGTTTACCAACAATTGCCGGGTGCCAGAGGAGATCGAGAATGCGGCACCCGCAAATCGGCTTCTGCTGTGAACATTCACAGCAGAAGTGGCACACCCACTGCAGGCGGAAGTGCGGGATCACGTACAGTATCTCACAAATGTGAGTACACCCCTCACATTTTGGTAAATATTTTATTATGTCTTTTCATGTGACAACACTAAAGAAATTGCACTTTGCTACAATGTAAAGTAGTGAGTGTACAGCTTGTGTAACAGGTCTCTAACACTCACCAGCTCTGTGATCTTGTCATGGAGTGGAAGAGGACTCCAGTGGCAACCTGTGAAGCTCTGGTGAACTCCATGCACAAGAGGGTTAAGGCAGTGCTGGAAAATAATGGTGGCCACACAAAATTTTGACACTTTGGGCCCAGTTTAGCCATTTTCACTTAGGGGTGTACTCACTTGTGTTACCAGTGGTTTAGACATTAATGGCTATGTGAGTTATTTTGAGGGGACAAAATTACACTGCTATACAAGTTGTACACTGAAAGAAAAAAACCCACAAGGGAAACACTGCGCTTAATAAAAGTTACAAAATAGTATATGATGAATTGACATGTACAAGTATGAGACTTTGTAAAAGCAGCCAGTATCAAAAATTTGTGATACAAAAATTAAACCATGGAAAAAAGAAAAAGATACGGCGCTGGATGAAAATGAAGACTGGATGGACAAACATATAACTACAGCGTATTAAAGCTGGATAACGTCATAGAAAACCAACAAAGATGTATGAACAAAAAACTTATGAAAAAATATTCACACACTGTAATATTACACCAAAAAACATAAAAAATCCCCCCTAGGGGAGAAAAACACTGCGCTAACGTGAATAAGTGAAAAATTGTTGAAAATATATTGAATATACCAGCTGCCAGTACCAATTACTTAAACCAAAGCAATCCACGAAAATACAAAAAACTATAGGTACAGCGCTAGAAAAATCATGACATAAATAATAATGAAAAGTAATAATAATTAAATGTAAAATAACTTATGAATAAGGTGAGAATAGTGTGATTATAGGGAGTGAGATTCAAAAGTGATCCAATAGATATAGTCCATAATTTGTGAAATTAAACATAATTTCTTCTGGTCAGGCGTCCATCAGACTGATTTTAAAGCAAGTTTTAAAACTTTGGTCCGATGGGCCGTACACACGATCGATTTGGTCCGATGAAACTGGCCTTAAGGCCAGTTTCATCGGACCGGTCGGATCGTGTGTACGCGGCCTTACTGTCAACATTTTTCCTTTTCAGCACCAGAATTAAGTTAAGCATTTTATTTTACAGACTCTACATACTGTGCAAAATTTCTATTAGTATAGCAGATAATATAAAAATATAAGTGGTTGCCTGGGATAAAGTAACTTTAAGAGATTTATATAAAAATAACATTTTACGATATTCTTCAGAAGCCATTGCTATTTGTATTTATACTGCATGTTCTTATGTTAGATGTGCGTCATTGTGAGCCAGTCATTATTTGTGGCCCTTTCATCATGGATATTTGGTGCTACAGGGCTGCTATATTAATTCCTTTATCTATGTAAGCGTTACTTGACATATGTCAAATTAGAGGGAAGCTGAAGGCCATGTACAGTATGTTCTAGTGCAGAATGGTATCCTAGCGTGCTTCTTGGAAAAGCAAGGCAGTAATAAATCTTTTTCTCTATTAATTTGTCATCGCACACCAGGTGACAAAGCCGCCAACTTCCTTACCCTTATCTCTTCGTTTCACAAATGATTTATAGATCCAAAGCACTAAAAACTTTTTTGGGTCCCAGTGGCTTGCTGTCATTTGATTTGGTTTGCCTAAATATGGTATTCAACATTTTTATTTGTCTGATCTTGAATTCATCAAGAAAAGGATTACTGGAATAACCGTTTCCCAGCATTTGTGAGGCAGGAACTATCCAGAATGGCTGGTGGTGCTGTGAGAATTTGTGGACTAATTTAGGTTACCACTTGTCTCTTAAGATTGTCTGTCTGTACTTGACCTTCGCTAGGCTCATAATACAATTTTTATCTACTATTATTATTAATTTGAATTTCTATAGCACTCTTCTCTCTAGGGACTCAAAAGCACATATCAAATTTGAGTTGAGGCAGATAGCGGGTGAGGCAGTCATTTTGGGTAAGCTCAGTGGAATATTATACGAAGGCTAGTTATAGACAGAAGCCAACTAACCTTGCACCATGTCTTTGGAGTGTTGGAGGAAACTCATGCAAGAATTGGGAGAACATGAAAACTTCATGCAGCTAGGGTCTCAGCTGGGATTCTAGATTGCCATTATTTTTTTGATCAGAGTGCAACATAGGATATTTTTCAGGACCTTCAACATGTGTAACATTGACATCAAAGAATAGGACCGTACTAAAAGGTCAAATCTATTAGTGTTTGTAAAAGCTAAATGAGTTCCTGGCTAAATTTAAACTATTTCTTAAAGCGGGGGTTCCGCGGCCAAGCTCCTCCCTTTTTCTTTTTTTTTTGTCAAGCATTCACTGAGGTATAACAATATTAAGGTACACTCACTTCTTCTCTGGTAGCTGTATATATAGTAAGAGCTGTCCGTTTTCTCAGCAAAGAAAGAAGGAATTATAAAATCTGTGTGATGAAGTTTCTATTTTGCTTGTGGGCATTGTGAAGCCCACAAGCAATCACTTCCTGGAAGTGGAGAATGCTGATCTCCCAGCATTCACCGCTTATTCTCTTGATAATGGCATTATTTAACTGCATGCCCTTTCTTTAAAATGGCGCAATTAGAGACGCCCTCGTCATGTGATATGTATAATCTCTCTATTTCACTGCTCTGAGACCCACACTGTATCTTTGGAAGCATGAAACAGTGTCCCACATTGCATTGCGGCGATGGGGAAAGGCTTAAAAACGCCTACTCCCGCGGGAGGGGAGTCCCTCAAGTCGCTTTATAAACAGCAATATTAAGGTATTTACATATGGCAAAAAATCTTGTGCCTTAAGATCATGTACATATTGCAGTGGTTGTGTTAGACTATAGTTGTGATTTTGGGTGAACCTCCGCTATAATCAATAGTTGCAATGCCGGTGCCTACACCCGAGCTGATATACAAATTCGGGGGGGGGGATGCCGACGTCATGAAATCCCCTGGACAGGTAAGTGTGTCCTTTTTAAAAAAGACAGCAGCTACAAATAATATAGCTGCTGACCTAATATGTAGAAAAATATTTATTTTTAGAGGCTGGAATAATAATGCATTCTGCTATTTGACTGTAAACATTTTTTCTTTACCAAACGTGTTATACTTGCCTGCTCTTTGCAGTGGTTTTGCACAGAGGAGTCCTGAGCAGGAACTTTTTCCAAAATTGTGACATTCTGAATCGCATTGATTGGAATGCGCACCAGTGAATACAGTGAGATTTCCCTTGTCATGCGATTCTGTGCAACTCAAGCCACCTCAGAAGTTACACTAGTGTGAATCAGGCCTTAAAGGGTCACTAAAGGTTTTTTTTTTAGCTAAATAGCTTCCTTTACCTTACTGCAGTCCTGGTTTCATGTCCTCATTGTTTGTTTTTGCTCTGATGTTGGACACTTCCTGGTTGTCTGTTTCCTGATGACCACAGTACTGGGAGTTTCTAGTTTCATGTTCCAAAACCATCACTGCTCTATGGCTCTGTATAGCACAGAGGCAGGATAACATGCAAAAACTAAAATAAAAAACTACAGGTACATTTTATATGTTTGTTTTTATTTATTTTTCAAAGAAATCCGTTAACTTTTATGTCTCTATACCCTGTAAACAGTCATTTTCAGCAAAAAAAATAAATAAAAATTACTTTACAACTCCTTTAAGCTGAACTCTAGGGAAAACAAAACATTTCCCTAGGATTTGGGCTCTCATCACATTGCAAGGGCTAAATGCTCATTTATTCCTAGGGTACCAGTAAAAAGGTCTTGCCTACTCCCACAGCCTTCTTCCACACTATAAGACCAGCCTTTGCAGGTTCTTCTCCAAAATGCTCTGGTGGTCACGGGTTTAAAAAAAAAAGCAGTATGGGAGGCAGATCTTTAAATCTAGCAACTGTTACGTGTCAGTGGGGGTAACCTTTGCATCTTCTTCATCATATACCTATTTACAACACTTTTTTTTTTTTTTTAAGCTCTACCATTAAAATAAGAAAAAAAATATAAATGTTTAGACTATAGCACGATTATGACTGCATTGCTCACAAAGTACACACATCTATTCAAGTTGGCCCCTGACCCCCTAAAGTTGCTCATATTCTTATCTTTCTGCCACATTGATATACACCGTAAGGCCATTTGGTTGGAAAGCAACTTGCTTGCATCATTTTTGATTATAGAAAATGCATACAAACTCCATGCTTGCAGCGTTCTAGGTTTTTTCTGAATCCAAAGCGCAGAGCAGTAAAGCAACAGTGTTATTTGCCTAAAGTGTATCTAAACCTAAGAAAAAAAAGAATATATTGCAGCTTGCCAGTCCCCAAATGTGGGGGCTACATTTGTTTTCTGGAACAAAGATGCTGGCACCTGGACCCAAAGACCGGAAAAGAGCTGGGTCAGTGAGGCCATTTCTGGATCCTGGGAGATAAGTGCGTGTTTCTCTCTCTCTTCTTTTTTTTTTTTGTTTTTAATCGGCAGCTACAGTATTTGTAGCTGCTGACTTTTACATTTTTGTTTTCTGGTTGAAAATCATACCTTTTCCAGCATGATGGAGCACCTTCCCATGAGGCAAAAGTGATAACTAAGTGGCTTGAGAAACAAAACATCAAAATTTGGGTCCATGGCCAAGAAACTCCAGATTTAAATTCCATTGAGAACTTGTGGCGGGTAAACAAAAAAAAATGATTAAAAATAGATCAAAATCAATCATATGATCAACCTACAGTTCTAGTTTCGTTTTTGCTGTTATTTCCTGTCTCTCTGATGTACAGAGCCAGAGAGCCAATAGAGGGCAGTGATGGTTTGCCTAAAACTCCTTAGCACCAACCCAGTTTCAGTTTACACACAGTAATCACACCTCCTTGATTAGTGACCACAGTGAGAAAGCTCCCAGCACTGTGGTTATAAGGAAACAGACAACCAGGAAGTGTGGAGATCAGAGCAGAATTACAGCAACATCAAAGCAAAAACGAACAATGAGGACATGAAAACAGCACTGCAGTAAGGTAAAGGAAGCTATTTAGCAAAAAAAAAAAAATTCCTTTAGTGACGCTTTAACCTAATTGTCATTTAAAGTCTTTGACACTTATGAAATGTTGGTAATTATACTTCAGTATACCGTAGCAACAGCTGGCAAGGATCCAAAAACGCTGAAGCAGCAGACTTTGTGAAAATTAATATTTGTGTCATTCTCAAAACTTTTGGCCATGGCTGTAAAGTGTGCTTGTTACCTTAAAGGGGTAGTTCCCCCAAAAACCTTTTTTTTTAACATTGATTGAGGCTCGTTTTGTCAAGGGGAATCGGGTGTTTTTTGTTTTTTAGGATCGAAGCAGTACTTACCGTTTTAGAGATGCATCGTCTCCGTCGCTTCCGGGTATGGTCTTTGGGGAAGGGTGTTCCTATTTGATTGACAGGCTTCCGACGGTCGGATACATCGCGTCACGATTTTCCGAAAGTAAGCGAACGACGGTGCGCAGGCGCAGTATAGAGCCGCAGTGGCGCTTGGCTTCTTTCGGCTACTCGTGACGCGATGTCAATCAAATCGGAACGCCCAGACCAGACAATCGTACCCGGAAGCGACGGAGACGATGCATCTCAAACGGTAAGTACTGCTTCGATTCTAAAAATAAAACACCCGATTCCCCTTGACAAAACGAGCCTCAATCAATGTTAAAAAAAAAAGGTTTTTGTATGAACCACCCCTTTAACCACTTGTCACCTGCCCACCGTCAAATGACGGAGGGAGAATGCGGCTCTCGTTCTGGGTGGGCGTCATATGACAGCGCACCAGAACAGCTGATGTCGTGCTACCACAGTGTGGCAATCGTGGACATGCCGTGTTGCTAGGACACAGCGCGACCCCGATCTCTGTAAAGGGCCGCGCCTCTTAAACCATGTGATCGGCTGTATCTAATCACAGCCTGTAAATATGCAGGTGCTGTGAATTGGCTCTCCTCGCCTCACACTGACAGAGTGTGTGGCGAGGAGTGTCAATCAGCAGCATTTCCTCACAGGGGTCCTGGCAAATTACAGGAAAGCCCCAGCAGTGCCCATCAGTGCGACATATTAGTCCTGCCTCATCAGTACCCATAAGTGCATTCTCTTCAGCGAAGGAGGAAAATTTACTTAATTTGTCAATACATTTTGTAAATAAGACTATTTCTTACAAAAAAATTTTTTCAGCAGTGATTAAATATCACAAAGTGAGCTCTATTTGTGTGAAGAAAAATATAAAAAATACTCATTTAGGTACAGTGTTGCATGACTGTGCAATTGTACTTCAAATTCCGACAGCGCTGAAAGCTGAAAATTAGCCTGGGCAGGAAGGGGGGGGAGTGGGGTGGTTAATCAGTATGGGCACAGTAGTGGTCCAGTTAATGAAAGCATGATTCTGTTAGGGAGCTTTGAGTTGCAGTAATTTGCCTTATCAAATAGGCCTGCAAGTTGGATGCTTTTTGCATAAGACACAAAGCATCGTGTTTTTATATTCTCAGACATGATTTCTGTGGGCAATAGGATGTTGCATCTTGTTTTTTGTCTAATAACATTGATCTGCTCTTCAAATTATTAGTAACCTTCATGTCTCTTCCTCCCATTATGAAAAGCTGCCCCATTGTATTGGCTCTTTTTATTGATCTGCCTTGAGATTACAGCAGTGCTTTGGTATTTTAAACTTCTCAGTATTTTTCTGGCCTTGCTTGATGACAGCTAACCGGTAAAGTTTGACATTTAGCAGGCGGTGTGTCTGCTTTGAGGGAGGGGTCTCTTTGCGTATAGGGTTATTTTAGTTGAACAAAACGGGCAGTGTTTAAGAATGCAGGTAAACAGATTTGTTTTATGCACAGCAGAGTGAAGATTCCCTGTAAAATGGGTATTGATTCTCTCCTAAGGCAGAATTGGAAAGCAGTTTATTGTGAAAAGGTTAATAGTCATCATTATCTAATTAGCATAGACCGTGAGCCACCAAGTGACTCCTGTAGGACACTAGACTGTACATTTGTACATCATCTCCATCCATCGTTCCCAGCTGTAAGGGCCATTGTATTTTAAAGCTAGTTACCATTATATTCTATGAAGCTCTTTACATTGGCACATTTCATTGAAGGGTCGCACATTGGGGGTTATTTATGAAAGACAAATCCACTTTGCACTGAAAGTGCACTTGCAAGTTCAGTCGCTGTAGATCTGAGGGGCACATGCAAGGGAATAAAAAAAAAAAAAACAGAAAAACTAAATAAATTAAATAAATTAAAGTCCGTGTAAGTAGTAATCAGAAGGCTGATTAGAGGTGCGTGGCTTAAGAAGCAGAGTTCATAGGAAAAATCCCTTGATGGGATGCTTCAGTTGAACACCAACTGAAGCATCCCATCAAGGGATTTTTCCTATGAACTCTGCTTCTTAAGCCACGCACTTCTAATCAGCCTTCTGATTACTACTTACACGGACTTTAATTTATTTAATTTATTTTGTTTTTCTATGTTGCATGATATGGTATGGTAATTTTCCATTAATTGAGTGTTTAATTAACTTATCCTGTTCATTGGGATCCTCAGCAGTGAGTGTGTCCCAGCTGTAAGGTCATTCACACAAGGTGAATTATCTCACTAGCACCCTCTTCTTTCACTCTTTATATCACACAATATTCATATCTATCCTATCTATCTATCCTATCTATCTATCCTATCTATCTATCCTATCTATCTATCCTATCTATCTATCCTATCTATCTATCCTATCTATCTATCCTATCTATCTATCCTATCTATCTATCCTATCTATCCTATCTATCTATCTATCCTATCTATCTATCTATCCTATCTATCTATCCTATCTATCTATCCTATCTATCTATCCTATCTATCTATCCTATCTATCTATCCTATCTATCTATCCTATCTATCCTATCTATCTATCCTATCTATCTATCCTATCTATCTATCCTATCTATCTATCCTATCTATCTATCCTATCTATCTATCCTATCTATCTATCCTATCTATCTATCCTATCTATCTATCCTATCTATCTATCCTATCTATCTATCCTATCTATCTATCCTATCTATCTATCCTATCTATCTATCCTATCTATCTATCCTATCTATCTATCCTATCTATCTATCCTATCTATCTATCCTATCCTATCCTATCCTATCCTATCCTATCCTATCTATCCTATCATACTCCTTTTAGTATTGATTTCACTGAGTGAAACAACTTTTTAGTTTGGTACACTACATTGGAGCGGAAATACACCCCACTCTAAGTATGAAGTGTTGTTTTTTTTTTTTTTTCTCTTTTGTTCATTGAGGGACACAGCAACTTAAATCTGTCGCCACCTTCAGGAGAGGACTAGGCAGTACATATAACCCCTCACGTTGCATCCAGCAGCTCTGTTTTTTTTTGCCTAGTGTAGGAGAAGGACCTGGCTCCTGGTGGGGACCATTGGTCCTGGAGATTTCTTTTATTTTATTCTTATTTTTGATTCCTGTGATCTACTGTCAACAACCCGGCCATCGATCGTAAGCAGGCCCTAGCTACGCGCTGGGTCGGCCACGACATACCCTGTTTGATCTAGGTGTGGATACTCCGGGGCACACATATGACCGGGCTACTGCTGTTTTTTTTTTTTTTTTTTTCTTAAGCATATGTACTTGAATAAAATCTTTATTTTAACTGTAGTTTGGTGTCACTTTAAAGCCGCTTCACTGTGACCAGTAGCCTTGAGGTGGAGAAGTGTTATAAAATGCTGCTGGAATAGACACACTATCTGGTGTGCTTAGCAGTGTAAAAGATCTGTGCAAATTACAAAATTGGCACATAAAATAGTAAACACATATGTATTAAAAAAATAACTATATGACTAGAGTTCCGCTTTAACAGAATGATGCTTTGTAAGTGCTGAATTGTAAAAGCAATGTGATAGAACTGAGCCTCCAGACAGAAGGAAAGGCTGCCTTATGTCTTGATCTGAGACAGTACTTCTCTTCAGATACAAGTGTGTTGTAAGTAATACAGTCAGCGGATGGTTTGCCTGAGTAGTACAATTTGTTGCCAAATGTTCCATTTTGATAATACAGTTCATAAAGAAGACACTCAGCAGGTATTAATCACTGCATTTACCGTCTTCGCTAATATTGTTTTTACCGCAGTCATAATCCAAGAGATGAGCCTTTTTCATTCCCTGCTTCATACTTGGGACTTGAGTACACAAGAGGTTTTTCCTCTGCTTTTGATCTGTTTCTTGGAGATAAAAAAAAAAGGAAGCCAGACATAATGAATTTGCAGCACTTACATTTCATGTCTGATACACAAGTGACTTGTTTTAACCATAATTATTCTTTTGTGAATTCTTGAGTTTGGTCCTGTACACATGGACTTGTTTTGTGATCAAAATTGAGAGAAAATATACAACACACTTAGGAACAATAGTTTTATGTGAAAACTAGCCTGATTTTCTTGGCTTTTAATTTTTCCAAGGATCATACTTATTTAGGTGATCTGATGCTGCATCTGTCCCCTGCTGGCTCTAAGGCCGAGAACTGAGCAATATACATACATACATACATACATACATACATACATACATACATACATACATACATTTTATTTTTCTGCTATAAAGCATATCCAATTAAAAAAAAAAATCTTCATCAATTTAGGCCAATATGTATTCTGCTACATATTTTTTGGTTAAAAAAAGTCCCAATAAGCGTATATTGATTGGTTTGTACTAAAGTTATAGCAATTTGAAACTATGGGATAGTTTTTATTTATTTTCATAATTTTACTTGTAATGGCAGCAATCAGCGACTGCAATTGTGTGGCAGACAGTCGGACACTGACACTTTTTGGGGGATCAGTGACACTAATACAGTAATCAGTGCTAAAAATATGCACTGTCACTGTACTACTGACAGTGGCTGATAACCCTTTGATCGCCCCTGATATTTAAACTCTTAACTGTGTGCCTAGCCTGTGTTTTACCACAGTGGTGGGAGGTGCTTCTACTAGAAGACATGGATCCATATTTGCAGAAACACAGGAACCATGCCATTTACTCCTGTCGGAATGGAAATCTGCCTTTTTTTACATAGGCAGACCACCGTTCTGCCTCTGTGCTGGATGATCAGCGGGTGCCGGCGGACATCGATTCCACAGTACCTGCAGATCAGCTCCTGCTGTGAATAATTGCAGCAGGAGTGGGCCACCGACGGCTCACATGTGTGCACCCTACCCAGATGTGTCGAATCACGTACTAGGTATGTGATCCAGCGTGGCAGTGCCACCTTGCCATCCTATATGTAAGTGGTTACAAAAGTGTATGAGTGCAGGGCTCTGCCCACAAGGCATTTTTTCACAGGGGCAGACAGCTTGTAGATCTCGAAATGTTTGGATGAACTGCAAGGGTGCTGGTGAGAAATATTTACATCTGATATGGGGTAGAAATGCACATAACCAGTTCCTGGTACGGGCAGGCCAAGCGACTTACCCATATGTCGCTTGGCACTTGTGTAGGCCTCCGCTGCCCATGACCGATGTGTCCAGCAGACATAGTGGTCTGCGGATCACGAAAATTGGCCTTTTTGGGGGCTGGGATGTTATGTGATTGTTATGTGATTACATGATCTCAGTATCAACACAACGGTTATTAAAAAAAAAAAATTGCATTCTATGCATAAAAGGTAAAAAAAAATGTGTGTACAGGGAGCAGGTCACAGGAACAAGGAGCAAGGTTCAGGATCAGGCAGGGACAAGTCTAACAGGAAGAACACTGAAGCACTGAACTTCACCTAAGGGTGGAATTAACCACTTGCCTTCTGGACACTTTTACTGCTGTCACACTTTGAGAATTTCAGTTTTTTCCACACACAAATAGAGCTTTCTTTTGGTGGTATTTACTCACCACTGGATTTTTTATTTTTTTGCTAAATTTAAACAAAAAAATACCCAAAATTTTAAACAGGTAACTTTTTTGTGCACTGGTGAGGCTATACTGGTGACCACTGGTGAGGCTGCACTGATGGATGTCACTGAGGCACTGGTGGGCACAGATTTGCAGCATGGGTAGGACTGCACTGATAATCAGTGCCCTGATTATCAGTGTAGATGTCCCTTTTTGAGAGAAGCCAGTTATCGGCTCTTTTCCTCTCCTGATGATGTCAACATAAGGAAAGAGGGTCGACAACTGCCATTTGATTGGACACAGCTGATTATGTGGTAAAGAGCTGCTGTTTGGCTCTATACCTCAATCTGTGATCAGCAGTATCTGGAGGACACTACGATCACAGAGAGCGCTGCCCGTGCCCAGCAGTGGGCATGCGGCGGGCGCAATCAGGGGAAGCCATTATAAGACTTGTCCCAGAACTAGACGACTGCCTTGTAGCCGTCATTTGGTAGCCTAATTACTTGGGTTACCTGGCTGCTGGGAAACACGTGCTGGTGGCCACCGGAACTGGGCCCGGAAACAGTGCCGCCAGCAGGTGACCCATGTAATGACAGGTAAAGTTCTGACAGCAGGTAAATGCAGGAAACTCTCTGTGCCCCAGGTTTATTACACCAAAGATATGTTTCTTTCTCGTACATCACGGGACACAGAGCGGCATATTCATTACTATGTGGGTTATATGGAGTACCTTCAGGTGTGGACACTGGCAATCTCAAACAGGAAGTCCCCTCCCTATATAACCCCCTCCCCTAGAGGGAGTCCCTCAGTTTTTTCGCCAGGGTCTTAGGTGTTGGTCACGGAATAGCTTTGCTCCACATCCTTGGGATTAAGGGCGGGCTAACCGGATCTGTCCAAGGAGCCTCAGTGCCAAAGTGGACAGTACCCGGGCCCCAAACCGTGGGGTTTTGCCTATAATGCTCCTCTTTGGAGGGCTGGACCCTGGGCCCAGGACTTGGAGTTTGTAAAAACCATAAGTTCCTGTTTGCCAGGGTGCTATATAGGTCCAGGACAGTGGGTACCTTCATAGGACCCCAGGGCCTGATGGTCTACTACGCTACCCACGGAGATGGGAGAAGATTGGATCAGTTTGCTGGACAAACATCCTGCAGCATGGAGCAGGTAAGGGGGAGCCTGCGGGACTTGGTTCGACAGCAGGCTCTCCGGGGTAACCTAAAAGGGGGGATAGCCTAAGTATGCTCTGCATGGGCAACCGTGCTCACTATGTCTGAGAGAGACAGGATGACACCTTTTTTCCCCCATCACTAGGTTCCCCTGTCTAAGAATGTGTTGCTAGCTAACCTGCTGCTTTCTTCCTAGGACTAGTAAGGATCCCTAGGGGCCTTTTGGAGAGTCCTACCTGGCCGGGGGTTTGAATCTGCCGCCTGTTTCTGCAGTCCTGGGTCTCCAGCAGCGCGGCTCCTCCATGTTCCTCCTGTTCCGGCATACGCGCGCGCGCGCACGTCTTATAGACGTTTTTTCGCGCCGTTCAGACAGGAGGGCGGGGGGGGGGCGTGCCTGCGGCGTCATACAGGGGCGCGCCTTGTGCTGTTATAGATCAGCAGGCATTGTCAGTGCTCAGTCTGAGGCTGATTTCAGAAGGAGAGGACGCAGAGCGGCAGAACAGTGACTCCCGGTGGCGGAAGAGGGGTAGTACATGCTGGACTTTGTTCCAATGCCTTTTTTGTTAAGCCAAGAAATTCCCCTTTTTGCAGCAGGTTGGAGGCTGGCAAACTAAGTTGGGGTCACTGTATGTTTTAAAAAAGAAAATATATATAATATATATTTAAAAAAAAAAAAAAGAGAAAAACATACGGGATCCCATCAGTTTTTGGGCATTAGTGATCTATTGTCCCCTAAGCTCTGGTTTTGTACTCCTGGCCACTACAGTCTGTTGTGTGGGCGGAGTCCCTCGATTTTGTATTATGGCTTCCAAAGGTTCGGGGTCAAAGGGTACAAAAAAGACCAAAAAACAAAGGGGTTCCCCTTCTGATTCTGATGATATGCCGATACTTTCCCCGCAACTTATTAACATAAAGGGCGCCTTGGATGAGCCATTAGGGGGATCTGGTGCGGAGGCTGGCCCAGATCAGCCCAGCCCTGTGTTTATCACAGAGGAGATGCTAGCCGTATCCCTAGGGGGGCTAGAAGAGAGAATAGCAGCATTGATCGCTAGAGCTATTCCTGGTAAGAAACGGGTTAGATCCCCATCACCAAGAGGTGTATCCTCAGATGCTGAGATTCTCTCTCCGGAGGAATTGGAATCACAGGAGGATCAACTAGACCTGAACCAAGAGGGTTCAGGGATTGAGGGATCTGCCTCTGAGGAACCATTTTCAGACTCCCAGACAGAAAGACTGTGGGTACAGTCTTTGACGGACATGGTCCGCTCGGCATTTAGTTTACCATTGCCAGAGCCTCAGGTTCCTCCGGTATCCTCTCTGGGCTCTTTGAAAGCTCCGTTAAGCAACGCAGTTTTTCCGGTCCATCCTCTCTTGGAGGAATTGATCTTTCGGGATTGGGTACGGCCGGACAGGATTTTTCTGCCACCGAAAAGATTTGCGGTCATTTACCCCATGGAGGAAAGATTCTCCAAGAGGTGGAGGCTCCCAGTAGTGGATGCAGCCATCTCATGTGTGAATAAATCACTAACTTGCCCGGTGGAAAACATACATATGTTTAAAGATCCGGTTGATAAAAGGTTAGAGACACTTTTAAAAGCATCCTTTGCTACGGCAGGAGCAGTGGTACAGCCAGCTGTGGCTGCGATTGGTGTTTGTCAGGCGTTAAAAGACCAGACAAAAGAAATGTTAAAGGACATGCCTACCCAACAAGCAGAAGAGTTTTCTGACATTCCCAGAGCTCTGTGTTTTGCTGTAGATGCTATAAAAGATTCCATCCAGCAGGCCTCTCGTTTATCACTATTTTTGGTGCACATGAGAAGGCTCTTATGGTTGAAGAACTGGGCGGCGGAGCCCCCATGCAAAAAGCTTCTGGCAGGGTTTCCCTTCCATGGAGGACGACTCTTCGGAGAGGATCTGGATAAATATATTCAGACTATTTCAAATGGCAAGAGTACCCTTTTACCGGTCAAAAAGACATTCCGGGGTCCTACATTTAAAAGGCAGCTTTTTCCTGTCTCGGGGCCCTCAAATTCCAGGCAGTATCGACGGCCGCCTGCACGATCCAACGTTAACAGTAGATCGCAGGGACAGGCCCCTGGGGGTAAGAGGCCATGGTATCGCAAGCCGACAAAGACAGCCCCTAAGTCTGCCTTATGAAGGGGCGCCCCCACTCTCGCGGGTGGGGGGAAGGCTTCGTTTCTTCTCAGAAGTTTGGGAAGCCAAGATCCCCGACAAATGGGTCCGGGCATCTGTAACCACAGGCTACAGACTGGAGTTTCTAAGGTATCCTCCGCCTCATTTTCAAGAATCAAGGCTACCAAGGGATCCAGCAAGGAAGGCCTCATTGCTGGCAGCTTTGGATCACCTGCTTTGCCAGGACGTAATAATAGAGGTGCCAGCCCAAGAGCAAGGGCTAGGTTTCTATTCCAATCTCTTTGTCATACCAAAGCCCAACGGCGATGTCAGGCCAATCTTGGACCTAAAGAGGTTAAACGGTTACCTAAGGGTTCGTTCCTTCCGGATGGAATCCATCCGGTCAGCAGCCGCCGCGCTTCAGAAGGACGATTTTCTGGCCTCCATAGACATAAAGGATGCTTACCTTCATGTACCAATCTTTCAGTCGCATCAAAGATTTTTACGCTTCGCGGTGGGGCAGCGACACTTCCAATTCAGGGCGCTTCCCTTCGGGCTGGCCACGGCCCCCCGGGTATTCACGAAGATCCTAGCCCCAGTTCTGGCCAATTTAAGGATCCAAGGGGTCACAGTCCTAGCATACTTGGACGACCTTTTAATCATAGATCACTCACGGCCGGGTCTGCAAAAGGCAGTAAACCTCACGGTTCGGTACCTCGAAGAATTCGGCTGGGTCCTAAACCGGGGAAAGTCAGCGTTCCAGCCTACAAAGCAGTTGGAATACCTCGGCATGAGGTTAGACACAGAACAGCAAAGGGTGTTCCTGCCCCTTGTAAAGATCGAGGCTATCAAGGGGTTGGTT
Source organism: Rana kukunoris (assembly GCA_029574335.1). Taxonomy (NCBI): domain Eukaryota; kingdom Metazoa; phylum Chordata; class Amphibia; order Anura; family Ranidae; genus Rana; species Rana kukunoris. The sequence continues at coordinate 126,341,401 of CM056054.1, read as the reverse complement.
CAGTTGGTTCTAAACAAGAAAAAACCAACTATTCGCCTGTGTATGCGAGTACTAGGCAAGCTAGTGGCCACGTTCGAGGCAGTACCATACGCTCAGATCCACACTCGCGTCCTACAGGCAGCCATTCTAGCAGCCTGGGGCAAGAGGGCACATGCCTTAGAGTCCCCTTTGACGCTATCATCAAGGGTCCGACAAAGCCTGGCCTGGTGGTTGAACCCCCAGAATCTTCTAAAGGGAAAATCCTTCAGCCCTGTTGTCTGGAAGGTAGTTACCACAGACGCCAGCCTGGCAGGCTGGGGGGGCGGTCTTCGAGGGGTTCTCTCGCCAGGGAACTTGGGTGAAAGCAGAGAGGCAGCTCCCCATCAATATCTTGGAGATCAGAGCTGCTCGCCTAGCCCTTCTGGCATGGACCTCCAGATTAAAGGGGTTCCCGGTGAGAATCCAGTCAGACAATGCCACGGCGGTGGCATACATAAACCACCAAGGGGGAACCAGGAGTCGGGCCGCTCAGAGGGAGGTGAGCTTGATTTTTCAGTGGGCAGAGGTTCATGTACCCTGCATTTCAGCGATATTCATTCCCGGAGTGGACAACCTGCAGGCAGACTTCTTAAGTCGCCAGAGTCTGTTGCCAGGGGAGTGGTCTCTGCATCCCCAGGTCTTTCAGACAATCTGCCAGAGGTGGGGAATGCCAGACGTAGATATAATGGCATCCAGGTTCAACAAGAAACTAGACAGGTTCGTGTCTCGAACGAGGGATCCTATGGCCTGCGGAACCGATGCGTTGGTTTGCCCTTGGCATCAATTCAAACTTCTATATGCATTCCCTCCGCTACAGTTACTCCCTCGCCTGTTGCGCAAGATCAGAGTGGAGCACAAGCCAGTCATTCTAGTAGCTCCGGCTTGGCCCCGGAGGACTTGGTACTCACTAGTCCTGAAGATGGCAGTGGGAGACCCTTGGACTCTTCCTCTACAACCAGACCTACTCTCACAAGGCCCGATCCTCCACCCTACATTACGGCGTCTAAATTTGACGGCCTGGAGGCTGAATCCCTGATTCTCAGGGGTAGAGGTCTGTCTAGGCAGGTAATTCCTACCCTGATTAGGGCTAGAAAGCCGGTCTCCAGGGTGATTTATTACAGGGTGTGGAGGAACTACGTAGGCTGGTGTGAATCCAAAAGATGGAATTCCCGCAAATATACTATTGATAGGGTGTTAAGTTTTCTCCAGCTAGGAGTGGATAAAGGCCTGGCACTAAGCACAATCAAGGGACAGATCTCAGCTCTGTCAGTGTGGTTTCAGAGGCCGCTGGCCACCCACTCGCTGGTAAAAGACCTTCTTACAGGGGGTCTTGCGTATTAATCCTCCTGTCAAGTCACCAATTTGTCCATGGGACTTAAATCTTGTCCTGTCCACTTTACAGAAACAACCCTTTGAGCCGTTGGCTGAGATTCCTTTAGTCTTACTGACAAGAAAGTTGGTTTTCTTGGTCGCCATAGTTTCGGCCAGGAGAGTGTCAGAATTAGCAGCCTTATCGTGTAAGGAACCATATCTCGTTCTGCATAAGGACAGGGCAGTTCTCCGGCCCCATCCTTCCTTTCTACCAAAGGTTATATCCAAATTTCACTTGAACCAGGATTTGGTACTTCCATCCTTCTTTCCAAAACCCACATCTAGAAAGGAGGGGTTGCTGCATACCTTGGATATTGTCCGGGCCATGAAGGCCTATCTTAAAGCTACAGAAAAGATCCGGAAAACAGATGTGTTGTTCGTTCTACCAGATGGGCCCCAAGAAGGGGCAGGCAGCTGCAAAATCCACCATCTCGAGATGGATTAGACAATTAATCGTTCAAGCCTACGGTTTGAAGAGGTTGCCTCCTCCTTTGTCGGTAAAGGCCCATTCTACCAGGGCCATGGGCGCCTCCTGGGCAGCACACCATCAGATCTCTATGGCTCAGATATGCAAGGCAGCGACGTGGTCATCAGTCCACACGTTTACAACGTTTTATCAACTAGACGTGAGAAGGAATGCAGATTCTGCCTTTGGACAGGCAGTACTACAGGCTGCAGTTTGAGATCCTCGGGATCAGAAGCACCCTTGGTTGTAAAAAAAAAAAAAAAAAAAAAAAAAAAAAAAAGAAAGTTTTTTCTTGACTAAGTTGGAATTATTATTATTATTTGAGTTTACCTCTAAATTGAATCCTTCTTTGGAAGATGTCTCCCTCCCCTCATTAAAGCATTGCTTTCGGACATCCCACATAGTAATGAATATGCCGCTCTGTGTCCCGTGATGTACGAGAAAGAAAAAGGGATTTTTAAATACAGCTTACCTGTAAAATCCTTTTCTTGGAGTACATCATGGGACACAGAGCTCCCACCCCTCTTTTGGGTGACCATTTTGGGAGGCATACTGCTTGCTACAAAACTGAGGGACTCCCTCTAGGGGAGGGGGTTATATAGGGAGGGGACTTCCTGTTTGAGATTGCCAGTGTCCACACCTGAAGGTACTCCATATAACCCACATAGTAATGAATATGCCGCTCTGTGTCCCGTGATGTACTCCAAGAAAAGGATTTTACAGGTAAGCTGTATTTAAAAATCCCTTTTTCATAAATGTTTACCTTTCCTTGAAGCTCCAGCTAAATTTATTGTAAAACTGTGCAGGACCAGAGTGGCTAGGGATAGGATTCATGTGTTTCTCTGTTGCTCCTTTGTTCTGTTCCTTAAGTTTTTTTTTTTTTTCTAATCCAGCATGATCTGCATTAGTTTACACAAAACATTAACCACTTTCCCCCCGGACCATTTGTCAGCCTAAAGACCAGAGGTGTTTTTACAATTTGGAACTGCGTTACTTTAACTGGTAATTGCGCGGTCATGCAATGTTATACCGAAACGAAACTTGCGTCCTTTTTTTCCCACAAATAGAGCTTTCTTTTGATGGTATTTGATTGCCTCTGCGATTTTTATTTTTTGCGATATAAACGGAAAAAGACCGTAAATTTTGAAAAAAAATGATTTTTCTTATAACAAAAAGTAAAAAATATCGAATAAACTAAATTTTAGTCAAACATTTAGGCCAAAATGTATTCAGCCACATGTCTTTAGTAAAAAAAATCGCAATAAGCGTATAATTATTGGTTTTCGCAAAAGTTATAGCGTCTACAAACTAGGGTACATTTTCTGGAATTTACACAGCTTTTATTTTGTGACTGCCTATCTAATTTCTTGAGGTGCCAAAATGGCAGAGCAGTACAAAACCCCCCCAAATGACCCCATTTTGGAAAGTAGACACCCCAAGGAAATTACTGAGGGGCATGTTGAGCCCACTGAATATTTTTTTTTTTTGTACCAAGTGATTGAATAATGACAAAAAAAAAAAAAAAAATTACAAAAAGTTGTCACTAAATGATTGCTCACACATGCCATGGTTATATGTGGAATTACACCCCAAAATACATTCTGCTGCTTCTCCTGAGTACGGGGATACCACATGTGTGGGACTTTTTGGGGAGCCTAGCTGCGTGCAGGGCCCCTAAACCAAGCATGGGCTTCAGGATTTCTAAGGTCACAAATTTTTGATTTCACTTCTCACTACCTATGACAGTTTTAAAGGCCATAAAATGCCCAAATAGCACAAACCCCCCCCCCAAATGACCCAATTTTGGAAAGTAGACACCCCAGGCTATTTGCTGAGAGGCATTTTGAGTCCATGGAATATTCTATATTTTGCCACAAGTTGCGGGAATATGAATTTTTTATTTTTTTTTTGCACAAAGTTGTCACTAAATTATATATTGCTCACACATGCCATGGGCATATGTGGAATTGCACCCCAAAATACATTCTGCTGCTTCTCCTGAGTATGGGGATACCACATGTGTGGGACTTTTTGGGAGCCTAGCCGCGTACGGGACCCCGAAAACCAAGAACCGCCTTCAGGATTTCTAAGGGCATACATTTTTGATTTCACTCCTCACTACCTATCACCGTTTTAAAGGCCATAAAATGCCAAGGTGACACAAAACCCCCCCAAATGACCCCATTTTGGAAAGTAGACACCCCAAGCTATTTTCTGAGAGGTATGTTGAGTACATGGAATATTTTATATTTTGCCACCAGTTGCTGGAATATGACAAAATTTTTTTTTTTTTTTTTTTTTTTGCACAAAGTTGCCACTAAATGATATATTGCTCAAACATGCCATGGGCATATGTGGAATTACACCCCAAAATACATTCTACTGCTTCTCCTGAGTACGGGGATACCACATGTGTGGGACTTGTTGGGAGCCTAGCCGCTTACGGGACCCCGAAAACCAAGCACCGCTTTCAGGATTTCTAAGGGCGCAAATCTTTGATTTTACCCCTCACTGCCTATCACAGTTTTGGAGGCCATGGAAATCCCAGATGGCACTAAACCCCCCCAAATGACCCCATTTTGGAAAGTAGACACCCCAAGCTATTTGATGAGAGGCATGGCGAGTATTTTACAGCGCTCATTTATTTTTGAAAATGAAGAAAGATATTTTTTTTTTTTCTCTTTTTTTTTTTTTTTAAATCTTTGTGACAAAAAGCAAGAACTGCAAAATACTCACCATACCTCTCAGCAAATAGGTTGGGGTGTCTACTTTCCAAAATGGGGTCATTTGGGGGGGTTTGTGCCATCTGGGCATTCCATGGCCTCCGAAACTGTGATAGGCAGTGAGGGGTAAAATCAAAGATTTGCGCCCTTAGAAAGCCTGAAGGTGGTGATTGGTTTTTGGGGTCCCGTACGCGTCTAGGCTCCCAAAAAGTCTCACACATGTGGTATCCCCGTACTCGGGAGAAGCAGCAGAATGTATTTTGGGGTGTAATTCCACATATAACCATGGCATGTTTGAGCAATATATCATTTAGTGGCAACTTTGTGCAAAAAAAAAAAAAAAGTTTGTCATATTCCAGCAACTGGTGGCAAAATATAAAATATTCCATGTACTCAACATACCTCTCAGAAAATAGCTTGGGGTGTCTACTTTCCAAAATGGGGTCATTTGGGGGGATTTTGAACTGTCCTGGCATTTTATGCACAACATTTAGAAGCTTATGTCGCACATCATCCACTCTTCTAACCACTTGAAGACAAAGCCCTTTCTGACACTGTTTGTTTACATAAAAACTTTTTTTTTTTTTGCAAGAAAGTTAAGTTGAACCCCCAAACATTATATATTTTTTTAAAGCAAAGGCCCTACAGATTAAAATGGTGGGTGTTGCATTTTTTTTTTCCACGCAGTATTTGCGCAGCGATTTTTTAAACGCATTTTTTGGGGAAAAAATACACTTTTTTTTATTTTAAAGCACTAAAACACACTATATTGCCCAAATATTTCATGAAATAAAAAAGATGATCGTAGGCCGAGTACACAGATACCAAACACGACATACTTTAAAATTTCCCACAAATGCGCAGTGGCGACAAACAACATACATTTTTAAAAGCCTTTAAAAGCCTCTACAGGTTACCACATTAGATTTACGGAGGAGGTCTACTGCTAAAATTATTACCCTCGATCTGGCCTTCGCGGTGATACCTCACATGCATGGTACAATTGCTGTTTACATATGACGCCATACCGACGCTTGCGTTCGCCTTTGCGTGAGAGCAGGGGGGGACAGGGGTGCTTTTTTTTTTTTTTTTTTTATTATTATTTATTTTGCTTTTTTAATTTTATTTTAGACTGTTCCTTCCTTTTTTTATTTTTTTTTATAATTTTTATTGTTATCTTAGGGCATGTAAATATCCCCTATAATAGCAATAGTTAGTGACAGGTACTCTTTTTTGAAAAAATTGGGGTCTATCAGACCCTAGGTCTCTCCTCTGCCCTCATAGCATCTGACCACACCAAGATCGGTGTGATAAAATGTTTTCCCACTTTCCCAATGGCGCAGTTTATATCCGGGGGGGGGGCATACCCTCCCACTGCTTTTAAAAGCAGTCTAGAGGCTAATTAGCCGCTAGAATTGCTTTTACATGAAAGCCGACCGCTGGCTGAAGAGAATGATACCAAGATGATACCTAAACCCGCAGGCATCATTCTGGTATAACCATTCAAAGTCCAGCAACATACCATACGTTGATGGTTCTTGTTGGACATGTATTGTAATATTTTTTTTTTCATTCAGCCTGTTGGCTGAACGAAAAAAATTGATTGATCGGTGGGTATGCCCACCATTAGAATACCTCCCTTCATCCACCCACTTCTAATGATGGGCATACATGCACCAGTTATATATGCCGAAGCATGGGGGCATCCTCCCTCAAAAAAGTTATGCCGCTCACAGACGTATGTACGCTGCATAAAAAGTTATGGCGCATACACACGGTCGGACTTTTCCACGGACAAGCTTCCGACGGAATTTCGACCGTATGTACGTGCATTAGGAGCAAAATCGCTCCTCCGCCCCTAATGCCCCCATGCTTCGGCATATATGCTCTTTTTTTAACTGTGGTGGTGAAATCACCTCCTACAGTGTTGGAATCACGGCTTTAAATATCGTGGGAGCAAACGCTGTTGCTGTCACGCTAAATAAATCGGCGATGCAACTGGATGGCGTACCTGCTAAGCAAATGATGGTTAACATTAAAACAAAGTAACATTACATTCTAACAGTAAGATCTTACCATACCATACCTGCAAATCAAATACCAAAAAATAAAAAAACAGTAAAAAATAAATTAACGCAACCTGTGCCTAAAAAATATATATGCCGAAGCATGGGGGCATCCTCCCTCAAAAAAAGTTATGCCGCGTACACACGGTTGAACTTTTCCACGGGAAAGCTTCCGACGGAATTTCGATCGTATGTATGCGGCATTAGGAGCAAAATCGCTCCTCCGCCCCTAATGCCCCCATGCTTCGGCATATATGCTCTTTTTTTAGCTGTGGTGGTGAAATCACCTCCCACAGTGTTGGAGTCGTGGCTTTATATATCGTGGGAGCAAACGCTGTTGCTGTCACGCTAAATAAATCCGCGATGCAACTAAATGGCGTACCTGCTAAGTAAATGATGGTTAACAATAAAACAAACATTACAGTATAACATACCATACCTGCAAAGCAAATACTATAAAAAAAAAATAGAGAGAATAGATATAGAACAATAGTGAGTAGACAGTAGAGAGTGAACATAAGAGAACAACAAATAGAGGAGAAAAATACAACCACAACTATTTTTGGATTTTTTATTTTATATTTTTTTTGTGTTTTTGTGTGAGTTTAATTTTTTCCACTTTTTTTCACTTTTATAAACTGTAAACTGAACGTTGCAGATTATGGTCTCTCAAAATGTGATGGCCATCGCATCTTCTGAAACCCTGTGTTTATGTGCCTAGGACTGTGTGGTGCTGTACCCTACGCTAAAACTCAATTAGTGTGTGGTAGCGTTTGAAACATACACCAATGCAAAGACCAGGTTGGTCAGGACAGTCGGGACAATAAAAGCGGGTGTCACGCCTAAATCCGAGTTTGCTGCAGACACGACATCTTCTTTGGCGGGTTCTTTGGGTAGGGGTACTAGGGATGATAAAAGGAAAATGCCTCTCATACAGCCGGCTCACTGCATTTGCGTTGGGAAGGTAGGGCAAAGCACCGTCTGGAAACAGAAGGGCTTCGGCGATCTCTTCCTGGAATTTTAGGAAGGATCCAGCCTGTCCTGAAGCTGTGTATAGCACATGAGCGTTCAGCAAAGCCAATTGAAACAAATAAACCGACACTTTTTTGTACCAGCGTTTGGTCTTACGGGTAATTAGGTACGGCGCCAACAACTGGTCATTGAGGTCCACCCCTCCCATGTTAAGGTTGTACTCGTGGATACAGAGGGGTTTCTCCACAACACCAGTCGCCGTAGGAATTTGGACTGCCGTGTCTGCGTGAAGCGAGGACAGAACGAAAACATTCCGTGCATCCCTCCACTTCACTGCTAACAAATTGTTACACTGTAAGCAGGCTCTCTCCCCCCGACTAAGACGGGATTCTACAAGCCGTTGGGGGATGCCCCGGCGATTAGGTCGCACGGTGCCACATGCGCCAATTCCATAATCAAAAAGATGACTAAAAAGTGGCACGCTCGTGTAATAATTGTCCACGTACAAGTGGTACCCCTTTCCGAATAAGGGTGACACCAATTCCCAGACTATCTTACCAGCGCTCCCTATGTAATCAGGGCAATTTTCCGGCTCTACGTGACTGTCTTTTCCCTCGTAAACCATAAAGCTAGATGTATAGCCTGTTGCCCTGTCACAGAGCTTATACAACTTGACCCCGTATCTGGCACGCTTGCTGGGAAGGAACTGTTTGAATGACAAGCGACCAGAAAACTTAATCAGGGACTCATCAACGCAGACAACTTGATTGGGATTATACAAGGCTGCAAACCGTTCGTTGAAGTGGTTTACGAGGGGCCGAATTTTGTAGAGCCGATCGAATTCAGGGTCTCCCCGAGGACGACAGAGTTGATTGTCACTAAAATGCATGAACCGCAAGATCTGCTCGTATCGTGTCCTGGTCATGGAGGCAGAGAAAATGGGCATATAGTAAATTGGGCGCGTGGACCAATACAACCGCAATTCACTCTTTTTAGTAATGCCCATGAGGAGGGTAAGGCCCAGAAAGATCTTAAATTCGGAAACCGTAATTGGCTTCCAATCTCTGGCAAGGGACAGCTGGGGATTAGCGGCGATGAATTGACCAGCATACAAATTGCTTTGGTCCACAATAGATCTATAGAGATCTTCCGTGAAAAACAGTGAATAAAAATCCAGTGGCGTAAAATCAACTGTTTCCACCTGAATTCCGGGTTGGCCAGTGAATGGGGGAAGTACGGGTGCTGCAGAAGTGGCGGGGACCCAATCAGGATTGGCTAATGCAGCAGGAAGGGCACTATGGGCACGACGGGCCTGTCTGTCTTCTTCTTCTTGGTGGCAGCGGGACACTACTTGTGCTTGCCACCTCGCCAGCTTGAACTGCACTTATGGGACTCGCCACGTCACCAAGTGTTACTGCAGTGCTGGATGTATGACCAGGATGTACTAGGCCGCTGGTGCTTGCCAGATCACCCGAAGGAATAGCGGCGCTAGTACTACTCTGCCCCATACGAGAGCCCTGCGGTTCTTGCACCTCAGCGACAGCAGAAGATCGGGATCTGGTACGCCTGACCCTAGCAGGGACCACTCCGTCGTCAGAGCTATCTGTCAGGGAGCCACTGTCGTCTACAGGATCATATGAGCTAGAATTTGACAGATGCGTGACCTCCTCATCACTATCTGACAGGCTCATGAACAAGTAGGCCTCTTCATCACCAAACATTCTATTTGCCATTTTGGGCTCTAAATTTAGGTGTACGGTGGTGAGATTCACAGGAAAAAAAGCACCTGACCTGTTAGCGACAGTCAAACGCTACCAAAAAACTGTTAGTGATCGCAGAGATCAGGCCTGACTCTGCGAACGCTGCAGTTATGTGTTTTTGTGTTTTGTGTCAGTGATCGATTGATCGATACTGCACTTTGCTGGGCTGGGCGAAGGTGCTAAACGCAGGTGCTAGCAGGTATCTGGGCTGATCCCGCTAACAATGCGTTTTTGGGAACCCTAAACTGCAGGGGACGCTAGTATAGATCTGATCAGATCAGGTATCGATCAGTTCAGATACTATACCACTAAGGGGGGGTGTATGGTGCGTGCGTGGGTGTTAGCGCTACTGGCACTAATCTGACGCTGCCTGGGGCAACGCAGACCCTATCCGGCGCTAAAACCAAACTTTGATCACCCGCCGGGCAATCAGGGGGTTAAAACTTTATTGCAAAAAATATGGCGGGTGCCTTGATGCTATAAAAAAATAAACTAGCTAAACTGCGTCACCCGTGACACTTATACTGTGATCACTGGTGACAGGGGGTAATCAAGGGGTTAAACCTTTATTGGGGGGGATTAGGGGGGGTCCCTAGACTTATTAGGGTCTAAGGCTAATTACCCTAACAACTATTTTAGTCACTAATGACACTTGTACAGCAATCAAAAAAAATCTGATTGCTGTACTGGGTGACACAGTGACAGGCAGTGAAGGGGTTAATTTGGGGGGCGATCGGGGGGTTAACAGGGGTGAATTGTGTGCCTACGTGACCTGGTGTCAGTGTAGTGTTGTGCAACTCACAGTTAGATGCTCTCTCCCTCACGGTCAGGAACGGAAAGACCGACACGAGGGAGAGAGCAGCATTTCCCCTATCAATGTTTACAAAACATTGGCAGGGGAGAACAACCATTGGCTGAGGGTGATCACCAGGTCCAGGCCAGATTTTATTGGCCTGGACCTGGTGAGTGATCGGTTCTGTATCGAATCCGATCGTCGGGAACGGCGGGGAGGCGCACGCGCGCGCTCCCTGGCCGTTCACGCGCCCGACGTAGAGCTACGGGCTCTCGCCTGGGCGAGCCGACCTGCCGCCGTATAACTGCGGCGGCTGGTCGGAAAGTGGTTAAACTAGTTGCATAAATCTCCACCATAAAAGTAGCTTACAGTCCACACGCTATGGACTTTTGCCTATCAGCAAGTTTTTTGGAATTTGGGAGGACCTGAAAGAAATCCACACAAACAAAAGAAAGCTTTTGTAAGGGCTCTTTCACACGTCCGTTCAGTTTTTTGGATCAGTTTTTTCCCCCTTCAGTTGATCAGTTTTTCGTCAGTTTTCCGTCCGTTTACATCCGTTTCCGTTCCGTTTTTCATCAGTTTTTCATCAGTTTTTTTCATCCGTTTTTTCATCCGTTTTTTTTTTTTTTTAGAACATATTTTGATGAAAAACTGACGTTAGCGGATCGGATGGTAAACGGATCATCCGCTAACGTCCGTTTTTCGTCCGTTCCGTTTTTTGGAGGGAAGAAAAATAGGGTTTTCTTCCGTCCAAAAAAACGGAGCTTACCGCAGACGGATGTTAACGGACGTTGGCGGATGCTCATCCGCTAACGGACGCTAACCCATAGGGAAGCATTGAGGTCCGTTAACGGACGTCCAAAAAACGGACGAACTGAACGGACGTGTGAAAGGGCCCTTAAACTATTAACAGATTGGAACACTGCAAGGTCAAAACAGTAGCTATTAATGCCCAACTCTGGGCACAAAAAACTCAACAGTATTGCAGCAATTTTAGATTCCATTGAAAGAAATAAACCACCCTTCATTACTGGCTTTGTTATAAGGCTGTCCAATTTGTTCTACAAGATGGGGTTGTGGTATACTTCTGTGCCAGCTCAGATGTAATAGTTGTGTTTCGTAGACCTCGGTGCCACCGTCGCATGGATTTCCTCACTTCCTGTTTGGCTATAGGACAGGAAGTGAAGAGAAATCTCTGAAATGGAACAGCCGAGGGGCAGGGCCGAGTCATACTTTCGGCAGCTATGGATGCCAAATGATTGACTCGGGAGCGCACCCACAAGGTAACCCGCCAAGGGACCCAGAAGTTGTGGATTAAGGCCACTATGTGCAAAACAAGTTGCACAGTGGAGGTATGTATTATAACATGTTTTTGTTGTTTAAAAAACAAAGCTTTATAATAACTTTAAGGTAAAAATAAAAAAATCTGTCTTTAGGACCACTTTAAATTCTATATAGTTAGGATGTGACTGGACTTTTATTTTTAAGCATTCAGATCCCTTTCAGAAAATTTGACAACATTTTTCTTTCTGATTGTTATGTGGCTGTTTTAAATAGAAGTTATGTTTAGCTTGTGAAGTGATGGACACATACTCAATAAATCAGGAATGCTACTACTTAGTCACTTCCATAAACATGAAAAAACAATTGTTAACTTCTGACCTGTGGACTTGGAACATTGCTGAGCCTTAAAATTGTGCAAACATGACAACTAAGCGGATCTGAAACTTCATGTTTTTTGACTACTGTCTATTAATGCTGAGTTTGTTATTGCAGAATACAGAAAACTTGCAAAATCCCTAAGCGAATCAGGGAAGCTGCCTTTGCTGGCTACTTGTACTGCTAATGATAGTTGCCTGGTTGTCATGCTGACCATCTGGCTTCAGTACTTTGTGATTGATTGACCCAGTACAAAAATGCAGATGAGGCTTTCTAAATATGCTGATCTCCATACTTGTATCAGGTCACTGACTTAAAGTACCAAAGGGAGAGTGCCTTTTCAAAAGTCAACAAGGCTTTATCCAAAGTGAACCAGTGCTCATACTATGAATGCTAAAGTATACATATTCTAAACAAGTGCTCATTCACCTTTTTAGCTATAGGCATTTTGGAGAAATTCATCATCAAATTTCACAACTAAGGCACCGAAAACGCAACTGTTTTTAATTGAGCAATATCTTGGCATTCTGCTGTCCTCCTGATTTAAACACACAGAAGATGTTTATAAGCTCTTGGAAACAGTCTTTGTTGTTGTTTTTATTTTATTTTTACTCTCTTTAAGAATTTGAATTTCCTCATTTTTCAGGAAAAGTTTTTGCTTGATGTGGTTTCAATTGAAATAAAAGAAAATTTATCTCAATGCATGTCTCAGGTCCTATGTCTATGCGTCATACATACAGAAATAGGGAGGGGGTGTAATCAGCGCAAAATGATAAGGAAAAACTTTCAGAAATAAAATAATGATGAAAATAACTCCAAAGTAAAATTTTCACATGAATGCCAGCTGAACACAAAAGAAACTTTCACAAAATTCCCAAAATACATACAACATAGAAATAGTGCAGCGCAAACAATAAATACAATACAATGTGTTAAAGGTGCATTCTCATGCACCATTAATCAAAAGGACCTGTGTATACAGGAACAACGTGAAAAGTGAAAAACACCAATAATAGATCTTATGTGCATAAATATATAATTATATAAAAATATATATAAAAAAATAATAAAAATATATATAAAAAAAAAAAAAAAATATATAAAAAAATATCTTGACAAATGTCCATATATTGTGTGCGATTAATCCAATATTTCAATTGATCTGATTAATCAGAATCCACCAGGTGCAAAGTGTTGAGAAGGTATAAAGTGATCCCACCACCATATGGGTATTCTACTATTACCTCCGGATTAGACCACTGTTTCACCAGATGGTCAAACTGCGCATAGAATCCACCAGATAGCCCAGGGGAGAGATGTATATTGGGTCCTCACGCATCAGTCATGATATGTATCAAAACAGAAAATGAGAGAAAACAAACATCTAAGAGCTTCCGTAAAACCAAGGATTTATTGCAGTATATAGCATACAGCTTACTCACATTTGGTGAGAAAAATAGGGGCATCAAGGAAAACCATAGGACCGGATAAAAGATCACATCAGGATGAGGTTCAGACCATAAACGAGCGACTATGAAGGTGATTCCTGTCCCCGGACGCGTTGCGGGGACAGGAATCACCTTCATAGTCGCTCGTTTATGGTCTGACCCTCATCCTGATGTGATCTTTTATCCGGTCCTATGGTTTTCCTTGATGCCCCTATTTTTCCTTGATGCCCCTATTTTTCTCACCAAATGTGAGTAAGCTGTATGCTATATACTGCAATAAATCCTTGGTTTTACGGAAGCTCTTAGATGTTTGTTTTCTCTCATTTTCCGTTTTGATACATATCATGACTGATGCGTGAGGACCCAATATACATCTCTCCCCTGGGCTATCTGGTGGATTCTATGCGCAGTTTGACCATCTGGTGAAACAGTGGTCTAATCCGGAGGTAATAGTAGAATACCCATATGGTGGTGGGATCACTTTATACCTTCTCAACACTTTGCACCTGGTGGATTCTGATTAATCAGATCAATTGAAATATTGGATTAATCGCACATAATAATATATGGACATTTGTCAAGATATTTTTTTATATATATTTTTTTTATATATATTTTTTTTTTTTATATATTTTTATATAATTATATATTTATGCACATAAGATCTATTATTGGTGTTTTTTCACTTTTCACGTTCCTGTATACACAGGTCCTTTTGATTAATGGTGCATGAGAATGCACCTTTAACAAATTGTATTGTATTTATTGTTTGCGCTGCACTATTTCTATGTTGTATGCGTCATACATTACATGAAAAACAAAGGGCCAGATTCACAGAGCGATTACGCCTGCATAACAGGAGATGCGCGGCGTAAGTCTAAATGTGCGCGTGCGTTTCGATGCACGGCATCCCCAGAACGAGATACGCAAGAAATCTACTTTTTTTGTCCAGCGTAATTTTGTTAGACAGGCGCATCTGTCCGCACAAAACTGCGCTAGACAGACCATTGATTTGCTAGTGAAATATGCTAATGAGAGACTTACAGGGATCCACAAAAGAACGTTGGGGCAGCGCAGGCTACGCAGTGTGCGCAACAGCAAAATGTACTGTCTAAAATTAGACCATATAAAAGCTGGTCTAAAATTAGAAAAATTGTCTACATGTCAGAGAAAGCAACACTGTTAGTGAGGAGCTGAGCAGTCACACGTGTTGCACAACAATCTGTATGCCAATATGCCAGTGGCATCCATGCTCATAGCTATACTACTGACTTTAGATGAGCAAAGAAGGAGGAGGGCACTGAGGAGGGCACAGGATTTTTTTTTTTACTTTTTATTTGCTTATATAAACTTTACAATTTAATCTAATACAATATTCTTATCTGATACAAGCCCCTCAATCTTCACTCTTCACGGGAGAGGATATACTGCACACGCATAGACATCTATGGCATGAGTTATTCTGAGGTGTCTCACATCTTCAGATTCACCCCTCATGCCATCATGGAATTAACCACAAGCTTGCAGGAGGACATCACCAGCTCTACACATGACACTACCCATGACACTACCCATGACACCCATGACAGCTACATATACAATCAGAGCCCCATCCCCACAGATTTCGAACAGAACATGTATGGGGACATCTGGCTCGTTGGTGAGTAACATGGGTGGCAGGCATGACTGCTCCCCCCCCCCCCCCCCCATGATGCACACATCACAAGGGACACATGCACTACTAACATCCTCCTGTCTTTTCCCTTCAAGGTGACTCTGCATATGCACTGGGACCCCATCTCATGACCCCATCTCATGCCAGCTCACTTTATGCATCTTTGCACGTTAAACACACACATTAATCATGGCACAATGAGAATGCATGCATGCACACCACTGTGGTCCCTAGCACACACACCCCACATCCTCATCACATTGGATTGGCACAAGCCACCACAAATGAGGGTGACACCCCTTTTTCCGACAGGAATGTCACCCCCACATTCCCAAATCATACACAAACAGAACCAAAAAAAAAAAAAAAAAATGACCAGCAAAAAAAAAATAAGCCCAGCAAAAATATAATTTTACAAAAAAAACAACAAAGAAAACACATAAAAGACAAAAATCACTCTGCAAAACCGTCCCAAAATATCTCAAAGACACGTCACAAACAAACAAATAAACGCTAACAAACAGAACAAAAGCACCTTGCTGTATAGGGAAGAATACAAAGGGATGTACTTATGCAAAGGAAGTGCGTTTGTGTCTGTCTATTTATGCTGTCTGCGTAGTTCACCAAGTTGCCCTGGTCCACTTCCAATTTCACTGATCGCGCCGTTCCCGAGTTGTGAGCATGCACACAGAGGTGCTGACCATGGTCTCCTTCAAGCGCGCATGCGCGAGCCGGCCGGCCCTTCATTTGCACGGGGTCACGGCTCATTTCAATGTAAAACGCCCACGTCCTTCCCAATTTGTATTACTCCGCCTTACGCCTCTGAAATAACGTTGCGCATGCGCAAATTTCTGCATAAAAGCGACGAGAATAGGGTGATTGCGCGGCTACATTGCGCAAGTCTAACGTAAAGGCGGTGCGCTACGCCGGTCCAATAATGCGCAGATGTACCTGAATCTGGCCCAAAGTTTTGATCATTTCCTGTGCCTCCTTCCTTTGGACTGTTCTAAAGTTACATGGTTCCTTGCTACTTCCATGGACTACAAAACACCTCACCTGGTATGGAGAAGAGATGGAGGAGTTATGTAGTCCTGACACTTTCCCTTTCACACTGACCGGAGAGCCCTTTCACACTGACGGCGCCCGGGTGGTAAAATGCCACCAGTCTTGGCGATGCTTTACTGTAGTTTTTGCGCTGCTTTTTGGGCCCTAGCGGGATGCTTTTAACCCCCACTAGTGGTCAAAGGGTTAAAAGCACATGCAAAGCGCCGCTGCTCATTGATTTCATGGGCAGGTATGCTTGGGAGCGGTGTAGGGCCTTAAAGAAGCTGCTTGCAGGACTCTTTTTTTGACATCCTGCCAGCGCAGCTCCCCAATGTGAAAGCCCTTGGGCTTTCACACTGACACTGGGATTGCAGATGAGGCTTTTTACAGGCGCTATTTTTAGCGCTAAATCGCCTCCAGTGTGAGGCTTCTTTCACACTGAGATGCTATTATAATGCTAAAAATAGTGCTTGTAAACGGCCACTCCTCTCACTCCCTTGTGAAATCCTGAGGGCTTTTTTACACTAAAAAAAGACCTGCAAGCCTAATCTTTGCAGCGCTGTAGTAACGGTGATACACCCCTCCTGAAGTGCTCCTGCCCATTGAAATCAATGGGCAGCGCCTCCAAACTGCCGGCAAAGTGCCGCTGCAGAGGTGCTTAGTGGGCATTTTTAACCCTTTTTTCAGCTGCTAGCAGGGGTTAAAAGTGGCCCGCTAGCAGCCGAAAAAAGTGCTGCAAAAAAGACGGTAAAGCGCCACTAAAAATAGCAGCACTTTACCGCCGATGCCCCCAACGCCTTGGTGTGAAAGTAGTCTTAAAGGGGTCTACTTGTGCTGATCTGAGGCCCATGTGTACAGAGTATTATCTGAATAAAGAGTGAAATAGAAAATGAATGGACCTACAAAATAATCACAACACATTACTGCAGTGCCATCTGTCCCTGCCTCTTGCTGAAGCACACAATGCTTCATGTAAGGGACAAACCCTGCAGTAAACCTTTTCCTGGGCGGCTGCTCTGGGTGTAGCTTGCCTTCTGTATAAAGCAGGGATCCTCAAACTACGGCCCTCCAGCTGTTGTGGAACTACACATCCCATGATGCATTGTAAAATTCTGACATTCACAGACATGACTAGGCATGATGGGAATTGTAGTCCCTGAACAACTGGAGGGCCGTAGTTTGAAGACCCATGGTATAAAGCAAGATGTAGTTAACACACATTAATTGTTTCATTGTACTTTTTTTTTTTTTTTTTTTCTCTAAAACATGAGTTTTGTTAACCTTGTCCTCTAGTCACAATGTGGGTTACTTCTTCACACAATGGAGTACAGTTTAGTTTGTCTGATGTACTGGTGCAAACAATGGCAGTCTATGTACTCACATATTTATCTGGTGTTCACTCTTTGCTTGGCTTGAGTTGTTGGTTGTGGTGACTGAGCATATTTTTTTTTTTTGTGGTCACATTCCCATATATTTTACATTTATTCTAGTTGATCTTGAGGTAATGTTAACCAATTCCGAACTGCACTATAGCAAATTTACCACTACATGGTGGCCTGCCTGTGCAGGAATATATATATATATATATATATATATATATATATATATATATATATATATATATATATATATATATATATATATATATATATATATATTACACATACACACACACATATATATGTGTACATATTTACACACACGATTTTGCACTTCCGCCTACAGGGGACGTGAGCACTAGGCCACTTAATAACAGAAGTTGATTTGTGGGTGCAGGACACTGGATGTCCACCGGCAGCCACTGATTGTCTGTAAAATAAGGCATATCTCCATTCTGACTGGGGAAAGGATGGATTTTGTGTCCCTGCAAAGCACAGCCACTGTGCGGCTCAGTCATTCAAACAGAAAAATTCTGCCTATTGTGGGGACAGGAAGTATGGAGATGAATAATGGGTTTTGATAGCCAAAAAAAACATTTCTAAAGAATTTGCCCACATTCTTGTAGATATAAATCCTAAGGGCTTGCTCACGTGTGTCTGTCTGTCTGTCTGTCTGTCTTTTGAGTCAATCTCAAGATGATCTTGGAAAGACTGTCATGGTCACTTGCTTGCACAATCGCTTGCTTGCACCGATTACTTGCTGGTGAAGTCACTTGCTGGCACTGACTCTTGCTCGCACCAACACTTTCCAATCCCAGAAGATGCCAGTTGTGGTGAATTGTGTCGTTACGTACTGGCTAATGACCGTGGCTAGACGTTTTTCACATATGACTGCAGGTCAGCGGCATTTGGGACATAGGTAGTGACAGGTTTGCCATATGAAGTATTCTCTATGGAGGAGTTATGTAAACACAATATATAAAATGTTCTATTTCTTTTTTTCTTTTTTTTTTCTTTCATTGAAATGGAACCATATTTTTATCGCACTGCACAAGGGTTGTAAAGGAAAGAACGTTTTTTTTTATCTTAATGCATTCTATGCCCTAACACTTTACCTGAGGTCCCTGTCTGTCCAGCAATGTCCATAAATGTCTCGGTCGCCCGAAATTCTCCTTCCTATTTGCCTCAGACCCATTGGCTCCTGCTGTTAATCAAAGTCAGCAAGCCATTCTGGGGGAGAGGGGACAGGGCAGGGCAGGGGGCCTGAATGGACACGGGGAGCTGTTAGGCTCTGATTCCACTATTGCAACCCCAAAGTCGTGAGATTTTTGATGCAATGTCATGAGACCGGTTAAAACCATGTGAGAACAAGTCACACCAAGGTCAGAACAAAGTAGTGCAAGAACCTTTGTTGGGGTTGCTGTGACTTGAGTCGCACCAATTAGAACTGAGACCATTGAAATACAGGGGTTTTGACTTTGAATGCGACTTCACGTGTGTCAAGTCGCACAGCAACTTGCAGTAGTAGAAACAGAGCCTTACTCGGCTTGGGTGCCCCCATAGCAACTGCTTGCTGTGGGGGCACTGAACAGGAGGGAGGGGCCAGAATAACAGAAGAGCGACCTAAGAAGTGGAGGATCCTGGGCTGCTCTGCAAATCCACTGCAACAGCGGAGGTAAGTGTAACATGTTTGTAAAGGCTCCCCCCCCCCCCCCCCCTTATAAAAATAACAATCACTTGAAGGCCTCATGTATACAGGACGTTTTTGAAAACTCTCCCAAAAGCCTTTCCTCCTGGCAGCAGTGTTCTGGCAGAAAAAAAATGTCTGCTACATGTAAACACATTTAGGCTGTTTTACAGGCGTCAAGTGCTGCATTGTGGGCAATATTTCATTTCTTTGGCCAGAATAATAATTTATTCTGGTCATTGAAATGAAATAAAACTCGCATGCTAAATGCACAAAATGTTAACACATGTTTTACAGGTCAAGTTTTTTTTTTTTTTTTTTTTCTGCTTCTAAAAGCCCCTGCCAGTTAGTTTAGAGCAGGGGTGGCAAACACGAGGCCTGCGGGCTGAATCCGGCCCACCAAGCCTTGTCATGTGGCCCACCCAGCAACCTGTTATCCGAGGTATCCCCAGGCAACGAGAGAAACATCCCCCCTCAGTCTTGCGAGCAGCACAGCATTTAGTGCATGCGCGGCCAGTCAGTCATAATGAGAAGGAGCATCTCCCCCCTCCACGCTGTCTATGCCTCTGTCCCCGCCTCTGTCTCCACCCCTCAGCCGTCAATGCCTCTCTCCGTCTCCCTCCACCTCCATCCTGTCTCCACCCCTACCCTTAGCTTTGTCCCAGTCACGTGCGGGGGGTGTGGATGTGCGGGGGTGCGGGCACCGCCTGCTGGCGCACACTGATCAGCGCTTTGCTCTGTGGAGCGGATTGAAGCCGCCGGCACCTCCTCCTCTGTTTACATTCAGTGAGGAGGAGGAGCCAGAGGGACACACACTGCTGTGTGTATGTCTGCGGCCGCGCTGTTCTGAGGTCTGAACATGTACTGTACTAGTTTAAGTACATGGACCTGTGCGGGGGAGGGGGGTTAGAGGGCTTCCTATGCTGATAGGGGATGTGTATTGCGGGGTCTCTGTACTGATGGGGGGGTGTGTATACTGCGGGGATTCTGTACTGATGGGGGTCTGCACTAAGGAGGGTGTGTATACTGCAATTCTGACCCATGCACTCTGTAAGTAGCGCAATCCTGACCCGTGCACTCTATACGTAGCGCAATCCTGACCCGTGCACTCTATACGTAGCGCAATCCTGACCCGTGCACTCTATACGTAGCGCAATCCTGACCCGTGCACTCTATACGTAGCGCAATCCTGACCCGTGCACTCTATACGTAGCGCAATCCTGACCCGTGCACTCTATACGTAGCGCAATCCTGACCCGTGCACTCTATCCGTAATGCAATCCTTACCCGTGCACTCTATCCGTAGCGCAATCCTGACCCGTGCACTCTATGCGTAGCGCAATCCTGACCCATGCACTCTATGCGTAGCGCAACCTTGACCCATGCACTCTATGCGTAGCGCAACCTTGACCCATGCACTCTATGCGTAGCGCAATCTTGACCCATGCACTCTATGCGTAGCGCAATCTTGACCCATGCACTCTATGCGTAGCGCAATCTTGACCCATGCACTCTATGCGTAGCGCAATCTTGACCCATGCACTCTATGCGTAGCGCAATCTTGACCCATGTACTCTATGCGTAGCGCAATCTTGACCCATGCACTCTATGCGTAGCGCATTCTTGACCCATGCACTCTATCCGTAGCGCAATCTTGACCCATGCACTCTATCCGTAGCGCAATCTTGACTCATGCACTCTATCCGTAGCGCAATCTTGACTCATGCACTCTATCCGTAGCGCAATCTTGACTCATGCACTCTATCCGCCACCCCTGGTTTAGAGGTAGAAAAAAAAACAGCAGGCGCCCCTAGAGGCCGCTGTGCAAGGAACATTTTTGACACCTTGTTTATTTCAGAATTTTTGGAAATATTGATTTTTTAAAAAGATAAACTGCTCTCCCTGTATTATGTAAATGTTTTTTCTGAAAGAGGATTTTTTTTATTTTTTTTTTAAATGTATCAAAGGAAAGGTTTTTTTTTGTTTTTTTTAAACTCTTTATTTGATTGGAATTCAGAGAGTACATAAACAGAAGCTTTTACCACTAAGGCACACATGAGGACAGTACGTCCACTTTTTCATCCATCCGTTTAGGAATGAAAAAGAGACCTGCATTAATCCCTATGGGATCGCAGGTGTCAGCGGGTGAACATCTGCTGACACCATATCTCATCGGTGTCCACAATGCTCCGATTCTGCAGACGGAGGAAAATCCTATTTTTCCATCCGTCATCGGATCGGGTGAACACGGACAGACGGTCTGTGTTCATCCGATTCCCCCATAGGGGAGAGCGGAGATCTGACAGGGCGGTCCCTGCACAGTGTGTGTGAAGACCGCCCTGTTATCTTTCGGCTCGGCGTGGATCAACGGAGCGATCCCCCGCTAAGCAAGCGGATGAGACATGTACCGATCCTCACGGGATTTAAATTGGATTGCCTGGTTAACATGGGGTCCATCATTCTTTCATAACGATATCATTCTTTTTGTTTGCAAATCCTAATTCACACTGGTGCGGTTAAAAGAAGAAAAAAAAAAAATGGTCCTGTGCGAGTTTCCTGTGGAGTGCTCCAATTTTAAGTTCTATAGCCTGTGAGAAATTGAACCTGAAAAGCACAAATCGCACTGCACTGGCACTCCAAATCACATGAAAAAATCGCATCAGTGTGAACTCTGGCTGATTTAGAAATTCAATCATCAGTTTCAGATTTTGTGTGTGTGTGTGCGTGTGTGTTTTTTTACACCAGTTGGTACGGCACGTGTACATGTTTACCTTGTTAAGCATATGCTGCAATTTCAGTGAGAATAAAAATAAACTTGAAACACTTTATAGAAGCTGATGAGATCCCTGGAGATTACATGTGTTAATTAGACAATACACTTTTAAGTTGCAGCTTTACCTCAGCAGGGTTTAGTAAATCTTGAAATGTGGATTAGAGGAAACTTTGTTGTTGGAAATCTTGAAGCATAATGTTGTTACACATAATTATGAAACACAAAGAGCTTTGAAAGGCAAATTTTATTAAAGCTGAAAGTGTTGCCGATTTAGTGAAGGCCCAACTGATCTGTGCATAGGACTAGGGATATTGACTAGTGTCATTGTTGGCAAACGGACATGCTACTTTATTTTTTTTTCTTCCCAAATATTTTATTTCAACTTAAAACGTATGTATTTTTTATTGGCAGATACATGTATTAAAAAGATAAAAAATAATAAGTGTGCATCGCCACAAAACAAACCAAATAGCAATGTAAATAATATTAATATGTGTAATTGAAGTCCAGTAGTGAAAAATGGTCAAATACATTTAAAATGCAATGTTACATGTTCCTTAGCACTAGTACCCAAAAGATGTGCACATTTATTGTAATAATGATGTAACTGTGTACCTGGCACCTAAGATGACATGTTGTGGAAGGTAATGCTGAATGAAGGAAGAGTAAAAACACTTATATTTGCCATATAAGATTAGTAATTTCTCTTTATTTACATTTTGATTTTTAAAGGCTATACCTGTTCTTTACATGTGTTATCCCTTTGGAAAAATGCTACAAGTACACCAAATAACTGTTGACCTGACAGAATTCCAGCCTGGGCTGATAACATGATGAAGGGCATTCAATTAAGCTGCTATGCCACTTTTCTGGCATTAATCCTGATTGTTGATGTATTGTATCTGACAGGGACTCATGCACCAAATTCTACAATGCGGCACATTTTACATTGTAGCTCAATAAAGGTGCATAAGGGTCCTTTCACACGGAGCGGACCGTTTTTGATCCGCTCAGTGTGTGTCCGTCGGCTCAGCGGGGATCATCCGTAAATCTCCGCTGAGCTGTCGGCAGACAGGGCGGTCCCCGCACACTGTGCAGAGACTGCCCTGTCTTTCCTCCGCTCTCCCCTTTGGGGAATCGGATGAATACGGACCGTCTGTCCGTATTCATCCGATCCGATCCGCCAGACAAATAAGGTTTTCTTCCGTCTGGAAAACCGGAGCTTTGCGGACATGGATCTTTGCGGACGTTAGCAGATGCATCATCCGCTAACGTACGTGATCCCATAGGGATGCATTACAAGTCTGTAAACGGACTTGTAAAAAACAGACGAACGTGCGTGTGAAAGGGCCCTAATTCAAAATAATATAATTATAGTTTGTACCTTTTATGGAAGTGACACTAATTAAGACCAATGCTCTTTTGACGTATCAAGAGAAACTGGCACAAAAGTGTTTCTCATGCATCCAAAAAATGGCGTAGCATGTGCCAAATTCAAGTACAAGTTCTAAAACACAACATGATTTTGGCTGATGCTACGCTACTTTTAGAACACGATGAGAGGGACATTTTCACAAAATCTGTCTGCTCCAGTCTTCAGTCTGTATGAATTTTATGAAGCATCTTGCTAGACCAGTGGGATCATGTATTGCCTTGGGGAGATGCAGACTAGAATACTGCAATCACTGAGCAGCAAATGATATCACCTGTGCTGCATTTCAGTTATCTTGCAAACCTGGCCTGTTGGTGGGCCCTGAGCACAGGAGTTGGAGACCACTGTGCTAGACTACAAAACTCTTTCTCCACCTCTCTCTATTCCATTCCATGTACATACATTGATATCTTAGCTAGCAAAATAGTGTTGCTGACTTGCAGGGCGGATTTGATTTAAATCACTAGTAAAAAAAAAAAAAAGGCTTGATTTAAAGGGGTGTTCCAGCTGCAATTTTTTTTTTTTTTAAAGTCAGCAGCTACTAACAGTGTAGCTGCTGACTTTAAATAAGGACACTTACCTTGTCCTACTTGCCCGCGCTGATGGCCCCCCCGATGCCGATCCCACAATCGCTCCGGGTCCCGCGCCGCCATTCACACTATGGGAAACAGGCAGTGAAGCCGTACGGTTTCACTGCCCATTTCTTACTGCGCCTGCGTGAGTCTCACGCTGGCTTGTGAATGGGCGGCTGCTCTCTGAGAACACACACAGTTCCCAGAAAGCAGCGCGCCCCATTCACAAGCAGAAGAAGAAGAAAACACACCGCGGTGTGGTAGAGGCAGATTACGGACTTCCGCATAGCAACAGGT
Organism: Rana kukunoris; assembly: GCA_029574335.1. Taxonomy (NCBI): domain Eukaryota; kingdom Metazoa; phylum Chordata; class Amphibia; order Anura; family Ranidae; genus Rana; species Rana kukunoris. The sequence goes on along the minus strand of CM056054.1, from coordinate 126,317,266 downwards.
ATTTCGGGTGAGTATTTTTATTTTTTTCACTTTTTTTTTATTAAATTTTTTTTAAATATATGGTCAAATGTTGTTTTCCTGGGTGGAACTCCACTTTAAATCAACTCGATTTAACCACTTAAGACCTGACCTTTAGGCAGCTAAAGGACCCGGCCAGGTTTTGCGATTCGGCACTGCGTCGCTTTATGAGACAATTGCGAGGTCGTGCAACGTTTTCCAAACAAAATTGCCGTCCTTTTTTTCCCACAAATAGAGCTTTCTTTTGGTGGTATTTGATCACCTCTGCGGTATTTATTTTTTGTGCTATAAACAAAAATAGAGCGACAATTTTGAAAAAAACAATATTTTTTACTTTTTGCTATAATATCCCCCAAAAATATATATAAAAATATTTTTTTTTCCTCAGTTTAGGCCGATACGTATTCTTCTACCTATTTTTGGTAAAAAAAAAAAAATTGCAATAAGCATTTATCGGTTGGTTTGTGCAAAATTTATAGCGTTTACAAAATAGGGGATAGTTTTATTGCATTTTTATAAAAAAACATTTTTTTTTTTACTACTAATGGCGGCGATTAGCGTTTTTTTTTTTTTTTTTCATGACTGCAACATTATGGCGGACACTTCGGACAATTTTGTCAAGTTTTTGGGACCATTGTCATTTTCACAGCAAAAAAATGCATTTAAAATGCATTGTTTATTGTGAAAATGACAATTGTAGTTTGGGAGTTAACCACAAGGGGGCGCTGAAGGGGCTGTGTGTGACCGAATATGTGTTTACAACTGTAGGGTGTGTGGCTGTAGGTGTGACATCGATTGTGTATCCCTATAAAAGAGATCACACGATCGATTCTTCAGCTTCGAGGACCGAAAACAAGACTCCAGTGGCGATCGGGTCCTGGAGCTTTGGACCGGAGCGTGCCCACGGCTGGGCACTAGCACAGCATGTACCTGTACGTGCATGTGCCCAGATGTGGCATTCTGCCGACGTAAATGTGCAGGAGGCGGTCCTTAAGTGGTTAAGCCATAATTTTACATAAGCAACTGTCATCTCTGTCCCACAGCGGCTCCTCCTCTGCCCCGCTGTTGACTTGCCGACAGTGCCATTCAATTTAAAGGGCTTGTAAAGGTTCGTATTTTTCACCCTAACACCTCGCTGTTACAGGCCACCCAGCCCCCCGTTTTACTTACCTGAGCCCGTTCACCTGCTCTGCACGTCCCCCGGATTCCTCTTTTCCATGGAGTCTTGGCGTTCATTGGATAGATTGATAGCAGCGCAGCCATTGGTTCCTGCTGCTCTCAATCAAATCCAATGACGCAGGGGGTGGGACCGGGTCATACACTCGGCATCAATGGATGGCCAAGTGTATGACACAGGAGTGTGCTGCAAGCTATCCCCCCTAGAGAGCTTCCCAGAGGGGTTTAGCTATTGCGGGGGAGGAGCCACTAGAGCTATCGTGGGACCCCAGAACAGCTGGATCCTGGGACAACGAACAGTGGAGGTAACTATGACATGTTTTGTTTATATATATATATATATATATATATATATATATATATTTTTAATAAACCTTTACAACCATTTTAATGGGACGGCTGGTGATGCAGCAGTGACACAATAAGGTGAGGGATATGACGTTGGCAGATGAGTGCTCTTTAAATGTAAGGATTAATTTTTGCTGGTAGTTAAAATCTTTAATATTTGCAAACAAATTGATGGTTTGCTATTTTTAGAATAATAAGCTGTCAGGTTAGTAAAACAGCGGTATCGGAACCGATGATTTTAGGTCAATCGCAAATAGTTGAACTACACAATTATTTTATTTTATTTAAAACAATAACCCTGCCAGTGCATGTTATCTCAGCTTGCAGAAAATTAATATTGCAGAATATACAGCCTCATGCTACATAACTAAGCTCCATTTCATGCTGAATAAACTAGATTTATTAATTTATCTTAACTAGAAAACTATCTGTAGATTTTTTTTTTTCCTCCAAAAGCAAATTATTTATTTAAAATAAATGTGAAAAAAATCAGATTTTTAAATCAAAATCTGATTTCAAATAAAAAAATCGGATTTTCTTTTTCTTTTTAAAAAATTATGGATTTTTATCCACCCTGTTGACTTGACTCCCAAGATCAAGTATACGCATAATGTGTAGCGAAAAGGGCTCCTGGGAGATGTAGCCCTAGGGCATGTCTGTCAATAGGAATCGTGATCCTGCTAAATCTTTACAAGCCTGGGGATATAGGGCCCCCATTGACAGCTTTAAGAATACTGCTGAATCGGCTGGAATTTGACCCAACAAAAGTTCATTTAAAAATCGACTTATCCAGATAGAAAAATTATTGGTAATGCCATTGTATTCAGGCAAAATATTATAAATTCTGTTCTGTTAAACTAGAAAAAAATGTTTTGTAAGTGTGAAAATCTCTGAACACAAGACTACTTCCAGCACTCGTCTTAAATCCTCCCCACACTCAAATGACACATCTATAACCTTTCAATTGATAAAAGCTATGATAACAAATAAGCACAAATGGATCCAAAAACACTTGAGCTGTGACCAAATCAGTTTCAACAGTAAAATCAAAAATAAATTCTTGTCAAATGCCTTACCATGTATCTTTTTTTTTTTTTTTCTTTCTTTATATTTGACAGCTGAAGTTGTGGGGCACATTTTGAATAATGCCTAGACTGACACTTAAAATATGAAATGCTGAACACACCACAGTAAAATGCGTGTCGAAACATGCTTTGAAATTCCACGATCTTGTAAAAAGTAAAATGCAGTATGACTCGGAGGTCCCTAAATACCTCCCAGAAGGGATAATGTTATTGGAAATAATCACAGTAACAGGCTACTTATCTTTTCTGAAATAGCAACCTAATTTTGTTAGTGCAGATAAAACTTGTCCAACTAGAAATCCTGCAATAGTGTTAGTAAGAGATTCCAGTTTATGTAAACTGTGTGGTAACTTTCAATCAACTGAGCTGACCTTTTGTTTCTTTCATCAAATTTGCATGATCCTTTCACCTACTTCTTATCTGTAGTGAATGTTGTGGTTGCCCAGTTCTTATTTTAAATTCCTCTATTGGAATTGGTAAAACCCGATCTTGGACATTGTGTTTTGTTTATGGATTACCAAGCTATATGCTCTGTCTTTTTAATGGGCAGCTCTGTGCAACTCATGAAAGTGGTTGTAAAGGCAAGTTTCTAAAATGAAGAAAAAATGTCATACCTGCTCTGTGCAATGGTTTTCCCCAGAGCAGCTCTGATCCTACTCTTATGGGGTCCCCTCCTGGCTCCTCCATTCTTCATAGTGCCCTCATAGCCAGCTATTGACACACACATCACGGCTTGGCCCTGCCCCATGCTCCAGTGGCCTCCATCCGGAGAGGAGAGCAGGCACAGTTCTGGATCAAGATTTGGCTTAGTTAAGTATTTGGGGGGGCTTTTTTTTTTTGCCTTGATGCAAAGGATGCATTAAAGGGGTTGTTATCCTATGCATTAAGGTGAAAAAACTTCTGTCCGTGACCAGCCCCCCCATTTTACTTACCTGAGCCCCATATTTCCCTTGGCGGAGACGTTTTCTCCCTCTCTGCACAGGGTCCTGGCTCTTGATTGGATAGATTGATAGCAACGCAGTCATTGGCTCCCATTGCTGTCAATCAAATCCAATGACGTCCGCACCACTGTCTGCTATGGCGCGATCTGGTGAAAACGGACAGTATGTCCGTTTTCATCAGATCGTACCCGATCCGCATGTACAGATGGGGACGTATCCCCCATACGTCTGTTTTTATCGGATCGGATCAGGTCGGATGTCAGCGGACATGTCTCCGCTGACATCCGACACTCCATAGAGATGCATGGAGCGCCCGTTCAGGTCAGCTGTCAAAACTGACAGGCGGACCTGAACGGACTGAAATGTTAATGAGGCCGTAAGGTGAAAAAACATTCTGCCTTTTACAACCACTTTAAAGCTGAACTACAGGAATTTTATTTGTTGTATACTAGGGTTGTCCCGATACCACTTTTTTAGGACCGAGTACAAGTACCGATACTTTTTTTCATGTACTTGCCGATACCGAATACCGATACTTTTTTTAAATGTCATGTGACAGTTTTCAAACCACAATACAGATTAAGGATATTTTCTTTAGAATTATGAAGAACTCTAACTCAAGACATTATAAAAGAATAAAAATTAGTAAAAATGAATAAAAAAAAATTATTTTCTTGTCACGCAGTAGTAAAACCCAAAGAATTTTCACAGAACATGTTGATAAATACAAAAAAAGTATTCTATTTCGGTATCGGGAGCATTTGCGTGAGTACAAGTACTCCCAAAAATACTCGGTATCGGTCCCGATACCGATACTAGTATCGGTATCTGGACAACCCTATTGTATACTCACATCGAGCCAGATTCGCCCAATGTTTTATTTAAGCAGCCTTACCCTCTGCAGATATGTATACTTGCATGGAGCCAAGCTGGCCCAATAGAAGTATAATTATCTGCAGAGGAGAAGCTACTTGCACAGAAAGTGGGTACCTGTTATTAACGAATACCTGCTCCCACCTCAAAGACTGTAGCTTCTGACTTTAATTTTTTCTTTAAAACAGGGCAAAGAATCTCTTTAGGCTCTAAGCTGAACCCAGTCAGAATTTACTTAGGGCTTTCTCCCTGCACCCCCCATGTGACAACGCTAGGCCAATCGCCAAACACATTATGCCCCCAACACACGATCCGAATTTCCGATGGAAAAAGTCAGACCATGTGTATGCCCCATCGGACTTTTTTCATTGGAAACTCAGAGGAATGTTCTCTTTTACTCCGACCGTGTGTACGGGGCATTAGAGGTGTGTAGCAATTCTCCCATATTGCAGCAGTAACTCTACTAATAAACCTAAAGCAGACGGGGTGCTTGTTCTTTCATGGCGAGCAATGGAAAAACAGGCACTGGTTGTATTTCTTTATCGTACATCACGGGACACAGAGCGCATAGCCATTACATATGGGTTATATGGGTACCTTCAGGTGTGGACACTGGTGTAATCAACTTCACAGGAAGTTCCTCCCTATATAACCCCCTCCCACTGAGAGTGCTTCAGTTTTTTCGCCAGTGTCTTAGGTGTTGGTCACGTCTAGCTGTCCCTCGGAGGTCTCGGGACCCAGGATAGCTAGCCGGATCCGTCCGAAGTGCTTCAAAGCCAAGGAGTACGGTACCCGGGCCCTGCCTACGTGGGGTGTTGCCTATAATGCCTCTCCTTGGAGGGCTGGATTCTGGGCTCCAGTGCCTTGGTCTCTCCCAGGACTAAACGCTACTGATGCCAGGATGCTATATAGGTCCAGGGGTGTGGGTTCCTTAAACACAGGACCCCGGTCCCTGAAAGTCCGAGACAATACCCACGGAGATGGGAGAAGATTGGGCCTCTTGCAGTTTGCAATACCCTGCGGCGTGGAGCAGGTAAGAGGGAACCTGCGGGACTTGGTTCGACAGTAGGTATCCCCCTGGGGGTTCTGGGTTGGCTAATGGTATGCTTGTGCATCAGCCACTATCTCCACTATGTCTTTTTAGGCAGGATGGGATGTACTAATGTTTACCCAGATAACATGTAGATATATGTATACTTGTTTAAGATATATATTTGCTACTCACCCCAGGTCTGCCTGTTAGCATTGATACTGCAGCCCCACGTACTATAAAGAGGGAATTGCTGGTGAAAACTCCTGTTTCTTAGGAAGCCTATGGGGACAGCTTCCTCTCTGTGTGCACTACAGTAAGGATTAGTGCTTACCTGGTGTCTGTTGGTGCTGCTGGCGCTGGTCCATGCTTTTCCTCTGCTCTCTGCTTCCTCCATGTTGTTCCAGCGTGGGGGGGGGGGTGCGCGCGCGTGGGCGCGTGCACGTTGCCTTTTATAGCGTCTGCGTGCGTTGGGGGGGCGGGCCAGCAGCGTCAGGGTCAGTTAAAAGTAAAATGTTTCTCTCTGGCTGGTCTTTTCCCTCCTGGAAGCAGAGGAAGAAGGACACAGAGCGCGCAGCTGGGTCTTTTGGCCACAGTGACACCCAGTGGCGGTTTGTGGATCTTCAGGTCTAGGACTTAGTTCCACTATTGACCAGAAAAAAAAAAAAGATTTTTTTTGCTTAAAGGGACTCAGCCTTAGATCCAGCAGTATCTGAGTCAACCTTGGACTCCGGCTAACGGGCATTGGTGTTGCAATACTCACAGGTTTTCCTAAGTATTGCCACCTCCCAGGCGGGTAAAAAAAAAAAAAAAAAAAAATTTTTTTTGGAAAAAAAAAAAATATATATATATATATATATATATATATATATATATATATATATATATATATATATATATATATATATATATATATATATATATATATATATATACAAAATTTTTCATTTTCCTCAGCCTGTTCTCATATTAATTACTCCTAGCTACAACAGTCAGGTGTTGGCTATAGGGGTGACTCAAGGTTGTGCAATGGCTCCAAAGGGATCAGGACCAGCCAAGGCTGCAAAAGGTGCCAAGAAACAAAAGGGGTCTCCATCGGGGTCAGAGGATTTGGGCCAGGCTTCAACGGCCCCACCCTCACCAGTTAGACCACCGAGTAGCATAGTACAAGAGCCATTGGGGGTGCTGGGGACAGAGGCGGCCCCCGATCCACCCATTCCCGTTTACGTAACGGAAGAAATGCTAGCGACCACCCTGGGTGGGCTAGAGAAAAGGTTAACTGCTTTGTTTGCCCGCCCTTTGCCAAGTAGCAAACGGGCTAGATCCCCCTCACCTAGTTTGGTGTTTTCAGATGCGGAGGTCTCCTCTTCGGAGGAACGGGACCCACAAGGGGATCAAGCGGACCCAAGTCCCGACGGTTCAGACATGGAGGGTTCCACTGTAGATGAATATTTTTTCGGCCTCTCAAGCGGAGAGCCTGTGGATCCAGTCTTTGACCGATATGGTTCGCACTGCTTTTAAACTTCCAGTGCCAGAACTAGTAGCCCCTGTGGTATCCTCATTGGGTTCTTTAAAGGCTCCATTAACTTGTGTGTCTTTTCCGATTCACCCCCTTCTGCGGAGCGTGATTTACCAGGATTGGGCTCGACCTGATAGGATCTTTATCCCTCCTAAGAGGTTCTCTATTCTCTATCCTATGGAAGAGGAATTTTTAAAGAAATGGGCACTCCCCACAGTGGACGCGGCCATTTCCTGCGTGAATAAATCCCTGACCTGTCCGGTTGAAAATGTCCAGATGTTCAAGGATCCGGTCGACAAAAAATTAGAGACCCTACTGAAGGCTTCTTTCACCACAGTAGGTGCCATGGTTCAGCCAGCGGTGGCAGCCATTGGCGTTTGTCAGGCCTTAAAGGATCAGGCAAAACAGATATTAAAGGACATGCCGGCTCAGCAAACTTATGAATTAGCAGATTTCCCTAGGGCTCTCTGCTTTGCAGTAGATGCTATTAAGGACTCCATCCAACAGGCATCCCGTTTATCTCTGCTGGTGGTTCACATGCGTCGTCTTTTGTGGCTAAAGAACTGGTCAGCAGAGGCACCCTGCAAAAAGCTTTTAGCAGGGTTTCCCTTTCATGGGGGAAGACTATTCGGTGAAGACCTAGATAAATCTATCCAAACCATATCAAGTGGTAAAAGTTCTTCCTTACCGGTCAAGAAAAGACCGCGTGGGCCCGCGTTTAAACGACAGGCCTTTGCAGGCTCGGCCCCTTCGACTTCCCGTCAGTATCGACGGCCTCCCGGGCGTTCAGCAGTTAATAGCCGCCCACAGGGACAAGCCGCGGCAAACAAGAGGCCCTGGTCTCGCAAGCCGGCTAAACCAGTCATCAAGTCAGATTCATGAAGGGGCGCCCCCACTCTCTTGGGTGGGGGGAAGACTTCAGTTTTTCTCCGAAGTCTGGAAGGCCAGAATTCCCGACTCTTGGGTTCGGTCCGTGGTAGCCACAGGCTACAAACTAGAGTTTCGAGAAATCCCCCCTCCTCATTTTCAGGGGTCAAGTCTTCCAAGCGACCCGTTAAAGAGGGCCTCTCTCGTAAAGGCGTTGGATCGCCTCTTGCTCCAAGGAGTAATTGTAGAAGTACCAACCCAAGAATGGGGTCTGGGATTCTACTCCAACCTTTTTATAATACCAAAACCCAATGGCGACGTCAGGCCTATCCTAGACCTCAAACGCCTAAATCGCTTTCTAAAGATTCAGACCTTTCGTATGGATTCCATACGTTCAGTGACAGCCAGCCTGCATCAAGGCGACTTTCTAGCATCTATAGACATAAAGGATGCATATCTGCATGTGCCGATCTACCCAGCACATCACAAGTTTCTTCGTTTTATGATAGATCAAAGTCATTTCCAGTTCGTAGCCCTCCCTTTCGGGTTGGCAACAGCTCCGCGGGTATTCACAAAGGTGTTAGCCCCGGTGCTAGCCGTCCTAAGGACAGAAGGCATTTTGGTCCTGGCATACCTGGACGATCTCCTGGTTATCGACAGATCAGCTTCCAACCTCAATCATGCAGTAGTCCGCACAGTTCGGCATCTAGAAGAATTCGGGTGGGTTGTGAACCAAGGAAAATCGAGGTTGCAACCCACAAGACAGTTGGAATATCTAGGCCTTCGGTTAGATACAGAATGCCAGAGGATATTTTTACCTCAAGAAAAGATCAGGTCATTGACTCAAACAATTCAAATAGTCCTAGGCAAAAAGAGGCCGACTATTCGCCTATGCATGCGACTGCTGGGAAAGATGGTAGCCGCCTTCGAAGCAGTGCCCTATGCCCAGATCCATACCAGAAGTTCTCCAGGCAGCTATTCTCTCTGCTTGGAACAGGTCCCATACAGGCATTAGACCGTCCATTAGTTCTTTCCCCAGGGGTCAGGCGCAGCCTGTACTGGTGGCTGGTCCCTCAAAAATTGTCAAAAGGGAAAACCTTTTGCCCCATCACGTGGAAAATAGTAACCACAGATGCCAGCCTAACAGGTTGGGGGGAAATCTTAGGAAAACTGACCCAGCAGGGACAGTGGTCAGAGGCAGAAAGTCTGCTTCCCATCAATGTCCTAGAGAGATCAGAGCTGCTCGGTTGGCCCTGGTCACGCCTGGAATCTCCCCCTGCAGGGTCTGCCAGTAAGGATACAGTCCGACAATGCCACGGCGGTGGCATACATAAACCACCAGGGGGGCACAAGGAGCCCTAGCGGCTCAAAGGGAAGTAAACCTGATTTTCTCATGGGCCCGAAGCCCACGTACCCTGCATCTCAGCAGGTGTTCATCCCAGGGATAGACAATTCTCAAAGCAGATTTTTTCGGAGTCGTCAGGCACAAGTTACTCCCGGGAGAGTGGTCGCTCTTCCACCCCTAGGTATTCCAAGAAATTTGCCAAAGATTCGGAGTTCCCGACATGTGGACATCATGGCAAAAACCAAGATTAACCAACAAGAAATTGGACAGCAATGTTCGTATCCCGAGGCCAGGGATCCCTCGGCCTCAACGGGACCGATTGCGTTGGTTTGCCCCTGGCACCAGTTTTCTCTCCTGTATGCGTGGTCCCTCACACCTACAGATGATTCCCCGCCTTCTACGAAGGATCAGGGTGGAGCGCAGGCCGGTGATCCTGGTGGCCCCAGCCTGGCCCAGAAGGGCTTGGTACGCACTCATCGTGAGGATGTCAGTAGGGGCACCGTGGCCACTCCCCCTGCGCCCAGATCTGCTGTCTCAGGGCCCGATCTACCACCCTGCTTCACAGCAGCTAAATTTGATGGCTTGGCGGCTGAATCCCTAATTCTTAAGGGCAGAGGCCTCTCAGCCCAGGTCATATCTACGTTAATTCAGGCTAGAAAACCAGTCTCTAAAAAATATCTATTACAGAGTCTGGAGGACCTATGTGGAGTGGTGCGAGTCTCAAGGAGGGCATCCTCGCAAGTTTTTTATTGACGGGATCTTGCGATTCCTCCAGGTGGGCGTTGACAAGGGGTTGGCTCTTAGTACTCTAAAGGGGCAGGTGTCTGCCTTATCGATATGGTTTCAAAGGCCTTTGGCCACGCATTCGCTTGTGAAAACCTTCTTGCAGGGGGTCTTGCTTGTAAATCCCCCTATTAGAGCTCCCCTCTGCCCCTGGAATTTAAATCTGGTCTTGTCAGCTTTACAAAGGCAGCCGTTTGAACCTCTGACAGAAATCCCTCTTGTGCTGCTAACCCGAAAGTTGGTTTTCTTGGTGGCTATGGCTTCGGCCAGAAGGGTCTCCGAGCTGGCAGCCTTTGTTTTGCAGGGAACCGTACCTGATTCTGCATAAGGACAGAGTGGTTCTGCGGCCTCAACCTTCTTTCCTTCCTAAGGTCATATCCAGTTTTCACTTGAATCAGGACCTAGTCCTACCATCCTTCTTTCCTACTCCCCAGTCCAGAGAGGAAAGACTGCTTCATACTTTGGACGTGGTCCGAGCCATGAGGGTTTATCTCAAGGCTACAGAGAAGATTCGGAAAACAGATGTGCTTTTCGTTCTTCCGGATGGCCCCAAAAGGGTCAGCGGCTGCCAAGTCTTCCTTGGCTAGGTGGATTAAGCAGCTGATTTTTCAGGCCTATGGTCTGAAGCGCGTTCCACCTCCCTTATCAGTTAAGGCCCATTCTACGAGGGCCATGAGTGCCTCTTGGGCGGCACACCATCAGATCTCTATGGCACAGGTTTGCAAAGCGGCAACCTGGTCTTCCGTACATACGTTTACTAAATTTTATAAGTTGGACGTCGCAAAGGCTACGGACGCAGCATTTGGGCAGGTGGTCCTACGGGCAGCAGTATAGAATCCTCTGGCCCGGTTCACGCCCCCTTTTTTTCTGTTGGTGGAGCTATTTTACCTCCTGATAATGTTTTTTGTTTGGCTATTTTTGGCCTTACGGTCTCCCTCCCTTCATGGAGCATTGCTTTGGGACATCCCATATGTAATGGCTATGCGCTCTGTGTCCCGTGATGTACGATAAAGAAAAAAGGATTTTTAATAACAGCTTACCTGTAAAATCCTTTTCTTGAAGTACATCACGGGACACAGAGCTCCCACCCCTCTTTTGGGGAACATTGTGTAACCTCTGAGAAATTGCTTGCTACAAAACTGAAGCACTCCCAGTGGGAGGGGGTTATATAGGGAGGAACTTCCTGTGAAGTTGATTACACCAGTGTCCACACCTGAAGGTACCCATATAACCCAAGTGTAATGGCTATGCGCTCTGTGTCCCGTGATGTACTTCAAGAAAAGGATTTTACAGGTAAGCTGTTATTAAAAATCCTTTTTTTTTTCCTGGTGTATTTGGTTTATATGCACAAATGCACATCTGAAGTATAAACATGTGAGCTGTTCTGTCTACAAGAGGATTTCCAGGATTCTAGCCCAATGCCTGCTGATTGGACAGTGAAGGAGCAGCAACAGACATCTAAGTCATTGACTGCTCTCTGATCCTGTCGGCATGTGTATTCTGCAGTCTCTTACTGCTCCTTGTCTTCCCATCTAAATGCAGAAATACATTTAATTATTTTTGTAGGACTACACAATTGAAATTGTGTGTTTTTTTTTTTTTTTTTATCTCTTTGTCGTTTTAGATTTAGACAACCATTTCTTTTATGGGGGGAAAAAAAAAATGGAAAAGGTCAAAAACGAGCACCATTTTATTTATTTTTTATACATTGAATACCATCCTTCTGCAAGTTCTCCTTGGATTTTTTCCCTGAATTCTTTTGATTTCAACGTTTAAGCTTTGGGAGAGCAAAACAAGACCAGATATGGTATAACATGCCCAGTTCACCTCTACATGGGGAAATAATGAAAGGAAATGGCTGTGTAGTCCTGACTCCCGGAGGAAGCCTTTTAAATACAAAGTTAAATAAATATTTTATATGTATATTTTTATACTTCAAAATCCTTTCCTGCAGAAAAATAGAGCAAATTCCATTGGCTAATTATAGAACATTTTAAATATAATTTCTCCGTTCCTGACGCAGAAGCGCCTTGGAAAGTCTCCTAATTCTTTTTTTTCCCGCTGTCATTGTGTTAAAATATTAACCCATTAATAATTGTAAGGCTAACTGGGTCATATTAAGCCGTTTGTCTGTGTGTGTTTGCGGCCAGTGTCACAGCAGTGTTCTGGTATCTTTCATTGGAAAATCATTGTGTGCTGAAACAATTGGAGCATTTTCCACATTTTAAAGGGGGGGGGGGGGTCGGGTGTTTAATAGGATTTCTCTCTGTAATTCCCTCCTAATCCATTCCGGATCAACTCTTGTGCATCTGTGCTCTGGCTTGTTTGTCAACAGTAGAAAATGGTGAACCTTGAGCCAGGATAGGGCAGGTCATGTTTAAAGAGAGAGCAGATGTGTTACGTGAATATAGTTTGGACTGGGCTGTGTGGCATGTTTTGTTTGTTTTACGATTTTACTGACATATATGATAACTTGCTGTCACTGTTTAGTACCAGAATGGGTTACTAATTTCTAGCTGTCCTGATCATGTGAGTCAACCGCTAGTTAAAGCGGGGTTTCGGGCACAATTTCTATTTAAAAAAAAAAAATTGCAAGTTAAAATTAATTACATTAAACCTATTACCGTATATACGCGAGTATAAGCTGACCCGAATATAAGCCGAGGCACTTAATTTTTACCCTAAAAAACTGGGCAAACGTATTGACTCGAGTATAAGCCTAGGGTGTCCATCTGCATGCCTCACTGTGCCCATGCCTCGCTGTGCCAATGACTAGACTGACGTTTAACATGGGAGTCTATGGAAGGGGTGCCTGGCTTTGAAAAAATCAGTGCTCCCAGCCGTAAGGTCCACCAGACAACAAACTTTGCACACTTGTAGAGTAAAAATGGGGCTACATGTGTGCCAAGATTAGGGTCCAGGGGACCTACGGCCAGCCGGTACCGGGTCCCCAAAGTCCAGGAGATCAGGCGCAAAAAGGTGACTCGATTATAAGTCAAGGGGGGCATTTTCAGCACAATAAAATGCTGAAAAACTCTGCTTATACTCTAGTATATACAGTAATAGCTCCCCAATCGATCAGGATAGCATTGTAATCACGTGCCTTATATGGTCCAGCTCACGTTGGGGCCGTTTCTATCATATGTGTGGGCATCTGAAGCCCAGTTCCTGTCTCTGCCTTGTTTTTGTGGAGAGGTGCATGCTGGGTGATTTGTATGCACAGTAATTCCCAGAGACGCCTAGGAAATGAATGTAATTTCCCAGTAGGCTAAGGGGTCTTAGGACAGGAAGTTGAACCAACGAGGACTAGGAATCGGGCAGATTACAAAATCTGCCTAGTAACAGCCAGATAGAAGCGAGTAAAAGGCATTAAAGGCAAGCTGTTCATAGTAAGTTCATTTTTAGGGTGGAAAAAAAAAAGCTTTAAAAAGGGTCTGTCATGTCTGCAGATCACGCTACCTTTTTTCTTTGGTAAAGCTCATTCCTACCGTGATATGGAACAAATTCAATAACCAAAATTATTAGGATCACATATGAGAACATTTTTGTAATGCTGACACATTGGTGAATTGCTATACCTTTTTTTAAAAACACTAATAAAAATGTATTTGGAAATTAAAACATGACCAATATCCCCCATCAGCATACTAAGCACATGCTAACTATCGGTGAATCTACAGTGCAATAAGTGGAAAACCACCACTAGAAGAATACAATGCTGCAATGTTCAAACCTATTATGAATATCAACAACACAAAGTTCTGTGCCCAAAAACAAATATTGTGTCCATATATAAATATCGTAAAAGGAAATGAGTGATCTAAACAATGCGCTCCCTATCTAATCACTCACCGCTGCGCACAAAGAGATGAATGAGTATAGAACCTAGCTGCTGTTTCAAAATTGCAGAAATGTAAAAATAAACAGAAAAAACAAACACTATAAACATATAATGTGTGAATCCATTAAACAGCGCTGTGAAAATTAGTGAAATTCTCCTAAGGTGTTTCAAAACAACTCACAGTGAATAAAACTGATAATATAAATGTGAGTATAAATAAAATTAGTCCGTGACAATAAAACAATAGTCCATAAAAAGTGATCCAAAAAATCTTCAGAGGTTCTTCCACCACACCAAAAAGTGAACAGTGCTTCCACCACCCATCAGAATGGTCACTCACCAGAACTAATTGCCTCAGCACTCGCGTACTTGGGCAGATAAGCTTATAATCACCATAAGGGATCTTCCAAAGATACTGTGGGATCCTATGTTGTGCTCCAAATAATTTCAACGTGTAGGGAAAAGAAAAAAATGTACAATAGTGTGATACCGTCAAGCAGTCAAGCAGTTTTAATAGCACACCAAAAAACAAATCCAAAGGTTAAACTCACAAACAAACTCAAAATATGAGCAATGTATCACAGCAGTCACTGTCTTCCTACAGATGATTATGTAAGGTATAGCACTTGGCCACGGCGGACCCACGATCAAAACAAAACGATCTCACCACTTGGCAGCTTGATTTTGCTGAAGACTGACTCTCCTAGTTGGTAAATGGCTCTCAACACTGCACAGCACAGCAAGCACAGCAGTCACTCAATCACTGACTATGTAGCCACGCCCCGACATGTTTCATCATTGATGATTTCCTCATGGGGTTGGCCACATAGTAAATACCCCTCCCTTTTAAAGTCACCAATTAACTCCCCGCCTCCCCTACTAGCCGGCGCGTGCGCAAACCCCTATTGCTGAGTGATAGAGAAAGGGGATTTCTTACTACTCGTTGCCCATAACAGTAGGCGATACGCCTCCGTCCCGATGACGTCATACGTCACGCTTAGGCTGCCCCACCTCCCATACCTTACGGTGCGTATGCGCTCCAAGCTGGAAGATAGAGAGTCAGCCAGCGTTCCAGAGACAACTTCTCCTACGGTCATGTGACGTAAAACGTCACACATAGGGAGCAGGGCGGAAGCTCAAGCTCCACTATCGGGTGCTCGTCGCCATTACTGAGGGCGGAAGTAAATAGAAACATTGCGGTAGCGTTACTAAGGGTTGTACAGCTGTATATCTAAAACTGATCGGGTGTCCCCGTGGCCAAAGACTACCCAAATCACAATTTAAAAGTTATTATATGTTTCACATAGGGCACATACATTATGTCACTCATTAACATACTCGGAAAGTAATTTAAAAAACTGGATATATTTTAAAGAGAGTGTGCACCAAATAAACATATAAGCATAAGTAAAATAAATAGGTCTATTGTGTAGATAATATTAATTAATGGATGAATGAAGACGTTATTTGCATAATGTCTAATAAATGTCTAGATTCACTAAATGAGTGCCCTTAAAAGTGAGCTACTCAAATAAACAGTTAAGTTGATAAAATATGAGATCTACTCTTCAATAGAATGTGATTGTAACAAAGAAACATCTCCATCCCCATAGGGGATACAAGGTCTTATTTTTTTTCCCCATTCTGTACATGCAGTTAAAACTGATTAACGTGCTGCCAAGCATAAGTACAGGACAAGGTGAAAATATATATATATATATAAATAAAATAAATATATTACTGAAACTGTAAATTTAAAGCTTAAAATAAAATAAAATTAGAGGGTAATAACGACAATGATCATCTCCCCAGTAGGTACAAAAAAATGGATAAAGTTTCTAGGAATTATTGATAAAACAATTGACGTCTACTTCTATATTGAGTCCCCTGGGCCATAAACATTTAAGCAAAAAAATCCATTGAGTTTCGCGTTGGGATAGATCCCTCACTCTATTGGATCCCCTCCAAGAGGGGTAAACACATTCGATCCCACAGAATTGTGCTAAAGATGGATCACTGTTGTGTTCCTTTTTAAAGTGCAGGGAGACACTATGATCAGTATACTCTTTTTTAATGTTAGCCAAGTGTTCAGCTATCCGCACTCGCAGCAGTCTTTTAGTTCTACCCACATAAAGTAGCCCACATGGGCACCAGAGCAAGTATACAATGTGAGAGGAATTGCACGTACTGAATTCTTTAATAGCAAATACTTTCCCATCAGAGCTTGTAACTTCACTTTTTCCTTTATTGTGGACCTTCACGGTTCGACAACATATGCATTTTCTACAAGGGAAGAAGCCTTTAAGGTCAATTTTGAGGCGTTGATCTGGTGGGTCTAGAATTTTACGTACCACTTGATCACCAAAATTGGGGGCTCGACGGTAAATGAATCTAGGTTCATTTGATAATACCTCCCCCAAATGTCTATCTCTAGCCAAAATATGCCAGTGATTCCTAAAGATGGTCTCTATCTCTTTATATTGGTTATGGAATCCAGATAGAAAACTTAGTTGGTGTTGTGTATCAGTTTGTTTGACCTCCCTCTTTTTCAAACACTGTTCTCTTGGTGTATTTGCAACTTGGTGGATTATAGTATCCAGGTTCGATTCATCATATCCCTTATGGATGAATCTCTCTTTTAATTTCAAAGACTGTTCTACATAATCACTAACTTCTGTGCAATTCCGTCGTATCCGTAGGAATTGGCCTTTTGGAATATTCTTGATCCAGGCCGGGTGGTGTCCGCTCCGAATTGAAAGGTAGCTGTTTCGATCGGTCGCTTTGAAAAACACCTTTGTTTTTAATTTCTTTTCAGAATATTCAATCAGAACATCTAAAAAGCTCACTGAACACTTGCTGATAACATATTCAAGTTTAATGTTGTTTTTATTGTCATTAAGATCCTCCAAAAAGAGTCTAACATCTGGTTCAGCTCCTTCCCAGATAATTAGGAGATCGTCAATAAATCTTCGGTAGAAGATCAATTGTGGCTTCCGATTTCTAAAGATTCGTCTATCCTCCCACTCAGCCATAAAAAGATTGGCCAAGCTGGGGGCAAACTTGGCGCCCATTGCCACACCTACTTGTTGGGAAAAAAAGAAACCATTGAACCAGAAGTAATTATGGGTCATACAAAACTCCAAAGCATGACCCAAAAATCTCTTCTGGGAATGGGGGATATCATCCCTCTTGCTCAATGCCCAATTCAGTGCAAGTGCAGCATCATCATGTTGTATTATAGTATACAGGGAAGCTACATCCGCTGTTACTAAAAAGATTTCTGAATTTGTGTTGATGTTTAATTTCTCCAAAGACATAAGTAAGTCTGTCGTGTCTTTCAAATAGGCTTTAGTTTCACGAACACTAGGTTGGAGAAACTTGTCTAGGTATTCGCCAAGTCTCGCAGTTACCGATCCTATCCCATTGACAATTGGGCGAGCTGGTGGTACAGTTGCATGTTTATGTATCTTAGGAAGCGTATAAATGACTGGGATCCTGCATACAGAAGGTGCCAGATAAGCCTTTTCTTTAGCATTAAGAGCATTCGACTGGAAACCTGCATTGACAAGCGATTCGAGCTGCATTTTGTAAGAATCAGTTGGATCAGTTGTCAATCTTCTATAGGTCATTCGATCATTCAGTAGAGTGGATAATTGGTCAAGATAAAAGGACTTATCTAGCACTACAACTCCCCCCCCCTTATCAGCCGGACGTACAATAATTTGTTTGTTGGTCTCTAAAGCTTTGATGCCTTCTCTAATGTACTGGGGGTTAACATTTTTCTTTTGAGGGAGTTCTTCTATGTCCTTCATCACTAGATTTTTAAAGACTTCAATATAGTGATTGTTCGAATTCTGGGGATTGAACAAAGACTTGTTCTTTAAACCACTGTCTATTCTGCTAGTGGGATTGTGACTTCTTACAGCAGCTTCAACAGGGTGACATAAAAAATATTTTTTCATATTTAATGATCTAATAAATTTATGTGTGTCAATGTAAATATCAAACTTGTTCATAATTTTCCTCGGCGCACACTTCAACCCTGTATTTAAATGTTGAGTTCATTCGGTCCCAACACCGCTTGGCTCAAGTTGTAATCCCTAAATTTTAGTTTTTCTCATCCTTTTTTTGGGTTGCTTGGCGCCTTCCTGCCCTGCACCCCCCTTCTTCTTTTTGGGGTAAGTGCCATTCATCATTGGTGGATACACTGGACCACTCCTGTCCTCTCCCTGATATTTTGTGTTTGGGGGGCCTCCTCGGGTTCCTCCTCTCCCACCCCTCCCCCTCTGCCCTAAAAAAGGTGGGGTGAATGGCGGTAGTGATCAGGTGGAGGATAATGATACCATTGTTGGTATTCCTGTTGGGAAAATGTTGTGACTGATCATTTCTCCCTTGGGATTGGTATGGGCGAGGAGACTGATACTGATAATTGGTTGATTAGATGTTCTATCTTGACGTTGCAACCCAGGTGATCCATATTGGAGTGCATAAGGTCCATTCACTGTACCCTGTAGGCTATTATTTCTCATCTGGCTAGAGGTTAGATGTTCTGTTTTTTTGGGCTGTTTTAGTTCCCCTATTTTTTCCAGAATCTTTCTTGAGAGTGGAGATGTTAGCACTTTGCACAGAGTCAGTAACAACTCCATCAGGATTCGTATTAGTTTGCCATGTATAAATTTGATTATTTTTAAAATCCTCAGAGTCACGTATAAATTTCTTAACTTTTCTTTTCTGAGTTTCTTTATCCACTTTCTCTAGCTTCTTTTTAATATTGTTATTAAACTCGACCATCAGAGTTGAATCTTTAATTGTTTCCAATTTCAACTGTATAGCCTGAATTTTTTCCCCTATCAGGGACAACTTAATTTGTTTCCTTTTAAGAACTAGTTCTTGTAACTCCCTACCCATTTTGTTAAAAAATGTTTTCCATTCATCCATATATTTTACATCAGTAAGACCATCCTGAGGTGTGACATCCCACCTCAGGCTTCTAAAAAATAATACCTTCTTTAAGATAGTGTTCAAACGTAAAAACATCCCACCAGGCTTTTACCTGTTTTTCCTAACAATGTTTTCTAAGTGATTTTAACCAAGCCTGGAAAATCTTCTTCACAAGTCCAGTCATTTCATGACTAGTGGAAAAAAATAGAGTCTGCACTGTGAATTGTCTGTTAAGCAGAAAATTGATAGCCTCCATGGCTGCAAGCGGTTTAAAATAAAAAACTGTAAAAGGAAATGAGTGATCTAAACAATGCCGCTCACCTATATCTAATCACTCACCGCTGCCGCACAAAGAGATGAATGAGTATAGAACCTAGCTGCTGTTTCAAAATTGCAGAAATGTAAAAATAAACAGAAAAAACAAACACTTTAAACATATAATGTGTGAATCCATTAAACAGCGCTGTGAAAATTAGTGAAATTCTCCTAAGGTGTTTCAAAACAACTCACAGTGAATAAAACTGATAATATAAATGTGAGTATAAATAAAATTAGTCCGTGACAATAAAACAATAGTCCATAAAAAGTGATCCAGCGGATGTAGCTTCCCTGTATACTATAATACAACATGATGATGCTGCACTTGCACTGAATTGGGCATTGAGCAAGAGGGATGATATCCCCCATTCCCAGAAGAGATTTTTGGGTCATGCTTTGGAGTTTTGTATGACCCATAATTACTTCTGGTTCAATGGTTTCTTTTTTTCCCAACAAGTAGGTGTGGCAATGGGCGCCAAGTTTGCCCCCAGCTTGGCCAATCTTTTTATGGCTGAGTGGGAGGATAGACGAATCTTTAGAAATCGGAAGCCACAATTGATCTTCTACCGAAGATTTATTGACGATCTCCTAATTATCTGGGAAGGAGCTGAACCAGATGTTAGACTCTTTTTGGAGGATCTTAATGACAATAAAAACAACATTAAACTTGAATATGTTGTCAGCAAGTGTTCAGTGAGCTTTTTAGATGCTCTGATTGAATATTCTGAAAAGAAATTAAAAACAAAGGTGTTTTTCAAAGCGACCGATCGAAACAGCTACCTTTCAATTCGGAGCGGACACCACCCGGCCTGGATCAAGAATATTCCAAAAGGCCAATTCCTACGGATATGACGGAATTGCACAGAAGTTAGTGATTATGTAGAACAGTCTTTGAAATTAAGAGAGATTCATCCATAAGGGATATGATGAATCGAACCTGGATACTATAATCCACCAAGTTGCAAATACACCAAGAGAACAGTGTTTGAAAAAGAGGGAGGTCAAACAAACTGATACACAACACCAACTAAGTTTTCTATCTGGATTCCATAACCAATATAAAGAGATAGAGACCATCTTTAGGAATCACTGGCATATTTTGGCTAGAGATAGACATTTGGGGGAGGTATTATCAAATGAACCTAGATTCATTTACCGTCGAGCCCCCAATTTTGGTGATCAAGTGGTACGTAAAATTCTAGACCCACCAGATCAACGCCTCAAAATTGACCTTAAAGGCTTCTTCCCTTGTAGAAAATGCATATGTTGTCGAACCGTGAAGGTCCACAATAAAGGAAAAAGTGAAGTTACAAGCTCTGATGGGAAAGTATTTGCTATTAAAGAATTCAGTACGTGCAATTCCTCTCACATTGTATACTTGCTCTGGTGCCCATGTGGGCTACTTTATGTGGGTAGAACTAAAAGACTGCTGCGAGTGCGGATAGCTGAACACTTGGCTAACATTAAAAAAGAGTATACTGATCATAGTGTCTCCCTGCACTTTAAAAAGGAACACAACAGTGATCCATCTTTAGCACAATTCTGTGGGATCGAATGTGTTTACCCCTCTTGGAGGGGATCCAATAGAGTGAGGGATCTATCCCAACGCGAAACTCAATGGATTTTTTTGCTTAAATGTTTATGGCCCAGGGGACTCAATATAGAAGTAGACGTCAATTGTTTTATCAATAATTCCTAGAAACTTTATCCATTTTTTTGTACCTACTGGGGAGATGATCATCGTCGTTATTACCCTCTAATTTTATTTTATTTTAAGCTTTAAATTTACAGTTTCAGTAATATATTTATTTTATTTATATATATATATATATATTTTCACCTTGTCCTGTACTTATGCTTGGCAGCACGTTAATCAGTTTTAACTGCATGTACAGAATGGGGAAAATAAAATAAGACCTTGTATCCCCTATGGGGATGGAGATGTTCTTTGTTACAATCACATTCTATTGAAGAGTAGATCTCATATTTTATCAACTTAACTGTTTATTTGAGTAGCTCACTTTTAAGGGCACTCATTTAGTGAATCTAGACATTTATTACACATTATGCAAATAACGTCTTCATTCATCCATTAATTAATATTATCTACACAATAGACCTATTTATTTTACTTATGCTTATATGTTTATTTGGTGCACACTCTCTTTAAAATATATCCAGTTTTTTAAATTACTTTCTGAGTATGTTAATGAGTGACATAATGTATGTGCCCTATGTGAAACATATAATAACTTTTAAATTGTGATTTGGGTAGTCTTTGGCCACGGGGACACCCGATCAGTTTTAGATATACAGCTGTACAACCCTTAGTAACGCTACCGCAATGTTTCTATTTACTTCCGCCCTCAGTAATGGCGACGAGCACCCGATAGTGGAGCTTGAGCTTCCGCCCTGCTCCCTATGTGTGACGTTTTACGTCACATGACCGTAGGAGGAGTTGTCTCTGGAACGCTGGCTGACTCTCTATCTTCCAGCTTGGAGCGCATACGCACCGTAAGGTATGGGAGGTGGGGCAGCCTAAGCGTGACGTATGACGTCATCGGGACGGAGGCGTATCGCCTACTGTTATGGGCAACGAGTAGTAAGAAATCCCCTTTCTCTATCACTCAGCAATAGGGGTTTGCGCACGCGCCGGCTAGTAGGGAGGCGGGTAGTTAATTGACACACTGACTTTAAAAGGGAGGGGTATTTACTATGTGGCCAACCCCATGAGGAAATCATCAATGATGAAACATGTCGGGGCGTGGCTACATAGTCAGTGATTGAGTGACTACTGTGCTTGCTGTGCTGTGCAGTGTTGAGAGCCATTTACCAACTAGGAGAGTCAGTCTTCAGCAAAATCAAGCTGCCAAGTGGTGAGATCGTTTTGTTTTGATCGTGGGTCCGCCGTGGCCAAGTGCTATACCTTACATAATCATCTGTAGGAAGACAGTGACTGCTGTGATACATTGCTCATATTTTGAGTTTGTTTGTGAGTTTAACCTTTGGATTTGTTTTTTGGTGTGCTATTAAAACTGCTTGACGGTATCACACTATTGTACATTTTTTTCTTTTCCCTACACGTTGAAATTATTTGGAGCACAACATAGGATCCCACAGTATCTTTGGAAGATCCCTTATGGTGATTATAAGCTTATCTGCCTAGGTACGCGAGTGCTGAGGCAATTAGTTCTGGTGAGTGACCATTCTGATGGGTGGTGGAAGCACTGTTCACTTTTTGGTGTGGTGGAAGAACCTCTGAAGATTTTTTGGATCACTTTTTATGGACTATTGTTTTATTGTCACGGACTAATTTTATTTATACTCACATTTATATTATCAGTTTTATTCACTGTGAGTTGTTTTGAAACACCTTAGGAGAATTTCACTAATTTTCACAGCGCTGTTTAATGGATTCACACATTATATGTTTATAGTGTTTGTTTTTTCTGTTTATTTTTACATATATAAATATCACATCAAACCTTCAGTGCAGTCATTGGATTGAAAGGTAGAGCGGCCCATATATTCAATCTTCTTTCCTTAAGCCACAGGTTGGAGGGAAAGAAAATCGCTCACTTCACCCATCAACAGTCGGTGTTGATTGGGGAATACCTCCCGCAGCAAAGTTGTGTTCTTCTGGCAGGGACAGGATGCAAGGAGGCTTCCCAACCGACAGATCACAAGGATTACTGCTAGTGTCTATAGCCGCTGGCAGTAATCGTATGTACAAAATCTGACAAGCTGGTTGTACCCAAGTCAATTAATGGATCGACTTGGGTACAATCAGTCTGCCCCATACTTGGATCAAGTTTTGGCCAGTCCCTGCTGAACCTGTCTGTGAAAAGTGTTTATCTTTTAATCTTAAACAGCATCCAATAAATCTTTAATTAGGAACTATCTCCTGCATTGATCCCTTCACCACATCAGGAATCGCACTTGCCAAAAGTGTGTGCTTATCCTGTTACAGATATCGCAAACACGGCTTGCATCTCTGTACCCTCATGGGAATGCCATTAAGTGTCAGCCCACATTCTCCAGG
This sequence comes from Rana kukunoris, assembly GCA_029574335.1. Classification (NCBI taxonomy): domain Eukaryota; kingdom Metazoa; phylum Chordata; class Amphibia; order Anura; family Ranidae; genus Rana; species Rana kukunoris. The sequence continues at coordinate 126,294,139 of CM056054.1, read as the reverse complement.
GTATCATGGACCCGCCTCAAGCATTTGGACAGTAAAGGAGAGGCGGTCTCTCTGCCTTCATCCCTATCAACATACTGCTTATTAACTCTCGATTTCACATTTGAGTGTGGCCATATTTCTGTATATTTTTTCAGGAAGTTTTAGGCCTGAGCATTTATTTTTATTTATTTTTTTGCCTATGGAAAGCTAGCTATTACAAGGAGGAGATGGTTGCTAGATGGCATACAAATTGCATACAGGAGGTGTGTTACTGGCCTGATCACCAGGTGGAAAAAGAGGGGGGTAAAAGCCCCCAAAAAATTGGCTACAAAATGTAATGATTTTTAAGCTGCAATATATTAACTTTTTGGTTTAAAGGTAATATATGATGATTTTGTTGCATAAGCTGGCAATGGATCAGTTCTTTAGTTCAGCCACAGTGTGTATATACTAGTGACCTTTCACACTTTTTAAAATCCTATGGGACGCTTCACACCACTGCATTCCAGGTGTGGTGCGCTTTAAAAAATGTCCTGCATGCTCCATCTTTGGTGCAGTTTTAAAAAACCGCACCAAAACCCAGCTCCCCATTGAAATGAATGGAAATCGCAGTAGAAATGCACAGGAAATGTATCTAAAACACAGCAAAATCACAATAAAGCCCCGTGTGAAAGGGCCCATAATGTTTGATAAAAAGGAGCCAAGCAAAGTGGGTCAAGTAGCAATTACCAGAGGTAATTGCTGGCAGTGATGACAGACACGGATAGCTGCAGCCACTGGCAATCTGTCATTGAAGTGTACAGGGCTCGGGTGCTGACAAGTCGCAAAATTGGCAGCAATTCCTACTACTGTAATTTGCACAGGGTTAGTCACGCATTCGATTGTAGCCTTATAATATTTCTTTATAATGACAATATAAAGCCAGTTACTTGCAGTGTGTGCAGTTAGATTTTCTGTAGAATCTGTCCCTAAGCCCTGGTTCACACTGGTGCGATTTGACATACATGCGAATATAAAAAGTAGTTTCAGTACTATTTGTGATTTCGGGCCACGATTTACACTGATATCTGTGCAGAAACCTGCACAGATGTGTCTGTAATCACGGCTGAAATCGGGACTGACCAGCGGGAGTAAAATCGTACGAGTTCAGTTGGACTAGCGCGGCTTCACTCCCAGAGCCCATTGTAAATCTGGGCTAAAAAACACTTGGTCTGTGTGCAATCCCAGCCTTCCAGAAAATGAGAAAAGCTTCTTTTGCATCAGGAATGCAGTGGGGCTGATTTACTAAAACTGTGGAGCACAAAATCTGGTGCAGCTTTGACAAAAAAAAAAAAAACTGAAAGCTGATTGGTTTCTATGTAGAGCTGCACCAGATTTTGCACTCTCCAGTTTTAGTCAATCATCCTCACTTTTTCTTATTCTGATCTGCTGAGGAAGAGTGGTCACACAACAGGTTCATGTATTTATTTTTTCACCACGTGTACGTTAAAGTCTAACTCCAGCTTATATATATATATTTTTTCTCCGTTTGGGACAGGCCAGACAAGAGATGGAACGCTAATATGTTGAATGAATGCATTTGCACCGCTTTCCTCTACTTTATTTGCAGTCAATTTTGTAGATCTCTATTCTGTCAGTTCATTTGGTAATATTTTTATTTCTTGCCCTTGTGCTGTTTTTCTATTTTTTTCATTTAGAAGAGATTGCCTGTACTGTGTAAGGAATGAAATGCACAGTACTGTACATGTTGTATCCACAGTTCTATTGTGAGTGCTTTGGAGCTTGGCAGAGGCATTCACTGCATTTATTGGAATTGAAATCTAGGTATTGGTTTCTGCATATGAAGGTGTCAGATTTTTGCATGTACTGTTATAGTAAAGCAGGGTTTGACAAATGTGCTTGGAATCTAGGAGCCAGCTAAAAAAGTTAAGGAGCCAGAAAACGCGCCCCCGTCCCGCCAAGCTTGCGCACAGAAGCAAACGCATACGTGAGTAGCGCCCGCATATGTAAACATAGTTTAAACCACACATGTGAGGTATCGCCGCGATTGGTAGAGCGAGAGCAATAATTCTAGCCCTAGACCTCCTCTGTAACTCAAAACATGCAACCTGTAGAATTTTTTTAAATGTCGTCTATGGAGATTTCAAAGGGTAAAAGTTTGTCGCCATTCCACGAGCGGACGCAATTTTTTGAAGCGTGACACATTTTAGGCTTCAAACTGTATTTCTTTATCGTACATCACGGGACACAGAGCGCATAGCCATTACACTTGGGTTATATGGGTACCTTCAGGTGTGGACACTGGTGTAATCAATTTCACAGGAAGTTTCCTCCCTATATAACCCCCTCCCACTGGGAGTGCTTCAGTTTTTTCGCCAGTGTCTTAGGTGTTGGTCACGTCTAGCTGTCCCTCGGAGGTCTCGGGACCCAGGATAGCTAGCCGGATCCGTCCGAAGTGCTTCAAAGCCAAGGTGTACGGTACCCGGGCCCTGCTGGAGTGGGGTTTTGCCTATAATGCCTCTCCTTGGAGGGCTGGATTCTGGGCTCCAGTGCCTTAGTCTCTTCCAAGAACTAAACGCTACTGATGCCAGGATGCTATATAGGTCCAGGGGTGTGGGTTCCTTAACGCAGGACCCCGGTCCCTGAAGGTCCAATACAATACCCACGGAGATGGGGGAAGGCTGGGCCTCTTGCATTTTGCAATACCCTGCGGCGTGGAGCAGGTAAGAGGGAACCTGCGGGACTTGGTTCGACAGTAGGTATCCCCCTGGGGGTTCTGGGTTGGCTAATGGTATGCTTGTGCATCAGCCACTATCTCCACTATGTCTTTTGAGGCAGGATGGGATGTACTAATGTTTACCCAGATAACATGTAGATATATATATGCTTTTAAAGATATGTATTTTGCTACTCCCCCCAGACTTGCCTGTTAGCATGATACTGCAGCCCCACGTGTTATAGGGAGGAAATGCTGACAAAACTCCTGTTTCCTAGGAAGCCTATGGGGACAACTTCCTCTATGTGTGCACTACAATAAAGATTAGTGACTTACCTGGTGTCTGTTCGGTTGCTAGCGCTGGTCCAGGCTTCTCCTCTGCTCTCTGCTTCCTCTATGTTGGTTTCAGCGTGGGGGGGGGCGGGGGCGCACGCGTGCGTGCCGCCTTTTACAGTGTCAGCGTGCGTGGGGGGGGCGGGCCAGCAGCGTCAGGTCTCAAATAAAGCAACAAAGCATTTCCTGGCTGGTCATTCCCTCCTGAGAGCAGTGGAGGCTGAGGACATAGAGCGCGCAGCTGAGCCAGTTCTGGCTAACAGTGACACCCAGTGGTGGTTTGTGGATCTTCAGGTCTGGACTTAGTCCACACTGACCAGAAAAAAAAAAGGTTTTTTCTTAGATCTGGCAGTATCTGAGTCGGTGCAACCTTGGGCTCCAGCTAACGGGCATTGGTGTGGCAATACTCACAGGACTTTCCTCGGTATTGCCGCCTTCTCAGGCGTATGAAAATTTAGATTTTTTTTTACCATAGCCTGTTCTTATTAATGGTTCACTTCTAGCTACAACAGTTGGGTGTTGGCTGTAGGGGTGTCTCAAGGTTGTGCAATGGCTCCCAAGGGATCAGGACCAGCTAAGGCTGCAAAAGGTACCAAAAAAGTAAAGATGTCTCCATCGGGGTCAGAGGATTTGGGCCAGACTCCAGTGGTCCCACCCTCACCAGATAGACCACCGAACAGCATGTTGCAGGAGCCATTGAGGGTGCTAGGGGCAGAAGCGGCCCCCAATCAACCCATTCCCGTTTATGTTACGGAAGAAATGCTAGAGACCACCCTGGGTGGGCTAGAGAAAAGGTTAACTGCTTTAATTGCCCGCTCTTTGCCGGGTGGCAAACGGGCTAGATCCCCATCACCTAGAGCGGTGTGTTCGGATGCAGAGGTCCTCTCTTCGGAGGAATTGGACCCACAGGGGGATCAAGCGGACCTGAGTCCCGACGGGTCAGACATTGAAGATTCCACTATAGATGAAATTTTTTCGGCTTCTCAAGCAGAGAGTCTGTGGATCCAGTCTCTGACGGATATGGTTCGCACTGCTTTTAAACTTCCAGTGTCAGAACAATTAGCCCCCGCGGTATCCTCTTTAGGTTCCTTGAAGGCACCGTTGAGTGGTGCGTCTTTCCCGGTTCACCCCCTTCTGGAGAGCGTGATTTTTCAGGATTGGGCTCGACCTGATAGGATTTTTATCCCTCCTAAAAGGTTCACCATTCTCTATCCTATGGAAGAAGAATTTGCAAAGAAATGGGCACTCCCTACCGTGGACGCAGCCATTTCCTGCGTAAATAAATCCCTGACCTGTCCGGTGGAAAATGTCCAGATGTTTAAAGATCCAGTCGACAAAAAATTGGAGACCCTACTGAAGGCTTCTTTTACCACAGTAGGTGCCGTGGTTCAGCCAGCGGTGGCAGCCATTGGCATTTGTCAGGCTTTAAAGGATCAGACTAAACGGATATTAAGGGACATACCGGCTCAGCAAGCTCGTGAATTGGCTGACCTCCCAAGGGCTCTCTGCTTTGCAGTAGATGCTATTAAGGACTCCGTTCAACAGGCGTCCAGTTTATCTCTGCTGTTGGTTCATATGCGTCGCCTTTTGTGGCTGAAAAACTGGTCAGCAGAGGCACCCTGCAAAAGGCTTTTAGCAGGATTTCCCTTTCATGGTGGGAGACTATTCGGTGAAGACCTAGATAAATATATCCAGACCATATCAAGTGGTAAAAGTTCTTTCTTGCCTGTCAAGAAAAGATCGCGGGGGCCCGCGTTTAAGCAACAGGCCTTCGCAGGCTCGGCCCCTTCAACTTCCCGTCAGTATCGACGGCCTCCCGGGCGTTCAGCATTTAATAGCCGCCCACAAGGACAAGCCACGGCAGGCAAGAGGCCATGGTCTCGCAAGCCGGTTAAACCAGTCCTCAAGTCAGATTCATGAATGGGGGGCGCCCCCACTCTCTTGGGTGGGGGTAAGCCTTCGGTTTTTCTCCGAAGTGTGGAAGGCCAGAATTCCCGACTCTTGGGTAATGTCCGTGGTAGCCACGGGCTACAAGCTAGAGTTTCGGGAAGTCCCCCCTCCTCATTTTCAGGGGTCAAGTCTTCCAAGCGACCCATTAAAGAGGGCCTCTCTTGTAAAAGCATTGGATCGTCTCTTGCTCCAAGGAGTAATTGTAGAAGTACCAACCCAGGAATGGGGTCTGGGATTCTACTCCAACCTTTTCATAATACCAAAGCCCAATGGCGACGTCAGGCCTATCTTAGACCTCAAACGCCTAAATCGCTTTCTAAACATTCAGACCTTTCGTATGGAGTCCATACGTTCGGTGGCAGCCAGCCTACATCAAGACGACTTTCTAGCATCAATAGACATAAAAGATGCGTATATGCACGTGCCGATCTACCCGGCACATCACAGGTTTCTTCGTTTTATGATAGATCACCGCCATTACCAGTTTGTAGCCCTCCCTTTCGGGTTGGCAACAGCTCCGCGGGTATTCACAAAGGTGTTAGCCCCGGTGCTAGCCGTCCTAAGGACAGAAGGCATTTTGGTCTTGGCATACTTGGACGATCTTCTGGTTATCGACAGCTCAGCTTCCAGCCTCAATCAGGCAGTAGGTCGCACAGTTCAGCATCTAGAGGAATTCGGGTGGATTGTGAACCTAGAAAAATCGATATTGAAACCCACAAAGCAGTTGGAATATCTAGGCCTTCGGCTAGATACAGACTGCCAGAGGATAATTTTACCTCAAGCAAAGATCAGATCAATAGCTCAAGCAGTTCAAGTGATCTTAGGCAAGAAGAGGCCGACTCTTCGCCTATGTATGCGACTGCTGGGGAAGATGGTGGCCGCCTTCGAGGCAGTACCCTACGCCCAGATCCATACCAGATATCTTCAGGCAGCCACTCTCTCTGCTTGGAACAAGTCCATTCAGGCGTTAGATCGTCCGTTAGTGCTCTCCCCGAAGGTCCGGCGCAGCCTGTTTTGGTGGCTGGTCCCTCAAAATTTGTCAAAGGGGAAATCCTTTTGCCCCATCACGTGGAAGATAGTATCCACGGATGCCAGCCTGTCAGGTTGGGGGGCAGTTCTAGAAGAACAGACCCAGCAAGGGCAGTGGTCGGAGGCAGAAAAACTGCTTCCCATCAATATCCTGGAGATCAGAGCTGCTCGGCTGGCCCTGATCGCCTGGACTCTCCCCCTTCAGGGTCTGCCAGTAAGGATACAGTCCGACAACGCCACGGCGGTGGCATACATAAACCACCAGGGGGGCACGAGGAGCCCAGCAGCCCAAAGAGAAGTAAACCTGATTTTCTCATGGGCCGAAGCCCATGTACCCTGCATCTCGGCGGTGTTCATCCCAGGGATAGACAATTCTCAAGCAGATTTTTTGAGTCGTCAACAGTTGCTCCCGGGGGAGTGGTCTCTTCACCCCCAGGTATTCCAAGAGATTTGCCAAAGATTCGGAGTCCCAGATGTGGACATTATGGCAACGAGATCCAACAAAAAGTTGGACAAATTAATATCCCGAGCCAGAGATCCCTCGGCCTACGGGACCGATGCGTTGGTTTGCCCTTGGCACCAGTTTTCTCTTCTGTATGCGTTCCCTCCACTGCAGATGATTCCCCGCCTTCTACGGAGGATCCGGGTGGAGCGCAGGCCTGTGATCCTGGTGGCCCCAGCCTGGCCCAGGAGGGCTTGGTACGCACTCATCGTGAAGATGTCAGTCGGGGCGCCGTGGCCGCTCCCCCTGCGCCCAGATCTGCTGTCTCAGGGCCCAATCTGCCACCCTGCTTCACAGCAGCTAAATTTGACGGCTTGGCGGCTGAATCCCTAATTCTTAAGGGCAGAGACCTCTCAGATCAGGTCATATCTACGTTGATTCAGGCTAGGAAACCGGTCTCCAGAAATATTTATTACAGAGTCTGGAGAACCTATGTGGAGTGGTGCGAGTCTCAAAAATGGCATCCTCGAAAGTTTTTTATTGACAGGATCTTGCGATTCCTCCAGGTTGGCGTTGACAAAGGGTTGGCTCTTAGTACTCTAAAGGGGCAGGTGTCGGCTTTATCAATATGGTTTCAAAGACCCTTGGCCACCCATTCGCTTATGAAAACCTTCTTGCAGGGGTCTTGCATGTGAATCCCCCTATTAGAGCTCCCCTCTGCCCCTGGAATTTAAATCTGGTCTTGTCAGCTTTACAAAGGCAGCCGTTTGAACCTCTGACAGAAATCCCTCTTGTGCTACTAACCCGAAAGTTGGTTTTCTTGGTGGCTATGGCTTCGGCCAGAAGGGTTTCCGAGCTGGCAGCCTTGTCATGCAGGGAGCCATACCTTATTCTGCATAAGGACAGAGTGGTTCTGCGGCCTCAACCTTCTTTCCTTCCTAAGGTCATATCCAGTTTTCACTTGAATCAGGACCTAGTCCTACCATCCTTCTTTCCTACTCCCCAGTCCAGAGAGGAAAGACTGCTTCATACTTTGGACGTGGTTCGAGCCATGAGGGTCTATCTCAAGGCTACAGAGAAGATTCGGAAAACAGATGTGCTTTTTGTTCTTCCGGATGGCCCCAAGAAGGGTCAGCCGGCTGCCAAGTCTTCCTTGGCTAGGTGGATTAAGCAGCTGATTTTTCAGGCCTATGGTCTGAAGCGCGTTCCACCTCCCTTATCAGTTAAAGCCCATTCTACGAGGGCCATGAGTGCCTCCTGGGCGGCACACCATCAGATCTCTATGGCACAGGTTTGCAAGGCGGCAACCTGGTCTTCCGTACATACGTTTACTAAATTTTATAAGTTGGACGTTGCAAAGGGTACGGACGCAGCATTTGGGCAGGCGGTCCTACGGGCAGCAGTATAGAATCCTCTGGTCCGGGTCACGCCCCTTTTTTTCTGTTGGTGGAGTTACTTTACTTCCTGACAATGTTTTTATTTGGCTATTCTTGGCCTTACGGTCTCCCTCCCTTCATAGAGCATTGCTTTAGGACATCCCAAGTGTAATGGCTATGCGCTCTGTGTCCCGTGATGTACGATAAAGAAAAAAGGATTTTTAATAAACAGCTTACCTGTAAAATCCTTTTCTTGAAGTACATCACGGGACACAGAGCTCCCACCCCTCTTTTGGGGAACATTGTGTAACCTCGGAGGATTGCTTGCTACAAAACTGAAGCACTCCCAGTGGGAGGGGGTTATATAGGGAGGAAACTTCCTGTGAAATTGATTACACCAGTGTCCACACCTGAAGGTACCCATATAACCAAAGTGTAATGGCTATGCACTCTGTGTCCTGTGATGTACTTCAAGAAAAGGATTTTACAGGTAAGCTGTTTATTAAAAATCCTTTTTTTTTTTGTGAAGAATCAACAAGTGGGACACAATCATGAAGTGGAACAAAATTTATTGGATATTTCAAACTTTTTTAACAAATAAAAACCTGAAAAATTGGTGTGCAAAATTATTCAGCCCCCTTAAGTTAATACTTTGTAGCGTCACCTTTTGCTGCGATTACAGCTGTAAGTCGCTTGGGGTATGTCTCTATCAGTTTTGCACATCGAGAGACTGACATTTTTGCCCATTCCTCCTTGCAAAACAGCTCAAGCTCAGTGAGGTTGGATGGAGAGCGTTTGTGAACAGCAGTACTCAGTTCTTTCCACAGATTCTCGATTGGATTCAGGTCTGGACTTTGACTTGTCCATTCTAACACCTAGATATGTTTGTGAACCGTTCCATTGTAGATTTTGCTTTGTTTTGGATCATTGTCTTGTTGGAAGACATATCTCCGTCCCAGTCTCAGGTCTTTTGCAGACTCCATCAGGTTTTCTTCCAGAATGGTCCTGTATTTGGCTCCATCCATCTTCCAATCAATTTTAATCATCGTCCTTGTCCCTGCTGAAGAAAAGCAGGCCCAAACCATGATGCTGCCACCACCATGTTTGACAGTGGGGATGGTGTGTTCAGGGTGATGAGCTGTGTTGCTTTTACGCCAAACATAACGTTTTGCATTGTTGCCAAAAAGTTAGATTTTGGTTTCATCTGACCAGAGCACCTTCTTCCACATGTTTGGTGTGTCTCCCAGGTGGCTTGTGGCAAACTTTAAACAACACTTTTTATGGATATCTTTAAGAAATGGCTTTCTTCTTGCCACTCTTCCATAAAGGCCAGATTTGTGCAGTATACAACTGATTGTTGTCCTATGGACAGTCTCAAACCTCAGCTGTAGATCTCTGCAGTTCATCCAGAGTGATCATGGGCCTCTTGGCTGCATCTCTGATCAGTCTTCTCCTTGTATGAGCTGAAAGTTTAGAGGGATGGCCAGGTCTTCATAGATTTGCAGTGGTCTGATACTCCCATTTCAATATTATCGCTTGCACATTGCTCCTTGGGATGTTTAAAGCTTGGGAAATCTTTTTGTATCCAAATCCTGCTTTAAACTTCTCCACAACAGTATCTCGGACCTGCCTGGTGTGTTCCTTTGTTCTTCATGATGCTCTCTGCACTTTAAACTGACCTCTGAGACGATCACAGTGCAGGTGCATTCATATGAAGACTTGATTACACACAGGTGGATTCTATTTATCATCATTAGTCATTTAAGTCAACATTGGATCATTCAGAGATCCTCACTGAACTTCTGGAAAGAGTTTGCTGCACTGAAAGTAAAGGGGCTGAATAATTTTGCCACGCCCAATTTTTCAGTTTTTTAAAGTTTGAATTATCCAATAAATTTCGTTCCACTTCATGATTGTGTCCCACTTGTTGTTGATTCTTCACAAAAAATTACAGTTTTTTTATATCTTTATGTTTGAAGCCTGAAATGTGGCAAAAGGTCGCCAAGTTCAAGGGGGCCGAATACTTTCGCAAGGCACTGTGTGTGTGTGTGTGTGTGTGTATATGTATATATATATATATATATATGTATGTATGTATATATGTATATATATATATATATATATATATATATATATATATATATATATATATATACATATGTATGTATATGTTTGGGGGCTCTAATTGGAGGGAAGGAGAGCTCCATTCGAATTTCTGGTTTACTTGTCATGCCAACGGCCACCACAAGATGGCGCCAGATCACAGAAGGAAGCCTGGGCCTGCAGAAGGCCGCAAAACCGCAGCCTCAATTGCTGGCAGGCGCGACCCGACACGTTCGCGCGGCGGGGGGGGGGCGCACGGAGACACCGGTGGGGTATCGGTGTCTCCGTGCGCCCCCACCTCCGCGCCGGACAGTAATTGAAGCCGCGGCCTTCTGCATGCCTATGCTTCCTTCCCTGGGCACCAGGTCGTCCGGATTTTGCTGAACTCTGTGGTAAAGCATATCTTATAAATCAGCTTTCAAGGGTCCTCTTGTGTGCCATTTGTCCTCGAACCATCTTACTCTCATAGGTTAGAGGATTTTTTTTGTTAAGGAAACCAGTAACTCCTAGTCCCAGTCTTTAGGGTTGCATTGGACGAAAACCTTGAATCCCTGTTTTAAGGCTTCTTTTGCTCTAGTGGGTGCTGCGATGCAGCCTGCTATAGCCTCAGTGGTGGTTTGTGGGACCATTGTGGTCTGGTCCAAGCATATACCGTATTCATCCTCATATAACGCGCCCTGGCGTATAGCGCGCACCTCCAACCTAGAAGGAAAATTCCTGGGAAAAAAAATAAAATACTTAATTTGGATGCCCCTCGTCGGTGTCTTGCCCGGCATCCATCGGCGCCCTTGTCCGGTCCGGCGTCCTTCTGCAGCCATTGTGGTGTCCTCCCCGCTGTGTTTTTCAGCCGATCCCCGCTTCCTGCGCTGTGTTTGAACCACTCCGCCGACATATACCGAGTGCAGTACACTCGGGCACGCTCGGCTCCTATTGCGTAAAGGACATACAGGACGTGACCGCGAGCGGAGCCGAGTGTACTGCGCTCGGTATATGTTGGCGGAGTGGTTCAAACAGCGCGGGGATCGGCGTATAACGCGCACCCACGATTTCCCTGTTTTTTAGGGGGAAAATGTGTGCGTTATACGCCGATAAATACGGTAGCTTATGGCCTGGGTTCTCCTTCTCTTGGATCCTTCAGTACTTCAGAGCTTGGGACTTCTTTCAATAGCCTTATGGTATTGCGTGGATGGTCTTGGGGATAAGCTTGGAGAAAATGTCCAGACTTGGCCTTTTTTCTGTTCACATGTGCCAGATTCTTTGGATTAAATACTGGTCTGTTGAACCAGCCTGTAAAAAGTGCTTCAATCTTATGCCCTTTGCTGGTCGATGTCTCTGGTGAACATTTAGACTCTTTTTTTTTTTTTTTTTTTTAATTAGGAAGTCGCTGGTTGGAGTTTGCCGTTTTCCAAGCAAAATGAAAAATAAGGCTCCTGCGAACAAATCCTTCTCTTCTGGATGACTTTTTTTTTTTTGTCCTTCCCAAGTTTCGTCCTCCAAGTCTAGGCCCAGCTTCACCTTTTTGCCGCAAGCCCTGGACTCAGAAACCGGCTAAGCCCCCCTCTCAGTGACGAGGCACCCCCACATCTTGGGGGATGTCTTGTGTGCTTTCTTCAATACGATAGTTTCCATGTGGCAGGGGTTGCATGGTAGTCCTTAGTTATATTTGCCAGTGTCTAATCTGAAGATGGCAACACACAGTGGCAAGAAAGTCTGTGCACCTATTGGAATTACCTGGTTTTAATAACGAACAAACAATTCTAATTTCTTGTATCTTTATTGAACATGTCCATTAAATATTCACAGTGCTGGAGTCAAAAGTAAGTGAACCTATAACCCATTTACTTAATCGAAAGCTGATTGGAGTAATTTGCACACCTGGGGTCCAATCAATGAAATAAATTTGGAGGTCTGGTTTAGAGCTGCTTTAGAGCACACTACAAACATTTTAAGATTGCTGTTCATAAGAAGCATCAGCTGAAGTGAACCATACAAAAAGGAAAGCCACTGTCCCCACCTATAACTGGCCCTTGCAGCAAGGGGCATTGGAGGGCAACGTTAAAAAAAAAAAAAAAAACTATACCTCAGAAAATAAGCTCTCTGAAGACCTACAATCAGTTGACCCTCATAAGGCTGGAGGGGATACAAAGCAATGTGTAGGTCTGATCTGGAGATCCCGAAAGCTCTTGCTGGAAGTGATTGCTGCCAATGGAGGTTCAACCAGCTATTAACGTTTAAGGGTTCACTTGCTTTTCCCTCCAGCACTGTGAATGGGTAAGTTTAATATAAAAACAAGAAATTTTATTTTCTAATTAAAAAATGTCCTCGGTTTAGGCTGATATACGTATTCTTCTACATATTTTTGTTAAAAAAAAAAAATCGCAATAAGTGTATATTGATTGGTTTGCGCAAAAGTTATAGCGTTTACAAAATAGGGGATAGATATATGATTTTTTTTTTTTTTTAACTAGTAATGGCAGCGATCTGCGACTTTTTTTTTTTTTTTTTTTTTGTCAGGCCTGCGATATTGCGGCGGACGTATCGGACACTTTTGACACAATTTTGGGACCATTCACATTTATACAGCACTAATTACTGTATAAATGTGACTGGCAGTGAAGGGGTTAACACTAGGGGGGCATGGAAGGGGTTAAATGTATTCTCTGGGTGTGTTCTTACTGTGGGGGGAGGGGGGACTGACTGGGGGAGGTGACCAATGCTGTGTGCCTATGTACATGGGACACAGATCGGTCTCCTCTCTCCCTGACAGGACGTGGAGCTCTGTTTACTCGCAGAGCTCCACGTCCCTGCTGTGTCACCACCGATCGCGAGTACCTGGCGGACACCGCGGCCGCCAGGCACACGCATCGGCTTCCCAGCGATGCACCGGGCACAGTGTTTCCCCGCTGCGCGCCCTCCAACGGCGCGCATGGGGAATGTAAACAGGACGTCCAAAGACATCCACCTGGCACTTGAGAGACGCGCTGTGGACGTCTTTCATCTATAGCGCGGCCCTCTAGTGGTTAAGCACGCTGAGCACCAATCGGCTTCCAGTTTTTTTATTTTTTTGCCAAAGCTTAATTGAACAAGCTGAAGCTAGATGCTAGTTACCATGCACAGCTGCACCAATTTTAGTAAATAAAACCCCATTGTGTTTTGTCTTTTTTGGATCCGATCCTTTGTTTTCACATTGGCAAACTTAAATATGACAGAATCCCCTATCAGAAAAAAAAAAAACTTTAAAGCAATATGTAAAATTTTAGCAATACCCATAACAAGTAATCTGCCCAGTTTAAAAAAAAGTCATAAGTGTGTGACCAAATGTGAGCATGACTAGCAAGACCTGAGGCATCCTGGTATACAACTGGAAAGTTCTACAGTGTGCCACCCAGCATAAATTATTTTGACACAATATTTTCTATATTATTGCAAAATCTCATTCATATACGATCTGTTGCAAGAAAAAAAGGATATCGGACACGGGTACTCCAATTTTATTCACTTATATGTTCTTAGAACAAAATTCTGGGAACAAAGGAACACATTTTGTTGAGGATTAAGGTTTATCAAGTGAAGAAAAGCACTGATGTTATTTAACCACTTAACCCACGGACCATATTGCTGCACAAAGACCAGAGCACTTTTTGTGATTCGGCACTGCGTTGCTTTAACTGACAATTGCGCGGTCGTGCGACGTGGCTCCCAAACAAAATTGGCATCCTTTTTTTCCCCCACAAATAGAGCTTTCTTTTGGTGGTATTTGATCATCTCTGCGGTTTTTATTTTTTGCGCTATAAACAAAAATAGAGCGACTATTTTGAAAAAAATTCAATATTTTTTACTTTTTGCTATAATAAATATCCCCAAAAAATATATAAAAAAAATTTTTTTCCTCAGTTTAGGCCGCGCGGTCGGCAAGCAGTTAAGCAGAACTAAAACATCATATCCTGTGCTGCCATCTTTGCCTCGGTTTGATCTAAGTTTGCCACGGTACTGCACAGGTGATCAGTTATGAAAGCATCCATTTGATGGCTTGACTGTGTCAGAGACTAAGCAACTGTGACCGTTCTAGTTCACAGCATGACTTGAGCTAGGTTTAGTTCTGCTTAGAAATTCAGTTTACTACACTTTGCCATTTTATTTGCCATATTTTTGGTGCCTTCTGTGGCATGGAGCTTTATGGCCTTGCATTATGGGTAATTCTTTTACCAGTGACACTTAAAGGAGTTGTAAAGGAAAAATGTTTTTGCCTAAAATGAATGTCTGCAAGGTAGACAGACAGAACAGTGTAATGATTCTGTTAACAAACGAGTAAATACCTAATAAATTCCTTCATCTATATCACCTCTGGCGTTCTAGTTTCTGTTCTCTCATTCACTTCCTGGTTTGTGGTGCTCGTTCATGTAAGAACTAAATTTTCCAGTATGAATTGCGGCACACCCAGTAATTTCACACCTCCCTGAAGTCTCTAACACGTAGAGAGCGTCCTGCCACACAGATGTAGTTCACAGGAGGGGGCCAGCATGTTAATGACCACCGCAGTAAAGTCTCCCTTTGCGCCGGTCAGTAAAATCAGACAAGCAGGAAGTGAACAGAACAGATAAGAAATAGAGAAACTTCTGAGCAAAAACGAACAATGAGGAAGTGAAAAGAGGAATGTCTGCAGGTAAATGATGCTTATTATGAACATATTTTTTTTTTTTTTTTCCTTTACAACCCCTTTAAGCCCGGTACACATGATCAGAAAATCATAAGAAAAATGCAGATGTGAGCGTACGATAATCTGATCGTTGGTACAAAGCTTTCGAGAGACGATCAGGACAGTTAATCCGATATTATTTGATCGGACATGCATGAATTTTTTTGGTATGATGTATTAATTAATGTTTGGTATTAATCAGTACAGCTTTTGTTTGAAAATGCAATACATTACATCACGTCTGAATTTTTGTGACTTTGGTAAACTCATCAGATTCGATCTGAGGTTACTGTGCAAAAAAAAGGACGGTCATTCGTCCGATAAACTCATTGTACCAGCCATTAATAATGTAACCATTGAAATTAAAATTGCATTATCACAGTG
Source organism: Rana kukunoris (assembly GCA_029574335.1). Classification (NCBI taxonomy): domain Eukaryota; kingdom Metazoa; phylum Chordata; class Amphibia; order Anura; family Ranidae; genus Rana; species Rana kukunoris. Next base: position 126,279,131 of record CM056054.1, on the reverse strand, counting down.
GAGTTGCTTTATTGCTGCCTGAGGTGATACTAAAGTCAATCATTAGCGTGGAAGCAGTGAATTCGAAACATATCTCCTGGTTTGTGAAGTGACTCAGTAGGTTAGTGTAAAGAAAAATATGCTGCTGTCAGAGGTCTAAAAAAATAAATAAATAATAATGTTTAAATGTGTCTCCGTTCCCTTAGTTCACCATTTTGACCATAGAGTGAATAGCATTATCTTCACTATATCCAGCTAGTGAGTGGCTTTATCGCCACTCACAGCTTTAGTAGTCAACAGCTTTATTTTCAGATGCCAAAAAACAATATAAAGTATTTCCTACAGAGAAACATCCTGAGGGCTACAATCCCCAGAATAACAATCCTCCTAGACCTGGATTTATAGCTGCTGGTATCCCGCTACATGACCTGGTTACCATCCAGTAAACGCCCTCCCCCACCTGTAACTAGGAGGCCAAACTCCTAGGCCGATTTATTAAAGCAGAGTTCCACCCAGGAAAACAACATTTGACCATATATTTAAAAAAAAATTAATAAAAGTAAAGTGAAAAAAAAAAAAAAATACTCACCCGAAATACCTGTTGCTATGCGGAAGTCCGTAATCTGCCTCTTCCACACAGCGGTGTGTTTTTCTTCTGCTTGTGAATGGGGTGCGCTGCTTTCTGGGAACTGGGTGTGTTCTCAGAGAGCAGCGCGCCCATTCACAAGCCAGCGTGAGACTCACGCAGGCGCAGTAGGAAATGGGCAGTGAAGCCGTACGGCTTCACTGCCTGTTTCCCATAGTGTGAATGGCGGCGCGGGACCCGGAGCGATCGTGGGATCGGCATCGTGGGGGCCATCAGCGCGGGCAAGTAGGACAAGGTAAGTGTCCTTATTTAAAGTCAGCAGCTACACTGTTAGTAGCTGCTGACTTTAAAAAAATAAAAATTGCACCTGGAACACCCCTTTAAATACCTTTGTCTACCATCCACACCTGTATCCTCTGGCGAATGGGCATTATTTGATGTGGAATCTGGGTGCACTGAGGTATTCAGAAAAAAGTGCTAATGTCGTCCAACCTCCAATGTTGGCAAGGGGGGGGTGATCATCACGTGGGGGGATTTTTTTCTTCCCTTTTGGGGATGCACTCGCCACAATGTAAAGATAAAGGGGCCTGGAATATATATCCACATTTATCCTGGAAATTGCACTCCCACCGGCTGGTTGGCTTGCACAATATTAACAATTTCAAGCGTAAGGTATTAGTACTGTGCCTGTGTGTCTCTCCTTGCCATAACGGCAAAGCCGCTCCGTGTTTTTTCTTTCCTGTTCCTGGTCCCGGAGGCTCCACAGTGTCTCTGCTCAATCGATGGGAGTCACGCCCTGATGCGTTTCGTCATTGGCTGACTTCGTCTGAGGGTGTCGGGAGTTATTCCCTGTGAGGACTAAGATGGAGAGGTTTCTGGGGTGGAAATATTTTGTGGAGTATGTCTGTAGTCAGACATGATAAAGTGTTTTGTAGTGCGACAGGTGATTTATCATATTGTGATGTTCTCTATTTTATACATGAACATTATTATGGTTGGTTGATCAATTTATATACGTACCTATGTACTTTATTATGCACTCACATATTTTGTTTCCATACTTTTTTCTGCTTTTAACCACTTGACAACCAGCCCATTGCCAAAGTACGTCCTATTTTTAAAGATGGATATCTCGGTAACGGCAGCAGCTGCTGCCACAACCGAGATATCCATCTCTTCATGGGCCGGTTGTGTTAATGATAATGGCGGTCTCCGCGGCGGATTCACCGCGAGATCGCCGTTATCGGTGGCGGGAGAGGGTGCCGCTCTCCCGCGCCCTCCGCCGCTTACCGTTGCCGTTGGTAGCGGCGGAGGCGATCGGGTCTGTTTGGCTCCTCTGCGGGGATACGAGTGAGGGAAAAATCGCCCCCACCCGTCCCCAGAACTCTGCTGGGCGGAAGTGACGTCAAAACGTCAGTCCCGCCCAGCATCTTAAAGAGAGATATTTTTTTTTAATGCCATTTGAAAAAATGACATTTTACATTTCTTCTTTTTCTTTTGCATTTAAGCCTAAATATGAGATCTGAGGTCTTTTTGATCCCAGATCTCATATTTAAGAGGACCTGTCATGCTTTTTTCTATTACAAGGGATGTTTACATTTCTTGTAATAGGAATAAAAGTAATCATTTTTTTTTTATTATTTATTTCAGTGTAAAAAATTATAAACTAAATTAAAATAAATAAGAAAACAAAAAAAATTAAAATAAAAAAAAACGCCCCGTCCCGACGAGCTCGCGCACAGAAGCGAACGCATACGCGAGTAGCGCCCGCATATGAAAACGGTGTTAAAACCACACAGGTGAGGTATCGCCGCGATCGTTAGAGCGAGAGCAATAATTCTAGCCCTAGACCTCCTCTGTATCTCAAAAAATGCAACCTGTAGAATTTTTTAAACGTTGCCTATCAAGATTTTTAAGGGTAAAAGTTTGACGCCATGCCACGAGCGGGTGCAATTTTTAAGCATGACATGTTGGGTATCATTTTACTCGGCGTAACATTATCTTTCACAATATATAAAAAATTGGTCCAAATTTATTGTTGTTTTATTTTTTAATTAAAAAATTTTTTTTTCCAAGAAAAGTGCGCTTGTAAGACCGCTGCGCAAATGTGACAAAAATTATTGCAATGACTGCCATTTTATTCTCTAGGGTGTTAGAAAAAAATATATATAATGTTTGGGGGTTTTAAGTAATTTTCTAGCAAAAAAAACTGTTTTAGTCTCGTAAACACTGAATCTGAAAAACAGGCTCGGTGGTCAAGTGGTTAAAGAACTCCAGCTTTTCCTCCCAAAAACAGATGCATTGTGCATGTAAATCGCAACCCCACTGTCTGTGTGTAACTTGGCTCCTTTAGCTGTATACAGCAGGTTTCTGTGTCTGTGATGTCACTCCTCCTCCTGGCTGAATTTCTTAGTTATCAGACTTCCTGTTTCCTTCCTTTTGCCAGTCCTGATACTACATGTCCCCTGATTCTTTGAGCCTCTGTAGCTTCAGGGTGGGCTATGGGAGTCGCTTGTACCAGTCCTTAGTGTTACTGTGGGTATTTCTGGGCCTTTGTGTGTGGTGAAAGGTGTAAATGTGTCATACCGCTTCCTATGTTCCTGTCTTGCAGCATGCCAAAGAATGGAAGGAAAAAAAACTGTCGGCGCACATCGGAGCTGCTGTACTAACAATCCTATGTTAGTAAAGCACTCTCCCCTGCTTTTCTATTGTGTTCTGTCATGGGGGGGAATGTTTGAAGTTTGCATTGTCATGCTAATATCTCCAAGAGGGGAATGTCGTACTGTGGGGTATAAAGCATGGTGTCTGTATAAGGGTTTCAATTAGAGTGTTTTAGGCTCTTAACTGCTGCAGGAAGTGGCTGTGGCAGGGAAAGAGTTTTATCAGCAGTATATACTGTACAGAGTGTCGCATGATACAAAGCCACAACTAAACCCAGAACATGAGAGGATATGCAGACCACGTAATATGGTACAGATGAACCATTGGCATGCATTGCCAATTAAAAAGTAAATTTATTTCAGCATTTCAATTCAAAAAGTGAAACTCATATATTTCATATAGATGTGTTATACACAGAGATATATATTTCTTTCTTTTAATTTTGATGATTATGGCTTGGAGCTAATGAAAACCCAAAAACTGAGGGATTGATACGTTTTGGCAGTGTGGGCAGGTGCCAAGCCATGCTGGAAAATCTAAATTGGCATTTCTATAAAGCTGGTCAGCAGATGGAAGCATTAAGTGCTCTAGAATTTCCTGGCAGAGAGCTGCACTGACTTAGGACTTGATAAAACACAGTTGACCAACACCAACAGATGACATGGCTCCCGAAATCATCACTGAGACCCCTTTCAGACTGGGGCATTTTTCAGGCGCTACAGCGTTAAAAATAGCGCCTACAAAGCGCCTTAAAACGGCTGCTTCATTCACTCCAGTGTGAAAGCTCGAGGGCTTTCACACTGGAGCTTGATGCTGGCAGGGCGTCAGAAAAAGTCCTGCCAGCAGCTTCTTTGGAGCGCATTGGAAGCGGTGAACTCCCCGTTTCTAATGTGCTCTTGCCCTTTGAAATCAATGGGCAGCGCCGCCGTACCGCCTGCAAAACGCCACTGTAGAGGAAACTTTGCAGGCGGTTTTAACCCTTTTTCGGCGTGAAGGGGCTCTGATTGTGGAAACTTCACACTGAACCTCATGCAACTTGGATTCTGTGCCTCTATACTCTTCCTCCAGGCTCTGAGACCTTGATTTCGAAATTAAATGAAACATTTTCCAGTCTTTGATGATTTAGGGAGCCATGTCATCTGCTGGGGTTGGTTAATTGGGTTTTATCTAGTCCAAAGTCAGCACAGCCCTCTACCAGGAAATTTATAGAGCACCTAATGCTTCCTTCTGCTGACCAGCTTTATGGAGATGCTGTTTAAATTTTCCAGCAGGAATTGGCACCTGCCAAAAGTGCCAATACCTGGTTTAATGATCATGGTATCACTGTGCTTGATTGGCCAGCAAACTTGCCTAGCCTAAACCCCATAGAGAATCTGTGGGGTATTGTCAGCAGGAAGATGAGACACCAGACCCAACAATGCAGATTAACCAAAAGTCACTATCGAAGCAACCTGGGCTTCCATAACACCTAGCAGTGCCACCGGCTTATCACAGGTCATGCCATGCCACATTTAGGCAGTAATTCATGCAAAAGGAGCCCAGACCAAGTATTGAGTGCATACTTTACTGTTCATGGACATACAGTACTTTTCAGTAAGCTGACATTAAAAATTTTTTTTTTTTTTCATTGGTGTTAAAGAGGAAGTAAACCCTATCTTTTTTTTTTTTTCTCAAAACACCCTGCAAGACAAAGGCATAATGAGCTAGTATGCATAGCATACTAGCTCATTATGAAGTACTTACCTGAGATCGAAGCCCTCGCCAGCGGTGCTCGTTGCCCTCCTCTGTCGACGCCATCTCTCCAGGAGTGACTGCCACAGATCGCGGCTTCGGCACTGTGACTGGCCGGCGCTGCGATCTTGTCTCTCGCGCGCGGGTGCCGCCACTAACGGCATGATCGCCGTTAGAAGCAGCACGCTCAGTGCGCCTGCGCGCCGTTGCCTTTCTTTTGCAAATATCTCCTAAACCACGTATGTTTAGTAGATATTTGTTGCACCTACAGGTAAGCCTTAATCTAGGCTTACCTGTAGGTTAAAGTGGTCTGTAAGGGTTTACAGCCACTTTAAAGTCTGTAATATTCAAATTTTCTAAATGTATTAAATTTGGAAGAGAAATGTTTGAAATGTATATCGCACTGTGTGAAACGCATCTATATATAAAAACACGAGTTTCACTTTTTGAAATTGACTTTTTAATGCTATTCTAATTTTATGAGATGCACCTGTATATTAGTCCTTTATCAAATGCAGCACTTTTTCAGCACTATCGCTGATGCCATTATCTGTGCCAAGTAGTTAAATTAAATCTAAAAATACTTTAACCACTTAAGGACCGCCGCATGTACATTTACGTCGGCAGAATGGCACCGACAGGCACATCAACGTATATATACGTTGGTGCCTTGGGGGGGGTCGGGGGTCCGATCGGGCCCCCCCCCCGTACATGCGGCGGTCCGCGCGGCTGCAGGAGCGATCCGACAAGTGGGGGCGGCTATCCGTTTTCATCCGCCCCCTCCGGATCGCTCCCAGCCAATGCGCGCGCCCGCCCGCCCTGTCACTTCCTCCTCCTGTGTAAACACAGGAAGGAGGAAGCGACGTGATCTCTCCCTCGGCGTTTGTTTCAAGCGCCGCTGAGGAGAGATCACCACACACCAAGTAAGTCTGCACCAAACAGCACACTTACACACACACACAAACACATTTAACCCCCGCGATCCCCCCCCCCCCTCCCCCCTGTCACAGTGTCACTGAATGCAGTAATCATACATGTATGATTACTGTATTTAGTGTCAGTGTGACAAACAGTGTGACAGTCAGTCAGTGTTAGTGTCAGGGTAGCCCCCCCACCCCCCCCCCCAATAAAGTTTTAACCCCTTGATCGCTGCCCTAGTTAACCCTTTCACTCCCTATTGCCAGCGTCACTAAGCGATCATTTTTCTGATCGCTGTATTAGTGTCGCTGTTCCCGCTAGGTAGCTAATTTTTTTTTAATGCGATTTTTTTTTTTACTAAAGACATGTGGCTAAATAAATTTTGGCCTAAATGTTTGACTAAAATTTAGTTTATTGGTTTTTTATTATAACAAAAAGTAAAAAATATTGATTTTTTTTCAAAAATGTCGCTCTATTTTTGTATATAGCGCAAAAAATAAAAATCGCAGAGGCGATCAAATACCACCAAAAGAAAGCTCTATTTGTGGGAAAAAAAAGGACGCGAATTTTGTTTGGGAGCCACGTCGCACGACCGCGCAATTGTCTGTTAAAGCGACGCAGTGCCGAATCGCAAAAACCCCTTGGGTCATTTGCCAGCGTATTGGTCCGGGTCTTAAGTGGTTAACAATAAACCCAATTAAGCAGTTTCTTCTGTAACCTGTCACAATTTTTTTTTTACGTTTTTAATTATAAAGGAATTCTTGATTTTAAATTTAGTGAGGTTATGTTTTTGCAGTCAAGGCTTCAGGATCCAGTCAGATGCCTCGACTGCATTACAGGGCCTTAAAATGTTTGTAAAGCTAAAAAAAAATTCCGGCATTAAGGTAAAAAAAAAAAGTTTTGCCACTTGCCTCACTTTTATTCTGGTCAAAAATATACAAATAGTGGCGCAAAGCAATCAGTAGTATATAGCAGCTCCAGAGTCCGCTGTTTTTAACAAAGTCCTTTAAGGGACAAATTTTTAAAAAGTTACATATATAAGGGTAAAATTGACCTGGAGATGAGGGAAGAAAACATGAGGGGAATGCTGGTCTGCTTAAAACTGTTGGTCCTAGTCGTTGTTCCAAGGCTAGCCTTCAAAGGTGGGGGAGACAGAAAGCCCAGACTCCAACATATGTAGAAAGAAAAAGAAGAGGGCGCCAATGGGTTAATCGACAGGTAGCTTTAATTGGTTGTAGACAGCAGCATCAACTTACATTTGAAAGATTGGAAGACCAGTATGTGGATCCTGTATAGAAGTCTCTGGTTTGGCGTCCTTTCGCGCTAGTTGTTGGCTGAAAACAGTGCTCCTAAGCCTCACGGTATCCGTCCGTCCGGATCGTCGGTAAAACGGCTAGCACGGAGATACTAACTGAAAGCGAGGCCAGGAGCGCAGCTGAGTCGCGGTGACGTCACTATTTTGCAACGACGTTTCGGAGCTTGCGCCTGTGGGTGGGTGGCTGGGCGCGCTCCTTTATCAAGCATCTTGCTGAAGTATCTCCGTGCTAGCCGTTTTACCGACGATCCGGACGGACAGATACCGTGAGGCTTAGGAGCACTGTTTTCAGCCAACAACTAGCGCGGAAGGACGCCAAACTAGAGACTTCTATACAGGATCCACATACTGGACTTCCAATCTTTTAAATGTAAGTTGATGCTGCTGTCTACAACCAATTAAAGCTACCTGTCGATTAACCCATTGGCGCCCTCTTCTTTTTCTTTCTACACTTTTGTTCTGGTGACAACTGTAAAATTTTGAAATTACCTTCACAAGACAATGGCCACCAGGACAAAAAGAGGGTGTTCTCCCCAGAATGGACACGTACAGCCATAAAAATCCAAAGGCGTTTCTAACATTTCAAAAAACTATCCAAAATTGGAAAAACATTGTGGGTGTAAAGTGAGAGATGTAATGATTTCTTAATCTGTTTTTACAGAGATCCAAGGATCCCATAGAAAGACAGCAAATGCATTCCAGGCATGAAGCCCACCACCTGCCACTGCTCTCTCTAAAAAACTGATTTCCTTGCAATTCAGGTAAGACTGAACCATACATACTGAATGTCTTGGCGTAGGTTTTCTGTATTTTTGTAATGCAATAATTATGCACAATGTAAATAAATGAAAACATTAAATAAGGGCACTGCGGTCATCTCGTACACGTGGATACAATCTACAAAATTCACGTTGGGAATGGGAAGCCCATCATTGATAATGATAATGATGCCAGTTGCTTTTTTTAATGAGACGACTTATTTGCCAAGAGACTGACTTGTAAAGTAGGGTGCAGTCATATCACTGTCTGTCTAAAAGAGTTGCCTTTGTGGTCCATATGAACCAATTGGTGTCTTGAATTTATTTTCCAATGTGCTTTGACAGTATATGAGGCAGAAGCAAGCTGATCACCTTACAGACAGCCGTTTTTTTTAACAGACTCTTATAAATATGCCCCTTTCCCAATGTTGGACTCTGTAAACGGATCCGTCTCCTCAGTGGGGGGATTTTTCCGCTGATCCACGCTGAGCAGGCAGATGACAGCAAACAGCCCGCATTCCTCTATGGGTGGTCAGATGTAAACGGACTGCCTGTCAGTTTACATCTGACTGTCATCCGATCCACCAGACGAATGAGGAATGGATCACCCATCTGTTGTTTTTAGATGATAGGATGGGATGTCAGCGGGTGTAAACATTTACAGCAGCCACTCCATAGAGGGCAATGTATGGTCCGATCGGGTCCACCCCAATATCTCTCCTGAGGAAACCTTTATCTCCGATTTTTGCTTTGTTATAACGGTACATTTCTAATTGTGGTCTACCTAAAGTCCTGCACAACCATTTTTGACCTTTTGGATAACAATAAATCGGTAGTCCACATCCTTGGTATCCTCTTTCATTCCAGGAGTATGTTCCATGAAGATCTGTTTTAGAATTGTCTCTCTGAGCCCAGGTTCACACTGGGAACGATTTGCTTCGATTTGAGAGGCGATTTCACATGTGAAATCGCCTCTCAAATCGGCGGCATTTGCCGGCAATTGTTGGCAATGACACCGTCCTAATCGGTGCGATGCCGCATCTGCGGCGCTGCACCGATTTCAAAAAGTAGTTCCTGTACTACTTTTTGCGATTTCAGGACGCGATTTACATTGACATCTGTGCAGAAAACTGTACAGATGTCTTCTAAATCGCGGCCGAAATCGGGACTGCCAGCGGGAGTGAAATCGTGCGAGTTCGGCTGAACTCGCACGGCTTCACTCCCGCAGCCCAGTGTGAACCAGGGCTTAACCTTGGACTCGCCCAGGTGACAGCAGGCGTACACATATTTAGGACTGGATTTCTGGGGCAGACAAAGGATATTGGCGACATTGGCTGAAAACCAAGCGCCCTGTGTGTTCTAGATGGCTTAAACTCCTTTTGTAAGAAAGATAATACTTTTTTCTTACGAAACAACCATTTGGCAAAGATTTCAGAAAGTTTGGCTATTAATTAAAAAATATTCACATAAAATACATAAAGACTGAGTCTAGGGGAAGTCATATAATTGTAGGCCTCCATTTATAACAAATCCAGACGGGAGTACAAATCGTACAGTCATTTTCCATGGAGGTATGTAAATAATATTCAAATATTTAGTTTTTACATGTGTACACTGTTTTCGTACTCTTTCAAAAGGCTGTAGAAAATATTTTGAGCCACATGTGTATCCTTTTAGTTGCACATTTCAGACCTAATAATTGCTTAGCCGTGCATCATACATGTATGCCACAAATCTTGCTTTATATTTTACTTTTTTTCTTTGAAGCCATGGATCATTGTCTAATTTTCTGCAGCCCTTTCAGACAGCAACACAAGAAGCTATTTATATAGGTGACAGGCAGTGACAAGCAGGTGAAAAATAATTGATTTTGGCCTAGATGAGAACAGATTGTATCTGATATGTAGGATATTTCCAAACCTCTCTGCGTGTGTATTTAGAGAACTCTGATCACTTGGCAATCTTTCTTAGATTTTAAAAAGGAACAAGGGTTTAATTAAAAGCCAAGGTGCAGCTTGCAATTGCATAGCTCCTGGGACTATTAACAGGAACATCTTGGCTGATGTACATTTTCATTAAAAAAAAAACTGGGTTTCCAGGCCTCTCCTGGTTCTTTCCAAATTACACTTATGCCTTGTTTCCACTGAGCGGATCGGTTCGGTACGGTATGCTTTTTTGGGTGTTTCCATTATGAAAGCGTGCCATAAAAGCGAACCGTACCGCACCAGCAAGGGTCCTGCTTCTCATGTGGGTGGGTCCAGAGAGAATGGAAAGGTTCCATTAGGGCGGACATCTCACTGATTGGTGGACGCGCTAGGAATTTTTTCTAAACCCTGAATGGTCCCTGACGGTCCGATTTGCAGTGGAAACGCTCGCGCGAATAGACCGGTCGCATTCTAACCGCTCCAAATTTACTGACTCAAACCGATCCGCTCAGTGGAAACAAGGCAATATATATATGCTCTCATTCAGCCCACAGGGGCCTCCCACGGTTTGAATTTTAGCAGATTCGGCAAGAAACTGCTAAAATTTGAGCCATCTCAGGCAGCCTTCAGCTGGAATTGCATGTTGCACCAGACCTGTTTCTATTGGAGGCCTATTTAGATCTGACTTGTGCAGACTGAAACCTGTTCATATTGGTGGGATATTTACATTTTATTTGTCATAGATACCCAAATATACAGTGGATTTTGTCAGGTAAAATGGTTTAAGGTAAAAACGTTTTCTGACTTGTGCCCCCCCCCCCCCCCCAAACACTTGCCTCACTCCTTGATCAATCCAGTACTGTGCCCAACTGCAGTCTTCTCTCCTTTCTTCTTCACACAGGGACTGACAGACAGCAATGGGAGCCATTAGCTCCTGCTGCTGTCAGTCTAATTCAGTGGAGGGACATGGCCAAGCCACATGTATGGTAATGTCTGTGGAAAAAAATTACTGCGCAGGTCTTTGAAAATAAAATAAAAAATTGTTGTGACAAAATAAATTGTGTTGTGCTGCTGCTGCAAAAAAATTGTGCGATACACATAAAATAATATAACTCTAAAGATATGCTGCGCTGCAAAAAAATTGTAAATAGGTGAATCTATATACTTTTGTGAACACCAAGTTCCTTCATTTGTGATAAAAACTTAAGATGAACCACTGGTGAGGTGAAACAGAAAAGTCCAAGCAAAATCACAATCAAATTTGTGAAGCAAGAGTCCATCTGTGTCCTATAAACACCCGAGAAGTGTAAAAGGAGAATCTTCAAGTAAAGTCAATCAAAGGCACCTCCACCTCTATTTAAAATGCCTGCTTACCAGCTCCAACTTAAAAACTGCATTTGTTTTTATACTGTGCTGCTCCTAATAGTCCTCAGCCTTCCACCTCCAGATTCCTCCTTGACAATTTTCACAGCAGCCAGCTCCCCACTCACCTTGTTCCTTGCCTGTGCATGGTGGAAGAGATAATACAGGTCTGACTACTGATGACTGATTTGTATGGTAATGGATGCACACAGCTTAGCTCTGGATCAAGCCCACACATCTGCCCCCAAAGTGGTTTGCTATGGTATCAGACACATAAGAGGAGGAGCGGAGACCACTGGGGGGTGCCACAAAAGAGGGTATTTGGGGCTGCACAGAGCAGGCAAATATAATGTGTTTGTTATTTTAGGGGAACCAAGTGTCCTTAAGGACCGCCCAACATTATGCACTTGTATGAATAACGCCTTTATTTTATTTATTTTTAAACACAGAAACAAAAATGTAATATATTGCAGCTTACCATTCCTTGGATGTGGTGACTGCATTATTTTTTATTTTTTTTACCTGGTGGTCCTAACAGTGATGCTTATACTGTATCTATGGAGGAGCATCATTATCAGGAAGCGTGTTAGGACTACAAAACACACCACCTCTTTTCCTGATCTTCAGAACTAAGGATGATCTCCAGTGTGTTTGCATAGTACACGTGCAGAGCCCGCCAGGAAGTCTGCACGGCGCTGCGCTAATCACAGCCAGGGAGACGTTGTCCCGATGCTCGGCTGCGGAAATCGCACGTGTACTATGCGAACACAGCTGGAGCTTATCCTTATTCATAACGAGTAAAAGTGTAGCTTCAGCCAAAAAAATAAGATTTTTTTTTTTTAAGCTTTTTGGATAGCATAGGGATGCTGTAACCCCTGTAATGTTTGTTTTGCTGTCTGTGCCCCTGTTCAGAAGATTTTTTCCTCACTTTCTGTCCCAATGACAATGGGATTTAGCACATTTTTGGGTTGTTGTGGAAACCAGCCTTGGTGATAAAGCTTCAGTGGGGACACCTTTTTTTTTTTTTTTTCCCATAACTTACAGGAGCGAATTTCTCTTCCTAGGGGTAGATTTCCTCTCACTTCCTGTTGTCTCCCTCCATTTGTAAGTAGGAGTTGTTTGTAAGGTGGATGTTTGTAACTAGGGGACCGCCTGTATGCAGACACTACAAGGAACTTGAAAAAAGAAAACCAATGCAGCCAGCACATCTAACGACTGTTAAAGGGTAATTATACTTTCGTGGGGAAAAATATTGTACATAAAAGTAATATGAATATATAATGAATAAATTGGTCTCACACACAAGCCATATTGTAATAGAATATTATTTTAAAATACTTTCCTGTAATTTTCTGTAAAATGCAATATAATATGGCCACCTGGAGCCATTCTGTACACAGATATGTGTGGAACACCACCCCGAAATGTAATTTCTCAAGTCGTCTTCCAGGACGGTACCCTGAGAGATGTAATTTCTCAAGCTGTTTTCCAGGACGGTACCCTGAGAGATGACTGGTCCCACCTGATGGGGAAACGCAATCAACAAAGATCAAAATCCCTCGCCCCTTCTTGTGCTTCTCAGTTTTTGATTGTGTTTCCCCACAGCAAAATCCTTTGTTTCTGAAAGACCCAACGCCAAGGGCTGGAAAGCCTTTGGGTCTAGTAGGGTTTGCCATACCTAGGGGGGTCTTCCCATCTTCCTGGAGTAGGGGGGAGCAGGGTTTGGAAGAGTCCCTCTAAGAACTGAAGGATCCTGGTCACAGTGGGGTACCAGTAATTTCAGGGACCTTTTTTCTTTCTTCCTCCCCCTTACCTGGCAGAGTGTCCTTTCAGCAGGGAAAGCAGACCTCCCGTGGGGCATGCCATGCATGGTTGGCCCCGACTCCTGTGCTCCGGGGTCGCGCGATGTGGCTGGGAGAGGAGATGGCACTGGTGCAGTGTTGGAACACCATCTTACCAGCGACCGGAAGAGGAATGACATGGCTTCCCCCTTTTGCGCCGTAAATTTCACTGCCGCGGGCCGCCTATTCACGTCTAGGTCTCTGAGGCTTCGGGAAAATGGCAGCATCCTAGTGGCCTAAGAGCGGAGGTCTGACTAGCGCTGGAGCAGGCGTCCACATCCTGCACTTACCAAGCATCAGACACCAGTCAGCAGAACAGAAGGCTGCTGGATTATGGTGATGGAGCGAGAGGAGGGGCCTGCAGTGGCAGCAGCAATGAAGGAGAGCACAGAGGGCGAGTCTTAAGAGATTGGGGGAGGGTCAGCTCTGGGCACAACTTTAGCCCCTCAGGGTAACGACGGATGCGAGCACCTGGGGTTGGGGGCCCATCTAGAGGAACTGCGGGCCCAAGGTGTTTGGAACAGGGTTCAGAGGAGCGCTTCCTCCAACTTTAGGGAGCTCTTGGTGGTAAGAGGGCTCTCGAAGAAAGAATCAGGGGGAAAGTGGTCCAGATCCTTTCCGACAATTCAATAACGGTGGCCTTCCTGAATCGCCAGGGAGGCATCGGATCTCGCACTCTTTTTAGCTTGGCTCAGGAAATCCTGGAGTGGGCGGAACAAAGAATCCCCTCATTTTCCGCAGTTCATGTTACAATGTCGAAGTGGACTACCTCAGTCCGCAGCTGATTCACCAGGGGGAGTGGAAATTTAATCCCAAGGTGTTCTCCCTCCTGTGTCAGTGCTTCGGCATGCCGGAGATGAATCTCCTTCGCTCACATAGAAAGAGGTGAAGAGGTTCTTTTCACTGGCCAGAGAGAGAGGATCCGAGGGGGTGGACACGTTTGGCCCAGGACTGGAATTTCCACCTGGCCTATGCCTTTCCCCCTTATCTCTGATCCTGATTGTAGTGCAGAAGTTGAGTCAGTCCATTGGCAGACTGATTTTAGTTGCTCCCTGGTGGCCCAGGAGGACCTGGTTCCCGACCCTGGGAAATTGATCAGTGTGCCCCCCAGAGCTCCTCCCGGAATGACAGGATCCAATTTGCCACCCAAACCCTGGATTCTTCAAGCTAATGGCTTGGTTCTTAAAAGGGAGAGCCTGCGGCAGAGGGGGTGTTCAGAGAAAGTAATCGAGACCCTGCTACTGAGTAGGAAGCCGGTTATCAGGCGTATTTAAGCCAAGGTCTGGGTAGTTTTCTCACGCTGGTTTTAGGTGAAGGGGACTTCTCAACAGGAGATCCCTGCAATCCTGTACTTCTCCAGGATGGCGCCGATCAGGGTCTCGCAACTAAGATGCTCAGGGTCCAGGTGGCAGCCCTGTCCAGTTTTTTGGACAGTAGACTGGCATGAATCCCTTGATTAAGAGATTTGTCATCTAGGGAGAGGGTGTCCCTGGTGAAAATTAGCAAATTTCCAATGTGGGACCTAACCCTAGTCTTAGGAGCCCTAACCAGGGCACTGCTTGAGTCCGTGGCTCATATCCCGTTTAAGTTACTTGCCCTTAGGACAGCCTTCCTGCTGGCCATTACAATGGCCAGGAGGATAGGTGACCTCCAGGCTCTGTCTATAAAAGAGCCAGTTTTCTTATTCTGCAAAAACAGTGTAGCGCTGGACAGCATATACCACATAAGTATCTAAAGTACCAGGTGTAAACGGTGATAATCTATAAATAATAACAATCAATATGTGAATACACAAAAGCTATGAATGCATAGGTTGTTATAACACTGTACCAATCAATATGGCACTGAGCATAAAGTACTTATAAATATCAACAGATAAATAAACAGTGTAAAAATAAAGTGACCAATTCAGCATATGAGGTGCAAAACAGAGTCCTCAGAAAAAAGCTGGGAGCTATTAGCCCCTTCCAATGCAGGTGATGAAAAGATGCAAACAATGAAAGTCCAATTAGGAGATCCACAGGTGAGAAAGGAGGGAGATTTCAGACATCAGTGGCCCAACACCAGTAGAAATAAAGGCTTACCAGAAAGCCTGTGACTATCCCTTTCAGGAGTAGTCTAAACAGGCATAGCAGGAAATTCTGATCCTTTGGGGTGTCAGGAACGAATCCGCATCTCTCCACAGATTAGATGGTAGAATCCACAGCTCCTCATGGGGTTAACCACTGCTTCCAAATGGAACTTGCATAGATGTATGTGAGCATGTGTTTATCAAACACCATGTGGGGAAAAAGAAAGGGACAATCCCATAGTGTAGGTGTAAAAAATGAGAGGGTTTATTTAAAAATAAAACAATTTAAAACAGCTTAAAATACTCTCATTCATAGAGAGTAATACAAAAGTCCTTGCAAGGATAAAAAGCTCCGTATGAATATCAGACCGCCTAAGGCCGTTAGCGCATTCACAATGTGAGTGTGTCTGCCCGACGATCGTTTCGTCGTAATGACATCATCAGGGGCACACGTACGCCATTGCACACACGCTATTTATACAGCCCAGAGGAAGAGTAGGACAAAATCATTGAGTAGAGGCGGGGATAGGTGCATATGATAGACTGATCTATCACTATATTGTGAATGGAAATCACCATGCCATCTTGTGGTTAAAAAAGCGTATTACCGCTCAAAGAATAATAGGCTGATATGATCACTCAATTATGAATGGAAATCATTATGCCATCTTGCGGTGAAAAAGGCGTATTGCTGCTCAAAAGGAAGCAATAGGAATAATAGGCTAATATGACCACTCAATTTTAAATGGAAATCATTAAGCCATCTTGTGGTGAAAAAGGCGTATTGCCGCTCCATGAAAAGCAATAAGCCAAAAATTCCCTGAATAGGAATATTCCTTGTTATGGAATTAAACTTATTAACCTTAATGATCAATTTCAGCATTGGTGTGAATATTTAATACTCATTGTTGAGCAAAATATAAAAATAAAAACATGACACCTGTAAGACTAAAAAATGCATCAAAAAAGGGGGTGTGAATAAACACAAGATGCCATGGAGATTAAATATCCTGCACAGAATGCCATGGAGAATCAATGACGCTAGTGCCACATAGTGGTAAAGTACAATAAAGGCTATAGAATAATGAAAAACATTAGTAAAGTGCAAATGTAAAAGGAAAAAATAAAAAATAAGAGGACGGGCAATGGAATAATCACTAGGGAATTGGGTTGACTCCATGTGAGTGAGACCCTCAACTGTTGTTAATAAAACAGTTGATGTCCCACTCAACGTTGAGTCCCCCAGGTACATGGCAGCCCAACTTGTGTATCCAATTAGTCTCGGCCCTGGAGATTGTTCTAAATACAACATTGTACCCATTTGAAATTTTTGTCCTTTTTTTCACACAAATAGAGCTTTCTTTTGGTGGTATTTGATCACCTCTGGGTTTTTTATTTTTTGTGCTATAAAAGAAAAACGACTGAAAATTCTGTAAAAAAAAAAAAAAACTTGTTTCTGTCATATTAGTGGGTTATTTCTCACACACAGCATATGCATACCACAAATTACACCCCAAAACACATTCTGCTATTTCTCCCGAGTATGGCGATACCCCATGTGTGAGACTTTTACACAGCGTGGCCACATACAGAGGCCCAACATGCAGGGAACGCCATCTGACATTTCTCTCCTACATGGAAAAATCATCATTTATTTGCTAGAAAATTACATAGAACCCCAAAACATTATATATGCTTTTTTAGCAAAGACCCTAGAGAATACAATGGCGGCCGTTACAACTTTTTATCTCGCACGGTATTTTCGCAGAAATTTATTGAACGCGTGTTTTAAAAACAAAAAAAAATGTTTTGTGCTTAAAACAAAACAGTAACGTTAGCCCAATTTTTTTTCAAAATGTGAAAGCTGAAGTTACGCCGAGTAAATAGATACCCAACATGTCACACTTCAAAATTGCGCACACTCGTGGAATGGCGCCAAACTTCGCTACTTAAAAATCCCCATAGGCGGTATTGCAGAGTATTTGGGTATTGCAAAGTATCATGCAGGGTACTGGGGCATTGCCGAGTACTGGGGCATTGCCGGGTACTGGGGCATTGCCGGGTACTGGGGCATTGCCGGGTACTGGGGCATTGCCGGGTACTGGGGGATTGCAGGGTACTGGGGGATTGCAGAGCTGGGATGGATTTAGGGATGGCTGGATCTGTGACTGCATTTGTCACAGATCCAGCCACAGCTAAGCTGCTGACACCCCGCTCCCCCCCCCCTCTCCTCGCACACTGTACCGAACGGTGCAGAGAGGAGAGGGAGGAACCGGCGTCATCAAATGACGCCGGTTTGTTTACAAGTGATCGCGCCGTCATTCGACGGCGCGATCACGTGGTAAACGGCCGCTATCAGCGGCAATTTACCGTGATCCGTGATGCGCCGGGTCTTCTAGACCCGGCGAGCACGGACACTTTCGCGAGCGCGTCCCAGGGGACGCGCAATCGCGGAAGTGAAGGACGACGTCCCAGGGACGTCGTGTCAAAGTAACTCCACCGCGCCGTACCAGTAAAATGCTTATGGCGCGGTGGGGAAGTGGTTAAGCTGTTTTAAATTGTTTTATTTTTAAATAAACCCTCTCATTTTTTTACACCTACACTATGGGATTGTCCCTTTCTTTTTCCCCACATGGTGTTTGATAAACACATGCTCACATACATCTATGCAAGTTCCATTTGTAAGCAGTGGTTAACCCCATGAGGAGCTGTGGATTCTACCATCTAATCTGTGGAGAGACCCGAATTCGTTCCTGACACCCCAAAGGATCAGAATTTCCTGCTATGCCTGTTTAGACTACTCCTGAAAGGGATAGTCACAGGCTTTCTGGTAAGCCTTTATTTCTACTGGTGTTGGGCCACTGATGTCTGAAATCTCCCTCCTTTCTCACCTGTGGATCTCCTAATTGGACTTTCATTGTTTGCATCTTTTCATCACCTGCATTGGAAGGGGCTAATAACTCCCAGCTTTTTTCTGAGGACTCTATTTGTTTTGCACCTTATATGCTGAATTGGTCACTTTATTTTTACACTGTTTATTTATCTGTTGATATTTATAAGTACTTTATGCTCGGTGCCATATTGATTGGTACAGTGTTATAACAACCTATGCATTCATAGCTTTTGTGTATTCACATATTGATTGTTATTATTTATAGATTATCACTGTTTACACCTGGTACTTTAGATACTTATGTGGTATATGCTGTCCAGCGCTACACTGCTTTTGCACATTTTTCTTTACACTTTATATCTAAGTTGTAGTGTTTAGCAGCAGGACGTCCTTCTCAGGACCATATCTTAATTGTTTCACTAACATATATTCTTTACTAAGCGCAAATTATTCCCATTCCCTTTTCCCTTCCTTTTACCCAGTTTTCTTATTATTTGAAGACCGGATCTACTGTACCTTTCGAAGGTGGCCTCATGTTTTCATAGGTCACAGGAGATCTCCCTCCCTCCTTCCTTCCTTCCTTCCTTCCTTCCTTGTGCCAGTCCTCAGCCTGGGAAGGAAAGGTCCTTTCATTGTTTAGATGCCAGACGTTGTCTGTTGGTTTATTTAGATAGAATGAAGGAATTTAGAAGGTCCAGTCACTTATTCGTTTTTGCGGCCAGAAGAAAGGCCAGTAAGCATTGAACACTGCTCTACACACTCAGTCTCTGGCTTGTCAGGCAATGATCAGAGCTATCAGTTTGTTCAGCAGTGTCTGCTAAACAACTCTGCTATAAGCTTATAGCAGAGAAGCAATGTCAGGACCATGTGGCATGTAGGCCCTGGCCATCTAAATGTGCAGCGCCAACCGCACACAACTATGATCACAACATGACACACCCACCACACCACCTCATCACACAGCACAACAAACACCACCACAAAACACACCTCGCCTCCTCCTACTATCAGCACACACAGACAACACGCAACACCACAGTTCATCCCATACATCCTCAACCGATTGTGCCCCCTCCCTTTCACAAACACTTAGACACCCAGTCCCACCACGACACCACAGATTCTCACCAACATCACCACCATCACAGCAACAACCAAACATTCAAGGTGCAACCTGCACACAACACAAAACGAAGCCAGCACACACCCCCAATTTAAACCACAAGAACTGAAAAACGCTTAATGGTCTTCTGTTCCACCAACCCATACCACATCATTTTTACACATTTGCATCTTCAACACAGACCAGCGCACAGCCAACATCAACAAACCAAACACAAACATGAACCAAATCCACTACCAAAAATCACCAACATACCACACACCACCAAGCACAGTCAACACATGGCAACAAAAACAATCCAGTAAACTTCATAAAATGGATATTTACTCATCTAACAATCACACAGTAACAATACAAACACACCACACCTAACATGTATATCACCATGGCACACATATTCACAACATCACTCACTTAAAACCCCTCTAGCACAACCACCACCACACAACACCACAGACCAACCACCAGCTCAAGTACTGCAAAAACACACCATACACAGAACACCTGTCACACACACGTTACACACACTTTTTGATTAACATTTTTACAACATAACACACCTTTATCTATATACAAATGGTCACGCAGCACCAATCAATTAACATTCAATTTTTTTTTACTTTACATTAACAATCGATTATTTAACCTCATAAGCACACCAGAACCACTTCCAACCACACAACCACCACCACCACACACACACCACACACCCCACACCCACACCACCACATCCAGACAATCTCACACACATTTGCAACAACACACACGCATCACCAGGAACAATGCACACACCCCAACACCCAGCATAAACATGACACATCCACAACACCACCACCACATACTTCACCACCACAGACATCACACACATACAGCCACCAAAGACACCAACCCCACACCACACACCACCAAAACAGACACACACCACCACCACAACACACACACAGAAACACAACACACATCCCATCCCGGCACACACACAGCACACAACCACAAACACAACACAACGACCACACCACACATCCCCACACACAACACCACCACACACCACCTAACACACCAAAAAAGCACACACCACACACAATACCCACACACCACTACACAGCACATCACACTCCACACACCAGGGGCACAACAACCACCAGCAAAAACCAACCACACCACCACAAAAACAACAACAACAACACACCACAACACCCAACACACAGCATTGCAGATCACACATACACACACACAACCCAACACAACACACAACACAGCATGCAACACGACATCACCTCACACCACAACACTCATCCAAACAGGACACAATGCCAGACACAAACCAAGCAAAACCACACTTGCAAGCCCACAACACCCACCTCACCACACCACACCATACACCATCCACCCACAGCAACCACACACACAACACACACAGCAAATCACTCACACACAAACACAACACGTACCACACCACAAACACACCAGCGAGACAACCACCACCCACAATCAGCCACACACAGCACACACACCACAGCAACACATACCACACACGGCCACCACACAATACCACCACACGTCCACATACATACACACAACACACACATTTTACAACCACACCAGCCTACACAACACACACACACCCACCCACTCAGGCAACAACACAACAGCATCCCACACCAAGCCACACCAAACACACCAAACAACACCAACATTTCATCACCAAAAATACACACACACACACCTAACCACAACCACACACCTCAAAACAATCCAACACACACACAAACAAACCAAAGCACAAACCACCAAAACACACACTCACACCCACATCACAACACCAGCCAACAAAACGACCCAAACCCATCCAACACAACCACCACACACCAAATAACCACCACTCACCATATCAACAAACCCACACACCTATCCAAGAAATCCACACAAATCCCACACCACCACGCACATTAACACACTCACAAGCCACCACCCAAAATCACTCACAACACACAACAACACACCAACCCCACACACACACCACCCACACACAACAACACATACAATCCCACCACAACAACACACACACACACACCACACAACCAACACAACACACAGACATTTACACATCATTAAGAACCGCACAGTGATCAACATACACACTCAACCACACACACCACCACACAAACACCCACCACACTGAACCAACCACAAACACCACACACACCACACACCACCATCCACACAAACATACACACGCAAGAACCACACAAAACTAACATCACACAACACAACGCACCTACCAACGACCGCCCAACGCACACCCCACTCACTTCTCACACAACACACCAACACCACGCACGATGAACGACACACACACCATCACACAACAATCCACCACCCAGCACACGCCCTACCCCACACACATCAACTGATAGACAAAGCACCACCAACACCAACAAACACCACACATTGCACCCACACCCACACATCCCCCCACAATCAGCACCACCACCGTGCACAACCAAAACACCCACCACACAACACACCCAAGTTCCACCCACCCCACACACCAACACACACAACACTACCCTCAGACCCACCTCCGACGACACCACAACACGACCCACACACAAACCACACAACCCACACCACAAGCCACACATCCCACGACCACATCAAACTCCACTTTCACCGTCCTCTCAACACACGCACACACCACACCAACCCACACCAAAACACATTACCACAACCTTACATGCACCATACACTCACAGCCATAGCCATTCCATGCTCACACACACCACTCACCCTACGCAATACTTATGGGGCCCACAGAACACACCACACTCACCCTCACACCGGACACAACACTAGTAACCCACACCCACATCCAACACACACGAAACTACCCAACAAACACCATCCCCGCCCCATACCACACTAACAAACAACACACACCCCCACAAACACAGCAACACAAGCAACCCATTACCAACACACAACACACACCCACCACACACTACTGCCTCCACAACACGCACCACAGAAAACAACAAACACACCGACAACCCCCACACACCAACAAACCACGTCAAAGGCACACAACACCCTCACCAACACACACCTCTACAACTTGAACACCGCACAGCCATACCACACAACCCACACCACAAATACCACACACAACACCACCTCACAACCACAATACACAACAACTGCCACACACACACCAACACATCAACCCAAACACACAAACATAGATCACACTCACAACACCCCAACACTCAGCCACACCACACACCCCCACCCCAAGAACACAACACACCAGACAAACAACACACAACCATGTGGCATGTAGGCCCTGGCCATCTAAATGTGCAGCGAAAGGGGTTTAAAGCATGTTTATGTATGCCCCAGATGAAAACTATGGAGCACAGAATATTGGGTTTTTAGTAACTTCCAGCCTGACATAATACCATTCTTGCAATATTTATTCATTTAAAACGGAAACCTCGCCCAAAAAGGGAGGTTCCACACTTCCGCCTCCTCCTCCTTTACATTTGGGGGGGGGGGGTGGATAGTGGGTACCAGCTTATGACAGGTACACGCTCTCACCCACTTTTGATCGGATCGCTGCAGCAATCTAAGCGGAAGTTGTGCCCCCTCCTTTCCCTGCAGCCTTCTGGGACTGGTACAGGTCCCTGAAAGCTACGAGACCATTCAGATTCTTTTGGTTGCAGTTTGCCGCCCCCCGGGGACCAAAGCCCTGTGAAGAAACTGGCTGGGTGAGATGCGCTGTATCCTCGGACGAGGAGTCAGCAGCTACAGTTTGGGATTTTAAATTTTTCAAAAGATGACTGAAAAACGGCTTTAATGGGTCTTCTGTTTTTGACCGACCCATGGTGGCATTCATTTTATGGAACATTTGGCATCTTTTTTTTTTTTTTTTTTCTATAGACATTTTTACTGATTTGCACATACACATTTCTAATGCAAAAAATTTGGTGAAGAGTGGCAAAGGACCAGCAATCTGTTCAGAAAATCTCCAACAAATGAAACCCCTTTTGCATTATCACCATTGTATTGTAATGTGCAAATGTGTCTTTTACAAAAAGAATCTGCAGTGGAAACTTCATAAAATGGAATTTTACTTTAGAACGTTTAGAATAGTAAAGGGTAATCTCTATACAACTGTTTACCTCAATCTATATATGTATATCATTTTTCATGGCACTGACATATTGTGAACATTTATGTTGCTTACTTAAAAAGGTTTCTATTAGGGTTGGTCCGATACCACTTTTTTAGGACCGAGTACAAGTACCGATACTTTTTGTCAAGTACTCGCCGATACCGAATACTGATACTTTTTTTAAAATCTCATGTGACAGTGGCACATGTGTCAGTAGTTGTTTGTTTTTTACAATTTTTTGTTATTTATTTATTTTTACAATGCTTTATTTATTTTTTAAGGGCTGGTGGGAAATGGACAGTGTCAGTGTGTTTTTTTTTAATTTTTTATTATTATTATTTTTTTTTTTTTTTTTTACAATGATTTTTTTATTATTTATTGCAATTCCTTTTTTTTTAAGCCCTGTTGGGGAAGGGGGGGGGGGTCATTGGTGAGATATCAGGGGTCTTAACAGACCTCTGATATCTCCCCTCTGAGACAGGGTAAGGGACTAGGGACACCCATTCCCCAGTTCCTTTCTCTACAGCCAGCGGCTTCTCTCCATTCATAAACTGAAACATCGTGATCACAGGAGGTTACAATGTTTCAGTTATGTGAATAAACAGTCAGTGATCACTGACTCTGTACATTCGCAAAAGGTAGGAGCCGGGTTTACCGGCTCCTACCGCTGCTCTCCATCCTGACAGATCGAGGGGGGCATGACGGCGGCAGCAAAGAGGGGGGAGAGACGGCGGCAGCAAGGAGGGGGGCATGACGGCAGCATGGCGGGAAACGGCAGCAGGATGGAGGGGGCATGACACTGGCAGCAAGGAGGGGGGACACAGCAGCAGCATGGAAAAAGATTGCTGCTGTCCCCCTCCATGCTGTCGCATGGAGGGGGAATGGAGAAGGATACAAGGACAGTCAGTGGTGATCGGTGCTTGTAACTCCCCCACCTCACTGATCACCCTGACTGTCCAGGTATCGGGTGAAGCATCAGAGCATTTGCCCGAGTACAAGTACTCGGGCAAATGCTCGGTATCGGTACCGATACTAGTATCGGTATCGGGACAACCCTAGTTTCTATATTTTGGAACATAGTAAATCTCTAAAAGCCTCTAGCATTAATAAGT
Organism: Rana kukunoris; assembly: GCA_029574335.1. Taxonomy (NCBI): domain Eukaryota; kingdom Metazoa; phylum Chordata; class Amphibia; order Anura; family Ranidae; genus Rana; species Rana kukunoris. The sequence continues at coordinate 126,254,685 of CM056054.1, read as the reverse complement.
ACAAGGTTTGCAATAAATCAATTTGTCCAGGTGCCATAATTCATGAAAGTGGCTAAAGGATGAGCTAGCCAGACACTAAGTTTTGATATACACAGAAGCCAGGAGGCTTGGCAGCATTGGTTTCACTTATTATATTCCACCTAATTAGTTCTTGATATTTTCCAGTCATTTCAGGTTATGCATTTATGTATTTTTCTTTCATGCCTTTCCTCCAGGGTTGCCAACTGTCTGTAATGGAAATTCATGCACAGATGCAAAAATTACGAATTTTACAAACCTGTAAATTTACTGACTTGCAGACTGCACAGATGTAATGGACATTCATGGACAGATGCAAAGTTTACGGATTTTACAAACTGTTTGTAAATTTACTGACCGTTGGCAACCCTACATTCATCTTTTATCCTTTCCCTCCTGTTTCTCCTAGTTGTAAGAAAGCAGGTTATTTTACATGTACTGTACAGGAGCACTGCACAATGAGACTTGGACTTTCATAATGCCTTGTGCTGGTTATTTTCAATTGGCTGAATGCTTATTTGTGACATGGCGACACTGGGCAGGGATTAGGAAAGTTGTGGAAATTCAAGGGAGATACATTTCTGGGGTCTGCAAAAATATAACCCATGTTCCGGAACATTGTTTTTTTGTTTTTTGTCTTTTTCTTTATAGAAGCGCAAGTATTTTTAAATAGCTGTAAACAGACAATTATTGTATACAATTTTTAAGTTGCTGCAAATTCAGCCCTACTATTCTGAGTTTGACCTTTTTCCATCCAGAAAGATCTCCTTTCACTTGTCCTCATGAATTTTTAAAATGCCATGCTGCATCCATCTTTTCTAAGAAGCACATCTAGTGCCAGGACATGCCATTATCACAATGGTTAATGGGGAATAGTGCCTGCTTGTACTTGGCAGTAACATTCTGTATATCACAACTAAATCCTCTGTAAATATGTACAGTGGGGAAAATTTGTTTGACCCCTTGCAGATTTTGTACGTTTGCCCACTTACAAAGAAATTAAGAGTCTGTAATTGTTATAGTAGGTGTACTTTAAATGATAGAGACAGAATGTCAACCACAAATCCAGAAAAAAAACATGATACAAATGTTATTAAGTTGCAGTTCAGTGAGTAAAATAAGTAGTTGTTCCCCCTCCAAGCAAAACATGAATGGGTACTTGGTGGAGAAACCCTTGCTGGCAAGCACAGAGGTAAGACGTTTCTTGTAGTTGGTTACCAGGTTTGCACACATCTCAGGAGGGATTTTAGTCCAATTTTCCTTTACAGATCTTCTTTAAATCTCTTAGGTTTCTTGGCTGTCTCTTGACAACTTGAAGTTTCAGCTCCCTCCATACATTTTCTATATTAAGATGTAAAGATTAAGGTTTGGAGATGGACTAGGCCACTCCATGACCTTAATGTGTTTCTTCTTGAGCCACTCCTTTCTTGCCTTGGCAGTATGTTTTGGGTCCCTCAGTATTTTGGCAGAGGGAAGAAGATTCTTTTTCTAGATTTTACAATACATGGCCCATCCATTGGGCCCTCAAAGTTGGCCTGTACCTTATTAGCAGAGAAACTGCCCCGACGCATCATGTTTCCACCTCCGTGCTTGACTGTAGGGATGGTGTTCTTAGAGTCATAATAGGCATTTTAGTTAATGTCCAAAAGCTCAATTTTTGGTCTCATTTGACCTCTGCACTTTCTCCCAATCCTTTTCTGAATCATTTAGTTCTTCATTGGCATGACTTTACATTAGCCTTCTTGAGGAGGGGGACTCGCTGTGTTTTTGGAGGAAGAAAGTCTGACTATGACCCCACGAACATCATCCCTACAGTCAAGCACCGAGGTGGAAACATGCTTTGGGGCTGTTTCTCTGCTAAAGGTACAGACTAGGGTTGTCCCGATACCACTTTTTTAGGACCGAGTACAAGTACCGATACTTTTTTTTCATGTACTCGCCGATACCGAATACTGATACTTTTTTTTTAAATGTGTAGTATCGGTATCGGGACAATCCTAGTATGGGGGCATGGATGGAACTGGGATTGGATCGAGGGGATGGATGGAGCCGGAATGGTATGGTGGATGAATGGAGCTGGGATTGGATCGGGGGGTGGATGAGCAGGGATGGGATTGAGGTGGCGTGGATGGAGCTGGTATGGTATGGGGGCATGGATGGAACTGGGATTGGATCGGGGGGATGGATGGAGCCCGAATGGTATGGGGGATGGATGGAGCTGGGATTGGATGGGGGGTGTATGGAGCAGGGATGGGATTAAGGTGGGGGTGTATGAAGCTGGTATGGTATGGGGGGATGGATGGAGCAAGGATGGGATTGAGGTTGGGGTGTATGGAGCTGGTATGGGGGGATGGATGGAGCCGGAATGGTATAGGGGATGGATGGAGCTGGCATTGGATCTGGGGGTGGATGGAGCAGGAATGGGATTGAGCTGATATGGTATAGGGGCATGGATGGAAGTGGGATTGGATCGGGGGGATGAATGGAGCTGGAATGGTATGGAGGGGATGGATGGATATCCTCTTACCCAAATCACTCAAAGTGAACTCTTTGCTTGTCCCCCCTCACTCAACCACTTCTTCATCCCCCCTCCCCTCCAAGACTCACTTTTAGATTACACAGATGACAGACCTCAGACCAGCGCGCTCGAGGTACAGGTGCCTCGTTCCCTCCTCCTCCTCCTCCTTTGATCTCTGTGCACAGGAGGAGGAAGGGCGGGTTCAGTTTGCTCCGTTCCACAGTGCAATGCACAGTGCAATGCACAGTGGGGTGGAGCGGAGCTGGCGGCGGGCAGGAACGGAGACGCCTCACACAAGCCGCGGGCATTGCGGCACTCTAATTTACCGGGACTTCAAGTCGGGAATGGATCATATTGCAGCATGGTCCCCGGGCTTATCAACTAGACAGCGGGGGGGGGGGGGAGGTCTTGGCTTTCTCTTTGAGCACTGCACTGCTCCTCTCTCCGCCCCCTCTCCGCCCGATCTCTGAAAAAAAAAGTATCGGGCGAACCATCGGGAGCATTTGCGCGAGTACAAGTACTCGCGCAAATGCTCAGTATCGGTCCCGATATAGTATCGGTATCGGGAAAACCCTAGTACAGACCAACTTTGCCACATTGAGGGTCAACAAAGCAGTGGCTCAAGAACAAGTTGCCAAGAAACCTTAAGAAAAGAGGAGAGGAGGAACAAGCCAGGAGACTTTTTAGGTGTCAAAGTAAATTAATTACCATGAATAAAATTGTAATTAATGTTGTTATAACAATAAAAATGATAAAAAAATCCTTGATATATCATTTGTTAAATTAGAAATTGTATGCTATAAATGACAAAAAGAAACATGAGAATAAATTACATAATGTTTTGCATCTATCACAGTATTGGCATACAAAAGTACACATATTTGGGTTTTATTCAAAAGATATCAATAGTAACAACATTTTAAATATGATAATTGAGATAAAGATGGACCTACCGGATATGCTTGGACCTAGGCTAGTAAAAAGGACAAGAAGGTTCCCGAATAATTTCAGTAGATCCCCTATTGGTGGATTCCACTAATAGGGCATCTACTAAAATTAATCGGGACCCTTCTTGTAATTGATTTTTACTTTATTGACACCTAAAATGTCCCTTGGCTTGTTCCTCCTCTCTCTTTTCTACGATAAATTGGGATGCAGTGTCTTTTCTGATTACGTTGCCCTTACCTTCTCAAGAAACCTTAAGGATTTAGAGAAGATCTGTAAAGAAGAGTGGACCAAAATCCCTCCTAAGATGTATGCAAACCTGGTTACCAACTCCAAGAAATGTCTTGCATCTGTGCTTGCCAACAAGCATTTCGCCACCAAGTACTAAGTAATGTTTTGCTTGGGGATCAAATACTTATTTTACTCACTGAACTGCAACTCCGTTTAATACCTACATATCATGTTTTTTTTTTTTTCTGGAATGCATACATAGAACCACTTTAAAGGAAATCTATAGTTGCAGCTTACACTTTTTTTTTTTAATGGCAATGAAAAGAATAGGTTTGATTGGAAATCCATTACAAGCCTATTTGTAAAATCTCCTTTCAAGATGATGTGTGGTCTGTCTGCTGGCCATCTCTTCCCACAACTTCCTTGATTTCCTGCATGATTTGCAGTTTCTCCTCTGCTGTTTACGTTCAATTTGTAAGGACTACATACCCCATGGTACCTTGCTGCCTGGAAGCAGTGTTTCCTGTACTGACTCTGCCTCCTGAAACTCCTCCTCTCAGCAGCTCTGTAGTTCAGAACACAGGCTCTGTAAAAATGTGTGACACATTAGTGCCTACACATAGGGCATTGTGAATATGTGTCACAGAATTCCAGGAGATGAATTGTGTTAGGATCTTCACAAAGTAAGTTTACAAACTTTTAAGCATTCGGATTAATTGGAGTATGCTAGAAATAATTGAAATAAAGTGTGGAAATGTAATGATTAATTTCAATTTTTACCATAGATGAGCCTTAGAAATTGAATTGGCAAGTTGATGAGAAAGGGGAAAGAGCAACTAGGACAGGAAATGAAAAAAATAAGCACATTAAACTTCGGCTTTAACCACTTAACCCCCGGACCATATTGCTGCCCAATGACCAGAGCACTTTTTGCGATTTGGCACTGCGTCGCTTTAACTGACAATTGCGCGGTCGTGTGACGTGGCTCCCGAAGAAAATTGGTGTCCTTTTTTTCCCACAAATAGAGCTTTCTTTTGGTGGTATTTGATCATCTCTGCGGTTTTTATTTTTTGCGCTATAAACAAAAATAGAGCGACTATTTCGGAAAAAATGCAATATTTTTTAAATTTTTCTGTAATATCCCCCAAAAATATATAAAAAAACTTTTTTTTTTTTTTTCCTCAGTTTAGGCCGATACGTATTCTTCTACATATTTTTCGTAAAAAAAAAAATCGCAATTGCCATTTGGTTTGCGCAAAAGTTATAGCGTTTACAAAATAGGGAGGTAGTTTTATGGCATTTTTATTATTTTCTTTTTTTTAGTAGTAATTAGCGGCGATTTTTTCAGTACTGCGACCTTATGGCGGACACTTCGGACACTTTTGGCACATTTTTGGGACCATTGGCATTTTTTTAGCGATCAATGCTATAAAAATGCATTGGATTACTATAAAAATGCCATTGGCAGTGAAGGGGTTAACACTAGGGGGCGGGGAAGGGGTTAAGTGTGTTTCTGGGTGTGTTCTAACTGTATGGGGGGATGGCCTCACTAGGGGAAATCACTGATCTTCTGTTCATACATTGTATGAACAGAAGATCAGCGTTTCCCCCGCTGACAGGACCGGGAGCTATGTGTTTACACACCCGCTCTGTAACGAACGCGAAACGATCGCGTGTGCCCGGGGGCGAGCGGGGGGCGCGCCGGCTGCCGGTGGCGCGCACGCGGCCCCTAGCGGCCGCAGAAGTGCCGACGTAGAGCTATGGGCTCTCGCCCAAGAGAGCCGACCTGCCACCGTATAACTGCGGCGGCTGGTCGGCAAGCAGTTAAAATATTTCAAACCGTGTAGTTAAAAATAGATGTGTGCAAAACCCTCAAATACTTTACTGATTATGTGTATCTGGTCTGTATCCTCAGTAACACTTCAGGTGTTGTACAATTAGGAACTTTTTTTTATAGGTGCATTGTGGAAGCTGTAAAAAAATTAAATGCTGCAGATTGGTGAAGATTTTTCTGAAATTTCGCTTATCTGATTAGTCCTGGTACTTCTACTATGATATTGCCTTCTTTGAGGTCATAACCAATACTCTGTTGACCATGCAGGATTTTTCAGTATTAACAGTCTACCAGCTTTAACAGAAATATTGATTTCAGATTATTACTGGACTATTTTTGTAGGCATTGTGGTGAGCTTTATTTTGTAATAATGTTGTTGTTGTTCCAAAGGGGCCACTAAAAGCAATTTTGTTTTCAGTTTTGTATAGATTGACGAGGGATTAGACCCCCTGTGCCGGTTTATTGCAATCTGTTCCCCCGTTAGGGAGGTTCATCCTCTCTTTATATCCTGTTTACCTTTTTATCATCAAAAGTAGAAAATACTACATTTTTAGGTTGATGACGCAATAGGAATACGCGGGATATCTTCCAATGGAGGTACTAGTTCTGGTGACACGCTGGGATTCCCTTAATTCGTGTTTAGCCGTAGGACAGAAAGTGTATTTTTTTCTTGCCATCTGTGTCCCATTGTGGGGATTTCTCTACAGAGGTTATAATTTTTTCCTTCTCTATTCAAAATGAAAAAAGGAAGGTTGCATCGATACCGTTTTTTTTTTTTTTTTTCCTTTGAGGACGAGTACCGATACTTTCGGTCAAGTACTCACCGATACCAAGTACTGATACTTTTTGAAACTATTTGCATCAATACAAAAAAAATTGGCACAATTTGCACTGCAAGTAATCGCACACGATTTCCCCCACTGCTTCTGTGTGTGTATATATAAAAGGGAAAAGCACCATCTAGTGGGCAGTTTAAAAAAATGTTGGCACTCACAGTACTTATCAAATGATGGATGTAGTGTCGATTATTACACAATCAGTTCAGGATTTTGTCATAGAGCTTAGAGTGTTTCTGAACTGGCAGAGGAGGCCTCAGTGGCTGATTTCAATGAACACTCGGAGAAAGCAGAGGAGCCTTGCCCCACAGGATTCGATTTCAGCTGGGTAAATTATTTTATCACAGCCATAAAAGAGGCTAAAAAAATAAAAGGATCCCAGTTAAAGAGCCTTTGAAAGTCTAAAGATGCTTTCCTCAATTAAAAAAAATCCAGCGGTTAATTTCCTCATGGAGGATAAGAAGTGGTTAATCACAGAGTGGAAATAAATAAATACGTCTTGCGTAAATATTGGGCTCACCGAGCTTTAACTCTTAAAAGAGAATCGGACTTCCAGTCACAACAATTCTCCCTTTATTGAATCTTCTGTAAGGAGACTTGCCTGACTTGTTTCCCTGCTAATGGAGGATGCAGTCTTTTTCAAAGACCCGCTCAACAGGAAGGCAAATCTCAACCTCAAAGGTTTATCTGTCCTCTGGAGCTGCATGCCATCCTTCTACTGACATCTGTTGCCACATATAAGCTACATAGGTGTACTTGTCCACGATTCTAGCAAAGCAGGGAGGAGAAGTTTTGGGACCCCATGGGTTTAGGGCAGAAGTGATGTCAGCTTGGGGATGGACTGCCTCTACATCATCTCCAGCCCTGGGAGCACCTCCAGCGGTACGAATTTGCTATCATCTGCTGACTGGGACACCTATGTAGATTATCTTGCATGTGGCCAGATATTTACTGTGAATTCTAACCTTTCTTTAAAACTGCTCACTAGATGGTGCTTTAATCCCTTTCTATATGTGTACACATACACACAGATGCCCTGAGGGAAATTGCATGCAATTCAGACAGGAATCGCACCACATTCCTGTTTAAATTGCAACGTGATTCATTGCAGTGCAATTTGCGCCGAGTCATTTTGTATTGACGATAATCGCACTGCAAAGTATCATTTGAACGCAAACCTCGCAAATGCTTGGTATCGGCATTGGTTCATTCCTAAAAAGAATAGGGTTTGCCTTTAGTGACATTTTGCTTTCTGTCACTATAACAATGGTCATCAGGACAATTGGAGAAGGTAAATGTACCCAGCCACACAACAATAAAAACATGACTGGTGTTGTTCATTCTTGCTCCATCTACAAATTAGGAAAAAAAAAATCTGTCTTTACACTAAAGAAATTGTTTACAGTTTTGAACAATCATAGTATAAGGATTGCATAATGTAAAAAAATGACCAATGAATGTAAAAACTGGATTAAACATACAGAACATTACACAAATATTGTAATAACTGCCTATAACAGACAGTTTACTAGATACACTATTTTTCGAAATATTGTGAAAATTTGAAATTAAGGGGACCCTGTCATAGGCGTGAATTTTCAAAAACCTATCCACTGTAGAAACGAGCAGGGGACCTGGAACCACTAAGCACAATGGGGGACAGGAGATCGATCAATACTATTGGAAGTTTTGGTAGCAAGTGTTTGACATAACGCGGTAAACCAAAGTGTCATTGCTAAATCCAATGATTTAAAAGATAAAAACCTAGATCATTTTTCTGATATTTCCATATTATGCCTGTCATCCCAGTACAGTTTTCAAAATGATCTATATCCTCTTACCAGGATCCATTTTTGAGGAATAGTTCACTTCATGACCCCCAAATTCAGTGTGCATTATAACATGTGCAAAAAAAGGTTCACATACTGAACCAAAAAAAATAAATATTGAGCAGCAAACACAAAATGATTAAACAACTAATAATATACAGTATTTGTGTGAACATGTTGTACTAACATATCAATTACTTAATCCTTTAAAATGTGCTGAAATGATTCACTTGATGCCAAATCATGTACATGTCCCAAAATAATTGTATGTATACATTGCCTCACACTCCTTGAAATCTTCCACATTTTGTCATGTTACAACCAAAACCATAAATGGACCAGCAAAAAGTGGCACATAATTGTGAAGTGGCAGAATATTTTTATGAATAAATATCATCTGAAAAGTGTGGCATGCATTTGTATTCAGCTTATTTTACCCGGATACCCTTAACTAAAATCTAGTGCAACCAATGGCCTTCAGGAGTCGCCTAATTGGTAAATAGTGTCCACCTGTGTGTAATTTAATCTCGGTATAAATACAGCTGTTCTTTGGAGCCCTCCAAGGTTTGTTAGAGAACTTAAGTGAAAAAAACGGCATCATGAAGGCCAAGGAACACACCAGACAGATCGGGGATAAAGTTGTGGAGAAGTTTAACCCTTTCATGCCTAAGCCTATTTCTGACATTTGGTGTTTACAAGTTAAAATCATTTTTTTTGCTAGAAAATTACTTAGAACCCCAAACATTATATATATATATATATATATATATATATATATATATATATATATATATATATATATATATATATATATATATATATATATATATATTTTTTTAGCAGAGAACCTAGAGATTAAAATGGTAATTCTTGCAATATTTTATGTCACACGGTATTTGTGCGGCGGTGTTTTAAATGCAACTTTTTGGGAAAAATTTACTTTCATGAATAATGAAAAAGTAAAGTTGGCCCAATTTTTTTTTGCATAATGTGAAAAATGATGTTGCACCGAGTAAATAGAATGGCGACAAACTACGGTACCTAAAAATCTCCCTAGGCGACGCTTTAAACTTTTTTCACAGTTACCAGGTTAGAGTTAGAGGAGGTCTTGTGCTAGAATTATTGCTCTCACTCTGACAATCGCGGCGATACTTCACCATATGTGATTTGAACACCGTTTTCATATGCAGGCGCGACTTCCGTATGCGTTTTCTTTGTTGCGCAAGCTCGCGGGGAGGGGGGCTTTAAAAAAATATATATATTTTTTTTTCCTATTTATTTTATTTTTATAATATTAAATTGTGTTTTTTTTTTTTTTTTTTTTTGTTTTTTGGATCACTTTTTATTGCTGTCACAAGGAATGTAAACATACCTTGTGACAGTAATAGGTGGTGACAGGTACTCTTTATGGAGGGATCGGGGGTCTAAAAGACCCCCGATCCCTCCTTTGCACTTCAAGGTATTCAGATCGCCGCAAACAGCGATTCTGAATACTGTGTACTTTTTTAAATCTGGCGCCATTGGCAGCCGAAAAACCCGGAAGTAACGTCATGGCGTCGCTTCCGTGTTTCCATTGGCGGAGACTGAATCAAAGCTGTTTACGGCTTTGATTCAGTCTCTCTCTGGGCACTGACCACGCTGGATCGATGATCGGGTCTCCCGGTGGGACTGGAGGCCCAGTCAGAGTGGCTAAACAACAATACCGCTGCAGGCATCATTCCGTATAACGCCCGAAGGCGGGGGAGGCATATATGCGTTTGCTTGGCGTAAAAGGGTTAAAGAAGGGTTGGGTTCTAAAAAAAATGTCCCAAGCTTTGAACATCTTGCAGAGCACTTTTCAGTCCATCATCCAAAAATGGAAAGAGTATGCCACGAAAAGTAGAAGAGAGAAGTGCCAAGCCAATCCTTTAAGCGGCTTAGGAATTTATTCAGTATACAAGTATAAAACAACGCTTAAAACTTGTGTGAAAAAATGTTGGAGCACACATGCAGTGTCACAGGAGCACAGGAGGGCCGCTGGACAGTCTCTATTGAGGGATCCACAAGCGCCGTATGTTAGCCGCAGCTGGAGTCTCGATAAGCCTCATGGAGCCGTCGACTGTGTGTCTCTGTGTGGGAGTGGTCCAGGGCTGCAAACTGGGGAGTCACCCACATGCTGTCTGGCCTATCGGAGAGCATTTCAAAGGCACGGCCTCGCCTTGTACATCAGCTCTGCACATTGCGTGTAAATGTGTGTGAAACTGGCAAATAACTGAATGTAGAGAGGAGCTGTCAAAATTCAGCTGTAATGTCGGTGGTGGGCGGGACCCAGCAGCTATCCAGCACCAGCCAATCATTGGGCTCCTTAAGAAAGGGGGCGGGTCTCTGCTTCAGTATGTCACAGTACATGTTTGCATTCATGGTTCCCTTGATGAACTGTAGCTCCCCAGTGTCGGAAGCACTCATGCAGCCCCAGACCATGACACTCGCACCAGCATTTGGGAACATTGTCTTGCTGAAATGTCCACCCTGTTTCATCTTCACCATCCTGGCAGATTTTAACAAGAATGTCTTTTACATTTTTCCATTCATTCTTCCTTCCGTGATATAAAGTTTGCCAGTACTGTATGCTGAAAACCGCCCCACACCATGTTCCCACCTGTTTTTGGGATGGTGTGCAGTGCCATTTGACCTCCAAACATGGAGTGTTTTATGGCATCCAAAGAGTTCAATTTTGGTCTCATCTGACCAGACTATATTCTCCCAGTATTTCACAGTCTTGTCTAAATATTGTGCGGCCAACTTTTAAACAAGCTTCAACATGCTTTTTCTTCAGCAATGTAGTCTTGCCTGGTGATACCATACACTTCTTGGCGGTTGAGTGCATTACTTATTGTTTTCTTTGAAACAATTGTACCTGCTAATTCCAGTTCTTTCTGAACCTCTTCATAAGTAGTCATTGGCAATTGGACAACTCTTCTGATAATTCTGTTCCCTCCTCTGTCTGAAATCTTGCAAGGAGAACCTAGTCGTGGCCGGTTTATGGTGAAATTATGTTCTTTCCACTTCCAGATAATGACCCCAACAGTGCTCACTGAAAGCTTCAGAAGCTTAGAAGTTCTTCTGCAACCAGTGGCATCAGTATGTTTTGCACCAATATGGTTGTGATGGTCTGGAAAGAGTGCTTTGCTTTTACCCATCATGAGATGTTTCTTGTGACACCTTGGTAATGAGACATCTTTTTATAGGCCATCAGGTGAGACTGAACCAGCTGATAATTTGCACAGAACAAGGGGCAGAATTGTTTTCTAATTGCTAATCCGAAAAATGGTGACGTGTTCAATACTTATTTATGTATGTATATGTGTTGGTTGTGCTAAGTAATTTTTTACCTAAAAATGCTGATTTTTCACCTGTAACAAAAAGTGTCAGAATGGCACTGGTCTTCAATTATTTATAAAAATAATCCCTAGTGTTTACCTACAAAAAAACTGTCTGCTTTAATTTTCTGTTCTTGCTACTCATATAATGGGAAACATGCAAGATTTTATCAACTTCCTCCAATAATCTTGACGGATATGCTGTACAACATTGGCAATGTCCTTTATATCCTGTTGCTTAATAGATAAACATTTTCTGCCATTTTGTATATTCTAACACAATAAGGAAGGCCATTTGTCTGATTTACTGCGTCTACTTGACCACTTCAGCCCCGGACCATTTTGCTGGTCAATGACCGGGCCACTTTTTGCAATTCGGCACTGCGTCGCTTTAACTGACAATCGCGCGGGCATGCGACGTGGGTCCCAAACATTGACGTCCTTTTTTTTCCCCCCACAAATAGAGCTTTCTTTTGGGGGTATTTAATCACCTCTACATTTTGTTTTTTTTGTGCTATAAACAAAAATAGAGCGAGAATTTTGAAAAAAATATTTAATTTTGTTTTACTTTTTGCTATAATAGATCTCCCCCAAAAACATATATATATATATATATATATATATATATATATATATATATATATATATATATATATATATATATATATATATATATATAAAAAATCCTCAGTTTAGGCCGATACATATTCTTCTACATATTTTTTGTAAAAAAATTAAAATAAATAGGCTTTTGGTTTGCACAAAATTTATAGCGTCTACAATATAGGGGATAGTTTTATGGCATGTTTATTAATATATATATATTTTTTTACTAGTAATGGCGACGATCAGTGTGTTTTTTTTTGGTACTGTGACCTTATGGCGGACACTTTTGACACATTTTTGGGACCATTGTCATTTTTATAGCGATCAGTGCTATAAAAATGCATTGATTACTGTAAAAATGCCACTAGCCGGGAAGGGGTTAACACTAGGGGGCAAGGAAGGGGTTAATTATGTTCCCTAGGTGTGTTCTAACTGAAGGAGGTGGGACTGACTAGGGGAAATGACAGATCGCTGTTTATACATTATATGAACAGATGAACAGTAATTGTGTGTTTACACACACAGCTCCCGGTTCTCGCTCTGTAACAAGCGATCGCAGGTGCCCGGCGGTGATTGTGCCCGCCGTCGCCACCAGGGGCGAGCAGGGGGCGCGTGCCTCAGGCCGCGCGCCCGCGCCCCTAATGGCTGAAATGCAAAATGTCGTATAGCTACGTGATTTCTCGCAGCCGAGCCGACCTGCCGCCGTATAACAGTTATACGGCGGCTGGTTGGCTAGTGGTTAAGCTGGCCATACATGGATCAAAATTCAGCTGGTTCAGCAGACACCAGCCAAATTTCAAACCATGTGTTGCCACTGAGGTTGAACAGAAGTCAATCTACTGATTGACTTCTGTTCAACCGCCCTGTCAATATTTTCTCGTTTGATCAGTGCTGTATTCTGACAGTGGGGGAGTCTTCCTGCTGTCAGAATACAATAACATAACAAGGGGGATTCCAGCATTCACATTGAGTGCATACGGTCAGTTTTAGAGTCTAGATTGGCTAATCCTCTTCCAGCAGAGGTAACATCACTAAATACTGGAGGGAGCTTGTAGCTGTACTTTCCACAGTAAATTCGATATTTTTTTTTACAAACCCTTGTTATCTCAACAAAAAATGACATTGCCTAGAATTGTTTGCCTGTGTATGCAAAGGACTATTGTGTTAAAGGCTCTCTGTTGACCCTAACCTGTGAAACAAGACTGTTGCCACATTCAGATTTGAGTAAAGCTTCATACAGCTTACATTTCACGTACCTTTGACATACTCCGAAGCCAAGGAGACTTTGCCATTTCCTTGTTCAACTGTGCAACATCCTTGGTCACTTCCCACTTATTGGATAGAACGGTTCCTTGTTGAAATTTTAAAAAGTAACACCAGAAGTCTGGCTATGAGGTGTAGCAGGCAAGGCATGAGTAAATCTCACAAGTGAAGTAAATTTCACAAAAATGTTTTTTTTCCATCTCTGACATTTCATAGGTACAGTACATGTGTATCATACAGTGAACCCGGAAAGTATTCACAGCGCTTCACTTTTTCCACATTTTGTTATGGTACAGCCTTATTCCAAACTTGATTTAAATTCATCATTTTCCTCAAAATAATGACAATGTGAAAGAAGTTTGTTTGAAATCTTTGCAAATGTATTAAACATAAATAAAAAATCACAATGTTCATAAGTTTTCACAGCCGTTGCCATGACACTCAAAAATTTAGCTCAGGTGCATCCTGTTTCCACTGCTCATCCTTGAGATGTTTCTACATGGAGTCCACCTGTGGTAATATCGGTTGATTGGACATGATTTGGAAATGCGCACACCTGTTCATATAAGGTCCCACAGGTAACCGTGCATGTCGGAGCACAAACCAAGCCAAAAAGTTCAAGGAATTGTCTGTAGACCCCCGACAGGATTGTATTGAGGCCACAGATCTGGGGAAGGGTAAAGAAAAACTTCTGTAGCATTGAGCCCTGGTTCACACTGAGCTGCGGGAGTGAAATCGCACAATTTCAGCTGAACTCGCGCAATTTCACTCCCTCTGGCAGTCCCGATTTCGGCGCGATTTAGGAGACATCTGTGCAGGGTTCTGCACAGATGTCAATGTAAATCGCGTCCTGAAATCGCAAAAAGTAGTTCAGGAACTACTTTTTGAAATCGGTGCAGCGCCGCAGATGCGGCGTCGCACCGATTAGGACGGTGTCATTGCCGGCAATTGCCGCCGATTTGAGATGCGATTTCACATGTGAAATCGCATCTCAAATCGAACTAAATCGTACCCAGTGTGAACCTGGGCTGAAGGTCCGGATGCACTGTAAATGTGTTTAACAGAGATAAAAATGAAATGCTAGTCCGCATGTGTTGCTCGTTGCTCATCAAACAAAATCTAGGCATGATGGGACTTGGTAATCTGGGTAATTCTCATGGACTTGGTGTCCTGTTCAGAAGAAGCTAAAAGTATTTTGCTATTTCAACTGTTATTTATTCATGCAGTGCCGTAAAGGGGACAAAACTCTGAGATAATTAAGCAGGTAAAGTGAATAATGATAACAAAGATAAGTAGTAGGCAAAAGCCCACCCCATATCCCCTCCTCTCCTTCCCAATGGGTTCCATTACAAGCGTTCATAGAAAATGGTCTGGAGTCTGGAATCCCTATGGTAGTGTGCTATGTTAGTGATTCTAAACCTAAATGAGAGCAACACCTAGTAAATCCTTCCAAAACTTTCCATGCCCCAACAGTGAAAAATAAAAGCATGGCAATACAAAATATGAACTGTATTTAAAATGTATTTTAAGGTGAGGGACTAGTTGAAAATGAGTTATTGCAGCTTTTTTTTTGTTCTTTGCATTCTTACTCTCTTTTATTGTCTTTCTTCATTCTCTCCCATTCTTTTCGTCTTTTCTACTCATTTTCTTTCCCTTTGCTCTCAATTCTCCCATTTTTTTTTCATCCCCCCCCCTCCCTTCTTTCTCTTTCTCTCCATCTACTGTATCTCCATCCCTTTTACCTTTTTGTACGTTTTTTTTTCCTTTCTTGTTGTTCTCTTCACCCACCCTTTTGTTGTTGCACACAATAGGTGATGGGTGTCTGCTGCTCAGCCTGGCCCGTTCCCACCACAAAATGTCCTCCATATCTGTTCCAGATGCGTATGCACATTTTTAACGCTTTGTTAATGCGTTACTGCATTCCAGTACAGTTCTGTGCAGGAAAAAAGCAGCATATAGTACTGCATACCGGTTATCTCTTACATTTTAGGAATACTACCATTAAATAATTATTTTTTTTGGGGGGGGGGGATACTCTCTTTTTAGAGGCACCCAGCTCCCACTTCCTCCCGGGGCTCTGGAAGGAAGTTCACCTCTTCCTCCTCCCTCCCTGCAATCTTCTGGGACACGTCACATGTCCCAGAAGATTACCCGGCCAGTCACAGCATGTGGCTTGCGCATGCCCGACTGTGAATATACAGCCAGGCAGGTGCCCACAGTTACAATGGCGGCACCACAGAGTAGTGGGGGAGAGGATCGGGGCTTCGTACAGCCGCATCACTGGACCGTGGGACAGATGAGTATCCAATTTATTAAAAGTCAGCAGCTACACTTTTCGTAGCTCCTGACATTTTAATGGGTGAAACGCTTTGTTATGACACACTGAAACTTGTTTTTCCACAGCACCAACAATGGTTACAGGCTGTCCTGTGTGAAATGCTGCTTTCACTACCCATCTAGAAGTCAATCTCCCTCAGTCTACTTCACCCTGCCCTCTGTGGTCTTGGCCTCATGCCAGCATTTGCCAAGCATTTAAACTGGCATGAGATGAGCTTTGCCAGCAGATGGCAAAGTCAGCAATAACTGTATAGACAAGCTCTTCATTGGCCGTACCATCTAGTGGCTACAGACTGGTTTTACAGCTGTTTTCCTATGCCAAATGTGGTGTTACAGTAACGGTTAGGCCACAGCTTTTTGTCTGCTGGCAGAAAGCCACAGAGCAGTGGTTGAGAACCACTGTATAAAGGTTTTTCCATCCGCCATTTAGGCTATTGGGATTGTAGTTCAGGTGCAAATGCTGAGTAGTGGAGCAAGTAGGGCTTTCAGAACACATGGCCCGCCAGATGTATCAGTGTGAGGATTTGAGGCATAACATTTTTTGTTTTTTTTTATGTGGGAATCACATTAGGTCTATGGGGTGAGGAGCATCCATCCAAGATTTGTTTATCCAGTCTAGGTTATAAGTAGTGGAATACATTTTTAGCACTTGGGTTGCCCAAAAATATTTTTGGAGCCATGAGACCCCCAAATCATTCTGATGATATGAGGGTATATAAAATATGCATCCCTTAGAGAGACCTCAGACAAATTTTTATTTTTTGCAGATCAGAAGAGGTAACATTGATGGGTAGAATTCTGAAATAATTCAGTACTTTTGGTAGCAGAGAGATTTTTTTTTTTGTCACAGTAATTCTACCCATCCAATCTATCTCTAGAAACTGTTGCTTATACAGTGCCTTGCGAAAGTATTCGGCCCCCTTGAACTTTGTGACCTTTTGCCACATTTCAGGCTTCAAACATAAAGATATAAAACTGTAATTTTTTGTGAAGAATCAACAAGTGAGACACAATCATGAAGTGGAACGAAATTTATTGGATATTTCAAACTTTGTTAACAAATAAAAAACTGAAATTGGACGTGCAAAATTATTCAGCCGCCTTAAGTTAATACTTTGTAGCGCCACCTTTTGCTGTGATTACAGCTGTAAGTCGCTTGGGGTATGTCTCTATCAGTTTTGCACATCGAGAGACTGAAATTTTTGCCCATTCCTCCTTGCAAAACAGCTTGAGCTCAGTGAGGTTGGATGGAGAGCATTTGTGAACAGCAGTTTTCAGTTCTTTCCACAGATTCTCTATTGGATTCAGGTCTGGACTTTGACTTGGCCATTCTAAAACCTGCATATGTTTATTTGTGAACCATTCCATTGTAGATGTTGCTTTATGTTTTGGATCATTGTCTTGTTGAAAGACAAATCTCCGTCCCAGTCTCAGGTCTTTTGCAGACTACATCAGGTTTTCTTCCAGAATGGTCCTGTATTTGGCTCCATCCATCTTCCCATCAATTTTAACCATCTTCCCTGTCCCTGCTGAAGAAAAGCAGGCCCAAACCATGATGCTGCCACCACCATGTTTGACAGTGGGGATGGTGTGTTCAGGGTGATGAGCTGTGTTGCCTTTTACGCCAAACTTAACGTTTTGCAATGTTGCCAAAAAGTTACATTTTGTTTTCATCTGACCAGAGCACCTTCTTCCACATGTTTGGTGTGTCTCCCAGGTGGCTTGTGGCAAACTTTAAACGACACTTTTTATGGATATCTTTAAGAAATGGCTTTCTTCTTGCCACACTTCCATAAAGGCCAGATTTGTGCAGTATACGACTGATTGTTGTCCTGTGGACAGAGTCTTCCACCTCAGCTGTAGATCTCTGCAGTTCATCCAGAGTGATCATGGGCCTCTTGGCTGCATCTCTGATCAGTCTTCTCCTTGTATGAGCTGAAAGTTTAGAGGGACGGCCAGGTCTTTGTAGATTTGCAGTGGTCTGATACTCCTTCCATTTCAATATTATCACTTGCACAGTGCTTCTTGGGATGTTTAAAGCTTGGGAAATCTTTTTGTATCCAAATCCGGCTTTAAACTTCTCCACAACAGTATCTCGGACCTGCCTGGCGTGTTCCTTGTTCTTCATGATGCTCTCTGCGCTTTAAACGGACCTCTGAGACTATCACAGTGCAGGTGCATTTATACAGAGACTTGATTACACACAGGTGGATTCTATTTATCATCATTGGTCATTTAGGTCAACATTGGATCATTCAGAGATCCTCACTGAACTTCTGGAGAGAGTTTGTTGCACTGAAAGTAAAGGGGCTGAATAATTTATATAATTATATAATATATATATATATATATAATGTAATTGTTTTAACCGGTGATTAAAATTCCCTCTTGAATTGGAATCATTAAATTCCATCATTAATCTGTGTATTCTAAGAATTTGCTAGTTATTTCAGAGTAGTTTATTTACTGTTGACCTAAGGTATTACTATCCAGTAACCAGATATGTGGTCTTTTTGTAGTGAGAGAGCAGTGGACGTGGTAAGAAGATGCTGGGATCTGAACGTGGAGTAGTGGAAGAATGGCTGTCGGAATACAAGGTGATTAATTTCATTTTTGGAAGATGTTTCATGAGACTGTCAATTTTTAAAACTGAAAAAAATAATCTTATTAAAAAAACAGTTATCGGTGCTTATTCTTGAATGCGTCCAATCAGAATTTGCCCTGCTGAAGTCAGGCCAGTGTAAGATAAATTCTGAGGCTGATATGGGTTGGTGGACTTGGGAATTGTTCGCCTAGCATTCCTAGTTACCTGCTTCTATGACATTCTTGCTGGCTGCAACAGGGAGGGATCAGTCCACCATTAACTGAAATGCTACAGAATTTCCTTTGCCAGTGAGGAAGTGATGCCTCCCTTTTGCAGATAGCTAGGCAGTGGTAAGTTGTTGCCATTTTTTCCCCTATTGCATTGCATTCTTCTGTGTATTTTAGGTCCATGATATCAATGATCTGAGCAACACTTGGCCCTATCCAAAATAGATGTTCGTTGTAATTAGTACATAGTAGAAAATTAAGATACTGGAGTTTTTCTCCAAGCAGTGTTGCTCATATATAATACAAAGTGGAAATAATTTGATGAAATGTATGAACAACTATAGAGTTGTGCCCTGACTGATGTTGACTTTCAAGCACTTCAGCCCCGGACCATATTGCTGGTCAAAGATCAAAGCACTTTTTGCGATTCGGCACTGCGTCGCTTTAACTGACAATTGCGTGGTCATGCAACGTGGCTCCTAAACAAAATTGGTGTCCTTTTTTTCCCACAAATAGAGATTTCCTTTGGTGGTATTTGATCACCTCTGCGGTTTTTAGTTTTTGCGCTATAAACAAAAATAGAGCGGCGATGAGCGTTTTTTTTTTTGTTTTTTTTATATATTTTTTTTATTTATTTTCGATACTGCGACATTATGGCGGACACTTTTGACATGTTTTTGGGACCATTGCCATTTTATAGCGATCAGTGCTATAAAAATGCATTGGATTACTATACAAATGTCACTGGCAGGGAAGGGGTTAAGTATGTTCCCTGGGTGTGTTCTAACTGTAGGGGGGGTGGCCTCACTAGGGGAAATGACTGATCGCTGTTCATATATTGTATGAACAGATGGTCAGGCATTTCTCCCCTGACAGGACAAGGAGCTGTGTGTTTACACACACAGCTCCCTGTCCTCGCTCCTGTAACGAGCAATAGCGGGTGCCCGGCGGCAAACGCGCCCGCCGGCCACGCGTACGCGATTCAGGGACGAGCGGGTGCGTGCGCCTCCGGCGGCGTACCTAGTGGCCGCTTAGAGAGCCGACGTATAGATACGGGCTCTCGCGCAGGGGAGCCGAGCTTCCGCCCTATAACTGTTATACAACGGCTGGTCAGCAAGTAGTTAAAGTGGATGTAAACCTTCTCTCACACACACACAAATATATCCAGTGAAGTGAACAGCCTCCGATGATGCACAGAGATTAGAGCTGCATGATTCTGGCAAAAATTTGAATCACAAGCAACTTTTTTGCTTGGGATAGAGATTTGAGATGCTCATGGTGTAACATTATCTTTCACATTATACAAAAAAAAATTGGGCTAACTTTGCAATTTCGTTTTTTCTTTTTAAATTCATTAGTGTATTTGTCCCCCTAAAAATTGCATTTGAAAGATTGCTGCGCAAATGCAGTGCGATTTTTTCAACAGCCATTTTATTCTCTAGGGTCTCTGCTAAAAGAAAATATATAATGTTTGGGGGTTCTAAGTAATTTTCTACCAAAAAATACTGATTTTAACTTGTAAGCAACAAGTGTCAGAAAAAGTTTCAAGCACACGACCATTTTTGACGCGATTCTTGTCAAGCCTGCCTTGCATACACACAATCGTTAAAAAAAAAAAAAAAATTGTTCCGTGAGTACCCCTGTGATTCACTTCAGGTTTAATGTTTTGCAAAGTCATAATGTACGCCTCTACGATATAGCAGATTTAACTCTGAGTATGTGCTACAAACCATACCTCTTATAGCCGAAAGGCCTGTAATGTACGCAGACTGGTGCCCTACTTTGTACATCTTCCCTCATGCTATATCCTACGCTTTTGTATGCTGTAAGCTATCATTTTCAATAAAAAGTTATTTGACAAAAAAAAATAAAAAATTGTGTTAGTAAAAGTTTGGTGAGAGACGATTCATGCTTTTCAGTCTTCGTGCTTTTCAGCCTGTTACAGCCGAATGTAACGAATGTGCCATCTCCATTACAAACGCTAGTTTTACCAGAACAAGTGCTCCCGTCTCATAACTTGCTTCTGAGCATGCGTGTTTTTTTTCACGTCGTTAAAGCCCACACACAACGGTGTTCTAAATTTTTAATGCCCATTTTTCACATCGCAAAAAGTGCTCTTGGGCCCACACACGATCGTTTTTTAGTGACCATTTTAACAAATGGCATTTTTCATGTCATGAAAAACGGTCATGTGTACGCAGCTTTAGTCTTTTAAGTGGTTAAACTGACCTCATTTACAGACCAAGTTCCTCCCTTTGATCTAAAATAACGAAATGTTACAATGTTTCTCTTTTATCTCCGCCTGAGTGATGATGTGATAAACTTGGCAGGCTGCCTGTTTGTTTGTTTTTTTTGTTTTTTCTAGTCGGCTGTGAGCAGAGAATGGCTCTGCACTGAATTGTAGAAATTCTGTTTAAGATCGTGAGGGGGGTTAAATCGCAATCTCAATATTTTTTTTTTTTTTTTGCAACAAATAATTGTAAAGCTCTAACAGCGTATATCTGCTGTATTCAGCGTGCTATATTCTTTAGAAAGTGCACATTGTGTAAAAGATTTTCTCTTCCTGTTCAGCCCTGGGTGTGGATTCTTGGCATACACTGTGTGATGGCTGATTGGAGGAAACCCCCCTCCCCCTCCCCATAGGCAGAGGAAGAAAGCTATTTGTAGAGCAGTCCTGTGAATAGATCAGCTCTCTGCTAATCTATTTATAGCACCCATTCCGACACAAATTGGTTGTTAGAGCGCTCATCATAAGTTATCATGCTGATAACAGAAGAACAGAGCAGCAGAAAGACAGGAGACTCAAGGTTTTTGGAGATGGATAAGAAAACACTACAGATATACAGTATTTGCTTAGGTCAAATTTCAGGTATCCGGTTTAGATCCACTTTAAATGGGTTGGTGCTCCAATGATAAAATTGCTAGAAGGGCTATTATAAGTACTGTTCTTTCCTGAAGTTTACTTCTTACTCTAGATTTTTGAACACACATTTTATTGGCTACTATTTATCTTGTCGTTTTTTATAATCCTTTACCATTTAACAACCCACAAGTGCTCGAACAGAAAAACATCCAAACCAAATTGATATTTGATGAGTCCACACTTTACCCTCAACTGCTTGATGTACGTCGGCAGAATGGCCATACCTGTACGTCCCTCCATCATCACAGGCTAGCGGGCGTGTGCATGCGCAGCGGGAGCCACCGGCGGACTCTTTGTAAACAAGTCATTTCCCTGTTCTGCCTAGTAACAGGACAGTGGTCTACTGCTCCCAGTGATTGGGAGCAGTGATCTGTCATGTTCTAGTGAGCCCATCCTCCCTACAGTTAGAACACACTGAGGTAACACTCTTAAGCCCTTGATTGCCCTCTAGTGTTTAACCCCTTTTCCGCTGGTGACATTTATACAGTAATAAGTGGCTATTTTTAGCTCTGATCACTGTATAAATGTCAATGGGACCAAAATAGTGTCAAGTGTCCCATTTATTTATTTATTTTTTGCCGCAATTTCGCAGTCACAGTAAAAATCCCAAATCGCCTCCATTACTAATAAAAATAATAATAATGCCATAAATCTATCCCCTATTTTGTAGACGCTATAACTTTTGCGCAAACCAATCAATATACGTTTTTTTGTTTTGTTTTGTTATGTATATTGTTTGGGGATATTTATTATGGCAAAAAGTAAAGAATATTGTGTTTGTTTTGTTTTTTTCAAAATTGGCAGTCTTTTCTTGTTTATAGCGCAAAAAAAATTTAAAGCGCAGAAGTGATCAAAAAACACCAAAAAGCTCTATTTGTGGGGAAATTTTTTTTTGGGTGCAGCGTCGCACGATCCACGCAATTGTCATTTAAACCGACAGTGCCTTATCGCAAAAAATGCTCTGGTCATTAACGGGATAAATCAGGGCTCGACAATTTTTTTTATTTTTATTGCATTTCATGAGCAGTTAAAACACAAACAATGGTCACAACCTTGACTCCAATACACAAACAATGCTACAGCACCCGCAGCCAGTACAGCACTGGGATTTAAAAAGCAGATAATATAGCAATATAAAAAAACTCATAGCTCAAGAATGTTTTTTAAGACATTACCAATCTTCTATAGCATAATGATGATATTGCAATGAATCAACCACCCCTCAGAGGAGTGAAGGGCAACCACATCCACCTCCAAGTCCCCCTAGGGCAGCCATGTCCAAAGTCCGGCCCACCAGCCAATTGAGGCCCATGTTCTGGTTTCATATGGGCCCCACTGTCAATTTGGATATATACATCTTTTGTGGCCCCCAGCGAATCTCTGAGTGCCACGCACCATTTGGGGATTTTTTGGGGGGGCCCACAAAGATATATATTGTATTTTATAGTTCTTCAGAGGGGACAGGGAGGGGTGAAATGAGTGCTGTCGGATTACATAAAGGTGTATCTCCTGTTTACTCCGTGGTCTCTGTAATAGGAAGTCCCGTCTCCTGAGCTGGCATTGGATGACTGTTCTGTCTATCATAGGAGGCAGGACTTTGTATTAAAGTGGCCGCTGAGTAAACAGGAGATTCTTCTGTATGTAATCTGTGGGCTGCAGATGGTCATGAATCAGGCTGCACTGATGTCAGTGGTGAGGCTGCACTGATGGCACTGTTCACGGCACTGATTAGGCTGCATTGATGGGCACGGAACCCTTATTTCGCTTCACAGTGCTTTTATTTAAAATTTTAAGATTCCTAAACTTCCCTCTTAAAATAACGGTCCTTGTTCTACACCTGTGCATGTTATACACTGATAAATACAGTATATCCAAATAACACGCCTGAGCTCAACCTTAGACTCTTCGCCACAAAGACAAGATAATTCTTGTTGGGCAGTGTATTAGTTACTGGCCCTCTTTGAAAAAAGTTTGGACACCCCTGCAAGGCACCAAAGAGCAGACAGTGATCACAACCTAATGTTGCAGCCAATATGCCCAAAGCAACCAGATTATTTTAATCCGACATCGTCTGCAAAGTATCAGTCCCCCATACCTTTTAAAATTTAGCTGGAACCCCCCTGTTGGCATATCGGGCCATAAAAGCCTTTCTTTAAATTCTTGCATGTGGGAGACCTTGTTCATGCCGTAATGTCACTCTGTGTCTTGGTATTGTGTTCAGTCTTACCTTTTGTGTAAGATATATATTTTTTTTTACATAGAACTGTAGAGCATGTTTTGTTGTCATTATTTGCCTTGCATATTATCTTATTGACCATTAACACAAGTTCAGTAGAATTTGTCTAATTTGCTGCACTGTATGCTTGCAAAATCCTTGTGTATCCTTGATACTAAACAAAGAAGCGTTTATTGCCATAATTCAGTCACATAAATCATTTACATCATGCCACTGTATTTTGTTTTTTAAAAACATTATTACAGCACTGTTGTGTGGTCACATGAACTTTCCTTTTTTGACATCTGTGGGGTAAAGAACCGTGAGGGAGACTTCTATTACTCTGCTGATATATGCCCTCTACAGTGCGAGTCTGCGTCTGGCCAGTCCTGATGGCCTGATTGGTGCTATGGTTAAAAAAAAAAGTTTCAGAAGAGTAATGCGGATTGGATTATAAAGATAACTGTTTTGCAGCTCTCAATAAATCTTTATTGAACATCAATTGTGTATTTTTTATTTTTGGTGTGCATTATATGGTGCAGGCGGAGTCAAAGATGATTGACCATAGCTTTCATTTTGTTAAGATGGCATCGACGTCCGAGGCTCTTTTTTATTTTTATTTTTTTATTTTACAGGTATTGGTAATTACATGTGATATATTACCGATTTTATATTAAAACTACTTGTTTCTGTGCGTTTCTTTGTCAATTTAATCAACCAGCATACTATATCCCACCTATATAGTGTTTAGCAAGAGGAGGGAGGGGAGTATCATTTACCACTGTGCAAGTACTCACATGTGTGACTCTATAGTCATGTGGGCTGTGCAGATAAGAAAAAGGAAATTATACAGTAGCTTGTTGGCAACAGCTTCTGCTTGTATTGTTGACTATAGCAAAAAACGTATATTCTTACAAATTTTACAGGTATTACCTGAAACTCAGCTCACCGCTTATGCTGCAACTCTTCATCGTAAGAAATCTCTAGTCTCTGCTCTGTATAAAGTCATTCAAGACCCAAATAATGAGGTGAGTTTGCATTGTCTGCAATGATATGTGATTGATTTTCTGTCTTCTGATTCTGCCTACATACCTCCCTAAAGTAATATTTTCAGTAAAATGGCATGTTTTCATTTCTCCATCACCTTATGAAAAGAGACAATAGTGTCTCCAAAATGCTGATAGTTTTATATTGCACACGCTATATTACAGCAGACATCTTAGTTAAGACTTAAAGTAGAACTATAGGCAAAACCTTTTTTTCACTTTTTAGATAAAGGTAGGGTTATAACCCCTGTCAGATTTGTTTTTCACCTTCTGTGTCTGATTGGGGAGATTTACCTTCACTTCCTGTCCCATAGCCACACAGGAAGTCCCTGCAAATTAAGGATATTCCCTGGAGACCCCCAGGTCTCCAGGACTAGAGTCCACGTTAGAAGGCTGTCCACAAGGTTTAGGAGTGTGTCTATGGGAATGTTTTGGCCATTCTCCCAGAAACACATTTGTGAGGTCATGTTGGACAAGAAGGCCTGGCTTGCAGTCTTCACTGTTATTCATCCCAAAGGTGTTCTTTTCGGTTGAGGTCAGGCCAGTCAAGTTCCTTCACCCCAAACTCACTCATCCATGTCTTTACAGACCTTGCTTTGTGTCAGGATTTTTTATTTACCAACATTTTTTTTATTTCTTGGAGTTCACGAAGGAACAAAAGATCAGTAGTTGGTTTGATACTGTTGGATTATAAAGCCACCCTTAGGAATAATTGGACACTGGGAAACAAAATCCAAAAAGCCATTGCCAGGCAGGTATAACACCTCCAACTCGCAGCATGCCTCAGTTTTGTGGAAACACAATACTTTAGAAGGAGGAGGGGGGGGGGGGACCTGTGTCCCTTACTATAAAATCCATTTGTTGGAGTTTTATTAAGTGGGCATAGAATCCGTAGTCATTCTTATATGGTTGGGACATCCCAACATTGGTTCAACTGAGGGGCCAATTACTATTTTGTAAGTGTATAGTTCCTGAAGGTGACTATATAACACAACTATGTCAGAAAAACGACTGATCATGATAAAGGAAGAAATAAAAACACTTAGGAAATCTAGTAGAATACATTTCTACATGCTCCCTCAGAAGCTTGTCCCAAGAGCCCACCTGAAACCCTGGGGGACTCGCATTTGCAAGTTTCCTAGTAGTTTTGATTTTTAGCATGCTATATTGCTTCTTCTGCAACTCCCATTAGGGCTGCACGATTCTGGTCAAGATGAGAATCACGATTCTTTTGCTTAGACTAAAGATCACAATTCTCACGATTCTCAAAAATTGATAGTCAGAACCCCCCCCCCCCCAAAAAATAAATAAACCTGTGATTTATTTGAAAATACGAATATATAAAAAACAGACCAGTGATATGTCTATAATGTTAAAGACCATATAACTCCTTTGAAAAAAGCAGAATCAAACTTTGATTCTGCTTTTTTTTTATAGGAGTTATATGGTCTTTAACAATATAGATATATCACTAGTCTGTTTTTAATACATCAGAAGCAGTACCGCCGGCAACCACTGGGTGGCGCATGGATACACACAGTTGTAGTAATCTTAATCACAGTTCTGTACAACTGTATGTATCCATGCGCCACCCAGTGGTTGCCGGCGGTACTGCTTCTGATGTATTAATCTTTCTCACAGTTCTGTACATCAGAAGCAGTACCGCCGGCAACCACTGGGTGGCACATGGATACAAACAGTTGTACAGAACTGTGAGAAAGATTAATACAACTGTGTGTATCCATGCGCCACCCAGTGGTTGCCGACGGTACTGCTTCTGCGGCATTTGCGTTCCACGCTGGTTACGTGGAATGGCGGTCACACATAAGAATCGCGGGTTGTCCCGCGGGGAGATCGTGGGCGGGGAGAATCGAGATCGCGATTCTCTCCGCGATAAATCGTGCAGCTCTAACTCCCAGTTAACCAAACTGTAATATAGGCAGGCTTAGTATGAAAGGCAGAGAGGCTGTTGGGTTGACTTTTACACTACCAAGCTCCCTGGGCAAGCTTGATAATGTGTAGTAATGCTCGCTTTACCCAGTTTTTTTATGTCCGATTTTACTTTGCCGTATATTCATGTAGCATAAAATAGCTCTTCGGTGTCTGGTTAGTTTTTTTTTATCTTTTTGTTTCTTTAATAGATTTAGATAACCGTTTGCTTAAAAATAAAATAAAAATCTCTAATGATAATGCATTAAATAGGAGAAGAGCTGACAAGTAGAGAAATATCCAAATGCTTGACATCTGCCACCCTGAGTTGCAGCATATGTTTATGATTAAATTGCTGTCAGATTGAGCAGATAATAAGCATTCAGCAGTTTTTTGTAGTTCAAATAACTTAATTGCTGCTGAAAAAAGCACAATGTGTTCCAATATTTTATGCAGATGTAAACCTTCTGTTATATGACCCCGTGCCAGCAATTCCACAATACAGAAGAAAACAAGCTGGTTTAACTAGTGTTCCTGTAGTTGATTTAACATGTTTGTTAGAACAGTGAACTGTCATGTACCCAAAACATATAGGGGCAGATTCACAGACATTTTGCTTAGCGTAGCGTATCAGAAATACACTACGCCGCCGTTTTTTACCTTGCTCTACGTGGAATTCAGGTAGATTTTCTACGGTAAACGACGGCAGCGTAGTGTATTTCTCCCGTCGCAATCCATCTGCGCGAGTAGGGGGCGTGAAACATTTAAATTAGGCGCGTTCCCGCGGCGATCGATCTGCGCATGCTCCGTTCGCAAATTTCCCGCCGTGCATTGCGCGAAATCACGTCGTGACGTCATTCGTTGTTTATGTAGCGTACTTTACGGGCGATCCACGTCCTGACGAGTTACGTAAACAAAATAAAATTTTAAATAAATTTGAAGCCGGAACGACGGCCATACTTAACATGGGCTACGTAAAGTTAGAGCAGCAAAAAGCTGCTCTAACATTACGTATAAAAAAATAGACGAAAACGATTGCGACGCCCGCTCGTATGTTCGTGAATCCCCGTAAAAACACATTTGCATATCCCGACGCACCAAAACGACGCGAACTCCTCCCAGCGGCCGCAAATAGATGGCAGCATAGATCCGAAGGCTTACGAAGACGTAAGCCTCTCGGATCGAAGCCCGAAGCCGGCGTATCATGGTTTGAGAATTCAAACTAGTGATACGCCGCGCAAAATTTGAAATTACTCCTGTCTAACCCCAGTTAGACAGGCGTAATTGTTTTGTGAATCTGCCCCATATTTTCCATTTTTTAAAGTGATTGTAAAGTGTCTCTTGTTTTGTTATTTAAAAAAAAATACTTCTCATTTCTGTGCAGTTGGTATTGCACAGAGCAGCCTGGATCCTCTTCTCAGGTCCCTCTTTGCTGCTCCAGGCCCCTCCCTCCTATCGAGTGCCCCACACAGTCAACCACTTCTTATGGGGGCACTGGAGCTGAGTCACAGCTCTGTGTGTCCATTCAGACACAGAGCCCCGGCTCCACCCTCTCTCTCCCCCTATTGGCTGACTGACTTTGACAGCCGCATGAGCCAATGGCGCTGCTGCTGTGTCTCAACTAATTGGGAGGGTGGTCCCGGATGGCTTAGACATTTGTGGACATTGCTGGAGAGAGATGGGGCTCAGGTAAGTAATTAGGGGGTTGCTGGGGTGGCTGCTACACACAAGATTGTTTATCTTAATGCATTAAGATGAAAAAAAAACTTCTGCCTTTACACCCCTTTAACCACTTGTCCTCTGCCCACTGTCAAATGACGGCGGGGCGGAGGACTCCATTGTCCTGACATCACGTCATATGACGTGATGTCCTTTTAAAGCCGCGGGCGGGCGCGCACCCGCCGCTCTGCTGGGATCCCGGTGCGAGTACCCGGCGGCAACGATCGCCGCCGGGCACCCGCGATTGCCCAGTAACTGAGCGGGGACGTGGAGCTCTGTATGTAAACACAGAGCTCCACGTCCTGTCAGGGAGAGAGGAGACCGTTGCTGTGTCCCTTGTACATAGGGACACAATCGGTCACCTCCCCCAGTCACCCCCCCTCCCCCTACAGTTAGAACACTCATAGGACACACATTTAACCCCTTCCCCGCCCCCTAGTGGTTAACCCCTTCACTGCCAGTCACATTTATACAGTAATCAATGCATATTTATAGCATTGTTCACTGTATAAATGTAAATGGTCCCAAAAATGTCAGAAAAGTGTCCGAAGTGTCCGCCATAATGTTGCAGTCCCAATAAAAAAATCGCAGATCGCCGCCATTAATAGTAAAAAAAAAAAAAAAAAATGCCATAAACTATCCCCTATTTTGTAAACACTATAAATTTTGCGCAAACCAATCGATAAACGCTTATTGCATTTTTTTTTTTACCAAAAATATGTAGAAGAATACGTATCGGCCTAAACTGAGGAAAAAAATATTTTTTTTATATATTTTTTGGGTTATTTATTATAGCAAAAAGTAAAAAATATTGCATTTTTTTCAAAGTTGACGCTCTATTTTTGTTTATAGCGCAAAAAATAAAAACCGCAGAGGTGATCAAATACCACCAAAAAAAGCTCTATTTGTGGGAAAAAAAGGACGCCAATTTTGTTTGGGAGCCACGTCGCACGACCGCGCAATTGTCCGTTAAAGCGACGCAGTGCCGGAAGCTTAAATTTTGTCTGGGCAGGAAGGGGATGTAGGTGCACAGTAGGCAAGTGGTTAAACAAATCCATCTCTGTTGAATGACTTGTTCGACAGTTTACTCCTGTCTTCTATAGGTTGTAATCAAAATTGAACTTGTTTAAATATCTGGTGGTGCTGCCTGATCATCTAACATCTGTGTCAGAAATCTGTGGCATTGTCTATGCTTAAAAAGACCTTAAAGTAAACCAATTCCCAATTAATTGTTTATCAGGCTCCATAAACTTAAAGCTCATGTACACTACAGCTTCTAAAGTTTAGGAGATCTTGGCGTTTTTTTGCCAAAGCTCCTAAACCCAACTTCATAAAAGCCTACGGGGTTGATTTTCTGTTATTCTTAATGGAGTGTAACTACAGTAAATATTGTTTTTTAGGTGAATGTTCAGGAGATATTTCATAACTAAATTTAAACTAGAGCCGTTTCACACAGGGGCGACTTCTCAGGCGACTTAGCCACCTGACAAGGCGCACTCCGTTCTGTACTATGGAACCGTTCTAATAGGAGCGACTCCAGTTCCTGTACGACTTTGGGACGACTTGCATTGACGTCAATACAGAAGTCATTTTGCAAGTCGTCTCTGAAGTAGTGTGCAGATCGCCTTACCGAGTCGCCCCTGTGTAAACCGGCTCTTAGGTGGGAATATTCCAGTATCCACCCTGAGTATAATCTCTTAAAGGGGTTATTCTAGCATCTACACTGAACCGAAGTGATGGTGAGTTAGGAGCAGACAAGAATATTGCAAAATCATCACTCCTTTACAACTTACATTTCTTGTACATCAAACATGCTACTGCAAATGCCCTGTGGGAGCTCGTGGGTCATTAGCAGAGACAATGAAAGCTTTGATATTTTACCAATGAAGCTGAGGATGTAGCAGGCAACTTTGTACACAGACAGCTCATTACACTGCAACATTATTGCTTCCATCAGTTCCCTTACATTGGAGAGCACTGTGGATATAATTTAAATTGATCTGTTCACAGATAGATATTGGCTGACACAGATTCCTAGCGATTGCATAGATGGTGCATAATGTGAATATATTATATTGTTCTAGTTTGGTTTGTTCAGTTTTTAAATCCCATCTGTGGCATACATTTTCACATAAATTGGTTTGTGAGGCAGTAACCAATATTCTAAGTGGTATTAAAGTGAGTGTAAACAATCACCTTGTAAAACAACCCATTCAGTTTAAAATAGAATTGAAAGGCAAAACATTTTTGTATAGGTATAAAATTATTTATGAATACATTTTTTTCCCCCTTTTTCCATAAGTGATCATGTGCCCTTTTGTTCTTAGCTGCATAGGTTGGGAGGAAAAGCAGCAACACACAGAGCTTCCCAGTGAATGGCTGTGCAGTGGGGGGCGTGTCAGGACAAATCTGTTCATTGGAGGAGAGAGTACACGAGTTCCCAGCATAGCTAGAGAACTGACCATGCTGTGCTCTCCTGCCTAGTGTGGACAGCTTTTTTATAGAAAAGCAGAGGAACTGGCAAGAACACCAGGGATTTCACATTAACCACTTAAGGACACCTTCACGCCGATATACGTCGACAGAAGGGCACGGCTGGGCACAGGCACGTACCTGTACGTTGCCTTTGAGAGCCCAGCCACAGGACCCTATCGCCGGCGGTGTACCGCGATCGGTCACAGGAGCTGAAGAACGGGAAGAGGTGTATGTGTGTGTAAACACACCTTCCCCGTTGTTCTGTGTGGCAGTGACTCTGATCGTCTGTTCCCTAATATAGGGAACAACGATCAGTGACGTCATGCCTATGGCCACACCCCCTACAGTAAGAATCACTCCCTTAGGGCACCCTTAACCCCTTAGCGCCCCCTAGTGGTTAACCCCTTTACTGCCATTGCCATTTTCACAGTAATCGGTGCATTTTTATAGCACTGTTCACTGTGAAAATGATAATGGTCCCAAAAATGTGTCAAAAGTGTCCGGTGTGTCCGCAAACCAATCGATAAACGCTTATTTTTATTTTTTATTTTACCAAAAATAAGTAGAAGAATACCTATCACCCTAAACTGAAAGGAAAAAAATGTATATATCCTTTTTGGGGATATTTATTATAGCAAAAAGTAAAAAATATTGCATTTTTTTTTCAAAATTGTCACTCTGTTTTTGTTTATAGCGCAAAAAAATAAAAAACGCAGAGGTGATCAAATACCACCAAAAGAAAGCTCTATTTGTGGGAAAAAATACGCCAGTTTTGTTTGGGAGCCACGTCGCACGACCAGTTGTCAGTTAAAGCGACGCAGTGCCGAATCGCAAAAAGGGGAAATGTCCTTAACCTGCATATTGGCCCGGGTCTTAAGTGGTTAAGGAAGCAATACAAAGAACAAAATATTTTCTCATACAAGAATATTATACAGCAGGCACATATCAGGAATATGAAGTGCAGGGGTAACAAACGCTTGAATAACCTAGTGTTATAAAAAAAAAAAACGTATATTTTTTTAAATTCATACTTGCACCTTTTTCCTTTTTTCATTTACAATTTCTTTATCAACCTTTTGGGGCCTCTAAACTTGCTAACAAATTGGGCTAGTCCGTTCCCCAGTACAAGCCTCTCCCTCCTGCATCTTCGAAGATGTTCCTTCTCTAATGACAACTCCAAAATTAGTGATTTTTACTTTCAGACTAAGTGACAAATGGTTATTACCATTTAACTATTACCATCGTAACTATTTTTAGCGCTAAAACACCTGAAACGCACCTTGTGTGAAAAGGGTCTAATTTTTGCTTGTTAGCAACATTTAGCAGTGTACTGCTTGTATCTATTTTCCTCTGTTCTACGTTTTCCTTTTGTTATATCAAATGTGATTGTATCACACATGTTTCTCTTTTTTTTTGTTGTTTTTGTCAGCTTCTGGAACCAATCTGCCACCAGCTTTTTGAGCTCTATCGCAGCTCAGAAGTGCGACTGAAGAGGTTTACCATGCAATACTTGCCGGAGTTGGTTTCCATCTACCTGCGCCTCACTGCCAGCCGCGATCGGCAGAGCAATGGTTGTATTGAAGCTCTTTTGTTGGGAATTTACAATCTGGTAAGGACCTTTTTTGAGCTAGAATATCACTTTTTTTATGCTTATGGCATTTATCTTGCCCAATTGATGACCTCTTCAGGAAGTGCTTTGTTTTTGTTCTTCAATAATTTTTACTAGTTTTAGACATTTCTTTTACAATACCAACAATCGTGCAATCCAATCTTTTAATTACAGTTAGGTGTCAATATAATTATAAACTTTTCAGAAATATAATTATCAAAGTAACATCTTGAATAATTTTTATACAAGAAAAAATATCTACAATATAAGTATACCAAACAAGAAAGAAAAAACAAACTAAAAAAACACATTCAGCACTGTACTCTGTTGATCGCTGGTGCAATGCTTTACAGGCTCCCACTACAAAAAATAAATATACATTTTTTTTAACTGCAAAAAGATGTGCATTTTATAATTTTTTTGTAAAAAGGTGAACTTATCTTTTTAAAGATCTTCCAATATTATGTAATACTAATGTATATTAAAAGTATGTGCCATAAACGGTGTTTCAGCCGATGGATTGGCTTCAGAACTTCCTGTGTCACTGATCTGGAACAAGTATAGATAAAAGGAATTCATCACTTTTTGATATTTGTTTACAGCAGATTTATTCTAGGTTTGACTCGAGAAGCACTCACCCCACACAACAAGCATTTTCTGCAGGGAGGCTTGTAATGGCAGCGCATTTCTCTCATGACAGAATCACTTTAAAAATTCTGTGTTTGTCTGCGTTTTTGTTCATGTGCAGTTCTTAGTTTTGCTGTAATACAAAAAATCATCAATGTTTGGCAAAATGCACATTAAATATGCTGTCTACACATGTACATAATGTAAGGCCAGTCTTATTGCCTCATAACAATAAATACGGCACATACATAAGTTTCAACACTTACTTGCTAAGCGACATTCCACCCAAAAGTGGAACTTGTGCTTATCAAATTCCTCCCCCCACAATTGCCACCTTTTGGGGGGGGACAGGATACTTGTCTTTGATGTATATCTTTTCCCACTTCCGGGAGTCTGGGCCACGGGCCGTGCCATCAGTGCGGGGCTCCCTCCTCCTCCCCTGACCGCCGGGCCAGTAGGAGAGAGGAGCGGCCTTGCGCATGCGCAGTAGGGTTCCTGCCGTGAAGCCGAAAGGCTACACTGCCGGGTAACCTTTCCCGCAATGGTGGCGGCAGCACCCAACAGCTGATGTAAACATCAGCTGCGGGTGCCGACATCGATGGACTCAAGGACAGGTAAGTGTCCATTTATTAAAAGCCAGCAGCTGCAGTATGTGTAGCTGCTGTTTTTTTTATTGTATTTTTATCTTTTGGGCGGAACATCCGTTTAATGACATTGTATCCCTGCTTTATAGGAAATTGCTGACAAAGATGGAAACAATAAAGTACTGTCATTTACTATACCATCATTATCAAAGCCTTCAATATATCATGAGGTAAGTAGGAAGGAGCAATTTATATCTGCTCTGTGTGTCAAAGAAAGCATATCCACGGTTTATATATTTAAAATAAACAAGAAAAACATTTACACTGTCTGTTTTTGTGTGTTAAGTTTATTCAGAAATTTTGATGCCACAACCAGGATCTGATTTGTTATTCTGTAGTACATCTACTATCTTAGACCAGGCC
The DNA here is from genome assembly GCA_029574335.1 of Rana kukunoris. Taxonomy (NCBI): domain Eukaryota; kingdom Metazoa; phylum Chordata; class Amphibia; order Anura; family Ranidae; genus Rana; species Rana kukunoris. The sequence goes on along the minus strand of CM056054.1, from coordinate 126,220,548 downwards.
CACACTGGTGTGCTGCGTTTTGGTCACAGTATATGTGCATTTTACACACATTTTTAACCGTGGTTCCTTTGACTTCTCTTAGGGTTACGAGTTTTCTGAAAGTGCACCAAAAATCCTACATTCCACATCTTTGGTGCGAATCAGTCAATGCAACTGATTTGAGTATTTATTATACAGGATTTATATAGAGCCAACAGTTTGTGCAGCGCTTTACAACATCAGGGAAGACAGTACAGTTACAATACAATTCAATACAGGAGGGATCAGAGGGCCCTGCTCATTAGAGCTTACAGTCTAGAACAGTGGTCATCAACCCTGTCCTCAGGGCCCACTAACAGGTCAGGTTTTATGTATTACCTTGGGGCTATGCACTGAGCAGCAAATTATATCGCCTGTGATGTTTTTTGGTTATCTTGCAAACCTGGCCTGTTACTGGGCCCTGCGGACAGGATTGATGACCACTGGTCTAGAAGTTATAATCGGGTATTGTACAAACTTCACTTAAAAGTGAAACGTAAATGTTTAATAAAAGTCATCAGCTACAGTATTGGTAGCTGCCAACTTTTTATATAAATAAAAAAACAAAGTTCAATTTTTAGAATGTTTTTGGTGAAATCAACTTAATGGTGCCCCAATAGTCATTTTTATTATCATGTGTATTGAAGGGAAAAAGCAATAATATAAAAAATGTAAAGCGTCGGCACACAAATAATGATCGAATGTATAAAACCATGGAGGGAAAAAAACAAATGCAAAGAACACCAAGACCCCTTTCACACTGGGGCGTTTTTCAGGCGCTTTTTGGCTAAGAATAGCACCTGAAAAACACCTCCCCTGCAGTCCCAGTGTGAAAGCCAGAGTACTTTCACACTGGAGTGGTGCGCTGGCAGGACGTTAAAAAAATAATAATAATAATTGTCTTGCAAGTGGCATCTTTGCCATGGTTTAGGAGCGGTGTATACACCGCTCCTGCCTATTGAAATGAATGGGCACCGCTGCTGAAGTGCCTCCAAAGCGATTTTGGCAGTGCCGCTACACGGGCGCATTAAACCCTTAATTCGGATGCTAAAACAATGGTAAAGCGCCGCTAAAGCTACCAGAGTTTACCTGTCAATGCCTGCCCGGGTCTCTTTAAAAAAAAAATTATCTTCACAGCACCCATACTGTTACTTTAAATTTAAAAAAAGGAATAAGCAAGCACAGCGCTGTGCTTTACAAATGTGCTTTGGATTCTTTCGGCTTTGGTACTCGCAGAAAAACTGAGCTAAATTTCTTTCAACAAAATAAAAAGCCAGGGGGAGAAGCCTGTTCATGTGACTTTGACAGATCACATGATCGGCCTGCCTCCAGTCACAGAGCTTTCTCTGCTTCATTGAAAAGAGAAAAGTCTTTGAATTACTACTGATAAGTGATACCTTTGGGAGCTTGTGAGTCATATAGAATGAGTGGACTAGTATGCACCAGTCCACTAAAAACTAGCCACTTCAAACACTAGACCGATTTCATGTAACCAAATAGCTTTATTTAGAAGAACGTCTTCACAAATATATTGAATGCATCAATAAGTAAAAGCAATTCCCCCCCCCCCCCTTTAAAGTTCAGACCTCAGTCAGTCTCCTGCAGTCTGATAACAACAGCAAATGAAAGGGAAAAAGTAAAAAAAAATTGACTGTGTGTATTTTAAAAGAAACCTCAGCAGAAATATATAAAAAATTGAAACTGCTAACATTATTTGTTTCTGAGTCTTTGCTTTCAGAAAATATATGTTTGGGGGTTCTAAGTATTTAGTAAAAAAAAAAAAAAAAAGATTTTTACATGTATGAGAGAAGTGTCAGAATTGGCTTGGGCAGTTGGTGATTAAAGAAAAAGATATTGCTAAAATTGGCTTTTGCTGCATCCACCTTAAAATGTGTGAAACACTGAGTAGTAGGAGATAAAAAGAGAGAACAACAAAAATGTCTTCACTTAAGGACCGCCGCATGTACATTTACGTCGGCAGAATGGCACCGACAGGCACATCAACGTATATATACGTTGGTGCCTTGGGGGGGGTCGGGGGTCCGATCGGACCCCCCCCCGTACATGCGGCGGTCCACGCGGCTGCAGGAGCGATCCGACAAGAGGGGGCGGCTATCCGTTTTCACCCGCCCCCTCCGGATCGCTCCCAGCCAATGCGCGCGCCCGCCCGCCCTGTCACTTCCTCCTCCTGTGTAAACACAGGAAGGAGGAAGCTATCTGATCTCTCCCTCGGCGTTTGTTTCAAGCGCCGCTGAGGAGAGATCACAACACAGCAAGTAAGTCTGCACCAACAGCACACTTACACACACACAAAAACACATTTAACCCCCGCGTTCGCCCCCCCTCCCCCCTGTCACAGTGTCACTGAATGCAGTAATCATACATGTATGATTACTGTATTTAGTGTCAGTGTAACAGACAGTGTGACAGTCAGTTAGTGTTAGTGTCAGGGTAGCCCCCCCACCCCCCCCAATAAAGTTTTAACCCCTTGATCACTGCCCTTGTTAACCCTTTCACTCCCTATTGCCAGCATCACTAAGCGATCATTTTTCTGATTGCTGTATTAGTGTCGCTGTTCTCGCTAGGTAGCTAATTTTTTTTTAATGCGATTTTTTTTTTACTAAAGACATGTGGCTAAATAAATTTTGGCCTAAATGTTTGACTAAAATTTAGTTTATTGTTTTTTTATTATAACAAAAAGTAAAAAATATTGATTTTTTTTCAAAAATGTCGCTCTATTTTTGTATATAGCGCAAAAAATAAAAATCGCAGAGGCGATCAAATACCACCAAAAGAAAGCTCTATTTGTGGGAAAAAAAGGACGCGAATTTTGTTTGGGAGCCACGTCACACGACCGCGCAATTGTCTGTTAAAGCGACGCAGTGCCGAATCGCAAAAAACCCTTGGGTCATTTGCCAGCGTATTAGTCCGGGTCTTAAGTGGTTAAAAGGGTTCATCGATCCTCCATTAAAAAAAAAAAACTGTTCTTGTCTGACAAATTGGTGTCTGGAAAGGTTTTTACATGATGATCTATTTATTATCACAAACATCCACTGTTAATGATGCAGCGTTAATTGCAGTTTGATGTACGTTTGCAAATGTATTTCCTTTGCGATGTGATTTATTTTTATTTTTTTCACTTTTGCTATATTTGGCATTGTAAAAGCAAGGGCTGGGAATTAAGGTGAAGCACTAATGTAGGTAACAAAGACCTTTCAGACTTTATAGAAAAGTTTTTGCTGGAAAATAATATATTAAGCAATAGTCTGCATAGATTCACAAAAGACAGAAGTTGTCAAACAAATCTGATTTTCTTTTTTCGAGGAAGTAAGCATCAACTTGGACAAAGGAGGTTGCTGTTGATATAGAATACTTGGATTTTTCAATAGCATTTGACACAGTTTCCCACACATGGCTAATATGTAAAGTCTACAGGCTTGGAAAATTCTAATTTTGTATGGTCTAAGGTAGGGTTGTCCCGATTCCGATGCGCGAGTACTCTTTCCCTCCAGACCTCCGAATACAGAGAGGCTGCTTCACAGTAAGAGCTGTGAAAATGTAGAATAGCCTTGAGACTTGGTTCTGGCCGGCTCCGTAGATTTGTTTAACAAAGGCCTGCATACTAATAGTTTTAGACAATACAAGGGGTAGATGGTCCAGGAAATATCTGATTACCTCTTGGGGAATCAACTGTGGTTATGGGATTGTATATATTGAGGATTTCTATTTGTGCGTGTCTGTTTTTATTGGTTGAACTAGATGGACTTGTTTTTTTGTTTTTGTTTCTTCACCCTTACTATGGACACAGGCAACTTACTTAAACTATTGGTTTTAAAGGGGTTGTAAAGGTTTGTGTTTTTTCCACCTTACTACATCCTAGTCATCCTATTTGCTGTCATTTTACTTACCTGAGCCTGTTCACCTGCTGCACGCGTCCTCTTCTCCATGGAGTCTGATAGCAGCGCAGCCATTGGCTCCTGCTGCTGTCAATCGCATCCAATAAAGCGGCCGCCGGTGGGCGGAACAGTCTATCGACCCAAGTGTATGTTACGGTAGCAAGCCCGCAAACAAACCCCCTCAGGAAAGAGCTTCCCTGAGGGGGTTAGCTTTAGCAGGGAGGATACGAGACAGATGCCGTGGGACCCCAGAACAACAGGATCGGGGCCACTCTGCAAAACGAACTGCACAGTATGACATGTTGGTTATTTAAAAAAAAAAAAAAAACCCTTTAAGCTTGGTGATTGGACACTGGCAATCTTTTAAGGACAGACCCCCTGAGTCACCCAGTCCCACTCCGCCAGTCCTCGTGTTTTTTTTCGCTGTGTCTGAAGGTGATGGACCTCCTTCGCTTCAGTCGTTTTTTTCTTTGTTACTTTTATGTAATGCTTCTCTAAACTCTCCCCTGTCTTCTAAGGCCTACAAAAGAGCAATGTATCTGGATTGATGCAAGCTTGGTTGAACCTTTGAACCTGTGCCTGCACCTTATGCAGTGAGGACATTTGTAATATTGCTTTGGGCACTGAATCTTGTGTGAGTTGCTCACCTTGGCACTTGTTGCGGCATGTTGAGTTAGCTGGAGGGTGCTATATAGGTTCATGGCCGTGCTCCATCATCGTAGAACCCAGCCCCTGAAGATCCATTTAGAGGTGTTCCCACTGTGAAGGGCAAAGCCTGAACTTTGTATGCAGTCCAGTGTTGTGGACAGGTAGGACATCTGTATCTCTGATCATTGCTGTATAAAAAGGACTATGATTGGATTGGATTCGATTTATTTTACTCTTAGTTTCACTCTTACTTTTACTAAAACGTTCACTAAACTTTAACCTGTTAGAGCTCAGTCCCAGTTGGATGACCAGGTGTTGCATCACACTACTGGTCACACACTTTAATGCTAGTTTCACCTAGAGCCCTTGTAAGGTACTCAGATGCTTCCTCTCTCCCTTTTGCCACAAGGAATTGTTGTAGGATGGTTACTTGGGTTATCGTGTACATCCCATGGGCATCCTTACCTTATCTCTGAAAACTCTTCTTTGTAAGTACGCCTGGGGGAGTACCTACCTTCCCCTTGTACCTATGATGGAGACCAAGCAAAAAGGAGCCAATTCAAAATAGCAAGCAAATATCTGTTCTAAACCCGCACAACACTCATTCTTAGAGTGGCAATATGTCCCTTGCACCAAAGCAATAACAAATCTAACACCGGCCTTTAGAATCTGATTCTAGCTCTATTTTAGGCATTCAAGCAGCCAACTTGACAAGCAGAATTTTCTGCATTCATGTCACAATTTCTTGGTCAGATTATGGCCTTAACACAACCTTCTTTGTCCAGGGCTCAGAAAAGCCTGCCTCCTTTCTCTTACTCCTGTTTCTTAACCAGAGTCGGACCCTAAAATGCCAGTCCTAGAGGATGCAAAATCAGAAGGCAATTAAGAGAATGTTGAGGTAGTGTTGGAGAAAGCCATGGAAGTAATTTATCCCCCATATTGTCACTATATTGAACATGGAGGCATCACGCAACATGCTTGCTAACATTTAGAAGCTCATTGTCTCAGTCTGCAAAAGCCTTGGCACTGTACAAATTAACTCTCCTCCATCTCACCATGTGCCTTCACTACCTATGAGCCTATAACCCGTGGTGTATGAATAAATTGTCTGTGTCTTTTACTGTACTTCTACTTCAAGATATCGAATACAGAGAAGTCAAAATTCCTTTTTTTTTTTTTTTTATATTGTATTCTGTATAATATCTTTTGATAGAGGGCATCATTTACATTTTGAGCTTATTGGATGATTTATGTATGTTGTTTTCACCCTCATAATTTGTTATGTTCTCTTTTTCCCTTTCCATTGTGCATCTTCTCATTCATGATTCCAATGGTTTGGTTAGCCATCATCATTGGGGTCTATGGCTTTGACGGAGGGAGCTTTGAGTCAGCATGATCTCATCAGGGTTGTTTACAGTGATCTGCACCCCCAGAGGGAAACCTTTACAGCACAAAACAGGTAAGAAGGACTCTAGTGGGAAGAGGACTTGCTGAACTGATAACTTCTGGCTATAGAAGGATCGAAATGTGTCCAGTTTAGCAGAGATTGGCCGAATTGTGATTAATGCGTGGCTGTCCCTGCTTGACTGTTTAATTGACCCTTTGTCAAACAGACATGCTGGAAATCTTTTGTATGACAATGTGGCGTCCTACTGTCAGAATACAATGTCCTGGATGTGAATAAAGGAATCTATTAGTACCCTTTTTTCTTCAGCTCTCTGGCTGAATGACAAAAACCATCAGTCTTTGGCCAGCTTTAGTTGCGTGTGTCATAAACTATATTTTTTATGTTCTTGCAGGTTTGAAGTGCTGAGCTTTCTCATGTTGTGCTACAACTCTGCTATTGTGTACATGCCACCTTCCTCCTACCAATCACTATGTAGAATGGGTTCTAGGTAAGTAGGAAAACCTAATCATATTAGACGGCCCAAAGTATGACTGCCTGTTGTCTGTGCTTGACCATCTGGAGGCTAGCAAAGAACACTGTAGACCAGAGGAGGCCAATCTTTACAGGAAACTTGACAAAGTCCTTGAAATCCTTGTATTACCTTCATCTTAATCCAGACTTGCATTAAGCTTACCATAAATTATACAATTTCCTTTTAGATGTACCTTTAGCTATGTAGTGCAAGGGCCTGCCTGACTGCATACAATCTGAAAGGCCGTGTACACACGGCAGAGAACCTCGACGGGCAGAACACATCGTTCCGCCCGTCGAGGTTCTCTGCCGGCCGTCGATATCGGTGACCCGCCCATCGGGAATGGCAACCAGCCATTCATCCAGGCGGGCCGTCGAGCAAAAAGAGAGCGTGCTCTCTTTTCGCTCGACGGGATTCCCGACGGGCGGGGCGAGCGCTCTGTGTACACACGGCCGAGGTCCTCGCTGGAATGCAGCTTCCAGCGAGGTTCTCGCTGGTTTCCAGCGAGAACCTCGGTCGTGTGTACGCCACCAAAGTGTTTAGGTTTGACCTCATATTATATGGTTTTTGTAAATCTAAAGGAAAACTGGACATGAAAATTGTATAATGTATGGCCAGCCTTGGCTGGGTACCATTAATAGAGTCATTATCTAGCTTAGAAGTATGCAGGATCTTAATTATAAGAAACAAGTTTTCAAAGGGGAGTACTATTGTCTCCATATAGTTAACCACCAAAAATCTAGGGCTCTTTTAATCATAACAACATTAAAACTTGGGACTCCAAGACACTGACACAGCATACAGACACCATAGGTGACCACTTATGAAACCATTAGGCTCCTGTCCTGTATTTGTTCTCCATGTATAGGTTTAAATAAAACGTTTACCGAGATAGATGACCTGTTTATTTTTTCAGATCATTGGTTGTGTGTAACGTTTGCCTTATTAATTTCTAAATGTAAGTCCTAGCATAATATAGATTTGTAAAAAATGTGAACAGATATGACGGAAAACTGTTGACTTACTTTTCAATGTGATGCTTTAAATACAAATAGGCAACTAACTTTTTCAAAAAAGAGGTCGGTAATGGCAACCTATAATCTCTCAGGTACAGGTTTCCTTTACTGGTCCCTTCAGAAACAGGTAGTGCTAGAAAAGGGCTAAATATGACATGCTAGCATTTGAGAAGTTTCAGGTGATTTTCATCACTCCTTAATATTTGTATTAAAAATGTGTATTTTGTGTTCTTTCTTACTTTGCAGATTGTGCGTTAGTGGCTTTCCTCGGCAGCATGAGAAGCGCTGGAAAGAGTTGTGTGGTCGTGTTGTGCTTGATCCTGATTTCATGGTCCAACTGCTCACTGGTGTCTATCATGCTATGTAAGTCTTCTCAAAACACAAAAAAATTACTCATTCTGAATCTTTTACGTTTCCAAATATGCCATTGTTGACAGTATATGTATGCATACTTTGTTTTTTCCCCTTTGCAGGCATGGCACATTCCACTTAAGAACTAATAAAAATTTGTTCTGATTGGGCTACTTTTTACTTGGCAATAGCAGTATGGAAAACTGAGTCCTGTTTGATCCAGTATTTCACCAGCAGTGGCATGAACTTGGACTAATGTACTTCTTCATTAAGCTTGTGCAGTTAACATTAAAGAAGAAGTATAGCCCAAGCTTTTTGGGTCACAGGAGTGCAGTTTCTGCATTCCTGTGACCTGGTTTCAGTAGACACTGAAAACAGGTCACAGGAATTCCATACTTCTCTTTTAAAAAAAATCTAGAATGCAGGAACTCGTATAATTTACTCTAGAATTATATCAGCTTAGACATAACTTCTAACTGGCTCCCGTGGGTATCTATACTTTCATAAGACACTGTTATGCAGAAGTTTTATAGAAGTCTTCTAGGGTTTAAGTTTTCTTTTTGGGAATAAAGTTGTTCAGTTCAGTTTAGACTAGTAACATCATTGTGATTTTATATGTATGCAATAGTGGTCATTCATAAGATCTGAGAAAGCATGATAGAGTCAAAGGATTTTAATTCTCATATTTCGCCAAATATTATTTAATTGTATTTAATTGCTGTATACTTGTACAGATACAATGGAGAATGGGAGCTTGGACAGGAGGTTCTTGATGACATCATCTATCGAGCCCAGCTGGAGCTCTACTCTCAGCCCCTATTGGTAATTGCTTCGTTTTGTGATTTACTGTGCACTGTTGTGCAAGGTAGAAGATAAGTAGAAGAATTTTTGGCTGTCAGGCAGTGTTGCAGGAAATTCTATTTCAAAGATGTTTTTCTAAACTGGTCTTTTCTCTGTGTTCAGGTTGCAAATGCTATGAAGAATTCCTTGCCGTTTGATGCTCCTGACTCATCACAACAAGGGCAGAAAGTATTGAAGGTTGAAGTGACTCCAACAGTCCCCCGTATCTCTCGAACTGCCATCACCACTGCCTCTATACGTAGACATCGGTGGAGGAGAGAAGGTAACGACAGTTTTTATTAGATGCCTTACTGGATGTTTTTTTTCTTCTTCAGGTGGAAGGATAAAATGATTGAATAAAAAAAGTTATATTATGTAGTATATTGTTTTTGAAACCCTTTTCAAAAGGTTTTTTTGACATTTGAGTTTTATGAATGTATGGTTGAATCGCAAGAACTTATTTAACCCTTTTGCTACCCTGACACATGGCATATATCTGCTCTCCAATAGCTTAAAAGAAAAGTATGGGTTTTTATTTTATTTTTTTTATTCATACTTGCCTAGTGGATGCAGCCTCGGTCCGAGGCTGCATCTGTCCCCCAGCACCTCTATACTGAGAACCGATCGATCGAACACTGCCGATCTCTCAGTTCTTAAAGCTCCCTTAGCAGAGAGCTGGTGACTGTCAGTCATCGCTCTCTACTCTGCCCTCACCTTGCTCCCTGGAGTGCTGAGCTGTGGAGGGGACAGGAGTGTCCGGCTCAGCCTCTCATTGGCTTTCTAAGAAGCTGAGCCAGGTGTTGGTCCAGGGATCTAGGCGGATCCCAACTCAGTGGTCGCAATGACATGGAGCCTGGACCGACTCTATGACGTCAGCAGAGAATAGACTTCAGTCTGCTCTCTGCTGAAAACGGCCGAGTGGCGCTCTGAAATCAGGTATGAAGTGGCATTTTTTTTTGAGAAATAACATTGGGGCATTTCCTGTAATATAACACTAGGGATTATAGGAAGGAAACGTTCATTTTTGCTGCAGGAAGGGAGTGATTGGCACTGACACAGCTGACAGGGAGAGAGAGGGAGCAAGGAGAGATGGGATGACGGAGGCACATAAACTGACCACAGTCTCAGGGCTTAGCAGCCATGATAAACCGTGGTCAGTTTACAAAGGGTAGAACCAGGCAGAATTAGCCAGATATTTTAGGTGATACAAAGGGACAAATTACACAGCACACGCACTCTGCTGTGTAACATGCTTTAAGGGAACATGATCCAATTTTTTCTAGGGTAACAGCCACTTTAAGTGGAGGGCAAGTGAAATGGCTCATTAAAAAGAACCTGTCCCAACAAAAAAAGTATCACGTAGGGGACTTTAGTCCCCCCTTTTGTGATTTAAAAAAAAAGCTAAAAATATTGTTAAAAAATCAACTTTCACCAAGTTATTCAAGCACATATAACAACCTTGCACATCCCAAAATAGTTTTAGCCTACCCCTACATACATGCACATATGAACATAAATACACGCATTGACGGCACCTACATACGAAAACATTGATTACGCTAAACATGTTAAATATTGCCACGCATGCCAGATCGAAAGTTCTAATTCTAGGGCCATTATTTATGGTTAACTCTAAACTTTTGACGTGGAGATGCCTTTAAACCCTCACCTATAGAAATTATGGGGTACCACAGTTTGTCGCTGTTTCACAGGATCAAGCAGATTGACATGTTGGTATCTACAGTGCCTTGGAAAAGTATTGATACTCCCTGAATCTTTCCACATTTTGTCCTGTAATGCCGCGTACACACGACCGGACATTCCGACAACAAAACCATGGATTTTTTCCCAACGAAATGTTGGCTCAATTTGTGTTTGCATACACACGGTCACACAAATGTTGTTGGACATTCCGAACGCCAAGAACGCAGTGACGTACAACACTACGATGAGCCGAGAAAAATTAAGTTCAATGATTCCAAGCATGCATCAAATTGATTTAGAGCATGCGTAGGTTTTTTGTGTGTCGGATTTGGCTACAGACGAACAGAATTTCTGACAAGAACTTTTGTTGTCGGAAAAATTGAGAACCAGCTCTCAAACATTTGTTGTCGGAAATTCTGACAGCAAATATCCAATGGAGCATACACACGATCGGATTTTCTGACAAGAAGCTCACATCGAACATTTGTTGACGGAAATTCCAACCGTGTGTACGCGACATTACAACAAAAAACGAAAATGTATTTTATTGTGATTCCATGTGAAAGACCAACACAAAGTGGCATATAATTGTAAACTGGAAGGAAAGTGATAAATGGTTTTCAATTTTTTTGCAAATAAAGTGTTGTGTGCATTTGTATTCATCACCCTTTACTCTACTCTAAAACCCCTAACTAAAATCTAGTGGAACAAATTGCCTTTGGACGTCACCTAATTAGTTAATAGAGTCCACCCGTGTGTAATTCATTCTCAGTAAAAATACAGCTGTTCTGTGAAGCCCTTAGAGATTTGTTAGTGAACAAACGGCATCATGAAGGCCAAGGAACACACCAGACTGGTCAGGGATAAAGTTGTGGAGAAGTTTAAAGCAGGGTTAAGTTATAAAAAAATATCCCAAGCTTTCAACATCTCACGGCGCACTGAAAATGGAAAGAGTATGGCACAACTAAACAGGTCTGACAGGCCGGGCAAGGAGACTACAGCCAAGAGGTCTGGAGGAGCTGCAGAGATCAACAGCTTAGGTGGGAGAATCTGTCCACAGTACAATTATTAGCCGTGCACTCCACAAATCTGACCTTTTACGGAAGAGTGGCAAGAAGAAATCAATTTTTGAAAAAAAAATAAGATATCCAGTTAAGAGTTTGCGAGAAGCCATGTGGGGGACACGGCAAACATATGGAAGAAAGTGCTCTGGTCAGATGAGACCAAAATTTAACTTTTTTACCTAAAAGCAAAACGCTATGTGTGGTGGAAAACTAACATTGCATATCACTTTGAACACACCGTCCCCACTGTGAAACATGGTGGTGGCAGCATCATATTGTCAGTGTTCTTTTCTTCAGGGACAGGGAAGCTGGTCAAAGTTGATAGGAAGATGGATGAAGCTAAATACAGGACAATCTTTGATGAAAACAACAAAAGACTTGAGACTGGGGCTGGCGGTTGACCGTTCCAGCAGGACAATGACCCTAAACATACAGCCAGAGCTACAATGTAATGGTTTAGATCAAAGAATATTCATGTGTTAGAATAGCCCAGTCAAAGTCCAGATCTAAATCCAATTATGAATGTGTGGCAAGCCCTGAAAATTGTTGTTCACAGATGCCTTTAATCCAATCTGACAGAGCCTGAACTATTTTGCAAAGAATGGGCATAAATATCACTCTCCTAGAGTGCAAAGCTGCTAGAGACATACCCAAAAAGACTTTGCAGCTGTAATTGAAGTGAAGGTGGTTCTACAAATTACGCCACACTTTTCAGATATTTTTTTGTAAAAACTGTTGAAAACCATTTATAATTTTCCTTCATTTGCCAGTGGCAACCTGTGAAGCTCTGGTGAACTCCATGCCCAAGAGGGTTAAGGCAGAGCTGGAAAATAATGGTGGCCACACAAAATATTGACACTTTGGGCCCAGTTTGGACATTTTCACATAGGGTTGTACTCACTTTTGTTGCCAGCGGTTTAGACATTAATGGCTGTGTGAGTTATTTTGAGGGGACAGCAGATTTACACTGTTATACAATTTGTACACTCCCTACTTTACATGGTGGCAAAGTGTAATTGTTTTCAGTGTTCTCACATGAAAAGATATAATAAAATATTTACAAAAATGTGAGGGGAGTACTCACTTTTGTGAGATACTGTATATGTGCCCAGGTCAGGATTCATGAATAGGGTTTACAACCACTCTAAGGGTTTCTGGTGGAAGGGCTGCAAACGCACACAAATCTAGTAAAAATGCTTTAACAGGATTATGAAAAGCCATATGTGCATTTTCAGGTGACCTAGATAGAGAGATAGATATATATATATATCTATCTCTCTATCTTATTTGTTTCCATCGCTAGCTAGCTATGAAAAAAATCCTAATTATACAGTGCAGGTCACAGAGAATATTCATACACCATGGGTTATAGCTGGGACACAAGTGTGCCTTGGGAGAATTGCAGGTGTGGCCTGGGATCATTTATGTTCCGGGATCACACCGCAAAGCTTCGCCAGCATAGTGCCGACTGTCGCTCACTGAGCCAGTGTGCATGCCTCACACGAACACGGTCATCTGTGCTGCCTGGCCTGTGCATGAATTAGATTAATGTTCGCAGCCACCAGACCCCGCCAATACGCATCTTCAATACGGTTAGGCTGTGGCCTGGCTGTCAGCAGTGTGCTAGGACAGGTGTCGTGTAAGGCGCTTCCAGCCAATAAAATGCTGAGCACGGTGTGCTTCAACGTGATGTCAATTCCTCCTCCAGTCCCACCCACAACAGATCAGAGGAGCCTGCAGTCCCTGGCTGTCCCACACGGTGTGTGGGACAGGTAAGGTAAGAAAGAAGAGATGGGGACCGATGGACCAGTGTATGATTTAGATCAGCAGTAAATACAAGAAGCAGTCTTGTGTGATACCTATTCCCCAATATTATATCGGCAGGAAAATATAATGTATACAAAGGCGGCAGTCTTGTATGGTCCCCAATATTATGTATCGGTGATATAAAATTCTGGGGATCACACAAGACTGCTGATTTTGTATATACAGTATTATACTTCCTGCTAACCACAAAAACTGTTAAATCTTTTCAGGTGTTTGGCGTGAATAGGGAGTTAATGTAAACTCGCAGGCAAACGTTTGCGCTGCCGAAGGGCCTGCACAATGTTTCCTGTTAAAGAACCAGTTCTAATAACATCCAATTCTAGTAATATTTCAGGCATGCAACAAGTGGCCTATAATTTTCTTCATCCTTGTCACATTTCCTCAAATAAATTACGACCTTAATACGGTCATTTTCATTTGAATCCCTCCAATCGGGTCTTGACCAAAACATGGCCTTAAGTACTTTTAGCCTGGGTTCACACTATAGCGAACACAGACATTGCATGTGATTCGCACCCGCACTGCCGTGCAGGGACTTTTTTTTTTTTCCCGAACTGGAATCGGATCGCATGGGTGTTCACACCCTTGCGATCTGATTCCTGTCCAAATCCACAGTTTGTACTGCCATCTGTGAACCAATCTCGGAGTATCATTAACATTGTATTGACACTCGCAGCCATTCACAAAGGGCAGTGTGAACTGCCTGCAGAAACCTGTGCTGGAATCATGCCAGTTGCCGCATCGCTATAGTGTGACCCAGGCTGCTCTTGTAAAAACATTTCTTCAAGGTATACCTCGTATTAACACTACACCCCCCCCCCCCCCCAATTTGCTGCACATTGTGCTTAGATCTAAATTACTTGGTTCTCTCTCTCCTTCGAATATAGAGGGTCTATCTTGCAAAGTAGAATTTTTGGTCGCTATCATATTTGTCAGGTTAATGAACTAGCGGCTCTTTCCTGTAAAGTGGTTTTCCTCATTCTTCACAATGACAAGATTGTCTTATGCCCAAGGCCATAATTTCTTGTAAAAATTGTATCGGCATTCCTCCCATCCTTATGCCCTGCTCCTAAACTCTGATTACGAGTATAATCCATTCCGGGAGAATGCTCGTAATCCAAAGTACTTGCATATCAAAGCAAGTTTCCCCATTGAAGTAGATGGAAATGAAAATAATTTCAATGGCATGCAATACCGCATGCGGCTAGAGGTGAGGGGCGCCGGAGAGTCACAGGAAAGGCCCAGGGACACCTCAGCTGACCTCGGAAAGACTCCCGAGCCTTTCCGAGGTTTGCAGAGGTCAGCTGAGCTGTCCTCAGGCCTTTCTGTGCATTTCCGAACGGCGCAGTTCCGCTCGGCCCCGACGCCCCACCTCAGGCCAAACGCGGTACTGCAGACCGCTTAGGCCTAAATCCTGCTCGTTTTGCGAGACAGCACTCGCGAACCGAGTTAGGATTTTTTTTAAATACAGTGCTCGTTTTGCGAAGCGCTCGTTAACCGTCTTACTCGCAATCCGAGGTTACACTGTACTCTGAGTCATTTGAGTATAGCGTAAGGCTATTTCTCCATTCAGACAGATGCGTTTTCTCTGTGCCATGTTTTCTTGACCTTACAAGAGACATCCTGCTTCAAAATCCACCATTACATTATGAATAGGAAAATTTATTTCAAGAGCTTATATTCTTAGAGAAATCTCCTGTGCTTCTACGCAACCATTCCACCAGATCAGTGGGTGTTTTGTGGGTATTTCAGCACAAATCCTCCGGATCCAGTTGTGCAAGGCCATCACCTGGTCTTCTGTTCATCATCCTTTTTCAAAGCTTTGCCATATGGCCAATCTTTTGCTGATGCAGCTTTTGCACGTAAGGTTCATGCAGTGGCTCTCTAAGGTTGGGTCTTTTGACCCCTGTTGTTGTGTATATTGGCACACTTCTGTTTGCCTCCTTGTTGCCCACCCTTCCAATTCATTGCTTGGGAATGCCCCATGGTGTATAAATATTTAGTCTGTTTCCTGTACTGTACAGTTAAGATAAGAGGATTTTTTACTTCTCTGTTAATTCCATATCTTGGAATACAGTACTTGACACCCAGGGCATGTGTGCTCATCTGAAGGTACATGCCAGTAACCCATGGTGTATGAATATTCTGCTTGTGTCCTGTACAGTACTTAAAGATATGGAATTTTATAGGCAAGTCGAAATGCATTTGTCAGAAACTGTATTGTATAGGTACTGTATTAATAAAGCTTATCTTTTCCTTGCTATGAAGTGGTCCAGTCTTGCAATTACTGACAGAGGACCACATTTTGGGGACAGACCTCATAAACAAGACTTTCACAGAGGTGGAAAGCCCTTCTTTAGAATTACTGTTGGAAAAGTAATACGTAGCATTTGTCACAACTTCTTTGAATTCTGCTGGCCACTATCTCTCTGCTCAATATCATAAATGCAATGTGTTGTCATTTGCTTAACCAATATACTAGCCACATCTGTGTGAAAGTCTTTTCACCTATCTGCCCTTCAGCTTGTTATGCTTACATTTGTTCAAACGCTAATGGACCACATCAGTTTACTGTTTCATACATTTCTGTTCTGTCATGTATGTCTTTATCTTCTCTTGTACATAATCTGGCTGACGTGATTTTATTAGGGTGAAAGTTTTGTTAGTTTTTCCGACTGTAGCAGACCTTCCAACCTCAGTTCTTTTATATGTTTGCTTTGAAACCTTCTTATGTAGACATTGAAAATGTATCTGGTTCTTTGAACTCTGTTTTTTCCATAACCGCATCTCTACCTTTTTGTGATTTTTAAACTATAGTTTCTTTTGTCATAGTCTGGTTTTTTGTTTGTTTGTTTTTTTTAAGTAAAAACTGGCCTGGTAACTTTTTTTTTTTTTTTATGTAACCTTACTTTACAACGCCATGAAAGATGGTCTCTCAAGACTTGGCCTTATTATGATTTACTTTTTTTTTTTTTTATCCCTTCTTACATTTTCAAGGTCATTTGATTTGATTTTGTTTGCAAACTTATCTGCCCCCGATGATAAGCTTTTTCTTTTATCCAAATTTTATTTGGACAAGCCACAGCAAATAAAAGGGAACAGAAGCTTTGTACAAATTCTAAATTGTTCCTGTGTTGCATCCCAGATGGTTTTGACCACACAAGCGACTCGAATCCGGGCTCCCCGATCTTGCACATCATTCCAAGCCTAGGGGACACTCGTGAGGGGGATGTTCTTGTGTACCTGACACCCGACACATCTCCAGATGCTGCTACTGAGGGTAGGCCAGATATCTTCAAGCAGGAGTTAGCAAGAGAGGATAACGATTGCGCTCTACATTTGCATAGGCTGCTTCTCTATAGAGCATTTAATAACTTGAGTGTGCTAGATTCTCCATGCCTAAGGTATCCGGTATTTTGTTTAATAACCCTGCCAACCCTATGATTCCAGCATCCCCTACATGCAAGCAGCTTGGCATGGCTAGCAAATACATATGCACGCAGAAGCATATGCACGCAGAAGCTCGAGAAGCATGCAGGCTACCAAAGTGAACTCCCATTTCTTAGTGTGTTCATTCTGGAATAATATGGATTCATGTTCTCTTCCAGTGTCTTGAAGTTTCTTACATAAATTGGAACTTATTTACTACTCGGAAAATGTTAAATCGGGTGTGTTTTTCCCAATCATATTACTGCAGTTATAGTATGATTGTGTTATTATTAGGAAAATAAAAGTGAAGAAATGGATTAATAACGTCCCTTATCTCTATGCCATTAAATACAGCGTTATATAGGCAGACATATAGATATGAAAAAACTAAAAAGTTACATAACAATGAAATTTAAATATTCAGGTGTTAACTTTAAACTGTGTTAACAATCTTCCATGGATAGGTATGTTGGAGTAATAGCAGGGCTTAACTTTTTTCCCAGAGAAAATGTTCAACTGGGCTGCCTCCGGTGCTGTCTGATTTAAATCCTAATTCCCTCCAACAGATCACATAACAAAAAGCTTAGCATTTTAAACTTGTTGCAAGCACTAAAGATGGCCTGGAGCAGAATCTTCTCCAGGAACGATACCATTTCAGTACTTTGATTATATCCGTTCCATAAAGAGTTTTACCATAGGTCTTGTCCACACAAATATTTATCAGCTCCTGTTTGCTGAGGAGTACAATTTGCAGTGCTTTCTGCCCACCTGGAAACCACATGTGCCACATCAATAAAAGTGAATGGCTGTACTGATGCAGAAGCCATTTTCCTAAGCACTTCTGCATACAGCCATTCACTTGTATTGGTGACAGGAACAGGATAGGCTAGGATATGCCTGCTTTAACACTGTTTCATTCAACAAAAAATAAAATGTCCCTTTGCTCCAACATAAAGTATAGTTCTGCTTTTTAGACCACAAATTCCAAATGCCACTCCACAAACCCAAAATGAGATGCCTATATTTCACTGTAGGGTTTGTTGATGGAAACATACAAATCCATGTTTATTTTTCACTTAAAGTATGCCTGAACCTCAGGACCTTGCATTCACTATATCTGGTTTCCCACAGTACACAGAACATGGAAATGCAAATATTTTAGTAAATTTGTATTGCTAAAATCATTCTACTCCTACTGTCCTGTGAGCCTGCAGTAACCCTTACCCTCTGTCTGGACAGTGCTGATTGGCCCTGTGCTGATCACATGCACCCTCCCAAGAAAAAATAAAAGCTCTCTAGCAATACACACCCAACTGAGCATGGGCAGAGTGCTCCCAAAGCTCTGTACTGTCAGGAGATGGATTGGGGACAGTGGAAATAGGGGAGGATCAGAGAAGGCAGAATCAAACAGTCTTTTTACTCAATGTGCAGGATTAACCCCTTAGGTTCCACAGTGAGTAAAACTAGCATGTTTTACTGCATATACAGACTGAGTTTACTGTTGTGGGCTTAGTAAAACTTTAACCACTTAAGACCCGGACCATTTGGTTGGCCAAAGACCAGGCCACTGTTTGCGTGTCTAATGTGTTGACTGTTGTCAGTGTAAGAAAACCGCCTCCCATTCATTTCAGTGTGACTTTTCACACTAGGTTTCTGCAAGCAGCATCTTTGGAGCGGTTTAGCAGCTCTGAATACAGCGCTTTCAAAACACGGGCACATTTAACCCCTATAGCCGCTAGCGGGGGTTAAAAGTGCCTCGCTAGCGGCCCAAAAAGCGCAGCTAAAACAGTGGTAAAGTGCCACTAAAACCAGCGACGCTTTACCGCTAACGCTCGGTGGCCCCAGTGTGAAAGGAGTCTAAGGGTTAGAATATCTTCATGTATATCTTTCATATCATGCCTTATATCCCCAATATACGCCTTTTTGTGCAAAATTGAATATGCTTAAAGTGGAGGTTCTGTGGGAAAACGTTTTTTTTTTTTAAGACTAATCTGCTGCTGTTCCTATAGTACTTTGTTTACTCACATGTGCCGTTCTTGCAGCCGCCAGGATCCTCGTTTCCCAGAAAATAATATTTTATAAAATAGTATGATGGACATTGCCATCTTAATTGTGGGCGCTCTGAAGCCCTCCTGTTCTTTCTTCCGGGATGCGGCGAATGCTGATCTCCCAGCATTCACCGCGTAATCCCGCGCATGGGCAGTGTTGATGGCTAGCCGCACCGTCAACATTGCTCAGTTACCATCACAATGGCCGGCGGCGTCCTGAAAAGGACACGCCCCGCTGTGATAATTACACTAGTGCTTCTTGGGAAAGATGTATCTGCTTCCCGCGTCACATGACAGCCTAGCTAGCGCGAGACTACACGCCTAGCTATTTCAGGTGATGTGCTCTGGTTGGCCTGCACGTCACTTCCTGGAGACATACAATCAGCTCCCACAATGCACAGAGCCGTCTGGGAATATAGCGAGACCCCCACTCCCCGCAGGGATGAAAACCTGGAAGTAGAGGAGATTAGAGGTAAGGGAGCATCGTAGGAAAAAAATGTCAACGCTATCATGCTTAAATAGGGTTACAGCTAAGAATGCTGTAAACTTCATTTTGAGGGTGAACCTCCGCTTTAAAATACAGAAAACCTTGCTGGCAAATATTAAAATCTATTTGAATAAACTAGTGACAGTTTGCAAGACTTTACACACAGCTGTAAAAAAAAAAAATTCCCCTCACTTGCTGTGTTTGGAGATTAGCAGACTGTAACAGATTATTTGTTCCAGTTATGTAATGAATTTGCTTGCAGCAAAAATCCAGAATTAATGAGGTTGTCATCTTGTGAAAAATATCTTCTATAGACTGCTGAGACTCGCAATGCCATACAAGCCCAGTCTATCTATTTCTTTATTAATCTAACTGTACAGCAAACCTGTAGCCCGTTATAGGGGGTTGTAAAGGTTTGTTTTTTATTTTCTAAATGGGTTCCTTTAAGCTAGTGCATTGTTGGTTCACTTACCTTTTCTTTCGATTTCACTTCTAAAGGTTTTTTTTTCTTTGTCTGAATTTCTCACTTCCTGTTCCACAGTAAGCTGTTCTGGCTGACTTGCCCCATAGCTCGGATTATGGGGCAAGTTTACTGAGGAGAGACAGGAAAAGAAGAAAAACCTTTAGAAGGGAAATCGAAGGAATAGGTCAGTGAACCAACAATGCATTAGCTTAAAGGAACCTATTTAGAAAATAAAAAACTAACCTTTACAACCCCTTTAACCACTTTAGCCCCGGACCATATTGCTGTCCAAAGACCAGAGCACTTTTTGTGATTCGGCACTGGGTCGCTTTAACTGACAATTGCGCGGTCGTGCGACGTGGCTCCCAAACAAAATTGGCGTCCTTTTTTTCCAACAAATAGAGCTTTCTTTTGGTGGTATTTGATCATCTCTGCGGTTTTTATTTTTTGCTCTATAAACAAAAATAGAGTGACTATTTTGAAAAAAATGCAATATTTTTTACATTTTGCCATAATAAATATCCCCAAAAAAAGATATAAAAAAACATTTTTTTTCCTCAGTTTAGACCGATACGTATTCTTCTACATATTTTTTGTTAAAAAAAATCGCAATTAGCGTTTATTAATTGGTTTGCGCAAAATTTATAGCGTTTACAAAAAAAGGGGGTCGTTTTATGGCATTTTTATTATTATTATTTTTTACTAGTAATGGCGGCGATCAGCGTTTTTTTTTTCGGTACTGCGATATTATGGCGGACACATCGGACACTTTTGACACATTTTTGGGACCATTGTGATTTTTATAGCGATCAATGCTATAAAAATGCATTGTATTACTATAAAAATGCCATTGGCAGTAAAGGGGTTAACACTAGGGGGCAGGGAAGGGGTTAAGTGTGTTCTAACTGTATGGGGGGGGGGGGGTGGCCTCACTTGGGGAAATCACTGATCTTCTGTTCATACATTGTATGAACAGAAGATCAGTGCTTCCCCCGCTGACAGGAACGAGAGGTATGTGTTTACACACATACCTCCCGTTCCCCGCTCTGTAACGAGCAATCGCGGGTGCCCGGCGGCGATCGTACCCGCTGGGCACGCGCGCGGGACTCGGGGGGGGGGGGGGCGGGCACCCGACAAGCTGCTAAAGGGAGGACGTAGAGCTACGTGCTCCCGCGTAGCAGTGCCACCGTCCCGCAGTAATATGACGGCGGGCGGTCGGCAAGTAGTTAATGTTAACTGGCATCAATGTATAATCTTTAGACCTAGCTCGGATTTACTTCATGGCAGAAATCTGGTGTGCCTTGACGTACAGTATCTCACAAAAGTGAGTATACCCCCTCACAAATTTGAAAATATCTTATTTCTTTTGATGTGACAACACTGAAGAAATTCCACTTTGCTACAATGTAAAGTAGTGAATGTAGTTTGTATAACCGTGTAAATTTGCTGTTCCCTCAAAATAACTCAACACACAGCCATTACTGTCTAAAACGCTGGCAACAAAAATGAGTACACCCCAAAGTAAAAATTTCCAAATTGGGCCCAATTGGCCATTTTTATCCATGGTGTCACGTGACTCGTTAGTGTTACAAGGTCTCAGGCATGAATGGGGAGCAGGTGTGTTAAATTTGTTATCACTCATACTGGTCACTGGAAGTTCAACATGGCACCTCGTGGCAAAGAACTCTCTGAGGATCTGAAAAAAATGTTTGCTATACATAAAAATGGCCTAGGTTATAAGAAGATTGCCAAGACCCTGAAACTGAGCTGCAGCATGGTGGTGTCAGCCTGTCGGTTCTTGACACACTGCATCAAATTGGTCTGCATGACTGTCGTCCCAGAAGGAAGCCTCTTCTAAACATGATGCACAAGAAAGCCTGCAAACGGTTTGCTGAAGACAAGCAGATCAAGGACAGGGATTACTGGAACCATGTCCTGTGGTCTGATGAGCCCAAGATAAACTTATTTGGTTCAGATGGTGTCAAGCGTGTGGGGGCAGCCAGGTGAGGAGTACAAAGACAAGTGTGTCTTGCCTGCAGTCAAGCATGGTGGTGGGAGTGTCATGGTCTGGGGCTGTATGAGTGCTTCCGGCACTGGGGAGCTACAGTTCATTGAGGAACTATGAATGCCAACATGTACTGTGAAATACTGAAGCAGAGCATGATCCCCTCCCTTCGGAGACTGGGCCGCAGGGCAGTATTCCAACATAACGACCCCGAAACACACCTCCAAGACGACCACTGCCTTGCTAAAAAATCTGAGGGTAAAGGTGATGGCCTGGACAAGCATGTCTTCAGATCTAAACCCTATTGAGCATCTGTGGGGCATCCTCAAATTGAAGATGGAGGAGCGCAAGTTCTCTAACACCCACCAGCGCTGCAATAATGTCATGGAGGAGTGGAAGAGGGCATCAGTGGCAACCTATGAAACTCCGGTGAACTGCATGCCCAAGAGGGTTAAGGTGGTGCTGGAAAATAAATGTGACCACACAAAATATTGACACAAAGTGGGCATGCAGTTCACCAGAGCTTTATAGGTTTGGACTTTTTCACTTGGAGGTGTACTCACTTTTTGTTGCCAGCAGCTTAGATAATAGCTGTGTGTTGGGTTATTTTAAGGGGACACTCTTATACAAGCTGTATACTCACTACTTTACATTGTAGCAAAGTGTAATTTCTTTAGTGTTGTCACATGAAAAGATATGAATAAAATATTTACAAAAATATGAGGGGTGTACTAATTTTTTTGAGATAATGTTAGTTTACATTAAGATTGCATTAGTTAATCTTATTAATCAATGTCATATTTTAAAAAAAAACTAGTTTAGGGTGATCCAAGACATTTTTTAACAACAAATTCTTGTTCCTAAGTGGTAAGTGCAGTAACCTATAGCATCCAGTTAGAGCCCACACTTGTGAAGAGAACACTAGATATTTATAAATTCAATTGAACATCTATTGCGCATTGTAGATTGGTTTATTGGAATCATTTAATTTTCAAACATTCAGTCACTTACACTGGAATAAAAAAAAAAAAAAAAGAAACAAAACTTTTCCAGGATGATTAGATTCAAACGATTATATGAAAAAACCTTTAGTAAATCAACCCCATTATTTTTTTTGACAGGGAGGGAGCACAACCTTATTGGTAATGCATGCAAACATTTACAAAAAGTATACTCCAAAACACATTTGAAATGAGACTTCAAGTTCTCTAATCCTATTAATCGTAGAATGGTAGCACAGAATTAATTTGGCTGCATGCGCATGACTCTGAAGAGCTCAAAAGAGATTTGATACTTTGCATCGTGACATTTGTATCTCCCCAACTTTTGAGCAGACCCTTTTTGAAGCCAATTTCTCCACTTCCTAATATCCTTTAACTTTTCATGGAGTTGTTCCAGTACAACATCCTTCACACTTCATGGAACAATAAGGAACCCTCCTGATACTCTAGTTATATTTATGACAGCTGACACGCATGCAGAGGCTTAACATGAATGGTGTTTTCTGACTTCTAGTTACTCCTTATGTCTGTTCAGTCACCTACCTTTTGACATTAGAACTGTGCACTCCCCTACACCTTTGTTCCAAATGATCTTCCAGTACCTTCAAAATCTCTTTGAACAAGAACTGTGCTTTGTACCCTATGGACAATTTGATCCTTTCCCCCACATACAAATTAAAGCATAGTTCCACCCACTTTTTAGAGGCGGTCTTAAACTAAAGACCACCTCTCCACCCCTCGTTTTTGGATATTAAAAAATATATTTTCTCACCTCGTCTTTCAGGACAGCACTTGGAGAGAGCGCAGCTCCACCCACTTTCCCAGGAAACACTGCAGTCACTTTAAATTCCGCCCACTTCCACCATGACCTCAGTTGTTGTGTTTCCTCCGGCCATGGTGGAAGCGCTGCAGGGAACCAGGGGTGTGCTGTACTCTCTCCAGGTGGAGGTGGCTTGGGCATACCGGCGGCGGTTATTTAATACTCACAGGCAGACCCAGCACCCCCCCTGACGGGTGGGGGGTTCTTCGGTGCTTTCCCCTCTTCGAGTCCGGCGAGGGCAGAGGCCGCTGAGGGTTTTTTCTTCCTCCATAGGCGGACAGCGTGGGCTGAGGGAAGAGGTCAGGTGCCTCTTCCGGGTTCACGAGGTTCCGTTCCGGGTGGCGGGCGACGTCATTTCCGGGGGGGAAGAGCTTTCGGCGGCGCGCGGCAGCTTCCGGTTCCAACTGCTGGAGCGCAGGAGGGGAGGCGGCCTTGGCGGTGCATTTCCGGGCCTCGTGGCGACGAGTTTGCCGGGAGTTTTAAAATACGATCGGACGGCTGCTGCACTCTGAAGGAGAATGGAGCCAGAAGAGGAATCAGCAGTGGTGGCGGGAGCAGGAGCCACAAGCACCAGCCCGGCCCAGGTAGGAGACGGCGGTTTCCACGTTGCCTGGGATCTATATGTGTCCCTCCTGTTGCCCCTCTAGGGGGAGGGGAGCCTGCAGCATTTCTTTCCCTAGTTATGTCTTTGGGAGTAATGCTTTCATGTTTTACACAGCGGTGGTGGGATTTTGTCTGTTTTGTTCACTGCTGTTGGTGTCAATGGGGTTGTTGTCTGATACACAAAAAGTTAAGCATTGGGTTGTTTGTTTATTGTGTTTTTCAGAAATGCAAAGAAAAACTTAATGTTGCATTGCCCCCACCTAAGAAGAAGTGTGCTATTTGCAAAACGTCCCTCAGGGGTTCATGGGTTAAACCCTTATGCAAAGCTTGCATTGCTGCAGTAATTACAGAGGAAGCCTCTGTTAGTACACCCTCTGAACAGCCCAAGGAGATAATTTCCTCCTTCAGGAAGGAACTACAGGAAACATTTCAATCTTTCCGTTCCTACCTAGACAAGCGTCCGATCTTTCAGTCAGCCCCTAGAGCCTCCACTAGTACCCAAGGGGGGGTAGTTAGTGAGTCTGAGGACGAGGAGCCTAGGAGTGTGGTGTCAGGGTCTGAGGCAGAGGAGGATGAGGAGAAAGATGCATCCTCATCTCGCTACAAATTGTCATTAGAGGAGGTAGATGATCTCCTGAAACAGATTCATGCTACCCTTAATATTAAGGAGGATAAGACCCAGTTGTCGTTACACGACAAGATGTACCAGGGCTTAGATGAGATTAAGCACAGAACCTTCCCAGTACACAAAGTGTTGTCTGATGCTATTAAAAGGGAATGGAGGGAACCTGAGAGGGCCCCCTTCTTTTCTAAATCTTTAAAAAGGAGATTTCCTTTTGAGGAGGACGAAGCACAAGTCTGGAATAAAAAACCCAAACTTGATGCAGCCTTTTCTAAAGTCTCACGGAACACAGACTTGGCCTTTGAGGACATGGGTACCTTGAAGGATACCATGGACAAAAGGGCTGAGACGCTTTTGAAGAAAGCTTGGGATTCAACACTAGCCAACCTCAAACCTGCTATGGCGTCTACGGTAGTAGCCAGGAACCTGGAGCATTGGCTGGACAAGCTTAAAGCCCATATTGAGGCAGGGACTTCTCGCAGAGAACTACTTGACTCTCTTCCGGTTCTGGGGAACGCTGTGAGTTACATTGCAGATGCATCAGCAGAGTCGGTAAGGATGTCGGCTCGTTCCTCGGCCCTAATTAATTCGGCCAGGAGAGCCTTATGGGTTAAAACTTGGTCAGGGGATGCAGCTTCAAAGATTAAGCTGTGTGGCCTACCTTTTGAGGGTGACCTGGTTTTTGGTTCTGGTCTAGAGGCAGTTCTAGAGAGGACAGCGGACAGGAAAAAAGCTTTGCCAGTGAAGAAAGTAGTTCCACAAAACAAAAAGAATTTTCGTTCTTTTGGACAGCCCCAAAGTTCGAAACAGACACAAAGAGGGGGAAAGTCCTGGCAGCCCCAAAGGGGACGAGGGAAGCCTGGGGTACTATTTCGTTCCCCCAGCCAACCCGCAAAATCACAATGACATCCTCCCGGCGGTGGGAGGACGTCTTCGGTTGTTTCTTCCTCAGTGGAAAGAGGCAACGTCCAGTGCGTTTGTCCTGAAAGTTATCTCGGAGGGATACGCACTGGAATTTTCGGAGAATCCACCGTCTCGTTTCTACATAACCGAGTTGTCCCGGGACAGGGAAAAAGCTCTGGCAATGATGTCCTTGATAGAGGAGTTCCTTCAACAAAAGGTGATCACTCCTGTACCGCAGCAAGAGGAAGGTCTAGGGTGTTACTCCCACGTGTTTTTAGTGAGGAAGTCGTCAGGAAGGTTCAGATTGATCCTGAACTTAAAGATTCTAAACAGGTCCATTCGGTACAAAAAATTCCGGATGGACTCCATCTATTCGGTGAGGAAGCTGCTTCCAGCAGGATGCTTTCTGGCCTCAATAGATCTGAGGGATGCATATCTGCATATCCCGATAAGAGCCTCATCACAACGCTATCTACGCCTAGCGTTAAGAACAGAGAAGGGGGTGAAGCACTTTCAGTTCAGAGCACTTCCCTTCGGCCTCTCCTCCTCCCCCAGGGTTTTCACGAAGGTCGTGGCGGAGGCAATAGCACCTCTCAGACTGGAGGGGGTGTCTCTTGTCCCATATCTGGACGATCTCCTTCTGTTTGCCAAATCAGAGGATCAGTTGTTCAGAGACCTGAAGAGGACTCAGACCCATCTAGAGGATCTGGGCTGGGTTCTAAATCTAAAAAAATCGAACTTGGTTCCATCTCAGGTGATAATTTTTTTGGGTTATTCCATAGACTCGGTCCAGGGAAAGATTTTCCTGCCAGAGGAAAAGATAATCAAGATACAAGGGGCGGTAAAAACAGTACAGACAAACCTGCCAGTGACCGTCAGGACAGCAATGTCCACCCTGGGTCTGCTCACCGCTTCTATACCAGCAGTTCAGTGGGCCCGCCTCCATGCAAGGGATCTTCAGCAGGCAATCCTACGAAACTGGTCTTTCGGGGAGTCGCTGGAAAAGCAGTTCAGGATTCCATCTCAGGTAAAAAGGAGGTTGTGGTGGTGGAGGACTCGAGCAAACCTGAGTCTGGGTCTGTTGTGGTCCTTCAACACAACAAGGATCCTTACGACGGACGCAAGTTCCTGGGGTTGGGGCGCCCATCTCGAGGGTCAGATGACCCAGGGGTCATGGTCCAGGGAGGATTCCAGGAGGTCCTCCAACTGGAGGGAGCTAAGAGCCATTTTTCTGGGGCTAGGGGCCTTCAGCCAGTCTGTCCAAGGACAACACGTCCAAATCCTATCGGACAATGCCACAGCAGTGGCATATATTTCAAAGCAAGGGGGCACGAGAAGCAAGTGTCTTTTGGGCCTAGCTTTACAAATCCTGTACTGGGCAGAGGAAAATGTTGCGTCCCTGACTGCGGTACACCTGAAGGGCAACCTGAACCATCTGGCGGACTTTTTAAGCAGGAAGAGGGTTCTGGAGTCCGAATGGAGTTTAAACCAAGAAGTCTTTCAGGAGTTGGTAGACAGGTGGGGAACTCCCCAGATAGACTTATTTGCATCTCAAGCCAATGCAAAGGTCCCGCGGTTTTTCTCCCTCAACAGGTTGGACCAAGCGGAAGGACTAGATGCGCTAGTCCAGCGTTGGTCCTTCCGTTTGTGTTACGCCTTTCCCCCAGTTCAGATGATACCATTGGTTCTCAAGAAACTGCGGGAGGAGAGGACAACGCTAATTTTAGTTGCCCCATTTTGGCCCAAGAGGCCCTGGTTTTCGGGCCTGTTGGACCTAGCGATAGAGGCTCACTGGCTACTACCAGTCAGGAGGGACCTACTGTTCCAGGGTCCTCTTATTCATCCAGACGCACATCACCTGAAGCTTGCGGGTTGGCTACTGAGGAACAAATCCTAAGAGGTAAAGGGTTATCCAGGCGTTTAGTTAACACTTTACTTAGTAGTAGAAAACAAGTCACCAGGGCCATTTACTTTAAAACCTGGAAAGTTTTTAATTCTTGGTGTGAGTCCAAGGGTAGTCTTCCTTTAAATAATTTTTCAGTCCTGGAATTTTTGCAGGATGGGATGGACAAGGGTCTGGCAGCCAGCACCCTAAAATCTCAGGTTGCTGCACTTTCTGTTTTTCTAGAGAAGAGGTTATCTCTGGATCCTTATATAATTAGGTTTTTTAGGGCTTTAGCCAGGGCTAGGCCGGTACCTTTTAAGTTTTTTCCCAAATGGGATTTATCGGTTGTTCTGAGAGGTCTGACAAAAAGACCCTTTGAACCTCCAGTAGAAGCCTCACTTAAATTTTGGACGTTGAAACTGGTGTTGCTAGTAGCAATCACTTCTGCTAGGAGAGTCAGTGAGCTCCAAGCACTATCTATTACTGAACCGTTTTTGAATATCTTTCCAGATAGGGTTGTATTAAGGACAGATCCAGGCTTTTTACCAAAAGTAGCATCAGCATTTCATAGAACACAGGAGATAGTTCTACCTACATTCTGTCCAGCTCCATCGGGTCCGAAAGAAAAGGATTTTCATACCCTAGATGTTAGAAGATGTTTAGTACATTATCTGGAGATTTCTAGCGAATTTAGAAAGGACAGTTCTCTTTTTGTGCTGTTCTCAGGGTCTCGGAAGGGCTATAGAGCCTCTAAGAGCACCTTGGCCAGGTGGCTTCGTATGGCTATTCATGAAGCTTACAAGGCTATGGATATGGAACCTCCCACTGGAGTGGTGGCTCATTCAACAAGGGCAGTGGCAACATCCTGGGCGGAACGAGCTGGGGCTTCACCAGAACATATCTGCAAGGCAGCCACGTGGACGAGTTTTTCCACATTCACTCGCCACTACAGAATGGATTTGCTCTCAGCAGCGGAGCAATCGTTTGGCAGGAAGGTCCTGCAAGCGGTGGTCCCACCCTAGAGTAAGTACTCGGTTATCATCTCCAAGTGCTGTCCTGAAAGACGAGGTGAGAAAACCTTAGTTAGACTTACCGGTAACGGTATTTCTACGAGTCTTTCAGGACAGCACCGATAACCCTCCCTTTGTTTTTTAAGGGACGATGTATAAATACTATGTATAAATACTAACGTGTATAGTTGCTATGTTTTGCTTATCTAATTCCAGCATGTCCGGAGGTACTCGTTAACAACTGAGGTCATGGTGGAAGTGGGCGGAATTTAAAGTGACTGCAGTGTTTCCTGGGAAAGTGGGTGGAGCTGCGCTCTCTCCAAGTGCTGTCCTGAAAGACTCGTAGAAATACCGTTACCGGTAAGTCTAACTAAGGTTTTTTCTTCTATAGTAACTTTTTTATGAAGTACATAGTTTTTTTTTTGTGTTTATAGGTAAATGAAGTACGGAATAGTACTTTGCGCTGTAACAAAGATCTGTAATTATTAACCTTTTGTCTTTGTCATCAAATGTTACATTTACATTCCTAGTTTAAGCTTCATTCTCTGCAAGATGAAGTTAATTGTACTAGTAAATTTGAAGCCTTGAAAGATATAACCATTTTTATTCTTTTAACCACTCACGATGATGCACTTCTTACAAAGCACAATGGACTCCCTGCAGTATTGCACAATGGTCCAATATTTTTTAAATTTACCAATGTGTACAATGGAAATGAGAATACAATTACTGTCATTACACTGCAGTCTTCTCTCAATTACATGGAATTGAAGATACTGGGCCAGATTCAGATACAATTACATTGGCGCAGAGTATCAGAGATACACTACGCCACCATATTTTACCAGGCTATACGCCAAATTCTGGTAGATTTTGTCCCTTACGGTACGGCGGCGTAGTGTATTTCTCGCCGCGTAATCGAAATACGCGATTAGGGGGCGTGAAGCATTTAAATTAGGCGCGTCGCCGCGGCGATCGAACTGCGCATGCTCCGTTCAGAAATTTCCCGCCTTGCATTGCGCGAATAAACGTCGTTGCGTCATTCGTTGTTTGAGTAGCGTCGTTTACGGACATTCCTATTCCCGGACGACTTACGTAAAAAATAAAAAAAGACATAAATAAAAAACAACGGGAACTCCACCCAGCGGCCGCTAATTTATTGCAGCGTAGATCCGAAGGCGTACGAACACGTAAGCCAGTCGGATTGAAGCCAGCAGCCGTATTTTCATGGTTTGAGAGTAGTGAAAAAACGCGCGTAATTTGAAAGTACTCCAGTCTAACGCGAGTTAGACAGGAGTAAGGGCTCTGTAATTCTGGCCCACTATGTCTTTGGTCAAGGACTCTAATCTGTGACCCAATTAGATTGTCAGCAATGCATTTCATTTAGATTGTTCTATTGAGAACTGTATGCTTTCAAGGTCCAACAAAACATTTAAAGGAACTAGTACAATAAACATGGTACATCAACACTTAAAGCCCAACTGGGGCTTCAAAAATCCCAAACACCATTATTCTAATGGCTCCGAAGCTAAAAAAAAAAAAAAAAAAGCAGAAAGTGGAATCCATTGGGGCAGTTTTCTGCTCTTGTGTATAAATCTAGCCATACAGAAGAGACATTCCCCCCCTCTTAAAGGAGGAAGTAAACCCTGATGTGTTTTACTTCCTCTTTTTTCCCCTGCAAAGTAAAAACATAATGGGCTAGTATGCATCGTTATGTTGCACTTACCTGCAAACGAAGCCTGCAATGTCCCCGCTGGTGGCCGCATCCATCTTTCATGCTCTTCCTTCCTGGGCTGTAGACTCTGTGACTGGCCGGAGTTGCGTGACGTGACTCCGGCGTATGCGCGTCTGAGCTGCCGGCCAGGGCATGGGCCCTTTGAAGAAAAGACACATTTGTGCCACTTCTAGTGTGCATGCTCTGATGACGTTGGCACAAGCATATATGGTAAATATCTTCTAAACCATCCAGGTTTAGGAGATATTTCCAGTACCTACAGGTAAGTCTTATTAGGCTTCCCTGTAGGTAAAAGTGGTGTAACTAGGTTTACAACCACTTTAATATTTTAATATGGCAACATGTGATGTGGAGTGTGTGTGTGTGTGTATGTATGTATGTATGTATGTATGTATGTATGTATATATATATATATATATATATATATATATATATATATATATATATATATATACATACACATCACACATAGATGATTAACGTATGCTATGACTCGTGTAGAAAAACATGCTCTCTAAAAGTAGAAGCTAAACACAATCGTGGATGAGGATAATGTACTCGCATTACTGTATTATTGTTTGTAGCAAAGAGCTATAGCTGAGAGAAGTTTCATCTGTTGCCTTTTTTGCTATGTATAATTGATGGTAGAAGGATTGGTTCTGTATAGATACAGAGACGAAGAAAGGGATTTCTGTCTTTATCTCTGTGTCTACTTTCAATCCATAAATGTTTCATGCTGATTGGAAATGAATGATCTATTACAAGGTTTTTCAAACTTCTGCACTGTGTGCCTAATACCTAGAGTTGTTTGGGTGCTTGCCAATTCTACACTTAGCTTAGCCTAGCAGAGCTTTCACATATACTGTATACACAGATCAGCCATAACATTATGACCACCCACCAAATATTAAGTAGGTTCCCCTCTTGCAACCAAAACCGTTCGGACCCATTGAGGCATGCACGCCACTAGCCCTCTGAAGGTATGCTGTGTTATATCTGGCACTAAACTATCAGTATCGGATCCTTTTAAGTTGTGAGGTGGGGCCATCATGGATCTGACTTTTTCCAGCACATCCCACAGATATTTAAATGGATTGAGATCTGGAGAATGAAAGCCAAGTCAATACCTCAAACTCGTTATTAGCCCAGGTTCACACTGGGCTGCAGGTGTGAAGCCGTGCGACTTCAGCTTTCACTCCCGCTGGCAGTCCCAATTTCGGCCACGATTTCAGAGACATCTGTGCAGGTTTGTGCACAGATGTCAATGTAAATCGCGGAAAGTAGTACAGGAACTACTTTTTGAAATTGGTGCAGAAATCGCGTGTCAAAACGCACCAGTGTGAACCAGGCCTCATCCTGCTGAAATAGGCCACTGCCATCAGGGAATACTGTTTCTCTAAAGGAGTGTACTTAGTTAGCTACAATGTTTTGGCAGTTGGTACAGGTCAAGTAAAATTCACACGAATGGCAGAACCCAAGGTTTCCCAGCAGAACATTGCCCAACACATCACACTGCCTCTGCGGGCTTGCCTTCTTCCCATACTGCTTCATGGTGCCATGATGTAAAAGGAAATGTGATTCATCAGACCAGTCTCCTTTTTCTATTGCTCCATGGCCATTGTATGTGTTTTTGGCAGTGGACATAGGCACCCCCACCCTGGTCTGTGGCTTTTCAGCCCCACACACAACGAAAAGTGATGCCTATGTTTACATGCTGCTTAATATATTCCACCAACTTTCAGATCCCATTGTAACAAGATAATCATTTTATTCACTTAAACTGTCAGTGGTCATAAAATAATCGCTAATTGGTGGTATAAAAAAAAATTGGTGCCTTAAAGGTTACATACTGATCTTTTTCAGTGGTTCAGTTATGTTGTACTCAATACAGTTCCCCTAGTTTGAAAATCCCTGTTGCATGTTTGATTAGTTACTGGCTTGCATGGGTATGCATGGGATCATTGTTTAAACATTTAAAGCTCTGTGTGTATATGTGCCTGCACTAAATCCTTATGCCTGCGCTTCCATCAGAGGAGCTATCTCTTATGAACTGATGGTCATTGTAGGACTTCAAAAGGTAGGTGAGGCTTCCAGTCTTTTGATGCATTGATTAATATAAACAGAATGTGCTATATTTGATATTTATAGTATTATTTGTTACAGCTAACATTTCAGTTTTACTTTTAAGGCCTGTCTGAATTATTTTTAATTTTGTTTCTGGTGGAGGGTACTATGGCTGTGATGTTGCAATCCAGTGATATTCTCTTAGTGCTCTCCTCTACTCACTGAACATGCTGCCGCTGCCTCCTTGGCTTCAATAGGGAGTCGTTCAAAAACGATGAGGCAGCAGGGGCACTGAGTACAATAGATCACTAGACAAACTTCACTTAATGCAAAGAATGTAAACATTTGGACTGTTATGGTAAGTATATTTTTGAACTCGAGCTTCCAAAAATGAAATTGGTTTTGGGTGGAGGTCTACACCAACAATAATTTTGTCCTGCTCTTCGTCAGTTCACATTTTCTTTATAGTGCAGTGTTTTTAAGATACACTGCACTTGAAGTCTACATGGCATCTGTGTGGTTTTGGACCAATGTGGCTAGTCTTTGCTTCCATAATACAGTAGGACTGCCCTTTCTTGCATAATGCTATGGGAACTTTAGTATATCAGGGATTGGCTAGCATGTTAACATCTCTTAGACTGGAGGGAAGGTAGATAAACATGGTACCTAAAGAATATGTGTGTATTTTCTTGCACTAGGAAAAGTAAAGGCTTAATTTAAAGTGATCCACAATGAGTCTGTTCTTTGACGTGTGCTGTGTATTCTGAACATTTTGACTTTTCATTAATTTTCTGATGGTGAATTGCACCTATTCATATTTCATTATATGCTCAAACCGTTTGAATTGCCCAGATCTATGATGGGCTTACCTTAAATGTTTTTGTCAAAGGATGATGGCCAACAGTACAAGTGAATTTAAAGCAACTCTGTCATCTATCTGACTAATTCTAATATAAAGTACCCTGTAAGAGAAGAGGAGGAGTATATCAGGCAAGTGTAATGTTTAATTTTCCAGGTGTGCCAGATAGCTTGTCCCCTACTGCTAGCTGTGGTACCTCCTGCCAACCCTGTACATGAATATAGGATACAGTAGTGACCCATAAAGGTCAGTGGAAGGAGGAACCTTAGGGACTATTGGTGGACACACAGACATACACAGAATTGTCAGATAGCAGCGGTGTTTGAGGTTGTGCAAGAGGGCAAAGATTCAACATGCCACCTGTCAGGTGAATATTGCTCCTCTTGGTCTGCAGGGTACTTTCAGTTTAATTTTGTTAGGTAGGAATCAGGGTTGCTTCAGTTAGAGATTATGGGCCAGATTCAGAAAGATCGGCGTATATTTGTGCAGGCGTAGCATATCTTCTTTACGCTACGCCGCCGCAACTTCACAAAGCACTTGCTCCCTAAGTTACGGCGGCATAGCGTTAATGGGCGGGCGTAAGCCCACCTAATTCAAAGTAGGAAGGAGGTGGGCGTCATGTATTTAAATTAAGCATGACCCCATGGTAATTAATGGCCGCTCAAACTGGGCATGCGCGCGCATGCTCAGAATCACGTTTGAAAAAAACTCCCTAAGTGACCCCGGCGCGCAATGCCTACGACGTGTGAACGTATCCTATTCCCGTACTACGTAAACGGCGTAAAATTTGACGGTGTCGATCCCTGGCCCATACCTTTGCATTAGCTGCGCCTCATATAGTAGGGGCAACTTTATGCCGGACGTAAGCCTTACGCAAATCGCTTATATGAAGCAGCCAGGCGTATCTACGTTAGTCGAAAGGCGTATCTTATTCATTCGCATATTTTTAATGGGAACGTCTAATGCTTCCAGCGCAATTATGCGCCCACGATACGCCGGCGTTGGCAAGTTACGCCGGAAGACTGAAGCCATGTTTTTCGGCGTATCTTGCTTTCTGAATCGGCGTAAAGATGCGACGGCGCCCATTGCAAATTACGACGGCGTATCTTTTGATATGCCGGCGTAAAGCCTTTCTAAATCTGGCCCTACGTGTATTTTTATTGGGGGGAAATAAACTTCAGTTCTAGTTAGAAATGATCATTGTCATTTCTAGTTAATAAAGTATTTTTCCGTGAATGTGAGGATAATTTTAGTGCATTAGGATTTTTGCCTTCCTTGGGATCCACATTTACAGTATCGGAAGATATTATAAAAAACTGACCCTTTTTAACCATGTTTACTATGGGTTTTTTCTGCTCACTGATTGCAGCTGAGACTGAGCAACAAGGAGGAGAGGATTACTGCCAACTGTACCATGGAAGCAGCTGGGACATTTTACACCTGTGTCAAAGGACAGCATACTGTGTTATGAAGAGAAGAAGCAGTGTAGACAAACCTTTATGCCTTAAACTGTCTTAAATTAAAAAGTCTTCCCTTATTTGTATTTATAAGACCTTTTCGGAAAATAAAATAATTCATAGAATACCTCTGTCTTTGCAGTTTACAGAAACTGCTGCCAAGTATGAACTTTTCAGCTTTAAAAACTCACTGGTGTATATACAATGAATGCAACACAAAAAAAATTTCCAGACTGCTATTCCCTGTTAGGTATTGTCATCTTTTGCAGTGTAGAGAAGGTGAAGCCCTGAGTGTCCCTGCATACATCAGGGGAAGAGGTTTGAGATGGAGATGAGAGGTTAGTAGTTGTTGACCTTTCACAAATGGTCTTAATGTGCATATATAATGTATAGACAGTGCTGCCTAGCTTTTTTAGGTTGAACATTGTGGGTAATTTATGCACTTGAAACCATTTATGGAGTAGAATATGAATGTACTACTATATTTTGTATGCTTGGAGAATGAAGAGGTTCGCTATAACATGAAACTTTGTTTGCTGCAATGAGATAATTGACATTGTTTTTATATTTTAGGACCTGAAGGCACCTTTACTGGAGAGGACTCTATAAATGTTAATGATGCAGATGAAGGTTTTTCATCAGGAGCCTCTGTTAGTAGCCAGCCAGTTGGAGCCAAACCAACTTCATCTTCATCTCAAAGAAGTGGTTCAAGAAAAGGTGGCAGCGTGCGATCAGTCAAAGAGAGAGAACAACCTAGTCCATCCAAGCCTAATGAAAGTCGGGAGAGCACACCTAAAAAACAGCCTGTTCCCACAGCTGCAGAAACTTCACTTGAAGCGATTGAGCTATCACCTATGAAAAAGCACCTGAGCCTTCCAGCAGGCCACGTGGTGCCAAAAGCAAATAGTCTTAGCCTGATCCGAACCTCCAGCACTTCATCCAGTAAATCTTTCGACTATGTTAATGGAAGTCAGGCTGGTGGAAGTGGTGGGATAGATGGAGTGACAAACCTTTCCACTTGCAACACCAACCGCTTTTCAACAATAAGCTTACAAGAGGACCGATTAGGCCAAGCAGGAGAGGGCAAGGACCTATTATCTGCTGGCGCCCCCTTGACCAAACAATCTCGATCCCCAAGTTTCAATATGCAGTTAATCTCCCAAGTGTAGATTCCCCTGCTGTCTTTTAGAAACTGTGCAACTCTGCATAGGAAGAGAAAGTTCTGTTATTTAGTTCAAAATCCTATTGATTTCTCTCAAAAAATTGTGTTCATGCAAAGCTAGAGCAATACAAATTACTGTCCCCGAATTCCTGATCCCTATTCTACATACATGCAGTTTTCTTGTCCAAAACCCCCACCAGTTGTTTCCCTTTTCTGGGTGAAGTGCAATTTAGAAAAAAAATCCCATTTCATCACTGTGAGTCTGCAATGGATTTTTGCCAGAAAGATGGTCAACTTCAAGAAAGTGTTGGGAATGTGCTTGTAGCTTGCACTCAAGTTACACAATGTCTTCATCTACCACATTTCCACATTACCTACTTTAGGTGTCATTGGATCTTTGAGTTTGAAACGAGTTTCAATATCTGAGG
Organism: Rana kukunoris; assembly: GCA_029574335.1. Taxonomy (NCBI): domain Eukaryota; kingdom Metazoa; phylum Chordata; class Amphibia; order Anura; family Ranidae; genus Rana; species Rana kukunoris. The sequence goes on along the minus strand of CM056054.1, from coordinate 126,184,284 downwards.
TTATCTGTCTGTTTACTGTGACTTCGGACAATCCCATTTACTGCTTATTTCTGGTAAACTTTGGCAAACATTTACTTCAATAGATGACCATTATCATCTGTTGACACAATTTGATTTTGGTTTGCTTCATTTTTCATTTCCCAAAATATGCGTCTTCCCTCCCTATGTGGGGTTTGTCTGACCTAAGAATTTAAACTTGGACAAAAAAAAAACCTAAATGAAAACCAGATTGTCTTTTTAGGATGTTCACTTTACCTACTGGCCAATGCTTGCAGTTGGATGTCAAGTTCAATGTCGGGTAAAAGGAGGGACTCTATAGGCTGTCTTTCGATTTGCAATCAGCCAAAGAGCCCTCTCAGCTGCTCCCCTAAATCCCCTTTTCCCAGTATCTATTTAGATCTCAAACCCACTCACAATGTTTGTTCCAATCCAGCTAGGCCAGTTATGAGAACACATCAGGGAGTGTCATACAGCCTGCTGGAATTGCTGTTGTACAAAATGATATTGTGTTCTCTGTTCTTTTGGTAAGCCTCTTGACCACACTGCCATTGGTATTGATCATTTGTTTTGTAAGTTGTGATAACATCCCTAGACTTACATGATTCTGGAAGGGTGGGGATAGTGGGTGCGCTGATTAGTGCTGTGTGACTCCCACAATCGCCAACAGCCCACTAAAGAAAGATTAAATGTTTTAGCTTTCCTTCTGCTAATCTAGCTGTAAATGTATTGGGTTGTTCAATGGCAGCATTTGGAAACTAGTTACATTATCCATAAGAGTACTGTGTGGTTGAAGATGTTATTTTTCTGTCCAGTAGCACGTTTATTTGGAGCAGTACTAGCCTGCTAGTGTTTTTGGCTTTTAGATGTTTACACTGTTACTGTCTAGATGACAAACTACAACCTTCTGTCATTTGTTTTGGGCAACTAAGTTATTGTTAGCTGCAGATGCTAACAACCAAGACTTGACATTGTATTGCGTACTAGCTTTTCGTTCTCATAAGGCCTGTCTTGCCCTATAAAAATAGCTGGTTACTGGTGCGCACAGATGTGCTGTGTCATGCTGTGTGCTTGCTGTAAAGTGACATACTTTTGTGTTTTGACGTATGCTAAGAGAGATTCTAATGTCTTCTTCATGCTGGATAACTCAGAATAGCAACAGCCTAACTTGCAGCTCTCAATCAAATGAAGCTTGGAAAAAGTAGCTGCTAACTGGCACCCCTAAAAAGTTCACAAGGGACCAGTATACTGTATTAACAAGTGGATGTAATGCGGGCTGTAAGTCTTGTCTACTGGGCTGCTGCTATGGACGTGGCAATAATACTATAAACCAGGGGTCTTCAAACTATGGCCCTCCAGGTGCTCAGGAACTACAATTCCCATCATGCCTAGTCATGTCTGTGAATGTCAGAGTTTTGCAATGCCTCATGGGATTTGTAGTTCTGTAACGGCTGGAGGGCCGTAGTTTGAGGATCCCTGCTATAAACAATTATATTGTGTATATGCAGACTTATTTCTTTAGCTGAAGACAACTGATGCAATGTTTGGCTCAGCGTCAAGGTCAGTGTTGATTTGGCTGAGCTGATGACGTAGTAGATCCATATGTTACATTCCTTCTATTGTAAAATCTGTTCTGACATTTTCTAGAATGGGGCAGAGTTAATGTTGTACATGCAGTGAGAGTCTTAGTAAGATTTACTAGGCTGCATTGATCAGGCTTCTTTAACAAGTAAATGAACAATGCGAGTAGAAAACCTTCAGAATTAATGTTACTTATCTTATTACAGTAAAATTTAAATAGTAGTTCTAAATAAAACTCGCCATATACTGTATAAATATTGACCTTTTACTACTGGCTGAAATTTGATCACTGGGATAGCCCTGTTGGCGCCACTCCGCCCAACATCCTTCAAATGAAAAACTAAAGGAGCCAGGCAGAAAATTGGCAGCCAAATGGCGTCTACGTCCAATCAGATGCACACTTCTATTAAGTATTCTGACAGCCCATGGTGGTCACAGTCTGCATTCAATAGCCACAGCGGTAGATTCGTCCATTTGTGCCATTTAGTAGCTTATCTAGTTTACAGTACAGCTTACAAAATATAATTATTAAATATTTACAACTAAAAGACCTTCCTAAGAGCAAATATCACAAGACACTTACTATGTGAGCCCTTGGCATACCAGAAAAGCTTCTACTGCACCACTCTCCTAAAAGGAACTTCACCCCTTTAACTTTTTGCCACTACACAATTCACATACTTGACTGGCTAGTGAATCCAGTGTTATACTTTGAGCTGCTGTCACAAGCCAGGTCTTGCGTTGTCATTCTTGTTGCTGAAGTCATCGGTTACCGGCTGCCCTTTCATGGATCAGCTAGCTCAGATCCCTGATGATGCACTGACTGGCTGTCCCACTTCCAGCCACATGAATGCAACATGGAGCATTTTGGGGTATGTGACATGCATGTCCCAGGAGGTTTCAGAGTGCTGGAGATTCTCACCTAGGCACGCATATCGTTAGGGAGACTGGGCACACAAAAAGCTACAATTTGTGTTACTGTGCATTGTTGTGGTTTGTAATGTAAGTGCCTTAAGGGCTGTGCCTTAAGGGCTTCAATACATTGGGGTGCCTTTCAAAATAAATGGCACCAGAATGCACTAACGCACACAATGGCTGTAAGGTAACAGCACACAAGTTACAATCTGACTTACTACACAACCTATGTTCTGTCTCATAAATATGAGTATCCAAAATATTCAATGACTTTGTATCCAGCAAGGCAGCCTTTAAACCAATTTTTGGTAGATTTAAAGGTAATTGTAGCTCTAAATTAGAGTGTTGGGAACAGTTGCTGCTCTTCAACCACCTGACCTCCCACATTGCACACTGATAAGATCGGAGACAGTGGCCATCAGACTTTAGGTGGCCTATGATCCTCTATTAACCGACAATAATGGCCACAGTTACTCTATTTCTTTCCCAACACTTGGTAATACAGAAATTATCCCCTTTGCATATGAGCTGCATTCTTACAGATACTGTGCTAAGATGGCTCCATATCTGTATATAAGTGATTGGTATATTTTAAAGTCCTACTATACAGTAAAACAATACCATAAAATATTTTGATTAAAAGTTCCTACCTGTACCAAAACAGATAACAGAAATTTATAAAACTTTGCTGTGTGGCCTATTGCTTGTTTTAAGCTAATATTTGAGGCCAAAAAAGACATCTGATAGCGTACTTTAGGAAAGTTAAAGGGTTGTAAAGGAAACGTTAAAAAAAAACGCAAACCTCTCTATACGTACCTTCTCTGTGCGATGGAATTGCACAGTGAAGCCCTGAACCTTATCTTCTCAGGTCCCCCCGTCCCCCCCGTCCCCGCTGGCACTCCTCTCCTCTCTGTTAAGTGCCCCCAAGGGAAGCCGCTTCCCAACGGGGCATGCGTGTGCACTCGGCCCCTGCCCCCTCATCACTTGCTTTGATTGACAACACTGGAAGCCAGTGGCTTTCACAGCCTCAGCAAAGGCTGTGAGACACAGAAGCAAGGGGAGAGAAGAGCTGCAGGCATGCACAGTGCTGGTTTGAATGAGGGCTCAGTTAAGTAAAAGGGGGGGGGGGCAAAACCGATGAGTAAACAAGGAATGCATTAAGGTAATAAATATTTAGACTTGAGAACCATTTTAAAGGACATCAAATCAACTGTGCATTGGATGATATCACTCCCTGCTTTGCCATTGCGACTTAAAATATTTTACCTTTGAAAACCTCCAGAAACGTATGCACTATATTAATTATTTGTTATTAAAATGTTATTTAAATAAATCCATTTAACAGCAGTAAATAATTTGGCTATAATGACCCTTTACAACCCATTTTAATGAATAGCAATTGTTAATATATGTTTATGTAAAATAGGCTAGCATATATTTTTCTAAGTGAATCTACAGCTATTAAACCCATAACTAAAAGCATTACTTCCTGTACATTAAAATGTATATATCACTAGAGTTCTATTTAAATGCAAACCTATACAAAGCTGGGCAATTCAAACTAGTCATTTGATCAAAAATTACCTAAGCATAGGATAAACCTCGGTGCAAACGACAGATGTATGCACATGGAAATCTCATATTTTCATGCAAATGTCAAGTTTGGCAACCTTCTCTCCCTCTCCCCAGGATCCTCTCAATTGATTTGTTAAAGTGAATTTGTTAGTGATAACGAGTGATCATTGACCAGTTGGAAACCTCTGAAGGTGAGGGGGCAGACCTTGACTTTTAATAGGATATATCTATAATTTTTAATGAAGGGTAACCTCTGATTTATTTTTTTCATTATATACTGTGAATTACCAAGGTTTGTGGCAAGTTTACTTTAAGGCATTGTTCCCTAATGTCCTGGTTGTGAACCAGGTTAAGGTGGTTGTAGGATTTTTATCCTGCCCACTTCTGTTAGCCGTGTCCTCCAACCTGCAACTCCAAAGTGCTGGTTTCAGAGTGACTGGTTGCTGCCTCTATTTCTGTTTTCTCATGCTATATCCAGGGCCCATAGAAGGCTGTGAGGAAATCCAGCGACTCTGAAAGATCAGAGTAGAATGCCATGGCTGGGCAACTAAAGATTTGCCGTTTTAAAGCAGCAGATTTGTGAATTAAGGCTCCAGCAGCGGGTACAAGTAATGTCCTTGCTTTAAATGATATACAGACCTGATCTTTGTACATTTTTACTTTAACCGCTTGCCGACCGCTGCACGACTATTTACATCGGCAGAATGTCACGGCTGTGCATATGGACATACCTGTATGTTCTTTTTAACTTGTGGGCGCTGCAAACTCCGTGAGTGCAACCGCGGGTACCGAGGACTCGATTTTCGCCGGGTGCCCGCGATCGTGTCACTGAGCTGCAGAACAGGGGGATGCTTTTGTAAACAAAGCATTTCCCTGTTCTGCCTAGTGACAGGACAGTGATCTCCTGCTCCCTGTCATCGGAAGCAGTGATCACTGTCATGTCACTTGTAGCTCTGCCCCTCTACAGTTGGAATCACTCCCTCGGACTCACTTAACCCTTTCCTCGTCCCCTAGTGGTTAACCCCTTCCCTGCCAGTCATTTACACAGTAATTGGTGCATTTTTATAGAACTGATCGCTGTATCAATGACAGTGGTCCGAAAATAGCGTCAAAAGTGTCCGATGTGTCCTCCATAATGTGGCAGTCACGATAAAAAATGCAGATCGCAGCCATTACTAATAGAAAAAAAATGCCATAAATCTATCCCCTATTTTGTAGATGCTATAACTGTTGGGCAAACCAATCAATAAACGCTTATTGCAATTTTTTTTTTACCAAAAATATTTAGAAGAATACAGATCGGCCTAACCTGAGGAAAACTTTTTTTTTTATATATTTTTGGGGGGATATTTATTATAGCAAAAAGTTAAAAATTATTGCTTTATTTTTTTCAAAATTGTCGCTCTTTTTTGGTTTATAGCGCAAAAATAAATAACTGCAGAGGTAATCAAATACCACCAAAAAGCTATATTTTTGAAAAAAAAGGACGTCAATTTTGTTCGGGTGCAACTTCGCAGTTAAATCGACGCAGTGCCGAAAATGCTGTGGTCAGGAAGAAGGTAAATTCTTACGGGGCTGAAGTGGTTAAACTATCATACATAGGAACATTGTCTTAACTTGTAAAACTGATCTAAAGAGCATCAAGTTTAGCCTGCATTTTTTTTCTTTGTACCTACCTACTCTTGTCAGGGCAGGAATTGACGGAAAATCTCATCAGGAGAAACAGACTGCAACAATAACCTGACAGAAGTTTTGATCTTTCCCTTACCTATATAAATAAAAAAAAGTTGTGGCTGTTGATGGTAGAAAAACTTGCTTAAATAATAAATGTGCCTGATTAACATTGCACCCGCGATCAGCAGATCATGGGTGCCATGCAGGACTTCTACAGACTGTCAGTGTAAGCTGCCTGCCCATACATCGTACAGGCAAGCAGTTTCACAAAGACAGGAAGAATGAATGAACTACCAGAGCGTTTAACAGCACCCTGGTAGTTCATCGAGAGCTACAAACAGAGAGCCGCAAAGGCTGACGGTATTTGTAGTTCACTTATTCACAGAACTCTGAATGAATGATGCAGCCATGTGGGCATCATTCATTCAGCAGGTACGGAGAGAAGATCCCCATTCTGCTGTGACAAGGAGCTGCTGCAGGATCAGAAACATGTTGCCCTAAAAACAGGCGTAACATGTAGCATGTCCCCAAATGTGAACTTATCCTTTAGAGCTTATTTAATGCTACAGACAGCAATCCAATTAAAATCTAGATTCAGCACTCCCCAAACTGCAGTTAAATGGTGCTTTTAGGTTTAGCTGCACTTTTAATAAACATTATACATGTGTACCTGTTCCTGCAGCTAATGTAGAAATGCTAATATGATAGGTTGCCTTTACTAAAGATATACCACTTTTCCAGCATCATTGCCTGGTCATGTGTTTGTATCCATCTTTGTAGGAAACAAGCTGCTTCTGGCCACTGCTAGATGTAAGGATATTTCAGAGGTGGATGTACTGGAGGTCTCACAATATGGATGGAGGACTCCTCATCAGAAATGAGAAGACATCATATTGACATTTTTCAGAAGCTGCTGGGACAAATGTATAATTTTTAGTGAAAGTTCAGTCATATTTAAAGGGGTTCAGAAAATCTCCTAAACGCTTGTTAAATGCTTTGGAATGGTTTTGAAAAAGTCACTTCTCACTCCAGCATTTACAGGCTTAAAGCCGAGTTCCACCCAAAAATGGAACTTCCGCTTTTCGCAACCCTAAACCCCCCCCCCCCCTCCGGTGTCACAGGTATTTGCACCCACTTCTGGGCATAGACTCCCGTGAAAGTCATGCCACCAAACCACCCCCGCTGTCTCCTGGGAAACATACTGGTCCCAGGAGAAAGTGGGGACCAGTGAGAGATGAGAGATTGCTCGGCCTTAGTTGCCGACATCGCGGGCGTGCTGGACAGGTAAGTGTCCATTTTTTTTTAAAAGTCCGCAGCTTCAGTATTGGTAGCTGCTGGCTTTTAAATGTTTTCGGGTGGACCACCGCTTTCAATTAAACAGTACCTCTGTTTTGAGGCCTACATACTTCGGATAGTCAAATACATTAATGCTGGTAGCTGATATATGGTTGCTTTAGAGGCCAATCACTGCCACAAAAACCAATATGGACAGTGGCAGCTTAGGGAACAGAGTAATTGAATGGTGGGAAGCTTTTTTCGTGTCTGAATTTCAGCTTAAAGTATCGACTTCAAGCACAACTTCATGTTCTGGCAAATGTAATACTGTAAGGAAGGAAAAAAATCTATCCGTTATAAATCATAATATTAATTACTTTGTTACCCTATGTTATATGTTTCTGCAGCATCCAAGCTGTAACTCTGAGAGGCTTGTGTAGACAGTTGTGGTGTCTATAGTACCTTAAAAGGACAAGTAGAATTTGAGCATTTGTCATTGGACAGAAGCTATAGATCTAAAGCCGGTGCAAACATAAGGGTATGCATTATAAATATGTGAATTTTTTTCTGCAGTGTTACTTTTTTTAGAACGGTTTTAGTTGTAGAGAGATCTCCTTTTACAGTGTGAATTTGCTGGATTTTGTAGTACTTATTTATTATCATCCTAGTAAAAATAAAATAGGCTATTGTCGTGAATGGACTGTGTATCTGTTGATACTGTAATGGTATTGAGAACATATGGTGCACATTGGGATATTTTTATATCATTGAAGATGGAAAATGTTTATTTTTGGTATACATTTTGAAATGTGTCATTTTAGCATGATCTATAGAAATATGGCTAAACAAGCACAGGATTTCCAAGAGATATTTGCCACGTACCCTTTCGCAACAGTCGCACAGAAAGCTTTTAAGGGGTAGTTTCAAGTTATATTTTGTGTCCTCAGCATAGTCAGTACTAAATATTAGTCATAGTAAAAATGTGAGTCAAAACTCCTGTTTTTTTTTTTTTTTAAATCAGTGTGTGTGTGTATGGGGCAGAAAGGGATCATGGGAAATCATAGAACAGTTCTTAATGTGATGGCCAAAGTTGGTCCATGGGATTTTGTCACAGATATTCACCCTCCGCATGAATGAAATGATTCCTATGTAAGGAAAACTGTTGATAGGACAAAGATGCAGAATGTAATGATAGAAAATGTGCAGCAATATTTTGTTAGATTTGTCCAAAATTTGCAGAGTCGGAGAACTAAGAGGGCTATACTGAACCTTTCTGCTAACGGTTCCGTGCACAGGAGTCAGCCATCCCAGCACACGGGGATCAAGCCAGAGCTGTAAGCTAAGCTGCTCAAGTGCAGCTCAGTTTTCATGCTGGGAGAGGGTGGGTGCATCTTATTTCTGAAGAGACATTGCATGTTTCGTCTGCAATAAAAAGCCTGTGAATAACAACGGAACTTTAGTTCCACTTTATTAGTGTTGGTCCAGTATTCTTAGGATTTCTACATGTTTCATTACAAAAGATTGCAGCCTACAGTTTTCTTTATTTTGTTTTTACAGGATATTGCTTTCAAATTTCTTTTAGTAATTTTTATTGACAATCATTTTTTGGTTTGTGAATCAAAGCATAGAATATTTTGTGTTCAGGAGTTATTATGCTGTATGTATGAGTGTTAGTTCTGTTTGATATATATATTTGTATATGAGAACATTTTAAGATTTTACGTTTGTTTTTTTGTTTTAATGTTGGCAAGACTTTAATCTTGTACTAGTCAAGTATTTCTTTTACATGACATGACACTTTTGAAATGTAAAAATGATCCAAGACAGATGTACAGGCTGGGTGCTGGTGTTCCATTTCAAGTCCTATAATCCCTGATTTTGATATGTTATTAAATAGTCTTTGTGGGTCCCAAAACAAAAGCACATTGGAAGGTGTGGTAGAACATGTATTCTGACCTGAACTGGGCTTCCATCCTATCCCAATTTTTTTCGTATACTAGATTTAACTTTCTCTTTTATTTTTTTTTATTTTTTTTTGCTCTTTTCTGTGACTGTATTCCATGAGAAGTAGAACCTTTTTGGCGCCTTTGAATGTTGTTGGTTGTACAACTCTCTCTACAGTACTTTTGCAACGCATCCACATGCCAATAAATGTCTCTGTAATTTATATACAGTGCTGCAACATACAACTTGGAGTACGTTTTGCATATCACAGAAAGTTGTCTAACAATGTCTACAAATGAGAAAAGAGTAATTTTATGTACTGAAAACAATTTCATCATACTTTCTGTTGGTTTCTTTCCATTTCTACTCCATTCTATTTAGAACTAACAAATTAAATGGAACTTAGTATGTCGGCAATAATGGATACTTTTGTTTCCTAGAACAGTTAGCCAAAAGCTATCCACAGAGGTAATCCATAAATAACATCACATTTCATTAAAACAAAACACTTTTTTTATTATTTAAGTAATTACAGTATATCACTAAAATAAAAGGCTTAATATACTTTTACCCCTACAAAGAAGACCTGAAATACCTATCTTGATGCCCACGCTGCCAGTCTTTGCAGTGGTGAAGAAGAGAAGAGCGATTACGAGAAAATGTAACACTCCTGGAAGATTTCGATTCTACGGGATCTTTTGGCCTCTGTTTTTCTTTCACCATTTTATTGATTGACAGCAGGTAAGCTAAGTATTCAACGTCTTCTTTGCAAGGGTAACTTTTTTCTTACCCTTTATTTTAGTGATCGTTGCTTTAAGAAAAGCTTTGTAATAAAAGGGATCATGTGCAATTTATTACTGCCCTTTTATGTATAAATCAATTGGCAGCCCGTGGGCATTAAATTAATTTTTGATTGCTTGATTGATGAACAAACTTTCTAAAATCACAAATCCATCTAGGCTGTTTACTAGTGTTGCCTAGATTTGTTTTCCCAGTGGCAATATCTTAAAGGGCTTGGTCAAAAAAACACGTTACTCAAATATTACCCCACCATTTGGGTACTTTTACAAGGTTTATGAGCAGATTTGTGAATTGGGTTTTAATGTCTCAATTGTTCTTCTTTTTTTTTATTATTATTATTTCAACACCGGTATTGTCTTCTTGCTTAAATTTTTTTTATTCTATGCTATAACTCAGGGTTGGACCATTTGTAATCTCACTAGAGATGGTTGCACACAGTTAAATTTTCAAGTTTTCTCATTCTAGAAAATAAGCCCCAAATCTGATATATTCATTATGCAGTGACATTCATAATAAGTACATTTCCAAACCTAACAACTTGAGAAATAAAGGAAACTTTTGCTGCTGTATGTAGAAGTGGTTACTGGATATTAGTACGTCATGGCTTTACATATAGAATACAGTTTTTTTCAGAGCACTACTACATATATAAATCCACCTATCCAAAAATGTTGGTTAATTTCACCATCACACCAAAGCATTGACTACTTACTGCCTTTAGGTTCTACTTAGTTAAATACTTTGAGTAATTTCCAGGAGCCAATAACACACAGTGCTACCGATGGCTTCCCTTTCGTAGCTTGCTGTGAAAGCTAACTGTACATGGCCCAAATATTTTCATTATGTTCATGTAGTAAGGATTCAAACTGCATCCTATTTGAATTGTTGGCTATATTGATTCAGCAGCCATCAATAGAAACAACTCGTATTTAGCATTTTTTTGCGGGCTATAAAAAAGTTGGTTGTGTTTCACTGATATTTTAGTTTAGGTGGTCAGTTCTTTTAAAGTTCACCTGTGCCTAGACTAGTGACATTAAAGTTTTATATATATTTTTAAGAAACAATAAAAGCTCTTTAAAGAAGGATGATCACAATTTTTTTTTTTTTAATTATTGTTGTAGCTCCCAGGTGACCAAGTACAAGAAGCACTTTTTCTGTTTATGCTGGCTGTAGTCCTACCCCAGTCTTAAGCCCAATGTATAGTTGTCTGTGAGAGTTACAGCCAGCACTAGCCCCCACATCTTTCTTCATTTTTCTGTTTAATGAATTTGAATGTCATCCTGAAACACTTTATGCAGGGGAAGCTCACTCTGTGTCATCCCCTACTCCAAGATTCCTCTATCCTCACTCATTAGGAGCGTCAGGCTGGAGGGAAAAGCAAGAGATATAATGACAATGGCTGCAGATCAGCATGGTTAATTATAAAAACAAGCCACAACCCAAACTGGCAGCGTTTACTCTCTGGCAATGGAGCCCAGATCTGTCAACCTGCTATTGCGGGGACAGGGCCTAGAGTACCAACTGTCAGCTTGACTTGTATTTTTATGAATGACCACGCTCATCTGCAGCCACTGCCATTCATACACAAGCTGGCATATAATAGTCCTGTAGTCACTCTAGCTGTAATAGCAAGCAGGCAGGTCCACGCTTTATAGTATTGTCAGTTACGAGGCAGAGGAGAGGAGGTATATAGCTGCAGATTTGTGCCCCTCTGCCCTGTGTGCATTGTCAATACCCCCTCAACTTGGTATATGCTGTCACTGCCCCCTTTCCCCTCTCTGTGCCTGTCCCTCTCCCCAAATAATGTCTCCTTGCTAGCAGCTTGACTGGCCAGTAGTGGGGGGGGGGGGGGGGGAACTGTCTAACGACACTCTTCAGCAACAGATACGTATGGAAGCAAGTGCTCCATACACTAGGTTCCCCTGTGGGATTCTTGCATTCTGAGCATTAGTCCTTTTGGTGCATGGGGGTTGATTTACTAAAACTGGAGAGTGCAGAATCTGTTGCAGCTCTGCAAAGAAACCAATCCGCTTCCATTTTTTTTTTTTTGTCAAAGCTTAATTGAAGTTAGAAGCTGAATGGCTACTGTGCACAGCTGCACCAGATTTTGCACTCGGTTTTATTATTATACAGAATTTATATGGCGCCAATAGTTTGCGTCGCGCTTTACAATGTAGAGAGGGGGGGGTGGCACAATTACAATACAGAAGGGACAGGAGGGTTAAATCAACCCCATAGTGTCCTAAACAGGAAATGCTACAATAGGGCCGTATAAAGTTTTTTTTTTTTTTATTCTGAAAGCTCACAACAAAGACTCAGATATTGATTGACTGAAAGACAATTTAAAAAACTGTTGCATTAGAGGCCTGCCAATCAGACAAGATTCTGGTGCAATAGAAAATATTAGGAAAAATTATCCAATTAATGTACATGTTCTGAAATGTTGAAGATTCATTTTTCTGTAATACCAAAGGCTAGAGAGGTGAATAAAGAGCTTTTACTGCTTGTTTAGAATATGTTAATGTGTGTGTCCATAGTCTGGGCAAAGGTTCACTTTAAAGTATGTTGTTCCATTTTATTCAATCTCTCTTGTTCTAAAAACGGTTACTGAAACTGTAGTTATTCATTCTGACAGCTATTACATTTCAAAGGGCAGATACATAACTTCACCCTAGTGTATTGGGGGGAAAGGGGGTTGGTTGTAGGCATGTGTTGCCCTATTCCTATTGGCGCATTTCACCAGTTTGAAAATGACAGTGAAAGTCATTCAAATATGTGAATTGTGTTTTTGGAGCCAGGATAATATATTTAACTAATTTCATTGACTTCGCCTTTCTCCTTTTAAAGCTTGCCAAACAAAAATGATCAATCTGACAAACAATTTGGGAAAGCGCGGAGTACTACCATCGAAGAGCATCTGCAGCAGCTTATATATATCATTTCCATTACTGTTTTATATTAAAAGCTTTCTTTTTATGTCTGTTGATTTGCTATTACTCAAAGCTGGTGAGCTAACTGGTGCCCCTTTGCCTGCATGAAGGCATTCAGTGGTATGCTAGTGTAAAACAAAGTTTAGTTTATGTGCTAAGAGGAGCACTGCTGCTTTCTGGGCTTGCACACTTTTGCAGGCTCACTGATCTCTATGGTGACAAGTAAACTGCGACATTCCACGTTGTCTGGGATTTAGCAGTTTACTTCTGCCTCTTGGGACCAGTGTACTTTTGTTATTTCTGTAAAGTGCAGAAGGAATAAAACCTATTGAAGATCATATTATCGGTGCATGTTAGACAATATTTATAACTGTCTTACTGGAAGCTGGTAAATGCTGTTCACTGTTGTTGAAATGTGAAACTTAGTTGCTGTTAACAAATGTAAATATCTACCAGAGAATAAAAGAAATATTTTAATTCATTGTAAATAGAGATGTACAAATTTCTGAATCATCCAGAATATCTATACTATGTTAAATAAATATTGTACTGTTTCTTGCTTCACGAGTCTTTTTATTTAACCACTTACCCACTGGGCACCTAAACCACCTTCCTAACCAGACCCATTTTCAGCTCTCACATTTTGAATGACAATTACTCATGCAACACTGTACCCATATGACATTTTGTTTTTCCACACAAATGGATCTTTCTTTTGGTGGTATTTTGATCACCTCTGGGTTTTTTTTTGTGCTATAAATTAAAAAAGACTGAAAATTAAAAAAAAATAATGCTTTTTTCTTCATTTCCGTTATAGAATATTTGCAAATTTAGTAATTTTTCTTCATAAATTTTGGCCAAAATATATACTAATTATCTTTTGTAAAAAAACAAATCGGTGTAAATTATTTGGTCTTTGTGAAAGTTGAGCCCTCGTACACACGGTTTGATTGTTGTATGACCAAAAGTCAGATTTTTGGCAAAAGCAGGATTTTGTCTAGCATATTAACTATCTGCGAATTGTCGTTTGACAAACACGAACGTAGAGACGTACTATGAGAGTATAAAGAGGAAGTTAACTTCTCAAGCGCCACCCTTTGGGCCCCTTCTGCTAATTTTGTGTTAGAAGTTTGGTGAGCGTTAATTCGTGATTTTCATATCGTACAAAACAAATGATTTTTAAAATACGTTTGGCATAACTACATCAGTATCACCAGCAAAGCGGCTTAATTATCCCATTAAAGAAGATGAGAATGTGCGCTGCATGCCGACATTTCATTAATTGCTGCGTTACGAGTGTTAATTCTTGATTATGAACAGTAGTTTACAAGACCAAACTCTTCCCAGTCGTTCCTTGATTCTGAGCATGCGTGTTTGTACTTTCAACCTTGACGTTGAGTTCACATCTGAAAAAAAAATTATATCCTACAAAAACAGCTTTTGTCTGACAAAAAAAAGTCAAATCGGCTGTTGAAAGCCCTGTACCAACGATTTGAAAATCTGCAGACAGCTCGTCTTACCAATTTTCCCTTCTAAATTTTTATATTGTGTGTACAAGGCCTTAGAGCCTACAAGCTATGGTGGCAATTAGGGTTGTCCCGATACTGATACTAGTACTTGTACTGGCACAAATTGTCCCGATGCCTTTGCCGATACCTGGAATGGGAGAGAGGAAGTCAGTGGGCGGAGTCAGCAAGCAGAGGGCGGAGAGCAGAGCGATGCGGTGAGCGAGTTCTCGGGCGGGTAAGCTTGCTTGGGGCAGCCGCATCATCCATCGGCAATGGGAGTCATCACATTCGGTAATAGAAGTGACGCTCCGTGTTGCTGTTACACAGTCAATGCTTTATAAATCCTGACGCCCATCTTGGTACACCCTGCACTCGGCCACAGTATGCTAGCAGCGGACATCTTGTTACACCCAGCACATGTAGTTTGGGCTGGGTGTAACAAGATGTCCACTGCTGCTTTATTGAGGCTGAGTGTAGGGTTTACCAAGATGGGTGTTGCAGAGACAGCCTATAAAAATATATCCTCTTGTGCCCATAAGTGCCATCCAGCCAGTACCACTGCCAGCCATCAGTGTGTGCCACCCATCAGTGCTCATCACTTAGTGCCAGCCAGTGCATGCTACCTATCAGTGCCAGCCATCAGTATGTGCCATCAATCAGTGCTCATCACTCGGTGCCACCTATCAGTGCCTAGCAATCAGTGTGTGCCACCTATCAGTGCTCATCACCCTTCCATCTGTGCGCGCCACCTAATCCTATCAGTGCCCAACAGTGCTGCATATTAGGGCCTCCTAATCAGTGCCATCTATCAGTAATGCTTAACCACTTGCTTACTGGGCACATATAACACATTACGCGACATGACTTCCAAACAAAATTGACGTCCTTTTTTTTTCCCCCCCACAAATTGAGCTTTCTTTTGGTGGTATTTGATCGCCTGTGCTGTTTTTATTTTTTGTGCTATAAACAAAAAAGAGCGTAAATTTTACAAAAAAACTAATTTTTTACTTTTTGCTATAATAAATATCTCAATCAAAAAAAAAAAACTTTTTTTTCTCAGTTTAGGTCGATACGTATTCTTCTACATATTTCTGGTAAAACAAAACAAAAAAAATCGCAATAAGCATATAGTGACTGGTTTGCGCAAAAGTTATGGCGCCTACAAAATAGGGGACATCATTTTTTTAAGTAGTGATGGCGGCGATCTGCGATTTTTATTTTTTTATTTTTTTTGGGACTGCGACATTACGGCGTACACATTTTTGGGACCATTTACATTTATACAGTAAACAGTACTATAAATATGCACTGATAACCCCTTCTCTGCCAGTCACATACAGTTAACACTAGGGGGCGAGGAAGAGGTTAAATGTGTACCCTGGGAGTGATACTGTGGGGGGAGGGGACTGACTGGGGGAGGTGACCGATCTGTGTCCCTATGTACAAGGCAAACAGCATCGATCTCCTCTCCCTGACAGGACGTGGATCTCTGTGTTTACACACAGAGATCCACTGTCCTGCTCAGTTACTGGGCAATCGCATTGTGTTCCCAGTAACGCGGCGGGTGCGCGCCCCCTAGTGGCTCTAAAAGACGAGGACATGATATAACGTCCTGTCAGACCAATGGAGCTATCGTGTTGCCGTCAATTGACGGCGGCCTGTAGTTAAGTGGTTAATTAGTGCCAAAAAAGTATTGGTAATCGGTATCGGCGAGTACTTGAAAAAAGTATCGGTACTCGGCCTCAACCACTTAAGGACCGCCTCCTGCCCATATACGTCGGCAGAATGGCAAGGTGCCATGGGAGCCTGGGGGGGGGGGGGGGGGCGCGCAAAAAAAAAAACGCTCCTTGCACGATAATAAAATCCCACTCGTTCTCCTGCAGGCGCTGTCTCCCGCACTATAGCTCCGGTGACGGCGGCGGCACGGCAATTCACATACAGTACTGTTACCCCGGCTGGCTGGCAGGCAGTATAATGGCGCCCTCATGCTCGTCTATGAGTGGGAATGCCCAGACCATCATTCAGCTAACTTGCAGAGGCTCCGCCTACCCTTCTCCTCAGCGCAGCGGCGGCTTCGTCTTCTCCCCGTCCCGAGCGTGAGCAGGCCGCCAGTGTACAGCGCCACATCCCTATGGCTCCATTCAGCAGTCATTGGTTGCTGGGACTGCGGGCACCCTGCAAACACTGACATTGCGTGTGTGCCCCACACCCCTCCCCCCATGCGTACTATCTCGTAGCTCTGGGCCAGGGCTGCGAGGTAAGCCATGACGTCACTTGCACGCCCCCGCCCCCCCTGCTGTTTACCATAGGGGTGATCACCGAGTGAGAGTAGGAAGCCACGAAGTATGATGTATTATAATCGCTCCTTCAGCAAGACTCAGTGCAGCTCTCATCCCCTGCAGTTTAACTCCTGATCCATGCCTGCCACAAGGTATGTGGTGTGTTTACAGGGGCACTCTGATGGGCACATTTAATGTAAGGTACACTCTGATAGGCACAACAAAATATGCCCATCAGAGTGTCCCTTAATATTAAATATGCCCATCAGTTTGCCCCTTAACATAAAATAAGGGGCATTCTGATGGGCATATTTTATGTTGCGGGTCACACTGATGGGCATGTTTAACATTAAGGGGCACTGATGGGCACATTTTATGTTAAGGGTCACACTGATGGGCATATTTAATGTTCAGGGGCACGCTGATGGGCATATTTTGTTGTGTCCATCAGCGTTCCCCTTAACAATAAATGTGCCCATCAGAGTGCCCCTTATTTTATGTTAAAGGGGAATGCTGATGGGCACATATTATATTAATGGGGCACGCTGATGGGGATACCTGATGTAAAGAGGCACTCTGATAAAGTCTGTAAGCACAAGTCCCATTCATGTGGAATATTAGTAGTAAGTCATTTCCAGAGTACAATGTGGTGTGAATACAAAGTAAGTGAATGGATAATCCTGGCATCACATGGATAACCACCGGAAGGAGGGCTGTGATCCTGCCACCAAAAGACAGGGGTCGGTACTCTTACCGTAAGGTGTGGACCCGCACACCGATGAGTGGTGAGTCAAAGCAGCATAGGCAAGAGTATCTGTGTCACGGTATGTTTTCCTCAAACGATCATCCAGGATGACATCCAATCGCTCCTCACAGTGGTAGCCGGGCCAAGGATGCACGCTTCCAAATCTCCTGTAGCTCAATGGCATCCACAAAGAACAGTGGCACCCCTCCAGGGGACTAGATCCCCCAGTAGAAGTCCAATAGTACGAAACACATGAGGCTTTCTACACTTGTTGTCCATACTGCGCAAACCTGTGTTCACTTTTTTATTTGTAATCATCTGTATGTGATGATATGTGCCACTGCCAAGCAGGCAACCAAACATATAGTGCTTAATATATGTATTAAATAAATTATAATTATGCAAAGCCATAAATATCATAAATAAAGCGATTTGTGCAAGTAGTACCTGTGCACAAATCACTTTATTTATGATATCTATGGCTATGCATAATTATAATTTATTTAATCCATTTTGAGCAAGCACTATATTTGATTGGCTGCTTGCTTCTGTTTGGGCCTGTGCCTGGCATATGGTGACTTTGACTACTTTCACACTGGGGCAGTGAGAGGCAATAGATAGGGCTTCCCGCAAAAACTTGTCAATGAAAGGCTACAACGAGGGGAGACAGCGTCTTTGCGGAACCAGAATCTATTGGCTGCCAGGTGGAGGGACAGAAGAAACGTCCACATGCTCGTATCTATCCATAATGACACCTATGTAGAAATCCCCAGAAGAAACGTCCCAATACAGAAACCAGTTTGTGTCCATGACTATAGATTGTTTATGGGGGGAGTGGACTTCAGCCCTGGTTCACACTGGGCTGCGGGAGTGAAGCAGTGCGAGTTCAGCTGAACTTGCACGATTTCACTCCCGCCCGGCAGTCCCGATTTCAGCCGCGATTTCAGAGACATCTGTGCAGGTTGCAGATGCAGCGTCGCACCGATTAGGACACTGCC
This sequence comes from Rana kukunoris, assembly GCA_029574335.1. Classification (NCBI taxonomy): domain Eukaryota; kingdom Metazoa; phylum Chordata; class Amphibia; order Anura; family Ranidae; genus Rana; species Rana kukunoris. The sequence goes on along the minus strand of CM056054.1, from coordinate 126,166,062 downwards.
ATTGCCGGCAATTTGCGGCAAAATCCGCCGTTTTGACATGCGTTTTGACATGCCAAATCGCATGTCAAAACGCACCAGTGTGAACGAGGGCTCAAAGATCAGATGATCGAACCCTACCTTCCCACGAGAAGATCCTGCCATTGGTCTCCATTTATTTTTTCAGTTTGGACATGTATAACACTTACCTTATTTACCAAAAATCTACAGAGACCCCCCTATCTGCATTATGAAGAAGAAGAAGTTATCTCCGCCCTTTTGTTCCCTGAAGGCCCACCAGAAAATTATCACTCTGATTCACGGAGCAGACCCCACAAACGCCACTTTCCTGAACCCTCCCCCCCGTGAAACAGGCCTACGAACATCAAAAGAAATGCTGTGTGTGCTCCAGAGGAGGAGTTAGCAAAGACACTGTAATTCTCATTTCCTTCCACACTCCTTATGCCACTGCACTAAACTGTACATACCTCTGCCTTCTCTGGAACCAACCCTGGCCTGTTATACAACCATGCTTCTACCTAATGCTAAACTGTACCTACCTACCTGCCCGATCTGGAACTGACCCTGGACTGTTTGACTACGTTTTTTTGCATGTCTCTTAGACTGATCTTTTACCCTGCTATGCTAGTAGAGGGGTCTCACATATGTGAGGGGCTCCAGAATTGTTTTTCTGGGCGAAGAAAACAACATTTTTTAGTTTTCTCATTCACAAGTTAGGGTCTGGTGTCTGGAGGATTTAAAGAGATTTAGGTTGGAGAAGCCTCTACCCCTTTCCCCATGTGCCTGCTTACTACCAGGACCAATATTTTGGCACTGCTGGCAAAATCTCTACCTGCACTGACCCTGGACTGTATATGGACAGTATTCCTGCCTGTACTGACTTTGGACAATATTCCTGCCTGGACGATTCCATTCACTGTCGCTGGCCATGTCCCTGCCTGCTGCCTGGATCAGGGCTCTCCTCCTGTGGACAACTGCACTACTAAAACCACAGGTAATCTTTCGTTTACCCTTTGCTCAGCAGAATGTATCTTGGGCAGAGGCGTATCTAGTGAAAATGGCGCCTATGGCAAGCACTGAAACTGCGCCCCTGTCAAAACATTTAAGACCCATCCTTTAGATTACTGAATACATATGCCAGGCACAGGCATCAGTGAAAGCAAGAAGGTGCAGTTGTAATTTGCCAGCTACATCTTTGAGGCACCCTGCTAGCAGCCAAATAGCGCCACAAAAAACGACAGGAAATACCCACTAAAATAGCGCTGGAGTGTCCCTTTAGTGAAGACTGTGAAAGAGGAGTAAGCTGGTATAAAAATTATCTGCATAAAGATGGTATTCCTTACCAAGTAAAGGATAGAAAATCTCCCAGACCACTATTCCGCTGGCTCCAATGAACTCTGGGGATTCAGGGAGATGCAGTTGGGAGTCCTTCCCTTCATACACCAGGAAAGCATAGATGTACCCCGTGGCTCGGTCACAAAGCTTGTACAGCTTAACCCCATATTGAGCCCTTTTGCTTGGGATAAACAGTTTGAAGCCAAGCCTGCCTGAGAATTTGACAAGGGACTCAATGATAGAGATATTTTAGTGAGAGGTATATAACTGGGGGAATTTTTCAGAGAAATTAATTAGAAGTGGCCGAATTTTAAATGGTTTGTCAAAAGCTGGGTCATTTCAGGGAGAGCACTGGGTGTGTTGTCGTTATAGTGGAAGAACCGCATAATCATAAGGTATCTTGACCTTGGCATAAGGGATGAGAAGATTGGCATGTGGTGAATGGGGTTGGTGGACCAGTAGGAGTATTTATATATTTTTTTTAGTGAGTCCCATAGTAAAAGTTAGGCCTAAAAAAATTCATTCTTCTACAGTAAGTTCTCTCCACTCAAAGGAACAGGTGTAACTAAAAGCAGGGTTGCTTGCTACAAACTGCTGTGCATAGAGGTTTCACTGGGCCATGATGGACGATAGTAGATCTTCAGTAAAAATGTAATAAAAAAAATGTAATTAAGGCAAAATCATCTGTGTTCACCTGGATGAGCGGTGAAAGGGGGGATGTTTGCTGCTCCGGAATTATGGGGAAACCACATGGGGTTTTTAAAGGGCATAGGGAAGGGTGACATGGGCCCTAACCCTTTGGGGCTGAGATGACCCCCCCACTAATGCTTGGCCTTTGCTGCAGTGGTGCGCTTGAGATTGACGGCACTGCGGTCAAGGTTAACAGCACTGAGCTGCTGGTAGTAGACTGCTGCTCCATGCCAGAATGCCTTCTTTTCATGGGCACACCTTCTTCCTCCGATTCTGTAGCATTCCCACTGCTTTTATTGGGTTTATAAATCAAATCAGAATTTATCTTGGTTCTCCTCTTTTTTGGAAAACCGTTCGCAAATAGTGAAGCTGGGACCCTTCACTTCTGCGAAACGCACATTATCGTGCGGAGTCCCTCAAGGATCCCCTTTGTCGCCGGTGTTATTCAACATCTATCTTCGCCCTCTTTTTGAGATTATTAGCAGCCAAAAACTGCTTTACCACTCATATGCAGACGACACGCAACTGTATTTCCGCATTTGCAAGAAAAAGGATCATCACCTCAATCTAGAGACATGCCTCTCTTTGATAGAGGACTGGATGACAAAGAGTTATCTTAAACTCAACGGAGCGAAAACAGAACTTCTCCTGTTTCAGGCCAAGCGTATGAATCAACCTGCAACAACCTGGACCCCCCCGCCCATTCTGGGCAAAATCATCACCCCTAGCGACAAAGTCAAAAGTCTTGGAGTCATCTTTGACTCCTACATGACAATGGACGCACAAATAGGGTCAGTAGTCAGCGGATCTCACCATCTGCTGCGCCTACTACGTAGGCTTACTCCTTTTATTCCCAAGGAAGACTTGGCGGTCGTGGTGGGAGCAATTGTAAACTCCAGATTGGACTATGCAAATGCCCTTTACCTCAGACTCCCCAAGTACCAAATCGCTCGTCTACAAGTCGTTCAAAATACGGCCGCCAGACTTGTGACTGGAAAAAAACCTTGGGAATCAATCTCACCTTCACTGAGAGCACTTCACTGGTTGCCAGTACAAGACAGGGTCACTTTTAAAGCACTCTGTCTAACGCATAGATGTATCCATGGGAATGCTCCCCATTATCTATGCGAAAAAATAAAAGCTCATAACCCCAATCGCGTTCTGCGATCCACCAATCAAAATCTGCTACAGATAACTAAAGCCAACTACAAGTCCAAGGGAGAAAGAAGATTCGCGGTCCAAGGTCCCAGACTATGGAACGCTTTACCAACCAGTATTTGGTTGGAGGAGAATCATTTAGCGTTCAGGAGAAAGATCAAGACTCATCTCTTTTGATACCAAAGGAGACAGGAACAACAAGCGCCCAGAGGCGATTAAGTTCGCATGTGCTGCGCTATATAAGTTTTCATTCATTCATTCATTCAGAATTGGACTGAGACTGAGAACTCCCCACTGCTCTCGTCATTCAGGCTAAGACGCTGGTATGCCTCCTCGCTGGTAAAAAAAAAAAATCGTCATACTGGTGACTGTGGTGCAATAGGTAAATTAGGACAGGTGTGGGTGCACTGCTGGGTGCTGATGAGGGTGCAATGCTGGGTACTGGTGAGTAGGGATAAGCTCGATGTTTGAGTCGAACAGAAGTTCGACTCAAACATTGGATGTTCGCCTGTTCGCAGAACAACAAACTTTATGGGGCGTTTGTGGGAAATTCAAGCCTCGGTACGCCCCATAATGCACTGCGAGATCACAATGCATTGCTGTATGATAATTGGCCAAAGCATGCACCTGACCTGCATGCCTTGTCCAGTCACAGCGCGCTTTGCTGAGAGAGCCATAATTGTCCGAAGGCAGGGTGCTTTTGGCTGTGTGTAGTAGTGTTGGCATGGACAGAAAGATACCTTGAGTTATATTAAGCAGGCAGGTTATTCAGTTAGTGGCAGTGTATTTGAGATATATACACACACTATACAGTTGTGTTCATTAGTTTACATACCCTGGCAGAATTTATAATTTCTTGGCCATTTTTCACAGAATATGAATGATAACACAAAAAAAAACGTTTTTCTTTCACTCATGGTTCGTGTTTGGCTGAAGCAATTTATTATCAATCAACTGTTGTTTTCTCCTTTTTAAATCATAATGACAACAGAAACAACCCAAATGATGCTGAAGGGGAGGGAGGGGGAGATGGAAGGGGAAGGAGGGAGGGAAGAGGCAAATGCAGCCAATGTATTTAATTAATAGGCTGTAATATAAATGCGAACTAAGACTATGTAAGATTAAGATGGAACTATGTTAAGAAAATTGGAAAAAAATTAAGAATTTATAAAAAGAAAAATCAAGTGTTCGGCGCCAGAAAAGGGTCCGGACACCCGAATAGGAATAGGCTATGCATGAATCTATCCATTCTACATAGTGGCTGTGGTGTGATGGGGGGCGGGGGTCGCTTGTGTGCCCTTAATGGATGGGCCGCCCCTAGTATGGAGGGTCTCCTGTCAGGGGAGATCTGCTCAGGGTCCGCTCACTAAGCCGGTCAGTAACATCCTGTTTAAAAGTGCAGGTCTTAAATGCTAGTAAATTCTATAACATTTGCACAGTACCTAACACAGTGGCCGGGTCTACCAGGGTCACAAGAGTTGCATCTGCGACTGGACCCTGGTGTTCTACCACTGTGGGGGAGCATCAAGATGTTAGGAAGGGGGCTGCTTTGGGACCATAATAAAGGGCCCCAGAGGTCACTGGGGTCCTGAAGGTTGCCCCTCTAGTATATAAAACGTACATCATTATATATACATACATACACACACACTCACACACACCACGTCTTGCCTGCACATTTCTCCTCTCTGGATTAATACACATGGATCTCTGCAGTCTCCTGTTATCTCTGCCCTCATCCAGCCCCCTCCAGCTCTGCAGCTCTCATTGGCCCTCATATGATTCACCCCCCCTCCCTTACTGGCAAATTTTTACAAGAGTTAGGGAGAGAGCTGTGCATGATGTCATTAGCCTAGGCTTATTACCAGACAAGAAACAGAAAGTGGACTGTATAGGGTTTTTACTGGCAGAAAAAAAAATGTTTTATTATACAAAGTTAAAACAACAAGGGCAGAAGATTTAATAGATGGAAAGGTGAATAAATGACTGAAGTTCCGCTTTAAGCCAAGTATGTGATTACACTAGAAGAAATCGCATTCATGTTACAACACGATCCTCAAATCATGGCAAAGCATCCAGTTAAAGCGGTTGTATACCCGCAGATTTATTTTTATTTTTTTAAACCTGTACGGCAAAAGGCATAATGAGCTAGTATGCATGGCATACTAGCTCATTATGAAACGCTTATCTTAAAACAAAGCGTCGGCAGGTGATCCCGGTCCACGCCAAGGGAGCTGCCATTTTTCCTCTGCATGTCTTCCGGGTATCGTGGCTCCGGTGCTGTGAGTGGCCAGAGCCGCGATGTCGCCACTCCCACATATGCGCGTGGGAGACTTCTTTCCGGGAAGGTCCGGCAGTGTCTGCCTGACCTTCAGCCGGGCATTGAGAGCGCATGCGCTGCTGACATCAGCGGCTGCATGCAAAGGTAATATCTCCTAAACCATACAGAGATATTCTTTTTACCAACAGGTAAGCCTTATTCTAAGCTTACCTGTAGGTAAAAAGTAAAAAAAGAACGTGGCCACCTACTTGCAGCCTGGTCTTTCCTATCGACCCTCCCATTCCATGTGGTTTTCTGGGGGTGCTGTTTCTTGGTGATGGGGTCTGTGGTGGACCTATGTTTTCAGTTTTTTTTTACATTTATTCTTTGATAAATATACTTACCTACACCAATATGGCAACCAATGATTGTATATAATTTATTGTTTAAATATTTGTTTTTTGTTGTAACAAATATCATTTATATGTATCTTTTTTCAGAGTTCATGTTTTCAATCATTTCCCCCTGAAGAGACCTCCATTATCAAAGGTCGAAACACATTGGGGTTTCTTGCACAAGTTTATTGCCTACTGGGCACTATAACCCCCTTCCTGCTCAGATACATTTTCAGCTTTTAGCGCTGTAGCACTTTGAATGACAATTGCACTGTCATGCAATACTGTATCCATATATAAAAAAAAAAAAAAATCCCCACACAAATAGAGCTTTCTTTTGTTGGCATTTAATCAGGGCTGCTGTGATTGGCCCTTTACCTCAATCTGTTATCAACGGAGTTCGAAGGGCTCAACGATCGGAGCCTGGGATGTTCACGTATACCAGGGGTGCCCAACCTTTTGAAGAACGAGGGCCACTTAAGCAACTTGCTAACCAGTTGCGGGCGGATGACAGGTCACGGCTAATCTATAGGCCCTCCGATCCGCCCAGATGGAAGGGGACAAATTCCCCTGTTTTTTTTTTTTGCGAATTGGTGGAAGGCGGGCTTAAGCGGACACAAGTCTGTTTACATCTGCCGCTCTATAGAGGTGAATTGAGGATCCAATTGGGTCTGGCCGATCGTGTGAAAAAGGCCTAATACTGCTTTCACAGTGATGTGCTGCGGTTTGCCCACACCGCGGATGCAGCGTACTGCACATGTGTCTATCCTGCGGGTTAGCTGAACTTTGCCATAGACTCCGCCTGTGACAAAAGCCAGCGCTGTACAGGAAGCATTGGCTTATGGGGCTCTGCAGCTGCTTTCTTCCTCTACCACCAGCTTCATTCACAACACTAATGCTGTGGTATGGATCGGGTTAGGTCGGCAACCTGTGATCTGAGCTTGCTACCCCCCATTCCAGAGCAGGAGGTCGCGGGCCACATTACAGCACTCCGCAGGCCACTGGTTGGCCACCCCTGACGTATACCCTCCCCGCAAAGTAAGCATGCGCTGTGGCCATCTTTCAGCTATGGTACTGGTGAAAAGCAGGTAATGCGAATTTTTAATTTTTTAATAAACTGCCCAATAAATGTCACTTTTCTCTTTCTATACACACACACAGGAGCGGTGGGGAAAATGGCATGCGATTTGGATGCAATCGCACCACATTGTTGTTCAAATTGCATGTACCTATTCATTTTGTACTGACCCAAAGTATTGGTTTTGGGAGAATTGGGAGAGTTCTGATACTCGTGAAAATGCTCAGTATCAGTGCATCCCTAGTAGACACTACACATGTTTCATCAGCTGCTTTGTGCAAGAGGTTGCTTTAAAAATATTAATGTGTAAACATTACAGGATATTTTATGATGTTTAAGGTGAAACCACTTTTGTGGGATTTGCAAGGATTAGCCCCTCTTGGTAAAACCCTTATGCATAGAGATGGGATTGAAGCCTAAATTGTGTTCTGTTAAAACAGAAGGAAACCTCAAAGATCCTTGCAGCCACACAGGCAATGCAGGGATCTCTGCCTTGGTATTTTGACAGAGGGACTCCCTCCCCATCAGAATAAACAGATCAGCGCTGTAGTCGATGGCTGCAAGTGCTGATCGAATGCTTGTTGTCCAGCAAGACCCTTAAGGCCCATACTCACGATCTGATATTCCGACAATTGTGTGATGAAAGGGTTTTGTCAGATAATCCGACCATCTGTATGCTCCATCGGACAATTGTTGTCAGAATTTGTGACAACAAATGTTGGATAGCATGCTCTCAAATTGTCTGACAACAAATGTGTTCCATCGGATTATCTGATCGTGTGAACACAAGTTTGTCAGACTAAAATTCAAAGTACAAACATGCATGCTCCAAACCAATGCTAACCATCAGACAACATTAGCAGAAGTTGCCGAAAGGGTGGTGCTAAAGAGCTGAAAAACAACGTAGTTTCGTGTATGTTGGCCCTTAGAACAAAATTCCACAGATTTGTCCGATGGAAATCCGATCGTGTGTACAGGGCTTTAGACTGGCATCTGTTGTACAGACTGGCTTCCTGCAGAACCGGCTGAATTTTGTAATATGCATAACCTGCTTTGGAGTACATAATGTTGCTGTAATGGAGGATGTCTAGTGTGCTAGAACTGGGCCCACATCTCTGTGTTTACAATGTTAATATGTTAAGATCATATAAAATGCTGTTTGGTAGTTCTGGCCCTTTGAATAAAATTTGTGCACGGCACGGGTTCACATCCCTGCAATAAAAGGCCTTACATAACGACCATCCACTGCTGGAGACCAAACAAGGGCCACCGTTTCTATCACGATCTTCTTCAGATGTACATTTAGGCACCTTTTTTCCTCCCGGTATTTTTACTGGTTGATATTTGTATGCCTGGGGTGACAATTCTTTAATTAAAAATAAGTTATTGCTTACACATAAATTTAAGAGAAAACATATCAATAGAGGAAAAAGGAGCGTCTTACAAAACATCAGTTCTTTATTTGGATTCAATACAAAAACGTAAGAAGTTCAAAAGGCAAAGATTTAAGATACAGAAATACATTTTTTAACAATGATTACACCACTCAAAAGTGATATTACAGCTTTAGAAAGATTTTGAGCAGTTAAATTGCATGTTTTCTTATATTTTTTGGAGATTTGAACACCAAAACGTCATGGTGGGTAGGAAATACCAATGTATCCCCAAAAGGTTTACAAATTCCCTAGGTTCTACCTTCCATCATATGTCTGTCGGTTAGTCTCCTAAATATCGGCACTATTACAATTCTATTTATACAGGTTTCCTCTACACACTGAAGTGTAAATGCCATGAGAATATCACATTTTGTGGTTGGACTATAACCCACCTAGGAAACTGGGAACAACTGCGGCCTCAAAGAAATAGGAAATTAATTTATTTGTTTAGAATCCCCTTTGTATATAGGACTCTATTCAGATCAAAATGGGTGAAAAAGGAAGGAATTTGGCAGTAGATAATTGGCAATCATCACCATTTTATAAAACAAGATCTGGTAACAATGATTTTGTTTCCTAAAACAGTAATCCCTGCTATGATCAGGAACTAGAGGCCTCCAGTTTTATAACAATACCAATGTGGTTTAATCCTTATCTACATAAAGCATTTCTATATTCTAAAAATTAAGGTGCAATTACCAAGACATTACTACGGAAGTGCAAAAACCAACTGGCAATTAAAAGGAAACTGCTAATAGTAGATACATCGAACTCTGTGAAAGGGAACCACTTTAATTTCCTCCCTGTAATCCCGCGCATAATCCCACAGGAAATGGTCAATTAAGACAGGGTTTATTTCATTGCTCATTTTTTCTCCTTTTTTCTTAAACAGTTCCCGTAGATATTCACAGACTAATTCAACAGCCCAGATGGAGCAACCACGAATCTCCATTTCCTCTCGATCCCCATTCTGGAAAAGCCAACCTGTTTATACATTAAAACACAAATAATGAATTAAAAACCTAGAGAAACTAATTATAGACTATTTGTAGACATGGAATAAACATCAAAATCTAATACTGCCCTCTCTCCCCTAGGCACTCTGCCAATTATGCTCTACCTTGGGCACCTGTGCATATGTAGTACAACAGAGGAGCTGCAGATGTGATCAATGCCGTCATTGTTTAGACCATGGTTGTTTAATTTCAGGAAAGCTATGTCTCAGTATTCAAGTCTATTTACATTTTTAATGAAACCTTAAAGTGTTTTTTCTTTTTTTCATGTCACAATGTAGAGTATAAGATTTCCTATCATCTGTGCCCAGTCTTGCCACACAGAGTTAATCCAGATCTGAAAAATCCTCTTTTAATGTTAAGTGAAAATGAACAGAATTCCAGATAAAAACCTGTCTAAATAAAAAGTCAGTTTTCTCTCTTCTTGCTTTGAGTGACAGGTTATTTACATATCTAGCTAGGACATGTTTATCATATGTTATGTTAATCATAACATGAGGTGATTCACAGTATAAAAAGTGAGAAATTCACCCCCCCCCACATAACACATCCTGGTAATATACAATGAACTTTGGATCACCTCATATTATGATAAACATAACATAACATATGATAAACATGTCCAAGCTAGATATGTAAATAACCTGTCACTCAAGCAAGAAGAGAGAAAATGGACTTTATAATTTGGCAAGTTTTTATCTGGAATTCTGTTCCTAACAATATTATGCTATATTGTGTATTTTTTCTTTCACATATCCTCGGGAATCGTGTGGAGCGGAGGTGAAAGTTGACTTACTGTATACACTCTATGCTCGTGTTGTGAGCAATTGACTATCAACGCATGGTGGTTTATTCAACACGCTGCTGGATATGCATTGTCATTATTAGAGAGCAGTTCTCCTTGTGATTGCTCCTTTGTGGACACATTATTATTACTAATTTATATATTGGATGCACCTGATTATTTGCACTGGTATCACATTATTAGTTGTTCTTAACGCAATATTCTATATTTTTCAATTCTTATTTTGTTTGGGTCACCATTCACCTATTGCAGCTTCCTACATTTGGTCATTAATTGTGTGTTGTCATTTAAGATTAGTAGCACTGTGACCTCGAAGGGATTTATTTCTCAATGCTATGCCATCCTGTTACAACACTTCCTGGGTCAGCATCCAGTCCTGGTGAGGGAAAAATGGGAGAGGGACGTGGGACAACTAGATGGTGAACAATGGGAGGAGATATTTCAAGGGGTGAGCTCCTGTTCCCTGAATGTGGCTCAGCGACTAACCCAGCTATACATTATTTTTAGGGTGTACTATACACCACATAGGATGCAACTGATGGGGATGCAAGCAGATGACACGTGTACAAGATGTAAGAGGGACCATGGCGATCTCATACATCTCCTGTGGAGGTGTCCCAAACTGCACAAGTATTGGACTGAGGTGGTGAGCACTGTTAACTCGGTGTTCGGGCTATCCGTACCTGTGGACCCCAGGGTATTTTACTTGGTGTGTTGGAGGAATATGTGGAGGAGGTGTACACAAGGGAAGCGGTGCATAGGGTGCTATTTCAGGCCAGGAAATTGATTATGGTACATTGGAAATCTGAGACCCCTCCGACCTTGAAGGAGTGGATTGATAGGATGGGCGATATGATACGCAGGGTGCTATTTCAGGCCAGGAAATTGATTATGGTACATTGGAAATCTGAGACCCCTCCGACCTTGAAGGAGTGGATTGATAGGATGGGCGATATGATACGCATGGAGAAGCTCATTTACCAACACAGGGGCAGTAACCGTAAATACGAAAACCTTTGGGCTCCGTGGCTGGATACACCGGGGCTTTCGCCGGTGGACCTGGTCATGGACAGACTATTGGGATTGAATATGGGATGAGTGCTGTAATGTGCGGGGATGCATATTTTGGCGGGAGGGAAGACAGCTCAGTGAGTGTAATGTCATACTGGGTTTGCCTTTTGAGAAGTGTACTCATGGTTTTGAAGTGCAATGTTGAATGCCATATGCTGTATAACACCTTTTCATCAATAAAAACCTTTTTGTTGGATAAAAAAAAAGATTAGTAGCACTGTAGTTTTTCTAATTTTTCACACACACACACACACACACACATATATATATATATATATATATATATATTAGGGTTGTCCTGATACCACTTTTTTGAGACCGAGTACAAGTACCGATACTTTTTTCAAGTACTCGCCGATACGATACTTTTTTTTAATGTCATGCAACAGTGGCTTTTTTTTTTTTACCGGCTCCTACCTCCGCTCTCCATCCTGACAGTTCCAGGGGGTGAAGGAGGAGTTCAGAGGGGAAGAGAAACACAGAGGGGGACATGGAGGGAGAAGCAAACACCAAGGGGGACACGGAGGGAGAGAGACTGCAGCAAAACAGAGGGAGGCTGGAGGAGGACATGGGACAGTCACCGGTGATCGTGTGTGGGGGAGTTACAAGCACCGATCACCGCTGATTTTAAAGCAGCTGAAAGCCGCAGGGGGAGAGAGAGAAACGGAGAAATGACTTTTAAATCTATACAGCGGTGATCGGTGCTTGTAACTTCCCCACGCATTGATCACCGCTGACTGTAAAAAGTATCGGGGGAAGCATCGGGAGCATTAGCTTGGTATCGGTCCCGATACCGATACTAGTATCAGCATCGGGACAACCCTAATATATATACACACACACACATACCTATAACATAGTTTTTAGAAGCTAAACCACTCAATATACACTTGTTGGGATATATTTTTTACCAAACACAAGCAGAATACATTTTGGCCTAAATTTATGAAGATTTTTTTTAGAATATGCTTTATATCAGAAAGTATAAAAATAGTAAAAAAAAAAAAAAAAAAAAAAAAAAAAGGGAGCTCTATTTGTGTGAAAAAAATATATATAAAATGTTGTGTCTGAGTACAGTGTTGCTTGACCATGCAATTACTGATTAACCACTTGCTTACTGGGCACATATACCCCCTTCCTGCCCAGGCGAAATTTCAGCACTGTCAGGCTTTAAATGAAAACGTGGCTCCCAAACAAAATTGACGTCCTATTATTCCAACAAACAGAGCTTTCTTTTGGTGGTATATGATCATCTCTGTGGGGTTTTTTTTGTTTGCGCTATAAAACAAAAAAAAATAGCGTAAAAACACAATGGGCCAGATTCAGGTACAGCGGCGTATTTTTTGGCCAGCGTGGCGCATCTCATATGCGGTACGCCGACGTAAAACAGGGAGCCCAGAACAGTATTCTCAAAGCAGTCGTGTTGTACGTTGCGCCGGCGTAGTGTAAATAGGCCGGCGTAAGCCCGTCTAATTTAAAGTAGGCAGGTAGTGGGCGTGCTTCATTTAAATTAACCGTGACCCCATGTAAATGAGCGGCCAAGCGAATGGCGCATTTGCGGGCATGCTCAGAATCACGTTGAATAGAATGCCTAAGATACACGTCGAACACTGCCTACGACGTGAACGTCACAGCCCCATTCACGTACGACTTGCGTAAACGACATAAAAACGATGGCTGTTCCGACGTCCATACCTTGCATGGGATGTGCCACCTTTTTGGTGGTTTATCTTTACGCCGGAAAAACAGCATACGTAAACGTCGTAGATTACTGCGTCGGGTGGGCGTACGTACGTTCGTGAATCGGCGTGTCTTGCTCATTTGCATATTTATAATGGGAAAGCCGAATGCGTCCAGCGTAAATATGCACCCAAAATACGATGGCGTAGGAGACTTACGTCGGTCGTATCTTGGCAAAATTCAGGCGTATCCGATTTAAAGAATCAGCGCATAGATACGATGGCGCACATTTGGACTACTAGTGTGGTTACTAGTGTAATCAACCACGCTAGTAGGGATTCCTACCTATTAGACTCTAGAGACACATTTTTTTCTTTGTTTTATATGGTTTAGGGTGCATCGGTCACAACTGGCATCCTTATAGCAGCATAGGATCATTTTACTTTAGCAATCTTTGGGCCTGCTGGCCTGCACAGGCTCCTGACCTAATTAATTCACCTTTACTCAATTTCACTGAAATTAGTGGAAGCTGAGGAACCAACATCTACCCTCCTATTAACACAGGGTATCTCTCCAATTGCACCCTAATTCCAGCCAAAGGGGGGGCCTATTACCATTGGGCTCACCCCACGGATATACCTGACAAAGATCCTCCTCCGTGCCCTCCTTCTGTGCTCATCTAAAGTCAGTAGTATAGCTATGAGCAAGGATGCCCCTGGCATGTTGGCATACAGATTAATGTCCTGCAAGTGTGGCTGCTCAGCTCGGCTCTAATGGTGTTGCTTTAGCTGACATGTAGATGGATTGTCTAATTTTAAGCAAGCTTTTATATGGTCTAATTTTAGACCGGCCGTGCAGCTGATAAGCACATCGTGTAGACTACACCACACAAACTTACTTTTGTGGATCGGCATATCTCCCTCATTTGCATATTTGCATAGCAAATCAATGGTGTGTCTAGTGCAGTTTTGCACGCACGCTGCGCCGGTCTATCCAAATTACTTCGGTCTAAAAAATTTGGATTTCAGGCGTATATCGTTTTGGGGATACGGTGCATAGATAAGCGTGTGCATTTTTAGACTTACGCGTGCCTAACTCGTGATACTCCGGAGTAAGTGCTTTGTGAATCTGGCCCATAGCGTCTACAAAATAGGGGATAGAATGCTGACTTTTTTTATTATTTATTTTTTAACTAGTAATGGCGGTGATCTGCGATTTTTTTCAGGACTGCGATATTATGACGGACACATTGGACACTTTTGACACATTTTTGGGACCATTCACATTTATACAGCGAACAGTGCTATAAATATGCACCAATTACTGTATAAATGTGACTGGCAGGGAAGGGGTTAACACTGGGGGGGCGAGGAAGGGGTTAAATGTGTACCCTGGGAGTGATTCGTACTGTGGGGGGAAGGGGATTGACTGGGGGAGGTGAACGATCTGTGTCCCTATGTACAAGGGACACAGCATCGGTCGCCTCTCCCTGACACGACGTGGATCTCTGTGTTTACACACAGAGATCCATGTCCCTGCTCTATCACTCCCGATTGCGGGCACCTGGCAGAGATCGTGGCCGCCAGGCACGCGCAGCGGCATCCCAGTGGCCGGAGGACACGAGGCCGTAAAAAGACGGCCTCCCGGCATTGTAGAGCCACCCTGTGGCCGTCTTTTTACTATGGCCCGGGTCTGAAGAGGTTAAAGTAGAACAATGCTAAATAACAAAAAATGGTCTGGTTATGAGTGGGGTAAACTTTACTGAGCTGAGGTAGTTAAACATTTCACATAACTGAAGACAAAAAATAAATAAATAAGTGTAGTTTTCTTGAAAACTTTGATTTATATGGGAGGGTATGAAATTTTGCACCTTTACAAACAATTATTTTATAGATGGAACACTTTAATAGAATGTTCTTCTATATGGATAGGATGACATAGTGGAAACCATATTACAAACCTTCCTCAAGCTTCTTCAGTAGCTCATCTGAAAATCTCATGGTGCCAAAATGTACCAAAGCCTGCGGTATCCTGTAGTCAGCAAACATGGTGATTTTGTCAATGTCATAGAAGCAGCCATCGCCTTTTCCTTCTAGTACACCCCATGTGTCTCCTACCAGGATCTGAGCACGCTTGTAGAAGGCAACTTTTTTATCCTAAAGATCAGAATGAATAAGAGAATTTTTAGGGCTTTTACTGACCAGTCACCACATGCTACAAGTTTTAGGCAATTGCATCCACATTCAATTTTTTCCATCTTTCTATCCACAGTTTCTTTTGAAACAACTAAAAGTGTTCTTGGTAGGTTGTCTCACTTGTATGACGGTCTTTCATATATTGACTGTTCTAGCTACAAGTACAAAATGCCTGGACCTGATTAACTGTACTGGTCTTTTCTTACACATAGATACAACAATTTCAGTCATTACTTTTCCTTCCTTTTTTTATTTTTATAATTTGTTTTTATTTTATTCCTATTTTATATCTTCTTTTGTTATACTTTATCATACTCTAAAATTACTAGAATTGTTAAAATTTTAAACTGTAAATGATCCAACTGTTCATCCATGCTTAACAATTACTATTACGTTAAGAGAACAAATTATTATCAGATAAATCGCACATACTGTATTACCATTCTTCCAATATAAGCGTTATTTGACACATGCCTCTTGTTTGTACAAATTATCCAGAAAACAATAACAATTATGAAAAAAAAAAAAAAAAAGAAGAACTGCACTGGACTCTACAACTCCTTTAAATAAAATACTAGTGTGAAAAGGATTTTTTTTTTTTTGCTGAAATTACTGTTTACAGGATATAGAGACATAATAGTTAACTGATTCCTTTTAAAAAACGATTAAAAATAATCATGGCAGATAGTAAGGTCCCGCCGGCATGCAGATATGAAGGCACAGCAAAGGAGCCCTTCAGATGGACACGGCAAGCCCCGCTGGTGCCCGTGACGTCACCAGATCTCTGACGGAACTTCCTGAAGGCCCGGAAGCCTGCGAAGAGGTGAGTACCAATCAAAAGCATTTTGATCGCTCAAAAAAAACTAAAGATCAATCAAGAAATTAATAGTTAATTTCCACAGCCCTAAATAAAATAAATTTATGTTTTTGATTGTAACATGACAAAATGTGGGAAATTTCAAGGGGTGTGAATAATTTTTCAAAGCACTGTATATTCAAGGAGTTATGCAAAATTCTATTTTACATTTAAAACAAATTGTGAAGAAAGGGTCAGTGCTCAGTTGAGGAAAATGGACTTGACACCCGTGCATATGGGCACTACGTCAGTACAAACTGTCATGTTAAAACAGCTCAAGTGGGAGCTACAACACAATCCAAAAGCTGAATAAAATGACATATGCCCCCGCTTTAAATGCAAGGTTGACTGCAATCCTCATGCAGAAGAATGGATCTTGCCACACAAAAGCCAACATGTCAATGTCATACTGCAGCTGACAGTACTTTCTGAGAGCTCTGCATTCATGAAAAATGTGCACATTAAGAAGCAAGTATGGTCAAGACAAACCTGAAAGACTCCTTCATCCCTGTAGGAAGGGAAATTCTCCACAACCAGATGCATCAGCTTTACAGCACTCTTCTCACTTGCTTTCACACAGTTCAAGTATGAGCCTCCAAATTTCTCCATGAGAATCTTTCCTGTCTGGTGGAGGATGTCCAGACGTTCTTCAATCATTGGGATGGGAAACTCTGAATCACTACGCAGAATATTTTTCAGCTGGTCCATGGTTATGTTGGCATAAAAAGATGCAGTAGTAAGAGGAATCCCTAGAGACATGAAGGTATATTTTTAAATACTAGCATTGTTTTATCTAAAAAAAAAAAAAAAAATTATTTATATAGAAGCATGCATAAATGACCAACAATATTCCTTAACCACTTGCCTACTGTGCACCTACACCCCCTTCCTGCCCAGACAAAATTTTAGCTTCCGGCACTGCGTCGCTTTAACTGACAATTGCGCGGTCGTGCGATGTGGCTCCCAAACAAAATTGGCGTCCTTTTTTTCCCACAAATAGAGCTTTCTATTGGTGCTATTTGATCGCCCGTGCGGTTTTTATTTTTTAGGCTATAAACAAAAAAAGAGCGACAGTTTTGAAAAAAGAGACACAAATTTTTTTTTGCTTTTTGCTATAATAAATATCCCATAAAAAAAAAATAGGGGACATAATTATGATTTTTTTTTTTTTTTTTACTAGGAATGGCGGCGATCTGCGTTTTTTTTCGGGATTGCGACATTATAGCCGACACATCGGACACTTTTGACACATTTTTGGGACCATTCACATTTATACAGTGAACAATGCTATAAATATGCATTGATTACTGTATAAATGTGACTGGCAGGGAAGGGGTTAACCACTAGGGGGCGGGGAAGGGGTTAAATGTGTATCCTAAGGTGTGTTTTTACTGTGGGGGGAGGGGGGTGACTGGGGGAGGTGACCGATTGTGTCCCTATGTACAAGGGACACAATCGATCTCCTCTCTCCCTGACAGGGACGTGCAGCTCTGTGTTTACACACAGAGCTGCACGTCCCAGCTCAGTTACACGAAAATCGCGGGTGCCCGGCGGCCATCGCGGCCGCCGGGCACGCGCACGGTGTTCTTAGTTACCCGATGGGTGCGTGCGCCACCTAGTGGCTGAAATTGACCTAGTGGCTAAAAGGAATTGACCTAGTGGCTGGATAATTGAGTATCCCGCCCGCCGTCATTTCACGGTGGGCGGGTATGAAGTGGTTAATCTTGTCTGAGCTGTGGAATCACATCAAAACTTCCATATGTGTAAATGGCAAAGTCACATGGCATGTCTGTATCTGAGGGGTTTCCCCTGAATACACAGACATGCTGCACAGATCTCCCAGGTTCCTTAGACCCAGCAGAGACCTGTGGTGTCAGGCTTTGGGCCAAGATGGTAGCTTGGGAGGACAATGAAAAAAAGGGACACTGGGCTGCAAGGACAAAGCAGGACTCCATTGACTCCATGTATTTTTTTATTTTTATACCAGATCAATTACCAGGTAATAAAAATAAAAAAATAGCTAGGAAATCCTTTTAGTGGGTTTCACCTGGAGTATGTTCAACAAGAGACCTGGGTAATTTTTATTTATTAATTCAACCACTTAAGACCCAGACCAATAATATGCAGGTAAAGGACCAGGCCCCTTTTTGCGATTCGGCACTGCGTCGCTTTAACTGACAATTGCGCGATCGTGCGACGTGGCTCCCAAACAAAATTGGCGTCCTTTTTTCCCACAAATAGAGCTTTCTTTTGGTGGTATTTGATCACCTCTGCGGTTTTTATTTTTTGCTCTATAAACAAAAATAGAGCGACAATTTTAATAGAAAGCAATATCTTTTACTTTTTGCTATAATAAATATCCCCCAAAAATATATAAAAAAAGTTTTGTTTTTTTCCTCAGTTTAGGCCGATACGTATTCTTCTACCTAATTTTGTTAAAAAAAACAAAAACGCAATAAGCGATTATTTGCGCAAACCAAACAGTGGATAGTTTTATTGCATTTTTATTAACATTTTTTTTTACTACTAATGGTGGCGATCAGCGATTTTTTTCGTGACTGTGACAATATGGCGGACACATGGGACAATTTTGACACATTTTTGGGACCATTGTCATTTTCACAGCAAAAAGTGCTATAAAAATGCATTGTTTACTGTGAAAATTACAATTGCAGTTTGGGAGTTAACCACTAGGGGGCACTGTATGGGGTTAAGTGTGAAGTCATACAGTACAGACCAAAAGTTTGGACACACTTTATTTTCATGACTATGAAAATTGTAGATTCACACTGAAGGCAGCAAAACTATGAATTAACACATGTGGAATTATATACATAACAAAAAAGTGTGAAAACAACTGAAAATATGTCATTCTAGGTTCTTCAAAGTAGCCACCTTTTGCTTTGATTAATGCTTTGCACACTCTTGGCATTCTCTTGATGAGCTTCAAGAGGTAGTCACCTGAAATGGTCTGACAACAGTCTTGAGGCTGGGTTCACACTTGTCCGACAAACGCTCCGACATTAGGAGCTCATGTCGCATGACGTGTGAAAATCAATGTTTCCCTATGAGAGCCGTCTTAACTGGTCCGACACAAGTCAGTCCGACTTTGAAAACGCTCCCTGTACTATTTTGGTCGACATTGATCCTACTTCAGCCCATTGAATATCACTGAAATCGGACCAAAGTAGGAGCCTTGTCCTTATCAGACATCCGACATGTGATTACAGCAGCAGTAAAATGAATTTATCTCACTCTGGGATTGTTTTGATTGTTCAGAGAACAAGTCAGACTATCACAAAGTCGGTTCAAAGTAGTATCCTGTTCATGAAAGTCGGATGGATGTATGATCAATGTTGGACCAATGTAGGACAGATGACGCAGAGCAAAGTAGGATGAAAGTTGTACTGCTGTCGTGTAGTATAGTGTGAACCCAGCCTGAAGGAGTTCCCAGAGATGCTTAGCACTTGTTGGCCCTTTTGCCTTCACTCTGCGGTCCAGCTCACCCCAAACCATCTCGATTGGGTTCAGGTCCGGTGACTGTGGAGGCCAGGTCATCTGGCGCACCACCCCATCACTCTCCTTCTTGGTCAAATAGCCCTTACACAGCCTGGAGGTGTGTTTGGGGTCATTGTCCTGTTGAAATATAAAAAATGATGGTCCAACTAAACGCAAACCGGATGGAATAGCATGCCGCTGCAAGATGCTGTGGTAGCCATGCTGGTTCAGTATGCCTTACATTTTGAATAAATCTCCAACAGTGTCACCAGCAAAGCACCCCCACACCATCACACCACCTCCTCCATGCTTCACGGTGGGAACCAGGCATGTAGAGTCCATCCGTTGCACAAAGACACGGTGGTTGGAACCAAAGATCTCAAATTTGGACTCATCAGACCAAAGCACAGATTTCCACTGGTCTAATGTCCATTCATTGTGTTCTTTAGCCCAAACAAGTCTCTTCTGCTTGTTGCCTTTCTTTAGCAGTGGTTTCCTAGCAGATATTCTACCATGAAGGCCTGATTCACACAGTCTCCTCTTAACAGTTGTTCTAGAGATGTGTCTGCTGCAAAAGGTGGAAGAACCTAGAATATGACATATATTTTCAGTTGTTTCACACTTTTTTTGTTATGTATATAATTCCAGATGTGTTAATTCATAGTTTTGATGCCTTCAGTGTGAATCTACAATTTTCATAGTCATGAAAATAAAGAAAACTCTTTGAATGAGAAGGTGTGTCCAAACTTTTGGTCTGCACTGTATGTGTTTCTAACTGTAGGGGGGCGGGCCTGGACGTGTGACGTCATTGATCGCCTTTCCCTATATCAGGCGATCAATGACAGTGCCACTGTGAAGAACGGGGAAGGT
The DNA here is from genome assembly GCA_029574335.1 of Rana kukunoris. Lineage (NCBI taxonomy): Eukaryota > Metazoa > Chordata > Amphibia > Anura > Ranidae > Rana > Rana kukunoris. The sequence goes on along the minus strand of CM056054.1, from coordinate 126,145,725 downwards.
GTGTTTACACACACCTCTCCCCGTTGTTAAGCTCCTGAGACCGATCGCGGGACACCGGCGGCGATCGGGTCCGCGGGTCCCGCGGCCACGGAGCTTCGGACCGGGTCGCGGCTGGGCACTTAAAGAGGACGTACAGGTACGTGCTTGTGCCCAGCCGTGCCATTCTGCAGACATATATCGGCGTTAGGTGGTCCTTAAGTGGTTAAAAGCTGAAATAATACACAATCGTGTTTGTTAGTAATCATTTTACACTTGTGTATGAGTTCTTTCATGTGTTTACAGATCCAAGTACTAGCATACTCCAGATGCAGAAAAAAAAATAGGACAAAGTACATTTGACTGGCACATCTAAATGACACAACCTTTGATCACTATGATTCACTACTGTGCAGTCATTGAATAACAGAATTCTTGCATTTTGTAACTGGTTTATCCTTCACTAAAATGGATCACGGTTTATTTTGTGACTCTTATGTAGTGCCCCCCCCCCCCATTTGGCGGGGCGTTACGCTAAAGTTAGTTGGGAATGGGAGAGTTAAGTTGCTCCCACTCACAAATTGGTTAAGTTTAGGGTACTGTCAGTTTAGAACTGCTTTCTAGGCCGGTCTGCATGCTAGGGGAGGTGTTTTTACCCCTGGGTGACAGTTGGCGCTGAAAGGGGTTCTAACAGACCCACTTTTTCCCAGCAGCCAATCAGAGGAGCATTTTCCCTCTAGACATGCCTGCGAGAGAGTATATCTGTGGCAGACTTCTGAGAAAACGGTGCGACGTTCTACGCGGGGCCCGCGTTCCAGGTGCGGCATCCACCTTCATGGTGCGCGCATCCATGGGCTCCGCCACCGTGGCCTGCCTGGGCGAAGCTACGCACCAAGCGGAGCTTCACCCTGACATCGAAAGGGGCCCCAGCAGCTTGCTGGGTCCCAGATCCTAAGCTGGGAGCTGTACGGTGGGGGATTGGCTTGGGAGACCCAAAGGCAGAGGTTGTCCGCGAGGCCTAGACGAACCACCGGGGATCCGGTCATCACTATATGACAGGTACACTTCAACTGTCCTTGGATGACTCTAGAGAAGTGACTTACTGGGAGGATCCATTAGTTCTACCGCTTTGAAAATTATGGAAATTCCTCAGGCCTGTGGCAGAGGCCCCAATTCCTCCCAGTGACTATTGCAAGTGACTTTTCGGCTGCCAAGCCCAAGTTAAACGCCTGTCCGGGGCACTTTACCCACTTCGGCGGGAGTGGCGACGATTAAGTGTGACTGTACTGAGAGCAAGCTGCTCTCTATAATATCCAAGGCCTGATACTGCAGTTTGCTTCCGCTCATCACATATACAGCAAAAGCATCTTGTCTCATTGCAAGCTTTCAATTCCTTCACTCCTCTGACAATGATAGCAAGCTTCTAGTGGTTGCTGGCCACTCCATAAGGTCCACATCCAAACATAAAAAAAGAAACACAGGCCCTATGGGACAGGTAGATTGGTTAGTTCTTGGAATAGTTCAATAAATTTGCACACGCTTTTGATGAAGAGCACTTTTTTTTCTTTGTGTTTGGAGCATGTAGAAGAGCTTGGGTGTTATCTTTCGATAATTCCATTAAAAAAAAACTGCATCGCTGGATTAAGCGAGTGCATGGGTCTACTAAGATGTGTACCTGTTGTGTAATATCATGGGGCTGTGCTGAAATGTTGACTTAAAGTAGAACTATGGGCAAAACTTTTTTTTTCATTTCGGATAGAGTAAGGGAGGATAATAACCCCTGTCAGATTTTCCCCCCCCCCCCCATCTCTGTCCCATTGTGGAGATTTCCTTTCACTTCCTGTTACAGTCAAAACGGAAAGTGAGAGGATAGTTCTGCAAATTGAAGCAATTTTTGGGGACCCCCAGCTCACCAGAACTAGTGTCCCCATTGGAGGAGTTCCCATCTATTACTTTACTGGGGCAACCCCATAATTGGGGTTTTCTTTTTACTTTCAATAATAATAAACGGGACAAATAGAGCGAGTGAATCTCCTTAACAAAGGCACAGACAGAAATAAAAACTGACAGAATCTGAAGCGAACTGAATCTAATACCTCTCCACGTTAGTTATACTTTAATCAAAAGTTGTAATTTACATACAAATATCTGTCTTAAGATCAGTGGTTCCCAAAGCACATGGTCTGGAAAAAATAGCAAATAGCATGTACAAGCAGTGTTTAGCGATACTACCTCGGGAGCCGCTGGTTGATTTGGGATTGGCGTATTAAGTTACCTTTCTCGTCGCCACTCTAGCCAGAGTGGGTGAAGTGATCCCCAGACAGACTTCTGCCACAAGCCTGGCAGCCGGAGTTCTACTTTAAGGTTGCTGGAAAGAACAGGTCCCTAATATGGACCTGGCTCTGATTGAATTTAAGATGCCAGATGAGGCCTCTGCCACAGGCCCAATGCTGACAATGTGAACAGCAGAGCGAATCCTTTCAGTCAATCACAATTGGGTGACCGATTGACAGTTGAAGTGTCCCTGTCAGTGTGTCAGTCACTAGATCCCCGATGGTTCGTTCAAGTCTCTCAGATAACCTGCCTCCGGGTTCTCCTTGAGCTGAATCCCCACCGTACGGCCAGCGGCCTAGGATCTCTCTTAGTGGTGAGGGGACCCAGCAAGCCACTGGGGCCCCTCGGCAGCATCCGCCAGGAACTCCGCGTAACTGTTGACCCCGGCCTGGTAGGCCATAACGCCAGGGTCTGTTGGATGCGCACACACTGAAGGTGGGTGCCGCACCTGGAACCCGCGAAGAACGCCTGCCACAGATATACCCTCCCCCAGCATGCCCCGCGTGGGGAAAACTCTTCCAATTGGCTGCTGGGGAAAAGTGGCTGTTATAACCCCTCTGGCGCCATCTGTTGTCCGGGGGTGAGACTGACACCCCCGGAGCGCAGACTGACCCACAGGACAGTTCTAAAATGACCCCAGATGACGATCGATTGATCGAAATGCGTCGGGACACGCTGACCCCACTGCTTAAGTTTTTATATGCCTGAATCACCAGCTGAAATGTGCGTGTAAACTTTTACTTTTTGCTGCTGAGTAAATTTTATACAGTATTACACTATGTCCATCTCCTTTTTTCTTCATTGGTCTATTACGGTCTGAACTTCTGGATTTACTGATTTTGAGCCTTATCCGCTCATTACTGCTGGCGACTGTCTAATATTGGCCTGCGTCCTTGCGGTTACATCGTTTATTACATCATATTGGAAACCATCCTCCTGTGTGTCATTCAAGTTACCCTGAAGCCAGGACATCGCTACCATGAAGCCTTTGTGACCTATTAGGTGTATACTTATTTAGGTCCATAATATCTGGTAAGCCTCCGATTTACCTTGGTGGTGGACTCCCTATCAAAATTCAACTTCACTTTTCTCTAAGCGCTAAGTCACTTTCTTGTTGGAGCAACCAATATTGAACTCTAATATTGAACATCATTTTTTCTTAATTTTGTTATTTTTTATCAATCATATTCACTTTGATTGGTTCCTTGTGGACTTTAGAACAGGTTTTTACCTGTTTACAGTTTATTTGCACGTATAGTTAGCGCTACACTTTTTTGTCTCTTTTGCTTGTTTTTTCAGAATTGATCTAGTTCTGTAGTGTTGGCTGCCATTTATATGTTTGTACTAGTAGCGCAGTGATTTATATACATTTGTATATTGTGTTCAGTTCTAAAATGACAACAGCCCAAATCTAACAAAATTAATAGTGAGAGCAACATAACTCTCTCACTCCCCAACTAACTTTAGTGTAGTGCCCATACTGAAAGTAAGGGGGCGCTACAAGTGTATGGTGTCCAATTACTAATTTTAGTTATTGCTTCATGTCAATCAATGTGCAAAGTTTATCCTGCATGAAAAATACAATTCTTATCTTCTTCTTTATACCCTATACAGTATATTGTATGTTAAAAGCACATACATTGAAGCTCAAACATGAGCAATCAGGCCTGACCCTTGCTTATAGCACATGATGATGCACAGCTGCCCACAGGATATATATATATATATATATATATATATATATAAATAAATAATACAGGATATATAAAGACATTTTATAAGTTTCATTTTCAAAGCTGGAGGATTCTGCTACCAGCAGTTCAGCAGGAAGGTACATATGACTCCTCTCCAATCTGAACCCTACTGAAGTCTTGTGCTGGAAAACAGACAGGTTTCCAGCACAAATATTGTTCACCCAATAATAACCAGCCCTTGGTAGAAACATTTTATCATCAGTGTCTGCTTCAATTAAGGTAAATCCCCCCCCCATATTCCCTAAGCAGTGCCCTTATCAGTGAACACTCCCCACACCCTCGTATTGCAACTTTCTTGAATGTCTGCATTAGCTTCTGTCACATTTTTATGTCAGTTCAGTGTGCAGTCAGACACCGAGAGAGCAGGACGCTCTCAAACGAGTCACTCTCTCAGGGATAGTGCAGGGTCCTCCCACTGTGCGGCTCCAGGCCTCACAGACAGGCAGGCAGGGTTTCCATCTCCCTCTCAGCCATCCACCTGCCTCCTGCCACCGGCCACTCGGACTAGCTGCTCTCCCCCCTCCTGGACTTCCACAGGCCTTCCCCCGGTGCACCTGACCCGGTAAGCCACTTCTTGGGAGCTGCAGGCGGCCGTCCTTCTCAGGACAAGCCACAGCAGCTTCCCCCAATCCCCACGGCTTTTCCCCGCTCCTCACCCCCATACCTCTACCCCTGCTCGGGCGTCCTGTCCGCCAGCCATCCCCACAAGCCACCGCTACCCTCGGGCGCGGTGTTTTTTTTTCCCTCTGCGCCGATCAGTGGAGATTCGCGGCAGCCGCGACTCAGGAAAGGCCGCGGCTTCACCCGCGGCCTAGCGGGCGCGCCGCTCTCCACCCCCCAATCAATCGGGCCACAAAGCCCCCCCCCCCTACCCCAGTAGAGCCCCCTTGCCCTCTGATCATTTCCCTTAGCCCCCCAGGCACCACTCAGCCTGGTACCCCCCAGCCTGGATCCTGCTGCCAGGTCGGCGGCCATCTTCCTCCACCCAGCCCTATCACTCTCAAATTCACCATAACTTGATCCAGGGCTAAACCCGATCGCCTCTTTAGGGGTCAGGAAGGAATTTTTACCCCTACCGCAGCATATTGGCGCAGCGTGGTTAGGGTTTTTTGCCTTCCTCTGGACCAAGCCTAGGATCAGAGGATTCAGTTATCCTTGTGAATCCACCCCCCCCCCCCCGCCCTTGGTTCCACGGCGGCCATGGTTAATCGGCAATACTCGGCGGAGATCATTTGGGATCTGGGTCGATTTGCTGCAATTCTGCCGGCCGCCACCAAAAAAGCCCTAAGAAATCTGCGACTTTTGAGGATCGATCGACGATCGACTGCCAGAAATCGCAGCCATTTACCCCAGCCTAAGCACATATCATGTGCTTTGATCAACACTAGATCGGCAGTAAAACACTGATTAGAAATCCATGATTTCTTATTGCAACATGACTTAGACTGCCTCTTTATTACAGAGAGCTGGCTCACAGCCGACTGTAACACCATTCTAGGAGAATTGGTGCCAGAAAACTACCGTATTATTATAACGGAAAACAGAATAGGGCAAAGAGGAGGAGGACTGGCGGTGATCCATAAGACTAGTCTTGCGATCACAAAACCAAGCCTCCAAAACCCTCTTCCATTTATGGAAACCCTTACTCTTCAACTGAAAGTAAACTGCCAGGAGACCGTCCGGATTCTACTCTGCTATAGGCCACCCGGCCCCAAGTCGCAGCTGCTCCCATCTTTGACGGACTTTGTCTCCACCTATACCCTGAATAGCAAACACCTCTTGCTGCTCGGGGACTTCAACCTCTGGGCCAACTCCCCGCACGACCCCATGGCTGACACCTGCATCGACCACCTGGAAGGATTAGGGCTTCAGCAACTAGTATGTGGGCCCACACATGCTTCAGGTCATACGCTCGATCTTATTTTCAGACAAGATCTGGAAATAAAATTTTTGGATAATGAACCATTGCCATGGACAGATCACCATGCAATTAAATTCATTATTTCCGAATTCCCCCCCTTAACAAAAACATCAAATCCAGTGACAACACTCGGAACTCTTCAAAGCCACGTTAGGGGAAAAAATAAACACAATTCAGCCGCACCAAACAGCGGAAGAAACACTGGAGGCCATAAACACAGCACTATTACAGTCAGCTGACTTGATAGCGCCGAAACGAAAGACCCAGATCAGGAAAAATAACTCCGGCTGGTTTAACAACCAGCTGGCGTTACTGAAGCAAGAGCGCAGAAGGGCAGAAGCAGCCTGGAAAAGAAGCGCTTCAGATGAGAACCTCTCGATTTACAAGGCAATAACCAGAAAATACTACAAGCAAATCTTCGAAGCCAAGAAAAACTATTTTTCTGAGGCTATCAACGGTGCCCTAAATCGCCCCCGCGAACTCTTCAAGCTGGTCACTCAGACCATGAATCCAGGATGTCTTGAAGCCCCCAACTTGGATACACAAGAATTTTGCGATGAGTTGTCGGATTGCTTCATTAACAAAATTGAGGCAATCCGGCAAAGCATTCAGCAGAACAATTGCTCTCCCAGCCCCCCCCGTAGTCATTTACACAGCACCAGCAGCAATTCACCACAGTTAGGTGAGTTCATGCTGGAACCCATCTCTATTCAGACCACTAAAAATATCATCGGCGCTCTGCGCAACAGCACTGCGCCAAACGATATTATCCCCACCAAACTGCTGAAGGAATGCGCCGACATCCTGGCACCTCCTGTCACGCAGCTTATCAACCAATCCTTCAGGGAGGGCATAATGCCCTCCCAGTTGAAGGAGGGCTTCATTCAACCCATCTTGAAGAAAGCCACCCTGGATCCTAAGGATCCACTCAACTGGCGCCCCATAACATGCCTAAATGTTCTCTCCAAGGTAATGGAGAAAGCTGTGGTACAGCAGCTGCAACAGCATCTAGATACCCACAACTTACTCGACCCACTTCAATCAGGATTCCGTCCCGGACACGGGACGGAATCAGCATTGCTTAAGATATGGGACGACATTCTCGAGGCCACAGACGAAGGAGAATCTTCTCTTCTGGTTCTGCTGGACCTAAGCGCAGCCTTTGATACAGTTGATCACAAGCTGCTATTGACTCGGCTGGCTAAAATAGCCAAAGTCGCAGAAAGCGATCTATCCTGGTTCTCCTCTTTTTTGGAAAACCGTTCGCAAATAGTGAAGCTAGGACCCTTCACTTCTGAACAACGCACATTATCGTGCGGGGTCCCTCAAGGATCTCCCCTGTCGCCGATGTTATTCAACATCTATGTGCGTCCTCTTTTCGAAATCATCAGCAGCCAAAAACTGCTATATCACTCTTATGCAGACGACACGCAACTGTACTTCCGCATTTGCAATAAAAAGGATCACCACCTCAACCTAGAGACATGCCTCTCTTTGATAGAGGACTGGATGACAAAGAGTTATCTCAAACTCAACGGAGCTAAAACAGAACTTCTTCTGTTTCACGCCAAGCGTAGGAATCTATCGACAACAACCTGGATCCCCCCGCCTATTCTGGGCAAAATCATCACCCCTAGCGCCAAAGTCAAAAGGCTTGGGGTCATCTTTGACTCCGACATGACAATGAACGAACAAATAGGGGCAGTAGTCAGCGGATCTCACCATCTGCTGCGCCTACTACGCAGACTCACGCCTTTTATTCCCAAGAATGACATAGCGGTCGTGGTAGGAGCTATTGTAAACTCCAGACTGGACTATGCAAATGCCCTTTACCTCGGACTCCCCAAGTACCAAATCGCTCGTCTTCAAGTCGTTCAAAATACGGCTGCCAGACTTGTGACTGGGAAAAAACCCTGGGAATCAATCTCACCTTCACTGAGATCCCTTCACTGGCTACCAGTTAAAGACAGAATCACCTTTAAAGCTCTCTGTCTAACGCATAGATGTATCCATGGGAATGCTCCCCATTATCTATGCGAAAAATTAAAAATTCACAATCCCAATCGTATTCTACGATCCACCAATCAAAATCGGCTTCAGATACCGAAAGCCAGATACAAGTCCAAAGGAGACAGGAGATTCGCTGTCCAAGGTCCCAGACTATGGAACGCCTTACCAGCCAGCATTCGGCTGGAGGAGAACTACTTAGTCTTCAGGAGAAAGATTAAGACTCATCTCTTTTGATCTCAAAGGAGACAGGAACAACAAGCGCCCAGAGGCGATTTACTTCGCATGTGCTGCGCTATATAAGTTCCTCATTCATTCATTCATTCATTTCACCCCACAATGTTATTAGCGTCTCTGGTAGCTTTTTCCACTTTCTGTACTATATTTTCAGGGAATGCCCCCCTCCCCAGTCCATGTAGTCTCCCATAGCACATGCTGTATTTGCTTTATAGATCACAGTTACTGCACACTTATTATTGCTTTTGATGCGCATTATCCACTTAATTCCAAGTATTTGCTAACCCTGGCTAAATCAACAAGCTAGTATCTGTGGTCAAAATATAGAATCGTAAATGTATTTTCATGTTGTATTTCAACTATTTCTAGCCTACTTCTATTATTCTTAATGATCTTGGAAGTCAGTCAACTTACTTTGTGAAGATCCCCACACATTTACCTCCTTGAATTCTCTGACACATATACACTATGCTGTGAGTAGCACTGCTGTGTCACACATTTCATAGAGCCTGCCTTCTGAACTACAGAGGTGCTAAGAGGAGTGTCAGGGTGGCGGAGTCGGTACAGGAATCACTGCTTACAGGCAGCAACATACCATGGGATATGTAGTTCTTTGAAATTTAATGTCAACATCAATAGAGTATCTGCAAAGCTTGCAGGGAGTACAGGAAGTTGTAAAAAGAGACAGCCAGCAGACAGGCAGAACATGAAAGATTTTTTAAGTAAGCTTATATTGGATTGTTAAAAATAACTATTGTTTGTATTATTACAATGCTGACATTACAAAAAGGAAAGTGTATGCTGCGAACAACAGATTTCCTCTAAATGTACATGTGTGGAAGATCTCTACAAACCTTCATCCAGAGCTCTGTTCATTGCAGCACAGAAAGACCAGTAGCCACTGTATTCTTTTCCTTTATATTTCACCAGGAACCTCTTATCCTCATTTTCAGACCAGAAGGAGAAATTTAGGGTGTCTGCAAAAAACACCCAGTTCACAGCATCTTCTCCAGAGCCCTGTGGGTTGAGTTCATGCATAGTTTTCCATCCCTTCAGAGTGATCTCCTTCCGTCCAATCTTCTCAAACAGCTTTTCAGCCAGTGAGCGCACACCCTCTGGCTCCACAAATACATCCTTACTGTTCTCAGTGATGAATTTACCTGCCGCCCTGGGTTCAAGTGGAGCCGACATTGTAATGCTGTGAACTGTTGAGTAATTAGAAAAATGCCTTAAAACAAACTAGGAAATAAAATCAATGCACTCATCAAAATCACCACTCGATCTGTCTATAGCTCATAGGGGCAAGGATGTAGTCAATCCAAAAACAGAGAGGGACTAGAACCACAGTTCCCAGGTTGGGACTCGGCCGAATCTGACAGAATGTATCTGTCACTGGAGTTTGTTTTAAGCTAGGTTCACACTAGCCTGCACCAGATAACACAGCATTTTAGTAAACCAAGGGTGAAGGATCAAAGTTTAGAAAGATTTATTGTACAAGGAAATTGGCACACTTACATCAGAGGAACCTGAAAGCGGAGTTCCACACAAAAGTGGAACTTCTGATTTAGGCACTCCTCGCCCCCTTACATGCCACATTTGGCATGCAATTTTGTTGTCATAAAACCCCTGCTAAGTTCTTATTACTGTCTGTGTTCCACATTGGAATGATTTCATTTGTCCTGTTTGCTACTGTGACCAAAATAGAAAATCCTTAGAGTGTATGTAAACGCAATTTTTTTTTTTTGCTGTCACAATGTAGAGTAAAAGATTTCCGCCCCCTTGCTGTGACAGGTTATGTAAATATCTCATGCACTAGCCTGAAGACAAGCATTATTTTTTTAATTCCCACTCCCACTCCTTTTCTGTCATATGGTTACTTTTATGGATTTTGACTAGATGCTAGTGATCATAGTAGAATTCAGTGTAAGTAATACAGTAAGGCCTCGTACACACGAGGGGATATGTCCGCTGAAAACGGTCCGATGGACCGTTTCAGCAGACATCTCCGCTCGTGTGTATGGGCTAGCGGACAGATTTCTCCACCCGACAGATTTCAAAGCATGCTTTGAAATCCATCCGGTGGAATCTGTCCGCCCGACATGTCTGCTGGTTAGTACACTTACCAGCAGACATGTCGTCCCGCACCGCCGCCGCCGAATAGATTCGGCGCATGCGCGGAAGTGGTTTACTTCCTGGTGCGGTGACGTGGCGGTGACACGGCGGCGTCAACGTCACCGCTGCGTCACCGCGCCGTCCGGCGGCGGGGAATTTGATCCGATGGTGTGTACACGCCATCGGATCAAACTCCCGATCGGACATATCCGATGGAAATGGTCCGCGGACCGTTTTCATCGGATATGTCCGATCGTGTGTATGGGGCCTAAGACAAAATGCGTGTTGACAAGGGGAGTGTAGAGGTGGGCGGGGAGTCTACTGACATCACAACTCCACCCTCCGAGCTCCAGACAACAGATCCACCCACAGAATCTGCAGTTTTTCAGCTCTTGTAACAGACAACGACGTGCTGAAAAAAACTAAGTTCAATGCTTCCAATCATGCGTCGACTTGATTCTGAGCATGCGCTGCTTTTTAACCAATGCTTTTGCATACTAACGATCGGTTTTGACCTATCGGTTAGGCGTCCATCAGTTAAATTTTAAAGCAAGTTCTCTTTTTTTTGACCGAAGGATAACTGACCGATGGGGCTCACACATGATCGGTTTTGACCGATGAAAACGGATCTTCAGTCCGTTTTCATCAGTTTTGACCGATCGTGTGTACGCGGCCTTAGTTTCCTGTTCCCGACCAGACTAACATGAAGTGCACACACTGAGTGCTCACTTCCTTTCAGTCCAGCCGGGAACAGCAAACTGAATCTCCTGTACCACGCGGACACTAACATTTGCCATGATCACCCCCTCATCATGGCATACAGAGGAGACACCAACCACACTCTGGTAAATGGATTTACAAACTTTACTAGACAGTAATACAAATCAATGCAGTAATGTAGTTTTCGGCAGCCCCCCCTCAAAACAATTCTCAAACCACCCCCCCCCCCCCTCCGTTCTCAAAAAAATGAATAAAAAATAAATAAAACAGTAGCCCTGTGCTTCTCTGCTTGGGGCCCCCATATTCCTACAAACGGCACTGACCGGACCCCTGCTGTGAGCTGATGCAGCTCATATGTAAACCGAGCCCAAAAGAAGAATTCCTGTGATTTTGCTGCCAAATTGTCACTCCCGCAGCCCAGTCAGAGCCGGTTCACACTGGGGGGGCTGTCAGGTGAGTTAGCCACCTGACAAGTCGCAGTGCACTCTATTCAATGGAACCGTTCTAATAGGCACGACGCAAGTTCCTGTATGACTCTGGGAGCGACTCGCATTGACTTCAATACAGAAGTCATTTTGCACGTTGCCTCTCAAGTCATCTTGAGATCGCCTTGCCGAGTCGCCCCAAAGTCATGCCGCCTGTGTGTGAACTGGCTCTGAGGAAAGTACAAATACCACCCAAATTACCAGTTTTTGGAAAGTAGGCATCCCAGGGTATTTAGTCACATGGTGAGTTTTTTTAAGTTGTAATTTTTTTCAAATTCAAATCACCCCAAAACACATACTACTACTCCTCCTGAGTATAGGGATAACACATGTGAGACTTTTTCACAGCCTGGCCACATACAGAGGCCCAAAATGCAGGGGGCACCGTCAGGTGTTCTAGGGACATAAATTACACATATAAAATTTCATGACGACCTATCACACTTTAGTGTGCAAATTGTATATAACTTATAGTAATTTGGATGATTGAAGGGAGGGCCCTGGGTGTTGTCGCTGAAATTAAGAAAGCGAATAATCATCTCATATCGGGACCTAGACATTATAGAAAAATAAATGGGCATGTGGTGGATGGGGTTGTGGACCAGTAGGCATGTCCTTAATTTTTTTTGTAAGCCCCATGTTTATGGTGAGGCCCATAAAAATATTAAGAAAAACAATAAATTTCTGTGAAATTTGGGATATTGGCCCGCACACCTGGATGTGCGATGAAAGGGGGAATTCTTGCTAATCCTGAGTCGGAAGGCAGCCATGTTGGGTTGGCAAGATCTTCTGGTAATATGTAGTGGCCCTGGCTCTTGGGGGACGTGGCACTCCAGTGCTGGTGGTTGGGGGATTTGAAGTTCCTGTGCTCGTACCTGGGCGTGAAGCAGCAGCGCTGGTACTGTGCCTGGGCATTTCTTAGGGTCGTTCGCTGGCGGCAGCGCTGGTACTGGGCCTTTGTTCACACTGAATCAGAATTGGCATTTTAATCTGGTGAGAACTCCCTGCTGTTCTCATCAGTCATTGAGAGGTACTGGAATGCCTCCTCACTGGTAAAAACATTTTTTAGACATTTTTCTGATGGGCTGTGCGAAGGGTGACGTTCACTGATAGTTGACAGGTGACGTTCACTGATGGCAGTCTCTGATGGTGACTGGTGCACGTTATAGGACTGATAGGTGACAGATGAGGGTCATGAGGGTCGCTGATGGCAGTCTCTGACAGGTGCACTTTATGGTCACTGATGGGTGACAGGTGCACTTTATGTGCAATGATGTGGTGACTGGTGCAATGAGGGGGGCGATGCAACAGGTTCTCTTTATTTGTGTGGCGTTGGTGCAGACACTAACACTACACAGATCGGTAACTCACTACCAAGGATGAGCTTCGGCGTGTTCGCATGGAACAAGTGCAGAGCCCGCCAGGAAGTGTGCACGGCGCTGCGCTAATCACAGCCAGGGAGACATTTCCCGATCTCTGCAGCCGAGCATCGGGACAATGTCTCCCCGGCTGTGATTAGCGCAGCGCCGCGCTGTCTTCCTGGCGGGCTCTGCACGTGTTCCATGCGAACACGCCGAAGCTCATCCTTACTACTCCTGCCTTTTCTCTCCTCACACTAGAAACGTGCGTGAGGAGGGAAGAGCCAGTAACAGATAGTTACCGGTCTGTTTTTACATTTTGTGATTGGCTCTAAAAGGATCACAGCCGATCACGTGGTAAACAGCCGCAAGCCATTGGCTGTTTACCATTTTTGTGACAAGCAGTGTTCCTGGGAACACGCTGCCAACATGACCGGGCAGCGCACTCCCAATTGTACGCATGCGCTGTCTTCAAAGGGGCAGTACCATTTGTGACAGCCGATCACGTGGTAAACAGCTATGCCCAGCGCGTCAGTGACGTGCTGTGTCTCTGGGACACGTCGCCACCAACAGTGCAGGGCTGCGCACATGCCCTGTTTGAATGAGTCAATGTCATATGACGTCAGCCCAGAACGAGAGCCGAACGCCCCGCTGTCATATGACGTCGGCCGAGAACGAGAGCTGCACTGCCCCATCGGTGCAGCAACTGGTTAATGGCAAAAAACGCAGTGCAGTTTGTAGAATCAGATCAGATGTATAAGTGTGAACACCCATGGGATCGGATTCCAGTCAAAAAAATAAAAAGATGCATGCACCTTTTTCATGTGGGTGCAATTTGAGCGATACAAAATGAATGGGCTCAAATCGCACTGCAAAACAAGAAAAAAAGTGCATGCGATTTGAACAGGAATGCAGTGCGATTCTTGTCTGAATCACATTTGGTTTCCCACACCAGTATAAACCTAGGCTTAAAGAGGAAGTAAACTTCCCTCTAATGTTTGTACCTATAGGTAAGCTTTATTATAGGCATACCTATAGGTACTGTAAATATCTCCTAAATGTAACCATTTAGGAGATATTTACTGTATACCGTGCCAATGACAACATTAGCGCATGCCCTTTGTGCTGTGACCGGCGGCTCCCGCGTGCATGCGTGGGACTGTTGTTGCACAGCCAGAGTCCGCCGACCCAGAAGGAAGACAGGTAAAGATAGATGCGCCCTTCAACGGGGCTTCATATGCAGGTAAGTTTCACATAATGTGCTAGTATGCAATGCATGTCCCATCCTTGAAACTGGAAGCAAGAGGTTAACACATTCACTCCTGTCAGATCGCATTTGTGTGCAGGCACTATCCTGCTAAAGCGGATGTGACCATCTTTTTAACCACTTGCTGACAGCCGTACGAGTTTGTACGGCCGCAGCGTGGCTCTACTTCTCTGAGCCGTCGTGTTTTCTCGTCCGCCCCTTTTGGCGTTCCCAGCGCATGCTCCCGAGCGCGCAGCGGGGAACTGCTGTGCTGGCCGTGTCCCTTGGACACAGCCAAACACAGATCGCGGTAAATAGCCAATCACAGCAGCTATTTACAGCGCGATCTGTGCGGCCAATGAGAGATGATCTCATATGTAAACATATGAGATCATCTCTCATTGCCGACTCTCCGCTCCTCACACAGACAGCGCGTGTGAGGAGGGAGAGAGAACGGAGCTGCAGCGGTTCTGAAAAAAATAAAAATAAAGTGACCAATCAGTGCCCCCAGGACCATCTGTGCCCCCCAGGACCATCTGTGCCCCCCAGTACCACAGTGCCCCCCAGTACCACAGTGCCCCCCCAGTACCACCGTGTGCCCACCAGTACCACCGTGTGCCCACCAGTACCACCGTGTGCCCACCAGTACCACCGTGTGCCCACCAGTACCACCTGTGCCCATCTGCCACCTCAGTGCACATCTGCAATCAGTGCCCACCTGTGCCACCTCATCAGTGCCCACCTGTGCCGCAGTCAATCAGTGCACATCAGTACCCATCTCAGTGCCATCTGTGCCGCCTCATTAGTGCCATCTGTGCCGCCTCATTAGTGCCCACCTGTGTTCACCAGTACACAGGCCTCATCAGTGCACATCAGTACCCATCTCATCAGTACCCATCTCAGTGCTATCTGTGCCGCCTCAGTGCTATCTGTGCCGCCTCATCAGTGCCATCTGTGGGCATTTGTACTTTCCTGGCTTGTAAGGGTCTCAAGAAATGAGAGAGGCCTTCAGTACATCAGGTGTGATCAGATGTGAGATTTTTTATGATTTGCACTATAGCTTGTAGACTCTAAAACTTCAACACAGACCAAATAATTTCCAAAAACTTTGGGTTATTTTTTACCAAAGACATGTAGCAGTATAAATTGTGGCCAAAATTTATGAAGAAAAATTAATAATTTGCAACATTTTATCACAGAAACTAAGAAAAAAATATTTTTTTTCCAAATGTTCGGTCTTTTTTCATTAATAGCGCAAAAAATACAAAACGCAGAGGTGATCAAATACCACTAAAAGAAAGCTCTATTTGTGGGAAAAAAAAAGGACAAAAAAAATCATTTGGGTATAGTGTTGCATGACTGAGTAATTGTCATTCAAAGTGTGAGAGCGCTGAAAGCTGGAAATTGGTCTGGTCAGGAGGGTGTTTAGGTGCCCAGTATGGAAGTGGTTAATTAAAGTGGTCCATGAAGTCTGGCAAGCACAATCTATTTCATATGCACCTCTGGTGTCCTAAGGTGTGTTGGAGGAATAAGATTGCACCTTTTTGGACTATATCCATTACAGCGAGGAGTTGTTTGTTGATGGGTATCTATTGGATTGAAAGCACTTTGTTTTAATTTGCACTATTGGGACTTTATAATTAGAATTTGTTCTGTTTTGGCAATCAGGTGCCCAATGGACATTTTCAGAACACTTACAATAATAATTACCACTGGATAACTATTGTGTGCTATTTATCACAGCAATCAGAATTATAGTTTGTTAATTAGCGCCCACTACCACCTACACAAATCACAGATAGAAGTTATTCACTTTATCATTAGGGGTGCAGCTTAACACTACAGGTGTCACATATATTAATATTAGGGTGGCGTGAAATTATTTTTTTTTTTTAATGCACGCTAGTACATTATGCTTTACTTTGCAGGTGACCAAAAAAAATAAAAAAAATGGCACAGCGTTTACTTCTTTTTTAACGTAACAGTTGTCTCCAGAACAGGAGAGATCTTCCACTGGTGGCAACAGTCTAAAGCCCCATACACACTATTAGATTTTCATCTTCAGATTTACCAAAACCATATAACATGAGTTCAAACTTTAAGAGTTTCAATTTTGGTAAATCTGAAGACAAAAATCTGCAGATAATCTAATAGTGTGTATGGGGTCTAAGATTAGAATTTTCCTCACTGTAAAGATTTACATGCACTTCCTGTTCTGTCTTTGTGACAGGAAGTGAAGGAAAATCTCTCCAACAGAACACAGAGATCATAAAACAACCTGACAGGAGTTCTATTTCTACACTATTAAAAATAAAAGGGTTTAGGGCGTAAAAACATACAATTGAATAGTTTAATTTCAAAGCACACGTGGCTTAGAGGAGTTCTGTAACAGTGAAGCCCTCCAGGGTTGGAGCCTGCCGCTAGTTTCTGAATAAACAATGCTGTCCGAGAAATAAACAGAAGAGGTACCATACACTGACTGAGCTACTCGTGCACTAGCTATGAATGGAAATGTCAGCCCTATCAGAACTTGCCGCTAGCTATGCGCTATACACGCTACTCCAATAGCAACACTCACCTGTTCAACAGTCAGCAAATATGGCGACGCCTACAGGCCACATGTGCTGCTCTGGGTACGTCATGACGCTTAGTCCCGCCCTCTCCTCACAGGCGTTTGTCATCCTGTCTGAATAGTTTCGCTTTTTTGTTTTTAGCATCCTATTGGTTCAAACTTTCTAGCCTGTACAATGATTGGTCTCTATCAAGCATCTATCGCATGATTGGTTGAGCTTGTTCGCGCATGGACCTTACGGGAGTGACGAACGTGAGGCGGGAGAAGAGAGCGGAGTCGGTAAGGCTGATGTTGAGGATGGAGGGGGAGGGACTGTAAAATGACGAGGGTGTTTTATGATGGAAGAAGTGTGCTCAATGTACAACGCACCTTAAAGAAACACCAGCTCTGAGAATGTGCCTTAATGAGTGCAGTAATGGCGCTCTATGGACATATTGTCATATGTTTCTATGGAAGGTTCTGACTGGAGATTTTCTCGCATGCATTTCCATTGCGGGGCATTAAAAACTGACCAAAGAGTGGGGCTGTCCCTGCACTGCAAATCCCTTTTCCCCATTGTATACCCTGCTGCAATCTTAGTCCCAGCTGTATGACTGCTCCCCCAAAAAACCGCTTCTCAATGCTCCACCAGTCTCGGGCACACTGAGGTCATTGTGTACAATGCAGGACCAGCAGACCTGCATTGTAAGCCAAGAAACCGAGAACCCCTCAGTCGTACTGGTGTGGACCAGGGCGAAAAGAACGTAGCCCTTGCAGTCCTGGGGGAGCCATACCACAAAAATAATGTTTGATTTTTACTCAGTGTGCAGCTTTAAAGTGCTTATTAACCGCTTCAGCCCTAGACCCTTTTGGCGGTGAAAGACCGGGCCACTTTTTTGCGATTCGGCACTGCGTCGCTTTAACTGACAATTGCGCGGTCGTGCGACGTAGCTCCCAAACAAAATTGACGTCCTTTTCCCCCCCACAAATAGAGCTTTATTTTGGTGGTATTTGATCACCTCTGCGTTTTTTTTTTTTTTATATAATCTTTATTCTGAAAATTTTCCAAAGAAACAAACATACAGACAGCCAACATGGCTCATAAAGGGGGAAGACAAAGACATTACAAGACACATCAGGTCATGCACCAGGTACATGCGTGTGGCACCGGGGCAAAGACTGTCCAGAGGAGCACCTGTCTTGGGGGACAAGTCCGGGGGAGTGATTAACGTTTGACGACCGCCGTCATATTACTGCGGGACGGTGGCACTCCTGGGCGAGAGCCGTAGCTATACATCCGCTGTAAAGCGGGCGCGTGGGCGGGTCCCCGCTCGCCCCTGAGTCCCGTGCGCGTGCCTGGCGGGTACGATCGCCGCCGGGCACCCGTGATTGCTCGTTACAGAGCGGGGAACGGGAAATATGTGTGTAAACACATAGCTCTCGTTCCTGTCAGCGGGGGAAACGCTGATTTTCTGTTCATACAATGTATGAACGGAAGATCAGTGATTTCACCTAGTGAGGCCACCCCCCCCATACAGTTAGAGCAGACCCAGGAACACACTTAACCCCTTCCCTGCCCCCTGGTGTTAACCCCTTCACTGCCAATGGCATTTTTATAGTAATACAATGCATTTTTATAGCACTGATCGCTATAAAAATGCCAATGGCCCCAAAAATGTGTCAAAAGTGTCCGCCATAATGTCGCAGTACTGAAAAAAAACGCTGATCGCCGCCATTACTAGTAAAAAAAAAATATTAATAAAAATGCCATAAAACGACCCCCTATTTTGTAAACGCTATAACTTTTGCGCAAACCAATCAATAAACGCTTATTGCGATTTTTTTTTTTTTTTTTTTTTTTTAACAAAAAATATGTAGAAGAATACGTATCGGCCTAAACTGAGGAAAAAAATGTTTTTTTTATATATTTTTGGGGGATATTTATTATAGCAAAAAGTAAAAAAATATTGCATTTTTTTCAAAATTGTCGCTCTATTTTTGTTTATAGCGCAAAAAGAGATGATCAAATACCACCAAAAGAAAGCTCTATTTGTGGGAAAAAAAGGACGCCAATTTTGTTTGGGAGCCACGTCACACGACTGCGCAATCGTCAGTTAAAGCGACGCAGTGCCGAATCACAAAAAGTGCTCTGGTCATTGGACAGCAATATGATCCGGGGCTAAAGTGGTTAACAACATAAGAAAATTCCATTATAAACTCACACAATTATGGGTCACCCCTATCATCCCTCCCTGGTGCTTTCCTGCGTTGAGTTAACCCCTCCACATACTCATAGGGTACAGAACATACCTCTGGGTATCAGACCCTCACGTCCTAAATGAACAAGGAATAACATGGAAAGACAAGGACCAGACATCAATAAAAAAAATAAAATAAGACAATACAAACAAACCAATACAAAACAAAAGAAAAAAAGGGGGGGGGTGGGGGAGTAGACATCTGCTACCTATGCTGCAAAGTGTACTAAGAAAAAAGGGGGGCTGTAGTGACTCCAAACCGGCCCCAACAATTTCCTACATCTTCTATCCTCGGGCCCCTTCAACAGGGGAAGTCAACCCCAGAGAGGGCCCCGGAGCAAGCAGTGCATCCGGACCTGCATAGTGTACCCAGGTGGCCCAGATTGTGTACAATTTGTCATACTTGTCCTTGCACTGCGCAATCCACTGCTCAGCCGCCATAATTTTGTTAACCAAAGCCACCCATTTAGTACGGGTCGGTACCTGTGGTGTTTTTTAATGAATCGGAATCAATCAGCGGGCTGCGTTGAGCAGATGGGGCAGTGTGGACTTGCAATACTGACTAACGGGGATAGTGGGGAAATGGAGCAGGGAGTCCAACGGGGAGTCCGGAAGATCCACATCCAAAATGAGCTTGATCTGTGCATGTACATCCTGCCAAAAGGGTCGCAGCTTGGGGCATTCCCACCAAATGTGGAGGAAAGAACCCCTGTGGCTGCAGCTCAGTGAAGGTGTGCTGGAGGTCCCTCTCCCATGGGGCAGGGTGGTAAGAAAATGTCGGAGTTGCCTATAATGCCATTCATCCATAGGAAAGGGGCCATATTGCTCTCTTAGTCTGGCCAAAGGCAGGAGGCCCTGGTCTTGGACAAATCTACCACATCTGGGTTCTCCATCTGCCGCCCACGACCGAAAAAAAAAAAGGACAAGTGTTCCCCTGGAGTAAACCTGGGGGAAGCCGCCAAGGGGTGCTAGTGGGGAGGTCGGCTGAGCGAGCTCCCCCTCTCTGTTCAGGGCATCCCATATCGTCAGGGCATGAGCAGCCAACCGGGAAACCAGCACCGACAGCCCCCTATGCTCACGAGGCACCCACGGGGCATGGGACAAGTTGCGCCCCGCAAGAAATTTGTCAAGGGGAACCCATACCTTGCGGTGCCCATTGTGGTGCCAGTCTAGAATGCGCTGTTTTTAATATTTTGCGCTATAAACAAAAATAGAGCGACAATTTTGTAAAAAATACAATATTTACTTTTTGCTCTAATATCCCCAAACAAATATTTATAAAAAATGTTTTTCCTTAATTAAGGCGATACGTATTCTTTAACATATTTTTGGTGAAAAAAATTGCAGTAAGCGTTTATTGATTGGTTTGCGCACAAGTTATAGCTTCTACAAAATAGGGGAATGTTTTATGGCATTTTTATTAATAATCATTTTTTTGCTAGTAATGGTGGCGTTCAGTGTGTTTGTTTTTTTTTTTTTTTTTTTTTTTTTTATCATGACTGCGACATTATGGCGGACACATCAGACACTTTTGACACCATTTTAGGACCATTGTCATTTTTACAGCGGTCCGTACTATAAAATGCACTGACTACTGTAAAAATTACACTGGGAGTGAAGGGGTTAACCACTAGGTGGCGCTGCAGGGGTTAAGTGTTCCCTAAGGATTGATTCTTACTGTTAGGGGGCGTGGCTACACATAACACATCACTGATGACCGATCACGTGGGAACGGTCATCAGTGACAGTGTCACTAGGCAGAATAGGGGAATGCCTTGTTTACAAAGGCACTCCCCTGTTTTGCCCTTGCCGACCACAATCGCGCGTGCACCTGCTGGGCAGCAGATTTAAAGGGACGTACCTGTACGCCAATCTAAATAGACATGTGGCGGTCGGCAAGTGGTTGTCACTTTTTCTTTTTTGGATAGAGTGGGGAAAGATTAGAACCTCTGTCAGGTTTATATTGCTGTCCAAGGCAAAATGCATGTGCTAAGATGTACAAAAACGCATCATGACATGCATTAGCCCAGGGGTGGCAAACTCAAATTCATCGGGGGCTGCATCAGCAGTTTGGTTGCCCTCAAAGGGCCGGTTATATCTGCACTCCAGTTGTCTTGCGCTGCGTAGGGAGCTCAGTGTTCAGGAGTGCGCTGCGTAGGGAGCGCAGGGTTCAGGAGTTTCCCCCCCCCTCCTCTCTGGTGTCACTGGTGTCCCCCTTCCTCTCTGGTGTCACTGGTGTCCCCCTTCCTCTCTGGTGTCACTGGTGTCCCCCCCTCTCTGGTGTCACTGGTGTCCCCCCCTCTCTGGTGTCACTGGTGTCCCCCCCTCTCTGCTGTCACTGGTGTCCCCCCCTCTCTGGTGTCACTGGTGTCCCCTCTCCTCTCTGGTGTCACCATCCTCTCCTCTCTGGTGTCACTGGGGTCCCCCTCCTCTCCTCAGTGACCCCAGAGAGGAGGGGGACCCCAGTGACACCAGATAGAAGAGTAGGACCCCAGTGACACCAGAGAGGAGAGGGACCCCAGAGAGGTTGGGGACCCCAGAGAGGAGAGGAGGTGGACCCCAGAGAGTTTGGGGACCCCAGGGACACCAGAGAGGAGAGGAGGGGGACCCCAGTGACACCAGAGAGGAGAGGAGGGGGACCCCAGTGACACCAGAGAGGAGGGGGACCCCAGAGAGGTTGGGGACCCCAGGGACACCAGAGAGGAAAGAAGGGGGACACCTGTGACACCAGAGAGGAGAGGGGGACACCTGTGACACCAGAGAGGAGAGGGGGACACCTGTGACACCAGAGAGGAGAGGGGGACACCTGTGACACCAGAGAGGAGAGGGGGACACCTGTGACACCAGAGAGGTGAGGAGCCCCAGTGACACTGGTCCCCCTTTTCTCCTCTCTGGTGTCACAGGTGTCCCCCTCCTCTGCTCAGTACAGACAGCCATGCTCCCCGGGTGATGGTCTCTCCTACCTGCAGGTGCAGATCTTGCAGTTCTCCTCATGTCTGCGGTTGTGGTCCCGGGTCTGTAATCAGTGAGCTGAGGCGGTGCAGTGTCACGCCGTGCACTGGTTACTAGGCAAGCCGACTGGGGTGGAGCAAGATGGCGGCGGCGAAACGTCACTTCCTGACGAGACTGCCGGGCCGGATTCGGCCCGCGGGCCTTGTGTTTGCCACCCCTGCATTAGCCCATGAGGTGCATTATGATGTGTGCTGCCTTGCATGTTGATGCATATTTGCATCCATTTCCTGATGTCTCTAGAGGATGCATCATGGAAAAAAAACACATAGGGGTAAATCTAGCCTTCGAGAGTTTTTTTAATATCACTTTAATGGCTGTGTGAGGTTTTTTAAGGGCAAATTTACACTGTTATACAAGCTGTACACTCACTACTTTACATTGTAGCAAAGTGTAATTTCTTCTGTGTTCATTTTGTGAAAATAGTGCAGCTATGCGTATCTATAAATCTTTTATATAAACAAATAATTATACATTCCATAAAACAATTTATATAAAAAAAAAACAGTTCATATGTAGGTTTCCAAAGCTGTCACCACTGTGAAAAATCCTATTTAAATGGATCCAATATTCAGTGCACACCACCACCTGCTGAAATGCCTGCTCACCTCAAGGATGAATATAAAACTCATAGACAGATCACTCCATGTGTCCACCATGATCAATCCACTTTACCAATGGTAGTAATTCCTACAGTCCCCAGACTGCACCTCTGTGTGGGTAATCAACATTTGAATTGTCTCCAACAGCCACCTTCCTCCATGCTCTTTTTAATAATCAGGGATGTCCAAACTTTTTTTCAAAGAGGGCCAGATTTGAAGTGAACATGCCTGACATTCTTTAAAACATTTTAAAATTTGGTTGAAGTGTGTCCGATCGAGCACCAATACCTTGCCCAACACAAATTCTCTTGCCTTTGTGGCTGTGTGTGGTGAAGAGATGAGCTTAGGTGTGTTATTTGGATATACTGTATTTATTGGCTTAAACACACACCTTAACTTTAAAAAGGAAGTTTCAGGAAGAATTCCTACATTTTAAATAAAGAACTGTGAAGCAAATAAGGGTCAGTGCCCATCAATGCAGCCTCATCAGTGCCCATCAATGCAGCCTCATTAGTGCCCATCTTCAGCCTCACAAGTGCCATGAATGCAGCACCCTCTCTATTGCCATGAATGCAGCTCCCACTGTATTGCCATTATTGCAGCTCCCACCATATTGCCATTAATGCAACACCCACATTGACATGAATGCAGCCTCAGCATTCGTCAGGGCAGCCTGATTCATGTCCATCTACAGCCTTGAGGAGACAGGGAGGGGGCGGGTTGAGTGCCAACAGACATACAGGAGAAACTCCTGTTTTCTTGGTGGCTTCTTTAATTAAAAGTCCCGCCTCTTGTGATGGACAGAACAGTTGTTCAATGGCAGCGCAGGAGATGGGAGTTCCTTTTACACAGGATGCCGTGTAAAGAGGAAATACTCCTGTATCCTGCACGGCACTTGTCTTGTCTCCTCCAAGGCAGCAAGCATTTATATCTTTTGTGACCCCCCGGCACTCAGGGATTCGTTGGGGGCCACAAAAGATATATATGTCAATATTACCAGGTGGGCCGCCCGAAAAACTAACGCGGGGCGGACTTTGGACATGCCTGATGTATGTGTGTACACACACAGTTAGGTCCATATATATTTAGACACCGGCACAATTTTTAGTTTTTTTTCAGGTATTTACCAAAACATATTCAAGCTATAGCTATATCTGGATATGGGCTTAAAGTGCACACTCTCAGGTTTAGTTTGAGGGGATGTACATCCAAATTGTAGGAATTGTTTAGGAATTACAGCTCTTGGGAATAGCTGTCCCCCGATATTCAAGGGACAATTTAATCAAAACCTGTTTAATGGCCAGGTGTAGGCTACTCCTTCATTCAAAGGAGCTGTCCATGCAAGTGAAACAGGCCATTGTAATGCCGCGTACACACGATCACTTTATGTGATGAAAAAAACAACGTTTTCTGTGAAGTAAAAAAAACGACGTTTTTTAAACTTCACTTTTCAAAGACGATGTTGCCTACACACTATCGTTTTTTCACAAAAAGTGAGGTTACGTTCACCACTCTTTTCCATTGAAGCTCGCTTCATAACTAGCTTCTGGGCATGCGCGGGTTGAAAAACTTTGTTTTAAACTACGTTTTTTGCTACACACCGTGACTTTTTGTGAAACAAAAAACGCTGTTTTGAAAAACGACACATAAAATTGAAGCATGCTTCAATTTTTTTTTGTCGTTTTTTACAAGACCTAAAACAACGTTTTCCCCTACACACGGTCAATGAAATTGACGTTTTTAATATACATATACAGTGCAGAAAATAAGTATTTGAACACCCTGCTATTTTGCAAGTTCTCCCACTTGGAAATTATGGAGGGGTCTGAAATTGTCATCGAAGGTGCATGTCCACTGTGAGAGACATAATCAAAAACAAAAATCCAGAAATCACAATGTATGATTTTTTTAACTATTTATTTGTATGATACAGCTGCAAAGAAGTATTTGAACACTTGAGAAAATCAATGTTAATATTTGGTACAGTAGCCTTTGTTTGCAATTACAGAGGTCAAACGTTTCTTGTAGTTTTTCACCAGGTTTGCACACACTGGAGGAGGGATTTTGGCCCACTCCTCCACACAGATCTTCTCTAGATCAGTCAGGTTTCTGGGCTGTCGCTGAGAAACACGGAGTTTGAGCTCCCTCCAAAGATTCTCTATTGGGTTTAGGTCTGGAGACTGGCTAGGCCACGCCAGAACCTTGATATGCTTCTTACAGAGCCACTCCTTGGTTATCCTGGCTGTGTGCTTCGGGTCATTGTCATGTTGGAAGACCCAGCCTCGACCCATCTTCAAAGCTCTAACTGAGGGAAGGAGGTTGTTGCCCAAAATCTCGCAATACATGGCCCCGGTCATCCTCTCCTTAATACAGTGCAGTCGCCCTGTCCCATGTGCAGAAAAACACCCCCAAAGCATGATGCTACCACCCCCATGCTTCACAGTAGGGATGGTGTTCTTGGGATGGTACTCATCATTCTTCTTCCTCCAAACACGGTTAGTGGAATTATGACCAAAAAGTTCTATTTTGGTCTCATCTGACCACATGACTTTCTCCCACGACTCCTCTGGATCATCCAAATGGTCATTGGCAAACTTAAGACGGGCCTTGACATGTGCTGGTTTAAGCAGGGGAACCTTCCGTGCCATGCATGATTTCAAACCATGACGTCTTAGTGTATTACCAACAGTAACTCTGAAAACGGTGGTCCCAGCTCTTTTCAGGTCATTGACCAGCTCCTCCCGTGTAGCCCTGGGCTGATTTCTCACCTTTCTTAGGATCATTGAGACCCCACGAGGTGAGATTTTGCATGGAGCCCCAGTCCGAGGGAGATTGACAGTCATGTTTAGCTTCTTCCATTTTCTAATGATTGCTCCAACAGTGGACCTTTTTTCACCAAGCTGCTTGGCAATTTCCCCGTAGCCCTTTCCAGCCTTGTGGAGGTGTACAATTTTGTCTCTAGTGTCTTTGGACAGCTCTTTGGTCTTGGCCATGTTAGTAGTTGGATTCTTACTGATTGTATGGGATGGACAGGTGTCTTTATGCAGCTAATGACCTCAAACAGGTGCATCTAATTTAGGATAATAAATGGAGTGGAGGTGGACATTTTAAAGGCAGACTAACAGGTCTTTGAGAGTCAGAATTCTAGCTGATAGACAGGTGTTCAAATACTTCTTTGCAGCTGTATCATACAAATAAATAGTTAAAAAATCCTAAATTGTGATTTCTGGATTTTTTTTTTGGATTATGTCTCTCACAGTGGACATGCACCTACGATGACAATTTCAGACCCCTCCATGATTTCCGAGTGGGAGAACTTGCAAAATAGCAGGGTGTTCAAATACTTATTTTCTGCACTGTATATATAATTAGGACAGACCAAAAATTTGGACACGCCTTCTCATTCAAAGAGTTTTCTTTATTTTCATGACTATGAAAATTGTAAATTCACACAAAGGCATCAAAACTATGAATTAACACATGTGGAATTATATACATAACAAAAAAGTGTGAAACAACTGAAAATATGTCATATTCTAGGTTCTTCAAAGTAGCCACCTTTTGCTTTGCTTACTGCTTTGCATTCTCTTGATGAGCTTTTAAGAGGTAGTCACTTGAAATGGTCTTCCAACAGTCTTGAAGGAGTTCGCAGAGATGCTTAGCACTTGTTGGCCCTTTTGCCTTCACTCTGCGGTCCAGCTCACCCCAAACCATCTCGATTGGGTTCAGGTCCGGTGACTGTGGAGGCCAGGTCATCTGGCGCAGCACCCCATCACTCTCCTTCTTGGTCAATTAGCCCTTACACAGCCTGGAGTGGAGGTGTGTTTGGGGTCATTGTCCTGTTGAAAAAGAAATGATGGTCCAACTAAACGCAAACCGGATGGAATAGCATGCCGCTGCAAGATGCTGTGGTAGCCATGCTGGTTCAGTATGCCTTAAATTTTGAATAAATCCCCAACAGGGTCACCAGCAAAGCACCCCCACACCTCCTCCTCCATGCTTCACGGTGGGAACCAGGCATGTAGAGTCCATCCGTTCACCTTTTCTGCGTCGCACAAAGACACAGTGGTTGGAACCAAAGATCTCAAATTTTGACTCATCAGACCAAAGCACAGATTTCCACTGGTCTAATGTCCATTCCTTGTGTTCTTTACCCCAAACCAGTCTCTTCTGCTTGTTGCCTTTCTTTAGCAGTGGTTTCCTAGCAGATATTCTACCATGAAGGGCTGATTCACACAGTCTCCTCTTAACAGTTGTTCTAGAGATGTGTCTACTTTGAAGAACCTAGGATATGACATATATTTTCAGTTTTTTCACACTTTTTTGTTATGTGTATAATTCCACATGTGTTAATTCATAGTTTTGATACCTCCAGTGTGACTCCACAATTTTCATAGTCATGAAAATAAAGAAAACTCTTTGAATGAGAAGGTGTGTCCAAACTTTTGGTTTGTACTGTGTATATGGTGGCATTTACAAGCACAAGTCGCCTGTATTTTTCTACACTCATAGCATCTGGATGACGGTGGTTCTATTAAACGCCGCTCCCACCACATAGTGGTGGTGGTGCTGCTCCTCTAAATGCGGCGCCCAGTTCACATGCCCCCCCAGTTTCATCCCTGATTGTAAAGTTTGTTTGTGTGTGTGTGTGTGTTTTTTTTAATTAAAAATAGTAAACATGTAATTTTCGGGAGACGTGTCGCTGCATTGTGTCGGGACAGCTGCAACAGTTTTGTTCTGAGGTATTTCATAATGAACTAGTATGCAATGCTAACTAGCTCACCATGCCTTTTTGTTTCGCAGGTTGTATTTATTTTTATATTTTTCTATCTGGGTTTACAACCACTTTAAAATAAAAAGAACAAAAAAAAACCTTCTTCACCCACTTTAAAGTGGTTGTAAAACCTATGCATTAGGTGAAAAAGCACCTTTGTGTCCGACCCCCCCAGCCCCTCCGTTTTACTTACCTGAGCCCTGAATTTCCGTGGGCGCGATCCCGCGTTGCTCTCTCCGCGGCCATTGGCTCCCGCTGCTGTCAATCCAGTGACACGACCCCCTGAGGGGCGGAGCAGGGTTAAACACTCAGCGAGTGTATGACTCAGGAGTGCACCCGCAAGGTAACCCCGTCTGGAGAGAGCTTCCCAGAGGGGGTTATCTAATGCGAGGAGGAGCCGCGAGAGCCGCCATGGGTCCCCAGAAGAGGACGTTCTTGGCCACTCTGTGCAAAACTAACTGCACAGTGGAGGTAAGTATGACATGTTTGTTATTTAAAAATAAATAAATGAACCTATAGGGCCAGATTCTCGTACATGCCACGGCGGCGTAGCGTAAGCCATTTACACTACGCCACCGCAACTTACTAGTGCCATATTCTCAAAGCACTTGCTCTGTAACTTGCGGCGGCGTAGTGTAAATGGCCCGGCGTATCCCCGCGTAAATCGAAGGGGGCAGCTTGTATTTAAATTAAGCGCGCCCCCGGAAAAAAAAACAGTGCGCATGCTCCAACTCACGTCGGAAAACGTTGATGAAACCGACGTGAAAACAACGTGATCACAACGTGATCGTCACTTACGCCCTATTCGCGAACGACTTAGTTAATTGACGTAACCGACGGAAAAAGACGCCGCTGTCCCGACGCCATACTTAACGTGGCATACGACGGACCTTCGTAAACTTGCCCCTCATATAGCAGGGGTAAGTTTACGCTTACGGAAACGACGTAGACGACAAGGCGGCGTAAAAACGTTCGGGAATCGGCATATCTTGCTCATTTGCATAAGCAAATGATAAATCGACGTAAACGCCACCTAGCGGCCGGCGTAACATTACATTTAAGATCCGATGGTGTAAGATTATTACGCCAGTCGGATCTTAGCGTAAATCAGGCGTATCATGTTTTCAGGATAGAAAACAATGATACGCCAGCGGGAAATTCGAATTTTGAGAATCTGGCCCATAGTATCACTTTAAGTAACTGTAATGAAAATGTTTCTAATTTCTTTTACAGGTTGGAAGACATGAGCCATGACACAGTTCAAGGGAATAAAAAGCTGCAGGTTCAGTTTGTACCTGATGAAGATGTTTTGGAGCATATCATTGATAAACAAGAAGGTGTGTAATTTATAATTGCACCAATTACAGTCCTGGTAAAACAACATTTGATGTCTGTAGACCCCTGAAAATAATGTGCCATTAATTTCAGTGTAATGTTCGTGAAATATTTACAAAGGGTTTCTTCTTTAAACTATTTTGAGTTGCTAGGTTTTCAAGCTATTGGGGCTCGTTTTCACACTAGCATCGCCCTCTAAAGTGTGATCTGTGGTGGGTTGCTTTTTAAAGGACATTTGATAGTGGGTTCTATTGCAGTGCATTACCCATGCTCTGCAGTTTGCTGTTTATCCCATTGTAATTATGTCTTTTATTTAATATTGGTATATTTCCCTGGGTCCGATCATGCACACTACACTGCAGTCAGTCCATCCATGGCACGTTTCCCCCTCCATGTCCGCAGCGGGGGACTTCCTTCTGTGGTGCTCTGTCTTCCCGGGTCTGGTAGGGGTTTTAGACATTCTCCTGATGAAGCAGTTTATACTGCGAAACAAGTAGAGATGCCCTTCGCCAGGGCTCGACAAAATCCGGGCGCCAGGTCGCAATTGTGACCTGGTGCCCGCGCCCTCTGGTAATTGAGGCCACAAAGCCGCCGCCTCAATTACCGGCCGTCGTGAGCCCGACGATCGCGCGGCAAGGGAGTTGGAGGCACAGAGTAAGCCTCCCGCCGCACGATCGGCGGGCCCGGGGCGGCCGGTAATTGAGGCCGCGGCCTTGTGAAGTGCCAAGCTTCCTTCTGTGACCTGCGCCATCTGGTGGTGGCCGTTGACATTAAAACAGCAGTTCTAATGTCTAATTTTTTAATGCCATCTCCTTCCCTATAATTTGAAGGTCGGTTATGTTGGCTTTTAAATACCGTATTTATCGGCGTATAACGCGCAATTTTTTTCCCCTGAAAATCATGGGTGCGCGTTATACGCCGATCCCCGCTTTCCGCGCTGTGTTTGAACCACTCCGCCCACATATACCGAGCGCAGTACACTCGGCCAGGCTCGGCTCCGCTCACGGTCACCTCCTGTGCGTCCTGTACGTCCTTTACGCGAGAGGAGCCGAGCGTGCCCGAGTGTACTGCGCTCGGTATATGTCGGCGGAGTGGTTCAAACACAGCGCAGGGATCGGCTGAAAAACACAGCGGGGAGGACACCATGATGGGCGCAGAAGGATGCCGGACCGGACAAGGTCGCCGCTGGACGCCGGGCAAGACACCGACGAGGGGCATCCAAACTGTAAGTATTTTTTTTCAGGAATTTTCCTTCTAGTTTGGGGGTGCGCGCTATACGCCCGTGCGCGTTATATAAAGATAAATACAGTAGCATTCTAAATTCTATTTTTTTTTTCAGCTGTCTTTACTCTCTAAAAGATTAGTGTTACTACTATTGCAATTTTAGGTGCAAGGTTAAAGAGCAGCGCAGTAGTTCAGAAAATCGCAAATACTAAAAGCTTGACTAAGAATATCGGTGAACTGTATGCGGAGAGTGAGGTTGTGGATATCTGGAAGGAAAAGGACTATGTGGATGTG
Source organism: Rana kukunoris (assembly GCA_029574335.1). NCBI lineage: Eukaryota > Metazoa > Chordata > Amphibia > Anura > Ranidae > Rana > Rana kukunoris. The sequence goes on along the minus strand of CM056054.1, from coordinate 126,115,528 downwards.
TTAGTAGTAAATGCTGAAGGTAGGTTAATTAAACACTGGGTAAACACATTTTGCTTATTATTCTCTCTTCCTTCTAGTTTTTTAATGCTTTGTTTTATTTCCTAATGCAGATAATTTGGAAAATGGCTGTGGAGCAGGAGGAGGGGATGTCTACTCTTTCCATACTGTTAAACGCTCAAACAAAATGGCCCAGCTCGGTAAACTATTTGCAGTATTTTTATTCTCACAAGCTAGAGAAGACATCTGTAGAATGGGTCATGTTGCTTGGCCAATTTATGAAGATTCCATAAACCTATGTTAAGATTTTCATTGTGGGCTGAAGCCTGGCTTCAGCCCATCCACAGACAAGGGCTTACGATCCGACAAGATCCACGGAAAACAGGCGAATGGCGATATGTTCGTTATTCGTTCATCGGATCAGATGAAAACTGACATGCTGTCCGTTTTGATAAGATCTTCCTGTAGAGAACAGCGGGGCTCTGACAGGTCCGTTCCTGCACAGTGAGCAGATTAGCAGAGACGGACCTGTCATCTGCCTGTTCAGCAAGGATCAACGGAGCGATTCCCCCGCTGAGCTAGTTGTGTCCGCTGATCGAATCCGCCCCATGAGAGAGGGGCCTAAAAGTGCAATTTTGGTTGCAATGGTGAAATTAATTGTAACTGATTCTTGTAACCTTTCTGTTTTATTTTATTTTTAAGCATCTGAGATGGCCAGGACTCCTGGTAAAACCGTCACCTTTTCTACAACGGATAGTCCTGAAGAAGCTGTCAGCCCACCTCCAAACAGGAGTATGTTTTGTGATATGAAGTGTTGTAAGAATAATAGGTTAAGATTTGTAGCATGTTGTCTAGGCAATGAATGCAACTTCTTTTCTTTTTTTTTTTAACAGAGCAATCCACATTAACTAAAACTCCTTCTAAGGTAAGTAAAAGTTTTGTTTGCTCATCATTTCTATCATTTATTGCACTTCATTTCAAATTGCACTGTATTTTAAAATGACTAATTAGGTGTAAAATACCCTAAGTCTAGCCACAATTTGAGCATAGCTCACTCTGGATACATTTATGAGACTAATATTCAGTGCTAAAAAAGTATTGCAGACAGAATGAAAGTGTTATTTTCTTTACAGCTGTTAACAGCAGGCTTATCATATATTTCATATTGTATTACCACAGCTGTCCATAGAAATGAATTACAGAATGTAGCAGTATGTGGGTATGCATTGCTACATTCGTAAGTACATTTACAGGTGTTTTTTTCCCCCCTCACCTTCCAGGACAGATACTTGAGAGATGATTGGCCCCGCCTTCTACAGGAAACACAAATCAGATACAATTTATAAGGCCCCTCCCTTTCCTCTGACCGTCAGTTGTTTTGTGTTTCCAAACCCTCCAGGAGCACCGACATGTTTTTTGTTTTCCTAGGTCTGGTAACTGGTTGGCGGACCCCCCTTCTCTGGTGTCATCCAGGACTAGTTGTGGCCAAGTCCTGGGTGATAGTGCTGTACTTTTATATCCAGAAGGGTTCCCTATTTCTGGGGTTACTTGCCTACCTGGTGGTGTGAGTGGTGGAAACTCCCTTCTATTTTTCCCCCCAGCTCTGGCTGGTGGAACGGTGTCCTCCTTGTGCTTCACCGATGTGTACTAAGATGGCACTGGAGGACTTCCGGTGACGCGGCAATATGGTGCCAGAATCGGAAGTCATGTGATGCACTTCCGGGCGCAGTTTTTTTGCTTGTGATGTGATGCACGCTGCCTGGGGGAACAGTCTCCTGAACGCAGGCGCATTTAGCGGGACAGCAGCAGCCTATCTCTCCGGTCGATCTCTGCTTGCCTCATGGAGCTTGAGGACATGTCTAAGGATAGAGCGCCCGCTCGGATTGAACCAGCGGCAGCATCCAGGTCCCATACTGCCCCCAAGGTAAGCCCTTGTCTGTGGATAGCTTCTACAGCAGGGGTCTTTTTGTATGGACCTTTTTTGTTTGTTTATGGTTCTTGTTTCTGCTTTTTTTTTTTTTTTCTAGGCCAAACTGGTGAAGAAGAAATGTGGGAACTGTAGGGCCAGGCTTTCTGATAGTTATAAAAAATGATTTTGTGAGGATTATATTCCATCCAGAGCTAGTTCAGAGACTTCCTCTTTTGAGGAGTTAATGTCTTCTCTGAAGGAGGTAGTGGCCTCCTTTCAGTCCTTTAATGACAGGGTAGCTAGACTGGGGCCTTCCTCATCTAGACTCATAGCTCAAGAGCCTTCAGCCTCAGGCTAGATTGCTTCCTCTGTTAGTGTTTGAGACTATTAGTTAACGCAATACTTCTGATCTGGAAGAAGGTGAGAATCCAGGTTGTTCATCTGATGAGGAATCTTCATCAGAGGAAGATACGGGTAGTTTAAAGTATCTTTTTCCAGTTGAAGTAATTGACAAACTATGATAGTCAATATATACCTAAGAGCAGATTGAGATACCACAGCAAGCCTAATCTGTACAGGATAAAATGTATAGGGGTCTACAGAGGCGGAAGTCGAGAGCTTTACCGGTACACCAGTCACTTAAGGACATGATTCTTTCTGAGTGGTAAGAACCTGAAAAAAGGTTATTCCAGTCTAGAGAACAGAAAAGGTTTTCTTTTCAGAGTTTGAGGAAGTTTTCTTTGTGTCCTAGATTAAATGCCCCTATGTCGCAGGTGTCCAAGAGGTCAGATCTTTCTTTTGAAGATTCTGGGGTCCTTAACTACTTGAGGCCCGCGCTATAGCCGAATGACGGCTTCAGCGCGGACATAAAAATCCAGGAGGACATCATTTGACGTCCTCCCCTTTGCTCGTTTCCCGCGCGTGCTCCCAAGCGCACAGCGGGGAAATTCTGTGAAGGGCCAATCAGAGTGGCCGTTTGCTATGCGATCTGTGTGGCCAATGAGAGATGATCTCAAATGTAAACATATGAGATCATCTCTCATTGCCACCTCTTCCTCCTCACACAGAGACAGTGTGTGAGGAGGGAGAGATCTGTGAGTTACAAATTGTTACAAAGTGATACAGTGCCCATACAGTGCCATCCCAGTGCCCATAGGGATCTGTGTTCACCTGTGCTAATCTGCGCAGTGCCCACCTGTGCCGCCTCATCTGTGCCGCTTCATCAGTGCCCATCTGTGCCGCTTCATCAGTGCCCATCTGTGCTGCTTCATCAGTGCTAATCTGTGCCGCTTCATCAGTGCACCGCTTCATCATGACCTCATTGGTGCCCATCTGCTCCACCTCATTGGTGCCCATCTGCTCCACCTCATTGGTGCCCATCTGCTCCACCTCATTGGTGCCCATCTGCTCCACCTCATTGGTGCCCATCTGCTCCACCTCATCAGTGCCCAACAGTAAAAGGCTTAGCACACAACTGTGTAGTCGCACCAGCAACCATGTCAAAAAGATCCTTTTCCACAGAGGAGGCATACCAAATTCTTTCCGCGCCCGACGAGAGCAACGTGGAGCTCTCTTTCAGATTCCATTTCCAATTTCGATTCTGAGTTTGACGTAAATTTTGAGCCAGCCTTCAGTAACGGAACACTGAGTGACTCAGAGGAGGAAGATAGCCAGCCCACTAAACAAAGGCGTTCTGGTGAGGAGGCAGTGCCATCCACCAGCACCGAAGTGCCATCCACCAGCACAAAGGTCAAGGACCCATTCCAGCCTTCCCTATTTAGGCCCTTCAGAACCCCTTGTGGCTTCCTCCTAATTCAGGAGAAGCCAACATTCCCCCTTTCACGGCCCAGCCAGGAGTCCAGGTGGACACGGAGAATTTTTCCCCAATCTATTTTTTTAACCTAATGTTTACAGAGGAAATCCGGAATTGTGGCCCAGTGCAACCTATATGCACAGCAATTTATTGCAAATAATCCCACATCATATCATGCCCGTCCATACCAGTGGAGAGACCTTAAGGTGGAGGAGTTGAATTTTTTTTTTAGGCCTCACATTTTGTATGGGACACAACCCAAAAAACACTTCACGTTCCTTTTGGTCCAAAAACCCCATCTACCACATGCCAATCTTCTCCAGCATAATGCCCAGATTCCGATACTTCGCCATCATGAGATTCCTACATTTTAACGATAATACCCAGTGCCATCCCCGAAATCACCCAAATCATGACAGGCTTTTCAAAATTCGCCCCTTACTGAATTATTTTTCAGAAAAATTCCCCCAATTGTATACCCCGAACTAGAGGTCGACCGATATGGGTTTTTCTCTGGCCGATGGCGATATTTGGAAATCGGGGCAGCCGATGGCCGATATGTGTTGCCGATTTTTGCGGCCGATATTTTAGGCAGATTTTTTATTTATTTTTCTCATCTCAAAAAACCTTGGGTGGAGAGGTGCCCAGATTAGTGCCAACCAGTGCCTCACATTAGTGCCCACCAGTGCCTCACATTAGTGCCCACCAGTGCCTCACATTAGTGCCCACCAGTGCCTCACATTAGTGCCCACCAGTGCCTCACATTAGTGCCCACCAGTGCCTCACATCAGTTCCCACCAGTACTGCCCAATGTCATTCACTGCCACCTCATCAATGCCCACCAGCGGAGCGCTCCAGGCTCCGTTCCATCTCCTAGCCTAGCACAAGCTCCATTCGTCCCTGGCCCTGACGTGCCTAACAGCGCGGCGGCCCTCCTCTCTGTTTACACCCACAGAGGAGGAGGGGGCCTGCTATCTGCTGGCCTGTAACAGCCAGCGGCGGCCGCCGATTGCCTGTTACAGGCCCGCTGGTTGGCTGCCGACTTCCTTAAACTAAAAAAAGTCAGTAGATAGCAGTGAGCGGGCCCCTCCTCCTCTGTGGGTGTAAACAGAAAGGAGGGCCGTCGCGCTGGGTGTACCAAGATGGCCGCGGCTCCGGAGCTAGGCCCAAGCCGCGGCCTTTTCTGATGCTCAGTAAAAGCCGCGGTTTCGGCCTAGCTCCGGATCCGTAGCACCGCTAGCGGCCATGTTAAATATCGGCCTAATTTAGATAAAAATCAGCCGATGCTGATTTATCCGAAACGGCCAAATATCGGCCGATATAGAGGTCGACCTCTACCCCGAACCAACACATCTGTGTGGATGAGTCCCTTGTTAAATTTACTGGCAGACTTCAAATAAAACAATTTATACCCAGCAAAAGGGCCCGCTATGGCGTGAAGGTATACAAATTGTGTGACCGAGTCACAGGATAACTGTATGCCTTCATAGTGTACGAAGGCAAGGACACCCAGCTGAATCCCCCTTATTGCCCAGACTACTTGTGGCAAAATTGTTTGGGAACTAATCAACCCCCCTATTGGAAAAAGGCTACCACTTGTACGTGGATAATTTCTACACCTCTCTTCCCCTGTTCCACAACCTGCACCGGAAGCAGACGCCAGCATGTGACACCGTCAAATAATCGGAAGGGCTTTCCTCAAAGTCTTGTAAATAAAAAGCTTAGAAGAGGAGAATCGGCAAGTCTGCGCAACAAGGAGGTTCTGGCAGTGAAGTGGAAGGACAGAAGGGATGTGTACATGTTCTCTATCATCCACAATGACACCGTCGTTGAAACCTGCAGAAAGCATGGCACCACCATCCGAAAGCCCACATGCATCCAGGACAACGATTTGTTTATGGGGGGAGTGGATTTCAATGACCAGATGCTTGAACCCTATTTTGCCACAAGGCGGACGTACCATTGGTACAAAAAAGTTGCAATTGGCCATATACAACTCGTATATCGTATTCCGCAACTCCACCCAAAACCCCAAACGCTTCCTTGGCTACCAGGAGGACCTTATCACTGCCCTTATATTCCCGAAAGACCAGTCGACTCTCCGAGCGTCACTTTCCCGATAAAGTCTCTCCCACAGAAACAGGCCGACGACATCAAAAAAGATGTAAGGTGTGTTCCAGTGAAGGAGTCAGACGAGACACATCTTTCCATTGTGCCGATTGTCCTTCAAAACCAGGCCTCTGTGTACCAGACTGTTTTCGTCATTACCATACTAAACTAAATTATTAATTTTAGTATGGTAAACGTAATCATCTGTTCCTGCCTTCATACACCTTCACACCCCTTATGCCACTGCCTGCTCTGTAACTGACCCCGGCCACGCTTCTGCCTAACGATTCTGTAATACCTCTGCTTGATCTGGAACTGACCCTGGACTGTTTTTTCGACCATGCCTTTGCCTAACGATTCTGTAATGCCTCTGCCTGATCTGTAACTGACCTTGGACTGTTTAACCATGTTTTTGCCTGCCTCTCGGACTGATCTTGTACCCTTCTACTGGACTAGTGGTATTCAACACAGGGGTCTCACATATGTGAGGGTGGCTCCAGAAAAGTTTTTCTGGGTGAAGAAAACAATTTTTTTTTTGTTTTCTCATCCTAGATTAGGGTCTGGTTGCCTGGAGGCTTCAAAGAGATTTGGGTGGGAGAAGCCTCTACCCCTGTCCCCATTCTGTCCTGAACGAGGCCCTACTTCTGCCTGCTGCCTGTAGGACCTATGCCATCATGCCTACTACCAGGACCAATATTTTTAGCACTGCTGACAATGTCTGCCTGCACTAACCCTGACGGGACAGTATCCCTGCCTGGACAATTGTGTATGCCGTTGCTGACCAAGTCCCTGCCTGCTGCCTGGACCAGTACTATCCTGCTGTGTACAACTGCGCTACTATTACCACAGGTAATCTTTTGTTTACGCTTTGCTCAGCATACTGTATTTTGGGGTGTAATTCTTGGTATGTGCATGCTATGTGTCTCTGGAACACCTGACGGTGTTCCTTGCATGTTGGATCTCTGTATGTGGTCAGGCTGTGTAGAAGTCTCACACGTGTGGTATCGTTGTACTCAGGAGGAGTAGCAGAATGTATTTTGGGCTGTCATTTTTGCTTTGTACATGCTATGTGTTGGAAATATTTTATCAATGGACAACTTTGTGTAAAAAAAAAAAAAAATGCGTTTTTTCATTTTTTTTTTCCACATTTTCCAAAAACTGCTGGAAAAAAATAAACTGTTCAAAAGACTCATTATGCCTTATATATTATACGTTGGGGTGTTAGCTTTCCAAAATGGGGTCATTTTGTGGGTAATTCCATTGTCCTGGTGTTCCAGGGCCTTCAAAAGTGTAATAGGTAGTCAACTAGTTAGATGTGCAATTTTTATGCTCCTAGAACCCCAGATGGTGCTCCCTGCATGTTGGGCCTCTGTATGTGGCCAGGCAGTGAAAAAGTCTCACACATGGGGTATCGTTATACTCAGGAGGAGTAGCAGAATGTTTTTTGGGGTGTAATTTGTGGTATACACATGCCATATGAGAGAAATAAGCTATTACAATGACAATTTTGAGAACATTTTTAAATAAAAAATAAAAATCTTAATTTTGCAAAGTATTGTGGGAAAAAATTACAACTTCAAATAACTCACCATGCCTCTTAATAATTACATTGGAATGTCTACTTTCCAAAAAGGGGTTATTTGGGGGGCATTTGTACTTTCCTGGCTTGTTAGGGTCTCAAGAAATGAGATAGGCCTTCAGTACATTAGGTGTGATCAGATGTGATAATTTTTTTATGATTTGCACTATAGCTTGTGGACTCTAAAACTTTCACACAGACCAAATAATTTCCCAAAATTTTGGGTTATTTTTATCAGACATGTAGCAGTATAAATTGTGGCCAAAATGTATGAAGAAAAATTTATCATTTACAAAATGTTATCACAAGAAAAAATCTTTTTTTTTTTTTTTCAAATTTTTCGGTCTTTTTTCATTAATAGCGCAAAAAATAAAAAACCCAGAGGTGATCAAATACCACCAAAAGAAAGCTCTATTTGTATGAAAAAAAGGACAGAAAAATAATTTGGGTACAGTGTTGCATGACTGAGTAATTGTCATTCAAAATGTGAGAGCTGAAAGCTGAAAATTGGTCTGGGCAGGAGGGGTGTTTGCCCAGTAAGCAAGTGGTTAAGGATCAAATGGACAGAAAGGCCGACTCATTGCTACATAAGGCCTGGAATGCCTAGGCTTTGTCTTTGGTCTGGCGGGAGCATCCACCTGTGTGGCTAGGAATTTAGACGTATGGGTTCAGCATCTGGATGATGTTCTTTCATCCGACACCCCCAAAGAGGAGATTAGGGAGTCTCTCCCACTCATTGACAAGTCGGTTGCCTTTTTAGCTGATGCAGCAGCAGATTCTGTAAAATCTGCAGCCAGGTCTTCTGCTCTAATCAATTCATCTAGGCACGCTATCTGGCTTAAATCTTGGGAAGGTGATCTTGCCTCCAAGAATAAACTCTACAGCATACCCTTTTGAAGGCAAGCTCTTATTCGGTTCCTCTTTAGTAAAGGTCCTAGCTCTTTCCTCTGAGAAGAGTTAACGGTTCTCTTCTTCCCAAAGGAATAAGCCCCAGAATAAGAGGCCTTTTCGCAGCTTCCAAAACCAGGTTAATTTTAAAACAAACAGGCAACAGAAAAGCAAAAGGGGGAGGGGGCCTTTTGCACCTTCAGCTCCTTTCAATTCCTTTATTCTTCAAACATTGGAAAGGGGTTACAGGTTGGAATTCAAAAGTCAGGATGAATCTAATTTCTGTGTGGGAAACTTTTGATGGTCATCAATTTTAAGTGTCCTGAACAAATTCATAGTCTACAGACATTTCCAGAAGGAAAATATTTATTCTGTAAGGAATCTGTTGTTGCCAGGGGTTTTAATGATAACCCTGGATCTCCAGGACGCTTATATTCATGTACCAATCTACCAGAGTGACAAGGGTTCCTCAGGTTTGCGATTCTCATAGAAAATGGGCCAAGTCATTGGAAGTTAAATGCCCTTCCTTTTGGTCTCTCGGCAGCACCTAGAATTTTACAGAAATCATGGCCAAAGTCGCAGCCTTTTTCAGATTCAGAGTGTATCGATCGTCCCATTTCTAGATGATTTTTTGATCTTAGCTCAAGACAAAGAGTCCCTTGGTCAGGATATGCAGTTGGTTTTACGGACCTTTCAAAAAAATTGGGGTGGAAAATCAACCAGCAAAAGTCTAGCCTGGTGCCCTCCCAGAGCATACATTTCTTGGATTATCTAATAGACTCTGTTGTCCAAAAGATTTTTCTTCCTGAAGAGAAGATTTTGAAAATTCTTCTTGCAGGCCTTCACGTTGCTCCCACAGACCTCCCTTCGGCGGATCATGCCGTTATAAGGGTTGATGACTACGGCCATCCCAGGGGTGCCTTGGGCCCAATTACACTCCAGACTCTTTCAGGCGTTTCTTTTACTCCATTGGGATCGCAGAAAGAATTCTCTAGATTTTCTCAATCTCTCCTGGTGCGAGCAGCGGGAACACCTGCAGGGAGTGAAGAACTGGGCACAACATGCTCCTGTAAAAATTACCACAGATGCCAGTCTGTGGGGCTGGGGTGCTCACTCACAGGGCTGGCAGGCCCACGGAGCCTGGTTGCCAGAGGAGGCAGGCCGCTCTTAAACATTCAGGGAACTACTAGCTGTGGGGAAAGCTCTTGTGTCATTGAAAGAGAGGGTCTATTCAAAATGTGGGGGGTATATAATAAGGGGGCGCTAATAGTAGGTGATAAATACATTCCTAATTCTAGTTTGAAACAATATATTAACTATAAGGTCAACAATACAATAGTGATTTCAAGTGCAAGTGCTTATATAATAACATAAAAAAATAGGTACAAACAGATCCAAAAAATGCAGCAATGGACACTAAATGAAAAGCATTGGTAAGTCCATGCATCAAATGGTTGACTTGAGAGTAGACACCATCACCATGGAAGAGATATCAAACTGGCGTCACCCGGTGAGAGGTAGAGGTAAGTGCCTACTTACACAGACCACCATGACCCTTTGCTTTAAAAAAAGGATCAGATGGAGCTTTAGTACAGTTGGCGGCCTATGGTATGTACTGGTACCTGGATGGGACTGGCCAGGAATGGACTCCAACAGAAGAAATTACCATGGATAAAATGAAGAGAAATGAGCCATAGTGAAGTTCTGCGATTTATTGTAAAACGGAATAAAAACAAAAGCCAAATGGCCGCTTACTTGTGCAAGTGCCGAGACCTTGGCGCTAAGCTGAAGTGGTTAAATACTGCATGAAACCATGCGGTAGGTTATTGCAAGCATCTGCATATGGGAGTGTAATGGTGCGCTTATTCAAATAACTTAAATATATATGTAGAGTAACACAATAATTAAACATTAAACCTTCTAAACTCCATAAATGCAATAAATAATCAAGAAATGTTATATGATATATCTGTGAAAAATAAATACACAATGAAAGTCCAAGTGCAATACAATTATATCCAGTCCATATCATGAGTATGATCATTCGTGTCCAATGAAAATTATGTATAAGGTGCAAAAAAATATAGTAGATCAGTGAAAAAATGTTGCATTCACTGCCACCAATAGATGAAATGGCCGCTCACCTCAGGAAATGGCCATAAGGCCAAACTGCGCTTTAGTATCCCAAAGATGTCTGCTGGGCTCCCCACTAGATGTCTAAAAGATCAGCTGTAATGCTAAAACAACCACGACTCACGGCCCGCAAGCACTCAGAGCACAGAAAACACCATAGCACAATATTGCCAATAAATGTAAAACATTTAATAAAATCTGCTTACATTAAAATTCAACAACATCCGTGATAAAAGAAAAACGGATCTCCTCCTCACCGCACACTGTGGACACAGGAAGTGATGTCACAGCCTGCACCCGACGCGTTGCATCACTGGTCACGTGATTATCTCAGGGATAGCATCGGATGTTATTGAATTTGAATGTACGCAGATAATATAAAATGTATTAAATCATACAAATACCGCATTCGGTATTTAAAAATTCTTAAAGGGGTGTTCCAGCCAAATTTGATGTATGTTAAAAGTCAGCAGCTAAAAAAAGTGTAGCTGCTGGCTTTCAATAAACACACACTTACCTGCTCCAGCGACGTGCCGGCCGGGGCTCTGCTCCTCTCCCCCCCCCCCTTCCCGGCCGGCGTCTTCATTTGTACTGTGGGCACCCGCCGTGACAGCCTTCGGCTTCACGGCCGGGCACCCACTGCACAAGCGCGAGCTGCACAAGCGCGGCGTGGCTCGCCACTGATTCGACAGGCGATCGTCTAGGACCTGTCACGTGTCCTAGACGATCGCCTAGGGGAGGGGCTGCAGTAGGGCGATTAAGCTTAATCGCCTTACCAGCCCTCGGCGGAAGGAGGAAGTGGGACAGGAAGTCCCACTCCTCCTGAAGCCCCCACTCCCCCCCCCCCCCCAAAAAAAATTACATGCCAAATGTGGCATGTAAGGGGGTGAGGAGTGGGTTAAGCGGAAGTTCCAAATTTGGGTGGAACTCCGCTTTAAGGAATATTACTTTCACAACTGATTTACCGCAAGCATCTAAAGACAGGTTTTTGCACCCACTTCCGGACCACACAGTCTGCGGGTAGAATGCGGGCAGGATGTCACATAACCCCCCCCCCCCACCGTTGTGTTCTGGGAACACTCGGCTCCCAGAGCACAATAGGAGCCAATCAGCAGGCGCAGCGCAACTCGCGCATGCGCCATAGGGAATCGGCAGTAAAGCCGGAGCGCTTGACTTCCTGGTTCCCTCACCGAGGATGGCGGGGGGACAGCAGAGTGACGAGCGATATCACTCGTCCTCTGACGGCGCTGGACTCCAGGACAGGTAAGTGTGCCGATATTAAAAGTCAGCAGCTGCAGTATTTGTAGCTGGTGACTTTAAAAAAAAAATTTTTTTCAGCAGACATCCGCTTTAAGTATAAATTAACTCTACACAACACTCGGTTCTGACTGTAGCACAACTGTTGGGTGTTAATTGGATGAACTATATTAGTTTAGTGATTTGTTTCATTTGTGTCTGGGTTAGCTATTCAAGATGACATGTGCTCAACAAATGTATTTGTTTTTCAATAAGGGAAGGAAAAATGAATTTATCTCCACTACACCCCACAGGCTGAGGAAAAGGCTTTCAGGTACAGTGTGTGTTTCTTTAACCTTGGTGTGTGTGTTTGAATTTCATGGCTCATTCACATGGGCACTCAGAGTCAGCTTTAAGAGTCTTTTGTTTCTTTTTCAGTCTTGGCCTGTGCTGCATGCAGGCAGACCACATTAGTTAAAGTGGAGGTTCACCCTCCAAACAAATTTCAGGCATGCATTGGAGCCCACCCACCCGACCGGCAGTATGCCAGTGTTTTTTTTTTTTTCTATACATACCTTTTTTTGCGGGCTCTCGTCCCCTCCGGCGATCGCGCGTGACTGGGCCTTTCCAATCACAGGCTGTGATTGACGTCCCTCAGCCCGGCGCATACAGCGCGTCACGAGATGCCGAAGGAACCCGAACGTCGGTGCGGCCCTATACGGCGCCTGCGCACCGACGTGCTGGTTTCTGGCGAGAACCTCGGCCGTGTGTACGGGGCCTGACTCTGTGTTCCCTGCATACCTGCCAAACTTGGCTGTGTAGGTAAATTTGTACAGCCAATGCATGACTATTTACTAAAATGGGCTGTTTGCATGCAGTTCACGCTGTACAGGGCTGAATGCTGGTGTGAACTGCATACAGTAACAGTATTTCAACAGTTTGTTGTGTAAAAATATTTAAGCAGAAGAAAAAAAAGCTTGGCTAGTTCCTTCTTATAATTCTATGCTGAAAGCCTCATTGCACAGAACAATGACTGTGCAGACCTGCCCTGTGTTCTCCCTTCTCCTTTGTTGAGACCTACGGTGTATATATCATGTAAAATAAGTAACGAATGTATTAAATATGAGTGGGATTAGAACTACTGAGTTTACATGCTTTTATTCCTGGCAAAGAATAAAAAAAGTTCCTGCAGAGAACTTCTTGTGATAAGTGCAAAAATGTATGGAGAAAAACCGGGACGGCCGCACTCCAAAAAAATGGTTCCTTTTAATAAAACTGGTCACAACATGAACATATCACAGCAAAAAATCAGGAGAAAAGCTGACGCGTATCATACAGTGCTTATTCATAGCTAGATGTGCATGGCAGAGAAAAATACATTTTATTTTATTCTTGTGAGAAGTGTTGTCTTTTGTTTTGAAAAAATATCAATAAATTTACCCTTTAAAAAAAAAAATAACAAGAAATAAACATAAAAACAAAAATAGGGACAACGGTAGTACATCACATGGTTATTGAACTACACATCACAATTGTACAGGTTTAACGAGCATAGCTCCAAACATTGTGCATGTTATACATGTTTGATCATAAATTCACATACAAATATATCACTTCCAGATCAGATTTCGAACTAGACAAGACTAACAAACATTACCTCATCTCATCTCAACATTCCCAGTGGTATATTTCAACCAGTCATTCCAAACTTTTTCGAATTTGTTAGGGCAACCTCTAGCAGCATAGGTCAGTTTATACATTGGCACCGCCTGGCTCACCAGATCCACCCAATATTGCAGCGAGGGAGGCACCGGATCCTTCCACCTGAGAGCCAACGCCTTCTTCGCATAACAGAACAATATCCTAAGTAGCGTCCTCTTGGATTCTGATAATTCCTCCTCGTCCAGATCCTCTAACAGGCATCTGGCTGGGGAATATATATTCGGGAGTGTTATTATTGACGGCAAATTTTAAATGAACTTTTGACTAAAATGCCATTTTAGTTGTATTCGTATTATGGTAATCCTTTTTTTTTTTTTTAGTTTTATGCCGCTTACACACGATCAGTTGTCTGATGAAAACGGTCTGATGGACCGTTTTCATCAGACTAACCTATCCTGTGTGGGCCCCATCGGTTTTTTATCCATTGGTTGGTTAAAAAAAACAGAAACGTGTTTTAAAATTATCTGATGGTTAACTAACCGATAGGAAAAAAACAATCGTCTGTAGGCATGTCCATCGGTTAAAAGTCCACGCATGCTCAGACTAAATTAGGGGACGGGAGCGCTCAGTCTGGTAACAGACAGAAAAGCGCAAATCGTCTTTTACTAACACGAGATCAGCTAAAGCAGCCCCAAGGGTGGCGCCATTTGATCTTCCCCTTTATAGTGCCGTCGTATGTGGTTTACGTGACTGCGTTTTGACACGATAGGTTTTTTTTTTTTTTAACATTCCAAGTTTATTGTGTCAAACTTGCGCAAGACAAGATAAATCAGAAATCAGTACAGCTGCTCGCAGAGCAGTAATATGGTAACGGAACATAGCATGGTGAACAATAAAACAGGCAAAAAGAAAATAAAACAAAAATGACCTATGTGGATTGGCAACAGTCCAAACTTATCCTTGCTTACCAAATATTGATGCTTGCCTAAGAGCAAAACCAACATCGGCTTGACCAGTCAAAACAGCAGACCAGCGGCCCAAGCGGATCCTTAATAGCCCAGTAGGGCGCGGACATAAAATGGCCGTAGCAAGCTATTTCCACCAAGCAGCTATTGTTATATTTCAGGTTTTACAACCAGAGAGAGAGAGGTAAGAAAGAGATATAAAAGAGAGAATAGAGAAACATGGTAACAGTCAGTATAATGTGTATGTGCCTAGACCCAAGACACTCCTCAGAGACCTCCTAAGTAGGTGTCCGAGACATATTTTCAGAATATGCAGAGGAATACTTGAAAACTACCCAGGGTTGCCATATCTTATGGAGTTTTTCAACCTGATCAGTCGATTGAGCCAGGGTCTCCTTCATGGTATAAATGTCCGAAATCCTCCTGAGCCATTCAGCAATGGATGGAACCCTTTGAGACTTCCAGTACAGTGGTACTAGGGACTTTGCTGCATTCAATAGGTGTCTCGTCAGAGAGTTTTTATATCACCTCAGAGAGACGTTTGTGAGATGAAGTAAGCACGAAGCTGCATTCAGGGTAATGTCAGTAATTTGTTTAATTAGCCGAATAACTTTTTCCCAAAACCGTGCAATGTATGGACACTGCCACCAAATGTGGACCAGTGATCCCTTTTCGTTTCCACACCTCCAGCAGGAGTCTGGAATTTGTGGGTTCCAACCATGTATTTTAACCGGAGTATTATACCAGTGAGTCATAATTTTGTATGCCGTTTCTTGCATTGCAGTACTTATCGAGCATTTATGTATCATAATACAAGCGTACTTTCATTGTTTGGGTGTGATCTCCATACATAACTCCTTTGACCATCTCGTCCTTAATGCATCGGCAGCCCCATGATCCGCATTCTGTAACCATGTATAAGCCTGAGAGGTAGGTTTTACACAACGAGCACCCTCAAGACAGATTGACTCCAAGGCCGTAGGGGATCTACAGCACGCATCCCTCCTGGATGCCCCCCCTAAGTAACTACGCAATTGAAAATATGCCCAAAAGGGCAACTGCGAAACGTTCAAGTCCCTCTTAAGCGTGGCCCAGTCCTTCACTATCCCTTCCTTGAAGCAATCCCCCGCTAGAAGAGACCGCGAATTGGCAGATGCTCTAAAATGAGGGTTATTTAAACCTGGCACAAAGTCTGGGTTATCCTTCATAGGGGTTAAAGGACCCGGTTGGGAAATGATTGTAAGAGTTTTAGCCAGTGTATGAAGGATCTCTAAAGTGCAACCCGTGATGGGGTGTGATTTAAGACTGGGCGGCAGCTCTCCCATGGGATCCATAGGGAGTACTTGAGTGGGAGTGGGCAAATATCCGCTTCCAACAACACCCAATCCTTTATTGAGACGTGGCAATGCCAATCAATGATCCTAGTCAGGTGAGTAGCCCTGTAATACAATACAAAGTCAGGTAAGCCCATCCCCCCACAGTCTTTAGGTTTCAGCAGCAAGGAGTATTTAATTCTAGATTTTTGGGAGTTCCATAGAATTTTCACGATCGTTTTTTTTAACCGATGGTGTGTAGGCTCGACTGATCATCAGTCAACTTCATCGGATAACTGATGAAAAAATCCATCAGTCCATTTTCATCGGATAGACCGATCGTGTGTACAGGGCATTAGTCTAATAAAATGGTGTTCATTTAGTCATTGAAAATATTTTTGGGCCACTAAATTATCACTGCTTGTGAGGAAAGAATTCTATAATTTTCCTCAGATGGTTCCACCTCTTCATCACCTCCTACTAGACTCCTTTCACACAATCATTCAATCTGGATTCATCTGTCTGTTTTTCAGATCGAAGGACAGGACATTTCTATGGAGATGTGGATGTAAACATACATGTTGTCATTCACATATGCTTGCTGCATAGGTCAGGCATGTATGTGTGAGTCTGTGTGCTTGTATGTGTGTGTGTGTGTGCGTGCCTGTATATTTGTGTGTGCGCCTGTATGTATGTGTGTGTGCCTGTATATGTATGTGTGTGTGTGCCTGTGTGTGTGTGCCTGTATGTGTGTGTGTGTGTGTGTCTGTCTGTATGTGTGCCTGTGTGCCTAATTCTTGTTGGACAGTGCATTAGTGATCGAACAAACACAATTTTAATAGTTCAAAGAATGTCAGGCAAAATGGTCGGCCCTCACGCATGTTCACTTTATCAAATCTGGCCCTCTTTAAAAAAAGTTTGGACACCCCTGGCATAGGTCTACAAATTAAAATGGAAAATAATGCAGACCTTTTTTGTTTTGCGGATTTAAATACATGCTGTCCATTACATATTTTACATTAAGGGGTTGTAAACTCTCTGCGTTTTTCACCTTGATGCATTCTTTGCATTGAGGTGAAAATCCTTTACCATAACTGAGCCCCCTTATACTTACCTGAGCCCCAGTAATTCTTGCAACGGGAAGGGGCACACCAGCTCTGGCTGGTGTCTTGTATCCTGATTGGATAGATTGATAGCAGCGTAGCCATTATCTCTCACTGCTGTCAATCAAATTTAAGGATGCGGGGGGCGCAAAGCCAAGTCCCGCTGTCTGTGTCAACAGACACAGCAGCAGGACACGGAAGCATGACTGCATGGATGACCCATAGGAGAATCCTTCTCCAAGACACTGAAGAGGAGGAGCCAGGAGCACCACAGAGGGACCCCAGAAGAGGATGATCAAGGCCACTCTGTGCATAACCAAATGCACAGTGGAGGTAAGTATGTTTTTGTTTTTCAAAACCTGAACCTTTACAAGCCCTTTTAATGTCTGTTTTTTGCCAAGAGATATACATATAGATTTTATTTTTTTAACTATTCTCAAAACAGCAACATGTGACAAAAACAGATGTAAATGAAATCCTGAACTGAATAAAATATGGATATTTAACTTGATGTTATCTGATGTAACTGATTCAGTATTCTTTTTATTGATAAATGGACAGCCAGATGTAAATGGATTTGAGTCTCTTTACATCTGCTTACCTCTGAGTCCATTCAGGTCTGGAAAAAAAGGAAAAAGTCTGTGTCCTTTTCTGGGGTTTTTTCCCGACCTTAACATGACAGATTGGAGGTAGTCTGATGTAAACTGATGCAAGATCGAATGTGGCTCCAGCTTTCAATTGGCCACTGAACAGGCACGGATGTAACAAAAATAATATCCATTCTGCTCATGGTTCATCAGTGTTCCAGCCAAATTTGATGTTTATTAAAAGTCAGCAGCTACAAAAAGTGTGGCTGCTGGCTTTCAATAAACACACACTTACCTGCTCCAGTGTTCCAGCGACGCGCCGGCCGGGGCTCCGCTCCTCTCCCCCCCTCCCCGGCCGGCGTCTTCATTTGTACCGTGGGCACCCGCCGTGACAGCCTTCGGTTTCACGGCCGGGCACCCACTGCGCGAGCCACACTGCGTGCGCGGCGCGGCTCGCCGCTGATTCAACAGGCGATCGTCTAGGACCTGTCACGTGTCCTAGACGATCGCCTAGGGGAGGGGCTGCAGTAAGGCGATTAAGCTTAATCGCCTTACCAGCCCTCGGCGGAAGGAGGAAGTGGGACAGGAAGTCCCACTCCTCCTGAAGCCCCCACTCCCCCCCCAAATGTGGCATGTAAGGGGGTGAGGAGTGGAACAAGCGGAAGTTCCAAATTTGAGTGGAACTCCGCTTTAATAACCTTGATGGTGCCTGTGTGAAGGGGGGTATAATGCTAAAGAACAAACTAGTTAAGATGGATAATGGTATATGGATAATGCAAGCGCACATGTGTACAGATTTGCATGCATGCACAAATTCTAACTAACAGTTTCAGAGTGTTTTAATTTACTTTTAGCTCTACTCTAATGAATTAGGTGGCTAATTTTATTTTCAAAACAACTTTGACGATCTTAACCACTTAAGGACCGCCTACCGCCGATATACGTTGGCAGAATGGCACGGCTGGGCAAACCAACGTATATGTACGTTGCCCTTCAAGCTCAGCCGTGGGTCGCGGGCGCACTCCCGCGACCCGGTCCGAAGCTACGGGACCCGTGGACCCGATTGCCGCTGGAGTGCGGCGATCGGTCCCCAGAGCTGAAGAACGGGGAGAGCCGTGTGTAAACACGGCTTCCCCGTGCTTCACCGTGGCGACAGCATTGATAACGTCATCCCTTTTATAGGGGGGACACGATCAATGACGTCACACCTACAGCCACACCCCCCTAAAGTTGTAAACACACGTTAGGGAACACATAACCCCTACAGCGCCCCCTGTGGTTAACTCCCAAACTGCAACTGTAATTTCCACAATAAACAATGCAATTTGAATGCATTTTTTGCTGTGAAAATGACAATTGTCCCAAAAATTTGTCAAAATTGTCCGAAGTGTCCGCCATAATGTCGCAGTCACAAAAAAAATCCCTGATCGCCATTTATAAAAATGCAATAAAAACTATCCCCTATTTTGTAAACGCTATAAATTTTTGCGCAAACCAACCGATAAACGCTTATTGCGTTTTTTTTTGTTTTTTTTACCAAAAATAGGTAGAAGAATACGTATCGGACATTTTTGAGGGATATTTATTATAGCAAAAAGTAAAAAACATTTTAAAACATTGCATTTTTTTCAAAATTGTCACTCTATTTTTGTTTATAGTGCACAAAATAAAAACCGCACCCCAAAAGAAAGCTCTATTTGTGGGGGGAAAAAAGGACACCAATTTTGTTTGGGAGCCATGTCGCACGACCGCGCAATTGTCAGTTAAAGCGGCGCAGTGCCGAATCGCAAAAAGGAGCCTGGTCCTTTAGCTGCATTTTGGTCCGGGGCTTAAGTGGTTAAGAAAAAAAAATACGAACTTTAAGCGACCTTGTCATTACAAATTAAAAAAAGACTGTAAAATAAAATGCTATATGCTTGCCTTTTCAGCCGCCTGAAACTCCTCCATTTCATGGCAGCTGCAAGTATCCAACAGTTCCATGTGTGTATTCCTGCTTCCCTCTACTGTATGTTGTGGCTCTTCCTGATATTTTGTAGGGACACGGTGCCTTTTAAAGAATTAGAAATGCGGTGGAAGATGCATATTGCCATGTATGTACCTCGTTAATGACAGAGGCTGTTGTGCACATGAAATGTATGTAGCAATATGCCACTTCTGGTTGTGCAGGAGCATTCATGGCCTTGGCATGGGGCTGCATGATCAAAGAGCCTATAAAATGTTTAACCTGCATTTTATTTCATAATTTGCCTTCAGTACAATTGGTAAATAAACGAAACTGCTCGTTTCCTGCTTTCTTGTTTCTTAAAGGGAGCCTATATAATGGCTTTGAATTGAATCAATGTATTTTTTTCTTTTAAGGGGGCTTTTAAATTATTTTCATGTTTTTTGTTTTGCCTACGGCACTGGATTAATAGAACATCATACATTTTCTAGAGAGCACAGCAGAGGTGTGCTACTTTCAGGCGCCATTGTGTGTGTTTGTAATTTTAACCTCCCTGGCGGTATGATTCTGTCTGGAATTACGTACCAAAAGCGGTACAATTATTTTGCATGGAAATTCTGCGTTTTATACTGTAGGCCTGCAATTCTTAGGAATAACTCACTTAAATTTGTCCAAACCAGAGTCTAGTAAACATAGTAATTATAATAAAAATTATTCACTAATGTAATCAAATCAAAATCACTGAAATTTGCTCAGTTGCAGAATTGTCGCTGTCATTACTTTTATTTTTTTATGACGGATTTCCCCACAAATCGCTATCGCTCAATTCTGCAAGTGATTATCATTTATTATCGCTGTTTTCTAGCTGCTCTAAAATCACTTTTGACATAAAGGGACACTTTTGGTTGCTATGGACAATCTACAGTTTGCAGGCACAAAAAAAAATGTTTTTATTATGTAAAAGAACATGCAGGGCACTGGGCAGACCACTAGGGACAGGGGGGTGTGTACTTTTTACATACAGTACTGTAATCTAGAAAGATTACAGTATACTGTATGTAATGTGTTTGTTTACTTTTTTGAATTTGCCGCCGGTCTCCACCCCCGTGCGCTCGTTACGTCGCAGGGAACGGAGATCGGCGGCGCGCGGGCACAAGGTAAGTACAGTAACCCTGCCTGGATACAAGGTAAGCCAGCGCGCTGCAGGCTCTGCATATTCACCCCGAGCGCGACTCAGGGATACCGATTTTTGCATAAAAAATCCACCCCGAGTCACGCTCGGGGATACCGGCAGGGGGGTTAATGTTTGCCAAGTCTTGCTTGTTGCTATAACTAACTAAACATCTAGATTTAAACCTTGTATCAGCATAGCCTAACTAGACAAGCCCTCAGTAAGTCTACGCCCAAGCGAAATAACGCATGCATAGCCATCTTTCGCATTTTGTTTCCTTCTTACAGCACCAAATTTAAGGTCGGAGAGTGAGAGTGACTATTCTGCCTCTGATTCTGATGAAGAGATGGAAGAAAAGCCAGCCACTGCAAAAACACCAAGTAAAGGATCACAAACGCCAAGCAAAGGGTCTCAGACTCCTGGTAAAACCCCTTCCAAAAAAGGAAAGAATAAAGTAAGTTTTATTTTTGAGCTGTGAGCCTGCGTTTAAAAATGAAAAAAAATATTTTGTCTTGCTTGGAGGGTTTTAGTGGTAAGTGACATAAATAAAAGCTTTGTGACCTGTAAAACTATCTTTCATTTCTTTTTTCTTTAACAGAGCAACTTGGTGGAAGAGTACTTTGAAGCTCACAGCAGTTCCAAGGTCCTCACTTCCGATAGGACATTGCAAAAGCTCCAGACTCCAAAGCTAGACCAGGTATAAACCAAATTTATGCTAGAAGTGAGGACATACAAAACAGAGTAGCTTTTCATAAACATGGTCCATATACAACACAGGTAGGATTTATGATTGAACTATTAACACCTTTGAGGTTTTTTTTTCTTTATCGTACATCACGGGACACAGAGCGGCAATCCATTACTATGTGGGTTATAGAGTCTACCTTCAGGTGTGGACACTCGTGTAATTAACTACACAGGAAGTTCCCTCCCTATATAACCCCTCCCATACTGGGAGCTCCTCAGTTTTTTCATCAGTGTCTAAGGTGTTGGTCACGAGTGAACATGTGCTCTTAGGAGCTCCACTGGAGGGATGCATGCTGGATGTAAAAAACCTCCATGAATCCGGATCCGTCCAAGGTGCTTCATAGCCAAAGTGGACGGTACCCGGGCCTCGGTACGAAGAACGAGGTTTAGCCTATAATGCCTCTCTGCGGAGGGCTGGATCCTGGGTTCCAGAACTTTGTGCCTTCTAAGGACCAAATGTTTTTTCTGCTGCCAGGATGCTATATAGTTCCAGGGGAGTTGGTGTTCCTGCCATGGACCCCGGTCCCTGAAGGTCTAGGACAATACCCACGGTGAAGGGGGAAGATTGGGCCTCTTGCTTGGCAATACCCTGCAGCGTGGAGAAGGTAAGAGGAGGGCCTACGGGACTTGGTTCGACAGTAGGTCCTCCGTGGGGGACTTGGGTCTCGCCTATATTATGCTTCTATGCATGGGCAATGTAAACCACTATGTCTTCTGAGACAGGATGGCTCAGAGCACCCATATACCTCCCCTAGCCGGCATGCAGCCTGGCCCACCATGTCTGTTAGACAGGATGGCTGCAGTACCTATATATCTCCCCTTGAAGGGGCCGGTACATAAATAAAAAAAAAAAAAATATGCCCTTAATCCTATACAAAGGATTGTCTTCCGTGAGTAGTTGCAAGTCTTATCTGTGTTTCCACTACTATGGGCAGTAGAAGACATGCCTGATGTTTTTGCTTACCATGCTTTCCAGAAAACGGAAGCTTAAGTGTTAGCTGATCTATTGTGTCCCACTTCCTCCGCTTCAGGCTCTACCATGTTGCACGTGCTCACCGGCTCAGTGCAGTCGCAGAGAAGGCTCTTCAAAGGGCCCGGACGTCAGAGCTCTGTAAAGCTAGGGGGACACAAACGTAACCACCTTGTGTGAGTTGGATACAGATTCATCTAAGACGCCTACTCGCATCTAGCTGTGCAGATTAGCAGGCATTGTGTCAGCCTAAATTCAGCTATTTGATGCACCTGGGTTAAGTGCCTCTGCTTTAGCTTAGGACTTGGTCTCCCCATTGAATAAGGTCAGGGGTAGGAATATAAAGAGGGATTGCCACCTGAACCTGGTGGACCCTTATTCTCCTCTGAAGAGACTTAAACAGCTCATAGATTGAGCCATCAGACCTGTCAGGCAATGCAGCCTTCCCCCAACATTGCAATCACTCTGCATGTGTTTTGTGTTTTGCAAGAAAAAAAAAAGGGGGGGGGTGTCCCCCTTTTCCTGCTTTAATCCTGAAACAAAGGGATTAGAAAGCTTGGGGATAAAAGTTTCACTGTCAGAGGACAGGAGACAGGAGCTGCAGCCTAACAAGGAGAAGCTATCAAAAGCCCTACAGGTTCTGATTACACCTCTATCTTCTCCTTAGAGTGTAAAGAGAGGTTTTCCTATAGGTGGCTAGTAAGACCTCCATATAATCCTCAGCCTGGTGTCGGCTTCAGGCTAACCAAATGCATCGGAGGGATGCACAGTTGCGGGCACACGTTGCTAATGTCTCTTAATTGAGGAAACACACATCTGCAGAGGATAATTTCCTCTTTACCAGTCCGCATGTTGCATAACATACATGAGTTTGGAATGCATGTGGGATAAAAACAAGTAACAGAGCAGATTCTATTATGGATCGCATAAACATACATGTTTCTGTCTATATGGTGCTGCATGTTTCCACAAAAGAGGTCGCATAAAAGATGCTTGTAATGCTGAATCGCATAAAGACGTTTGTAGGCATAAAAATGCTGAATCACACATGATTACCTGATCACCCAAGTCCTTGTTTCCCCCAAGGATGTTTGGTTACACAGAAGAGGTTTGTTTCCACAGAAAGGCCTAAAATCGCATAAAGTTGCTTGGATGCAAAAAAGATGCTGGATCACACATGGTTACCTGATCATCAGCGTCCTGGATTACTCAAGGATGTTTGGTCACACAAATAGGCTTGTTTCCACAAAAGTACCTAAGGTCGCATAAAGATGCTTGTATGCATAAAAATGCTGAATCGCATAAAGGATGCTTGTATGCATAAAAAGATTGAATCACACAGGATTACATGATCACCCAAGTCCTTGATTCCCCAAGGATATTTGGTCACGCAAAGAGGCTTGTTCCCACAGAAATGCCTAGAATCGCATAAAGAGGCCTGAAGGCATAAAAATGCTGAATCACACAGGATTACCCGATCACCCAAGTCCTGGATTACTCAAGGCCTAAAGGGATCGCTTAAAGATGCTTGAATGCAAAAAGAAGCTGGATCACACATGGTTGTTGGATCAACAGAGTCCTGGATTACCCAGGGATACTTGATCACATAGAGAGGCTTGTTTCACAGAAATGCCTAAAGTCGCATTAAGATGCTTGGGGCATAAGGATGTTGGAACGCACAGGGGTGCTTGGTCACACAAGGGTTCTTGTCCGCACAGTAGTGCTTAAAATGCATAAGATGTTGATCGCATGGAAGATGCTGAATCGCATGCATGGTTACTTTAAAGTTGCACATGGTGGCTTAATTAAGCAATACAGGATGCCTTGTGTTTGCATAGAGATACGTGTCTGCATGGGTTCATGTTGCACATTGTTGCATAACACGTTTATAGCACATGCTTGCTTGCTTGCAAGGATGC
Source organism: Rana kukunoris (assembly GCA_029574335.1). Classification (NCBI taxonomy): domain Eukaryota; kingdom Metazoa; phylum Chordata; class Amphibia; order Anura; family Ranidae; genus Rana; species Rana kukunoris. The sequence continues at coordinate 126,091,485 of CM056054.1, read as the reverse complement.
TCGTTCCAGAGCACACATGCTATATGCATGTTTGGCGTGAGACATATTTATATGATTTCATGCTTCCATGAACACACACTGCCATGTACACACGCCTCCATTGAGGCATATGGCTTTAACACTTGCCACATACACATATGGGGAGCCAGTTGCATATGTGTTTATTTACTTGGGACTGCAGAGGTTGTCTGCGTTGTGCAGGGGAACAGCACTATCTCCAGTTGGTGGTCTTGCCCTTTTGGGTTAGCCTCCGTGTCTGGGTTGTCAGGGTGCTAGGGCCCGCCTCTAGCAGGTCTGTAGGCCCAGGGTATAGCAGTAATGGCATACGGAAGCAGACTCCTGCTGATGGATCAGTCAGCAGCATGGCTGGACCTAAGGGTGTCCAGCATGGTCAGGTATCTGGATCTCCTGGGTTAGGATTCCAGTCTAAAGATACATTCTTCATTGACAAGAAGCTGGGTATGTTTTGCACCAGGAGAGTACTTTTGGCCTAAGACAAGACCATCGCTATAAGAAAGCTGGTCTAGGTGGTTACGGCAAGGAACAGTTCCTTACTTTTGGCTTTCTGCTTAAGGCACTAGAGAAGATGCTGCTTCATTCAAGACAGTTCCCTATACTTTTATTCAGGACTGTTATAAACAGTATTGTGTTGGCCTAGAAGGAGTGGATCTTGACCTAGCATTATCCAAAGAACCGGTCCCAGAGATAGGCTGGAATTCCTCTTGGTGGTTCTTAACTAAAGGGTTTGCCAGGTCAGGAAGAGACCTTGGCCCAGGGGAAGTAGTCGAGCTCCAAGGGAGCCTTATCTGTCAGCTAGAGCTACCGATGGAGCATCTGGCTTAGGGGCCTGAACGTTCAGGGGCTGGTTGGTTCGGTCAGAGTTCAATCAGACTATACCATATTAAGTGATTTACTTAATTTACCAAGGAGGAGCTTGTGCCTTGCCTATTTACATTCGTCATTTCATGAAATGCAGAATCGGCAGGCGATTCTCTGTAGCCGTCAACAAGTGTCTCCAGGAGAAGGACCTCTACACCCCGACTGTTTTCCTGACCAAGGGCCACAGAAATAGTACCCTGTACATAAGATGTATTGGCGTCCAGGCTCAACAAGAAATTGAACAGCTTGAGGTCAAGGACAAGGGATCCACCCGCATGCGGGGCAGATGTGTTGGTAATCTGGTGGGACCAGTGGTCACTGGTTATGTCTCTCCCCCCAGTGCCGCGGTGTTTGTGGCTTCCATGCAACATTAGAGAATGGCGGAAGCTGGCCTGATTACTCCGGCATAGCCCTGACGACCTTTTCTGTGCAGGGACAGTAGGGGTGGTAGTAGAGGACCCACGGTCCCTTACATCTTGTCCAGGCCTACTTCGAAGGGGGTATTACATCCTGTCGTGCAACAGGTGAATTAATGGTCTGGCTTTAGCCCACATTCTTCAGGATCAGGGTTTTTAGAATCAACGGCACTTCCTTGATTCATACAGGAAGGCTGGCCTCCAGGACCAGATATCCCAGGATCGGGAGAGCCCATGTTCCTGGTATGAAACAGATGGTGGCATCCTTGGAAGTTTGTCAAAGATAAAATTCCTGCATTTGGAAAGGAGACGGGGCCAGCCTTAAGTTACATCAAGGATCCGATCTCGGCCTTGCCTCCAAAGGTCGCTTGCTTCACACTCTTTGTTCCGAGCCATTATACAAGGGGTGACGCGCATAAGTCCACCAGTTTAGTCGCCCTTGTGCTTGGAGGATTGGCTCTAGTTTTGTCGGCTTACAGGGTCAGCTCTGTGGGCCGATGCACCATATTTCCCTTCAGCCTTTAACAAGGAAATTGGTGTTCTTGGTTGTGGTAGCCTCCAAGAGAGTTTCAGTATTGGCAACCTCTTGGTATAAAACCATACTTATTCTTACTAGTAGGGTGATGTTAATCCTCACCCAGCCTTATTTACTAGAAGGATCTAGTGTTCATTTGAATCTAGATATTCTTACCTCCCCCTTTTTCAAAACCTTGTTTTCGGAAGGAAAGGTTATTGCTTTCTCTCAGTAGAGATGAGAGCAGTTAAATATCTATCTGAAGGTTCAGATATAGAAATCTGAAGTTTTTATTGTGCTGCCAGAAGACCCTAGATGTGGGCCGGCAGTGTTCAGTTCAACTATTAAAATGGTTACATTCTCTCCTTTGGAGTAGAAGGGTCAAGGCCTATCTGAAGCGGCTGCTCGGATACGGAAAGCTGATGTAATTGCGCTACCAGGAGGCCCCAGGAAGGGGCAGGCACCGTCTAAAATCAACTATTTTCAAGATTGATTCATCAGGGTATTATTCAGGCTTGTGGTTCGGAGAATGGGACTCCCCCTGTTTCTTGGGGGGGGGGGTGCTCCGTACCAGGATAGTAAGCGCTTTATGCGCGATGCTTTACCGAGCCTTTATGACGCAGATTTTCAGGGCCGCAACTTGGCGTCTGTGCTTAGGTTCACTGATTCTTGTCAGATGTACATAGGAGGGCAAAAGGATGCAGCTTTTTGGCGCAGTATGCATCTGGCAGCATTATAGATCCTCACATCTGATGGCGGCCTGCGTTGTTTGTGTCTCCCTCCCCTCAGTAAGCATTGCTTTCGGACATCCCACATAGTAATGGATTGCCGCTCTGTGTCCCGTGATGTACGATAAAGAAAATAGGATTTTTTATGACAGCTTACCTGTAAAATCCTTTTCTTGGAGTACATCACGGGACACAGAGCTCCCGCCCCTCTTGTTTGGGGATATTGGGACATTTATTGCTTTGCTACAAAAACTGAGGAGCTCCCAGTATGGGAGGGGTTATATAGGGAGGGAACTTCCTGTGTAGTTAATTACACCAGTGTCCACACCTGAAGGTAGACTCTATAACCCACATAGTAATGGATTGCCGCTCTGTGTCCCGTGATGTACTCCAAGAAAAGGATTTTACAGGTAAGCTGTCATAAAAAATCCTATTTTTGTGCATACCTGTAACTATGTCAAACTCACACTATTGTTGCAATATCTCCAAACCATGCTAGTCTTGGCTTCTTCAATTGAACTAGATTATAATGCAGTCATACAAATACATTTAACTGCAAAACTTTAATTTTTTTATTTGGGATGAAATAGGGAGGGTTTAGAATACATTGTTTTTTATTGCTGTCTGTGCCCCCCATTAGAGAGATACCGTTCTCCTCAAGAGTGAAAGCAAATCACTAATTTTGGGTTGTCACCCAAACAGGGATAGAGGTGGAAACTTCCAGTTGAGACACTAGTTCTGGAGAAGCCCTCCTAATACTTGAGTCCCATCTCAATCCAGCGATGTGCACATTGCTTAATTGATATGGGACTCGGGTATTAGGGGGCTGCCGTTTGATTGGCTGAGACAGCAGTGGGAGCCAGTCGTTCCCGCTACTGTCAATCACAGCCAGTAAGTCAATGAGGACAGAGTGGGGGTGGGGCCAAGACACACTTTGTGTTTAATATACACACAGAGCAGTGGCTCGGGTACCTCCCTAGCAAGCTATTTGCTATGGGGGGCCCCTGGCAGGAGGGAAGGGCCAGGAGCACTGACTTGGGACCCAAGAAGAGGAGGATTGGGACTGCTCTGTGCAAAAGTATAACATGTTTGTTATTTGAAGAAAAATCTGTCTTTAATATCACTTTAAACATTTTTTTAACCACAGTTATCCAAATTGTAATACCTGCAGGAAACATTACGTAAACTTTTGGACCAGACCCCATCTACATTTGCTGCTGATCTCCACTACCTGAACAAAAAATATGAAGAACTATTCTACAAGTGGATGTTACAGCTGCAGTAAGTTCTCAAGTGTGCATACCCATATTCATGACCAGGGGTACTTTTTGCATCTTTGTGACCTGTGGGGTGTTTTTTTTTCTCCCACTTAGTTATGACTGTCTTGCTCATAGTGTGGCTGTCCGTTTCTGTCAGCCCCTGAATGTAAAGGACACGGTGTAATGAGGGTTTTATCAATATAGCTTATCCAATTGATCACTGTAAAATGAAAGTTAATCTGTTAGTAAAAGCCCAGCCACAGGAAGTATTTAGGGACTGTGTGCCCATGCAATTGTAGGTGCACATTTCAGCACATGGTACCGTGGGTGTGTTCTCAACAGACACAGGTGTGGGTAGGGCTGCCACACTTCTAGGCACTGATTTGGAAATACCAAGAAATCATGCTGTAGTTATAAGCCTTTTGATCTTTATTGGAAGCAGGTTTGTATTTTATTAAGTGAGTTCTTTGTGTTTCCTTATCAGCATTGGTTTCAATATCATCCTGTTTGGTTTGGGCTCCAAGAGGAATCTTATAGAGAAGTTTAGAACATCCATGCTACAGGATTCTCTCCACCTTGTCATCAATGGATTCTTTCCAGGCATTACAATAAAATCAGTAAGGGTCCTTCTTCAATAACCAATTCTTGTATTTGTTGCAGTTTGATTGTTTTATTTGTGGGTTGTATGTGTCTTGTTTTAACCCCTTCCCTACCAGCCCATAGGGGAATCACGTCATGGTGATCCCCTCGCCGATGAGACAGGACGTTGCACAACGTCCTGTCTTCACGGCGTTCTAGGGCGCGCGCGCACGCCACCGGCGGCACGCGCCCGCAGCACCACCCGCGATCCCGCGCGCGTGCCCGACGGCCGTGATTGCCGCCGGGCACCCGCGATTTCCGGCAATCACGGCTGGAGTGTGGATCTGTGTGTGTAAACACACAGATCCACCTCCTGTCAGTGGTGAGGAGACTGATGTGTGTTCCCAGTACAGAGGAACACACATCGATCTCCTCCACCTGTGAGTCCCCCTCCCCCTACAGTTAGAACATACTTTAGGACACATTTTAACCCCTTCAGCGCCCCCTAGTGTTAACCCCTTCCCTGCCAGTCACATTTACACAGTAATTAGTGCAGTTTTATAGCACTAATCACTGTGTAAATGTGAACGGTCCCAAAAACGTGTCAAAAGTGTCCGATATGTCCGCCGCAACGTCACGGTCACAAAAAAAAAAAACGCAGATCCCCGCCATTACTAGTAAAAAAAAAAAAAAAAAATGCCATAAATCTATCACCTATTTTGTAGACGCTATAACTTTTGCGCAAACCAATCAATATACGATTATTGCGTTTTTTTTTTACCAAAAATACGTAGAATATGTATCGGTCTAAACTGAGGGGAAAAAAAGTTTTTTTTAAAAAAATATTGTGAGATGTATTAAATAAAAAGGAAAAAATATTGTGTTTTTTTTAAAATTTTCGCTCTTCTTTTGTTTATAGCGCAAAAAATAAAAACCGCAGAGATGATCAAATACCACCAAACGAAAGCTCTATTTGTGTGGGGAAAAAAACATAATGATTTAATTTGGGTACAGTGTTGCACGACCGCGCAATTGTCATTCAAAGTGCAACAGCGCTGAAAACTAAAAATTGGTCTGGGCAGGAAGGGGGTGAAAATGCCCTGTATGGAAGGGGTTAAAGTTTGTTGGAGTTAACCATTATCTGTAAAACCCACATTTCTAGATTTTCTGGCTAAGTGGTGCTTTATCATTTTATCCAAAAATATCTTTAAAGTTTTCTTCAGAACAGATCAACTTTTTGCAACTTGGCAGACCTTGGATCATACTCTAAATCAGCTTTAATACTTTAATAATGTAATAATACTTTAACAGCTTTAATACTCTAAATCAGCCTTAATCAGCTTTGGTAAAAGTAGGATTGTTTTTGTTTAGACCAGCGTCTGTCAAACTCGACACAGGTTGTCTTGGGGCACCCCACAAATGAAGCAGGGAGGGAGCACAGAGAAGGTGGGTATTATAGGTAGGTGGGCTGTTAACTTTTCAGGACCTGCCACTACCAATTGTTCTTTTAATGGAAGTCACAACAGCTTTTTTTTTTCCCCACTAGCAGGCTGCCCATGTATGACAGCAGGGTGGCCGCTCTGCACCAGTTTACATATGTGTATGTGACCGGACATTTCCAGGTGGGGGAGCTGCCTCCATCTTTGCTGTGATTAGTAACGGTACAAGTCAGTCAGCAGGTCCTGGCCAATGATTAATGGCTGGGACCTGCTAATCCGCTTAGCGAATCACAGTACAGAGCCCTGTGTGACTGTTTTTTCAGGGAGAAAAATCGGCCACATCGATTAGTAAAAGCAGCACATTACACATTGTTAGGCACACAGTTAACCCCTTGATTGCCCCTAGATTTTAACCCTTTTCCAGCCAGTGTCAGTACAGTGATAGTGCATAATATTGGCACTCATCACTGTATTGGTGTCACTGGCGATGTCAGCGTCTGATTCCCTGCTGCCCTTTCACAGTCCCACTATAAGTCACTGATCACTGCCATATACAGTGGGTACGGAAAGTATTCAGACCCCCTTAACCACTTGCCTACTGTGCACCTACACCCCCTTCCTGCCCAGACAAAATTTTAACTTCCGGCACTGCGTCGCTTTAACTGACAATTGCGCGGTCGTGCGACGTGGCTCCCAAACAAAATTGGTGTCCTTTTTTCCACACAAATAGAGCTTTCTTTTGGTGGTATTTAATCGCCCGTGTGGTTTTTATTTTTTGCGCTATAAACAAAAAAAGAGCGACAATTTTGAAAAAAGACACAATATTTTTTGCTTTTTGCTATAATAAATATCCTATTTAAAAAAAAAAAAAAAATGTTTTATCTCAGTTTAGGCCGATACGTATTCTTCTACATATTTTTGGTAAAAAAAATGTAAAAAATAAAATCGCAATAACCATATAGTGACTGGTTTGCGCAAAAGTTATATTGCCTACAAAATACGGGACATAATTATGATTTTTTTTTTATTTATTTTTTTACTAGGAATGGCGGCGATCTTTTTTCCGGGACTGGGGCACTATAGCGGACACATCGGACACTTTTGACACATTTTTGGGACCATTTACATTTATACAGTGAACAATGCTATAAATATGCATTGATAACTGTATAAATGTAACTGGCAGGGAAGGGGTTAACCACTAGGGGGCGGGGAAGGGGTTAAATGTTTCTCCTAGTTTGTGTTCTAACTGTGGGGGGAGGGGGGGGTGACTGGGGAGGTGACCGATTGTGTCCCTATGTACAAGGGACACAATCGGTCTCCTCTCTCCCTGACAGGGACGTGCAGCTCTGTGTTTACACACAGAGCTCCTCGTCCCAGCTCAGTTACACGGCAATCGCGGGTGCCCGGCGGCCATCGCGGCCGCCGGGCACATGCACGGGGGTCCCAGTGATGCGACGGGTGCGCGCGCGCCGCCGGCGGCGCGCGCCCCTAGCTACTTTTATGACTGCACGTCATATGACGTGCAGTCAGGACAATGGAGTTACCCGCCCGCCGTCATATGACGGGGGGCGGGTGACAAGTGGTTAAGTTTTCACTCTTTATTATATTGCAGCCATTTGCTAAAATCATTTAAGTTAATTTTTTTCCTCATTAACCACTTAAGGACCCCCGCACGCACATATACGGCCACAGAATGGCTCGTACAGGCACAAGGGCGTAAATTTACGTCACCGCCTAAGTGCGGTTCGGGGGTCCCATCGGGACCCCCTCCGCGGCGTGCGGGGGTCCCCCTGGCTCCGGGAGCGATCCGGGACGAGCGGGCGGATGTCGGCGTTTACCCGCCCCCCCGCGATCGCTCCCAGCCAATGCGCGCGCTCCTGGTTCTGTCACTTCCTCCTCCTGTGTAAACACCGCTGCGATGGGAGAAACACCTCACAGTAAGTCCTGCACCAACACTACACTGACATACACACACATAGGCACACTTAACCCCTTGCGATCTGCCCCCCCACCCCCCCTGTCACAGTGTCACTGAATGCAGTGATCTAATCACTGCATTTAGTGTCAGTGTGACAGGCAGTGTAAAATCAGTTAGTGTTAGGTTCAGGATAGCCCCCCCACCCCCCCTAATAAAGTTTTAACCCCCTGATCACCGCCCTAGTTAACTCTTTCACTCCCTTTTCACTCATTTTTCTGATCGCTGTATTAGTGTCGCTGTTCCCGCTAGGTAGCTATTTTTTTTTTATTGGGATTTTTTTTTTTTTTACTAAAGACATGTGGCTAAATAAATTTTGGCCTAAATGTTTGACTAAAATTTAGTTTATTTGATTTTTTTTTAACAAAAAGTAAAAAATAGTGTTTTTTTTTCAAAAATGCCGGTCTATTTTTGTATATAGCGCAAAAAATAAAAATCGCAGAGGTGATCAAATACCACCAAAAGAAAGCTCTATTTGTGGGAAGAAAAGGACGCAAATTTTGTTTGGGAGCCACGTCGCACGACCGCGCAATTGTCTGTTAAAGCGACGCAGTGCCGAATCGCAAAAACACCTTGGGTCATTTACCAGCGTATTGGTCCGGGTCTTAAGTGGTTAATGTACACACAGCACCCCATATTGACAAAAAAAAAAAACACAGAATTGTTGACATTTTTGCAGATTTATTAACCACTTCCCTACGGCCGTACGACTATATACGGCCGCAGGGTGGTTCTACTTCCCTGAGGCACCGTGTTTTTAAGGCCGCCCCTTTCGTCGTCCCATGCCAATCGCAGATCGCAACGAACGGCCAATCAGAGTGGCCGTTTGCGATGCGATCTGTGCAGCGAATGAGAGATGATCTCATATGTAAACATATGAGATCATTTCTCATTGCCGGCTCTCACAATGACAGCGTCCTGTCTCTGGAGAGGAGGAGACCGATCTGTGTCTCTTGTACATAGGGACACAGATCGGTCACCCCCCCTTCCCCCCACAGTTAGAACACTATACAGCAGGGATCCTCAAACTACGGCCCTCCAGCTGTTGCGGAACTACACATCCCATGAGGCATTGTAAAACTCTGACATTCACAGACATGACTGAGCATGATGGGAATTGTAGTTCCTGAACAACTGGAGGGCCATAGTTTGAAGACCCATGCTATACAGAGAACATATTTAACCCCTTCCTCAACCCCCAGTGTTAACCCCTTCCCTGCCAGTCACATTTATACAGTAATTAGTGCATATTTATAGCACTGATTGCAGTATAAATGTGAATGGTGCCAAAAATGGGTCAAAAGTGTCCGATGTGTCCGCCATAATGTCGCAGTCGCAATAAAAATTGCAGATCGCAGCCATTACTAGTAAAAAAATAAAATAATAAAAAATAATAATTTTGTCCCTTATTTTGTAAGCGCTATAACTTTTGCGCAAACCAGTCGCTTATTGCGATTTTTTTTTTTTAACAAAAATATGTAGAAGAATATGTATCAGCCTAGACCAAATTTTTTTATTTATTTTTTTAAATTGGGCTATTTTTTATAGCAACAAGTAAAAAATATTGTATTTTTTTTTCCAAAATTTTCGTTCTTTTTTGTTTATAGCGCAAAAAATAAAAAACGCAGAGGTGACCAAATACCACCAAAAGAAAGCTCTATTTGTGGGGAAAAAAGGACGTCAATTTTGTTTGGAAACCACGTCGCACGACTGCACAATTGTCAGTTAAAGCGACGCAGTGCCACAAGCTGAAATTTCACCTGGTCAAGAAGGAGGTATACATGCCCAGTAAGGAAGTGGTTAAAAAAGAAAAACTGAAATATCACATGGTCCTAAGTATTCAGACCCTTTGCTCAGTATTTTCATTAGAAGCACCCCTTTTTGATCTAATACAGCCATGAGTCTTTTTGGGAAAGATGCAACAAGTTTTTCACACCTGGATTTGGGGATCCTCTGCCATTCCTCCTTGCAGATCCTCTCCAGTTCTGTCAGGTTGTATGTTAAACATTGGTGGACAGCCAATTTTTAGGTCTCTCCAGAGATGCTCAATTAGGTTTAAGTCAGGGCTCTGGCTGGGCCATTCAAGAACAGTCACGGAGTTGTTGTGAAGCCACTCCTTGGTTATTTTAGCTGTGTGCTTAGGGTCATTGTCTTGTTGGAAGGTAAACCTTCGGCCTAGTCTGAGGTCCTGAGCACTCTGGTGAAGGTTTTCGTCCACGATATCCCTGTACTTGGCCGCATTCATCTGTCCCTCGATTGCAACCAGTTGTCCTGTCCCAGCAGCTGAAAAACACACCCACAGCATGATGCTGCCACCACTAAGGATGAGCTCTGGCGTGTTCGCATGGTACACGTGCAGAGCCCGCCAGGAAGTGTGCACGGCGCTGCGCTAATCACAGCCAGGGAGACATTTCCCGATGCTCGGCTGCAGAGATCGGGAAATGTCTCCCTGGCTGTGATTAGCGCGGCGCCGTGCACACTTGGCGGGCTCTGCACGTGTACCATGCGAACACGCCAGAGCTCATCCTTAGCCACCACCATGCTTCAGTGTTGGGAATGTATTGGACAGGTGATGAGCAGTGCCTGGTTTTCTCCTCACATACCGCTTAGAATTAAGGCCAAAAAGCTCTATCTTGGTCTCATCAGACCAGAGAATCTTATTTTTTCACCATCTTGGAGTCCTTCAGGTATTTTTTTTTTAGCAAACTCCATGCAGGCTTCCATGTGTCTTGCACTGAGGAGAAGCTTCCGCCGGGTCACTCTGCCATAAAGCCCCGACTGGTGGAGGGCTGCAGTGATGGTTGACTTTCTACAACTGTTGACTTTCTACAACTTTCTCCCGACTGCATCTCTGGAACTCAGCCACAGTAATCGTTGGGTTCTTCTTTACCTCTCTCACCAAGGATCTTCTCTCTCGATAGCTCAGTTTTGGCGGACGGCCAGCTCTAGGAGGGGTTCTGGTCGTCCCAAACGCCTTCCATTTATGGATTATGGAGGCCACTGTGCTCTTAGGAACCTTAAGGCTGCATTCACACTTAAGCGTTTTGTCGCCTGAAGCAGGACGCCAATGCAGCCCTAAGACGCTAGAGGGGAAATGTAACATTCCCCTCTATGTAGATGGTTCACATCTCCACGCCGAAACGGCGTACGCCTGAAGCTCAAAACAAATCCCGGACCCTTTTTTCAGGTGGCTTTCCGCGTTCGGCATAGGAGATGTGGACCTGGGGGTTAAATCGCGGCGTTTTGTCGCCGCAAATCGCGGGAACAAAACGCCGCAATTTGTCGCCGCAATTCGCGGGACAAAACGCCAGGATCAGGTCGCCTAGGTGTGAATGCAGCCTAAGTGCAGCAGAATTTTTTTTGTAACCTTGGCCAGATCTGTGCCTTGCCACAATTCTGTCTCTGAGCTCTTTAGGCAGTTCCTTTGACCTCATGATTCTCATTTGCTCTGACATGCACTGTTAGCTGTAAGGTCTTATATAGACAGGTATGTGGCATCCAAATTAAGTCCAATCAGTATAATCAAACACGGCTGGACTCAAATAAAGGTGTAGAACCAACTCAAGGATGATCAGAAGAAATGGACAGCACCTGAGTTAAATATATGAATGTCACAGCAAAGGGTCTGAATACTTAAGCCGCGTACACACTATTGGTTCAAACCAATGAAAACAGACTGAAGTTCGTTTTCATCAGTCTAAACCGATCGTGTGTAGGCCCCATCGGTCCGTTATCCTTCGGTCCAAAAACAGAGGGCTTGCTTGGAAGCATTCAACTTAGTTTTTTTCATCATGTCGTTGTGTTTTACGTCACTGCGTTCTGACATGATCGGTTCATGAACCGATGGTGTGTAGGCACATCAGTCAGCTTCATTGGATGGACCCATCGTGTGTACAGGGCTTTAAAACCATGTGATCTTTCAGTTTTTATTTTTTAATAAATCTGCAAAAATGTCAACAATTCTGTGTTTTTTCAAATGGCTGCAATATAACAAAGAGTGAAAAATTTAAGGGGGTCTGAATACTTTTCGTACCCACTGTGTGTGCGTGCGTGTGTTATCAGTCAACTGTGTTTACTCTTTTTTAAATCATAATGTCAACAGAAACTACCCAAATGACCCTGATCAAAAGTTTACATACCCTGGTCATTTTGGCCTGATAACAAGCACACAAGTTAACACAAAGGGGTTTGAATGGCAATTAAAGGTACCCATCCGCACCTGTGATCTGTTTTGCTTGTAATTTAGTGTGTGTGTATAAAAGGTCAATGAGATTCTGGACTCCTGACAGACCCTTGCATCTTTCATCCAGTGCTGCACTGACGTTTCTGGATTCTGAGTCATGGGGAAAGCAAATAAATTGTCAAAGGATCTATGTGAAAAGGTAGTTAAACTGTATAAAACAGGAAAGGGATGTAAAAAGATATCCAAGGAATTAAGAGTGCCAATCAGCAGTGTTCAAACTCTAATCAAGAAGTGGAAAAGTGACAAAACCACGGTCAGGTAGACCACTTAAAATTTCAGCCCCAACTGCCAGGAAAATTGTTTGGGATGCAAAGAAAATACAACAGATAAATTCAGGTGTAATACTGGACTCTCTGAAAACATGTAGGGCCAGATTCAGAAAGCATTTACGCCAGCGAATCTATAGATACGCTGCGTAAATACTAAGAATAGCCAGCGTATCTTTTTTTGCTATTCAGAAAAGAAGATACGCCGGCTTTCTTCTAAGATACGAGCGGCGTAATTCGCTTACACCGTCGTATCTTAAGTTGCCTATTTACGCTGGCCACTAGGTGGCGCTTCGCGTAAATTATGCAAATTAGGTATTTACGCAGATTCACGAGCGTACTTGCGACGGCGCGTCGTATTTTACGTCGTTTAAGCGTGAGACCGGCGTAAGGTTACCCCTGCTATAGCAGGCGCAGACAATGTTAAGTATGGACGCCGGGACCGCGTCTAATTGTACGTCGGTTACGTCGTTTGCGTAAATTGTTCGGGAATGGGGTTTGACGTTAGTTACATTCACGTCGTTTACATTGAGAAAAAGCAACGCCGTCCAAAAAAAACGTCAATTACGTGGGGTCATGATTCATTTACATGAATTACGCCACCACTTCAGCAATTTGAATTGCGCGGCCTTACGCCGTGCACTTTACGCTACACCGCCGCATTTTATGGACCAAGTGCTTTCTGAATAAGGCACTTGCCCACAATATTTCCGGCAGCGTAGTGTAAAGAGGAAACGCTACGCCGACGGAAAGATACATTTTTGTATCTGAATCCGGCCCGTAGTGTGGACACACGATTCCATAAACTGTAGCACACATCAGAAGTTGAAGAGGACTCCTCTGTTCAGTTTGTGTCTGCAGTGCTGTCCAGAGCTGTGTGCATATGACAGCGTTAATCATTAATTTGAAGGGGCTTTCCTGTTCACATAAACATTTCAGATGTCTGGAGGTGATGGCTATGTGATTGATGTAGAACTATATTATTGTAAACATTATCCCTAAGTATTCAAATATTTCTCACCATTTAACAGTTGCATTAAAATATAAGTACATTGTTTATTTAACACTTTTAGCCCATTGAACAACATGTGTTTGCTTTCACTTATTAATCAGAAAAAAAACTGTGTGAAGAATGTGATTTGGTTAATATGCCTTTTTTTTGCATGAGGTGTAATCGGTGTACAAAGGTTTGTCCTAATATTCTGTATGTATTTCTACATAGATTTTAAACTCCATCACAGAAGAGGCTTTAGGTCACTCTGGGACTTTTCGCAGCCCCTTGGATCAAATAGCCTTTATTTTACAGAAGTTCAAAAACAGTAAGTTAACGATATATGCTGGATTATTCATTATCAATAAAAGGAAATGCAACATCTTTCCAGCAAACTGGTCATGGAGAATTGCTAAGGTACCCTGCACAATGTACAGCAATAGGAAGGGAAAATGTTGCACTGTCCAGCTAAATAGCCAGAAAGAAACACATATTTGTAGTGTGGATTCACAAGTTGATCACCATTTTATATTCTATTTAGAGATCTGAATACAGTATATGTGCCAGAATGTTTGTTTTTGATTGGACCAGTTCTCTGTAATCGAATCTCGGCTGCTTCCCTCAAAGCACTCCTGTAGTGTTAAGAAAAAAATCAAATATAACTATAAGAAGGGCTCCTTTACTTGCCTCTATGATGGCCTATGTTGCTTAGCTCTTCTCCGTTCCAACAGCCTCTAATAGTCTCTTCAGCATAAAACCGCATCGGAACAGTAAGTAGGTGTAGGACTCTGATCGCCACAGCCTTTTTTTTTTTTTTTTGGAGCCCTTCTTTTGTAGGGCCATATTTTATTTTTATTTTTTTTACCAAGAGGGTCACTTTTTAAAATAAACTTTAGCTGCCCATAAAAAGGTAGATCTGTTACTGAGAGCAGATGTTTGTCAGGGATTTGCCTGTTTTTTGTGTGACTCTGTTGTTCATTTGTCCAAAAAATTGTGTAAGTTTTTTTTTTTTTTTTTTTTTTTCTTCTCCTTTTTTTTTTGGAGAACATGACAAGAATATCCAATATTTACAGGTGGCTTTTGACATTGCTTAAAAGAAAAACAGCCATTTTATTACCTTTTTAGCTTTCTACTAAGGTTTTTACGGATACTGTTTTTTACCGGCGAGTATGTATAATACTTTCGGTCAAGTACTCGCTGATGGTGAGTACTGATACCTTTTGTGTGGTGCGATTTGAACGCATACAAAATGAATAGCTCAGATCGCACTGTAAATAATCTCACATGCAATTTGAACAGGAATGCAATGCAATTCCTGTTTCGAATCGCATGCAGTTTCTCTCAACTTTTGTGTGAACCCAGGCTGAAATTACTATGACAAGCCTGGATACACACAGGAGCAGTGCAGGAAACTGCATGCAATTCAAATTGCATAAGATTCGTTGCAGTGCGATTTAATCCCATTCATTTTGTATGGACTCAAATTGCACCTCAAAGGTATTGGTTTCGGGTATCGGTGCATTTGCACGAGTATGAGTATTCAGCATTGGTGCAACCCTATTTTGTACAGTTGGGAATTCTTTCCATTTGTTGCCTACGAAGGAATTTTAGTAGATTCATTTCTTTATATTCTTTAGTACTAGGTGCCTTAATAGTACTGCCACAGCAAATTTAAAGCTGATCTTCAGGCAGATAGAAAATACAACTAGTCTTAAAGTGATTGTAAAGGAACATCATTTAATTCTTAAAATAAGGAACATGTTTCTACATACCTGTTTTGTAATGGTTTTGCACAGAGCAGTCCTGATCCTCTTCTTCTTGGGTCCCCCCGCCGACACTGCTGGTTTCTCCCTACTAACGAGTCCCCCCTCAGCAAGCCGCTTGCTATGTGGGCACTCAGGAATGGTCACTCCTGAGTAGGCCCTATGTGTCCATAGACACACAGAGCACGGATCATCCCTGCTCCTCCCTCACTGGCTGTGATTTGACAGCAGCAGCTGATGGCTTGGAGCCAGTGGCTCCCAATGAGGAGGGGAGACGACCTCTGCTCTCATGCAGATCAATGGGACTGGGGGAGAGGGGTGGAGCGGAGCTGTATGTAGAAGTTTTTTTACCCTAATGCATAGAATGCATTTAGAACCATTGCTTTAAGAACCACTTTGATCATTCTGCTGCCACGGACATATGACATACAGTACTGTACACAATGTTTAGGCAGGTATGAAGAAATGCTGTAAAGTAAGAATGCTTTCTAAAATATATAAATATTTTTATTCATTTACAAAATCTAAATTAAATCAATATTTGGTTTTACAACCACCCTTTTGCCTTCAAAACCGCATCAATTTTCCTAGGTACACTTGCACATAGTTTTTGAGGAAACTGGGCAGGTAGTTTTGTTCCAAATATCTTGGGGGGGGCCCAACCATAGCTCTTTTGTGGATGTAGGCTGCCTCTCTTCGTGTAATCCCAGACAGAATTGATGATGTTGAGATCAGGGTTCTGTGGGGGCTAAGCCATCATTTCCAGGACTTCATGTTGTTTATGCTGAAGATGGTTCTTAATGATGTTTGCTGCATGTTTGGGGTCGTTGTCTTGCAGAATAAATTGGGGGGCTAATCACACACCTCCCTGATGGTATGGCACCACCAATAAGTATCTGCCTGTATTTCTCAGCATTTAGGACACCATTGATCCTGACCAAATCTCTAATTCCATTTGCAGAAATGCAGCCCCAAACTTGCAAGAAACATCCACCATGCTTAGGAGGTTTGGATTTATCGTCTGTTTATTTACTTTAAATGTTGTTAATTGATAAAAATAAACTAATAACGCTTCTACTTCTGAAAGCATTCTTAATTTACAGCGTTTACCTGTCTAAAACTTTTGCACAGTACTGTATGTCATATGTCAGTGGCAGCAGGGGGGTTGCTGTAGCATGTAAATCTGACAAACTAACTCTTGGCTGTCATGTGGAAGCAGTCGGGTGGCTGTATAGCTGCCCAGTCACTCCCCCCCCCCCCCCCCCAGTATATACTTTCACCGCCCAGTATATACAGTGGATATAAAAAGTTTACACACTCCTGTTAAAATGTCAGGTTTCTGTGATGTAAAATAAATTGTACAACTCGGTTGAACAACAAACTGAAATCTTTTAGGTGGAGGAAAGTAAAAAATTTTTTTGAATCAAAACAACTTTTATTGAGCATAAGGTAAAGACAGGAGTACAGTCGGATAAGAAGTGCAACATGCACTACAAGTACAAGTAGATCCATTTGACATTGTGCATATACATTAACATGAGTAGAGTTAGCAAGGAGTAACAGTGGGGGTCACTACTGGTGTGGTACAGGCTAGGGGGCATCAAGCAACCGTATGGGAAGCGGGGGGGGGGGGGCGCGCTATAGGATGAATTGGCAGACAGCGTGTGGGAACCGCATCTAGCCCACATCAGTGCAGGAGGAGGAGTCCCCCAGCCACCTGTCCCAAACCTTGTTATATTTCTGTGGGCAGCCCCTGTTGGCATACAACATTTTTTTATAAGGGAGGGCAGCATTAACAGCACTGACCCATTGTTGCAGGGAGGGCGGGGCTCCCCTCATCCAGTGCCTGGCAATTTGCAGACGAGCAAGGAATAACGTTTCTTGTAGAAATGTATTGAGATATTTTTCTTCTTCAGGAAGGGAGAGAAGTCCCAGTATGCACTGGCGGGGGCAGAGGGACACAGGGGAGCCCATCCGATCGTGTAGGAACCGGAACACCTGAGTCCAGAACCCCTGGATGGGAGGACAGGCCCAGAGTAGGTGAAAAAAGGAGGCATCAGGGTGGCCACAGCCGGGGCAGTTGGGGTCTTGGTCGTTCTTAAATTTAGAGATGCGGTGGGGTGTTAGGTATGACCTGTGGAGAATGAACAGGTGGGTGAGGCGGTCGGATAATTTGGGGGAGACCGTCCTGCAGTTGGCAAGAGCCTCGCCCCAGTCCGCGTCGGACACAGTGCCAATGTCAGGCTCCCAACGGTCTTTGAGGCGGTATGCTGTGGCCGCCGCAGAGGGCTGTATGAGGTAGCAATAGAGTTGGGAGATGAGCTTCTTGTGATCAGATCCAGTCACAATGTCAACCAGGAGAGGGATCTCGAGGGTCGGTGCGGGGCTAACAAATTGGGAGTTGAGGGCATGTCGGAGTTGAAAGAAGCGGAAGAGCATATGATTAGGTAGTGCAAATTTATCTTTAAGAGTTTGAAACGACGTGACCGAGCCCCGGGCCACCACCTGTGACAGATAGATGACACCACTGTTGATCCACAGGCCACGGTCGGGGACAGAGGCAAGCTCGGGCAGAAGAGGGTTGTCCCATAGGGGGGTGTGGGAATGGGGGGAGGGGGCTGCGCCAATACGCAAAGCTAATTGCCATATTTTACGGTGGTGAAAGAGCATCCGACCGGCGACATCGGTGTGAGGTGGGGCCCGTGGCTCGCAGAACAGGAGTTGGAAGGGGTGGAACAGGGGCCCCGGGGCGTGGGAACAGACCAGGGCAGAGTAGCGGTCTTTGTCGGACTGATTGTAATGAAAAAAATGAGAGAGCTGGGAAGCTATGTAGTAGAGGAGCAGGTCCGGAAGTGCAGTGCCGCCAAAGTCGGCCGGGCACTTCAGGACCCGCCAGGACAGTTTGTGGCGAGACGGGCCCCAGACAAATGTGTTGAGGATGGATTCCATGGCCTTCAGGGTGCGCTGGGGGAGGTATAGAGGGGCGTGCCAGAAAACATAAAGCAGCTTAGGGAGAAGAATCATCTTTACCAGGTTGATCCGACCCATCACTCCAAGGGGGAGTCGGGACCAAACCTGGGTTTTTTGTTTCAATAGTGCAAATAAGGGCTCGACATTGAGGGGGGCATAGTCAAAGAGGGATCTAGAGATAGTGACACCAAGGTATTTAATAGTGCTAGCTCTCACGAGAGGTAGCCGGGCCTGGTCGAAGGAGGGGGCACCCGAGTCTAGGGGAAGAATGTGGGATTTAGTCCAGTTTATCCGGAGCCCCGAGTATTTCCCGAAGTCAGTGATGACCTGAAGGGCCGTCTGAAGTGAGGGTCCCGGGTCCGCAAGGTAGAGGAGCATGTCGTCGGCATAGAGGCTGACCACCTCGGTCAAATGGCCGTGGCGGAGGCCTCTGATGCCGGGGTGGGTCCGAAGGGTCATGGCCAGGGGCTCCACGGCCAAGGCATAGAGTAAGGGAGAGACAGGGCATCCTTGGCGTGTGCCACGGGAGAGGGGGAAGGGGGGCGAGATCCTACCATTGACTCGAATGCGTGCCGAAGGGGACTGGTAAAGGAGTTGGAGCCACTTGACATAATTGGGGCCGAATCCGAACCTGCGGAGGCATTCCCACAAGTATGTCCATTCGACAGAGTCAAATGCTTTGGCGGCGTCTAGGCTAACCACCACTCTGGAACCCACGTCTTCGTGTTGCGCCTGGAGGTTCATGTGCAGACGTCTGAGGTTGAAGGCAGTGTTTTTGCCTGGCATAAATCCAGACTGGTCGGGGTGTATGAGGCTAAGGATAACTTTGTTGAGACGCAGGGCTAAGATCTTGGCCAGAATTTTGATGTCGAGTTGGAGGAGGGAGATAGGTCTATAGGATTCGGGATATAGTGGGTCTTTGCCTGGTTTGGGGATAAGGACTATGAGGGCTTCGCTCATGGACGGTGGGAGTGAGCCTGTAGCGAATATGTGCGTATATAGTTGGCAAAGGCGTGGGACAAGAGTGTCGCCGAATTGTTTGTAGAATTCGAGGGGAAGGCCGTCGGATCCGGGCGTTTTGGACGTGGGAAGCGACGCCAGGGCCTCAGCAATGCAGACCTCAGTGATGGGTAGCTCCAGCTGGGCCACCTGGGGGGGCGTAAGTGTAGGGAATTCAATGTCGCAGAGGAAGGCCGATAGCTCATCAGGGGTGTGTTGGGCCGTGGAGGAGTAAAGATCGGAGTAGAATGATCTGAACTCCATGGCCACCAGGTCTGGGTCAGTGACCCTGGCCCCGGAGGCCAGCTGGAGGGAGACCACCACCGGGGGCTTGTATTCAAGGTGAGCGAGATACGCAAGGAGCTTGCCAGCACGTTCACCAAACTCATAGACACGCTGCTTGCTAAAAAAGATGCCCTTTTTGGCCTTTTCAAAGTGTAGTTGGTCGGTGAGTCTGGCCTGTACCCGGACGCGGGCAGCGTTGGCTGCTGTGGGGCTGTCCCGAAAGGTCTGCTCCAGGGCATCAAGGCACTCCTCTGCCTGACAGAGCAGTGCCTTGGATGCGGCCTTGTGTCTGTTGATGCAGGTGGACAAGATCAGGCGAGCATGTGATTTAAAGGTCTCCCAGACGGAGCCAAACGAAGCGGAGCTGACGTTTATGCGGAAAAAATGGTCCCACTCGAGCTGGACCGAGTCCAAGTCGGGTAGAATATTGAGCCAGAACGGATTTAGTGTCCATAGTCTGACTGTAGGGGGGGCTGGGAGCCGCAGTTTGATCCAGCAAGGGGAGTGGTCAGAAAGCACTCTAGTGCCAATGTCTGCTTCCAGAAGGTGGGGGAGGAGGGAGGGGGTAAGGAGCACTAGGTCTATGCGGGACATTGCAGAGCGCGAGGGGGTGAAACATGAGAAGTGTGTTTGCGTTGGGTGTGTGTGACGCCAAGCATCCGTAAGGGCGAATTCAAGGAGGAATTTACCGAATCTGGTGGTATCAGGCGGTAAAGGGGAGGAGATGGTAGGACTTAGTCTATCAAGGCTAGGGGAGATCACCATATTAAAGTCCCCGGCCCAGATGGCCGGCACCAGGGGGTGTTGGGCCATAAAGGCCACCCCGTCCCTCAGTGCCTCGAACTGAAAGGGGGGGGGGGATGTAGAAAGCAAGGAGAACGAGTTCGAGGCCCCCTACAGTTGCATGTAAAAACAGTGACCTACCCTGGGGGTCCGACTGCAGGGAGTGTAGGCAAAATTGTACCGTCTTGGCTATAAGTATGGCAACACCACGAGAGTTGGAAGTGTACGGGGCCTGGTATAACCAGCCCACCCAGGGCTTTTTCAGGCATAATTGTTTTTGGCCTGTGAGATGGGTCTCCACCAGGATGGAGATGTCTGCACGGAGGGATTTAAGGTGGGAAAGGACAGCAACACGCTTGGCCCTCTCACCGAGGCCACGGACATTCCATGTTAGTACCTTAAGGGAAGCCATATTGGGATAGGGGGGTGAGGAAAGTAAAAATTAACAATAAAATAATATGGTTGCATAAGTGTGCACACCCTTAAAGTAATACTTTGTTGAAGCACCTTTTTGATTTCATTACAGCACTCATTCTTCAGAACAAGCCTTAAAACTACCCACCATATATGCATTTCATTTGTCTATTTAGCTGTTTGCCTGGAATTCAGCTTTGATCTTAGTGCCAATGGGTCACCTTTTTCCTTTACAGGAACAGATGCAGGGCCGCCATCAGGGGGGTACAGGCATTACACCTGTAAGGGGCCCGGATGGGAACCCCCCAGGGGGGTACAGGCATTACACCTGTAAGGCCCAGATGGCAACCCCCTCTTTTTTTGTTTATTTTTTATAAAAATATATATTTTTTAATATATTTTTTTCTTTTATTTTTTATTAAAGGGCCAATTTTTTTTTCCTTTTATTATTTTTTAGAGGTCCCCAAGGGCCCGGAGGCCCCCAGGGCCCCAGGTCGCAACCCCCTCTTTTTTAAATTAATTTTTGATAAAAAAAATATTTTTTAATATATTTTATTTTTTAAAGGGCCAGAGGTCCCAGGGCCCCAGATATTAACCACCCTTTTAAAAAAAAATAATACACATTTTTTTCTCTTTTTTTCTTTTTATTAAAGGGCCCAGAGGTCCCCAGGGCCGCGGATGGCTACCCCCTTTTTTTATATATATTTTTCTTTATTCTTTTTTTGTAAAGGCCCCCCCCCCCCCCGCTTCTCATTTTCAGGCGGCAGAACCCCCCCCCCCCGGTTCTCCAGGGGGCCCATGCCTGAAGCTGTGTAAGGGGCCCCATCATTCCTGATGGCGGCCCTGAACAGATGTTTTGGGTTTTATCTGTTTTCATGATAACATTGTAATGAAGAAAAATAATTGTGTTCTTTTCTATAATCTTGAGTCATATTCCCCCCCCCCCCTATTTATGTATTTTAAGCTTTACTACATTATATAACCACAGCAGCTGCCTGTCTGGTCAGTGGCATTTTCATAATGAGTTTGTTCATTTTGTCTTATCAGAGCTGTTCACAGTGGATTGGTGCTTAATGAGCTGTTGATTTGTAAGCCGGCTCTGTTATTGTACACTATTTCAAATATAAATCAGGCCGCAGTTTTTAGACTGACAAAAAGGGAAATTGTGGATTTAGAACTAGTCAACAATGTGTTTTTAACATTTACTTTCTGATGGTAAATGTTAATTGACTCAGACACTGCTTGCAGTCATTGCATGATTTCAATATCTTAATTTAATATCCTACAGAGAACATTGTGTGCAGTGACCTATATCAACCAATCCCTGTAGATACGATTGAACTTTTAAGTGATGAATACATATATTGGTTGCTATGAGTTGCTACACATCATTGTATGCACTGTTAATAAATAATCCCCTGCTTAATCCTTTCAATACATTTTTTTTTTCTTGGAGCTACATTATATTACCAAAATATTGGGATACCTGCTTTTACACGCACATATTGTCTTAGTCTGTAGGGTTCAGTATTGAGTTGGTACACCCTTTGCAGCTATAACAGCTTCAACTCTTCTGGGAAGACTGTTCACAAGGTTTATGAGTGTCTATAGGAACGTTTAATGGTTCTTCCAGAAGTACATTTGTGAGGTCAGGCACAGATGTTGGACGAGAAGGCCTGGCTCGCAGTCTTCGCTCTAATTCAGCCCAAACGTTTTCTGTTGGGTGGAGGTCAAGACTGTACAGGCCAGTCAAGTTGCTCCATGTCAAATTCGCTCATCCATGTTTTTATGGACCTTGTTTTGTGCACTGGTCCAAATCATTTGGTGGAGGGGGAATTATGGTGTGGGACTGTCTTTCAGGGGTTGGGCTTGGCCCCTTAGTTCCAGTGAAGGGGACTAAGGTTTCAGCATACCAAGACATTTTGGACAATTTCATGTGCCCAACTTTTTGTGGGGACAGTTTGGGGATGGCCCCTTCCTGTTCCAACATGACTGCACACCAGTGCACAAAGCAAGGTCCATAAACACATGAATGAGCGAGTTTGGGGTGGAGGAACTTGACTGGCCTGCATAGAGTGCTGACCTCAACCAGATAGAACACCGTTGGGATGAGTTAGAGCAGAGACTGCGAGCCAGGCCTTCTTGTCCAACATCAGTTTCTGACTTCACAAATGTGCTCCCAGAAGAAAGGTCAAACATTCCCATAGTAACACCTAAACCTTGTGGACAGCCTTTTCAGAAGAGTTGAAGCTGGTATAGCTGCAAAGGGTGAGCCAACTCAATATTGAACCCTACGGACTAAAACTGTGATGCCATTAAAATTCATGTGCGTGTAAAAACAGGTGTCCTAATACTTTCCTAATTCTTTTTTTTTTCATCTGATAATTCAGCCAGTAACACGCTTCCTGTCTTAGGGTGTCTTCACTCCAATACATGTGAAGCCACCTTTGGATCAGCAGCATTGATAAATTGTAAAGAGGGTGGTGTTCAATGCAGTAGCAAATTTAAACAGATTTGACCAACAAATTAAAGCCAAACTCCAGTGTACACTTAGGTCTGGGTTTACACTGGTGCTTTGCATGCATTCTACATGTCTTTTTAGCAGCAGTCCCATTGACTTCTATTCGGTAGCAGCAAAAGCGTGACCTAATAGAAATCAATGGGACTGCTGATGATAAAAACGTGTGTAAAATGTATGTAAACCACATGTACACCCTGCTCTCCAGCCAAAACACATTGCACCATTGTGAACCCGTCCTTAAAGCGGAGTTCCACCCTTAAAATCACTTTTTTCATCCCATCCAGCATACTGGCGTCAGCGCCAGTATGCTGTTTTTTTTTTTTTTTTAATGCTCGTACTTACTGTTTCTCCCAAATTTAATTTCCTGGCGCACCGCGGTGTGTCGCCGCTATAAGGCGTCACGCCTTCCGGAAACAGCCGATTAGCATTCGAAAATAGCCGGTCCTAGTTCGGGTTTTTTCGGAGGGCGTGACGCGATATATACGGTGCCTGCGCAGTCAGCTCCTGGGGCTGTGCGCAGGCGCCGAGTAAAAGCCGAATGCTAATCGGCTGTTTCCGGAAGGCGTGACGCCTTAAAGCGGCGACACTCCGCGGTGCGCCAGGAAATTAAATTTGGGAGAAACAGTAAGTACGAGCATTAAAAAAAAAAAAAAAAAGCATACTGGCGCTGACGCCAGTATGCTGGATGTAATGAAAAAAGTGATTTTAAGGGTGGAACTCCGCTTTAAGCAGTTACAGCAACCTTTTTTTCCTTTTTGGGATAAAGGCTTTACGTGAATAAAAGCTGACCATTGTAAGCCCTGACTGTTTTAAAAATAAAAATTCTCAACCCTCTAGCTGCCACTTTAGCTGGGCAGCTTGGTCTGTTAAAGGAAGTTGAAGAAAAACAGACGTACTGGCTGGATCACCAGGTGGAAATAAAGAAAAGAGAATATAAGAAAACACATGCAGTCACCACAATTAATAACTGCTAGAAAATTACTTGGAACTCCCAAACTATTTTTTTGGGTGTTGCAAATTTTTATGTGAACATATTTGTGTAGTGGTTTTTCAAATGCAACTTTTTGGGGAAAAAATACACTTTAATACATTTTAAAAAACACAATATAATACCCAATATTTTGGGTAAAATATAAAAGATGTTACACCGAGTTAATGGATGCCAAACATATCACAAAAACATATCATTAAAATTGTGCACGCCTGTGGAATGGCAGGAAACATGGGTACATTCACTTATCCATAGATGACACTTTGAAGAGGAGGTAAACCCTAATGGCTTTTACTTCCTCTTTGTTCCCTGTAAAGTAAACGCATAATGGGCTAGTATGCATGGCATACTAGCCCATTATGTGCCACTTACCTGCAGAAGAAGCCTGGGATGTCACCGCTGTTTAATTGCATCCATCTTCAACCTTTTATCCTCCCGGGGCTTGTGAACTTTGGCTCTGCTATTGGCCGGAGTCACGTGACATCACTCCCGCGCATGCACGTGGGAGCCGACGGTCACGGCACAAGCACTATAGAAACCGCACGGAGAGTGCCCTCTCTTTAGTGCGCATGCGCCAATTTTATGTTGGTGCCAGAGTGTATGGCGAATATCTCCTAAACCGTAGAGGTTTAGGAGATATTTCCAGTACCTACAGGTATGCAACCACTTTAAAAGCCTCTACAGGTTACCAAATTAGAGTTACACAGGAGATCTGGCACTAGATTAGTTATTGCTCTTGCTCTGATGTTTGTGGCATTACCTCACTTGTGTGATGTAATCACTGTTTACGTATGTGTGCGAGACCTACATGAGTGTTAGCACAGGGGTGCTTTTGATGGCATGGGCAATGACAGGTTCTCTTTTTGGAGATAACCGGAGTCTATTAGACCCCAGATCTCTCTTCTGGGCTCCAACGCATCTGATCAAGCTGAAATCGGTTTGATATCGTGCTGTAAAAGCTTGTCAACAAACACACTCCGAAGCCGGAAGTGATCAAATCCTCATTGCGTCCGGTTTCTGACCTTACAAAAGAGGGACGGGAACTTCCATTCCTTCCATTCTTCTTAGTAATTGTGACCAAACAAGTTGCATTGTTACCAAGCTCCCCAAACAGCCGCTGGCACAAAAAGGTGAATATATAGTCCTTCAGGGAAATGAAAAGATAACAAGTGCGGTGCTTTGAGAGTATGAAAAATAACATTTACCATCGATTCCTAAAACATGATATGCATGTGCATGAAATTAATTAGAAAAGATTCCCTTAAAAAACACTGCGCTAACAAGTGAATATAAATATAATGAATAAATTGAAGTATTTAAAGGAAGCTGCCAGTACCTATTGCTCAAGATACCCAAAGCAAAAAAACATAAAAATGCAAAAAAGGTACAGCGCTAAAGTGATCAGTGATAATAAACCAATTGAATAAGAAACTGTGAAATTCCAAAAAACAAAACGGTGTAAAGGATGATATAAACCGAACGTTGAAACCGATGTTATATCAAAAAAATATAAATATATACAATAAAGTCCAAAGTAGTAATAAGGTAGGTGATGATGATGGGAAGTGAAGGAAAGTGCACAAAAATAACTTCTTCCACCAGAGGGGACACCTGTGTAGTGAGATGTAGTCTCCTTACCGAATCCCCTGACCGTTGGAACAGCGGTCAGTAAGGCATAGGGATGGTTATAGTCTTTCCAATCAATTGGTTTATTCAATTGGTTTATTATCACTGAGCGCTGTACCTTTTTTGTATTTTTATGTGCATGAAATGGGTAAGTCACTTCTGAAAAGCTCCTTTAATCGGTTTTAGAAAGGCATCAGGAATCTAGTGGCCATGAACGGGAAGTAAATATCCTCTTTATGATGTGCAGTGTAATGAAACTTCACGGTGATATCCCACCACCGATATATATGTATATGTGTGTGTATATATGTATGTATATATATATATATATATATATATATATATATATATATAATATATATATTGCACTCACCAGAAAGTAGATATAAATGAGCCTTGTAAGATTACTATCTCCTTCAGATCTGGTTCCAGCAGAGGCGTTGCTAACAGGGTGCGGGGGGTGCAGCCCCCACCGGGTGACACCCGCTAGAGGGGTGACACCATCCCGACTCTTCTGAGGGTGAGGAGAGCTTTGGCGACTGGCCTTCTTTTTTTTTTTTCAGCTGTCCTGGCTGAAACCTCTCCAGCGCGCGCTGTCCTCATCTGTGTGTGTGTCCTTCCTCCTACTTCCCTGCTGCATGCTGAGCCTGTCACATCTCACATGTGTCTCATTAACTATCTCTGCCCGGGCGGCACAGCTGCACACTGTTCTCTCCTGTCCAACTGCCGCCCGGGATGTGTGTGTGTATATATGTTCTACCGTTTGCCTAGCCACCTGCCCTGGCTCCAACGGGCAGGAGCGCCGGGAGGATATCAGCTTGCTTGCTTGTGTTGAGGGAGTGATTGCCGCCGGCCCGAGGTGAGAGGGGGGGGGATTGCCTGTGCTGGTCTGATAACCGAAGGAGAGGGGTTGGGAGCTGGACAAAGATAGATAGATCGATATATCTATCTATCTATCTATCTATCTATCTATCTATCTATCTATCTATCTATCTATCTATCTATCTATGTAGCCTGGGGGTGCCATGGGGGATCTATGCTTATGGAGGGGGGTCTGCCCTGAGGGGGGTCTATGCTGATGTAGGGGGGTCTGCCCTGAAAAAACGGTAATCACTCCTCGTCACCGCGAGACTGAGGACACTCGCACCTGCCTGGAACCAGTTCCAAGGGAGTTGGTGATCTTACAAGGCTCATTTTTATCTACTTTCTGGTGAGTGCAATATATATTGGTGGTGGGATATAACCGTGAAACTTCATTACACTGCACATCTTGATGGACTGTTTTTCCTCATGAAGAGGATGTTTACTTCCTGTTGATGGTCACTAGATTCCTGATATGATCCTAGTATAATCACTTTAACCCGAGCCGTACTAAAAAAGCTTTATACCTTAATGCATTCTCTGTCTTTAGGTAAAAAACTTTCCACTGCCTGTTCTTCCCCCAAGTCCTCAATGAATCCAGCGTTGTGCCCATCTGCAGCCCTGTCTTCCTCTCCTGCTTTCACAGGACACCCTGAGAGCTACAGGAGCCATCAGTTCCTGCTGCTGTCAGTCAAATCCTATGAGGAGGGAGTGGAGAGGCATGTGTGTGTCTATGGGCACACGCAGCCTGGTTCTGTAGCATGCACACATGGGTGCCTCCTCGGCACGCGGCTTTGGCTGGGTTCACACTACGATTTTCCCGTCCGTCAGCCGCATACGATTTATATGAAAAAACTAGGGCTGTGCAAATTAACTTTTAATTAATCGATTAATCTTTAATTTTTTTGATCGATCAAAATCTTTTTGATCGATTAAAATTCTTTTGATTGGTACTCACCTCTCCGCTGGCTTCTGGGCCTTTAGGGAGTTCCGTCGGAGATCCAGTAATGTCACGGGCACCGGTGGGGCTTGCCGTGTCCATCTGAAGGGCTCCTTTGCTGTGCCCTCATATCTGCATGCCGGCGGGACCTTACTATCTGCCACACACATGGGCTTTTACACTTCCCTCTATCAACCTGGGATTCTACAGCCATCCACTGGGAGTTGTGATAGTTCCCTTCATGGGACATCTACATGCCGACGGACTGATGTTAACCCCTCCTCATCTGGATTTAGCAGTGGTATCGTTGTACACATTTTTATACCAGTATCATACTTAGCTACATGTTTTTTATGACTGCTTTTGCTACCGTTTGGTATTAATCGCACCATTTGTACAGTTTATGTAGCTACATCGATTTTATCTCCAGTGCAATATTTATTTGGTAACCTACTTGAAAACTATAAAAGTTTTAATGCTATTCCCATCGAGCGCGGCCTTTGTGTGTTTTTTGTATCCTGCTATCTATTTTTCCAGTGGTTGGAGCTGCACTGGGAGTCAGCCTGCAAGGAGATCCGCTAAAAGTAGTTGGATCTGTATGTGCGTTATAATTAATCGAAATTAGTCGATTAATCGATTAAAAAATAAAACGATTTATCGAACACAAAAATTTTGATCAGTAACAGCCCTAGAAAAAACGTATGCGGCTGAAACGGATTTATACGTATGGAACCGCACATATGTGCGTTTTCCATTGACATTAATGTTAAAAAAAAAAAAAGTATGCGTTTGCCATACGGTTTCAAAAACGGCCTCAAAACCGTGGTTGAACACGGTTTTGCGTACTGTTAAAAAACATTTTGCCAGCAAATCGTATGCACCCGGATGCATCTGAATGCATACGATTGGCAATGCATTGTCTATGTATGCGTTTTCCCGTACGGGCCCGTACGTTTTCAAAACTGAAATCGAACGCGGCTGACGGACGGGAAAATCGTAGTGTGAACCCAGCCTTTCCAGGAAGGGACTCGGAGAAGAGGAGGAGCGGACAGCGCAGGTTGGGAACCAACGGAAAGGAGGTAAGATGCCGCTCTGAGCAATAATCTTGGTTCAATACCGCTTTCAATTGTCATTTATTTTTATTTTTTCAGATAGCTCCTTGGTGCTTTATCTTCTCATTCATAACTTGGACAGTCATATGTTAAGAGGAGACAAAAGTCAACAGATCCTCGGACAACTGGCTTCCATCTCTAACATTCATCTTCTTGCTTCTATTGATCATATTAATGCTCCTTTAAGTAAGTGTTTTTTTGTTTTGTTTTTTCCTTGTATCAAATATATTTTTCATGGTGAGTCCAGGGCCACTTTCCATCCCTTGCAGGGATGCTGGCTCAGTGAAGGTACAGTCATGAAAATCAATGCCATTTGCGCATTTTTCACTATATTCACAAATGTCTGCCACACATTATCTACTGTTGCAGACTCTTATCTTATCGCCTGCTAGAAAATTGTATTGTTCTAGACTGGTTACTGGGAAAGAAAGATAAATAAATAACAACATTAAAATAAATTTCAGACAACCTCCCATCCTAACGATACACGAGTTGTAGAGGCAATATAAACAAACATACTGTATAGCCTCATACAAATATCTGTACAGAAAGAAAAGTGATTAGCGTACAAACTCAAAGGAATATGCAAGCAACTGAAGTTAACTAACTGGCTCTTTTCCTCCAAAACCATATACTGAATCATCCCATGCTGACCATGTTTCTGCTCCGTACCCTCCACTGTAGCCGTCAGTTGCTCCATTCTACACATGTCAGCTACAGTAGTGAGCAGTTGTGAAAGCTCAATCTTTTATAAGAAAGGAGCAATTTTTATAAGTGAATTTTCCTAAGATGAGAGGTCACAAGTCTGTTGCAGGCAAGAGGAAAAAATCCTTAGTTTTTAATGTGACTGCTTTTCTTTCTCCACACTTGTACAATCTATGTGCGCTTAGTAGTTCTATAAGACAGTGTATACCTGCATTATTTCTAAATGTTAATGATTCACATGTATTTTCTTTTGTATGTTTTGCAAAAACTTATAAATAAGCAATAAAAGAAAAAAAAAGATTGAGCTTTTCAAAAAAGTCTGCTGATGCTGCTGATTCTGCTGATGCTGCTTGTACTACTATAGTGTGTGTATACGCGCGCATCCTGTTTTGATCAGCAGGGGATCTGTCTATGGGTTTATGTTTGCTCAGTTTCTGCAGAATGGATGTGGACAGAGCCCACTCTGCTCTATGGGCGACTGCGGACTTTGCTGTCTGTTTACTCCTGGCTCCCCTTGTGATATGATCCACCTAGACTAAGAACGGATCCCCTTAGAACAAGTCCATTTACATCCGCTGGTCCATGGGGCGAATGGACTGTTCAATCGGGTCCGCCTGAAAAACTGGCAGGCGGACCTGATTGGAATGGTCGTGTGAAAGGGGCCTAAATGTGTGATACGACTAGATGGCATGCCAGCATAGTGCTGTATAATGGTAACTTATTAGTAAAGAAAAAACTGTCTTTCATGGTCAGATCCTTTAGTTTGCTGACAAACCACAGACTGAAAGACAATGTGGCAAACCCAGGTAGAATGGATATGGATACATAAAAGCTCCATTCTTGATTTATCTTGCTTATTTCCTGCATAGTTACGCCCCGCTATTCTTCCTAGAACTAGATACAGTATCTCACAAAAGTTAGTACACCCCTCACATTGTTATAAATATATTATATCGTTTCACGTGACGACACTGAAGAAATGACACTTTGCTACAATGTAAAGTAGGGAGTGTACAGCTTGTATAACAGTGTGAATTTGCTGTCCTCTCAAAATAACTCAACACACAGCCATTACTCTCTAAATTGCTGGCAACAAAAGTGAGTACACCACTAAGTGAAAATTTCCAAATTGGAACCAAATGGGCACTTTCCCTCCCCAGTGTCATGTGACTCGTTAGTGTTTCAAGGTCTCAGGTGTGAATGGGGAGCAGGTGTGTACAATTTGGTATTATTGCCCTCACGCTCTCATACTGGTCACTGGAAGTTCAACATGGCACCTCATGGCGAAGAACTGTCTGAGGGTCTGATAAAAAGAATTGTTGCGGTACATAAAGATGATCTAGGCTAGAAGATTGCTAGACCCTGAAACTGAACTACAGCGGTTTAATAGGACAGGTTCCACTCAGTCCAGGTCTCGCCATGGTCGACCAAAGAAGTAAAGTGCACATGCTCAGCGTCGTATTCAGAGGTTGTCTTTGGGAAATAGACGTATGATTGCTGCAAGCATTGCTGCAGAGGTTGAAGGGGATTGGCGGTCAGCCCATCTGTGCTCAGACCATGCGCCACACTCTGAAGTCTCCATAGTATAGTATTTATTGGAATTGGCAGTTAAGAGCCTAAATAAAATGAATCCTGACATACTGAAGCAGAGCATGATCCCCTCCCTTCGGTGACTGGGCCGCAGGGCAGTATTTCAACATGATGACCCCAAACACACCTCCAAGACGAACACTGCCTTGCTTAAGAAGCTGAGGGTTAAGGTGATGGACTGGCCAAGAATGTCTCCAGACCTAAACTCTATTGGACATCTGTGGGCATCCTCAAACGGAAGGTGGAGGAGCGCAAGATCGCTAACGTCCGCCAGCTCTGTAATGTCATCATGGAGGAGTGGAAGAGAACTGCAGTGGCAACCCGTGATGGTTTGGGTGAACTCCATGTCCAAGAAGGTTAAGGCAGTGCTGGAAATTAATGGTGGCCACACAAATTGACACTTTGGACCCAATTTGGACATTTTCACTTAGGGGTGCACCCACTTTTGTTGCCAGCAGTTTAGACATTAATGTCTGTGGGTTGAGTTATTTTGAGGGGACAGTAAATTTACACTGTTATACAAGCTGTACTCTCGCTACTTTACATTCCAGCTAAGTGTCATTTCTTCAGTGTTGTCACATACAAAGATATAATAAAATATTTGCAAACATGTTAGGGGTGTACTCACTTTTTTGAGATACTGTATATTGGATATAAATGTTTTGCATTGCATTTCTATTTTAAACTGAATGAGTTGTTTTTACAAAGGGATGGTTCACATATACCTTTAAAGTGTTACTAAACCCAGGACCCTGCATTCACTATATCTGGTCTCCCACAGTATACAGAACATAGAAATGTAATTATTTTAGTAAATATAACCCCTTCCCGCCGATCGTACGCACATATGCGTTCTCGGTTTCGGGGGTTATACCGGGATGATGCCCGCAGCTGCAGGCATCAACCTGGTATAATTTTGTAGAGCAGGTGATCGGCTTTCCGTTGATAACAACCGATGCAGCTAAAAGCCGCTCGGTTGTTATCCCCCCCCCCCCCACCGCCTCTGCTGCTCTTACCAGGCCTCCCGTCCCACCAGGAGACCAGATCCACAATGCACCACCTTAGGCGCCTATATAAACAGTGTTTTTAAATTACACATGTGAGGTATCGCTGCAATCGTCAGAGCGAGAGCAATAATTCTAGCCGTATACCTCCTCTGTAACTCTAGCGATAAAAATCGCCGCCATTACTAGTAAAAAAAAAAAATATTAATAAAAATGCCATAAAACCATCACCTATTTTGTAGACGCAAACCAATCAATAAACGCTTATTGCTTTTTTTTTTTTACCAAAAATATGTAGAAGAATATGTTTTATATATATTTTTGGGGGGATATTTATTATAGCAAAAAGTTACAAATATTGAATTTTTTTCAACACTCTATTTTTGTTTATAGCGCAAAAAAAAAAAAAACGCAGAGGTGATCAAATACCACCAAAATAAAGTTAAAGTGACGCAGTGCTGAATCGCTAAAAGTGGCCTGGTCTTTGGCCAGCAAAATGGTCTGGGGCTTAACCACTTCAATACCCGGCCATTGACAATTGACGGCCAGAGATGGGATCTCCCATCCTAAGTGGCCGTCATCATCCAGATATCCTCTTCTTCAGCCGGCGATTCTGCACGACATAAGAACGATCATAGCGACATCCCCCCCCCTCCCGCCGCCATCCGGTGCTTCTCCGGGCTCTCCCGTGCCTTCGGGGGCCCAGAGAACGAATCGTCCGGCGTCGGCAGGAAGCATAGAGATGACTGGTGACCAGATGGTCACCAGTCATCTCTATGACTGTCGGAGGACCCGGGCGCGATGTGATGACGTCACGCCCGGGTCCCCGTAAGTAAACAAAGCCGCGATTGCGGCTGTAAGCAACCATTCATTAGATCGGTTAATTTTTTTTTCACCGATCTCATGGTTTCCAGCCTGGAGGAGAGATGTGAGGTCTTATTGACCCCGCATCTCTCCTTAACCTGTCACACACATTTCCTATTACAAGGGATGTTTACATTCCTTGTAATTAGGGTTGTCCCGATACCAATACCAGTATCGGTATCGGGACCGATACCGAGTATTTACGGGAGTACTCGTACTCCTGCAAATACCCCCGATGCCTAAATAGAATACTTTCCCCCCCGCCGCCGCCGCATCAAACCCGCCGCATCGAAAGCCGCCGCATCGAAAGCCGCCGCATGGGTTAAACAGCGTGCAGGAACATCACAGCTTTCATTTGAATAGCTGTAGTGTTCCCGCTGCATATAGACACTCCCCCTTGCTCGGGATTGGATGGGTGATCTGTCCAATCCCGAGCAAGGGGGAGTGTCTATACGCGTGGGCAAAACAGCTATTTAAATGAATGCTGTGATGTTCTCCGTGCGGCAGCAGTGGCTTTCTGCAGCTAGGTATGGGGGAAATGGCTGGAGGGACATGGTTGCATATGTGGGAGACATTGCTGCATTTGTGGGGGACATGGCTGCATTTGGGGACACATTTTAAAAAAGTATCGGTATTCGGTATCGGCGACTACTTGAAAAAAAGTATCGGTACTTGTACTCGGTCCTAAAAAAGTGGTATCGGGACAACCCTACTTGTAATAAGAATAAAAGTGGAAAAAAAAAATTGAAAAAAAGTGTAAAAATAAATAAAAAATAAGTAAAAAAAAAAAAGATAAAAAAATAAAAAAATTAAAACGCCCCTGTCCCCGATAGCTTGCGTGCAGAAGCGAACGCACCTGTAAGTCCCGCCGAAATATGTAAACGCCGTTTAAACCACATAAGTGAGGTATCGCCGCGTGCGTTAGAGTGCCAGCAACAAATCTAGCACTAGATCCCCTCTGTAAATCTAAACTGGTAACCTGTAAAGAAAAATAAAGCGTTGCCTATGGAGATTTTTAAGTACCGAAGTTTGGCACCATTCCATGAGTGTGCGCATAATTAAAGCGTGACATGTTGGGTTTCTATTTACTCGGTGTAACATAATCTTTCACATAATACAAAAAAATGTTTCCATCAGTTGTCGGGTGTTGCCGCCACCATTGTGGATAAGGGAAACCGGTAGTGTACAGAAACCCTAATGTGCATGCGCGAGGCCCGCTTCTCTCTCCTGGTGGCCAGGGGAGGAGGAGGGAGAACCGTGGTGACATCACAGGTTGTGGCCCGGACTCCCGGAAGTGGAAAAGGATACCTGTCAAAGACAGGTATCCTGTTCCCCCTCCCCCTGAAAGGTGACAAGTGTGGCACCAGAGGGGGGAGGAATCAGATGAGTGGAAGTTCCACTTTTGTTTTTCAGAAATGTAACATTATATTCTTGACATAAATGTTAAAGTGGAACTTCACTTTCTAAATTAACATTGGCTATTTTTTTGTGCTACTAGCTATTTACTTGTTTCAAACTTTTTATTATACCATTTCTTCTGTTACTTGCGGGTCTCCAGGCCTAGGCAAATTATATCATACATCCCAGGAGTCTTTGGGAGGGGAGGAGGCATTTTGTCAGCTATGCACACCCTCCTGCCTGCTAAGGGCAGATGGATTCCCGTACGTAAATGCTACAATAATTGCCTTTAGGCCCCTTTCACATGGGGCAGTGGTGGTGTGGTGGCGGTATAGGGTCGGAATTGCCGCGGGATTTGGCAGCTAGCGGTGCGGTATTAACCACCGATAGTGGCTGAAAAAGGGTTGATACCCCCCGCAATGCGCCTTTGCAGAGGCGCATTGCGGGCGGTATTACCGCAGTTTGCCATTGTTTTGTTGCTCCTCTCACCACTTCAAAGATGCTACTTGCAGGCTTTCACATTGAGAAGGCCAGGCAGGAGTTTTTCAGGCGTATTTAGGCGCTATTTTTAGCGCTGTACCGCCTGAAAAACTCCTCCGTGTGAAAGGGGCCTTACGTAAGATGACTACGACCAGAATTTTTTTTTTTTTTTTAGCAAAATAAGGCATGCAGACATAAATGGATGGGCAAGTTTGTTTTTAATATTATTAAAAATGAATTCAATAGCATTTTTGGTTTGTGGTGCTCAGATGCAGTTCCACTTTGACTTTTCTTATAATACTGAAATGACTTTCATATTACAGACAAATCTTTCACTTGAACATGCGTAGTAGTAGTAGTAGTAGTATAGGACAAGTAAAAATTTTTGTAACTCCTCTATATTTCATTGTATGAACAGTACTACACAGATTCAACTACTTCACAGTACTCTGTTTGGCAGTTATAAAAACTCAGCATTTTTATTTATTTTTTTAGTGTGGGATCAATCAAAGCAAAGCTTGTATAATTGGCTGTGGTATGAAACTACAACCTACAACTCCTATGTGGAAGAGACATCCTATGAGAACTCGTTGCTGGTTAAACACTCTGGAGCCCTGGCACTCAGTTCTCTTACTCATGTGATGCGCAGTCTTACCCCAAATGCCAGGTAAGAAAAATCTGCTCTATATATTAGCAATTTCACTACAGGCCTGCACAAGCTTTTCTAATATTTCTGGTCACAGAGCTGTTTTGATCTCCTAAATATAATCTGTTAACAATTTCATCTCAATATCTTTATCTCTACACAAGCTGTTTATGTGGATCTAAGCTGATCTCCTAGGCAAACCATCTAGAATACTGTTCTTCCACTGTGGCCACCCTTTATCGTGATTGACACACAAGGTCTGTGAATGAAAATTCATAGAGCTTCTTCTTCTCCTCCTCCTCTTCCTCTTCCTCTTCTCCCTCTTCTCCCTCTTCTCCCTCTTCTCCCTCTCCCTCTTCTCCCTCTCTCTCTTCCTCTTCCTCTTCCTCTTCTCCCTC
The DNA here is from genome assembly GCA_029574335.1 of Rana kukunoris. Taxonomy (NCBI): domain Eukaryota; kingdom Metazoa; phylum Chordata; class Amphibia; order Anura; family Ranidae; genus Rana; species Rana kukunoris. The sequence continues at coordinate 126,055,843 of CM056054.1, read as the reverse complement.
TTCCTCTTCTTCTTCCTCTCTTCCTCTCTCCCTCATTTTCTCTTCTCCCTCTCCCTCTTCCTCTTCCTCTTCCTCTTCTCCCTCTTCCTCTTCTCCCTCTTCATTTTCCTCTTCTCCCTCTTCCTCTTCCTCTTCTCCCTCTTCCTCTTCTCCCTCTTCCTCTTCCTCTTCTCCCTCTTCTTCCTCTTCCTCTTCTTCTTCTTCCTCTTCCTCTTCTCCCTCTTCCTCTTCTCCCTCTTCCTCTTCTCCCTCTTCCTCTTCTCCCTCTTCCTCTTCTCCCTCTTCCTCTTCTCCCTCTTCCCTTCTTTCTTCCCTTCTCTTCCTCCTTTCTTCCCTCTTCTCTTCCTCTCCCTCTTCCCCCTCTTTTCCCTTTCTTTCTCTCTTTTCCTCTTTCCTTTCTTTTCTTTCTCTTTCTTCCCTCTTTCTCTTTCTTCTCTCTTCTCCTCTCTTCCTCTTTTCTTTCTTCCTTCTTTCCTCTTTCTCCCTCTCTCTCCTCTTTTCCTCTTCTTTCTCCCTTTCCTCTTTTCCCTCTCTTCCCTCTTTCTCCCTCTCTTCTTTCTCTTTCTTTCTCCTTCTTTCCTCTTTCCTCTTTCTTCCTCTTTCTCCTTTCTTTCCTCTTCTCCTCTTCTCCCTCTTTTCTTTCCCTCTTCCTCTTTCTCTTTCTTTCCCCTTCTTTCTCTTTCTTTCCTCTCTTTCTCTTTCCTTCTTCTCTTCTCTTCCCTCTTTCTCTCTCTCCCTCTTCTTTCTCTTCTTCCTTTTCTCCCTCTTCCTCTTCTTCTCTCTTTCCTTTCTTCCTCCCTCTTCCTCTTCTCCCCTTTCTCCCTCTTCCTCTTCTCCCTCTTCTTCTCCCTCTCCCTCTCCTCTTCCCCTCTTCTCCCTCCCTCTTCCCTCCTCTCCTCTTCCTCTCTTCCTCCCTCTCTCTTCTCCCCCTCTTCTTCTTCCTCTTCTCCCCCTCTTTTCTCCTCCCTTCTCCCCCTCTCCTCCCTCTTCTCCTCCTCTTCCTCTTCTCCTCTCTCCCTCTCTCTCCCTCTCTTTCCCTCTCTCTCCCTCTTCCTCTTCTTCCCTCTTCCTCTCTCCTCCTCTTCTTCTTCTCCTCTCTTCCTCTTCTTCCCTTCTCCCCTCTTCCTCTTCTCCCCCTCTTCCTCTTCTCCCCCTCTTCCTCTTCTCCCTCTTCTCCCTCTTCCTCTTCTCCCTCTTCTTCCTCTTCTCCCTCTTCCTCTTCTCCCTCTTCTTCCTCTTCCTCCCCTTCTTTCCCTCTTCCCTCTTCTTCCTCTTCTTCCCCCTCTTCTTCTCCTCTCCCTCTCTCTTCTCCCTCTTCCTCTTCTCCCTCTCTTTTCCCTCTTCTTCCCCTCTTCTCCCTCTCTCCTCTCTTCTTCTTCCTCTTCTCCCTCTTCTTCCTCTTCTCCCTCTCTTCCTCTTCCTTCCTCTCTCCCTCTTCTCCCTCTCTTCCTCTTCTCCCCTCTCTTCCTCTTCTCTTTCTTCCCTCTTCTCTTTCTCCTTCTCCCTCTTCCTCTTCTCCCTCTTCCTCTTTCCCTCTTCTCCCTCTCCTCTTTCCCTCTTCTTCCCTCTCTCCCTCTCCTTCTTCCTCTTTCCCTCCCTCTTCTTCCTCTTCTCCCTCTCCTCTTTCCCCTCTCTTTCTCCCTCTTCTCCCCTTCTCCCTCTTCCTCTTCTCCTCTTCTTCTCTCTCCCTCTCTTTCCTCCCTCTTCCCTCTCTCCTCTTCCTCTTCTTCCTCTTTCTTTCTCTTCTCCTCTCTCCCTCTTTTCCCTCTTCTCCTTCCTCTTTCTCTTCTTCTTCTTCCTCTTCTCCTCTCTTCCTCTTCTCCCTCTTTCTCTCCTCTTCCTCCCTCTTCTTCTTCCTCTTCTTCCCTCTTCTTCCTCTTCTTCCTCTTCTCTCTCTCTCCCCTCTTCTCTCCCTCTTCTTCCCTCTTCTTCCTCTTTTCTTCCCTCTTCTTCCTCTTCTTCTCCTCTTCTTCCTCTTCTTCTCTCTTCTCCTCTTCCTCTTCTCCTCTTCTTCCTCTTTCCCTCTTCTCTCTCCCTCTTTCTCTCCTCTTTCCCTCTTTCTCCCCTTCTTTCCCTCCTCCCTCTTCTTCCTTCTTCTCCCTCTTCTTCCTCTTCTCCTCTCTTCTTCCTCTTCTCCCTCTTCTTCTCTCTTTCTTCCCTTCTTTCTTCCCCTCTTCTTCCTCTTCTCCCTTCTCCTCTTCCTCTCTCTCCCTCTTCTTCCTCTTCTCCTCTTCTCCCTCTTTCCTCTTCTTCCTCTTCCTCTCCCTCTTTTCTTCTCCTCTTCCCCCCTTCTTCCTCTCTCTCTTCTCCCTTCTTCTCCTTCTCCCCTCTCTTCCTCTTCTCCCCTCTTCTCCCTCTTCTTCCTCTTCTTCCTCTTCTTCTCTTCCCTTCTCTCTTCCCTCTTCTTCCTCTCTCCCTCTTCCTCTTCTTCCCTCTTCTTCCTCTTCTCCCTCTTCTTCCTCTTCTCCCTCTTCTTCCTCTTCTTCCCTCTTCTTCCTCTCTTCTCCCTCTTCTTCCCCCTCTTCTCTCTTCTCCCTCTCCTCCTCTTCCTCTTCTCCTCTTCTCCCTCTTCCTTCTCTTCTCCTCTCTTTCCCTCTTCCTCCCTCCTCCTCTTCCTCCTCTTCTTCCCTCTTCTTCCCTCTTCTTCCCTCTTCTTCCTCTTCTTCCCTCTTTCCTCCTTCTTCCTTCCTCTTTCTCCTCTCTTCCTCTTCCTCCCTCTTCCTCTTCTTCCTCTCCTCTTCTCTTCCTCCCTCTTCTTCCTCTTTCTCCCTCTTCTTTCCCTCTCCCTCTTCTTCTCCCTTCCCTCTTTCCCCTCTTTCCCTCTTCCTCTTTCCTCTTTCCCTTCTCTTCTCCCCTCTTCCCCCTCTTCCTCTTCTCCCTCTTCCTCTTCTCCCTCTTCCTCTTCTCCCTCTCCTTCTTCCCTCTTCTCCTCTTCTTCCTCTTCCTCCCTCTTTCCCCCTTCTTCCCTCTTCCTCTCTCCCTCTTTCCTTCTTCCTCTCTCTTTCCCTCTCTTCCCTCTTCCTCCCTCTTTCTTCCTCTTTTCTTCTCCTCTTTCTCTCTTCTTCCTCTTTCTTCCCTCTTCTCCCTCTTTCTCCTCTTCTTCCTCTTTCTCTTTCTCCCTCTTTCTCTCCCCTCTTCCTCTTCCTCTTTCTTCCTCTTTCCTCTTTCTCCCTCTTTCTCCTCTTCTCCTCTCTCTTTCCTCTTTCTTCCTTCTTTCTCTTTCTTCCTTCTTTCCCTCTTTCTCTCCCTCTTCTTCCCTCTTCTTCCTCTTCTCCCTCCTCTTCCTCTTCTCCCTCTTCTTCCTCTTCTCCCTCTTCTTCCTCTTCTCCCTCTTCTTCCTCTTCTCCCTCTTCTTCCTCTTCTCCCTTCTCCCTCTTCTTCCTCTTCTCCCTCTTCTTCCTCTTTCCCTCTTCTCCCCCCTCTTCTTCCTCTTCTCCCTCTTCTCCTCTTTCTCCCTCTCTCCTCTTCTCTCTCTTCTTCCCTTCTCTCTCCCCCTTCTTCCTCTTCTTCCCTCTCTTCCTCTCTCCTCTCTCTCTCTTCCCTCTTCTTCCTCTTCTTCCCTCTTCTTCCTCTTTCTTCCCTCTTCTTTTTCCTCCTTTCTTCTCTTCTTCCCTCTTTCCTCTTTCTTCCCTCTTTCCCTCTTCTTTCCTCTTTCTTCCCTTCTTCCTCTTTCTCCCTCTTCTCTTTCTTTCCTCTCCCCTCTTCCTCTCTCTTTCTTCCTCTTTCTTCCTCTTCTTCCTCTCCTCTTTCCCTCTTCTTCCCTCTCCTCCTCCTCTTTCTTCCTCCTCTTTCCCTCTTCTCCTCTTCTCTCTTCCTCTTTCTCTCCCTCTTTCTCCCTCTCTCCCTCTTTCTCCTCTTCTTCCTCTTTCTTCCTCTTCTTCCTCTTCTCCTTCTCTCCCTCCTCTTCCTCTTCTTCCCTCTCTCTTCCTCTTCTCCCCTCTTCTTCCTCTTCTCCCTCCTCTCCTCTTCCTCTCTCTCCTCCCTCTTCTTCCTCTTCTCCCTCTCTTCTCCTCTTCTCCCTCTCTTCCTCTTCTTCCCTTCTTCCTTCCTTCTTCTTCCCTCTTTCTCTCTTCTCCCTCTCTTCCTCTTCTCCCTTCTTCCTCTTCCCCCCCTCTCCCTCTTCTTCCTCCTTCTTCCCTCTCTTCTCTTCTCTCCCTCTCCCTCTCTTTCCCTCTCCCTCTCCCTCTTCTTTCCTCTTCTCCCTCTCCTTCCTCTTCTCTCCTCTTTCTTTCTTCCTCTTCTTTTCCTCTTTCTTCCCCTCTTTCTTTCCCTCTTTCCTCTCTTCTTCCTCTTTCCTCTTTCTTCCCTCTTCTCCTTTCTCTTTCTTCCTTCTTTTCTCCTCTCTTCTTCCTCTCTCCCCTCTTCTTCCCTCTTTCTCCCTCTTCTTCCTCTTTCTCCCCCTCTTTCTTTCCTCTTTCTCCCTCTTCTTCTCTCTTTCTCCCTCTTCTTCCTCTTCTCCCCTCTTCTTCCCTTCTCCCTCTCTTTCTCTTTCTCCTCTTTCCTCTTTCCTTCCTCTTTCTCCCTCTTCTCTTTCTCCCTCTTCTTCTTCCTCTTCTCCTCTCTTCCTCTTCTCCCCCTCTTCCTCTTTCTTCTTCTCCTCTTCCTCTCCTCTTTCCCCTCTCCTCTTCTCCCCTTCTCTTCTTCCTCCCCCTCTCCCTCCCTTCTTCCCTCTTCTCCTCTCTTCTTTCCCTCTTTCTCCCTCTTCTTCCTCTCTCTCTCCCTCTTTCTCCTCTCTTCTTCCCTCTTCTTTCTCCCTCTCTTCCTCTTCTTCCCTCTTCTTCCTCTTCTCCCCTTCTTCTTCCCTCTCTCTTCTTCTTCCCTCTTCCTTCTCCCTCTTTCCCTCTTTCTTCTCTCCTCTCTCTTTCCCTCTTTCTCCCTCTCCCTCTTTCCTCTTTCTTCCTTCCTTTTCTTTTCTTCTCTTTTCTTCTTCCCTCTTCTTCCTCTTCTCCCTCTTCCTCTTTCTCTCTTCCTTCCCTTTCTCCCTCTTCCTCTTTCTTCCCTCTTCTTCCTCTTTCTCCCTCTTCTTCCTCTTTCCCTCTTTCTTCCTCTTCTTCCTCTCTTCTCCCTCTTCTTCCTCTCTCCTCTTCTTCCCTCTCCCTCTCCTTCTTCTTCCTTCTTCCTCTCCTCTTCTTCCCCCTCTTCCTCTTCTTCTCCTCTTCTCCCTCTTCTTCCTCTTCTCCCCTTCTTCCTCTTCTCCTCTTCTCCTCCTCTTTCTCCCTCTTCTTCCTCTTCCCTCTCTTTCCCTCTTCTTCCTCTCTTCTTCCCTCCTTCTTCCCTTCTCCCTCTTCCCCTCTTCTTTTCCTCTTCTTCCTCTTTCTCCTCTTCTCCCTCTCTCCCTCTTCCCTTCTCTCTTCCCCTCTTTCCTCTCCCCCTTCTTCTTCCTCTCTTCTTCCTCTTCTTCCCTCTCTCCCTCTTCCTCTTCTTCCCCTTCTCCTTCTTCCTCTTCCTCCTCTTCTTCCCTCTTTCTCTCTCTTCTTCTTCTCCTTCTCCCCCTCTTTCCTCTCCTCTTCTCCCCTCTTCTTCCTCTTCTCCCCTCTTCTTCTCTCTTCTCCCTCTTTCCCTCTTCTCTCTTTCTTCCCTCTCTTTCCTCCTTCTCCCTCTTCTTCCTCTTTCTCCCCTTCTTCTCCCTCTCCTCTTTCCCTCTTTCTCCTCTTTCTTCTTTCTCTTTCCTCCCTTTCTCTTTCCTCCCTCTTTCTTCCCTCTTCTTTCCTCTTCTCCCTCTTCCTTCCTCTTCTCCCTCTCCCCTCTTTTCCCTCTTCTTCCCTTTCTTTCTTCCTCTTCTCCCTCTTCTTCCTCTTTCTCCTCTTCTTCCTCTTTCTCCCCCTCTCTTTCCCTCTTTTCTTTCTTCCTCCTCTTCTCTTCTTTCCTCTTTCTCCCTCTTTCTTTTCCCTTCTTCTTCCTCTTTCTTCCTCTCTCCCTCCTCTTCCCTTCTTTCTCCCCTCTTCTTCCTCTTCTCCCTCTTCTTCCTCTTCTCCCCTCTTTCTCTTCTCCCTCTTCCTCTTTCTCCCTCTCCCTCTTTCTCCCTCTCCCTCTTCCTCTTTCTTCCTCTTCCTCTTCTCCCTCTTCTTCCTCTTCTCCCTCTTCTTCCTCTTCTCCCTCTTCTTCCTCTTCTCCCTCTTCTTCCTCTTCTCCCTCTTCTTCCTCTTTCTCCCTCTTCCTCTTCTCCCTCTCCTCCTCTTCTCCCTCTCCCTCCTTTTCTCCTCCCTCTTTCCCCTCTTCTTCTCTCTCTTCCTCTTTCTCCCTCTTCTTCCTCTTTCTTCCCCTCTTTTCTTCTCCCTCTTCTTCCTCTTCTTCCCCCTTCCCTCTTTCTCCCTCTTCCTTCTCTCTTCTCCCTCTCCCTCTTTCCTCTTCTCCCCTCTCCCTCTTCCTCTTTCTTCCCTCTTCTTCCTCTTCTCCCTCTTCTCTTCCTCTTCTTCCTCTCTTCTCCTTTCTCTCTTCTCTTCCTCTTCCTCTTTCTCTCTTCCCCTCTTTCTTCCCTCTTCCCCTCTTTCCCTCTTTCCTCTCCCTCCTTCCTCTTCTCCCCTCTTCTTCCTCTTTCTCCCCCTCTTCTTCCTCTTCCTCCCTCTTCTTCCCTTTCTTCTCCTCTTTCTTCCTCTTTCTCCCTCTCTCTTCCTCTCTTCTCCCTCTTCTTCCTCTCTCTCCCTCTCTTCCCTCTTCCTCTTCTCTCCCCTCTTCCTCTCTCTCCCTCTCCCTCTTCCCTCTTTCTCCCTCTTCTCCCTCTTTCCCTCTTCTTCTTCCTTCCTCTTCTTCCCTCTCCCTTCTTCCTCTTCTCCCTCTTCTTCCTCTTCTCCCTCTTCTTCCTCTTCTTCCTCTTCTCCCTCTTCTCCCTCTTCTTCCTCTTCTCCCTCTTCTTCCTCTTCTCCCTCTTCTTCCTCTTCTCCCTCTTTCTTTCTTCCTCTCTCTTTCTTCCTCTTTCTCTTTCTTCCTCTCTCTCTTTCTCCCTCTCTCCCTTCTTCCTCTTTTCCTTTCTTCCTCTTTCCCTCTTTCCCCTCTTCCTCTCCCTCTCCCTCTTCCTCCCCCTCCTTCCCTCCCTTCTTTCTCCCTCTCCCTCCTCTTCCTCTTTCCTCTTTCCCTTCCTCTTCCTCTTCTCCCTCTTCTTCCTCTTCTTCCCTCTTCTTCCCCTCCTCCCTCTCCCTCTTCTCCCTCTCTTCTCTCTTCTTCCCTCTTCTTCTTCCTCTTCTCCCTCTTCTTCCTCTTCTCCCTCTTCTCCCTCTTCCTTCCTCCTCTCTTCTTCTCTTCTTCCTCTTTCCTCTCTCTCCTCTTTCTCTTCTCCTTCCTCTTTCCTCCCTCTTCTTTTTCCCCTCTTCCTCCCTCTTCTTCCTTCTTTCCTTCTTCTTCCTCTTTTCCTTCTCTTCTCCCTCTTCTCCCTCTTCCCCTCTTCTTCCTCTTTCCCTCTTCCCTCTTTCTCTTCTTCCTCCCTCTCCCTCTTTTCCCTCTCCCTTCTTCCCTTTCTTCCTCTTCCCTTCTCCCTCTTCCCTCTTTCTCCTCTTCCTCTTTCTCCCCTCTTCTTCCCTTCTCCCTCTTCCTTTCCTCTTCTCCCTCTTCTCCCTTCTTCTCCCCCTTCTTCCCTTCTCCCTCTTCTTCCTCTCTCTTCCCTCTCTTCCTCTTCTCCCTCTCTTTCTTCCTCTTCTCCCTCTTCTCCCTCTTTCCTCTTCTTCTCTCTCTCTCTCCCTCTTCTTCCCTCTTCCTCCCTCTCCCTCTTTCTCATTCTCCTCTCCTTCCTCTTTCTTCCCCTCTCCTCTTCCCCTCTTCTTCCCTCTTCTCCCTCTCTTCTTCCCTCTCTCCTCTTCTTCTCTTTCCTCTCCTCTTCCTCTTCTCCCTCTTTCTTCCCTCTTCTTTTCCTCTTCCTCTTCCTCTTCTTCCCTCTCCTCTTCTCCTCTTTCTTCTCCTCTCTCTCCTCTTTCCTCTTCTTCCCTCTCTTTCCCCTCTTCTTCCCTCCTTCTTCCCTCTTCTCCCTCTTTCTTCCTCTTTCTCCTCCTCTTTCCCTCTTTCTCCCCTCTTTCTTTTCTTTCCCTCTTCTCCTCTTTCCCTCTTCCTCTTCTCCTCCTTCTTCCCTCTTCCTCTTCCTCTTCTTCCCTCTCCTCCTCTTCCTCTTTCTTCTCCTCTTCCTCTCTCTTTCTTCCTCTTTTCTCCCTCTTCCTCCCTCTTCTTCCCTCTTCTCTCTCTTTCCTCTTTCTCCCTCTTTCTTCTCCCTCTTTCCTTCCTCTCCCTCTTTCCCTCCTTCTTTCCTCTCCCTCTTCCCTCTTTTCCCTCCTTCTTTCTCTCCTCTTCTCCCCTCTCTTCCTCTTCTCCTCTTCTTCCTCTTCTCCTTCCCTCCTTCTTCCCTCCTTCTTCCCTCTTCTCCCTCTTCCTCTCTTCCCTTCCTCCCTCTCTCTTCCTCTTCTCTTTCTTCTCTTCTTCCTCCTTCTCTTCTTCTCTTCCTCTTCTCTCTTCTTCCTCTTTCCCTCTTTCTTTCCTCTCCTTTCTTCCTCTCCTTCCTCTCTTTCTTCCCTCTCTTCCCTCTTTCTTTCTCTTTCTCTTTTCCCTCTTTCCTCCTCTTTCTTCCTCTTTCTTCCCCCCTTCTTTTCCCTCCCTTCTCCCTCTTCCTCCCTTCTTCCTCTTTCTTCCTCTTTCTTCTCCCCTCTTCTTCCTCTTCTCCCCCTTCTCCCCTCTCTCCCTCCTCTTCTCCCTTCTTTCCCTCTTCTCCCCCTTCTCTTCCTCCTTCCTCTTCTCCTCTCTCCCTCTTCTCCTCTTTCCCTCTTCTTCCTCTTTCCTCTTCCTCTTTCTTCTCTCTTCTCCTCTTCTTCCTCTTCTCCCTCTTCTTCTCTCCTTCTCTTTCTTTCTTCCCTCTTCTTCCTCTCTCCCCTCTTCCTCTTCTCCCTTCTCTTTCTTCCTCTTCTCTCTCTCTTCCTTCTTTCTCTTTCTTCCTTTTCCCTTTCTTCCTCTTTCTCCTCTTCTTCCTCTTCTCCCTCCTTCTTCCTCTTCTTCCCTCTCCCTTCTTTCCCTCTCTCCCTCTTCCCTCTTCTCCCTCTCTTTCCCTCCTTCCCTCTCTTCTCTTCTCCCTCTTCCTCTTCTTCCCTCTTCCTCTTCCTCCCTCTCCCTCTTCTTCCTCTTTCTCCCTCTTCCTCCCTCTTTCTCCTCTTTCCTTTCTCTTCCTCTTTCTCCCTCTCCCCTCTTCCTCTTTCTCCTCTTCCTCTTCCTCCTCTTCTCCCTCCTCCCTTTCTCTCCCTCTTCCTCCTTCCTCTTCTCTCTCTTTCTCCTCTTCCTCTCTCTCTTCCCTCCTTTCTCTTCTTCCTCCTCCCCCTTCTCCTCTTCTCCTCTTCCTCTTCCTCTCTTCTCCTCTTTCTTCCTCCTCTTCTTCCTCTTCTCCTTCCTCCCTCTCCCTCTTCCTCTTTCTCCCTCTTCCTCTTCTCTTTCTCTTCCTCCCTCTTTCTTCCTCCTTTCTCTTTCCCTCTTTCTTCTCTTCTTCCTCTTTCTCCCTTTCTTCCTCTTTCTCCCTCTTCTTCCTCTTTCTCCCTCTTCTTCCCTCTTTCTTCCCTCTCTTCCCTCTCCTCTTTCTTCCTCTTCTCCCTCTTCCTCTTCCTCTTCTCCCTCCCTCTTCTTCCTCTTCTCCCTCTCTTCCTCTTCTCCCCCTCTTTCCCTCTTCTCCCTCTCTTCCTCTTCTCCCTCTTTCTCCTCTCTCCTCTTCTCCCCTCTTTCTTTCCCTTCTCCCTCTCTCCTCTTCCTCCCCCTCTTTCTCCTCTTCTTCCTCTTTCCTCCTCTTCCTCTCCTCTTCTTCCTCTCCTCTTCTCCTTCCTCTTCCTCTTCCTCTTCTCTCCTCCCTCTTTCTTCCTCTCCCTCTCTTCTTTCCCTCTCCTCTCTCTTCTTCCTCTTCTTCCTCCCTCTTCTTTCCTCCCTCTTCTTCTTTCCTCTTTCCCTTTCTTCCTCTTCTCTTTCTTCTTCTTTCCTTTCTTCTTCTTCTCCTCTTTCCTCCCTTCTCCCTTTCTTCCTCTTTCCCTTTCTTCCCTTTCTCCCTCTTCCCTTTCTTTCTTCTCTCTTCTCCCCTCTTTCTTTCCTTCTTCCCTCTTCTTCTCTTCCTCCTCTTTCCCTCTTCTCTCTCTCCCTCTTCCTCTTCTCCCCTCTTCTTCCCTTCTCCCTCTCCCTTCTCCCTCTTCTTCCTTCTTTCCCTCTTCTTCCTCTCTTTCTTCCCTTCTTCTTTCCCCTCTTCCTCTCTTTCTCTCTCCCTCTTCCTCTCTCCCTCTTCCCTTCTTCTCCCCTTCTCCTTCTCTCTCTCCTCCTCTTCCTCCCCCTTCTTTCTTTCCCTCTTCTCCCTCTTTCTTTCTTCCTCTTTCTTTCTCTTTCCTCCTCTCTTTCTTTCCTCTTCTCCCTCTCTTCTTCTTTCTTTCCTCCTCCTTTCTTTTCTTCCTCTCTCTTTCTTCCTCTTTCTCTTTCTTCCTCTTTCTCTATCTTCCTCTTTCTCTTTCTTCCTCTTTCTCCCTCTCTTTCCCTTTCTTCTCCCCTTTCTCCCTCCCTCTTCCTCTTTCTTCCTCTTCCTCTTCTCCCCTCTCTTCTTCCTCTTCTCCTCTTTCTTTCCCTTCTCCCCCTCTTCCTCTTCTCCCTCTTCTTCCTCTTCTTCCCTCTTTCTTTCCCTTCTCCCTCTTCCTCTTCTCCCTCTTCTTCTCTCTTCTTCCTCTCTTCTCCTCCTCTTTCTCCCTCTTCCTCTTCTCCCTCTTCTTCCTCTTCTCCCCCTCTTCCTCTTCTCCCTCTTCTTCCTCTTCTTCCTCTTCTCCCTCTTCTTCCTCTTCTCCCTCTTCTTCCTCTCCCTCTTCCTCTTCCTCTTCTCCCTCTTCTCTCCTCTCTTCCTCTTCCTCTTCTCCCTCTTCTTCCTCCTCTTCTCTCCTCTCCCTCTCTTCTTCCCTTCTTTCCTCTTCTTCCCTCTTCTTCCTCTTCTCCCTCTCCCTCTCTTCCCTCTTTCCCTTCTTCTCCCTCTTCTCTCCCTCTTCCCTCTCCTCTTCCTCCTTCTCCCTTCTTCTTCCTCTTCTTCCCTCTTCTTCTCTCTTTCCCTCTTCTTCCTCTTCTCCCTCTTCTTCCTCTCTTCTTCCTCTTCTCCTCCCTCTTTCCCTCCCCTTCTTCTCCTCTCTTTCCTTCCCCCCTTTCTTTCTCTCCTCTCTTTCTCTCTCCCCTCTTTCCCTCCCCCTCTTTCCCTCTTCTTCCCTCTTCCTCCTTTCTCTCTTTCCTCTTTCTTCCCTTCTTTCCTCTTTCTTCCTCTCCTTCTCTCTTTCTTCCCTTCTTCCTCTTTCCCTCTTCTTCCCTCTTTCTTCCCTCTTCTTCCCTCTCTCTTCTCTTCCTCTTTCTCCCTTCTTCTTCCCTCTCCTCTTTCTTCTCCCTCCTTCTTCCTCTCCCCTCTCCCTCTCTTCCTCTTTCTTCCTCTTTCTTTCTTCCTCTTCTTCCCTTCTTCCCTTCTTCCTCTTCTTTCTTCTTCCTCTTTCTCCTCTTCTGCCCTCTTTCTCCCTCTTTCCCTCTTCTCCCTCTCTCTTCCTCTTTCTTCTCCTCTCTTCCTCTTTCTTCTCCCTCTTCTCCCTCTTCCCTCTTCTCCCTCTTCTCCCTCTTCCTCTTCTCCCTCTTCCTCTTCTCCCTCTTTCCTCTTCCCCTCTTCCCTCTTCTTCCTCTTCTCCCTCTTCTTCCTCTTCTTCCTCTTCTTCCTCTTCTTCCTCTTCTCCCTCTTCTTCCTCTTCTCCCTCTTCTCCCTCTTCTCCCTCTTCTTCCTCTTCTCCCTCTTCTTCCCTTCTTCTTCTTCCTCTTCTTCCCTTCTTTCCTCTTCTCTTCCTCTTCTTCCTCTTCTCCTTCTCCCTCTCTCTCTTCTTCCTCTTCCTCCTTCCCTCTTCTCTCTTCTCTTCCTCTTCTCCTCTCTTCCTCTTCTCCTCTCTTCTTCCTCTTCTCCTCTCTTCCCTCTTCTCCTCTTCTTCCTCTTCTCCCTCTTCTTCCTCTTCTCCTTCCTCTTTCCCCCTCTTCCTCTTTCTCTCCTCTCTCCCCTCTTCCTCTTCTCCCTCTTCTTCCTCTTCTCCCTCTTCTCCCTCTTCTTCCTCTTCTCCCTCTTCTTCCTCTTCTCCCTCTTCTTCCTCTTCTCCCCCTCTTCCTCTTCTCCCTCTCTTCCTCTTCTCCCTCTTCTTCCTCTTCTCCCTCCTCTTCTTCCTCTTTCTCTCTTCTTCCTTCTTCTTCCCCTTCCTCTTTCTCTCTTCCTCTTTCTCTTTCTCTTTCTCTTTTCTTTCTCCTTTTCTCTTCTTTTCCTCTTCTCCTCTTTCTCTTTCTTCCTCTTTCTCCCTCTTTTCTTCTCTCTTCTTTCTCTTCTCTTTCTTTCCCTCTTTCCTCTTTCCTCTTCTTCCCTCTTTTCTTTCCTCTTCTCTCTTTCCTCTTTCTCCCTCTTCCTCTTTCTCCCTCTTCCTCTTTCTCCCTCTTTCTTCCTCTTTCTTCCTCTTCCTCTTCTCCCTCTTCTTCCTCTTCTCCCTCTTCTTCCTCTTCTTCCTCTTCTCCCTCTCTTCCTCTTCCCTTCCCTCTCTTTCTCCCTCTCCCTCTCTTCCTCTTCTCCCTCTCCTCTCCTCTTCTCCTCTCTTCCTCTTCTCCTCTTCCTCCCTCTTCTCCTCTTCTTCCTCTCTCTTCCTTCTTCTTCCCTCTCTCCCTCTTCTCCCTCTCTTCTCTTCTCCCCTTCTTTCCCTCTTCTCTCTTCCTCTTCTCCCTTCTTCTCCCCCTCTCTTCCTCTTCTCCCTCTTCTTCCTCTTCTCCCCTCTTCTCTCTTCCCTTCTTCTCCTTCTCTCTTCCCTTCTTCTCCCTCTTCTTCCTCTTCTCCCTCTTCTTCCTCTTTCCTCTTCTCTCCTCTCTTCTCTCCTCTCTCCCTCTTCTTCCTCTTCTCCCTCTCCTCTTCCTCTTCCCTCTCTTCCTCTTCTCCCTCTCCTCTTCTCCTCCCTCTCCCTCTTCCTTCCTCTTCTCCCTCTTCTTCCTCTCTCCTCTTCTTCCTCTTCTCCCCTCTTCCTCCCTCTTTCTCTTCTTCTTCCTCTTCCTCTTCCTCTTCCTCTTCCTCTTCCTCCTTTCCTCTTTCTCCCTCTTTCCTCTCTTCTCTTCCTCTTCTCTCTTTCCCCCTTCCTCTTCCTCTTCTCTCTCTTCCTCTTCCTCTTTCTTTCTCTTTCCCCTCTTCTCTTCTTTCTTCCCTTCTTCCCTTTCCTTCTCTTCTCCTCTTCTTCCTCTTCTTCCTTCTCTTCTTCTTCTTCTTCTCTCTTTCTTCCTCTCTTTCTTTCCTCTTTCTCCTCTCTTTCTTCCTCTTTCTCCTCTTCCTCTTCTCTTTCTTTCTCTTTCTTCTTTCTTCTTTCTTCCTCCTCTTTCTCTTTTCTTCCTCTTTTCTTTCTCTTCCTCTTTTCTTTCTTTCCTTTCTCTTTCTTTCTTTTCCTCTTTCTCTTCTTTCTTTCTCTCTTCTCTTTCTCTCTTTCTCTCTTCTCTTTCCTCTTTCTCTTTCTCCTCTTTCTCTTTCTCCCTTCTTTTCTCTCTTCCTCTTTTCCCCCTCCCTCTTTTCCCTCTCCTCTTTCTCCTCTCCCTCTCCTCTCTTTCCTCTTCCTCTTCTCCTCTTCTTCTCCTCCCCTCTCTTCTCTCTCCCTCTCTTCCCTCTCTTCCCTCTCTTTTCTTCTCCCCTTCTTCTTCCCTCTCCCTCTCTTCCTCTTCTCCCTCTCTTCCTCTTCTCCCTCTTCTTCCTCTTCTCCTCTTCTTCCTCTCTCCTCTTCTCCTCTTCTCCCTCTTCTTCCCCCCTCTTCTTCCCTCTCTTCCTCCTTCTCCCTCTTCTTCCTCTTCTCCCTCTCTTTCCCTCTTCCCTCTTCCTCTTCTCCCTCTCCTTCTCCTCTTCTCCCTCTTCTCCCTCTTCCTCCTCTTCTCCCTCTTCTCCCTCTTCTTCCTCTTCTTCCTCTTCTCTTCCTCTTCTCCCTCTTCTTCCCTCTTCTCCCTCTTCCTCTTCTCCCTCTTCTTCCTCTTCTCCCTCTTCTTCCTCTTCTCCCTTCTTCCTCTTCTTCCTCTTCTCCCTCTTTCCCTCTTCTCCCTCTCTTCCTCTTCTCCCTCTTCTTCTCTTCTCCCTCTCTCTCTTCTTCTCCCTCTTCTCCCTCTCTTCCTCTCTCTTCCCTCTCCTCTTCTCCCTCTTCTCCCTCTTCTTCTCCCTCTTTTCCCTCTTCTTCCCTCTTCTCCCTCTTCTTCTCTTCTCCCTCTTTCCCTCTTCCCTCTTCCCTTCTTCTCCTCTTCTCTTCTTTCCCCCTCTTCTTCCTCTTCTTCCCTCTTTCCCCTTCTTCTCCCTCTCTCCCTCTTCCTCTTCCTCCCCCTCTTCCCTCTTTCCTCTTTTCCTCTTCCCTTCCTCTTTCCCTCTCCTCTTCTCCCTCTCCTCTTTCCCTCTTCTCTTTCCTCTTCTCTTCCTCTTCCCTTCTTCCTCCTTCTCCCTCTTCTCCTCTCTCCCTCTTCTCCCTCCTCTTCCTCTTCTCCCTCTTCTTCCTCCTTCTCCATCTCTTCTTCCTCTTCTTCCCTCCTCTTCCTCTCCCTCTCTCTTCCTCTTTCCCTCTTCTTCCCTTTCTTTTTCTTTCCTCTCTCTTTATCTTTCCCCTCTTTCTTTCTTCCTTTCTTCCTCTTTCTTCCTCTCTCTTTCTTCCTCTTTCCTCTTTCTTCCCTCTTCCTTCCTCTTTCTTCTCCCTCTTTCTCTTTCTCCCTCTCTTCTCTCTTTTCTCCTCTCCCTCCCTCTTTCTCTTTCCTCTCCTCCCCTTCTTCCTCTTTCTTCCCCTCTTTCTTTCCCCCTTCTTTCCCTCTTTCTCCCTCTCTTTCCTCTTCTCCCTCTCTCTTTCTTCCTCTTTCCCTCTTTCTTCCTCTTCTCTTCTTCCCTCTTCCTCTTTCTTCCTCTTCTCCCTTCTTCCTCCCTCTTCCTCCCTCTTCTTCCTCTTCCTCTTTCTCCCTCTTCTCTTCCTCTTTCTTCCTCTTCTTCCCTCTTTCCCCTCTTCCTCTTCCTCTTCTTCCTCTTTCCCTCCTTCCCTCTTCCTCTTCTTCCTCCTTCTCCCTCTTCTTCCTCTTCTCCCTCTTCTTCCCTTCTTTCCCTTCTTTCCCTCTTCCTCTTCTTCCTCTTCTCTTCCTTCTTTCCCCTCTTCTTCCCTCTCTCCCTCCCTCTTCTCCCCTCTTTCCCTCTTCCTCTTCTCCCTTCTTCTTCTCTCTCCCTCTTCCCTCTTCTTTCCTCCCTCTCTCTTCCTCTTCTTCCTCTTCTTCCCTCTTCTTCCCTTCTCCCCCTCTTCTTCTCTTCTCCACCCTCTTCCTCTTTCCCTCCCTCTCTCCCTCTTTTTCCCTCTTTCTTCTCCTTCTCCCTCTTTCCCTCTTTCCCTCTTTCCCTCTTCTTCCTCTTCTCCCTCTTCTTTCCTCTTCTCCCCCTCTTCCCTTCTTTCCCTCCCTCTTCTTCTCTCCTTCTCCCTCTTCCTCTTCCTCTTCTCCCTCTCCTCTTCTTCTCCTCTTCTCCCTCTTTCCCTCTTTCCCTCCCTCTTCCTCCCTCTTCTCCCTCTTCTCCTCTCTCCTCCCTCTTCTTTTCCTCTTCTCCCTCTTCTTCCTCTTCTCCCTCTTCCTCCTCTTCTCCCCTCTTCTCCTCTTCCCTCCCTCTTCTTCCTCTCTCTCTTTCCTCCTCTTTCTCCTCTTCCTCTCTTCTTCTCTCTTCTCTTTCTTTCTTTCTCTTTCTTCTCTCTTTCTTCCTCTTTCTCTTTTCTCTTCTTCCTTTCTTTCCTCTCTTTCTTCCTCTTTTCTTTCTTCCTCTTTCTCTTTCTTTCTCTCTTTCTTCCTCTTTCTCTTTCTTCCTCTTTCTCTTTCTTCCTCTTTCTCTTTCTTCCTCTTTCTCTTTCTTCCTCTTTCTCTTTCTTCCTCTTTCTCCCTCTTCCTCTTTCTCCCTCTCCCTCTTTCTCCCTCTCCCTCTTCCCTCTTTCTCCCTTTCTCTTTCTTCCTCTTTCTCCCTCTCCCTCTTTCTCCCTCTCCCTCTTTCTTCCTCTCCCTCTTCCTCTTTCTTCCTCTTCCTCTTCTCCCTCTTCTTCCTCTTCTCCCCTCTTCTTCCTCTTTCCCCTCCCTCTCTTTCCCTCTTCTCCCCTTCTCCTTCTTCCCTCTCTTTCCCCTTCTTCTCCCTCTTCTTCTCTCTCCCTCTTCCTCTCTCCCCTCTTCCTCTTCTCCCTCTCTTTCATTTCCCTCTTTCTCCCTCTCTCCCTCTTTCCCTCTTTCCCTCCCTCTCCTCCTCTTCTTCCTCTCCCTCTTCTCTCTCCCTCTTCTTCCTTCTTTCCCCTTCTTCCCTCTTCTTCCTCTTCTCTCCTCTCTTTCCCTCTTTCCTCCCCTCTTCTTTCTTCTCCGCTCTCTTTCTCCTCTTCTTTCCCTTCTTTCTTCTTCCTCTTCTCCCTTCTCCTCTTCCCCTCTCTTCTTCTTCCTTCTCCCTCTCCCTCTTCTCTTTCTTCCCCTTCTTCTTCTTCCTCTTCTCCCCTCTTCTCCGCTCTCTCCCTTCCTCTTCTTTCCTCTTCCCCTCTTCTTCCTTCTTCTCTTCTCCTCCTCTTCTTCCTTCTTTCTCCCTCTTCTCCCTCTTTCCCTCTTCCCTCCCTCTTCCTCTTTCCCTCCCCCCCCTCTTTCCCTCTTTCCCCCTCCCTCTTTCCCTCTTTCCCTCTTCCTCTTCCCCCTTTCTCTCTCCCTTCTCCTCCCTCCTTCTTTCCCTTCCTCTTCTTCCTCTCTTCCCCTTCTCCCTCTTCCTCTCTTTCCCTCCTCTCTTCTTCCTCTTCTCCTCTCTTCTCCCCTCTTCTTCCCCTCTTTCCTCCCTCTTCTCCCTCTCCCTCCCTTCTCTTCCTCTTTCTTCCCTCTTTCCCTCTTCTTCCTCTCTCCTTCCCTTCTCCCTCTTCCCTTCTTTCCCCCCTTCTCTCTCCCTCTTTCCCTCTTCTCCCTCTTCTCCCCTCTTCCCTCTTCCCTCCCACCTCTCTTCCCTCCTTCCTCTCTTCCTCTTTCTCCTCCTCCTCTCTCTTCCTCTTTCTCTCCCTCTTCCCTCCCTTCTCCCTCTCCTTCTCTCTTTCTCTCTCTTCCTCTTCTCCCTCTTCCCTTCTCTCTCTTCCTCTTTCCCTCTTTTCTCCCCTCTTTCCCTCTTCTTCTCCCTCTTTCCTCTTTCTTCCTCTTTCCCTCTTTCCCTCCCTCTTCCTCCCTCTCCTCTTCTCCCTCTTTCCTCTTTCTTCTCCCTCTTCCTCTTCTCCCTCTTCCTCTTTCCTCTCCTCTTCTTCCTCTCTCCCTCTTCCTCTTCTTCTCCTCTTCCTCCTCTTCTCCCTCTCTTCCCTTCTCCTCTCTTTCCCTCTCTCTTCCTCTTCTTCCCCTCTTCTCCTCTCTTTCTTTCCCCTTCTCTTCCCCTCTTTCCCTTCTCCCTCTTCTTCTCTCCCTCCCCTTCTTTCCTCCCTCCCTCTTCTTCCTTTCTTTCCCCTCTTCCCTTCTTCCCCTCTTTCTCCTTCTTTCCCCTTCTCTCCCTCTCTTCCTCCCTTCTCTTTCTCCCTCTTCTCTCCCTCTTCCTCTCTTCCTCTTCTCTCTCTCCCTCTTCTTCCTTCTCCCTCTTCCCTTCTTCTCTTCCCTCCTCTCTCTCTCTCTCCTCTTCTTCTCTCTCTCTCCTCTCTTCCCTCTTCTTCTCTTCTTCCCTCTTCTCCCTCTCTTTCCTCTTCTCCCCTTCTTCCTCTTCTCCCCTTCTTTCCCTTCTTCTCTTCTTCCTTCTTCTCTCTCCTCCTCTTCTCCTCTTTCCCTTCTTCCCTCTTCTCTCTCTCCCCTCTTCTCTTCTCCTCCCTCTTTCCCTTCTTTCCCTCCCTTTCCTCTTCTCCCTCTTCCTCTTTCCCTCCCTCTCTCTCTCTTTCTTTCTCCCCTCTTCCTCTTTCCTCCCTCTCCTCTCCCTTCTTTCCTCCCTCCCTCCCTCTCCTCTTCTCTTCTCTTCTTCTTCTCTCTTTCTCCTCCCTCTTCTCCTTCTCCTCCTCTTCTCTCTCTTCCTCCTTCTCCCTTCTTCCTTCTCCCTCTCCCTCTTCTCCTTCTCCTCTTCCTCTTTCTTCCTCTCTCCCTCTTCCCTTCTCCCTCTTCTCTCTTCCTCTTCTTCCTCTTCTCCCTCTTCTTCTTCCCTTCTCTTTCTGCTCTTCTCCTCTCTTCCCTCTTCTTCCCTCTTTCCTCTCTCTCCTCTCTCTTCCCTCTCCCTCTTCCCTCTTCACTCTTCTTCCTCTTTCCTCCCCTCTTCTTCTCTTTCCCTCTTCCTCTTCTCCCTCTTCCTCTTCTCCCTCTTCCTCTTCTCCCTCTTCCTCTTCTTCCCTCTTCCTCTTCTTCCTCTTCTTCCTCTTCCTCTTCCTTCTCCTATTCATCTCATCATCAGGAGCCTGTGTGTGCGGCTCCACGCTTGCATGTCCCCAGCGCTGAGATCCACACAACTGCACAGCCATTGACACCACCGCACAGCACACATTGAGACCAGTCTGTTTGCAGTGCTCAGGCTGAACTGTTGGACAATTACATAGAGCACACAGAGAAGAAAACTGCACAAACTGAAAGGCTGCCGCTCTCATGTCAGGGCAACTTTCAGTGAGTGCTGCACCTGAGTGGTAATTTTCACAATCCTCCACCTCACTCATTACTTCCTGCTCTCCAGCTACATTGGTTGGGGGGAGGGGGGCAGGCTCAGGGAGGTCATACTGTTAGGTCCCATTGCTTAATGAGAATTGTAAGGAGAGCACCTGTGTACTGCTCTGCCTGTGCGCGGCTCACCAGACTACTTTTCCCGAGCATGCACCTTTCCTCTTCGGCCGCCAATCGCATCCGGACTCTAAGTGTAGGCACAGTTTGGAGGGAGATTGGTCATGCAGCCCTGTCATCACTCGCCTCCAGCTTAAATCCACTCGCCAAATGCTAGTAGGCGAGTGGAAATTTTGAGGCCTGGTCTATATTATGAAACGTATTCACGGAGACGTATAATCATGATTGCGATTCAATAAAATACCCCCAAAATGGGCATGCAATACCTTTTGATCTGTGTATCATGGCAAGTTCTCAAGATAACTTTATGCGAAAGACAATGAGACAAAAGCGTCTATTTCATACATCAGCTGTTACTATACTGCAGGTAAGTAAACGGCTAACAATATGAAATTTATTGGACGTCTTTGTTCTGTCATTAAAATTGAAATACGTAAAAATATAAAAATAATAATTGTACTCTTTAAGGAAAAATTACGTTATTGGTTATGAGACCAGACCATGATTACACAATATACGACTTCAATATTCCTAGCGAACAACAATATTTTTCTGATAAAATAAAAATGACATAATTACGGATTCCTAAATTGCTATTTGCAGATGACCAAAGTTAAAATGCAGTGGCTTTCTATGGCCCTTCATGGGATGACAAGGTGCCTTCATGCATCGTCCTAACGTGCCCCTCCCACTCTGGGTGGGGTCTTCTTCCTCCTTTAGTTCATTGATCCATCTCCCTTAATTGATTCCTTCTATTTCCTCTGATCTCCCATTTTCATTGATCTCTTTTATATCGATCAGAACAATAGGACCATCAAGATTATACTATGTTCTGCCCATTCAATACGTGTCCTCCACTCATAGATTTGTGGCACATATGGACGTTCCTGTCAAGACGTGTCTGGTTTCTATTGGCTGACAGCTTAACCACTTAAGAACCGCCTACTGCACATATACGTCGGCAGAATGGCACGGCTGGGCACATCAACGTATATATACGTTGGTTTTAGTACCCAGCCGTGGGTCACAGGCGCGCGCTCCCGTGACCCGGTCCGAAGCTCAGGGACCGCGGGACTCGCGGACCTGATCGCCGCTGCAGTGCGGCGATCCGTCCCTGGAGCTGAAGAACGGGGAGAGCCGTGTGTAAACACGGCTTCCCCGTGCTTCACTGTGGCCACAGCATCGATCGCGTCATCCCTGTTATAGGGGGACGCGATCGATGACATCACACCTACAGCCACACTCCCCTACAGTTGTAAACGCACACACAGGGAACACTCAAAGTCACAGCGCCCCCTGTGGTTAACTCCCAAACTGCAACTGTCATTTCTACTAGTAGTAAAAAAAACAATAAATAATAAAAATGCAATAAAACTATCCCTTATTTTGTAAACGCTATAAATTTTGCGAAAACCAACCGATAAACGCTTATTGCGATTTTTTTTTTTTTTTTTTTTTACCAAAAATAGGTAGAAGAATACGTATCGGCCTAAACTGAGGAAAAATGATTTTTTTTAACCACTTAAGACCCGGACACTTACGCTGCTAAATGACCCAAGGTGTTTTTACAATTCGGCGCTGCGTCGCTTTAACAGACAATTGCGCGGTCGTGCGACGTGGCTCCCAAACAAAATTTGCGTCCTTTTCTTCCCACAAATAGAGCTTTCTTTCGGTGGTATATGATCGCCTCTGCGATTTTTATTTTTTGCGCTATAAACTAAAATAGAGCGACAATTTTGAAAAAAATCACTATTTTTTTACTATTTGTTATAAAAAAAATCAAATAAACTAAATTTTAGTAAAACATTTAGGCCAAAATTTATTTAGCCACATGTCTTTAGTAAAAAAAAAAATCGTAATAAAAAAAATAGCTACCTAGCGGGAACAGCGACACTAATACAGCGATCAGAAAAATGATCGCTTAGTGACGCTGGCAATAGGGAGTGAAAGGGTTAACTAGGGCGGTGATCAGGGGGTTAAAACTTTATTAGGGGGGGTGGGGGGGCTATCCTGAACCTAACACTAACTGTTTTTTACAGTGCCTGTCACACTGACACTAAATGCAGTGATTAAATCACTGCATTCAGTAACACTGTGACAGGGGGGTGGGGGGGGCGATCACAAGGGGTTAATATGCCTATGTGAGTGTGTGTCAGTGTTGTGTTGGTGCACACTTACTTGTGATGTCTTCTCTCATCAGCAGCGCTGGGAAACAGCGATGCGATGAGAGAAATTATCATTTCCTCCTTCCTGTGTAAACACAGGAGGAGGAAGTGACAGGCTGGGAGCGCGCTCCCATTGGCTGGGAGCGATCGCGGGGGGGGCGGAAAACACGGACATCCGCCCGCTCGTCGGCGATCGCTCCCAGAGCCAGGGGGACCGCCGCACGCCGCGGAGGGGGTCCCGATGGGACCCCCGAACCGCACTAAGGCGAGGACGTAAATTTACGCCCTTGTGCCTGTACGAGCCATGTTGTGGACGTACATAGGCGTGCGGGGGTCCTTAACTGGTTAATATATTTTTGGGGGATATTTATTATAGCAAAAAGTAAAAAATATTGCATTTTTTTTTAATTGTCGCTCTATTTTTGTTTATAGCGCAAAAAAATAAAAACCGCAGAGGTGATCAAATACCACCAAAAGAAAGCTCTATTTGTGGGGAAAAAAGGACGCCAATTTTGTTTGGGAGCCACATCGCACGACCGCACAATTGTCAGTTAAAACGACGCAGTGCCGAATCGCAAAAAGGGGCAAGGTCCTTTACCTGCATTTTGGTCCGGGTCTTAAGTGGTTAATAATGATTAACTTGTTCTCTGGGCTTTGAGAACCTCAAGTAATATCACTTTCAACCACTCGGTGTCTCACCTTTATTGTGAGATAATCTATTCGTTATATATTGATAGTTTCCCCAAAAATACAAATATTATGTATACATTATATACTAGAGGTCGACCGATATGGGTTTTTCTATGGCCGATGCCGATGCCGATATTTAGAAATCGGGGAGGCCGATTGCCCCCCCATTTCGGAAAATGTAACAGTTTCGTTAAATAATAAAGAAGGAATACAGAAAATTGCAAAAATTAACCATTTATTAAACAACAGAAGTACACAACAAGCTTCCAGTCAGTGCACATGTATCTTACAAATACACAAAAACAGGTGAGGTAATCAAAACTTTTTCAAGAAATCAACAGCAATAGATAATGAACATTAATGAGGTAAGTTTGTAAACAATACAAAAGTGCAAATTTTCTTTAGTTTTAGGCTTTCTTCTTTAGTTCCAGTCCCTCTTCTCTTCTCTTCTCTTAGTACTCCCAGTTTAAAAGCTTCAAGTTGTAGTTGAGGAAACACAGTCTCTCTGCGTTTTCTCCAGTGAGTCTGCTCCTCTTCTTATCATAGATAATCCCAATCTCGCTGAACACTCTCTCACTGGGAACAGAAGAGGCAGGTGGACAGAGAAATTTTCTTGCCAGTGGTGCAAGGTGGCACAGACGGGATGCATTCTGTTTCCACCATTCCAGTGGCAGACCAGTCCGTCGGTCTATGAGTGGCTCTCGGAGGTACTTCTCCAACTGCTCGGAAATTAAGTGCTCGTCACTTTCTTCAGCAGGAGTTCCATGACCATGAGCCCCCAAAATGTTTTCGTACATTTTGTCCAGAAGACCACAGGGACTGGGTTCCTCCTCCTCTTCTACCCTTGTCCTGGTCCGTTTTGGTTCTGGTCCTTCATCTCTACTTTTTTGTTGCTCGGACACAATGCTGGCGTACTCTTCTCGCAGCCAAGTTTTTGCTTTGCCAACTGTGTCCCCTGCAAATACATGGCCCTTGTATCGAGGATCAAGAAGTGTTGCCAGCACCAAACATTTGGTATCCTCGATCTTAGAAAACCGTCTCTCCAAGCTTTGCCACATGGTTTCTCTAAGTGTTTTTATCCCCCTTGTGGTGTGACCCTCTGCCTGAAGCACCATCTTCAGCACAGCTATGCATGGGATAATGCAGGAGATGGAGGCCTCTGCCTTGCTGATATCCAAGGTCGCTTCCTCAATAGGGCCCAGTGTATCTATTAAATTTGAGATGATATCCCATTGTTCTGCTGGAGGTGTGGTAAACTTGCCATGTTCTGCTACATAGAAATTCAGGGCACGCTTCTGCTCCAGCATCCTCTGCAACATGTGCAATGTGGAGTTCCAGCGGGTGGGAACATCCTGAATAATGCTGTGCTGGGGGAGGCCAAGATCTTTTTGGATGGCTCCAAGACGCTGCTTTGCAAGCACAGAGTGGCTAAAGTGTGTAGCACAAGTCTTTAATTTGGCAATGATGTCCCCCACTACTCGCTGACTGCTGATGCCCTCTTTCACCACAAGCTGTAATGTGTGTGCACTGCAGCTTAAGTCTGGTATATCTGCCAGTCTGAGGCCTTTAATCATGTTGGCACCACTGTCTCGCAGCACAAGCACCACTCTGTCTTGGTTGATGTCCCAATCATTGAGCATGCTAAGAAACATCTCCCTGATATAGTCCCCAGTATGGGAGCCAGACATAGCCTTGACATTTAGAATGACTTGTTTCCTTTCCCAGTTATTGTCTATAAAATGACATGTTGGCTCATAAGCGATTCTGTTTCTCCAGACCAACAGTCTGTTGTGAAGGACAAATAGGGGCCAGCATTCTCTGTTGCAATTAGGGTCTTAATTTTCTGTGTAACCTTTTTGTACACGCTGTCCAGCATGTCTGTGCGGTAGTATTTTTCACTTTTCATTGAATATCTTGGTTCTATTGTTGCCAGCAAACGTTGGAAGCCACTATCTGCAACAACTGTAAAGGGCTGGTTGTCCGTGGCAATCATTTCTGTGATTAGGGTATCAATTTTCTTGGACCGGGGATCAGTATTTTGCCATTTTCTTTTAGCATCAAACATCTGTACTACAGTGGGCTGAAAGTTGGATGAAGAAGCAGCTGCATCTTCTTTCTCCCTCTGTGCGTCTTTATAAGCTTGGAGGTGGTGGACTTTCAGATTAATCCAGATATTTGTGGTATTTTTAGCCTTTCCTTTTTCTGCTCCCATGCTCAGCAATTTCTGGCAGATATTGCACTTGGCCTTCCCCGATGTTGACTCGCTGAAATACTGCCATACTGGGTTTGATTTCTTTCCAGCCATCATTAGACTGTAATCATTAAAAAAGAAAAATAAGTCATTTTAAAAGGAGGGGCGGCTGGTGCTCAACATTTTTGGGGGGCGTAAACAAAAAAACCCACCAAGCGCAGCCCCCCAGTGTGCCCCATCAATTGCCACCAGTGTGCGTTCCCCGCCCGGCACTTGCCTCGTCTCGGTGGGCCAGCAGGTCACGGCAGCGGTGTCCTCCACGATCCTCAATGTCTTCTCCCGTCCTCTGTATAAGTGTCCAATCACAGCACCTGTCGTTTCAGCCAATCAGATGACGGGTAACAGACTTGAGCACCTGATTGGCTGAGAGGCGGTTTAGTGTTAGTAAAGCGAATTGATCACTTTCCTAACACAACTCTGAGTGAACAGCGAGCGCCCAGCATGGCGCCCGCTGTTCACCTTTTTGGATGCCTATGGCTCTAATCAGGTGCTTCCAAAAAATACCACGCCGTTGTAATTCAGGTGCCTGACAGATAAATTCATGCATTGCATGAGAAGTGACAGGAGAGAGGTGGCGGCGCTCGTGTGCCCCATATAGATGCACCGCCACTGGGGTAGGTGGCTGTGGAGGAGGGGGGTACAGAGAGGTGGCTGTGGAGGAGGGGGGTACAGAGAGGTGGCTCCACAGCCACCTTTCCATATTTATTGTCAAGTTTCAGGTGTTCCCATCACTGTGCCCCTTTACATCAGGTGTCCCCATCACTGTGCCCCTTTACATCAGGTGTCCCCATCACTGTGCCCCTTTACATCAGGTGTCCCCATCACTGTGCCCCTTTACATCAGGTGTCCCCATCACTGTGCCCCTTTACATCAGGTGTCCCCATCACTGTGCCCCTTTACATCAGGTGTCCCCATCACTGTGCCCCTTTACATCAGGTGTCCCCATCACGGTGCCCCTTTACATCAGGTGTCCCCATCACTGTGCCCCTTTACATCAGGTGTCCCCATCACTGTGCCCCTTTACATCAGGTGTCCCCATCACTGTGCCCCTTTACATCAGGTGTCCCCATCACTGTGCCCCTTTACATCAGGTGTCCCCATCACTGTGCCCCTTTACATCAGGTGTCCCCATCACTGTGCCCCTTTACATCAGGTGTCCCCATCACTGTGCCCCTTTACATCAGGTGTCCCCATCACTGTGCCCCTTTACATCAGGTGTCCCCATCACTGTGCCCCTTTACATCAGGTGTCCCCATCACTGTGCCCCTTTACATCAGGTGTCCCCATCACTGTGCCCCTTTACATCAGGTGTCCCCATCACTGTGCCCCTTTACATCAGGTGTCCCCATCACTGTGCCCCTTTACATCAGGTGTCCCCATCACTGTGCCCCTTTACATCAGGTGTCCCCATCACTGTGCCCCTTTACATCAGGTGTCCCCATCACTGTGCCCCTTTACATCAGGTGTCCCCATCACTGTGCCCCTTAACATAAAATAAGGGTCAAGCTGATGGGCACATTTATGTTAAGGGACACTATGATGGGCACAACAAAATGTGATCCTTAAGGACCTTAACATACAATATACCATTCAGCGTGCCCCTTAACATAAAAGTTTTGTTGTGCCCATCAGAGTGCCGCTTAACAAAAAACTTGCCCATCAGAGTGTCCCTTAATAACATAAACTGTGCCCATGGACATATTTTTTGTTATTAAGGGACACTCTGATGGGCACAACAAAACGTGACCCTTATCATAAAATTTCCCCATCAGAGTGTCCCTTAACATACAATATACCCAATCAGCGTGCCCCTTAACATAAAATATGCCCATCAGCGTACACATTAAAAATATACCCATCAGCGTGCCCCTTAACATACGTTTTGTTGTGCCCATCAGAGTGCCGCTTAACATAAAATTTGCCCATCAGAGTGTCCCTTAATAACATAACATGGGCACATTTTTTGTTATTAAGGGACACTCCGATGGGCAAATTCTATGTTAAGCGGCACTCTGATGGGCACAACAAAACGTATGTTAAGGGGCACGCTGATGGGTATATTTTTAATGTGTACGCTGATGGGCATATTTTATGTTAAGGGGCAATCTGATGGGCACAACAAAATGTGGCCATCAGTGTGCCTCTTAAAAAAAATATGATCATCAGTGAGCACATTAAAAATACACCCATCAGCGTGCCCCTTAACATAAAAAAACTGCCCATCAGTGTTGGTGTTGACAATATTAATATGCCCATTCATAGTAAAAAACGCATATGCCACATACCAAATGCAGCAAGAGCCGGGAACGTGTAGCAGGGGGCGGGGCGCACACTGGACGGCACGCCTCTACTTGCAAGAAGACCCGGGAACCAGGAGCAGTGACGTGAGACAGGCGTGGCCCCCACTCCAAATGCGAGCAACGAGTGGACCGCGAGCTGCAGGGGGCGGGGGAAGGTACGTGATGTCACGCCCCTACTCGCCGCCGTACGCGCGTCTAATCTATAGACTTCCCGGACCTGCGGTGAGGAGAAGGGGCATGCGGATGGAGCCTTATGAATGCGGGGGGCACTGGTGACATGCGGGCCGGGTGTTTTAGCCGCGAATCGGCCGATTTTTTTGCAACAATCGGCTGATACCGATTTCACGAAAACGGCCAAATATCGGCCGATATATCGGCCGACCGATATATCGGTCGACCTCTATTATATACCTATACCCATACCCATTCTGGCAACTCTACATATCATAAAATACAATCAGTATACCTTTGCATCCCACATAATATGCTTATTTATATTCCTGTATAACTGCACATTTCCCAACAACATTCGTTCCAATCATGCACAGGTTTAAATCTCAATCAATGCAAAATAATTATTAATGTGGATACATGAATTATTTTGATATGTGTTTGATGGATATGTGTTGCAGGTTAATTCACATTTTTAAAATCACAATGTGGTATCTTTCATAATGTTGATTAGCTTCTTTAAAGCGCTTCTATTTATAAAACAAGTTTCTCATATAATTCTTCTAACAAAGTTCTAACTTAACGGATATATTTCCCTCGGTCCTAAGATGTCATCGGTAATCTGAACATTAATTTTCATGTCAACGTTAAAATATATCCTTTTAATATCAAGCGTATTTATAAGATATTTCTGACTTTATTCATAGGATATGTCCATCTCATAGATAGATGCATGTCTTGTCCTTGGTGTGAGAGATGAACTGTATTTTTCTGCCATTGTCTAAGACACAGCTGAGACAATACTGTCTGTTTTTCTTATGGCAACCTTATTCTATAAAACAATGAGAGTTATTTTACTTCAATGTGATAATAGCCCAGTTAAGTATCTGTGAAAACGTTCCCGATGGCAGGAGAACTTAACCAAGAGTGATGGTATACATCTTCTTGTTTATCCACCAAGTTGAGACAACAATCCTTTGTTCTGTGAGGAAAGTTGTCATTGTTTCAACTTTCACTTAAGCTTGCAAAAGTTATAGATTGCTAGGTCAATTGTTAGTGTCCTTGATGCTTTTCAAACATGGCTTAGTTTCTGAAAAGCTCTAATTTCAATGTTTGACCTCAAATTTGAGGCATAATGGACTTTCCATATTTTTGTTGGTAAATATTAATTATTTTTATTATTTTCGCCAAAACCCATAACAGTACATTGCAGTTTCGTGGGAGGTTTGTTTTGAACATAAAAGCTATCATCCTTTACTAGGCTTCCCCCTTTATTGTTGCTCCCGCAGTGCTCAGATTGCTGTTGACACAGTGTCAAATTTCCTTTAATTCCATGGCATGTGGCCTGGTTTGGTTCATGAGGCAGGGCGGGGCCCTCGCTTGTCCATCCCCCCCTTCCTGACCTGCTGGGCTGCATGCTCGGATCAGGTTATGGATCCTGTGGGGGGCCATGCCATTTGTTGAGTCATCGGTTGTTAAGGACGCGGCAGTCAGCTTCCCAGCCGCTTCCTTAGCAACCAGCTTAATGCGGTAAATTGCTGCATTAATTAATGCTGTCATTAACGCTAAATCAAACAAATACCACATTTGGTTTTTAACTTCAAATTATTTGTGAATTAAACACTTGCACAATTGTTACCGCATGCAGTATTTTACCGCATTTTATTAGCCGTTATTTAACCCTTAGTAAATTGAACCCTTAGTATGGCATTTAACGTTGTACTGTTGGTATGCGCAAACTATTGTTTAATACAAGTTAATGCAAAAAATGCTGTAGAAAGCTGTACAGAGAGATGTATATAATTGATACCTATAGCAGTTCTTTCTGTTATGATTTTCAGAGGGATTTTTCGGCTTCTTGCAGAGTATCAGTTGGCCAACAAAGACA
The DNA here is from genome assembly GCA_029574335.1 of Rana kukunoris. Lineage (NCBI taxonomy): Eukaryota > Metazoa > Chordata > Amphibia > Anura > Ranidae > Rana > Rana kukunoris. The sequence continues at coordinate 126,027,649 of CM056054.1, read as the reverse complement.
ACCCTTCGTACCAAGGTCTGTGTGAATATATACTGTATATTGTAATTCACTTCTTGACTATTTTGGATTGGTTCTTCAAGTTGTGGGGACATTACCAAACTGCCCTCCAATTTCTGGTAATACGTGATTTGACTCCAACTATTACCATGTACATCTAGCAGTTACTGAATCACTGCAATATAGGACTTGACAGATATTACCATTCCAGAGTGCCTTTGGCATAGCCCATGGAAAAGATTTGTAAAAATGAAGAATCAAGCAAGTTTTTTTTTTAAAAATTGTAGAAGTGGGATTATTTCAAATGGCGATGTTGTTATTTATTTATTTATTTATTATTTATTTGGTATTCTATTGCATCTCTTCTTTAGGTCTCTCATTTCAAGACTTTTATCAGCAATGTAGAGAAGCTTTTCTCGTCAACAGTGACTTAACATTAAGGGCTCAGCTGACTGAGTTCAGAGATCACAAATTAATACGCACAAAAAAGGTATGTTTTTTGTATTCTGGATATGTGGTCCTGGCCATTTAGCTGATTGGAAATTATACTTTCTAGTGGCAGTGAATAGGAAGTGCAGAAGGACTATTTTTATAAGTTGTGATTGCTACAGAAAATGTGCAAATATCATAGAAAATGTTTGTCTAGCCAGCATAATGCTTCACATTTTATTACTATAATATTTATTATGTGAGATGTGAAATCTTAGCCATGCCATTAAATTGGGCCCACTCATGGATTTTAATGTATGTGATGGATACTAGGCAGAATAACGGCAACATTTATTCTAGCTCCTTATAACATGTTCTTATTCATTGGGGAAAATTTTCATAAGTAGCTCGATTTCAAAGCCGCACTGGTGTGATCCACGGCTTACAATTCGTCAGAATTACAAAGAAACGATAATACATATTTATTAGTCTAAAAAAACTGTCACATGACACTAAAAGTATGCAAAATTGTGTGGAGAAAAACCAGGATGGCCGCACTCCAAAAAATGTTCCTTTAGAATAAAACAGATCACAACATGTCACAGCAAAAAACAGAAAAGAGCTGACGTGTTTCACACCAAAATACAGTGCTTATTCATAGCTCATTTATTATAAAGGTCCTTGGGACCTCTGAGTGGTTAACTTTTTCTCTCATCTGACACTAAAGGTAGGTATCAGTTATTGGTATCTGGGAGTACTTGAGAAAAGTATCGGTATTCAGTTAAAAAAAATGGTATCTGTGCATCCCTAATAGGGATTGAAGGCCAGCAAATAGCCGATGAACTATGTGGTAAAATTATAATCCGCACAGCAACAACTTATATGTGCAAAATATCACCCAGTTAATATCGTTAGCAGCAGGCTCAGCTTATATTATAATGCAAACACCTTGAGTGTGTCCACCAAACTCTCTTCATAAACATAAAGCGCAAAATATACGCCCATCATCACATATTGAGTACAACACTAATTTAAGTGGTTGTAAAGTTTGTGGTGTTTTTTTTTCCCCTTACCTGCAATGTAAAGGAATAATGTGCTAGTATGCATCACATACTAGCACACGATGTGAAACTTGACTGAAAACAAAGCATTCCAGCAATACAATGTCATCACCGGAGGCCGCTTCCATCTTCACCCGTCTTCCTTCCGGGTCCATGGACTCTGGCTGTATAACATGCATGGGGGAGCCACAGTTTAGGGCACAGGGCTCTGAAGGAATGGCCCAGGTGGCCAGTCCTTCGTCATTAATTGCATATATAGTAAATATCTCCTAAACTGTGCATGTTTTTATAGGCTTGCCTATAGGTAGAAATCAGAGATTTAAATTTACTTCCACTTTAAACATATATAAAAATATTCAAATACTCAAAATGCCACTTCCGGCGGATGTGAGAGGACACGGACGCCTTCCCGAGAAGCTCCGGGACTCCCGAGTATCATCCACCGCCATCCATGCTTTTAAGCATCCATCCACAATCCAAGTCATCCCCAGGCTGGTCAGCCTGATCCCCTACAGGACTCTCTGCCACTATTTTCGGGTAAATCAGCCCGGGGACGCCCAAGATTTACAGCATCTCGCACCTGTGGCCGCCGCCATCTTGGGAACCGGAGGCCGCCCGGAGAAGGCTGTCCCAGTCAACTCTGGAGGTAAGGGACAATCACCCACCCCCCTCCAGCCACCCATCCACCTACCTGGAGAAGACCAGAGGCTGCGCCGGGTCTCTGGAACGTCCGTGGAAGCCGCAGCATAGTGCGGCCTAACACGCCCTGTGGATCCCCAGTGTTTCCTGTGGCGGGAGCGCGCGGCGGACGTCCTGTGTCGGCTCCGGGAGGCACAGATATCAGCCGGGCGTCCTCTCAGCACCTAGCAGACCATCCCACCTAGGTACTGCCTCAATAGTGGCACTGTCATCAATGCCCATCAAGACTGCACACTGTATGTAAAGCCAGCATACGGCAGCCATCTTGGTACACCTTGGCAGACACCCAGAGGCTATCTATCCCCCTGCAGCCTGATACAGACCCTATCCTCCCCCTAAAGCCCCCTTCCACTCAAGGCAGCTTCCCCTGACGGATAGGACAGTGATAAGGGGATCTGAGCGCAGTTTGGGGAACCAGACAGGAGACGGTGCTCTGGGAATCGAGGGCCTGTCCGGGCTGCTCGCACACCCCCATGGGCATAAATGTGAGATACTCACCGGTGACAAATTTGTCGGGATGAGTTAAATGACGTACTCTCTAATAAGTGGGGGCTAAAACTCAGATAAAACACCCAATAACCACCATCACCCCTGCAGGATAAACTTGTGCATGCCTGGAAACTACAGAATCCGCGGTCGCCGTTCAAAACACTCTCCAACTAACATTCTACTCCGCTCCAAAGTGAAAGGCAAGATGTCCCAGGATAACACCGGTCCCTCTCCACAGGCCTCTCCGGCAACTTCACATGCCTCTCAGGCAACTGCCTCATCCAAACAAATGAGTGAGTTCCCTTCACAGCTCACCAAAGCTGAGCTAGATTCCAGTCTCTCTATAATGTATGACAAGCTGGCTAACAAATTCCATTCAGAACTGAAGGCATCCACCAACACACTACAGCAAGAGTTGGCATCCCTGGGAGGGCGCACAGATTTGTTAGAGACAAAACACGATGAGTTGTCATTAGCCCACAATGATCTAAGAAAAGATTTTGAGCTACTAGCTGAAAACTATTCCTATCTCCAAACACAAGTGGAAGATTTAGACAACAGAAATCGTAGAAACAATTTAAGAATCCGCGGAGTCCCGGAGTCTGTGACATAATTAATGCCTGCGACTGAAAAGCTGTTCCAGAAGCTCCTCCCGGACACCCCATCACAATCCTTCACTTGTGATAGAATTCACAGGGCTCTACGACCCAAGCCTCCTATAGACAAACCACCTCGTGACATTATCCTTTGCATGAAGGACTTAATCACAAAGGAGAATATATTAAGGGCCGCCAGAAACTCGCACAACTTGGAGTTTGAAGGAACAAGGATCCAAATATACCCCGACATCTCACAGGCCACCCTTGAAAGAAGGCGCAAGATGAAGGAGGTTACATCAATCTTACAATCTGCCCATATCAGATACAAGTGGGGATTTCCCTTCAGATTAATTGTTCCTCATAATGGCACCACATATTCTGTTATAAATGTCGCAGAGGGCAAAGAGCTCCTGATCAAATTAGGCTTGCTGGATCCTGAATTAAACCCCAGACCACCTTCTACTCCACACTTATCACCTATTTGGGCCACACCCTCTTCAAGACACGATCAAAGAAGAATGAGACCTCCCATGCGATTCGCCAACCCGTGAACGTCGCTTGAAATAATTCTGTTCTCCTTGTTTCGTTTCCCTTCTTCATGATTTGCTGAACTATGAGAGGAGATTATGTTCCCGTTCAGGCCCTTTTTTACTTAAATGCGATTTGTTATCACATGATAATGTTTTTATTCTATTTTTTTTTTTCTCTTTAATCGATTGTTCTGCCTTCCCTTGATACATGTTTCTGAAGTGCAGCAAGACCAGCTATTTTTGGTCATAGACTCACCCAGACAAATCGCTCTCAACAAACTTCAAACTAATTACCTCATCTGAGCGACTCGCCGATCAAGGAAATACACCACAAACTAGCTCAAACTCATCGAGTCTATTTATGGGTCCCTCCAGTCCATGGAACACATCTCAAGCTAAATTCCAATTTCGCCCTTGTTTTGTTTTGTTATATTTTTGACCCCTCTTCTTTTTTTTTTTATTATCTCTTCTCCTCTCCCATGTGATCGGTGTATCCATGTAAATTACACCAAAGTAAAGAAGCCTTTTCCCTTCCTGTTACAAGTCTGCACTCACTACATCTTGGGTCGTGGACCTGGTTCTTTGTTTTCTTATAATGCATGCACGGCGATTTTTTTTTGTTCTTTCAATTTAGTTTTTTTTGTTTTTTTCCTTCTCCTCTCGGCTTATCCGGGGGTGGAGAGGAGGAGAAGGGATAACATAGATAAAAAACAGAGGGTTGCTCAGTCTCTCTGCCTCCGCTTGATTGACCCCACTCTCACTTTTGGAGTCTAGATATGCATCTCACAGCACATTTTCCAGTGCTTTTGGTCCTGCTCTTAGTCCTAGTTGGCAAGACTCCCGAAGTGAGCTATGGACATATTTGTCCAAAGGTTATTGTTTATAAGTCAAACTGTTTTTTTCAGCTTGACCCCGTGTTTTTTTATATTCACTTTTTTCAGTTTTATAACAAACAAGGTAACATGTTTAGTTACCCTATACACTTTGAAATAAGGTTCTTTTGGTTTACTTTTTTATGTTATGATGTTCTCAAGTCTCACAAAAAAAATTGTTTGATAAGTCACTGGTATGGTAAAAATTACATGCTTAGTATTAGCTCATCACTATCTCACATTTCATCAAGTTTGGTGCTCATACACAATACTTTTACATTTTGGGGTGCTCGGCAACCTGCCGAACTATCACTCTATTTTAGTCTCATTTTTCATTACCCAAAAAAATATAAATGGCATCGCCATCTATCATGCCAAAGCTTTCATTTATACATTCTAAATGGGTCTTAAAGTAATTTCCCACAATGCCAACGGCATAAATTCCCCCCAAAAAAGGAAAAAAGCTTTCCGCCATTATAAAAGACTGGGGGCCGACATAATATTAGTACAAGAAACACACTTCGCTGCATCCAAACACCCCAAGTTTTTTGACAAAGCATACAGTCAATTCTACTATACAACATTTGATTCCAAGAAAAGAGGAACTGCTATTTTTATCAAAAATTCTTTAGTGTTTGAAACCCAAAATTTCTATAAAGACCCAGAGAGTCGCTTTCTGATTGTTAAAGGTTCCATAGGAGGACGTAGGGTCACAATAGCCTCAATGGGCCAGATTCAGGTAGAGTTAGGCTGGCGGATCAATGGATCCGCCAGCCTAACTGTCACTTTAAGCCGGCGTTTTTGTTTTCTGTAACCAGAAAACAAGAAACGCCGGGTTGGAGTTCCGATGCGATCGGTGCAATTGAATTTCGCCATCGCATCGTTACTTCAACTTAAAAATGGCGCCGGGGGCGTTCCCGCCGATTTACGCTCAAAAAATATGTTAATGAGCGGGAATCGGCAATTTACGATCTTTTTCGGGCGCGACGCAGTGACTTTACGACGTTTCCGGAAGCGATACGCGGCGTATAGATAAAGCAGCCCCCTAGTGGAGTATCCTATGTTAAGTATAGGCGTCGTCATCGCGTCGGAAAAAAAACAAATCGCGTCGCTTGCGTAAAACATTCATGAATGGGGATGTGACGTCATTGACGTTCACTGACAGAATTTGGAGCATGCGCACTGGGATGCATTGACACTCGACGCATGCGCAGTACGTTCGCCGCGGGATCGCGCTTAGTTTGAATACTACACGCCCCGTACCCGCCCAATTTGAATTCCGCCGGCTCATTTGCGATGCGCTGCCGCAACTTTAGGAGCAAGTGCTTCATGAATAACAGCACTTGCTCCTAAAATTTCGGCAGAGTAACGTAAATGAGAAGCGTTACTCCAGAGCAAAGATGCTCTCATCTACCTGAATCTGGCCCAATATTTGCACCTAATGAAGCTCATGCATCCTTTTTTTCACATTTCTTCAATACACTAGATATATACTCCTCACCTCATTTGATTGTAGGCGGAGACTTCAATTTAGCTGCACATTCAACCTTAGACAGAAGCAGAGTTGCACCCTCATCCAAAGCCTTCCCTAAAACATTAATCCGCACATTACATAATCACCAACTCATAGACACATGGAGAGCACACAACGTAGGCATTAAAAATTACACTTTTTACTCACACCCACATGATTGCTCCGCTAGATTAGATTAAATTTTTTGCACCCCAATCTTAGTAGCTAACTCATCAAAAGCTGATATTCACTCCTGTCCCTGGTCGGATCATCAGATAATATCATTTACCACTTCAAAAATAGGTCTTGCTAACACACCTCATAAATGGCGCATCAATGATGCATTATTAACAGACCATCTGAATATACATCGACTAACGACCAACATGGAAGAGTACTTTACACTTAACTCTTCCCCAGACATTCTTCCCACATCACGCTGGATGGCTCACAAGGCTGTCATGAGAGGCCATCTAATCAAGATGGCAGCTACCAAAAATAGAATTAAGCTGACGGACATAAAGACACTAACCAGAGATCTAGACAAATTGTACCACAAATACAATCAATCCCCCTCCGGAGACATACTAAAACAAATCCAAGAAAAACGTTCGGCTCTAGACACAATACTAACTTCAGATACAGAAAAAGCTCTTAGATGGTCCAAAGCTAGATACTTATTATACAGCAACTCCTCATCCACAATGTTTGCCAGAAAATTGAACCAATCTATGAAACCTCCCCATACTTATAAATTAAGAAACGCTGCAGGTAACTTAATTTCCCACCCTAAGGGAGTAATGGAGATATTTTTGAATTATTATAAGAAACTTCTATCTTTTCCTCAAAACACCCCAAAACTATCCTCGACGCAATGGCTTGATGAAGTTCCTCTACCCTCTCTCTCTTCACAACAAATTGAGGCTTTAAATGCACCTTGTTCAGAAACTGAAATAAATAAGATAGTGGGTTCTTTGAAGACCTCCACTGCCCCAGGCTCAGATGGCTTTTCAACATCATATTACAAAAAATTAGCTTCAATTCTAACCCCCCACCTTGTTAAACTTTTCAACCATATCCTGCAAGGCAACCAATTCCCATCTGAAATGCTCCTAGCTAATATGTCCCTATTACCCAAACCAAACAAAGACCACTGCACACCACAGAACCTCCGCCCAATCTCGGTCATAGATAATGACCTAAAATTTTTTGACAAGATGTTAGCGGACAGATTGGCCTAGGTTATCCCACATTTAATTCACCCAGATCAATCAGGTTTTATTCCAGACAGGCAAATCACAGATAATATAAGACTAGCAACAAATATCATCCAAGACTCCAACCTATACACTAGAACCACACTATTACTCAGCTTAGACATACATAAGGCCTTCGATAGCGTCAGCTGGTCCTACCTAGACTCACTCCTCCCCAGATACGGCATTAAAAATGAGTTTCTCCATGGGTTTTAAGCACTATACAATGACCCACACACTCGAATCAAACCCCCGGGACACAATTCAGAGTTTTTCCCACTAAGCAAAGGCACCAAACAAGGCTGCCCCCTATCCCCTCTCCTATTTGCTCTAGCCATTGAGCCCCTTGCATGTGCCATCCGTAACAATATTAACATCAAAGGGTACACAAAAGGTTCGACAGAATTTAAATTAAGCCTCTATGCAGACAACGTCCTATTGTTCGTCACTGAACCTTTAATTTCATTACCAAACCTTATCAAAACCTTGAATACATTTTATGACCTCACAGGGTTAAGTATAAACTTATCTAAATGTTCAGCCCTACCAATCAACTGTCCCCCTGATTTGACTGCCATATTAAAAGAGAAATTTCCTTTTCAATGGTGTTCAACATCCTTCAGATATTTAGGTATCCATATCACCCCATCTTACAGAACCCTATACCTCGCTAATTACCCTAAAATATTCCAAACCATCAGAGACCTGCTCAAATCATGGTCAACATACCATATTTCGTTCATGGGTAAGATAGTAGCTACAAAGATGGTTATACTACCAAAACTATTATTTCTCTTTAGAGCACTCCCTCTCCTGGTACCCAAAAACACCCTGGATTCTATACAAAGAGAGATTAACAAATTCATATGGCAAAATAAAAAATCTAGATTTGGATATGCTTTGATGTTCAGACCTCAATCGAAGGGAGGGTTGAATATTCCTAACATATGGCTATATTATCTTTCAGCTAGATATACACAACTCGCACAATGGTATGCACCGTCCAGTCATATCCCATGGCTATTATTTGAAGAACAATCAGTCCTACCGTACCACCTTCAGGGCCTCCCTTGGTCCAAATCCATAAAAACTCAAAGAATTGGCCACCTCAACAAAGTTGTACACCAAAATCTACTACTATGGCACAGACAAAAGCACACATTTAACATCTCATGAGAGATTACTCCCCTAGCTTCTTTCATAGGGGACCCTCTCTTTGCCCCCCCCCCCCCCCGACCTAAACTCAAATCAATATGCAATATGGCAACTCCTCAAACTATCTAACCTAAATTCACTCACAAAAAATAATTCATTCCGTACTTTTACAGATTTGCAAACAGAATATAAACTTACAGAGAAGGAACTCTCTGACTACAACAACATTAAGCTTTTCTACCAAAAATACTTCTCACTCGCACTCCAATCCCCTTTCACGATTTTTGAACAAATCTGTCTTACTTCACCCCGTGATAGGGGTTTAATATCCAAAATTTATAAAAGCCTAAATGAACACAACATACCAGATAAATCACGACAAATGTCCCAGTGGGAATCCGACTTGAATGAATCTTTCTCTATAGAACAATGGGAAATTATGATTAACAATTTACACAAAAGCACAAAGACAGCATCCAGCAGGGAATCCGCCATCAAACTTCAGCATAGGTGGTACCTTACTCCAGACAGACTTAACTCATTCTATCCAACAATCTCCCCCCTGTGCTTCAGAGGATGCCCAGCACAGGGTTCCCTTATACACATATTCTGGGAATGTACACACCTTAATACTACATGGCAACAAGCCAATAACAAAATAGAAGAAATAATAGGCAGAAGAATTGAACTGACACCCAAAATGTGCCTCCTTTTCTATCCTATTCCTGATATTCTCATAGCACATGCCAGATTGATACACACATTGTTCAGTTCAATCCACTGGGCTATAGCTCTTAACTGGCGTTCCCCCACAGTACCTTGGTCCCAAATTATGGATCGCATGTGTGCTATCAAGCTATCAGAACATATCCATCACACACTATTTGACACTATGGACACATATAATAATAAATGGAGGCCTTGGGATCTATCTCTGTTAGTTCACTAATCCACTATATGATACTGCTGTTAAGTTATTATTAATGAACAAACCAATAAGGTCTTTGTGCCTCTAAAATGTTTTACCATTTACTCAATTATTTATCCCAATGTTTGTATTCCTCCCTCTTATATTACTACTACTTATACATTATACTGATATTCTTTGCACCCTTCTTCATGTATGTATGCCATGCCAATGTACAGTTATATTATATTGAGACTTATTTTTCAATAAACCGTTTGTAAACAAAAACAAATACTCAAAATGCTAAAATAGCCAATATACTAAATACTGTACAGTAAACATTTTTTTTTTATATTAAAACTCCGCTGTGTAAACCTAAAGTGACGAATCATATAGTTTCTTCCTGTCCACCACCTCCGAATAAAGGGCCAGATTCACGTACATCGGCGCATTTTTGGACCGGCGTAGTACAACTCCTTTAAGTTAGACCGGCTTAATTTCGAGGCGCAAGTGCCGTATCCTCGTAGTATTTTCGTCCGAATTTGCACCGGTGCAATGTAAATTCCGAGGCGTAAGGCGGTGTAATTCAAAGTGGGAAGGACGTGGGCGTGTTCCATTGAAATGAGCCGTGACCCCATGCAAATGAAGGGCTGGCCGGCCAGACTGGGCATGTGCACATGAAGCAGACTATGGTCAGCACCTCTCTGAGCATGCTCACGGCGCAATAAGTTAGATAGGAACTAGGCCCGTCAGACTTAGTGAGCTATGCACAGTGCTTAAATAGACCGAGAGAAATGCCCTTCCATTGCAAAAGTACATCCAGTTTTTTTCCCTTCCTACAGCAAGGTGCTTTTGTTCTGTTGTTAGTGTTTTTTGGTTTGTGACGTGTCTTTGATATTTTTGGAGAGTGTTTTTATTTATTTATTTTGCTTTTTTTTTTTTTTGCTGGGCATTTTTTATTTATTTTTTTGCTGGGCATTTTTTTTTTTTTTGATTTTTTTTTTTTTTTTTTTCTGCTTGTGAATGATTTTTGAATGTGGGGGTGACATTCCTGCCACCACTCCACTTGTACGCTGAAAAGAGCCACTGGCAAAGAAATGGAGTGTTGCCAGGACCTTGCCCAGCGACTGCACTGCTTGTGAGCGGTGTGTTGGGCTGGTGATGTCCTCCTGCAGGGTTATGGTTAATTCCAGGATGGTGAATCTGAAGATGCGATGCACCTCAGAATCACTCATACCAAAGACGTCTATGCGTGTGCGGTATATCCTCTCCCGTGCCCTCCTCCGTGTCCCCCTTCTCCGTGCCCTCCTCCTTCTGTGCTCATCTAAAGTCAGTAGTATAGCTATGAGCAAGGATGCCTCTGGCATGTTGGCAGAGCCGCCATCAGGAATTATGGGGCCCCTTACACAGCTTCAGGCATGGGCCCCCTGGAGCAGAGAACTGGGGGGGAGGTGCTGCCGCCTGAAATTGAGAAGCGGGGGGGCTTCTGCGAATTGAGAAGCGGGGGGGGCCTTTACAAAAAAAAGAAGAAATAAAGAAAAATAGATATAAAAAAAGGGGGGTAGCCATCCAGGGACCTTGGGGCCCTTTAATAAAAAATAAAATAAAAATATCTATAAAAGAGGGGGTTCCCATCCGGGCCCCTGGGGCAATGCCTGTACCCCCCTGATGGCAGCTCTGCATGTTGGCATATAGATTGTTGTCCTGCAAGTGTGGGGCTCAGCTCGCAACGGTGTTGCGTTAGCTGACATTTAGACGGATTGTCTAATTTTAAACCTGCTTTTATATGGTCTAATTTTAGACTTTCCGCGCAGCTGATAAGCACATCGTGTAGACTGCACCGCACAAACTTACTTTTGTGGATCGGCGTATCTCCCTCATTTGCATATTTGCATAGGAAATCGATGGTGTGGACGGAGTAAATGTGCACCTAGGATGTGCAGGCGTAGGCAAGTTAGGCTGGTCGGGAGTAGCCTATTTTGGTGCGTATCTAGTTCTGTGGGTACGGTGCAAAAAATATTCGGCACATCTCGAGATACTCCGGCGTAAGTGCTTTGTGAATCTGGCCCAAAGTGCCTGCTCACCTCCAGTATCTAACCCCACTACAGAGTCTTCATAGTCTTGGTGAACTCCACTCTAGATGATACTGGAACACTCTTGCTATCGTCCCTGAATCACACGATTTCACTTCTTGGTTCCCAATCATCAATAAGATATGTCATAATATAAAATGGAGAAACTATAGTGTTCTCTGCTTCCAAATATTTAATAAAACATGGGATTAAAGGACTGGAATGGATATTTAAAAAACAAGCACAGAATCCACTCGCCACGCTGATACAAATGGCTAGTTGTGATGTCATGGGCTACGGCTCCTCCCACCCATGGGTGGACCAAAAAAGGGGGTAAGGGGCCACTCAATGCAATAACCTTGCGCAGAGCAGGTAAATAGAACAACTTTTTTTTATTTAACCACTTAAGACCCGGACCTTTAGTCAGCTAAAGGACCCGGCCAGGTTTTGCGATTCGGCACTGCGACGTTTTAACAGACAATTGCGCGGTCGTGCAACGTGGCTCCCAAACAAAATTGGCAACTTTTTTCCCCCACAAATGGAGCTTTCTTTTGGTGGTATTTGATCACCTCTGCCGTTTTTACTTTTTGCTATAATAAATATCCCCCATAAATATATAAAAATATATATTTTTTCTTAGTTTAGGCCGATACGTATTCTTCTACCTATTTTTGGCTAAAAAAAAAATCGCAATAAGCGTTTATCGGTTGGTTTGCGCAAAATTTATAGCGTTTACAAAATAGGGGATAGTTTTATTGCATTTTTTATTTTATTTTTAATTTTTTTACTACTAATGGCAGCGATCAGCGATTTTTTTCGTGCGACATTATGGCGGACACTTGGGACAATTTTGACACATTTTTGGGACAATTGTCATTTTCACAGCAAAAAATGCATTTAAATTGCTTTGCTTATTGTGAAAATGTACGTGGATGTGCCCAACCGTGCCATTCTGCCGATGTATATGTGCAGGAGGCGGTCCTTAACCACTTCACGACCGCCACATGTACTCGTACGTTGGCAGAATGGCACATACAGGCAGATGGACTTACCTGTACGTCCCTGCCTAGACGTGGGTCAGGGGTCCGATCGGAACCCCCCGGTACATGCGGCGGTCGTGAATTCCGTGGGAGCGATCCGGGATGAGGGGGGCGGCTGTTCATTTTTGTCTGCCCCCCTCGTGATCGCTCCCAGCGAATCCGCTTCCTTTCCTGCTCTGCACTTCCTCTGCCTGTGTAATGTAAACACTGGCAGATGAAGTGATGTCACCTCTCCTCTCGGTGGTATTTTCAATCCGGTGAGAGGAGAGAAAACATCACAAGTCAGTCGCACCAACACTACACTGACACCACACACATAGGCACACTTAACCCTTTCAGATCATCCCCCCCCCAGCCCACTGTCACTAATGGCAGTGATCATATATTTACTGATCACTGCATTTAGTGTTAGTGTGACAGGCAGTTAGTGTTAGGTCCAGGGTAGCCCCCGTACCCCCCCAATAAAGGTTTAACCCCTTGATCACCTCCCTAGTTAACACTTTCACCCCCTGTTGCCAGTATCACTAAGCGATCATTTTTCTGATCGCTGTATTAGTGTCGCTGTTGCCGCTAGGTAGATATTTTTTTTTTTTTTATTGCGATTTTTTTTCTTCTTTTTTTTTTTTACTAAAGACATGTGGCTGAATACATTTTGGCCTAAATGTTTGACTAAAATTTAGTTTATTTGATTTTTCTTATAACAAGTAGAAAATATCGTTGTTTTTTTTTTCAAAAATGTAGGTCTTCTTCCGTTTATATCGCAAAAAATTTAAATCGCAGTGACAATCATATACCATCAAAAGAAAGCTCTATTTGTGGGAAGAAAAGGACGCAAATTTTGTTTGGGAGCCACGTCGCACGACCGCGCTATTGTCTGTCAAAGCGACGCAGTGCCGAATTGTAAAAACACCTTTGGCCATTTAGCAGCATTTTGGTCCGGGGCTTAAGTGGTTAATAAAAAATAAAATAAAAATTACGTTAATATTACTTTTAATGTTGGAATATTTTGGATAAAACGAGTAGCAGTGGCTCTTGGCAAACATCTGATGTTACACAGGTGTAAATGTTATAAAAGATGGGAAAAGATTCCTATACACCCCCCCCCCCCCCCCCCCTCCTATGTGGGAGGACACAGCTATTTTAGTTCAAGCTTATAAAAACCTTTTAGGTTATTCTGTTCACATTTTAATTGCAGAAATGCATGTTATGATGTGCATTAATGTTCATTGCGTTAAGGCAGCCCATACAAATAGGCTGCCAATGCACGAAAACTATAGTGCAACATTTATTCTGACATCGCTCATTAAAATGGATGGCATGTGTGTCCAGAGCTGTGTTGACTTGCATTGGAGTGCCATTTAAGATGGAAAGAGACTGCAATGTGCTGACGAAAAAAAACATACGTTGTCCTACAGCACGCATTAGATATGATATAGGTCCGCGCCAACCTAAATTGAAACATTAGTAATTGTGACATCGTAGTGCTAAGCTGCACCCCTAATGATGAAGTGGATACCTTCTATCTATGAATGTTGCAAGTGGTAGGGGCACTAGTGACTAAATTAAAATAATACAACAAATAATTATATCTAGTGACAGATGAAATTTAGTGTTGGTAGTTGTGATCAGATATCGTCCATTAGGCAATAAAATGCCAACGCAAAAGTCTTGTAAAGTCCCAACAGAAAAGATTTATAACAGCAAAGTGCTTCAAATCCAATAGAAAGACCATCCACAAACAAATTTTCGCTGCGATGAATAATTAATCCAACAAGTGCAATCTTATTCCTTCACCACACCACTTGAAGTTACAACGACCGAAGTGCACATGTAGTTGATTGTGCTTACCGGACTTATTGGACCTCTTTAATTAAAAAGATGGTCACAACTGCCTAAATAGTGCCTGCACACATATGTTCTGACAGGAGTAAATGCCGTGACCTCTTTCCTCCGATTTTAAAGCGGATCTCCACCCTAAAGTGAAGATCCGCTGATCGGAACCCTCCCCCCCTCCGGTGTCACAATTGACACCTTTCAGGGGGGAGGGGGGTGCAGATACCTGTCTAAAGACAGGTATCTGCAACCACTTCCGGCCCGCAGTCTCGGGCAAAAGACGGGTTTTTTGGCGACATCCCGTCGCCCCCCCCCGTTGTGTGCTGGGAACTCTCAGCTCCCAGCACACAGCGGGAGCCAATCGCCGGGCGCAGCGCGACTCGCGCATGCGCCGTAGGGAACCGGGCAGTGAAGCCGCAGCGCATTAAAAAGTGCCCATCCCGGCACTGGGGCTGCAGGCTTATCCGTAGACGCAGAGTCCTCCACCTTCTTGGCAGTGTGCATTCCACCGGCTGCTCTCTCTACCCAGAAGGACCGGATGGGACATGGAGCATAGAGCACGTGACCAGGCTACAGCATGCATTACTGCTACACATCGCATCGTAAAAGTGTGATTTGGCCCTTAAAGTAGACCTACAGTATTAGAAGAAAAGAAAGCTGGACGGCCGCACTCCTATGCAATTTTTTTATTTAAGTGTCAGATACAAAGGTGAACTACAGGTATCAGCTTGCATGTTTCACACCAAGGTTGGGTGCTAGCTCATGAGCAAGCACCCAACCTTGGTGTAAAACATGCAAGCTGATACCTGTAGTTCACCTTTTGTATCTGTCACCTGAATAAAGAAATTGCATAGGAGTGCGGCCATCCGGTCTTCTTTTCTTCTAAGTATCTGTTTGCATACAGGGCTCGCACCATCCATGTGGGATAGAGGCTTTTTGGAGCAGCAGGGTAAGAGAAACTGCCTTACAGCGATGTACATGTACATAGACCTACAGTATACAGGTGGTCCCCCGGTTACAAACCTCTGACTTACAAACGACTCCTACTTTCAAAGGGAGGGAGACAACAGGAAGTGAGGGGAAATTCTCTCCTGTAAGAGTTCTCATGGGGAAAACAAGTGTCTTCACTGGGGCTGCTTCATTACCAATCCTTGTTCCACAACAACCCAAAATTTTCAAAATCCAATTGTCATTGGGACAGAAAGTGAGGTGAAATCTTCTGGACAGGGGCACAGACGGCAAAACAAACGTTACAGGGGTGTTAACCCTTCCCTATGCTATCCAAGAGATGTCAAAAAATTAATTGTTCCGACTTGCGAACAAATTCAACTTAAGAGCAGATCTACAGACCCTATCTCTTTTGTAACCCAGAGACTCACACCCGACATATGTTCTTGCTAAAAAATAGCTTTTATTCCCTATTTTAAAGAGTATATAATCATGTTTTATTTCAATTGAGCGCCCGTTCATATTGCATACACCAGGTGTAGGCAACCTTGATGAGACATTGCAAGACCCTGACAGTCACAGGCATGGCTCCTAGAGGCATGATGGGATTTGTAGTTTTACAACAGCTGGAGGGCCCACCTTGCCTACCCCTGGCATACACTGACATGAGTCCATTAATGTGTCGGTACACTTTTTGAAATCTCTCATGACTGGACCATTGGCAATAAAGTGTTGGTTACTATTACTATGTTGAACATTGTGTATTTTAGGATTATTGTAGTATTCCATATCCACCTGTGTTTCTGTGCTCAATGTCTGCTTTTAGTTTTACTCACTAGATACACCATGATCTGTATTTTCGAATCCTGTGCTACTATAAGGTTGTATCAGACTTTTTAAGTATTCCATGAGTAAGACTGTTTTCCGAAAAAAAATGCTTCTGTTTTTTAATTGCTGTAAATTTACTGGTTGTGCTGATAAAAGCTATGTTTTAGCACAGACATATGTCTGGTCCACGCCTTCCTATCATGGATTAGTATCACTTGTTGGGGATCAGCACCCCGGGCTGGTGCACTGACCTCTACAGCTATCTTGTGCCTGGCTTCAGAGGTGGAACTTTTCGAGAAAATATAGAGGCTACCACTTCAAGAAGTATGCAGATCCAAAGTTTTGATTCACATGTGTTGTTTTTTTAGGACTGTACTAAAGTATGAAAGCGAAGTTCCGGCCGAGATATGACTTTTAACCACTTAAGGACCGGACCAATATGCTGCTAAATGACCAAAGGTGTTTTTACAATTCGGCACTGCGTCGCTTTAACAGACAATTGCGCGGTTGTGCGACTTGGCTCCCAAACAAAATTTACGTCCTTTTCTTCCCACAAATAGAGCTTTCTTTTGATGGTATTTTCTACTTTTTGTTAAAAAAAAAATGTAATAAACAAAATTTTAGTCAAACATTTAGGCCAAAATGTATTCAGCCACATGTCTTAACTAAAAAAAAAATCGCAATAAAAAAAAAAAAAACTAGCTACCTAGCGGCAACGGTGACACTAATACAGCGATCAGAAAATGATTGCTTAGTGACACTGGCAATAGGGGGTGAAAGGGTTAACTAGGCGGTGATCAAGGGGTTAAAAACTTTATTAGGGGGGTAGGGGGCTACCCTGGACCTAACACTAACTGCCTGACACAGTAACTGTCACACTGACACTAAATGCAGTGATCAGTAAATATATGATCACTGCAATCAGTGACAGTGTGACAGGGGGCTGGGGTGATCAGAAGGGGTTAATGTGCCTATGTGTGTGGTGTCAATGTAGTGTTGATGCGACTTACTTGTGATGTCTTCTCTCCTCTCGGCGGAGAGCTGACATCCCTTCTACTGCCTGTGTTTACATTATACGGGCAGAGGAAGTGCAGAGCATGGAGGGAGTGGATTGGCTGGGAACGATCCGGAGGGGGCGGACAAAAATGACCAGCCGCCCCCTCATCACGTATCCTGCAGCCACGGGGACTGCCGCAAGGACCGGGGGGGGGGGGGTCCGACCCACGTCTAGGCGGGGACGTACAGGTACGCCAATGTGCCTGTCCGTGCCATTCTGCCGACGTAAATGTACATGCGGCGGTCCTTAAAGGGGTGTTCCAGCCAAATTTAGTGTTTATTAAAAGTCAGCAGGTACAAAAAGTGTAGCTGCTGGCTTTTAATAAACACACACTCACCTGCTCCATGATCCAGCGATGCGCCAGCTGGGCTCCGTTCCTCTCCCCCCCTCCCCGGCCGGCGTCTTAATCCTAAGTGTGGGCACCTGACCGTGACAGCCTTTGGCTTCACGGCCTGGCACCCACTCCACATGCGCGAGCGGCGCTGCGCTCTCCTATTGGACAGGCGATCGCATGGGACCTGTCATGTGTCCCATGCGATCGCCTACAGGGAGGGGCTGCTGTAGGCGATTAAGCGTAATCGCCTAACCAGCCCCTCGGCGGAAGTGGAACAGGAAGTCCCACTCCTCCTGAACCCCCCCCCCCCCCCCAAAAAAATGACATGTCAAATGTGGCATGTAAGGGGGTGAGGAGTGGCATTAGCGGAAGTTCCAATTTTGGGTGGAACTCCGCTTTAAGGAGTTCAGATAAAAATACTCATGCCTTGTGCAATGTAACAATGGTATGCTGCAAACTATGCCCAGTTTTCTATTTCTGCAGAATTGTTTTCTTACTTTGTGAAGTTTCTGAACAGCCCAGTTATCTCCAGTGTGGGCTACTGAAGCTGCCGTGTCTTTCTTCCTGGATACTGTGCATGCTGGCTACCAGGCATGCACCTGCCAATCTTGCGCAGTGCGGTGCAAGCGAGTACAGCTTGACATGGCACTGCTCCCGTAAAATTGGTATCTATGACAAATCTTGGTCAGCTTGACATGCCAATACTCCCGAACCATAAGGGACAGGAAACTTGGGTACCACTGAGAGGGGACCCAGGACTACGGGGATAGCATTGAGCAGAGTGGTGGGGTGCAGTTCCGGTGTCGGGCAGGAATATGGTGCAGGCTTTGTCAGAGGATGAGTTTCAGCGGATGCAGGTAAGGGAAGCCCCAGGGGAGTGCAGCTATAGGGTGATGTCAGGCCTTGCAGTGTAGATGACTCATTTTGTGCCTGCAGACTGAGGTTGGAAAATGTAAACACCATCTCCTGTCTGTCATCCCCCTCCTGATATTACATGCCGTACAGTGTCATCTTATACCGTAGAGTGTCGTCCCAAAAAATTCAACATAAAAACACTCAGATGGATTTCAAAAAGTTGTATTTCACTATATACGCTCACTTAACTGGTAAAAGTACAGTACAGACCAAAAGTTTGGACACACCTTCTCATTCAAAGAGAAGGCAGCTTCAGTAGCCCACACTGGAGATGACTTTATTTTCATGACTATGAAAATTGTAGATTCACACTGAAGGCATCAAAACTATGAATTAACACATGTGGAATTATATAAATAACAAAAAAGTGTGAAACTGAAAATATATGTCATATTCTAGGTTCTTCAAAGTAGCCAACTTTGCTTTGATTACTGCTTTGCACACTCTTGGCATTCTCTTGATGAGCTTCAAGAGGTAGTCACTTGAAATGGTCTTCCAACAGTCTTGAAGGAGTTCCCAGAGATGCTTAGCACTTGTTGGCCCTTTTGCCTTCACTCTGCGGTCCAGCTCACCCCAAACCATCTCGATTGGGTTCAGGTCCGGTGACTGTGGAGGCCAGGTCATCTGGCGCAGCACCCCATCACTCTCCTTCTTGGTCAAATAGCCCTTACACAGCCTGGAGGTGTGTTTGGGGTCATTGTCCTGTTGAAAAATAAACGATGGTCCAACTAAACGCAAACCGGATGGAATAGCATGCCGCTGCAAGATACTGTGGTAGCCATGCTGGTTCAGTATGCCTTCAATTTTGAATAAATCCCCAACAGTGTCACCAGCAAAGCACCCCCACACCATCACACCTCCTCCTCCATGCTTCACGGTGGGAACAGGCATGTAGAGTCCATCCGTTCACCTTTTCTGCGGTGGTTGGAACCAAAGATCTCAAGTTTGGACTCATCAGACCAAAGCACAGATTTCCGCTGGTCTAATGTCCATTCCTTGTGTTCTTTAGCCCAAACAAGTCTCTTGTGCTTGTTGCCTTTCTTTAGCAGTGGTTTCCTAGCAGATATTCTACCATGAAGGCCTGATTCACACAGTCTCCTCTTAAGGCCGCGTACACACCATTAAATAAATCCGATCAAATCGGTCTGACAGACCGTTTTGATCGGATTTGTCTGCTGGGATAGATTGGTTTGATCGTGTACACACGATCAAACCAAAATCTCCGCCGGCAGACAGCACGGTGACGTTGACGCCGCCACGTCACCAGGAAGTAAAACACTTCCGCGCATGCGTTGAATCCATTCGACGCATGTGCGGACAGATATTTCTGCTGGTTAGTGTACTAACCAGCAGACATGTCGGACGGATGGGTTCCCAGCAGACAGATTTTAAAGCATGCTTTAAAATTTGTCTGCTGGAAAAACCCATCTGTCCGCCCGTACACACGATCAAATTTGTCTGCTGAAACGGTCCGTCAGACCGTTTCCAGCAGATGAATTTGATCGTGTGTACGCGGCCTAACAATTGTTCTAGATGTGTCTGCTGCAAAAGGTGGCAATTTGAAGAACCTAGAATATGACATATATTTTCAGTTGTTTCACACTTTTTTGTTATGTATATAATTCCACATGTGTTAATTCATAGTTTTGATGCCTTCAGTGTGAATCTACAATTTCCATAGTCATGAAAATAAAGAAAACTCTTGGAATGAGAAGGTGTGTCCAAACTTTTGGTCTGTACTGTAAGTGTGAAATGCAGGATTCTGGTGGATTTAAAAAGATGTCCGCTTGCTGCCTTCTCACTGTATCCTTACTGTGGGTGACTACGGGGTGTACCAAACGTCGCTTTAGTTACAAAATTTGACAGGTCTTCTACTCTCGACGGAACAGGGACTCGCACTACTCTCTATTCTATACAAAACTAAAAAGTTTTTTTTTTTTTTTGGGGCCAGAGGTAAAGATCTAGAATGTGGGCTATGCCAGTGTTGCGGCTACGATTCAGTGTAATGTAACAGGAGTTGTTAGGCTAGGTCATGCATTTCATAAAACTGGATAGGTGTGCCCTCTAGTGGCTGATTCGCCATTCATATTTTACATTATACAAACAAAATGAAAAGTAACAAAGATTCAGAACCAATGCTTTTTGATCGGGGGTTCCAAACTGGTGGCCCTCCAGCTGTTGTGAAAATACAAGTCTCATGATGCCTTGCAAGGCTAACAGTTACAAGCATGACTCTCAAATGCAGAAGCACGATGGGACTTGTAGTTCCGCAGCTGCCAGTTTGAGACCCCTATTTTTGATATTTGGTGAAATATATTTTACCAGTGTAAGAGGTTAAAGAAAACCATGTAGAATTCTGTGTATAACAAGTCACAGACTATATATCAATCTTCCCCTGCACGATGCCTGTACTGCGGACACAACAAGTGCTCTTCCCAATCATGTGATTACTATGTTGATATTATATTGTTATCACATGCCTGCTTGAGAGTCTATTGACAAAAATAAAAAGGCCTTCAGTCTACATGTGTTGACTGCCACCTTCAGTCTGCATTGCTTCTATTTATTGGTGCAACTGTCGGCATCATAGACTTTTGATTGAAGAATGTTTAAAAAATAAATTGTACAGTACATGTACATTTTTGTATTCCTTTGTCATGTTGGTAATCCACACAATTCTGTCAGTTTTATGTTATTTGGTTTGAAGCTGCCTTAAAGCGGATGGCCCATTATTTTTTTTATTTTTTTAAAGCCAGCAGCTACAAATACTGCAGCTGTGCTGACTTTTAAAAATAGGACACTTACCTGTCCTGGAGTCCAGCGGCATCCGCAGCAGAGGACGAGCGATCGCTCGTCTCTCTGCTGCTCCCCCCTCCATCCACGGTGAGGGAACCAGGAAGTGAAGCGCTGCGGCTTCACTGCCTGGTTCCCTACGGCGCATGCGCGAGTCGCGCTGCGCCCGCCGATTGGCTCCCGCTGTGTGCTGGGAGCCGAGAGTTCCCAGCACACAACGGGAAAAACCCGACTTTTGCCCGAGACTGCGGGCCGGAAGTGGGTGAAGATACCTGTCTTTAGACAGGTATCTGCACCCCCCTCCCCCTGAAAGGTGTCAAATGTGACACCGGAGGGGGGGAGGGTTCCAATCAGCGGATCTTCACTTTAGGGTGGAGATCCGCTTTAATTCCTTCTGTCTCTCCATGTAATCCCAGACAGACTGTTGAGATCAGAGCTCTATGGGAGCCAAACCATCACTTCCATAAAGCAAAATAAGCGACTGCCCTTGCAAGCCATGTAATGTTGCAAATATACTGGTATAGATGTTTAGCACTGAGTACCCCCTGATACTAGTGGGACTTTGAAGGCAAACAATGGAACACAGAATTAAAAAAATAACTGAATTTTATTATATAAAACAGATAAAAGACCAGTGTATAACATCACCAGTGATAAAATTGTGAGAACACATGAGTGACTGTATCCATGTCTTCTCTGGACAGTAGATGGGTATACCTGGGTCCCACTGGTTTCCATCAGTTCTGTACTGATGGCAATGATGGAAATCTGATCAGAGGGAAAGTAAGCATGATGTTTCTTTCATTTGTTGCATTAAGGTTCCTTGGCTGATCACTGCATCCTATGATCCTCAGTGTTGCCTTTTTCTTTCTTTTTTGTGCTTCTTCAAAAGTGTTTGAACAGCACATCTTGAAACTCCAGTCTGCTTTAAAGTCTTTGCCTGGGAAAGACCTTGCTGATGCTGTATTTACTACCTTGTGTTTTGATGCAGTGCTCAGTCCTGCAATGGTGTATGACCTGTGAATACAACCTTACCTTAGTAGCAGAGATTGGGTGTTTCTCACCCAGTGTTAAGCCTCCTGCACAGCACTTTGTTTCAATTAATGAATGTGTTTCAACCTATATATGATATTGATTATTG